>SFZH01000008.1:9984018-11475973 GCA_021234535.1 Stichopus chloronotus
AGGCCAGAAAAGACTCGACAGAGGCTAGACGAAAGATGAAAGCTTTCAGTATGAAAAGTTACTGTGGATTGACATAAAAAGTAAAGAAAATAAACCTGATTCTTAGGAGTACAGTCAGTTGTTGGAAATAAGTAACGCAAAATTTAGGCAACCGTCCTTCAAAAGAACAAAAAAAAAATATTTTGCATAGCATATGACTTGGAAATAAGTGACGATGGATATCTTCTCAAAAAATTTTCATGTCTTTTTGTATGAAAGCACAAGTTCGAATTTTAACTTTTTTACACTTTCTTTACGTTTCCTTCACTTAAAAAACATTTATATTCGAAATTTTGTTTTTGCTTTTGTCGATAAAGGATGACATACTGAAACGTACCCACTAGAAGCCCTGCTTTTCAGACCCCACTAAGAAAATGGATACGTGCTGTACATCTTGTTACTAGCCTCATCGGCAATGTGATTCCATCCCACCCAGGTTGCAAATAATAATACAGTCGATTTGATATTAAATTGCTCTAGATTTTCTTGAGCTGTGTTTCATATTACACGCAGGGGATGTTAGTTGTCATACCCATAGGTAAAGATGTGTAGTTGGGAAAGGAAGACGGCATTCTGAATATTTTAGAAAGAAAACAGGATTTTTAGTGGCTTCGATTATTGATTCATCATGGATTCAACCAAAAATATTTATATGTTTACTAGTTAGTTTCCACTCATTGTTTATAGGCTCATGAAAAATAAAACCTTCCCGGCATATACCATTCTCAATTAACCTTCAGTTGAAATGAAGTTGTATTTTACAAAAGACAAGATAAGGCTGATCACGTGAGTCTCTACCGCGATATCGCAAATCCACATGTTTGGTATATGTTTATTCATGACTTCTTTTCAAAACAATCATTAGTTTGTAAGATAGTCAATACAAATTGCAGCAACTTTGAACTGTTTTAATGACTGATTCCGTTAACATTCCAAAATGTGCTTGATAGGTCACATGAACTTAATTAAGTCCTACGTCAAACAATTCTAAAAGGGGCGCTGAGAGTTTTTAATTAACTTTGTTGGAAACATGCCGGATCATAAACATACATTTAAATACATTCTTCTACCATTAAACTTGAAACAATTAGAAACATTGGCATTTTGAGTAATTGGACGTGACTCACTCAGTGCTATGAGCAGTGCTAACGACACTAGTAGAAGCAATATTGACACCACCGAGATCATTCTGTTGTTTCCATTCGACGATTTGGTTTTAATTTCAAGCCCATCCTCCAGGGCCAGTTGGGCCTTGCTGTCGTTCCTCTCCGTCATCGTCTCCAATGAGTACTTTCTGTCAATAAATATCAAATATAAAATGTGTGAGGCGGTTATACGTCAAATTTATGACAAAGTTAAAAAGGGAATCTCCTCCTCCCACACACACACACGCAGCTTTGTTTTCCATTCATTACGAGGACCTCATTGTGCTTTCTTATGTTTTTTTCTTCTTCAACCCTAACCTTAACAAAAGACTGTCTATTGTTGATCTTGAGAGGATCGGAGAAATCTATTGAATGTTCTACAGAGGACCTAAAATCTATTGTTTCAGTCCTCGATCCCACCCGAAAACAAGGGCACACACACACACACAAGTCAACATTACACATGGAGTGAGAACTTCATTTTGCTTTGTTATGGCACCAGGACACTAACTTTAATACTATACTCACTATTGTTGTTTCACGGAGGACTAAAGAAATCTACAGAAATTGATAGAAATTCTCTTGAGGAAGTTAAATTATCTTTGCTCGCGAGGAACTTACAAGAAAGTCCTCAGTAACACTGTATCACATCAAGAGCCCCCACCATAACTTGAAATAAATAAATGCAAAACGAAACTTTTGTACCCCATTGGATCGTTTTTTATTTACAATGTTTTCAACCAAAGATTAATGAGAATACATTAGCGTGAGGACGAGTATACTGTTTACTTATTCTAAAAGGCCTGGACAGTAGTATATGGAGATTTTTTTTTTTCATTTTTGTTGACAATTTTGGTCAGAATACTTTTTTTCACAGATGGAAGGAATAGAGTAGGACCTGTGAGAGAAATCGTCGATATTTGGGGTACAAACATCCTTTTGGCAGCTGAATGTAAAATACTTCACGGCAGGAATCACACATAGGTGGGTATAATCCTAATGTAAATATTGAAATTGTAAGGAGGAAATCTTAACTTGACGTGTTGTTACGCAAAGTGAAGATTTACCTCGTCCAGCCTTTAATCGAACCATGACTTTAAACAAAATACTAGATATTTTAAAATGAAATAGGAGTCTACATTTTCGTGAAGATTCCAAAACGACAAAAAAAAAAGTAACAAGTACTCTGCGTGAGTGCCATTGTATTAGAAAACGTGATTTTGAACATGAAAGAGATATCTATAAAAGACATGCATGATTGGTAATTCGAACGTATACCTTTGACCCGGCAAATTAAGTTAGTTGAAACCAGAGTCATTGACCACTATCAGTTGCCATATTGTTTTTGTCGGGTTAAATGAATATTTCAGTGACATTTTCAAACGTTCCTGAAAAAAAAAGAGATTTTTCTCTCTTCCTCTGGAGACACGCGCTACAAACCCCAATATCGAAAAGATCGTCGCCGTGCAACTTCTTCAAATATCTGTTACCCCAGAAAAAAAAAAAAAAAATCCTCCCATGACGGAATGTCCTCATATGCGATTCCGGGGTACGATAAAATTGTACAATTGTGAGTTTAATTTTCTTCAATTTTCGGTCATTTTGTTTTCGAACTGTAAAACCATAGTCTTGACTCCCACATTTAGCCAAGTAACAGGCAGAAAACTAATTACGTCTCGTTCTTAGTTTAGCTAAATCTAGAGTCTAGAATTTCTACCCCATACAGGGAAGGTCTTCTAAAGCAGTTTATTGCTTAATGAAAACAAATTTGTGCCACCTTTAAGTGCGGCTATGGTCCCCGTAGCCCCACCCCCTTCTCTTGGAATAGCCAGGGCGGGCAGCCGTGAACTAGTAACATCATACGATTTCGTCTTGTCAAGTGTATTGGCAAGTGTCTTGTTGAGTTTTTGAACTTTTTCTTTGCACAGGGTTTGTTATTTTAGGTCTATGTCATCACGTACATGCATTCACGGTTCCATTTGGATGCATTTCTGGGCTGAAAGTTCTCCGGATACGCGAGATTCTGTGCAGTCACTGTTGGGGTATATTTCAATTGTAAAATCTCCAACGATAATACTCATAATGAATATTTTGAAAATTACTATGCATCCCCCCACCAGAAAAACCCAAACCTAACCCTAACCCCTAACCGTTTTCCTCATACACCTAACCCCTAACCCTAACCCCCACCAGAAAAAAAAAAAACGCTGACACCTGTAGAAATGGTACAGTTACGCAATAAGAGCAAACAAAAAGGCAGATGCGAAATTCGTTTAATGTTTTCCACACTATTTCCGACAGATTACTTTAAACTAGGGCACTGAACTTCAATGACATGTGCTTTTATTGATGTCTGTGGGCTGAAGCATATGTAAAACCCTTTACCAATGTGCTTTCCTAACAAGCATTGATGATAGAAAAAACTTTTCAGGTTAAAATAAAAATAATGTACTTACAGGATGAAGAGAAAAAAAAAAGTTAGAAGACTCGTGAAATGAGGAATATATAGCTGCATAAATTCAATTCAAATTTTCATAAGTCCCACAACAGAGAATCGGTCATTTTCTAATAACTGTTGTGTAAGGAACACCGCCCATGCCGTTCCCCCCCCCCCCCCCCCCATCGCAATATGTTAAAGGAGAAGCAAGGCTAGCAGGCCCCGAGGTTTAATAGCGATCTCACAGTGGTGTCCGACATTGGTACATCCCTTGTGAAATAACCAGGTACATCCACCCTTCCCGACTTTTCACGAAATCCGTAATGGCGTCGCCTTCTCTTTTTTTTCACCTAGTGGCCGCCACTGTATAAAGCTGAACGAGAAGGTGCTTTGAAAGTGACGTCATCGTTCCCCTTCCAAAATCATTTGGTGGGGTTCTGTCCATCGTGGTTTTCTGTTGTGATGTGCTCATGATGCTTTTGTATTACCTGCCTAACTTTCAGCAATGCCATAATGTTTCTGGCTGCATTAGAACAAAACTAGGAGAAAATCTGGAAAGTTTTGTTTCGTATATTTGTTTTCTTTGCCTGTTGTTTATTTGTTTGTTTGGTTTTTTTTAAGTTAAACTCATTGGTAAGTGATCGAACCAATAATCAACAATACAACATGTATCCTAAGTCGAGTTATAGCCTACACTACCGTAAATTACTTATTCGCGTTGTTCTCAGCTACACTTGGATCCTTCTCTTATATCTCAGGAAGCCAAAACGGTGAGTATGGAGCAAAACCTTTGAAAAAAATCATGTCTACTATTCACACTGTCTCCATCGATACCCTTTTCTTTGCGGTTATTCCGAAAGGCAAAAATTCTAGGGTCTATACTTTCTTTAACTAGAATTGCCACCATTTTCATTACGTAACCTCCGAGATCAACCGCAGTCCACTTTCTCTTTCTAACTGTAAACACTTTGCATTTTTATCCCAGATAAAAGTCTTTCGAGAAAATACTCAGCGGATGTCTACGTGCTCGATGCGTTTTTATGCCATATCATCTACAAAATCAAAGCAGCATTTCTCTCTCTCCCTCTTCTCTTCTCTTTTTTTTTTTTTTTTTTGGCAAGCAGTGAAAATCATTTATCAGATAAGGACGGAATGGAACATTGGCAAGCCAGGTGTAAAGATCGGATTTCCTGGGAATGTAACCTGCAGGTCGGTGAAAATCTGAAACAGGAAAACTTCAGATGTAATTAAGTTCCACTTAAAGGGGAAACTTTGTGGAAACATCTTCTTCAGATATAGATATTTTACAAGCTGTTACAGGGAACACGACGACACCAAACACACAAACTACCAGTTTCTATAACTAATATAGTTCTCTTCAGTTACAGAAACTAGTTTCTAGTTCTATAATTAATAGAGTTCTCTATAGAAACTAGTTCCATAATTAATAGAGTTCTCTGTAGAAACTAGTTCTATAACTAATAGAGTTCTCGATTAGTTACAGAAACTAGTTCTACAACTAATAGAGTTCTCGATTAGTTACAGAAACTAGTTCTATAACTAATAAATTTCTCCATTGGTCATAGAAACTAATTCTAGTTCTGCAACTTATAGAGTTCTCTAGTATAGTAATAGAAAATCATTCTACTTCTATAACTAAGAGTTGTCTATCAGTTATGGAAACTAGTTCTAAGATTTCTTTTGCGTTCAGAATGATATTGCTGTGACTATCGACCTTTGAAATCTTGCAGTTTTCTGGGAAATTTGTTTATTTACCTTATCATCTTATCATTTTCGTAAACTCTAGCATTTGTAATGAACAGATAAAACTACCACTGTTGGTTTTGTTTCCCTTACCGTGTGAGGGTAGCTAGTGATAAGTGACGTAACCTTCATCAGTCAGATAATGGGGAGCATTTTTTTTTGGGGGGGGAGGTGGGGGTTTGGGGGGTCAGCCTTGGATGGAGGTCATAATGTCGTAATTCTTCTTTGGCTTTGCAGTTTTAAAGGAGTTCACTGAGTTGATATCATTAACATTGTGGTGATTTAGGAGGGTATAAACACATGGCAATACTTACACTTAGCATAATTAGTCAAGTTTCACATCCAATTGTCATGAAAAGTCCAAATTTTTGACCTTCGTTTGTACTGGTCGTGTGCATGTGAACGTAGTACTCACATGAAAAGTGCCTGGTCAGGAATTTTCAAAAACCAACTTAAATCGTCAATTACTCACTCATTAATGTTCCATTGCAAGTGAAACATAGGGATCCTTTTATTTTGACAATTAGGCGTTAGTGTGTGATGGAAACTTGCCCGCTTTAGAAAAAAAAAATGAATTTCACACAATGATCCTCTTTAATGTACTTGTCTTCGATGCAAATCTAGTAGGTCTTTACCTTAAATGAAATCATACCGGTATTCTACTTACACT
Source organism: Stichopus chloronotus (assembly GCA_021234535.1). Lineage (NCBI taxonomy): Eukaryota > Metazoa > Echinodermata > Holothuroidea > Aspidochirotida > Stichopodidae > Stichopus > Stichopus chloronotus. The sequence goes on from SFZH01000008.1 coordinate 9,990,074, forward strand.
ACATTGCATTAAGCTGGATTATTTTATGATATGTTTCGCACGATTTTAAACTTGCTATTTCGTACTCTACTGGCGAAACATCTCTGGATTATTCGGTGTATCCATTTATTGCGTATAGCTTTTAAGCCGTTTTGCTTTGACAGTGAAAACATCTGTGCCAAAACGAATAATCCTCGTTAAGGATGTTACGCAGTATTCTCCTTGCAACCCCTCCCCCCCCCCCCCCTCCATCTCTCTCATCAAAGTATAATTTATACGCTTTGCATTACGAAAATGGAAGTTTTTGTTGAGAAAGCAAACACATCTCGTCAGAATGCATAATCAATAAGGGAAATTTCCCACTGCTCAGACACGATCTCCTCTCTCGCATAAATCTCCAAAGAGTTTCTCGCCTCGGCGTATGACACCGACATACAACTGCTTTGGAGGTGAAAACGATGCGTTCTGTGAAGTCAGTCCCAACGTGCCCTGAGGCATCATGCTCTCTGAGAGATGTTGCTATAATAACTCGGTTTCGCAGCGCATAAACTCATATAGATTAAAAAAAAAAAATTATAAAATAAAAATCCATCAACTTCAACTTATCGAGCACGGCTGAGTCAAACTATACACTCTGAGTGAACGTGTGCTTCAAATGCTGAAATAGGTAATGAAAAATATCAGTATACACCAGATCGTCAATATCGAGGGATAGTCCCTCTCTCGTAGTCCTAAGGCTGCAACTTCCCCCCCCCCCCTCCCCACCTTTCCTTCCCCAGGTTTCACATTTAATTCTCTAATTAGCCACAGAGCCGCCCCCCCCCTCCCCCCCCCCCCCATTCCCGTCAAGTTTAGTCAAGTGCAATTTGTCAAATTGATTGAAACTGTCACTTCGGAAGATAACTGAAGAACGTAACTTTTTTTTAAGTTCATATATTAAATTACGACAAAATTAATTCAAAAATTCGTGAGCACTGTATCCAGTAAATGAAAAAAATGATGTAAAAAAAAAATGATGTAACCAACTGAATATTTTTTATTATTTCAAACCGGCTACATGTTCGTTCCTGGAAGTAAGGTCCGTAAGTACATACTCCTCACCATACAGTAGCTAATCGTTTGCTTTGCCACATGAAAGGTTTCAATTTTCAGTCAACGAAGGAGAGTTTTAAAAACATTCCTCATAAAAATCGTCGACGATTCATACTCAGAAAGAATCCTTGACTCCTATTGGACCATCACAGTCAGGTGACCGTGTTTTGTCATGGATAAAAGCGCGGTAAAAACACCGTCTGATGAATGTAGTAACCCGCAAATCGACAGTGCTCTGTCGTCTGTTATAATATGTCATCGTATACAAAATAATGGTGGTACTTTGTCAATCGCGTAGGAACATTGTTGCCATGTTAACAATCGTGCTACCTTTTCTCGATGTTTCGTTTTTTTTTTAATAAAAAAGTAGTTATTTAGACAACCAAGTCTTTTTTCGGTTTCCTCTTTTCATTAAAATCTCCCTGTGTATGAACGAACAAGGTTTATCAACTCCACACTTGTGCATTAACGGAGGATAATGCTCTATCGCCGCCCTCGTGCATCGTTTGCGTTTAGACCCCGATCGTGCATTATCCCGTAGTTAATGCACAGACAACCGTAGTTTAACATTTAATTGACAGGTCAAGATTTTTCGTCAAAGTTTAACCTTTTTTAACCTTGCCGATATCGTGACCTGACAACCCCCCCCCGGCACAATTCCCACCCGGACAATTGCCAACGGAGAGAGTTCCCCCCCCCTGACAACCCCACCCAAACTCCGACAATTCCTTCATGAAAAGGTTAGGGTTCAGTTTAAGGCGGGTGGGAATTCTCCGAGGGGGAATTGTCCTGATTGGGCTTTCCCCAGCCTGAGGTGGAGACGGGTGCAACGGGGAAGTTTTCCGGGTGGGACTTGTACGCTGGAAATTGTCAAGGGGCAATTGTCCGGAAAAGTTGTCCGAGAACCCCCTGTAAACGATAATGTCTGAATAGACTATATATCTTAGGGGTAAACAACTATTTGAATGGTGCAGAGTACTGCTACAGGGTGACAGGCAGGCCTCGTATTTGGATGGGGGAGGGATTGAGAGGAGCAAGATATAAACTGCAAAGTTCTGATCCCCTAGGATTTTTTTTGGGGGGGTGCAAAAGTTATCAACATTACGTCACATGTCTCTTTGGGTTATTCCTTTATTTTGTCCATATCACACCCCCACGGGAACCTGACCCTGGGTAGGGGCCTAGACAGAGAATGTTTTAGTCTTCTTGTCCTTTGAAAGTTCTAAGCGAAACCTAACATGAAAAGAGATTTCAACTGCGTTAGAATAAAGAAAAACAAAATAATAAAATAAAGGCGACAAATCAGACGGACGTCCACTAAACGATGGAAGATTTGGGGACTTTTGGGTGTGGTTAATTTTCATCACTTCCGATTTCACTTATCGGTCAGAGGATGCAATGTGATAAAAATTAATGTTGACATTCTGGCATCGTATGTATGCTTATCTTGATTTTGTTCTTAGATCCTTGACTCACGCGCTCATGTGAGGTAAACCGGTAAAGAGGGTAGTACACCCGGCGCATCACAATATTTAACCTCACAGGACCTGCCGTATACGCGGCCCACAATCACGCACCCTAGCCGTCTCAAACCCCAGTCGGGCGTTCCAGCGAATGCCATATGCATTTTGTTATCATAAGGCCTGCACGAATCACCACCAGTACCAATGCCACAATAGCTTCCAAGGTGTGCAGGGAGGTTCAGTGTGTTGTTTATAAAAAAAAAAAACTGCCAATAGGGTAACAACATCTATTACCCCCCCCCCCCCCCCTTGTGTATATGAATGAGATTTACAAAAATGCCAAAGGACAGCGATTTAAAGTTATTGATCCAACAAGATGCAACTGTAATTGCATTTATAAAGGAATTCCATCTTCGAAGAATGTCGACTTCTAGAATTGGTGGTAAGTGAAATATTTCATAGAAAAAACAAACTAACAAACCAACAAGTGCAAACGAAATAACACCACAGGACCATTAAAATCGATTTACCCCTCAGAAGACGGAAAAAAGTTCAATCTCTACCACTTTCGCAGAATTGGGAAATTGTTTGACAATCTGCCAGGTAAATGTAAAGGAAATAAAAGCCAATTGACTTCTGGCCAATGTCCAGATAAAAATTGGCAACTACTCAAAAAACGACTCAGAAAAACTGGATGAGCTCCGTGTTGGAAAATCCATCAAGGGACCGTATATTATATATTCGCGCATCATAATTCACAATTCGAAAAAAAGCAGTACCCCAACGAAAGAAATATATGTAGATAAATGAATATCATTAATGCTAAATTAACGAAAGAACACATTTACAAAAATGCCGAAGGTCCAGTAAAATCATTCTTGAAAAAAAGAAAACCCTCAAAATTGCCCGAAGTGCCGCCAATGATAAACTAAAGAAGGAACACGTTCATTCAATTACTTCTCTCGAAATATTAGGGTACTATCGACAGGAAAGCACTCAACCTCTTATCCAGGAACCGATTCATTCTGGGGGCCACCAGCTTGTCAGATCTTTTTTTTTTCTCCCAGAACGTAAATTTTTCTCATAGCACGGAGATAAACCAATTTTGAACTACAGTGCTTAAATAGGCTATGGCGGTAAAGGAACGCTAACGTTTAGTATTGATGATACATATGTATAGGCCTGTACAACATATGTGACAACGAAGGTTACCGTGAGTTTATTTTCCAAACCAGAGGCGAATCCTCAGTGAACGAACCAGAATATGTCAAGTCTCAAGTAGACCTAATCGGGTCGACCTGCCAATCCCCATCTACTACAGTATTTTCGTTCACTTTCCCTTTAAGTAAACCCTGATAACATGCAAAGAGAGGCCATCGTGAAGGGTCCACGCATATCCGAATGCTTGAGTAGGTTATGTGCGGACAAATGCAAACCTTCAAAAATTACGACTGAGATATTCCCTCCGATTTGAAACGTGCCTTTTTCTTTCATTTTCTGTGTATTCCCTAATGTCTTCACATCGTGTATCGAAATGCCACAGTGACATCATGTACACATGGATATCTTAGAACTGACTTGTGAGGTGTAAGTTCCAATGAGGCTCTCAAAATAATGTTCTCCGGTCTAAAGTTTACAACCTCGAGGAAAACATTCATGTGCAGAACCGCTGTGTGTGAAATATAATGAAGGAGGAGATACCTCCGAATAGTATTTGTAACATGTTCGCAACATCAAAACACCAGTAATCATGGCCGAAAAATACGGAACGCCAAATGTTTCATAAATGTGGAAAAAGAAGTTGAAGTATCAAAGGCAATATATGTATATATGTTAAACTCGATGTGTGACATTTTGTACTTCTACATCAGCATGGCGAGAAAATAAACAATATGCCAGAATGTCTATCGACATGTCAAATTCGACATCAACATGTTGAAAACTTGTAGTCCATCATATATATGCAGTTTTTGTCACATATGTACAGATCTCGACAATTATGAAACAAGCGGCGCCCACCTCCGTAACTGGAAAAGCTCGTTGTCGGCCGATGGGTCCACTTTGGGCTACTATCTGGGCCCATGTACAGGACAAAGTTACTATCATTTGTATTTTGTATAATTCCTAAAATAAACTATTTCAAATACAAAAGAAGTTATCCATGTATTTTTTCAGCTGAAGACACTCAATTTTGAGGGCCGTTCAAGGGTTACTGCTGGGGGCCCATACAGGATAAAGTTGCTGTCACACTCATTTTGACAATTACTGAACCCTAGTGGACATTTTTTCACATAAACTTACTAATGTAACTTTTCAACTTAACAATTCATTTTGCCCCGTCCTTTTTTGGCCCCCTAGGCCAAATCAATGTGTCTGACAGCAATCCCGTTGCTTGACTCCTGGGCCCCAACCTACACGATGGGACCTTTTGTACTTTTTCAACTGAATAAACGAGCTGAACATATATGACAAAAACTGCATATACTGCATGATGAAATACAAGCTTTAAACATGTTGATGTTGAATTTGACATGTCAATAGACATATTGGCATATTGTTTATTTCGCCCCAAAGGACATTATTTTCTCTGCGAATAACATTTTAACTTCGACTGTCCTTAAAATACTTATTTTGTTTGCTTTTTTTTTTAGGCAGGAATTGTATGAACTGATCACGCGGAAGTTTTCTGAAATCCACTTTTGTGTGAAAGTGAGCAGATTCAGATCATTTAAAATATTCCCTCAGTGGTACGGCAGCCATACATTTTTTTTTTTTAACATAGAAAATAAATTTCAGAAAACTGGAGAAGAGGGTACCTTCGGCCGTACCCCAGTGTTCACGCCATTTAACCCTCTGAAACCAAAAACATGTCGGTACGACATGTCTTTGTGCCGTCGCCTTTGAAATGGGCAGAGCACAAAACCGTGCAGGACGTTAACGGTACACGTAAGTATACACGCATTAAAAAATCTTCGGTTGGTGGTTGAACACTTTCTACTGAAACGGGAAAAGGACCAACCGGTCATGCTGATCGGCAAAGGCAGTGTCTGGAGACTATAATTATTTCAAGGCTGGTTAAAAGCAGCTGAGGAAATCCGTGAAGTCGCCGTTTCGGACCATCTCGGGGCTTTGTAAAGCCAGGCGTTTTTCTTGTACGTTCCGTGCCATCCGATGGTGGGGGCAAAACGGCTCCTCCCCCCCCCCCCCTCAGGTAAGGTTTCGCATTTTGAAAGTCCTGGACAGGCGCCTGATATGTCCTATCATAGACGTATGGCAATATGTTCTCCAGCCCCATGAGTAGATTCTGCAGGAGGCTCCCATGCTTCAGTGCAAGAGAGCTCAAAGTGAAACTGTCATTCCGCCCAATCATATTAATCATTGCATGAATAACAACCACTTAATGGACGACATCTGGATAGAGTACATTTCAAAATTTTAATTTCCAGGAAAAATATTTTTACTCTCGTAGTTGGCCAGAAGTCAGACACCATCATATTCGTTACCCCCCCCCCCCCCCCGCATACTCATTCGATTATTCTACTCTTCTATAGTGCCTTCCTCCTTTACGTCCTGGCTAAATAATCCTGCCTAGCCCACTGTTACTGTAACTGTCTCAATTCTGTCCCCTCACCCAGGCTGACCACGGATTGCAGAGCACGGATCGAAGCGCCCGTAGAAATACATTACACCCATTCATAGCTTTGGTCTTAACGTCTTACTTCGCAAATGATCATGTTTTGATGCAGTGTTTATTGATAAAAAATTATTATGGAAAGTAACTGGATGCAAAGCTACTGAGTCAAAGTTCTAAAACATGGTAAACGACACAATGAACATTTCTACTGCCGTGTCGATCGCACGCTAATTTTTACATGTACCAGTTCTGCGAAACAGTTCTCTGGCTGAGCATATTAGTACAGTCTGTACAGTTAGAGTCTTAATCCTCCTGCTTTACAGTTTATGCTGTAAAGTATTTATGGAGAAAATTCGAAGAGATTCGCCCCTGAAGGAAATTGAAATTTTACAGCCTACCAATTAGGAACATTTTCCTCTGTTTATCGGTTCAAACTAGGCCTACGTCTCAATAGCTAAGTTCGGTCTACAAGTAATGATTGTTTTAAGTAAAAAATATTTCAACATGGCACATTGCGTAGTGGTGAATTTGTGATGTCAAACATCAGGTACAACTGTATGAATATCCCTGGTATTTCTTGATTGTCTTACAATAGTGTAAGAGACTTTACGTTGATTTTCACAATATTTTAAGGTAAATCTACAATCTATAGAGGCTTTGCAGCGACGTAATGAGAGCGGAACGACCTACCAGGTGGGTGTAATAGTTTCCATACGTTCGCGCTTCGTAACAGCACAAGCAATATCAGAGTTCTAACAAACGAGGCGCACGTCGCGCAACGTACACTGTGCAGTACTGAGCTGCTAACTGAGACATTTCATCAGTTGTAGCAGAGAAACTGTCCAGTACTTTGCGCCTCAAATGCAGAAAATATGTGGTGTGGTATGACAAATCCCTATTTCGTATGGTTGAGGTAAAATTGTAACCTTTTGTTCAACTAGTTAAGCAGTAAAATGTAGGGTGCACAAACTTTATATACTAACCGTGAGATTACATTCCCGCAGCACGTGACCCTCCAGTATTAGGCCCAGTTTCTTATTGTGGAATAATACTTCTAACTAAAGTATAGGCTTTCGATGAACCTTATTAGAGGGAAAACAAAACAACGCTCTTATATACATGCATGCATGACGCGCCGCGACGCAATGTACCGTACCTACTGTGATGCACCGCTAGTTACAAACGCGTCTGCGTCTTTCTTCATTTGTAGGAAAACGATGGAACATCAGCGCGGGCTTCTCGCCTTTCCGATTCGTACAGCCTACGGCTCCGCAGTTAAGGACCATTACGCCCGGGTCACACTTTTGCGATTCATTACGCAATTCAACTTTCATCTTAATTAGTGCAAACTGAGTTTATCACAGGCCTAAAAGTTGTTCAGAGTAACATAGCATCACAATGTATGTCAATCCTGGATTTCTTGAAAGAGAAAAATTGATTTCGTAGTTCATATTTTACGTTCATTAAAGTAAACGACAAGTCAAGTTTTGCATTTGAAAATTGAATCGCGTGTTGAATCCCGCTAATGTGACCCGAGCTTAAGCCTTCTATGGCTGGCTATACTATTAAAAAATTGAAACATCGTAATACCCACCAGGCAGTGCAACTGACACAGTACAGCCTGGTACTAGTTACACGAAATTCATTCCCTCCAGTGCGGCGGCGTAAGAAGAGTTGCCAATGACGACGGTCACGTGCAAATTCTCCGTATATGAATGTAATCTACATTTCACTAGTGTAAAATTTCTGGGTCAAATGAGAGCTTAAACTTCGCAGAAAAACAAAGACTCCTTGATCTGCAGCTGTTTTACATGGCATTTTGGAGTGACGCTTCTGGAATCTTTCTTTACCAGAGAATTCTTTCTTCAAACCGTGCCTTCAGTCAGGAACAAGATAGGCTACTGGCATGGGGTTTGCAATGAAAGTTGTACTCTTTCATTTAAGTCACTTCACTTGTCAGTAAAATATGTGTTCAATCATATTTCATTAAACAGTCAAGCAAATTGTAGGATGTAATTGTTGTGACAGAAGAGCACTTTGGAGGTTCTAAACTCATATTTGACTCTGCTACTGCTTTAACGGGTAGGCATCAACACGACACATAAATGTTACAATTGCAGCGACACGATTATATGACAGTATTAACGTGTCATCAGCTTTAGCTACATCTTTCTATATAATTCCAATCTTTCCTGAGAGTGTCTATAACCGTGTAAGTACTTCCATGGTCATAATCCCATGCACTAAAACGTCGTTTTTGTTCTGACTTTCACATAACCAACTGTCTATAGTAAATGTGCACCAAATATGGACAATGTATATTTTGGACTTTTGTGGGTCATACGATCCAGAAGATTCCTTTGTACCTGGTAACCTTGAAGTATTACCTTCTGGCCTATACATAATTATAGTTTGGCCTACTACATTACTGCTGGTTGTATACAGGCCTATATAGACTTTACTGGACGGCCTGCTACCTAATCGAACACTTCTGTATGGAACTCAGTATTCACCGACCGAATAGGATTTTAAGTAACAACCAATTCACCGGAGTCATTTCTGTAAGGCCGATGTTTCAAACAATTTCCCTCTCGCGGAAGTTGTTAATAGCTACTACAGACTTACGCCGCACGGTCACAACTGTGTTAAATTCAGTTTCCTACATTTTGATACTGGCACACTTCAAAATCGCACTATACCAAGATCCACCCGTCTTAAAAGTTTTCTTAGGGCTATGTAGTTCAGCAGGTGGGCAGACAGGGATAAGGGGGCAGGGTCGGATTAACCGAGTGATGGACCTGGAGAATATGACGTAAAGGGCCTTACATTTTAAAAACACAACACCCAAATGCATTTATAAAAATCTAAATTTGATAAAGTTCCTATCCTAAAAGTGTAACACAATTGGATGCGCCCTTCGCGTCACAATCATACTACACTGGCTCTTCAAAACTGACAGACCTGGGTGAAGCTCTTGCAGTAAGGTTCACCACCATGAAGAACTATGGTATGCTAGATTGTGGGACGTCAGTGATTGGGTCACGTCCTGAATCCGAAGAAAGTAGATTAGGAGATAATGGTAAGGGATAAGATCCTGAAGCACCTACCTATAGCTTGGGAGACAAGAGTAAATGATCATCTCTCAAATCCATATTTCCAGGAATCTCAAAAGATTTTCAGTTCTTACGAACTGTTTTGAAATAGAATCAATCAAATCCACCCAAAGCCGGTACTTTCATGTACCGTCTAATCGCACCCTTCGGGTAAGACGGATTTAATGTTGTAGAAATTGTTAGCGAGATCAAAGAAAATGCTCCAACAAGTTAGTTTCCCGACTGGAAGCAAATGCCTTCGCAACAAATATTGGACTATAATTATTGGAATCATTCTTAAAATCTTGCACTTTTCAAAGTCAATGTTTAACCCTAATAGTGCTTACAGCGGATGTCATAACATGTGGAACAGGAAGGAAGAAGTGCACTTGAGTAGCCAATAACGACCAGGTAATATCAATACATCTCAAACAGAACTTTAACAATTGTGCCACGATTGTCGAAAGGACCAATCATAGGTAGACAAATGGGACTAAATGATGTCCAAACAAATTCGGCAAAATGTGTAGGTGCATTGTTGTATACCATACTGCGCCACCCATTTGATTCCCTGTCAATGACCTGGAATTATATTGCATTACTTTGTTGTTGTCGATGATTATTGAAACAATCGCGATGATGAATGAGGTTAATGATGATTACGACGACGACGATGATGATGATAATGATGATGATGGAGATGGTGATGAAAGCGATAAGGATGATTAACGTGATTTATGATGGTGATGATAATGAAGATGATGATAACGACGGTTATATGATGATGATGATGATGATGATGATGATGATGATGATGATGATGATGATGATGATGATGATGATGATGGGGATAGTGATGAGGACGACGACGCTGATGATGGTGATGATGATAGTGATGACTGCCACTTTATTAACATGATGATGATGATTTGATCATGAAAGGAATGATGATAAGATGGCGGTGATGATGATGATGATGATGATAATGACGACGACAATAACGGTTACGATGATGGAAGAGAGGCAAATGAGGATGTATATACAACACCATCCTAAATGCTTTTCTTCAAGATAAAAATACAACAACTACTGCCCCGTATACCTATTGGCAATTTGTCACTGTAGGCTATGTTGACATTGCCTAAGATGACTCTTCAGAATTTATGATCGCAAAGACTTTCCCTTTCAATTTTATCCATCTCAGTGTTTAACCTTCTGGCGCTGCACATATGTCAGTGAATTAGCTGTGAATGTTGGAAGAACAGCATTTACATCGCTAGGAATGAATGTTCGGAAGCAGACTTTAATTTGGCGATAATGCTGTGCAACGTCTACTTTCCTAGGCCTGCTTTATATCCTCTCGGCACAAAGACTAACACTAGACAAAATTGTAGGGATGATAATTTCTAGAAATAATTCTTGAACTTCCCATCTTACCTTGAAGTTTGAATGCTACTGGTACGACCGGGTTATTCATATACACACATATATCCAACTGTTCTGTTGCTCAGAGTTCACCATACGATACTTGAGTGTCGATATGTATGGCATCTATACGTGTTGTAGATATCGAGGATTATATCTACCTAGTGGACGATCTACCGCTGATTTTCCCCTTTCCGTTTGATTCCCTCGCTCAGCCGCAGTTTCCCGAAAGGCCCACCTTCATGTTACTCACTTGAAAAGAAACATGAGACGATTTGTTATCTGCCGTGGGAAAGGTAAGAGAGAACTAGTCGAGGGGCCACTTCAAACCGGAATGTACCGTTCCTTACCGTTTGCTAACTTGATCGACCGCTCGCTGAGTGTTCGATTTAATACGCGGCGCACAAGTGTTCCTCGTTGGCAAAGGTTTTCCCTAAGTGTACGTTGCATCCAAAATACCATAGCCCTTAGAAAATGAAGCCAGACATGTAACAATACTTAAAGGTCTTCTACAAAACATCCACTCGTGGTATGCGCCAACTGGGGAAAGCATGCGAAAAAAAAAAACATGTTTCTGCCCTTCAGTAGAGGAATGAGATAAGTATTAGTTAAAACATCTAAACGGGTAAAGATACCTGTAGCGGTGAAATTTGTGATGTGTAGAAGTTTTAATATGTCAAATATGCGAGTGTGCCTCACCGACATCACCAGAACTGTTACACACCTGTCCGGGGGCTGTATAAATACATACTTCCTCAACTCATTTACATTTTGGAAGTGTACAACGTAGACCTACAGTATGCGTGTATCTCATGCACTGGGTGATCCGTAAAACAAGACCTTCGGTAATCGCACAACATATTTTGGATATGTGCAAACCACCAGTATGGCCAGCCCGCACCGGCACAATATTATTTATCAGTACGGAGGTAATTGTGCAGTGCAATTTAAGATTTACAAACTACGGTGCCGTCGCCATATAAAAACTTGTTGAATGGGATACCGCTCTCCCTCGTGCAATGTATACAACATCCTGTACGTGGGATATCTTCTTGGTAATGCAGTACATATACCTTGTGCGAGTAATCTGTCTACATTGGAAAGGGAAGCGACAATTACCATCCAATAGCCCGGGAGATCTGAAGTACGTACAAAAAGGAATGACAAGTTGTCCCGACAGGTGTGCCAAATTTAGATCGCAGCTATACTAATCGGTAACAGAGACCAGCCCATCTCCGATAGACAAATGTTGTTTTTGACAATAATAACACTATTTGTCTAAATCTGCTCTTTTCAACTACATTTTCTTACTCTTCATTTATATATATATATATATATATATATATATATATATATATATATATATATATATATATATATATATATATATACATACATACATACATACATACATACATACATACATATATACATACATACATACATATATACATACATATATACATACATATATACATACATATATACATACATATATACATACATATATATATATCCCAAAAGCAAAGAATATGTATATGTATATACCAAAAGCAAAGAACTTTGCATGTAAAAAGCTTAACGACTGATAACACCACTAACAAGTCATCAAAACAAACTTAATGGCACGCACGGCTACTACTATGTGGGAACCAAGCAGCTACGAAAAAGTGATAATAAAAAATAATAAGAAAAACTATATTATTCTTCACAGCACATCAGTTCCCCAGGAAAGACGATCTTTGGCCAACCTTTTGAGAGGTCTAACCTTGCTGCATTTACGATCAAGGTCATATGTCTGTTGTTTGTGCTTGCACGTTCATCTTTTTTTCTTCTCAAATGGATCATCAAACTGGAAGACGTAAATTACATGAATTTCATTTTCCAAAAACATATAGCTGGATGTACAGACCTGCACGAAGGTCTGAGGCTCGCACAGTTTCGGTTTTTCGGGATGGGGGGGGGGGGGTGGGGCACCAGTCCAGTTTCGACAGCGAACTGCTAGAAACGGTGTAGAGAAGGTAGACAAATAATTGTACTTACCTCGATGTTGTTCACAAAACTATAGTATAACAGACGGATGTCTTTCCACAATGGGGTTACAAGGAACACCTTTTTGGTGTCCCACTTTGGGTCTTATACGCATTTGTTTCTTTGCAAAATCGCTATTCTTCCCCATATGGTGAGATTATAGTTAATGGGATATTAATTATGTATTCTTTTTAAACCTGTGATCACACATTTGATGGCGCCTCAGGTGACAGTAGTTTTCAGTTACAGTGAGGCAGTGCAGTTTGAAACATGCAGACTCCTGTAGATGCCATGTACTGATTGAGGGTGGAAGGCTAGCTCGGTGGTTAGAGTGTCCGTCTTGCAATCACTAAGGCCCCCGGATCAAATCCCGGTGGGACCGCTTGGAAATTTCCCGCTGCTCGAAATACCGCGTTCAGTAAAGCTGTTTATAGAAGGTGGCCGAGAGGGTTATTTGATGATTTCAATTGAGGTTCCTATTGTCCAATTCAGGTCTTGTCCGCTTCAGGTTACTCGGTACAGCTAATGGGCTGCTGAGCTGGGCAGGTCCCCCAAACCCCCAACATTTGGGAAAGTGGCTAAAGACTGGGGTTTACACCCTCGTCAGTGGGGACTGTAAATGGCGGTCCTGGGAGCAGGTTTGGGTTTGTATGGGATTGTTTGTTCACCCCTGCCTCGTTACCCTCTGAACAATGTTCGAAAATAGTCGGCGAAATTCACTGGTGTTCATCCACTATCAACATGGAATAGGAGCCCCCTTCGTGAGTATTCACACTTTCTGATCCTTAAATAATATACTAAAGTACTGATTTGTTCTTAGAACCATATGTTTTAAGCTTTAAACAGCATCAACTAGTTGCAAACCTGTGTGGCTTGTCTATTTATTAATTCATTTAAAGATTTTTTTTTTTTCAAATAAGACATTACTTATTTCGTTCCCTACGTCTAACGTTTTAGGACGGTTCTATCTAAAATAAAGTTTTGTATCTAAAAGTATCTAAAATAGTTGTGCGGGCACGAAATCCCTCAAACACACTAAGCACGAAACGGAAACAGAGTTGTCTAAGTACATTTGGCAGCTAAAACGCCGGAACACCAACTACTCCATTAGCTGGAAAATCATAGTCAACCCCCCCCCCCCCAAATCCGTAGACCCTGGGAGATGCAACCTGTGCAGAGAAGAGAAAATACGTATCATGACTTCCAATGGCAACCGCCTCCTCAACAAACGGAACGACTATCTCAGCGCTTGTCGACACCCCCCCCCCCCCAGTATTGTGGAAAACCAGTCAAGCATAAAACCAGCTCGCTCAACGGAATCCACACTGCGCAAGCTGATTCAGTCACAGGTGGGGGCTGTAGAGTAAGAACGAAATCTGCGGGTAGTGACTTAACGTAATCCAAAGTTGTTATTTGTTATATACCAACTCTACTCTCACCAAGTATTGAGCAGTCTATACCGGGAACGCAAATCACTTGTATTATATATATATATATATATATATATATATATATATATATATATATATATATATATATATATATATATATATATATATATATATACTTGACAAAATCAAAACGATTTGCATTTGTATTCATCGAAGAAGTATTGCTTAAATGATAAATGGAAAACTTGCAATCAAGAAATAATATCTTGAAGAACTGTAATGGCTTTTACTCCTCTGACATCAGCTTTGAAATGCTTTTAATACTTAAAGTCAAAGGCTGCAGTTGGAGTGATGTTAGTTCCTCTTTGGGATGTTAGTTCCTCCTTGGGTATACTCAGTTCCTTGACGCTGCTCTACATTGCACAAAGTACTTGAACATATGTCTGTTACGAGAGAAGAGTAAAATAATTAGGTATGTACAGTTTTTTTTTTATGCTCACGTTCTTTTATCCCACGTGACTTGCGATCTTCAGCTCTTCTGGAGTACTGCATTTAACGTTCTCCTCCGGCAGTTTTGTTTTAACCACAGTAACTCGTTCATCACGAAGAACCTTTCATCGGTACATTTGATCAATGTTTAAGTCACCATGAGATATTCACAATCCAAAATTGATTGCTTTCTCAATTCATTTGACATTTAAATATTTGAAATTTATTTGATGACGATGACGTCACTGTTGATCAGTTTTGTTTTGCTTTGTTTTTCTTTAAATAGGTCACCATGTTTGGGAAATAAACGTTACATTCGAAATTTCAAAGTCACTTCAAAATCTACTGTTCGTATCCGAATCGTTTTGATTCGTTTGATTTGGTTGTTTCTTCGTCAGTTGGTTGAAACTTCAAGTATCGTTCGCACTTTGTCCAAAGTCCGTGTCTAGGAGACCACAAATCCGAAAGTCACAATTTACGCCAAAACAAGTAACTTTGAGTACTGCAGAAAACTACGTTTCATGTGATTACAAAATATTGTGGCATGAAGAATGATTAAGGAAAAGACAACGACTGGATTTTACAAGTAATAGTTTACCAAACTATACATTTACATATGTCACGTGTTACAGTAAGATGTAGAAATCTTGAATATGAATTTTCACACTGTGTAATTTATTCGTATGTGATTTTTCAGAAGGGTGAGTTATTTCTCTTTGGGACATTTACTCTTGAAAAGATGTTGCTCTGGAAATATTTCTAGACCACGTGTTATTCGCATTACGTTAAGCATAAGTCTTCAGACTCGATCCTATGAATTATACCGACAAAAAAAAATGAAACATTATGAAACAACGGAAATGGTTTCTATGTTACAAGCAGCTGTTTCTGCTATAATGAAAATAAAACATGGTAAAAGAAACCAAATGAATTCACCGATAAAACGATGCCTTATACCCTTGAACGTCATCAAAACGTCCCACAGAATGAGCGAGCACTACATGTCCACATTGAACTATTGTTCGATGTGGTATGTTGTCGTGACCCATCACACCGTTATACCAGTGACAGAGTGTACCGAAGGGTCGATGACTTACAATAACTGGTGGAGTTGTAACTAGACTTTTTTAAATGTCCCTCCCCCCCCCCCCCCCCGACATCACTGTTTGCTACTCAGCGAAAGTTTTCATGTGGATAGGTGATCAAAGTGAAGAGGATATGTTGTTATCTGATGTTATCTATCTTTGGCGAGGGGTCAACGATTTGGATATTGCCAATTTTTATGATTGACCTCCAGGTTTGTATATGACTCCTATTGATTAATTTTCCTTCTTTGTAGAACCCTCCCGTTTTCAGCGAACAATTAAAAGTTTTCAACGACCTTTTTCCGTACAGTTTCCCTATAGTTACTGGAAAATGGTTGTTTCAAACCCTGTATGTGCTGCCACTCTATTCAACAGTTTACCTGTTTGTGTCAATGTCCTGACAATTTGGCTGTTTTCAAACGGGAACTGAAAACTCTGCTCTTCAAACCTGTCTATCACTAACTTCCCTTCTTTAACTCTTTCCTTCCCCTTTGTTTTAAATTTTTAGCAGTCTTTCTTTCTTGTCTTTTCTCGTCACTTTTCTTTGCTTTCTTTTAGTACCTTTTCTTGTTTTACCTCCAGTAATTTGCGATCTGTTGTATAATTTTAATACTTAAATCCCTTTGACGTAAGCGCCCCAGAGCATTTTATATTTCGGATAGGGCAATTAATTTATTTGAAAAATATTAATAGAAATTATTAATAGAAATTATTAATTTTTGTTTAAGTTTTGAATAATGATAATGATAATAACAAGCAACGTTAGTAATCGTACACGTTTTGAAGAGGCTAGCTACATGAACTGTCTTTCGATACTTGATCTCATCACCCTCCAAGTTCCATCACAGAATGTCATTGGCCACAACGACAGTGACTGAAAGGGACTATGCTTGGCGTCTTATCATTCGGGTCCTAAAACTGTTACAGAAGAAAAGTTTTCCCCTTGGCTCTCTGCCATATCGGTGGGGTGGACGTCTGCGAGGAAAAGTGCTAATTGATATTGACCGTTTGACTTGATCGTGTCCAGGTTAGATTTCACAAATGTCAATGGCCAAACGCTTTTATTTGTCTACTTTAATTGTTTCTATTCCGACGCGTTTGAAAAACCTTGGGAAAAAAATGTGGTAAATCCTCTTTGAAAAACGATAGTGTTCTCTAAGTTGAGATGTTAAGTCCTGAAAGTTTGGGTCAGAACCACACGGAGACATATTTATGGTTACCGTGGTTGCAATGATTTACTGTGATTACCTTCATCATACACTGAAGATCTCAATAATGGGAAGTGTCGCTGATAGAGCACTTACAGCTCGTACGCGTTCTAATTTTAAAGATATTGAATCAGTGCAGGGAGGGATTGCCATTTCTGTATGTCCATCATATGAGGAATCATGGCTCAGTTTAAGTTGAAGCTTTCGTTACAGTTATCCGTCGGGTTCGACATAATGCAGATTACAATCTTCATTACACTAGCGGGATTTTGCAACGTACTTAGTTATTTTTCTCACTGGTGACTTTTGATGTTTTCTATGCCTTAGTTGCTTGCCATTCGGTTCAACGTACTGAAATCGTAATTCCTTATTGATACTTTGGTGTCGTTATGTCCATGTGACTAAAAATTGAACTGAACGTAAGTCCGGATGATTATAAGGTCTCATCTTGCAGACAACTGGAATATCTTCCACGATGTAGAACAGATGATCTCTTTGGCATGATTTCTAAAACTTTATTCCTGTTATTTGACATCAGTTGCGTTTTATCAAGGCGCTGACAAGGATTCCTATTCGCTTTCAATTACAGAGCAGGTGGCATGTCCTTTCTTCGGTGTTAACTCGTTGATTCTCGTGGTTGTACTTCAAGATCAAGTCTGAACCATTTTCAATACATCTTCGGTCTGACTGTAGATAGCACATACCTCCCAACAACATCTCAAATACATACAGATTATTATTTATTTTATTTGATTTATCACCGCTATCTTTGATCTTGGTTTACAAGACATTCACGAAGAACCTATACGATGGCTTTTTGTTCGGCTTGGGGCATTTTGGTTTCAGCTGAGTCTTTCAAAAGATTGTATCAACTTGGGGGCCCTCTGTTCTTTGCGACCACCATTATTGGGCAAGTATGCACTATGTAATTATTTCAAGTGTACAATTCCTTTCAGACTATGTCTCAGTCGTTCATCAGTATGCTGCTATTTTGAATCCTTCTTGAGTTTATATCCATTTTGAGTAGTAAGGACTGTATTCGCTGTGGAATAATGTACTGCACTGTTGTCGCTAGTCTGTGTTGCGGCTCTGAGGCTGCAGTCCGTCTGTGGCTGCATGGACGAGGGAAAAAAACACTCCGCCACGAGAGGTGCGTAATCTCCCACTAAGATGGATCAATCTGCGACTGGGAGTTAAGTAACGAGTAAATGGCTATCCAATGTATAGGGTAGATCAAACACAGCTCGGACGCTCCTTCTTTGGGTCTGAAAGTTCACAATGCTTATAGCTGGTTCGAATGAGCCACTTGTATGAGAACAAGTTGCTTAGAATTTTGTTTATGCTCAGAAATTGAGGATCAGAAAATCTGAGGACTCATCGATGATCCTATAGCATGTTCATCTTGGGTGAACATCGGCCAAATTCTTTCAGTGTTCAGGGGGTAACGAGGTAGGGGTGAACCCACAATCCCATACAAACCCAAATCTGCTCCTGGGCCGCCATTTGACGTCCACATCCGACGTCGCAGAGTCCAGCCTTTAGTCTTCAGCCGCTTTCCAACAGTCTGGGAGGGGTAAAGGACCTGCTGGGCGGCCAGTGCAGTAGCCCATTAGCTGTATACCGAGAAACCTAAAGCGGACAACACATGAATCTGACAGCAGGAACCCAAATTGAAATCACCAAGATAACCCCCTCGGCACCACTGTAAACACCTTTACTGAGAAAAGTAATTCTGAGTCCCCAGAAAATTTCCAAGTAGTTCCACACGTTTCACACTGCATGCCAATGCTATATCAGTTATATCATTCAGCTAAGGAGTAATGTCCTCAAGGAGATCTATATTACTCATGTAAATTCCGCCAAATTCCGAACTAAATTCAAGTCCACGGTAATTCCTGCCTAATTCTCTCGTCATCATAAGTAATCCAATCTCTGCAATTAAACATTGTTGCAATATTTTCACAATATTTCACAAAAAGTGAAACATAAACTTATTAAGCCCAGTATCTTTACCTCCCAATTCCTCAACCACCCAATGCCCCACACATATAGACATCCACTCATCGCACTGTATGTAAGAGAATATTGGAGAAAATAACCTGACTAATGGGTAGATTTGGAGGGGCCTAGTAAGGGGGGAGGGGAGATCTCTGCCCCAATGTTCATAGGGGAACAGACTTAATGCTCGTTTATAGTGCTGTTGAGCTTACAGTTAAGAGTGGCAATTTCGTTCGGTGTGCAGTCTGATTATATGAAACAAAACATGGGGAAATTGAACCAGGACTGTGAACTCAAACTGTGAACATGATAGACATTGTGCCCTTCTGAAGGTTTCGATATCACATTATGAATCTTTTCATGAATATCACAAATCATGAGTTTTATTTGCTTGCTGAAATCCCGCAAGTGATGATCGTTAACAATATATTTCACGTTTACACGTTGATTGCTGAAACGCATGATTCAGGGGTGGCTTACCCTTTGAACTGTATGCTAGAGGTATCTCGTGCAGTGATTCCCAAGTGTTGTCATACATAGCAAGGACTTGTAACAAAATGTACATTACTTCGCTGAACTCTTTAAATCCCAAAGATGGAGATCAGGGACGGCTCCAAAATTAAGAGTGAATATGAAGAATGGCTCTAATTAAGAGTGAATATGAAGAATGGCTCTAATTAAGAGTGAATATGAAGAATGGTTCTTTTCGAAGAGTAATTCTTACTCACTAGTACAAGAGTGAACATTCACTCTTAACTTTGAAGCCGTCCCTGATCTCCGTCTTTTGAATCTCAGAGTGGGCTATGTATTATATATTAACAAATACCCACAAGTCTACGGAGTCGAATACTTAAACAGGAAAATTTCAGTGAGATAAAGCTTGCAACAGTAATTAACCATTACAAATATAAGCAAAAATTGGGTTACTTATTAGAAGTGATACAATTAAAACAACTGTATCCACGGAGTTGCGTATCTCATCGCCAACATGCATTGATTTCAATAAAGTCATATACACAGGGCCTGCACATGGAGATTTGTAATAGTTTACTGCAACCACATGTTACAGAGACCCAGAGGAGGAATAGAACGCTTGCTGTTGTTAGTTCCGAGCATTGATTCTATATTAGAGCCAAATATTCCTCAAAAAAAAAAAATGGTTGTAAGCATCAGAATCGAACCTAAAATAGTAATATTGATATCTACTGTAAGGTATCAAGCTTAAACCTAGCCTGGTGCCACGACTTAGGCTCAAGTAACTATAGCAATAACTGCTCATAAGTATCTGTGCATATCACACCACACAACACAATTATAAAATTGGGTTATTCCATATAGGTTAGGCTTAGTGGTTAGAGTGAGGGGCAGGATCACAAGAGCATCCTTCTATGGGTATTTGCACATAAGTCTCCTATTTACCTGTGCAGGATCTGGTTCTACTAAAATTATTGTTTGACTTAAAAATAACGTTCTCATACTTGGATTGTCAGGAATGTTCAAATACATTACCCATCGGGGCCTACTAAAATTGTTTTGGCTAATGTTAAGAGATTGTGTCTATTGACTCGGAGGCCGGCTCTATTTTTTTTTTTTTTACCAAAATATATCAAATTTCACCAATTTACTACATGAGTGATATACTGTACCTTCATTATTATGTTCATAGGAAGGGGAATTGCAAAATTTTGCATTTAATGTTCAGTTAGTCCTCAAGATATGGTGGAAATCCAACCTTTGAGGAAAAAATTGTAATTCTCAAAAATTAGCACTAAGATTTCACTGAATTTACCATGACAGTAATAGTATGTTGAACAATGCCTTCTCATGTAACTCCTTACAAAGCTTTATGTTAATTGGTGTAATTGCCCTCAAGACATGCTGGAAATACAAATTTTGGGGCAAAATTGTTTTTTGTCTCAAAAAAAAGCAGCAAATTTCACTCTCTTTACTATAAAAGTGATCTACCTCGAATATTACATTCTCAGGTAAGTCCTTGCAAAAATTTGCATTGAATGCAGAAATATTTGTTGATTTTTTTAAAAATAAAATCATGATTTTAAAATACGGCCCTTCAACTCTTAGACGACTCTCCCGGCCCTGCTCAAGTTGCATTCTGATTCAGACTTGGCACTGTCATTTGTGGTTGGAAATTCAATTACTTGACAGGACGATACAGAGGGATATCACAGAACTGGACAGATTAGATCATGTTAAATACATTAAAGACCGTAGTCGGGAAGTTGTAATCGAACGTTTGATGATAACACATTGACATTTTGAATCTCCTGTGTTCCTTGATTTTGAATGTGCGATCGATTTATTGGCCCTCGACCCAATCATAGTACCAACTAAGGTGATACAATGTGCTTTTCAAAGCTTCCGGTTAAGTTAATGGGAGTGAACTGGAGAAATGAGCGAGTATTTCCAAGCATGCAGGAAGCGAGAGGACAAAGAAACCCCCGGTGAAACAATTTGAGGACAAAATCGGATGGATTGGTTTGACCGAATCTAAACATAAGTAGTTGTAAACAGGGAGACGGTGCCACCATTAAAATAATATGGAACAGATATTCGATAGGCCCAAGAGTCAACGGATTACTTTTATCCTGCATTTCACATCCGGGATGATGCACGCTTTATTTATATATTGCATCTCCATGAATCAACTTTGCAACGTTTCTTGGAAAAAGGTCTCGGGGATGTAAGGACCATCCAGGAGGCTGGTTCTTGTAATTTTCCCTTCACGTAACTCATGCAGAGAATGGTGTCGCAACATTTTCTTTACATAATGCATACCAGAGTCTGGGTGTAACCGTTCCTTTCAATAATGCGTGCCAGAGTCTGGATTTTCCAGTCTCTCCTTTACATACTGCGTCAAAGAGTCTGGATGTTGATACATTCTCTAAAGTTGTATAAATTCCATACGAGGGCCTGGATATTGTGGCCTTTACTTTCTATACTGCATGCTAGAACTTCGAGTACTACAATCTTTGCTCTACGTACGTATTACTGCATGTACCATCAGATTGGAAGTTTTAACCTATCTTTGCTGTACTGCATGCCAGGGCATGTATGCTGTGACATATTGTTCTGCACAGCATACCAGGCCCTGGGTATTACAATCTTTCCTTTATATACTGTTTGCTATCAGCTTGGATGTTGTGACCTATACTTTAATCACTGCATGCTAGAAACTTGGTTACTGCAGCATTTCTCGACATACTTGAGTGCATGCGCGTGGTAAAATCCAGGAAATGTGAGGCAACGGACCTCATAACAAACACTTAGCGCAAATCGCCACAAGATAAGTACATGAAACCGGAAGTATTTCAGCTAATTTGTTTGGACGTAAATGGAAACGTAATTGGCTGAATACGTGCAGGCAAATCATATCAACCATTTGATGAAGAGACAAAAGAATAAACATGAACTAAACCTACTCGCAAAATGGTAAGTAGCAACATTGCTACGAATACTATGTTTTGGTGTGAATGGAATCTCTAGCTATGTAACTTATGCTGATTGATTATAACCTAAAATGTAATCAACAAATTTGTGAATTATGCAGTAATGTTCACCACATGAGAGTCGCCGAAAGTATAGTCACAATCTGGCATCCTAAACTTAGTCCGCACGTTAACACTCTTATCCTCGTAACAGATACAAGATCATTCCATTGTTGCTTCTACTGAATTAGCAATCTATTAATAAGGACTTATATGGATAATCGCAAAAATATAATAAATAAATTAAAAAAGAAAACTACATCCTTCAAAATGGAGAAGACAATGCTCATACCTAAAATGGTTCCACACTGCAGCTGCATGACATAACATGGTTTTTTCTGCTGTTTTTCTGTTCTTTATTAATCACCGTTACACTTTGTTTTATCGCTTAGATCACGAAATCACCCAACATTTGTCACGTGCGTGAAATTGGAATTTTATCCTTCAGTGAGCACAATTTAAAGGAAAACAAAGGTTACCATTAAACATTTACAATAACATTTACAGAAACCACGTATTCGTTTTGTTTTTTTTACCTGGGGGGGGGGGGGAGCAAAAGTTACAACTTGCCCTCAAATTTCCTTAAACATGAAGAAACACCAAGACTGATCATACACCGTCATACTTTTTACGGTGCATTACCACAGTTCCGGATTTGTTTAACTAAGATTCGGGACCTACGTATGGTTTTGTTATCAAGTTCTTTCCCATCGAGATTTCCAAAAGACACGATATGCATTTCACTTTAAATGTATGGCAGGCTTGATGTAGCTCACTTCTTGGCAACCAGGGAGATTGGCAAGTACGTGCATGGGACAACACAGCGAACTATGAGAATATGTTCGTGTGACGCATTCGTTGGAGGATGTACACAGAAAGCCTAATCTGCCCAAATAAAAATAAATAGGGTTTTTCGATTGACAAAATGAGTTTTTTAATCTATTAACTGAGTGGTGATTTTATGATCTCCAGTCCTATTCAGGCTGGTAATTATTTGTAGAAAGCAGGGAAGCAGTATTCAAAGGGTTAATTTCAATAATATTTTAAGACTTTGACAAAAGCGCAGGGTATTTTCCTTAAATATCATGAAAGAAAACGATTATGTCTCTGGAAGTTAACCATGAACTTATCAAAGATATTTAGATCTCTCGTCAAGGACTTTTCCCTCCTGTAATAGTGGCAGTGTCCTGCGTCGTCGGTCACAATAATCGTATTATAGTTTGCTCACCCTATCATGTATATGTGCATCGACGGTTGTTAGGGCAATGGACGCAGGTGTTATACGCACCTCCATATGCCAAGTAAAATACCTTACGTCCACGGTATAAGTCTTTATCCACGTTAGCGTAGGTTGCCGTGAGAAAGACTTTACAAGGACGACAGGTTATTTCGAGAAAAGGCTTTTCAGGATGAAAGGTAGTTATGAGGAAAAGTTGGGTAGAGCTATTTGAGGTAGTTGTGAGAAAAAAATTTACCAGAAGGATGGAGAGTTGTGAGAAAGATTTTAACAAGAGGTTGGAGAGTAATGAGAAAGAGTTTGCCATGGATGACAGACAGTCTAAAGAGAGACTATCGGGAGGTAACTGTCAGAAAGACGTACAGGGAGGAGGATAGGTAGCTGTGGGAGAAACTTCATCAGAAGGATGTGGGTAGTTATGAAAAAGACCAGGAGGATAAGTAGTTTCGAGAAAACCTTTACCTGGACGACATGTAAGTCTGTAGCGGGAGGACATGCCGTTGTGAGAGGGCTTTTTTACACGGTCGATATGCTGTCTTTATGGGTTGAAATGAGATAGAAACATGCGTCGGTCGTAAAAGGGACTACGAAAGTGGCCAGCAGAAAACACAGCAACATTCTCTCATAGTTAATTCAAACTTTCAAGAGGTCTGTGTCTACCACAAAACACAGACAAAAAAAAAACGATAAACTTAATATAGAGATTTTTGTTGTTCGTAGTTTCAACAGCAATAAAAAATAAAATAAATCAAAGCCAAAAACTTTGACTCACATACGGACAGTTATGCGGATAATCAGTGAACCTACAACAATTGCACCGTAGATAGCAGAATCAAAAGTTGCTCTTAAAAAGTGAACTTGGTTGTTATTGGTCAGGTGGTTACTGATAATGCACGATCAATTTTAAAGTAATGTGTTTTTGTCGTCTGCAACCTTATGCAAAACAGCGGTGCGTATACTTTCTATATCGCGCACGAACATTGTTGCAATGTTGTGAATCGTGTTTAATTACCTTTTATCGGGGCTCGTTTTCAGTGAAAATGGGGTAATTTACCCACCCAAATTTTCTTTGGTCTTTTTCATACGAATGGACCGTGGTCACTCCACTTTGGACCCGTACATTAATTAAAGGATAATGCACTCTCGGGGGTAAACGCTGTCGCAGGTTGCAATCGGTATGCGCGCCCTAGTGCACGGCGTGCATTAAACCCCGATCGCGCGTTATTCATCAGCTAATGCACGGTCCAACGTTGATTAACCTTTCATTAACCTTTTACCGTAACTGTTGAAGAAACAGTCTTGTCTCAGTCACAGATTAAATCCTAATTGGATCATAATTTTAAATCCAAACACACGCGTGTTCCGATCCAACAGATCCGCTTGCACTTTGGAGTGATATGAGTAATGAGGACATCAACTGTAGCCTACGTACATGTTGAGACTAAGGCAAGGGAAGAAAAAACAGCACCCTTGAATCTTGAAAAAGCAGATGTTAAGAAATTACCCACGGGCCTAACACTGCAGCACGTCTGTTCACGTCACTTAGTACGCATGGTTCACCGGGATGGCACAATATTTAGCTAAAGTCGTGTCGAAATTGCTCCCCGTTGACATGATTTTACACCACCTCAAATACCATTACGTGTAGTAAGTCTCCGTAGCTGTGTGCAATTATTTACCTCATACTTTTAAAGTATTTTATATCAACAGGATGGGAACAAGATTGTAGCGCGTATACGATTCACTGAAAAGTGCATTACACCTGGCATCGGGGAGGGTTGCACACAGCATTAATGTTACACTGGCACAACCTATCCTGTAAAACACGTTACCCAGTGGGCAAGTTATTGCAGTCGTGCAGGCCTGTAAGGTGGGCTTAAGACGGGCCTAGCTATGTACCCGACAGTTCACACAAGGGCGAAAATAAGTGTGACACGTGAAGCAAAGTTGAGGACAACAGTTGTCTTTCACCTTGCACGGATAAGCCACGACGCGAAGTACCACCACCCCCCCCCCCCCTCCCCCAATCCCTGCGATGTCATGAGTGTAACGTATTAAAAGTCGTAATGAGTAGTAAATAAAAACAAAATAAAAAAGAAAGGAAAGGAAACAACTATTTGAATGGAAAGGAGGCATATATGAAATGTGTAAAAATACACACAAAAGAAAATGAACATGTACGGGACTGAGCGATAGAAACATTTCCATAGGAATTTAATGCAAGTCCGCAAAGAAAGAACGTCCTCGTTATTTGGTCCCATGTTTCTTTAACTTTAACTTGGCAGCAGAGAGAAGAAGCAGCTTCCTTTCACTTTTGCCCAAAATCTTGAACTGGGACTAGACAAGAGATAAGTAGCAATTTGTTTCATGTTTGTTTTTGTTTTCTCTTTCGGCTTCGGCGATAGTTATATCGTCTGTCACAGAAAAACGATATTTTTTTTCTTTTAGAGTTAATGTGAGGAAGTTTAATGTAGTGAGACGAATTTCTGAGAACGTGAAGTGAAGTAGATGCTGATGGATTTGAGGCGCCTGCTGCTCTGAAGAATTGCCAGTCAATCTGATAGGCCTAGACCTATGTAACAAAAAAGCATAGGTGGTAAAGAGCTTTTAGGACCGTGATGATAACTTGGAGTGTTTCCAATGCAGGTGGAATGGATTCAAAATTACAGCCTTTCGGAGAGTGGAAGTTTTGGGGGATTGGCAGTGGATCGTTGAACGGTTTGAAATTCAGCAATGGGAGTCTATTTTTATAACTCGAATAGAAATAAGACGCAATAGTAATGTGTAAAAGTTACAAGTTTAGTCGTATCCGTGTAGTGAGCAACCCTGTTTCGGACTGCCGACATTAGTAAGGTGGTAGCCGGCAGATTTAATGATATGATGCTGGTCACATGAACAGGCATTGACATTCCTGAGTCAACCATTTCTTTCTCTTTTTTTCGAGCGCACTAAATAGCCTCAAACTAATATGATCAGGGTATATCCAACCATCTACTTTTAAACATCCTAAAAATGAAGCTATTATGGAGACATTTCAGTTTATCATTTCGCCATTTATTTTTTGACCCCCGTAGATTTCAAGCGTGCTTCGAGAGTCTAATCTATCCTAGATTACGCTTATATGGATCTATCTTGACCAGCTACTGTCTTGATTGGATTTCAGGTTGTGAAACCTATTTACTTCAAATAACTCTCTGAGATGAAACAAATTTGTCTCACAGTTTACCTGATCATGGACCCCACCTGCAACATAAACCTTGAGGTGGGGGGAGCCCTGCATACATTGTTATACCTCTCACATTTCCTGCTGAAACTGCCACTCACCAAAATGATTCTAATTATTACAGGAAAGTAGTGCGATATTAAAAAAAAAAAAAAGTCAGTTATCTTGACGAACTATGCAAACTATAGGCTTGCACGAAAGCCTATAGGCAAAAGCCACCCTTAGGGCATTCCATAAGTCTCTGTAAAGGGATTAAAAATTGCGTACCTGATACTACTTGCCTGAACAAATCCAAATTCAAAAAGACCAACATCAACAGTTGTTACACAGGCAATGATTGGTTCGTGATATATTCACATTACGTTTTGCTAGACTAACTTTGCATTGACAGTTTATGTTATTTTAGTTGATATAGTTGAACTATGTACAGTATACGTGAAAATTGAGGCCTTGTGCTAGGCTTTGACCCTCTATTTTGAGAGCCTAATTTCGAACTAGATGAAATTCTTATTCAGAGCATATTGAGAATGGTGTGCCTGCGAAAATATTGAATAAGGTGTATCGTTGAACGCTGCAGTATTTTGTCTGTCTATTTCGTCTAAAGTGGACTTGACTTCGTTAACCACGGTCAAACGATCACTTTCATATCCTATTCATAATTGATAAGTCTTTTTTTAGTGTGGTAAATACTTCTCATGAAGAATTTTATAGCTCCCAGAGAAGGTTTATAGCTATGCAATAAATAAATTTATCGGTCAAGTTTATGATCGAATAGTCCTATTATGCAACTGACTGTAACTACTACTGGCTGTTTAATTTTAAACGATTTAAATAATTTAAGTGAAACAGACAACTCCATACTTAGAAGCACTGCTGGCTTCTTTATTTTATTGCCACAGTTACTTGCCCTGGATTTTTTTCTCTTTTAACGATTCATCACCCCGAGGGTTAATAGCAATAAAAGACGTGGCACAAGTGTTAAGGCCATTCAATGAACATGAAAATTAAAATATTAGTTGCACTCAGAATATGCATCATACAACCTTTAATTGTATGTCTTCATTAATAATTCACAAGTAAAAGACTGAAGGAGTGCTTACCGTATCTTCATAAAAGTTTTATTTTGTATTAGGATCATTTTTCGAGATGGCGTTTTCAGCATGATTCATTATCGTGATGAGATAACCAGACATGCACTGTAAGGGTTACGGAATGTTCTCTCGACATGGACATGAATGTTGCTATGTGACAATTGATACTGTGACTAATACTGAGCAAAAGTCATCAAATGGCGGAGAGCGCCATGACGTAGTTTGCAGCACTAGCCCTCCATCCCCCTTCCCCCTTCCCCCCTCAAAAATAACTGAAAAATTATTTTCGAAAAATAATTATTTCGTATGTTCCCAGTGAAGTTACAAATTTCACCAAAACGTTTGACATTTTGCGAAAAAAATATTCGGAAAAGTTTGGAAAACGGGCAAACTTTGCACCATTTTGCTTGTAACTGAAGCCCCCTTGTGAAACACCCAGAAGAAAATCAAAGGGGGGGGGGGCTATATATAGGGGTATAAGATGAATCCCCCTGGACGTATGGATACCTTTTCCCAAAACGGTCATATGTGGTGCATTGCATCAAAGCAAGTTTACCATTGGTCACTTTACCAAATTTAATCTTTTAGACATTCAAGCATTCAATCATTTAGATATCCGTTGCCTGGTGTGCAAATGCTTCGTGTATCGCGAGTGAACATGCTTCCTCATCAGGCTTACCAAATTCGCGGGGATGAAACATGTAAAAGATGCATCAATGAAATGACCGAAACTGGCCATGTACACGTGCCTCGAAAACTTTCACTTCGTTTAAACTTTCACTTCAAATTACTTGGTCATACACTGAAATATGTAGAGGGCCGTGTTACTGTGCAACCGATAGTTCGAAAAGTCGAAAAAAACGTACACGTCACACAGAGCAGTACGTAGCAATGCTGGGCTAAACAGGTTTTATACAGTAACATGCGGGATTACCCTGCAGGCTTCATATGCCATATCAGTACCAAATATATCCAATCTGACAAAAACACTGACCTCTAATGGACGGATATATATATATATATATATATATATATATATATATATATATATATATATATATATATATATATATATATATATATATATATATATATATATATATATATATATATATATATATATATATATATACTATCCTACACTCGCATAGAGACTGTTTCGTAGTTTCGTACACAACATGTCATTTGTGCTTTTTATGGTCGACTGGGCTACCTCAAAAATATTCTACAAGAGTAAGAATGTGAGGGGAGCAAAATCATTGCTGCTGCATTCTTAAGTTACTGCATTTACATGAAACCTGTTCTGGTGTCTGCATTTGGATAATAGCTCGGATCTTTTGTTTAGGAGTAACTCAACCCTATGGGCTACTAATTTACCCAACATAGGGGGCTGACTATACTGGCGTATGAATGTTGTTTTACCATAATAAAACGCCGGGTGATGCGAAAACGCACACTACTTATCACCGAAGCTTCCTTCCCAACTGCAGGGAGACTGTAGGTGTCCTATATCAATTCGACGCATATCGTTAACAAGATACAGAGCGGTAAAAACACAAAAAAAAGGGGAACTACTGCAGAAACGGCTCGCCGTCTGTGGTCGATATACACAGCCTACATGTTAAGACGTAATTTTTCCACTCAGCCTTTGTTACCAATGAATTACTGAACACTGAAGTTTATCCAAACAAAGAATTAATTGCAATGAACTTACCGAAAGGATTGAATAGCCTCAGTGTCGACGAGAGAAAGAATATGAACAACTGCTAAAGTGAATTTTCCTACGTCCCAGAGTTGTATTTGCACCCTGGATACGAAATACGTTGTTGCAATTAAGTCTCCCGTCTGCTAAGTTGGACAGTTTAATAAAAATGATCCTGGTGTGTCCTGATTAGATGGGAAAAATTTCACAGATTTTATCCTTCAGGTCTTCTGACTGGCAATTCTCTTAGACAGTAATGTAAACTTGCGCTGGATATGCGTTGCCTTCGTTTCCACATTTCACGGAACTGTTCACTGTGCACTTGCACAGAGAACTTAAACATGTGTGCCTGTAACACTGAGCTGGAAAAAAAGGCAATGGGATGAAAAACGGTTTGAACAAGTTCAACGCTTACGCCTCCTCACAGACAATAGTAACAAGTGTCAAACTCATTATGGGAATGCAAAACTCGGGCAGGCTTGAATTTCAGAATTTCAAATCTCTGTGTGGGCAGAAAATCTCACGGAATCAAATATTTCAAAGAAGGATTACTATTAGTCAAACCAGAGGAACGGCATGCAAGTTGAAACCTGCAGCGATGACTCATTTCGCCAAAAAAAAAAAAGAATTATTAAGGTTAATTTTAGGCTAATATAACTGAGCAAGAAAACGAGATGTTAAATTTCGCATATTTTTGCACAGCGAAACGTTTGCAAAGCGTTATATTCTCCCATTTGTCACTTTTTCCTTTTATTCTTTTGCTTGTTTATTTTTTGTTTTGCACAAAAAAAAAAAAAAACAAACAAAACATGTAAAAGGTGGTCTGGCAAAATCAACGCAACTCCTAATGTAATATTTTTACGAAAAACGAGGCAAAAGATACAAAAAGAACTAACCGTAAATTGTGTGACAGATATAGGGCTTACAAAAACTTATAGCATCTCTAAAGTAAAATTCCCGCCACAATCTTCATCCTAAAACCTCGATCACTATCATCTGCAATATGTTCTCTGTATGACTTCAGCTGAAGTAGGGTCAATCAACTAATGGTAAGTATGACATCTATAGGACCAAAAACCCAACACCGTATGTTGGCTTATGGCGTGGTCCACTGCTACTGATGGGGTGACAGGTCACCCTTGATATACATGTGTGACAAAGAACGTAGAACCAAATCACCAATGGTATTTACTCAATCCAATAAAACAGATAAAAAATGAATATTGTCAACATAGTCTTACATTCTATAAGACCCAACTTCTTTGCCGACTCATTTACATATATATTGTCGTTCAGCCGTCCGTCCAAGGACTTAGACTTAGGAATAAGAGCTGTTTGACAATCACCTAGTCATCTGTCTTTGTACTTCGCCAGTGTTTCAGAGGAGGGAAACTAAGATCACTAAAAAAGATCACCTGCCATGAATTTCTGAAAGAGAACTCTGCACTCATTTTCTAGATGTTTGAATATGAAAAATGGCTCGACAGTTTTGTTGTCCCACGAAATTCAAACTCTGAGGGAAGCGTAACAGTCAATCACCGTGACTTGTTTGAAACTGATAATCAAACTCTCATATAAATGCTGACTTTTCGTCATAATCATTTATAATGTATTTCTTATTTAAGTTTTGAGTTGCAATTTTGAGTTCAGTTTTGATTTGCAAAATATATGTTTACCTGGGAGTCGACGTTTCTAAACAAAAGACACCCCAAGGACGGTGGTTGCGTGCTCTCAATAGACGGGGGCAACTGTTATATTCCCACTCACTAGAAACCGGTGCACGAAGATGCCGTGTGCAATGTCTGTGATATTACGAAATCGATAGAGGGTAAATGCTTTGCGAACACATAGGGATAGAAGTGTCTTAACCCTGGTCCACAGTTTTTTCTCTTGAAATTTCGGATCAGTGAAAACCTAAGACGGCAGAAACGCTGCGATGGGGGTCGGGTGATGATGCTGGTATTTAGCTATGCAAGCTGTAAGTATCAAATCCACAGTTGTCGATTACCACACAGTAACACCGGAAGAAAGTCCGCTACATGAGAACATGTCAACGGATTATTTCTTCTTGGGCAGGAAAAATCTCGATGGAATTTTTGCTATTCAAATGTCGACAATGAAGGTTTACATTCGATATATTTCGCCCGAGGTCACGGTGACGATTAACTAGACTAGATTACTTTGGAGCATCAATGTGAATGGAAATTTGGGAGAGAAAGCGGGATCTCCAGAGGTATATGAAGTTACACTGAACTATTACCTTCTTTTTTTTTGTCAGTTCGTCTAGAGCCAGAGTAAATAAAAGGAAAGGTGAGCAAAGAGAGTCAGTATTTTCAATTATAAATAAATTGACAACGTCTCGATATGATGAATGGGAGTTTACTCATCACCAAAAAAAAAAAAAATCGTGAAAATATCGAGGCGATGTAAAAGTGGAATGTGGACGAAGTAAACCTCGGCTTATGACAAACATCGCCGGTATATTAAAACGGGGGTAAGGCGAGTTCTACCCATAGATTTGAAATTTTCACACGACGAGGTGTAGTTGATGCAGTGGCATATTCCTATTGATTTATGGATATAGCTACTATACTCCGTAATGATATTTCTTTATGGAGGAGAACGCCTATAAGAAAAAAAAAAAAAACCGCGAGTTTTGTCAAGTTGCAATAAACCAAACAAGGAATAAAATGAAATACGAGACTCCAGACATAGAAAGCCGTGGTTTTAGGATGTGTGATATAGCCTGATATATCTGCCTAGCCATTACATAATCAGGTCGTGCATAGGGATAAATGCCCTGCTGTCAGCATTTACGATACATAGTCTCAGTCACAGGAACCATCTACATTAGATAGCCGATGCTAATCCTTTCGGGATCCTCTTTTTCAGTGTGTACAGAAATGACAATGATTTAAGCTACGACTGCATATCGGGACAATTATGAGCTGCATATCATTTCCAGGCCACACGAGGTTTAGATGAAAGGGTGGAAAGGGGCTGGAAATGTTGATGAGGTATGCAATAGTTGTCACAAAAATCAGACAGTGCAGAGAGACAATTAACCTTCTGAGCAGATTGCTAAGACTCCCCCCCCCCTCCCCCTCCCCTTCATTGAAACTATGGCTACGATAAGTAAGATATATATTCACGGTATTGTTTGATGGACCAGCCAATCCTTCCATGATATCATACAGATTTGTGACTTCTCGAGAGGACAATCCTAACTATGATAGTACGTCTGGTCGTTGTGGCATCTCAAAGCAGGAAACGATCTTCTCGGAGAATATATTTAACACAAATGGGGGGGGGGGGGGACATAAATACGAGGACAGCGAGGGACTAAGCGGACAACCTTCATTCCGATCTGCCGGTATTTCTTCATCCAGTCCAACTGAGGTCTTAAACTGTGAAATTACTGAAGTTGACTGAGGGTTCCATCAGTTTCAGCAAATCCCATGTGTTCAGATCGAGGTGATACCATCCATCGTGGCAGGTCAAGTGTGGGTCAGGTTGATGGCCAGTCAGATATCAAAATCTCTGGAAATATCGAAAGTGACCGTAGCCATAACGAAAAAAGGGAACAGCAAAAAAAAAAAAAGAGAACAGCAAAAAAAAAAAAAAAAAGAGTTACGTGACTGTCAAATTTGGGTTTGGAATGCAAATGTTCTTAGGCGACCGTTCCGTAAATTTAACGGTAGTGCGAAACGACAAAAATAACCCGCGTTGGGAAACCATTATCTGTCAAGTTATCCATATATGCTAGCCCGATTGGGCAACCCGAAGTATAGTTCAGAGGATTGAATGATTGATGGGGGACATCCAATATTTTGTCACAGGTGGGACGTTCATCCTTCGGTGGCGCTGTACAGAAATTTGCCATGTTATAAATAACTGAAATAACGGAAAATGACTGAATTTTCCTACGTAGCAATGTTGTGTAGGGGGAGCATTTAAAGCACCGTACGCCGTAATTAATCGACTGCGGTCCGATTACATATGGCTTTGGAGAATTTCTTGCTGGTGACTGTAAAATTAATTTATGAATTGATCCAAGAACGGCTTTCGTTTTCTTCGTCCCGATTTACGTTTCAAAATGTGTGTGCCCCGTTTAGACATGAAAGTACTAAATGAACGGTCCATTGGTTAAGAGTTTATTAACGACCGAGTTAATTAACGTTCGTGTTGTGAACTGTTTAGAAACGTTCGCTCAAGTTTTGCTTTCGCCAGTAGCGATGTTGAGCCAAACTGAATGGCTTGCAAACTTGGAGGCTGTAGAGCATGACATAAATGACTTAACTACCGCCATATCAGGGTTGCCAGGTGCAAAAATAAAAATACAAAAACGATACTTTTCTTTCACGGCAATCACCATACAGTATAATTCCTCACGATCCCATGCACCTTGGTTTCAGTATTAGTATGCCAGTGCGAATTCCCCAGCTTCACATGACACTCAATTCTGCAAATTGTCAGTGGGAAAGTAGTATCTAGATACGAAAACACTTAGGAATTGAACGGTTTATAAACGTTTCTAGAAAACTTTACGAAAAATGATTGTCAAAAAAAAATTCAAAATCCCCAGGTCAATTCTTTTCGATAGCAAGCTTCTCCATTTATAATAAGTTACTCGTTGCTATGAATAAAGTTGATTCACCCATCTGTACTTTGTGTAAACAAAGACGTCGAATCCATTGATCATTTTGTTTTGGAGTTGTCATCACATTTCCTCTTTTTCTCCTAGACACCGAACAATACCTCTTTGGTAGACAATTTATTTTAACTAAGACAGACCTTTTTCTTTGGTTATAAGCTTGTTTTAGTATAATTTTATTTTTCTGCATTGCAAATATTATATCTGCAGCTGCCAACTTGCCTCAACCATTCCAGAAACTACTAGCTTTTATCAAAAGCTTAAATTTCTCATAAAAATCGAAAAATATGTATGTTCAAAGCAACGTTGTAACCCCAAGGGATTACGAACGCATGATCGTATTTTGAATGCTCTTTCGTATCGGCTAAATACCAACCGTGAATGATGTTAATTGTTTTCTATCTTTCTCTATTACTTTGGTTGATTGTTCTGATTTACTTCTATTTCTTTCAATTACAACTTGTTCATTCTCTTTTTCGTTTTTTTTTTCTTTTTTGTCCTTGTAAATATTCTTTGTTGTTTTTGTAAAGATTCAGTGTAATTCTAAATGTATCTTGTTGTTTAAAAGAGACAATATTCAATAAAAGATTGGAATTAAAAACGTCTCTAGAAAAGGACACCAGATCTCAAACTCTGCATGAATGATCGGTCTTCCTTTGGCTTGATTTTAAGCGATTTTAAGTGGACTTTATTAGACGTCACCATTGGCGGATAGGGGAATAAGCAACCTTTCGGAGCAGGTTCTCCCTTTACTTTGGTCGTCCTAACTGTTAGGAAATTCCTTATATACGCACTTTAACACGTATTAACAATAAAAAAAAGCCTTTAGATACTACGAACCACATTAACTGCAGCTCATCCATTGTAGATGAATTACAGTCAGAGTATGTTAAAGAAACGCAGTATCGGAACAGGCGATGAAAAATTATACACATAACGCCTTATCATAAACATGTGAACGCTTCCAAACGATGGTTGCACCGACAACCTGCTTGTTATCTTCTAAGTTTCAAAACCTTTCAAATTTGACAAATTTGCCGTGATACTGTCGAAACTCATCTAGGGAGGGACAAACATATTAAAATACATTACACGTCATTTTCATTTAAACCTTCCGTATTTCCTTACAAAGACCACGTGTTTAGATAGCTTTTATTATATCAACAGTCGACGTGTAACATTTGATAGATGTAGCCTATGCCTAGGAGGTGGGATGATGCACTGAGAAGGGAACAGTAAAAGGATACCATTTTTATTAAGCATTGTCAAACTGGAGAGGAAAATTAAATCGAGTGAGAACTGGCAATAGAAAGGCCCCGAGGGGGCTTTCTTAGACAGTTAGACGATATTTAATTTCATAGTCGTAATTGACGATCGGTTTGCAGACGTTCCAACGAATTATGACATGTTTGGTTGTGGCACATTCTTGAGTGTGTCGCCTTGCTGGCTAATAACCTTACTATGGGGGAAGGGGGTTGTCTCATGAGGTGTATGAGGGTATATGGTAGGTAGAAGGTATATGAAAGCAGTATAGCAACATATAGCATGATCAAGTTCGTGGCTAAGTTATACACCTAAATAAATAACCAACCCAGGTTTGACACCTAGCTATCCATTCGCACGCATATTCGATCATTGTTGACTAATGAAATCTAACTTGCTTTGGGTAGGTACCTAATAATAGCCTACCGTGCATAAAAAAAAAAAAAAAAATTGTCATGGAAAAGAAATGTGCCATTTGTGTCGGGATAATCATGGGAATATTTCGGATGGAATTCAAAAATGGTTACAAAAATATGATAGTGTTCAAATTCACGTGAGCACGTGACACATTAACCGGCACATAATGAATATTTATGTGAGCCTATACAGGGGTCACGTATCTCATATCAATCCGAAATATGAAAGGGTTTTCATCCATTGGCTAAAGGCGGCACCTGAGTTGATGTCGATAAATTTTCAAGGATTTTGACAGGTGCTACTGCACGAAAGTGCCACTAATTCGCGTGATAAGTCATGATTAGTTCATGTTACATATCCACTAGTTACAAATAACGTCAACAGTTTCAAGTTTTGGGCAGTGACTTTTAGCGATCGAAGGGAAATGCGTTTGTTTACCAAGTTCGGAAAACCATTTGCGTGGGATACGGTGATCGTCCTACTACACTTTGGCCACTTGTAGTAGTAAGTGGCAACATTTTGACAGGTTTGTAAACAACAACAAAAATGAATTTCGTGCATTTCAAGAACCAACTCAAAGTGTCGATGTAAAGACTAATGTATTGATATATTAACGAAGACATTTTATTCGAAAGTGACTTTATGAAATTATTAAAACAATGCAACAGTACGGACCGTCACACTGTAATTACGAACGAGCCTTCGTTTTAAGTAAACAAAATGGAAATGTTTTGACCCTATGTATGTTCTTTTCTAGATCGAAAATATGAATAATGCTGACAGTGTTTGGTCAAGTACGATCGAGACTACAGGCTGCAAACGTATCAAACCATCCAAATTCCGAACAGCATCATTTTTCTCGAAAAAAAAAAGGGCGCCAAGATACTGAGCCAAAATTATAAAAAAAAAAATCCACATTTTTGGGCTGAATACATCAACCTCTCTGCCATTTCGTCTTGAGTTTTGTTTCCGATGTGTCGATCCAATAATATCTGTAAATACTTCTCAATTCTTGTTCACGGTCACTTTAAAATTATAAGCCAACTCATCTATAACTTCTTACAAAAAAAAAGAAGAAAAGAAAAATAGATCATCTTTCATTCAAACATTATGTACGACTGTAAATCTTTAATTCGATACACGTCAAATTTGGCCATATATTATCTCCTAATTTTAGAGCAGCAACTTCAGAGTGAGAAATTTCGATGGCCTTTCAAGCAGCATACTAGACCGGTCCGTGACCGGGTCAGATACCTCAGGGTCGGACATATGTGGAGGACCCACAGGACCATGTGACTGAACGTCACTTTTTTTTCTGTATAAAGATTCTGGGAGGACGCATTACTAACGGGCGGGTACCTGCGCTCATACTCTCTCCTGCACACTCTCTTGACTAACGGAGGAGGGGGGGGGGGGTGATATCATATCGAATACAAAAACAAAATACAAGCCATAGCAAAGAATAACACACGTATGAGTTTACATCAATATATTTCTTGGATGTGCATCTTGGATTAACGTCAAATGTGCAAAGCTGATACAATACATGAAACCACGTGATTAATCTTAAGCCAACCGAATGACGTGAAATACGATATACTGCATACGAAAAAAAAAACATACTTAAATATACTTCTCTTGATCGACTTACCCTGGGCATATAAAAACGTTCCCAGTGACGACATACCACGTAGTAAGCCGTTAGACGGAAACACTTCATCTTAATTAAGATAAAACTGTATAGCATCTTTTTTTAACGAATTAAGAACAGATTCACTGAGTCACATTTACACTGACACAAAAGGAGAGAAAGGAAAAATAAAAGAAGTTGGACAACAAAAACCCTAAACCTTTATGAAACATTCACGCTAGGAGAAAACGATATCAATATTTATATGAATTTGTTTAAGTTAGTGGGAGTGATGCCTCCCTTTTATACTGTACAGATAGCAAGAGAGAAAAAAAAACATGCCTATGTTGATAACTAGAAACAGATTAGAAACCAGCCCAGCTGCACACGATTTCTTTCACGTATACTCCCTATTGTCATTGAAATATATTGTTATATACTACATATTATTATACAGTAATGACTTCACAATTATATGATGAAATTAGTGTGAAATCGAGTCGTGAAAAGCTGTACCATGATACCATTCGGCGTTCTATACATGTACAAAATAACCATGGCAACAAACAAAAGTAATCACCTCTCCCAAACACCAAAGAGAAAACCATAGCACTACAGAGATCCACAAGCAACAATTAAGTTGACGTACTCCGACCACGACGTTTCAGCGCATCTAGGATGCTAGGCTATACAGTGAATTTGAATATCAGACAAGTAGCCTACATTCTAATGCACTTGAACAACGAATGAAAGAAAAAATCACTTATAATAAAAAATGCGATTGAACATACCCGTTAAGGGCGCCTAT
Organism: Stichopus chloronotus; assembly: GCA_021234535.1. Lineage (NCBI taxonomy): Eukaryota > Metazoa > Echinodermata > Holothuroidea > Aspidochirotida > Stichopodidae > Stichopus > Stichopus chloronotus. The sequence goes on from SFZH01000008.1 coordinate 10,028,492, forward strand.
TGGGGACATGGACTTTTCCTCTCGTAAACGGTGATATCCCCACTTTGCACATGATGTCCCCACTTTACTGGTATGTATCCCCGAGTTACACCCAAAATGGAATTGTGTGTATAATTTTTTACTCACATACACCCCTATACACAGGAATAAATCCATATAACAGGTAATTGGCGAAAACGTCAGATTGAGCTATAAACCTAAGGGCGCATATCTGAAGCCCAACTTGCATTATGTTAAAATATCCAGAAACGGGGATATCCCCATTTTTTAGCATATCCCCGGTTGCAAGCCTAATTTTTCGTGTGTGTCCCCAATCGGCGCCCTTTACAAACCCACACAAATCAGCGGTAAAAAAAAAAAAAACAAAAACGAGAATTGAAATTGCCATTTTCCTTCGACAAATCGATGTAAAGTATCACATAAAAGGTTAATACTTCCCATGTTTCCATTAAAGGGTGTGGTAACGAAGGCCATCATGACCGCAATGAAGTGTAAAATATCACTATAATTATTCACACACTCAGGTGAAGTCATATTTACGCGCGGCCTGATTAGCAAAATGAAGGCCTATTCGTTCGTCAAACAACGCACCTTGGACATGGTGTCTTGTCCAAGACCGTAAGTCTTGGACAAGACTCACGGAAACGTCCAGTTGGTTGGCCACTGCATGTGCGCTAGCGCTATAAATATGCGTGCAGTAGTGCAGTAGGATTATACACCTATGTCCTAAGTAACTTGTCTGTGTGTGTGTCACGATTTAAGTGCATTTCGTAATTTGAGGATGCTCAAATTCGGCTTCACATACCAACGTGGCGGACACATCTCATGGTCAAAGGGCACGTTGTATGTCGCAGGCTTTAAATTTTCATTGGTACTTTTTTTCTGAAGTTGATATTTTAGTGCCGATCGGAAGCAAGTAATTTTAGGCCTTTGCCGTTCGGCAAGAACTAATGCCGGAGTCAGGCCCGACTTCCCTGAGTACTACAGTTAATAAGTGAATAAGTTCTGTCACTTTCCTCTGCTAAGATCGAGAACAGTTGTCCAAAATCACCGTTTTAATTTCTTCTTGGTGATACAATCAGAAAAAAATAGAAAAATAAAATACGGTCTCCTCGAAAGAAAAAGTGATATAAACGCTTACACGTGCACACAACCCTTTAACAACAATAAGCGTAGATAAATCGTCTCAGGTAAAACCTGGAACACCAAAACGAGAGGCAGTTTAAAAGTTTCATTCGCTTTACGAACCGCCGAAGGTCATTCTTTAAATTTATTAGAAAAACATGACGTAACAAATCTCCACCGTTACGCTCACGACCACATTACGTCATTATTCTATCATCAACATTTATTCATCGAATCAAAACCCATTACTAGGACGTGAAAAAGGGTTTCCAACAATCACCATTAATGAAGTGGTTTTTTTTAAAGGTCAATACAAATGCGACACAAAGTTATACAGGACCAGAAAAGCCACCAGACATTATCTACAGATACCTGGCAGGGTGATACTAGAAGATGGAAAAAAAAAATTACTTCCAAAAATTTTTTCATAATTATGACAGGATACGGTTTTGAATGTTGACAAAGTTCCCTTTGTTATTACTGAAAAGAAATTGACGTTCAAAAATCTACCGCCACCTGTCGAGGCAGTTTAACGTTGTAAGCCTCGGTGACATAAATGTCTCACCGAATGTTATCAAAAAGGTACGAATAAAAAGAAAACATTTTGAAATGCAAAGAAAGGGGTAGCCTCGGGGGATTTTATGTTTTTCTTCTTTCCTTCAATTATTTTCTTTACATGGCAGAGTATTTGTAAACTTCCTGAACTACTTGTCATTCTCGGCACAATTTTGATCGAAATATCATCAACGCATATACATGTCGAGATAACACCTGTGGAAACCATCGAACTAGAATGATACGGCATGGCTTTGGGGAGGCAAGATCACAACTCGAGGGCAATACACGCACATACTCGCGAATACGTTAGTAAAGATTTCCTGTTTTTTGACAAATTTAAAGAAAGCATCATATGCTGAAAGACTCAATAATAAAAACCTACTTACCAAAAAATGTCAAAAGAAGTACTGAAGGGGGGGGGGGGAGGGGAAGGGGGTTGCTTCTTAACTGCTGTGCGTGTGTGCATGTGTGTTTGTGTGTTTTTGTGTGTGTTTTTCTCTTACACTTCTTATTTCACGGTGCACATGTTCACCAACCGCTACTCTTGCCTAGATATCCGATATGGAGGTATATGGAATTTTCATTTCATAACTGTCAGAGCAGAGTTGAACAAAGGAGAACCGTAATGCCGGTGGTAGGCAGAGGCCATAAATCTTAAACCGCACATAGGACAAGCAGATTCCACAGATATTATTCCAAACTTCCCTAGCGCAGCCACCCAATCGATCGAAGTAATTTACACCGTTTTATCGGGTGGAATCCTAGAGTGCGCTCACTATTAGGGTGAGGTGAAACGTTCTTGCCTCCATAGTCTGATTTCAGCAGTCAGTTTATCACATGTTATGTTAACATCGCCATGGAATCCATGTTGTAAACATTTGCAAGATCATTTTTGTTTCCCTGTCAGAGGTCTCTGGGGTGAAAATCTGCTCTTCACATCACAACACCAGAGAACGAAAAATAAGAGCAGACTACAACACTGAACCGAACTATTACAAACTTAATATTTACATTTATAAATATATCCAACTGGTGAACATTCCTCAGCCCGCAAATTCCTCATGGTAAATTTTGAAAAAGTATGATAAAGTATTCGATAGTGAAAGTGAATTTTTTGGTTTCTCCACCGTTCCGCAGATTTTTTTTGTTTCTTCAGATGGTCAACATTTTATCAGCTTTCTAAATCGACACGTGGAATGCGATGGTTGAGGACTAACAAATTCTGAATATGTCAGTCAGGTATTAGAATTACACCTGTCACCTGATAACAATTTTATAAAAAAATATGACACAAATATATCTTCCCACTGCATTCCTGTCTTATCTGCAACGCAAAACATATTTTTCTTCGTTCTTTTTTTTTTTTTTGAAGTGAAAGTCCCTTGAAATAAGGGAACCACGACCAAATTAGAATGTAGCATATTAAGACTGATATAAAAGGTCACCAAAGACTCACTACTACAAAAAGGGAACATCTGGAGAGCCTTTATCCCATCACATTTGAAACCATAGTAATTGTAGGAAGTAAAGCCTACGGAGAACGCTGTTATGCGCACCAAACACTGAAGAAATACATCTACATATACCCGGTATGGCAAATAAAGAAGCAAATATATTTGCAAAGGTTACAAAAGCATCCACAGAAACCCGACGACTGTAAGATTCTTCTACTGGGGAAGAAATGGCAACTGATATCCCTCTGGTAGTACCGGGGTTGCTAACGCGATGATACTGAATTATAGTTGCAGATTTTCACGTGTTGTAATCACTGTATGAAAAATTTACGATTTAATGCTGAAAATACTTGTAACTGTGAGATATTTACGACGTAATGACTATGTGTATAATAAGGTCTTTAAGTACTTTCAATTTTGTTTATTTTTGAGACATGGTGTTATTTTAGAGAGTTACCGTTTTGTGATGATATAAAATTCTCTGCAAGTAGGTCCTCTTAGAATGTATCAGAGGAGAAGTCACATCACGTCACTTATGAAACAATATCGGGAGTCTCTGGATAAAACTGAAGTGCGCTCCGCGGTAGCTACGTCAGTTTAACATTTCTAGACTCTGTGACAACAGATTGACTGAGGAAGAGGACTCCGCATGAAATAAATTTTCTACTGTACAGTTGACAATCGTATCTCCAATAAGATATGATGCACTGAACTTCAGAGAGGCAACTGTAGCTGACAGGTACCCACGACAGGCTGTTTCGATCGAGTGGTTTAAAGGCATATGCGACCCTGGAGAAAAACCTCTATTAAAATTTGGGGAAGAATTGTTTCACAAATCTTTCCAAGGTTTAATTAAGAAGAACTTGTTTGCCTCCCAAGTTATACAGTTTGAAATTCAGAGGAGGGGTGCTCTAATTTTCGACTCAGCTGAAAGTAAGCTGACTTAGTAGTTCTGATAGCAGGACTTAAATGTATTTCTTTGATTTCTTTACATATTATTTCCATCAACGCACGTACACCTGTACACATCTCCTTTCGAATCACGGACGCATTTCACGGAATGATCAAATTATTAATCCTTCGACTTGAACCGATACGTAACTGTTCAAACAAGTCGATGATAACATGATAAAGGGGAAAAAAAAATCAATTACAAGTTGGCAAGATTACACTGATAATCTCAGATAGGCAGCACCCCGATTGATTTTTTTTAAACGAATTTTCTAGTTGCGATATCCTGGACAGTAAATAACAAGATGAAATGCAGCGATGGTGCTTACCACATGTTTGCCTCTCATTCGAGAGTAATATTTCATTGTCAAAAGTTTTAACTTGTCATTTTCCTTTAATCATGGAGAAACTTACCCCCCCCCCGAACAATGACATATAACATAAGATAAACATGAACAAAATCAATTCACGCGTTGGCATTGCTGCTTTTAAACCTCAAACTGTTTTAGAGAAAGAAGTTAAGCTTATCATACTTTTGCTTGCTTTAAAATTGAAGCAATCTGCTCCTTAAGGTCAGCTTTCTGACAGCATAACTATTTTAGATTTTTTTTTTATCTTGAGATTCAAACTTTTTTTTTTCCAAAAGTTCCATAAAAAAGATTTAGTCTCTGATAAGTTTCAGATCTTGTAATAATTACAGTATTATACTGCTCAAGTTTTATCACCTGTACACCATCAGTTACAGCAAGAAACATTTCATATCCTTTGCTGCAATCTGAAACAAAAGCTACAAACACAAGGGTAAGTGCTCCAAATATGTCACTGTAAAAAGGAAAAAAAGAATCTCAGCCGAAACAGAAAATTGGCCCATGTCGGGCAGTTGACTACTATGAATTTCACAAACATCTGCCTGATGTTCGACTGTAATGACCACGAAAAAAACAGTCATCTATAGCCTTTATAAGCCCCCTACCCTCCCTTCCCCTCCCCCCCAAAAAATGGAGAAATGCCCTGTGGTTTCAATGATGTTACCAATAGATGCCTTGCTCACATTAATAACACATAATCAATAGGAATTGGGCTATGATAAACAGTTTACCGACATATAAACAAATACGAGATCTGTCCATGATTCCCTGTGTCATGTCATGACAAATTAGAGCAAGAATGAAGTATTTTGTTTAATCAGACATACAAACATAGGTTTAACGTTATTTGTGCAAACATTTCGGCAAAGTCATTGTACTATAAACTGTAAGAGTGAAGATCACAGATGTACAGTGGAAAATGGAAAACTTCGCTGGTGCTACATCTTAAAAACTGAATTTGAAGTAAAAGCGAGCATCATATGGACGATTTACTTACTGCCAACAGAAGTCACTTGAAGCAAATTATTTTAATATGGTTAATTTTTCTCATAACCAGAACTTCTGTACCACCCCACAGGGGTAGCTACGTGTGAGCGTTCATACCTCAGATTGGTGCAGACTTTGTGACAAACAAAAAAAATCAGTGTTAAAATTAGGAGTTTTATATACACTTCAAAAACACAAAACTTGTCTCCTGAATAATATTAAGATAGATGTGTATACATGCCTCATGTATGTAATACAACTAATGTGAACACACAATCACACCTATGGAAAATAATGGAAAGAAATGATCTCCAAAGTAAGAAACAAATAAGACATGATACCTAGATTGACAAAAAAAAATGTACAAGAGTGGAAGAAGAACCAACTTCTTGAAAAGGGAAAGGTATCACTGTTACATTTGTACAAAACTATAAGCAAGACGAACATTCCAAAAAGACGAGTATCTCATAGAAGACACGTTCAAAATATGAAGATACTGCTACAAGTCCACCCCCCCCACAAACCCAAACAAACACGTAAAAAATGAAATAGATTGTGCCGAGTTTAGAGAATTTTTGTTTTCATTACATTTGATATAATTTCCACCGGCAAAGTTGCCACATGACCAAATGTTGATCGTGTTAGCAATTGCTCTCTTGCGAGCTCATCATAGGCCGGTTCAAAGTTTCTATGTTTGGTGCAATGTGCTGACGGTGAAAGGTACAGCGCCTTCGGGGTCAGCATACCGTTGTCACAGCCAACTCGCAACAAGTTGCTTTGCTCTGCATTTGGTTTGATTGGTTAAAAGAAAAAAGTGTACATTTGTGTGTGGTGACATATAATGAGTGTAGATATCAATTAACCTAATTAGTCGGCTAAAGATTTTAGCAGACGCCCCAGTCGAAAGAAAGAGCCGCAAACCTCATAGCAACATTGTAGTTACATTGCAGATTTTCCATGTACACTGGGCATAATCCTCATAACTATTGTCATAAATATGATAATTAATAACATAGCTGTGACTGATCGAAGTAGCAAACCACAGTTTCCTCAAAAAGTTTGGCAGTTTTATGTTTATAATCAAGTCAATTTTGGACGCTATGAGCTCTAATTTGGTACCAGTTTTAATAACCTTTAATGCTATAAAGTAGGACAAAATAGTTCAGAAGAGAACAATATACAAAATGTAACTAGGATTCATGAAAAAACTAATTCAATTTGGTACGTCAGCTGTGTATGGGGTTAGGAGTGGTTTAGCAAAGGGAAAGACTTGGTGTAAAATGATCCGTAGGTATTAGCAGTTAGCAAGCAGTCTGAATTCACATACTCCTTTTTGAAACTTCACAGAGAACCGTCGACCAATGACCTTCACAACATGAATAGGCCCCAGGAAAGTCGAACCGTTACTTGTTTAACACAACAAGTCGGGTGAGCCTGATTCCTTTAACAAAATCTAAAATGTGTGATTACAGCAGTGATGCCAAATGGGAGACGTTTTCATAAAATAACCTACTGGAATAGCAAGACTGGGCATGTGTAAGTAACAATTATTTCATTTGTTCCATAAAAATATCTACCCACCAAATTCCCCAATCCTGCCCCCTCCCCCGGCCTCTAGGTGAGTAGGGTAGTCAGTGACATACAAGTTGGCTTCATTGCACCTGTTAGACAAAACCTTAAAGGTACAAAAGATTAAAATACAAAATAGATAATACATTGTGTTGAGACCATTAAAGGGCCCCTGTATACATTTATATCAATGGTAATGTGATTGAAAGAAAAAGTGAAAGCATCATTAAATGATAAAATAAAGAGATAATGATTGCCTATAGCAAATTTAAAATATTGATAGTTTGGTATGTACTGTTTGAATTAAGAGCTGTTGCAACTAGTATTGATACCTGTGTAAAAGTACTGTAAAATGAAACGATACAATGGTAGGTCTAAAAAGAAAAAAAGAACACTAACCACTACACAGTGATTCTAAACTGCTCTACTGGAGCGCCCGATATTTACGCACCCTAGCGATAATATGAAGAATATAATGATTGTCTATAACAAGTTACAGTATGAATTGCTTGTTGTGTACTGTTTTAATTAAAAGCTACTGTAAGTTGGTATTTACACATAAATGTAAAAGTACTTCAAAATGCAACGATACAGCAAATGTGAAGAACAGCCCCTGCCCCATCCTGTTTAATTCTCCCAATACGTTTAAGCAGCCTAGTGGTTGTATTATGAAGAGATGATGATTGCCTATGACAAACTTTGAACTAATGATTGCTCACAACATGCAGCTTTAAAACCTAAGAGCTGCAACAACCAGTATTGATAATTTACTCATAAGAGTAGTACAGAGCTCACTGAGTTACTGCCTGCAAATTACTAATAGTTATAATACTACATAAGTACATAAAATCTACATGTTATGTTGCTTCCCAGTTTCTTTTCTGTATACATATATTTATAAACACATCATCATAGTCCAGTGCTCTCGAGATACTTGCAAAATTTTTTTAATTCTCAAAGAGCAAAAATGTTCTCAACCATCTGGAACAAAACCTCTTCATACCTCGATTTCAATTTCATCCAACTTTTCTTCAGTACCTGATAGAGTGCATAGACTGAGGTTACCCCAAACATGTTGATGAGAGAGCAACTAAATGAAACAAATCTGCAAATAAATGATACCCACCAAATCCTTTAACCTTTAATACAGATATTTTAATACAGAAAAAAAAAAAGCAGTAAAGGTTCCTGAAAAAGTGTCTCAAGGCTAATGTCCATCTTAGAACCTGTGACGAAAAGTGCCATACGCGATTTGATGACATTTACTCCATGATATCAAATTACACGACAACGAATTTTAGCTATAAGGTCAAGGCAAACAAGTAGAATATGAATAACAAAATATGACCTCAGCACCACCTTTCGAAGGACCTTAGAGAGCACCCTGAACAAACACACTACAAATAAAATTCGCCAACATGTTTCCATCACTTAAAAACAACTGTTGAATAACGGAAAGTCCTACGTTTCCTGTCTAAAGTTTGTCTTTAATCTATACATTTTAATAGGCAATAAGAGTGTGTTTTGATTTTGTAGCAGTGTAACTCTGTTGTTTGCTTTTATTGTGCAGATAACAAAATACTAGAATTCCGCATGTCACAAAATGCAACAAACAAACAACGTACGTACACCCAAACGGCTTTCTGACAACTTCTCACACCTTTACGGAGTTATTACCACTATTAAACACAGTTCAATAGCCTAAAATGATTTCTTTGGTTCATTTTCATGGAACTTTGAAAAATACTACAAAATGAGAAACGTTCACCAGTCCATTTGAAGATTTAAACAGCAAAGAGAATTACATGCCCTGAATTTAGAACACCACGAAAGTGACGTAAAAAACTCCCTGCTATTTGAGGTGCACAAAATTATCGTCTTTACTTTCAACGACAACAATCCGACTGATGCTTCATCAAAGTCCACCCAGGCAGTAGCCTTGTTTGGTGACTAAAGTGTGTTTTCATTGTATGGACCGAGCAGATAGGGTGGTCGGTGGCAATATCGTGCTATTGCATAGGAAGATATGCTAAAAGAGTTGTCATATTGACATTACGGTCATGTTTTAAATCCAAAAGATTAACGCACTACATGAATGTAATTTATCATTGTTATTTGTTTTTCCTTTGTTGCCAATTGACTGTTTTTTGGCTGTTATTTTTTGCAAGCATTTTTCCAATGACCCTGTAGATGGTGTAGTAGAAGTACTATTATTTTCCTCCTATTTCACAACTGATTAGCTCGATATCATGTAGGGAGGTCTTAGAAATCGGATCATCTAGGACAGTGATTTACATGCCCAAAATCGGACTTTAAAAGGGGAAAAACTGTGTAGGTCCCACATGGCAAGAAGTCATTCAAGGAAAATATTTGTAATGTCACATGAGTTACTGGACTTATCAATTACAGTAAAATCGTAGTTTATTTGGACTGAACCTGAAGTCACCACTTGAGTTCAGACAGCCACGCATCATCCTTTAGTCCACAAATAAGAGCCTCCATTAGCAAAGACTATTTAAGACCTAACAACCACTTATCTCATTTAAAACTTGCGAAGAAAATGGACACTAAAACGGGAATGGAACCAGAATCCTTGAGTATACAAATCGTGCGCACTACCGAATGACCAATCCAGGCCTGTGACTGATAAAGACACCTAATAAGGCCGTCACTTTACAAAGGGTGTCAGCCGGAGCGATGAACCTGGCCTAACGTCTACGAGTGGGAATCACACCATAAGTTACACTTGATACAACCCAGCAAGTGCAAGGTGAGATCAGCTGGAATAGATATAGTTTCATTGATAAATTGAATGAATTATATGCAAAAAACATGAAAGCCATTCATATTTCATACTTGTCTTGCAAGCTAATAGACTCGGCTGCAGACTTACCCCTGGCTGATATGAAACTTTCTTGGAGAGGAAAATCTTGAATCATCAAAGCTCCCTCTTGTGCAGGTCAGAGGTTGAGAACTGGTGACAGTAGGAAATGTCACAGTGTACAAACCAGCCACATACAATAACCCCTAACCACTGCCACTCCCCGGACAAATCCATCTTGCCATTCAAAACTTTGGTAACAGTCTTTGACTGGAATTCCTTGGCATATGACGAGTCACGTTCAAACTAATCTACTTTGCAAACAGATAACAAAATACAAAAATATCAACCTGCCACGGTATTTTGTTTTTTGAGCTGTTTACATATTTTGGTTGCCTGGGTTGTGTCATGGCTAGGAGACAACTCACCAGATAAGACCAACTACCCTACTGCACCAACAATTGCAACAACTAAAATCATCTGTAAAAACCAACTGAGCTGCTATCTTTTCAACAGCACACAGATGGAACTGACTGAGGTACTGGTGTAATTCTAATAACGTTGTCAACCAAACAATAAAAAAAAAGGTTTGTTTTCGTATCTTGGATTTAATACAATGCTTCACTATGGAAGGATATCACACACAGGATTTGGATAACAGGCTCCATCCTCTTTGATCGTCACCACCCGTCGCCTCCCGTCGCCTCCCCTTCCTGGCAGTTACCAAACTTCACACTTGTGCACCGGGTTCATGCGGGAGCCGACGGGACATTGAAACTCTCTCGCAAAGTCCACCGAATTTGAGAGCGTGCCGATGACCCTGTGAAGGGAAGAAAAAATGACCGTGATTAGTTTTTTGATATTCCAAGAGATTTTATGCACGTTTATGAGGTAATGATGAAATATACAGCATGCCACAGATACACTCAATTCAAGAGACTGGTCAATTTCAAAAGGGTGGTAGGAGGTATGCAAAGAAAGTAATGGATGGGAAGAAGAGAAGGGTGGAGTGGGTATCAAAGGGCACAGTATGGCATAAAAGGGCACAGTATGGGCATAAAAGGGCACAGTATGGGCATAAAAGGGCACAGTATGGGCATGAAAGGGCACAGTATGGGCATGAAAGGGTTTGGTACTGGCATGAAAGGACAGTATCTGCATGAAAGGGCAGTATGGGCAGGCGAGGTCTTGGAATGGGCATGAAAGGACACAGTATGGGCATTAAAGGGCTCAGTTTGGGCATGAAAGTACGAAATTACAGGAAGAAACGGGGAAACTATGGGCATGAAAGGGGCAAAGCATGGGTGTGTTTAAATTCGATCCACATCAGATTCAATGACTTTGTGTGGCGCTGTTATAATACAAGTTGATCCGCATGATTGACCCTTCGGTCATTCATGATTCTCCCAAACTGTGAATCACATGGGAGTGATGAATCTGAACGAAACCGGAGAAATGCACGGCCCGTGGATCAAGCAGGGGTAAGGGCAAAAACGTCTTCGGGTCAGGGAAGCATGGTCCACTGAGGTGGATTTTGTTAAGTGCCAAATATGCAACCCTGGTACATAGCAGTGAAGAGAAAACAGGGAGTACAATACAAACCTAGTTAAACAGACCTTTGAGAAATTCTTGCTCCAATACACTTCTTTATATTGAGATCTATCTAAAGCAGGATGGTGGATGGGTTTCAGCTGGTTTCAGAACAGGCAAATGTCTCCCTAAGAATAATAATATACTTTTGACATCTCTGTTGAACATGGTCCCCCCTGAGTTGGATTAACCAATAACACCATTTTCTGAACTCTGGTTAGCATGTGACACAGAGACCTTTATTTACCAGTCAAAGAGTATAGCTATAGGTAAACTGAAAGAGGGCGGCATGTCAAAATATGTTTCAATCTTTGAACTCTTTAAATGATACAAACATTTGTTATGACCCTTTAAAAGTTTATAAATGTAACAGTAACTGGCAACAGTGGCATGAAGTTTACTTTTACAGCTTGACCATACCTGTATTTTGGTGGACTGTGTGGGTCTGTAACTATATATAGAAGAGCTTCCTCCGGGGTACTGTAGGCACACCATACCTATGGAGAGATTACACAGAAGAAAATAAATGGAAAAATGTCATTAGACGTTACGGAAGGCAATGAACCACCAGTAACAACATTTGCCATTGGTGAAAATGGTGGTTGCCCACAGTGTAATTTTGTCAAGGCGTCTGGTTTACATAGAGAGGATGAAATAAAACATTTACCATTTGGTTAAATTCTGTCTAAAAGTGACAGCTAGCAGTGCACTAGAACACTCTTTGAACTTGAAGGCAATCTTTCCTCACTGGCACATGCTTACATTAAAATTGGACGAAAACATTCTCATGTCTCTTCCATGTACATGTAAAAAATCAACCCAAAAGATGTTGCAAACAGTACTCACTTGAGCAAATCCAAGAAAGAACAGCTGCTTGCTTGTCAAACCGACTCCTGGAAGGGGTTTCTCTGGCCCAGTTGCCTTCACCCAGTCTTCATACGCCTTTCAAACAACAGGAGAAGAAAAATAGATGATCAGCTGCAGCAGTTTGATCGAAAAAAAAAGTTTTCCTTTCAAACTAATTAAACTTTATGGCAGTTGTGATGCATGAAGGACTGTTCTATGTTCCGAAACAAGTACCTCACCAAAGACCAATTGCTCTCTACACTGTGATCATGCCAGTGAGGAGATATGCAAATACCACAGTTTGAGTCGAATAAGTTAGACTTGAGTTTTTAGTATGATGTATTTCCACTCACCGACTTCTTCGAAGTTTTCCTTTTTTACTCTACTGAGGCAAATAGTTGTTGTATTTCAATGCTTACAACACTGTCATCTCCAGGATAAGCAACGCTACCAAATAATCAAAATTGTGAGACTTTTCATTTCACACTTAAACAAAAATTTAATTTCAAGAATCGGTGAATCCAGCATGACTTACCAGAAAAGCAGATTTTAGACCTCCGTTGTCTGCAATATTTTCACCCAATGTCTTTTTCCCGTCAACCTGAAAATGCAAATTTTCGAGTGGAAATACATGGAGTGGGTGAAAACAAGTTTGAACTGAGGATGTAGCATACATGACACCTGTTTCTTGCGAGAGCCATTGAAGCCTATCCCTCTGACAGTCTGTTGTCAGCTTGAAACCAAGCTCATCTCCAAAGTGAGATCATTGCACTCCTCTACATGACAAACCAAAAACCAGAAGTACTAAATTCAAAAGAGTAATCCAGACGACGTTTTCAAAATATTCTAGTAAGATCCATAATGATACAAAGCAACACGTCAACAACTCTCGATATGCACCGAGCCTTCGTGTACAGATTCCGATCATTTGAGGCTGCGAAACTTTTTGAATGGGCCAGCACAGCTAGTGATCGAGATGCACCGTAGTAAGAACAGATAAAACATTGTTCTGCTTTTCAACAGCACACCTAAGTTCTCACAGAATTTCCATAAAGAGCTAAGATCACGTGTCAAGAAGAACCTTTCCTACATGATAGAACATGACTTGATTGCCAGATCAACCACAATGGTTAGGGTAGGTACCTCTCAAGAAGGGATGGACATGTATGGTATCATGTGAGGATTGCTGGTCAGCGTGCATTGGTCACGACTCATTCATGAAGTTGTTGCGATCGTTCTTTATCGTGAAATGCAGTACAAGTTTAATACTTCTGTTGACCAAGTGGGTGCTGGTTTACCTTTAAAATGATTTGCTTAATCATCGTCAGTGTCGGGAGTTTGGGTGTAGTCTGGGGTGTTCTTCTCACTTTCATTCACGAGGCACTTTAAAACTAAGATTGGAATACGTCGCATTTACACAACTTGTTCTTCATTCATTTCATCGTCGCATGAAAACAGGCAATGATGGATAGGACATGTAAACGAACCTTGTCTATGCAGCTTTGTTGGACGAGTTTGCAGACGTTATTAGTTCTGGCGATTTTGAGGAATGCCCATGGAAATGAGAATTTTTTCCTAGGTGACTGGAAAGGTTTTCCCCTTCCCAAATCTAGACCGTGATAAAATACAAGAGGAACAGCTGATGTCTGATCTTTACCTAATTTTCCCAAAAAAATTACGAAATAAAAAGGTTTCAAAGATTCGATATGGTTGCATGCCTGACAGTTAACATTAAATGAAGTAAGGTAGGCATTCCATCTTGCAAATTAGAAAGCCCATGTTTTAATGGACAGTGTTACACATTTCAAAGAATTGTAACTCATGAATTGTAACTCACGGAAGTCGTAGCAAAGAACAAAACGAAAAAATTTTGATCTTGACGACAGCAATGGTGTGACACAAGTTGGTTCTTGGGACAGCACGTAGTGCATAATATAACATGACATGTCTTACATATCAAACTTACATATTTATCATTGACTTTGTATTTAGAGTACTGCTCCACAAAGCAACTCGTCTGTTCTTTGAATCGATCAATGGTTGCGTTGTTCCACCACTGGTTGAGGTTGCCGTCTTTATCATAACCTCTTCCCTTGTCGTCAAAAGCGTGGGTTATCTCGTGGCCCATGACGACACCAATGCCACCAAAGTTTAATGACCTTGGAAGGAGAGAAAGGTGAAAATGTAATACATTAAAACACGAGAATACCCTACCCCTCAAAAAAAATGATCCCAAACAATAATATCCACCCACCACTAGTTAATATCCAGAAAGCTATATATATATATCTGGTAACTTCAATTAATATCTGGCAACTTCTGTTTTTATCCGGCAACCTCTGTTAATATTCTGCAACCAATCAACGCTTATTTTCTTTCTTTTTTTTTCCATTAATCTGGTATAAACACTGGGTGCTAAATTGCACCATCAAAGTTTGCAGTTTGCATACACAGTATTGTGCCAGATGAGTGATGCTGGATATTATTACTGGGTGTTATGGTGTCATACGCATAAAAATAAATTGCTACTGGAAAGTTATCAACTGAAATGACAACAAAATTTGATCTCTACATAAATGAAAATGAGTCAAGGTAGCTGTTTTTTCAAAAGCACTAATTAGTGGGGGAAGGTAATTCACTTTGTCTGTAAGTGCCACTAGCCATCATCTCCTGCATATTAAAGCAAAACGACAACAGAACAAACAAGACACCTGGTGCGAACCACTCGATCATTTTGAAGATGTTTCAAAGAAATATTTCACAATGTATGAGGTATGGAACTAAGCTTGAACAGAGAGAAATGAAGGACACGGACTGATCAAATGATATCCTTGAAACAGTTACAATACAATACAAAATAAAAGGAAAATTCAGTATTAATTGTTCCATGTGCAACATTACCTCTGATAAAGTTTGAACACAAGCATGGGCGCAATCCTGGGGGGAGAGGGAGGTGACATCCCCCACATTTTGATAGGATCGGTATGTAACATCAAATATCACCCCCAACAAATTTTGTAAAGAGAAATGTTGTGGGACATATTGTAACAAATATCGCTCACAGTTTTGGTGAGTGACTGATGTAATCCCTGGCTGTGTGACCATGCAGTTTAGGTGTTCATGTACCAATTTTAGACTCATCTACACATCTCAACTGCCAACATCTGCACGCTTCACGGGCAGTGGTTTCTTCGCCTTGTTATGTCATTGGACAAAAGAAATAAATTAATAACACCAAGAAAATTTCAAATTACCTAAAAAAAAGAGCACCTAGGTAAAAATTCTGTTGTGAACGTGTGTTTGAATGAATTGTTGATGTACACTCAGAGGTGGCACGACTGGGGAAGGTTTCCCCCTATCAATGAAACAAAAGTCAGAGCCACGATAGTCGGAAAATCTTAAAAAGGTCGCTTAGAATATTTCATACTTCAGTCTAGCAATTTTATAATGTAAAAAGATGCCAAATATTGTGCAAGATTGTGAGGTTACCTTGTAATTAAAACAAATTTTCACTAAATCTGAAATTTCATATGAACTTCTCATATTTCAGTCTAGGAGTGAGGATAGTCAGAACGTTCATTTCTCAATCTAGCATATTTTATGACTCCAAAAGAAGCCAAGTATTGCACTAAATTGCATCTAAGTTTGGGGTGGGGATACCTCTTTCCTTACAACCCTCTTTCTCATCTTATGCTTCCTCATCTATCAAAATACTATTGAATGGCATCTTTTTCAATGTGGCTGTCATTTTCAAAAGTTATCTTTACAAGAATGAGTTCTACTGTCATGCGATCATTGACAGTTGTAGCAACTAATAGACACCTGTAATGAAAGTAAAAATTATTGGGATAACTTTTCTAAAACCGTTATTTCTTCGGGAAAAAATGACTGCAATAGATGCAAAGTATTACACCAGATTTTGTTAAAGGTCACCTGCTAGTTAAAAATTTATCAAAGAGAAAAACCTGTAATCATTAGAAATTAGTAAAAACTGTTGAATGAACTTTTCAGAATATTACAATAGCATAAATATTCTAGATAAGAGCAATCCAAATTAGTACTGGTTTTGAATACAATGATCTTTTTTAATTAATTGAGAAACTGCAGACATGAGAGCCCTATTTCAAGGCAGGGTACGTGAAGCCCAGATCACCCAGGAAGTGTGGTTTCTGACAATGTGGGGGATTTGAAAAGCCAAAATTTTTCAGGTACGCCAACCAACCGACGGTGGCACTCCGCTAAGATAGTGCTGACCAAAGCGCACGCAAAAGGCTAATTGGCCCTCAGACCGGAACCCAACCCCTCCCGAAAACCCTGGATAGAGGCTTCATATGTGATATCAATGATGTATAAGCAAAATATGCCCCCCAATCACTAGACCCTGGCGGTGCTATGGTAATTTCTGTTTACTTTCTATTCACATTCATCTTCTGCCTAACCGACAAAATATTTTTTTTTTTTTAAATTTCGCTGAGGGTTTTCAAATGCTCTCCATGAGACGTTTTCTGGGAATTCCTATATATGTATTTTTCATGGATGCGTTACCTCACTGTAGCTTAGATGGTAATTAGTAAAAAAACACATTCGGGCAAAAATCGCCTCCCCCCAAAGAAAGAATAAAAAATTTCAGGGGTCCCTATCCTATGCACTCAGCCTCAAATATTTGCAAAGTACTTAAAGAAAATGAAAGAGGATGCATAATTCATTATGATTCTTGTATCACCTCAATATCTGATATGTATTTACCAAACCATTTTCATAGATTGATTTTATTTTTTTAAGGAACTGAGGAATAGCGGACATAATATCCCTATCTCAATCTTGGATATAAAAAGCTTAGGACAGTCAGGAAATGCCATTTCTGGCCATATGGGAGGTTTGAAAAGCCCAAAATTTTCTTGTAAACTCTGCGCAAACCGATGGTGATAGTTCTGTCATACATGCCCTCGGGCCAGCCTCCATCTCCGTTTAAAACCCCTGGACACCCACCCCTTTATTGTCCTTTTATAGACTTTCACAATATATGTGCCTTCAGTCCCTAGACCCTGGTGGCTTCACCTGTCAATCATCAAATTGATCATTTGTCTTTACATAGGCCTATGCAAGATCTGACCAGTTTTGCCCTTTTCAATACCATTTGAAGACACAGAATCTTTCGAAGATACAGAAACCTTTATCGAAATGCTCACAATTCTGCAAATACCTCATAGCTCCCTGGTTTTTTCATCTGATCACGTTAATGGACGTTACCCCAGACCCCAGGGGGAAACCTAGTGGACCTGTCAAATTTACCCAAAGCCATCAAAAAGTGCAGTGTGTAGACCCCTGCTGGGGCAGCTTTAATCATTTACACCTGTCAGTCAACTTAAACATGTCCCCCCCCTCGACATTTCAATTTGGATTCACGCCCCTGAACACAAGGGCTGTTTTTTTTCATACTTACTTTGGGTATTCTCTGTCATAGAATGGAGCCTGAAGGATGCCGGCCGGAAACACTAGAATACAAAGTACAAAAGCAATGCTGCTCACCTTTTTAGCTGTATCTGCTCAATTGCTCATATTTGCACAATTGAAAGTAAAAGCACAGCTAAACCATTTTAGAAATTTTTAAATCTCTTCTGCCCTTTGACAGTCTCTTTTATTTTATGTTTTTTATTCTGCAGGGGGCTCACGCAACCTCCTCAACCGACAAATGACAAGTGGGGTAGCTGGGTATGATGCTGACAATCCAGCCCTGTATAAACAATTTGCAGTAACAGGCTTATGGTATCAGGGAGAGTATACAAATACCTCATTTGACGATGAATAATAGCTTTTTATATTATCATTATATGGGTAAGATTAAACATGACAGCCATAAAAATATCCATGGATTGTCTCAGAAAAGTAGTCCTGGTTTCATGTTTCAATATTTCCTTTAAAAAATATTATCTGAACTTGACCTCACATCCTCACATAACAGCCTTTTCCTTCAACTTCTTCCCCTGAAAACTTTCGAGCAACTGAGAGGAACAGCCAGATATATACAATGATGTGTAATTGTTTTGAAATTTTAAAAGATAGTCATCAAAACTGCGTGGCTCAAAGCAACGTATGACGTTCGATCAAATGTCCATTGGGCTTAGAAACAAAGCCCGAGATAAAATCCCAAACTCACCAATTTCATTCTTAAGAGGTGTGTAGTAGGCATTGACCGCTGCTGGGGTCATTTCCCATTCTCCCTTGTCAGTGGCTTTTCTGAGCCCCTCCAGTTGCAACTGGACCAAAAATCTCAAAACTTCTACCGAATTCCTAAAATACGCTGAGGCATTGATATCCACCTGTATGTCAGACACAGCAAAATGAGAAAAGGGAAAAAAACAAATCCCTCCATTGGTCTTGCTGCATATACAACACTTTTATGATTTGAATTTCTTTGTAATTCAACGGTCAGGCTGAGAAAAATTAACACCAAGATCGAGGTATAATGTCACGTAAGGGACACTCTGAATCATAAACGGTACACAAAGGAATGGCTCCGATAATAAATCTAACACATTTGATAATAATCTCACCCGTTCATAATACTTGTCTAGTTTTTCTTCATCCAGCACAAAATCTGGAAATCCGATGAGGTCCAAGATCGCATTTGCCTGGAAAAGAGAAGGCAAATACCACTTTGTTAAAGATGTGTTGTAAAAAAATACTATAATGATATATTAGCTACTGTAGGTATTGCACATGTTTGTAAAAATATGAGTCAAAATAGATAAACCACATACATAACATTACATCAGTTGTAAAATTTGGCATCAGAGCACTATTACATTGCCTTCAACTGTAGAACTATAAATGCAGCTACATCGATTGCCATAAGGGTTTCTGCGATACAACAACATATGACCAAATCAAGCACATCAGCTAGAGACGCATGACTACATGTCAAACCAGCTCCACGGGATTCCAACCGCACCAGAAAGCGGTCTGCGGAGGGCTGCCTGTTGCAGAGGGTGCCATGGGTGGGGCACGCCTGGCTCAAGGAGATTCTTTGGACCCTTCGGCGATAGGAGCCCAACAAAACTCATGGTGGAGTCTGTAGAATCTCTGGGTCCAGGAACCTCAGCTCTGTCACAAACCAGAGAAGGTCCTGGAACTTCGGCCTGCAGCCTCCAACAAGCAGCACTCCCAAGGCAGACGTCCAAAGGTCAATGAGAGCTGAGGTTTCTCTCCAAGCCAAGAACAAGCTGGTGCAAAAAATCCTCTGTTCCTGCATCCTGTGAAAATACCACTTCAGTGGTCTGACCAGATACCATTTTCTATTCCCTGTGATGGATGAGGAAGAGCCAGTCTTTCCGAAGAAGCAAGTCCTAAGTCTTGGACAGGAATGAGGGCTTGAAAACCACATGGACCCCATGGTTTTCAAACCTCATGTGTTCAAACTTGATGGAGAGCACCTGAAGGCAACTTCTTCGCTTCACCAATGCTGTTGCCACAAGAAACAAGATTTTGCAAATCAACTTCAGGGGGCACAAACGCATAGGCTCACGATGTTCCTGAAAGAGGGCACTACCGCTGAAGGGTCCACACCACTAGCCTAGTGTTAGCCATCCCAGGAAGTAGCTTTAGTTAGGACTTTGTTCGAGTCCAACGCTGATCCATCAGGCCTTGATGAACAGCAGCATGATGGGTCTTGACAGTGGTCACCTGTTTGTCCTCCTCAAACAGGGCATCAAGGACTTTTGGACAATGGAACCCATCACTTAATACCGAGCTACAGGTACGTCCCCATCAGTATCCCGAATGTTGAAATCCTATAATGCATTCATAACAATGGAGAAAAATAATGACACACCCTTCAACCACTGTTCGTGCTAAGGAATCGAACCTGGGAAGAAAATCTCTCTCTTAAAAAAATTTTGGGAGGGAATGAGGGAACAATAAGGAGGGACTTGTCACTTGGTAAAGATGCTACAGTGCAGTTTATTGTACTTATTTACTGTTTTGGCTACGACCTCAGCTGCGGAAGGGCGTGCAGGATTTTTCTGCATAAGATTTGTCTTTGCAAGGGATTCAGGGGACGAATGCGGGATTCACACAATCCTGTGCCTTAGCGCTAACACTGCTTTCAACATCTTCCTACATAAATGTTTTCATACTCTGGCAGTGTCAGTATGAACAGAATGATGTGTACAACATGATTTGGTCATGCATACATTTTTGTTTTCTTTTTTCTGAAATCATTTTTGGGGTCACTGACCTTCTGTTTCGCCGCGTTCCTCGTCTCGTCGTCCATCCATCCGAGGTCCGGCAAGTTCCGTTTGAATGCCGATCTCACCTCTTCTACCATGCCAGATGCCTGGCGGAGAATGACATGCAAGGATCAAAAGAAAACAGTACTTTTATTCCAAGGCAGAAAATTGACAGGCAGTCCAATATTTGATATGACAGATCAACTGAGATATGTGAACATAACTTAAAATCACAAAGTGCATGAGGAACGGCATGAGGCACAGCAACCGTGAATGATTCTCAACATCTAAATTTTGACGGCATAGGTTGCTCGTCTAATCTTAAGGCGAAGAACCCGACTGCTTTTGGAGAATCAACCTAAACGCATTCCTATGGTCGGAGCAGGGTGAACATTGATCTTTTGAATGGCTTCTAATCTAATATGACCTGAGAAATTTGAATGAGATAGCTTGGCGATGAGTAAACATTCCTAAAAGGACCTATCACAAAGAGTGCGAACTTCATGAATGCTCCACAAGATGAGATGTTGTGTTCACAAAGGTCCTGTGATCTGACCACTGTAGGGCATGACCTCGAACGACCTTCGAAATCTTCTGCAAACGGCGAGTAGAACGCGGTTGGTAAAGCGGTTGCAAATTACATATTTCACATTCAATGGAGCCGTATTTTTGAACTCGAGATATTTTCATTGTTTCTAGTCTTTGATATCTGGTGACCTCAAATGACCTTTGGAACTACCCCAAAATGACAGGTAGCAAATGTTAAACTAGGAGACTATTTAGTCTACATACCATTATTTACACTCACTGATGCTCTACTTCTCTACCTGCGTTAGTCATGCTGCTTTTAATCTTTCGTATCTGTCGCCATCTTTGACCTCTGTTTTATAGAGGCATACATCTCAAATGCTGACACTATGCAACACTCCACATCATCATTTTCATTGAATGTTGAAAAGACAGGTCTCAAAAACAGTAATAGATAAAAGCAGAATTCCAAATAAACCGTCATGCAGTGTTTCACTCTGCATTTTCTGAATGAAACTATACAGCTCTCGTCTAGATGCACGTCTTTTGGTCTTACACATTTAAAATAACTGGAATTCTCTAGGATCACCTGCCCAGTGTCTTGACTAGAAGAGACAATTGCAGAATGCAGATGAAAACAGTAACCTGTCTTGAGGCAAAAACAGACCAAATGTTCGTTGTAACAATAACATGTACATCGTGCACACTTACGATGTTATTTCCACGTGGTGGTCAATACATGTTACCATGGGAACACATAAATGGCACTTTCAAATTCTCTTACTATTTTCTTGCTTCCTCCTTGGAAAGACTCCTTGACAAAGAGAGCACCGAGGGCAAAACCCAAGCTCTGGTCCGTATCCGTGATGCAGGTGCGCCACTTCGGCTGCGATTCCTTGGCCCCGGACATGACCTCCTGGAAGTCGTCTTCGGCATCCCTGAAGTCCTTGCTGAGAAATTCGACGAACATGGCCACGAACTTCCAGACCATGTAATTTTTCAGGAGTCTGGTGGGCAAACGACACAGGGAAAAAAAAAAGGGTCTGAACCGAAAAGGATCGGTGACATGAGAAGGTGGAACGAATCCTTTAGCGTGAGGGTCACGTGACCATGTATGGATTTACAAAGCAAGTTTAAATCGGCTATCAGCCTAGTGTTTACACATCAGTAGAATATTTCAGCACGCAGTGCAGGCAATGCCTGAGAGATTTGTAACCCTGATGATCCTATAAGATGAAAGATGATAAAAACAAAACTTTTTTGCTGCCTCATGTATGACTGCTGATACCACTCCTGGGAAAATAGCAACTGTATTCGGCACAAAACAGTAATGGTATGAATTCACCTCAAATAGGCCAACTTATGATGTGAAAGATTTTGGGGACAGCAACATTTAATCACATCCAGCAAGACAAAGAAATTAATGGAAAGATCACAGTTATTGCAAAAGAAGAGGACTTCAGAAGTCCCAGACCTGATTAATGCTTTTAAAGCTAACGAGAAAAGCCCACACAGGCACTGGCCAAATTCAATACTCAAATAACTTCAAATAGTTCAACAGAGACTGAACAGTGATGCAAACAAGGACCAAGAAAACAACTTCCAACTAGCAGCCGTTCTTTCTTTGTTTCAGTACCAACAAATTGATTCCAGCGACGTACATATGAGGACACTTTTAACGAATTAAAGAAGAATGTACGTTAAGCGGTGGGATAAACTTTAAAAAACATTTTTCTGTTGATCAAAATAGGACAAAGAGTCTCACATCTTGAAAATATATCAGCAGGAATTGACTTACCTTTCCTGTGGGAATTTCAGCTTTAACAAATCCCCTCACTGGCATTGTTCATCAAGACTGGACTGACAAACACCTCTATGGGAAATGTTTTAATTGCGTTTTGTTAGTTTGTCAAAATTTCAGCTGCTAATTAAAGTCAGTTTGTACTCGTGCTTTTCGTAGAGTTAATATTTACGGGACCCATTCAGGGAGAACTGCAAATCAGAAACAGCAGGCAAATCTTTCTGAAAGTAGCACCTCTAATCATGGACTCATGAACCCTGCAACACCCAGAGTGTTACCGCATGCTTATGTTGAGGCAAAACTGCAGGTTTAACACTGTGATGCATTCTCATGTAACCAGAGTTGTGCTACTGTGATAATGAGGTCAAATGTTTAGCAGGAATTGTACCTGCGTTTCATTAATTATAACTACTAATCAGTCATTGTAGCATACTGTATGCCTATAGACTATAAACTGCTTATCTTCAACATGGCATCATGTACCACCTTAATATTGACACTGTTTGTATTTTTATGCTTTGCTTCGATTCGTCTGATGTAAATTTTGAGGTATTAACCCGTTGAAGGAGAAAATACAGGGAAACTGACGTAAAATATACTGTCATCTGGATTGATACTGCATGCAAACACTGTGTTGAAACTGCACAGTTGTCTTCAATCAAAGGGGGATCAAAATGTAACCAGCAACATCAAATAAAGTGACATTTTGACACTCCTAGAGCTTACGGTAATGCCATGTTACCTCGAGCTTAAGGTAACGCCAAGTTTACCTCGAGCATGGGTATATAAAGACCGCAGTAAGCCTTCCTTCCGGTGATGTTTTAAGAGAAGAGAAGAATTAAATTTCTACCAAGTGTACCTCAATCTTTGGTATTTGCCTTTTAACTCATGCCTGTTGTTCCTGAGTGTTACAAATATGAGTGTTACAAACAAGATGGTCAACGAATAACACTTTTTCCTGGCCTTTTGAACGCTTTGGCTGCTGCTGCATCTAAGAGGAAAACCTCATGATAATCGGACGAGGAAAGTGTTCGAGTACCATCTCGAGAACTCACACGTCATCCGTGTTCTGCAGAAGCCTCGACAAGTCTCTCATCAGTTCCGGCTCAAAGATGATCATGCTCTCCTCCTCCGTGATGTTGATGTCCATTCCCCGGAACATGTACCGAACGTAGCTGAGCCAATCGATCTGACGAGAGACGGGGAGATACGAAAACAAAAAAAAAATAACCACAAACAGAAACCAGAAAAGCAGACGCAATCGTCACCTTTGGACGAGGCGGTTCACCTTTCTCTTTCCTGCTTTAATGGGTTTGACCCGAGTCAGAATGTCCGGGGCAAACTGATCTTTTAGTAGTCATACACAGAGAAAATAATAACACTTGATGTGTGACAAATAATTTTTTTTCACAAGTACAAATGGCAACCAAAATGACCACTGGCTGATAACTACGCTTTTTGTTGTCAGCATAGGAGAAGCACGAAATGTTTTCAGTTTTTCCATGCAGCCTTGATCTACAGTGGAGTTTAGAAGGTACCCTAGGAAACTTCAAGGTGAGCCAAAGTTTTAATTCAGTTATGGAGAAATGTCTCATGTGTAGTCTTACAAATCAAAAATGCACAAGCAGTTGCTAGCCAAAGCAAACCTGAAGCTTGCAGGAGCGACTCTGAGTAGCATATTAGAAAAAGACAGTGGAGGTTAAATAAAGAGCGTTATTTACTGGTATTGTTACACGTACATTAATTAAAAAGGGCATGTTTTGTGAAAACAGGCCCAGTATATGTAGGATTTTTTTTAATTTTTTTTTGGGGGGGAGGGGGTAAAATACCCCTCTCCAAATGTCCTTCCTGGCACTTGGTACACCAAGTGATCGAGTGACTTGAAGAAAGTAATTAGAACTCACTACTGAATCTTAACACATATTTATTTGTATCAAATAAATAAAACCATCATGTGCCTTAGAAACTGAAGGATCAAAGTAAAAAATGCAGCCATACATTCCCACACAGGGGTGAAGATGTTGGACGGAGCAACATTCCAACAGCTGAAAAACAAAGCTGTGAGTTACACCAAAAGAATCATTTAGAGCTGCAACCACAATCTTTCTATTTAAGACCGACCATTTCATGAGCACCAATTCCGTGGAATTTAAATTGGAGTGAAAGCAGATGAATACCAAATGGTGGAATATGTCAGTTGGGTGAAGTTGATGGCAATCTTCTTTGCTGTAAGAAAAGTGTGTTGATTTAAATACCGTACCATTTCCCAAAATGTAAAGTCATTTTGAAGAAATCTATCTGCACAAAAAATTGAGAGTGGCCATGCCGCGAAAATCGCCGCTCTTCTACAATACTGCATTTCCCGACGATGCGTATCAGAATTTGGGACTTCGCTGCCATGGCCTCTTCAACTGCAATATCCTCGGTGAACAATCTTCACCATGCCCATCTAGTCCTCACAAAATGCAAATAATGTGCTAAAATCATATCTCGAGAAGACATTTTCTGCATGGTATAACATGACGCGATATCCAGATGTACCATAACGGTTAGGGTGTGTTCCTCACAAGAATGCAAAAGCATGTATGATATCACATAAGGATTGGCTGCCATGCTCTTCGGATGTATGAATATTCAATAGATCACCTTAACTCCACTGAGGGTGATAACAAAGAAGCAGCTAGGATATACTTCATAAACTCTCTGAAGAAATAGTTCCAACTCTTTGACTATGCATGTCATCTTGATAAAGCTGACTGGGGAGCCAATGGAGTGGAAAAGTAAACAAAGATAACCTATAGAGGTGCCAACTGAGAAGCCCATCAGCCTTTGCACCCCATGAGAATGATAAATGGGGGCCCAAATCTGAGCAAAACTCAGTGCATTTTCCTCATTCCATGCTGGGAAAGATGTTGGTGAAGAAAGTCTCTTGATGGAGACGACGGCGAGCCACCATAGTGCGCAATCCAACGGGGTGCAATGGCAGACCAAGGTGGAGGAGAAAGGGGCAACCTTCCCCCCTCCCTCTTAATAGGTTGACGGAGAAAAAAAACACAAACCAATTAAAACATAAAATCAAGTAAAAATCAAACACTTTGCAGGACATTTCAGGTAAATGGGGTGATAATGAGGCATGCCACCAAAGTTCAACATTTTTTTTGTGTTCAAATTGTTTCATGGAAGTATAAATGGCAGGACTATACAAGCTGGCTGTGGTTGAAAACATAGTTCTGTAGGGAATGGTTCACTTGTTCGTCAACAGATGGGGTTAATATCCAAAATACTTCATCAGGCGATGACAGATATGGAAAATTGCTCCCCCACCTTCTCTCCTCCCCCCCCCCTTCCCTGAAATATTGGGATCATGGATCAGCTTTCAAAGCAATGAAAAGTTAATTTCTCTGGTATGGCATCAGATATGTTGAGCGGTATGCCGACAGACACTTACCAGTCCTGATGTCCATATTGTGATAACAGTATATTATCGATTGATTACTTTTTCTGATAACGAAGTTAAAGAAGCAGGACAAAATCAATAACTAGAAAGCCAAAAGGCTTAGTGATTCCTTGCCTCATGATATATATTTTAACAAACATGAATCGCCCGCATGACAAGCATGAGATCCCACACAGTTATCCTACTTGAGATACCATCTTAGTAAGGTCAAAACCTTTTGAAATCTCGTGACCCAAAATGCCCTTTCACCTCCACTTAAGCCAATAGGGATCACCTACCCTATATGGCCATCAACATGCTAAATATGAACAATTCACAAACTAAGTATAAGATCCCTCTTATTTATCACCCTTAAAATATCATGCATACAAGGTTTTGACCTTTTGTCACCCCAAATAACCTTTGACCTACACAAACATGAGAAAACTCCCAAACGGATATGATGCTGCAGGGGAACAAATTATATTTTGTCGTGTCTAATAACTTGATAAAAAGGTAAACATGTTTATTTAATCAAAATTATAGCACTTTATTTTGTCGAGTTACAGCTATTGGTGGCAGCTCTTTCATATTTGATTTTTTGGCATGATGCCCTTCCCAATGGCTATGAGGTCCTTGAAAATTAGCAAAAACTGATATTCCTATTAAACAAGAATCTAGCATGACTTGCAATTTTGCCTTTAGTCTACTTAAAGACACAACACACAGTACAAGTTTCCCTGGTTTGATACACAGTAGTCATTTGTTTAAAGCTTACCTGAACTTCTGTAAAGTGAAATAGGGCGTTTAGAATACACCAACATGGCATACAAAGAAATTCGCCTTAACCATTGTTAAACCATTCAGTCTCATCAATAAATATCTGTCAAAGCTTCATCTCCTCAAAACATTATGCATGTGATGGGTAACGGATGCATCATTTGAATTTTAAAAAGTTTGGGTGAACAAATTATTGTTGAGCAACAAATAGCTAAATTTCTGATCTGTGAGAATCTTATTCCTTGAAAATAAGGCTACTGTAATTCGTTATTTTGAATAATCTATCATTCTATGTCCACAAATAATGGTTATAAAAATATGGTTGTTTTCTGTAAAACAAACGCCCTATTTCCCTTTAAGGGCTAAACAGAGACACTGTTTATACAGTAAATGGTTAAGTCCATTGAGCACCTGGCTCAACAGACTGTATGATTTATTCTGGACATTGTGGTTTCTACTGGCAGTCAACTGTGATAAATTATGTCAGATAACAGTGACCAATTTGAACAGAGGGGGGTCAGTTACAATTTGATTCATTCAATTAAGCAATCACAGTTCATGCACGCTCAAGGGTATTTGATCCAAATGATCAGTAATTTAGTTCTTTTTATAAAGCTAATAACCCGTGGTATATTTAATCAATTCCAATTTACAATTCATACATGCTCACATGTCCTTATGAGGATAGTGGCAAAAGGTTTGCTGGTTTGATACCAGATTTAATGTTGTCTTCATCTTTTCTTCATGGTTATCGAAGAGACTATGTTGGTATGTCCTAAAAGAAGTTCTCAAATCAACAAGAGGATTCTACATTACAAGTATAAAATTCACTAGAAGGACGGTTCTTTAAATATTGTAGATTCAAGTTTTTCACATTTTGACCTCCCATGACCCCAAATGACCTTTCACCTCTGCCAAAAAAAATAGGGATCATCTACTCGATATGGGCAATCCACACGCTAACTATAAGATCTCTCACATTTACCGTTCTGGAGATATCGTGTTTACAAGCAATTTTCAAGGTATTTACCTTTTGACCTCTGGTGACCCTTGTACTCAATAAGATACACCTACCCACTTCATATGACATCTACTCAAGCTTCTCTTCTTGAGATATCGTGTTTACATGGTTTTCACAATTTGACCCCTGTTGACCCCAAATGACCTTTGACCTCCACTGAAAACGATAGGGTTCCTTTACTCAACATGGTGCAACTACATACTAAACATGAGATTTCTACAAGCTTCCTTTCTTGAGATATCGTGTTTACAAGGTTTTCACAATTTGACCCCTGTTGACCCCAAATGACCTTTGACCTCCACCAAAAACAATAGGGATCATCTACTCAATAAGGGCAACCTTCATGCCAAATATGAGATCACTCATAGTTATGCTTCTGGAGATATCGTGTTTACAAGCAATTTTCAAGGTATTTACCTTTTGACCTCTAGTGACCCCAAATGACCTTTGACCTCCACCAAAAACAATAGGGATCATCTGCTCAATATGGGCAATCTACATGCCACGTATGAGATCACTCAGAGTTACGCTTCTTGAGATATTGTGTTTACAAGCAGGCGTCACACACGCACATACATACATACATACACACACACACGACATCACCATCGCATAGATTCCTCTGCCTTCGGCAAGGAATCAAAAATGGTAAGTCATGTCACAGGACCAAAACATGCAAAAACTTAGCAAAATTGGGAAACTTTGTAAGCCGGTTAGATGCTTTCTTGGATGTATTTTCACTGACACAAGAACAGGATTAGTCACATTTTGACATTTTCTTTCAGAGGAAGCAAGCAAATATTAGACATAGCAAAACTGCTTTAAAAAGGCACAATTGCCAGTAAATACGGTCAGTTTAAAACTTGACGGTTTCAAAGCTACTTGCTTTGTGCAGCATTTTCCTGGTCATGTCTTTTCTTGATCAACAGTCTCTTTCTGGAATAGGAAGCCTACTGTAGGAAAAACCCTCACGATAGAGAGGCCGATGTCAGCTAAAGTCTGTAACAATGCTGTACCAGAAGAAACCATAACTGAGGATGAAATGATGGAACCTACTATATAAGAAACCTCAAATATACCTTGGATCCAACCAATCGGAATCATATGGGTTAAGACACTCAAAATTTCAACAAGGTTGTCTTTCCAAAATTTCTTTGCAGATGAGCTACCGACTCGGCACGGGTCTTCCCCGTGACAAAATCGTCAAAACAAAAGCATGCGAGTTAATTCTGGGGGAGAGACCGGATCTGGTTCTTGCAATGGCATTGATATTTGCCGTTGAGTACAGCAGACAAAAAAACAAAGTCAGGAAACGCAGGAAGACGGGTGAAATTTGATTACCCCACCAAACCTCGCTTTTGATGGGGACCCGGGTGAAATAGTTAATAGGGTAAGGAATTCGACATGGAGAGGTCCACCTAATCGTCCCTTGCAATCCCTGTCCATGCCTGGACTTCAACAGTCGATAGTCCACCATATCTAGGAGCTAACGAAACAACATCACTACACGCAAAGTCTGTGATTCCAGAAAGTTAGACAAGCTTCTCTTGAGGATAACTGGCAACCAACATTTGCAGATTCCTTGGACTTTTAAACAGGTTCATCTTACTCAGCTCTCATGGTCTTGTACTATTTGGTGTAGTTTTAAAGCAGTTAATTTGTAAGCTTATCAAATTTATTTATGAATCAATTTATTCTCGACAGAAAAACTAGAAGCAAGGGTTACGCAAATTCCTACCGGGAACACAAAGCTGCTTTGCACGTGACTAAAAACTGCCTCACCATTTGAAATCGAGAACATACTGAGCAGAATATCACCCTCCCAGGTGTTTTACTCAAAACTGATGGTTCTGTCGCTCCTACAAGGAATTTAGAGAAAATAGAACAAATAAAAGGGAGGACTTTCATTCACACACATACACACACCCTTACACACACACACACCCTCACAGACAGGAGTGTAAAATGTATTTGTTCCAACTGTAAATTAAGCAAAAAGGAGCAAAATATGCACATTGTCAGAGAACCTGTGAGCCATGCACTGCATCTCCGCATCTTCATCTACCTCTCTCTCCAGACTTGTTACCTCTAATTTAATCTCCTGAGCGAACAAGTTCCCTAGGCGCTACCGACCACAGCTTCCATACCAACAAGTTGCTGGAACTACTTGAAGTTTTTGTTTGAGCTTAGATGTGTTCCAGATAAGATCTGCTGGCAGTCTGTTGTTTGAGATAAGACGTGCACCACTGTACAGCCATCCTACTATACTCAACAATGCCTGCAGTGCAGAGATGGAGAGGAGAGGAGGAGCAATATGTGAGAGGACGACTCATGCTCTGATAGACCAAGTCCAAAAAAAACCCCGCCGACACAGGCAAGGGGTGGGTTTTTCAGTTCACAGATGGTGCGGCATGACAGTAATGGGGAAATTAACGTCACGTGCAGAGAAACATAACAATCCTCGGCCAACAGGACATGCCACATCTGCAGGAGTACTAAATTAAATGATGAGTCAACGATGACTACATATTTCTCTTTTTCTTTTTAAGCAAACTGGAAGTAAACCAGCAGGTATATCATATGGTCCGATTCTATAACAATGGCAGAAAGTGCCATCCATTTCAAATCCACCAATTAGATGTGACATGAGGACACCACAGAGAATCATTAAACCAAAGTAAACATCAGTCATGCACTTGGCGAGTTTTTCTTTGTAAAAGTCCCTTTTTGGAACACAGGTCACACAGTGACATACTAGTCAAGGAGTGAGTTGGAAGGAACGTTTGCAAAAATACAGCTGTGCTCACTTGACAATCATGCCCACAGTGTACATGGTCTAATACAAGTGAGAGAAAACATTTTGCGGGAACAAAAACGTGCAACGAATTGTAAGGAGGAAGATCACATCACGCAGCTGGCAAACATTGGTACACTGAAATAATTTTGATTTCCGGTCATGACGGGACTTCAAACTTACTTTGAGAGGGCAGACAATAATTCACCCAAATTGACTTTGACCTCCTTCAGATGTCATCTGCATACTCACATGAAGAATGTGAGAACATACCCCTTTTGACCTTTGACCTCCGTGGTGACTGGTGTAAGGATACCAGATTTATTTTGGACTACTTGACAAACCAAAATTCAAGTCAAGGCAACCTATGTTTATTGAGATATGTAATGCATTTTATCTACTATATCTCTATTTACTATGCATCACGAAGCAAAGACCACTTCTTTGTCATGCCCATATGTCAAAAAAACATTTTTATCTTTAATGTACCATGCAAAATGGTGTATCATGACTAATGCAATGAACTAATGCGATGAACCTAATGCAAGTAGCCTATCTCTGAAGTTTGATTTTTAGGTACACTCAGGCACTATATGGATTGTGGGCACACGGATCACACTTTTGGACATGATGCAAACACTAGGAGAAGTGTAAGCCCTATGGATGATCGGAGATCTGAATTTCTGATGCCTTCCATCACGAGAAGCAATTCCGTCATCATTCACCCCACAATTCAAAACGTAGCGAATTTATCTTCTTG
Source organism: Stichopus chloronotus (assembly GCA_021234535.1). Lineage (NCBI taxonomy): Eukaryota > Metazoa > Echinodermata > Holothuroidea > Aspidochirotida > Stichopodidae > Stichopus > Stichopus chloronotus. The sequence goes on from SFZH01000008.1 coordinate 10,060,109, forward strand.
TTTCTCGGGCGGGCAGAGATTGAACGAGGCTCGATCACGCTAACGAGCTAGAAACACGGAACGAAGAACTGTCAGAGGCGTGATCCATTGAAACAGCAAGATTCTGTCATTCCCTATGCCCAGTGTTGCTTTCGTATCCAGGCATGCCGTACATACACAAACACATTGTCGATAGGCTGTCATCCAGCGGTGCATTTGAGTGTGGGATTCAACCCTAACTTGGCGCAAAAAAATTTTATTTCTTTAATAAAATGCTTCCTTCAGGGAACATCTCAACTGATAATGAACGCATGAATTTAATTACAATTTACCACTTAAACACACAGAGAGACATCAAAACTGCAGGGACGAGTGACTCTGCCGGCGATATCGAATCGCGAAAATAGAAGTCTAAACGAGATGAAATTACATCCCCGTACCGTGCATCAGTCTTGCCGTAGATCTGTTTGAACTGTTCGTCAAGACTTGGATGTGACTAGAAAATTATTATTGTGGGCAAAATAAAGGAAAAAAAAGAGAAAAAAGGGAATAATCCATTCATTTGTGTTCAATAGTATGAAAACAAAGACGGGAAACAGACAAAACAACTGTATTCTGCGATGAAAACAAAATGCTCAAACTTGCAAATTCTGAAGGAAGGTCTGAAATTTTTCACACTGTCAAATTCTTAGTCAAATTTAAAGTCAAATTCTTAACACCGCTACACTCAGAATGTCTATTGTGATGCATACACAGACACCAGCAGTGGTTTACTATTATTTACCACTGGACACCAAGAACATAACACAGGAAACATTAAAACAGTAATGCACTCATGTTCCCCACACTTAATGTAAATATGGTACACAGGGCTTTATTTAGTCTTTTCTCCTCCTGTTTTTCCCCCTTTTCTATCAAATTCGCTGATAGAATTTGCTTAAAGCTAAACTTAAGCTACTTTAAAGGGAATACAATAAGGCAAATCAGGCAGTAAAGAAACAACTGAGTTAATGTATTGCCTGATTTGTCATGAGCTTTCTAATGTGATACTTCTCCTCTGGTAAATCAAGGGAGTCGAATTGCTGACTTTCACTGAAAATAAATCATAACTATATGACCCAAAATGTAAGTAAAACTAACAGAATTAAAAACAGTTATATTCCTTAAAAGTTGCTAAATATAAACAGAGCTAACATACTGATTGCAACACCAATAAATTATATTCCACTTCCGTAATTATGATTTCAACTCGAGTCTGTCACTTCAAAATTGGCACACACCTGTCAACTGCCCCTGACCTTCATCCCATGTTCTGCTTTCAAAAAAAAAAAAAAAAAACATCACTGGCAGTTTTCAAGTACGCTAGTTTTTGGCACGATATTACATACAATTGCAAAAATCCTTTCCCCACAGTTCCATATGTTGCAAAATGCTGTCTTAATCTTCAATGAGACCAAAGCCAAAGAAAGGAATGGGTTACCCTTTCAAGCCGGCAGACTAACCATGAAACCCCTTTGTGAATTAGTGAAAGATAACAATTTAATTTAAAGGTAAATTCAAGCTTCACTGTCTGCCCTATGTCCCCCTTTTAATCAGATTTATTTCTTGACAGGTAGGTGGAAATGGCATTCTTACAAAAGAAATTCTTTCCCGGCTTATACAACGAGAAGGCAGACCTGGGATCTTGTTTTTGTGAGCTTTCAGTACAATTTACAAAGTATGTATTAACTAAAACCGCACTGATAACACTTCGAACATATATCAACGCATCTCCATGACCCAGCATGAAATAAAGGCGATTTTGGTAGCATATCGGCACTGCAGCTCCGTCATCGCAAAGTAGATATTTTTACAGATTGAAAAGGGGGTCGGTGTGTCGTTATCGTTTATGTTATGATAAGTTTAAAGGAAACTATTGCACACCCACTGATGCTTCTCATGAGTTTTCATTCATCATGTATCTACTTCTAAGGTTACTGAAAATGTGAGAAATTGCAGGGTTTTTTGTTTTCTTTTCAAAGGAAATGGGGTTACTGCACATACGATTGGGCTCTACCTTACGTGGTAAAAAGTGTCTGGTCACAGACTTTCAATGAGTGATTTTGATCATTAATTACATCATCATTGTTGCCTCATTTGTATGTAACCTCTCCAGATAACTGGCAAATTTACCATCAGCGTTAATACACAACTGCAGCGATGAACTCAATGAGCCCCTTTAAAGCAACTATTCAATATCTCTTTCTTGTTTATTGAAGAAAACCCTGACTGCTCCATCCCCCTTTGAAGTGACGGGATTAAGACTACCTTTCATTATTAGTCCATCCCCCCAGCTATCAATATCTTCCTTGATTACCTTTTTTTTTCTCTTCCATTTATTCCTCTCCTCGATCTGTTGTTCATTAAAAAATTGAGCACCTTGATATAAACTTGCTTCGTTCGAGGCATTTAATACACAGGCTGACTGATTGTCGCTTTCGTTCATTTTTTGGATACACCACGCGGGGATATTCCCGTGGCGATCTTTACAGTTGGCGATCGGTGTTCAAATCAGTGAAACATTCTAGCGGTGCAGCAAAGCGGGATGCACAAAAATTGATTCTGTGCGGCAACTTTTCATCCTGGTGTAGAAAGCTTGCCTGAATGACGACAACTCCCTGACTTTCGACGGTTAGAGTACACAGTATGCACTAGGAATTAGAAATGACTGACAGCTTTGCATCGTGTCGTTCTCTCTTGCAATGTGCACTGCTGTGCAGTACGTAGCAACTGCCGAGAAGGCGGGTCGCATTTTGCAACGCAGTACCGGGTATTTCAAATACCTCACACAATTCACATGGATACTTTCTTGTGACATAGTAGAGGAAAACAGATCTAGGAAAAAACAGATCTTGAAAAAACAAAAAAACAACAGAAACAACAGAAAATGACAATCTGATGGTCTTCTTTGCTTGCGTAAACCTCATGCACACAAAGATGAATACCCTGTTTAAATATTCTCTGTATTACTGTTGACTTTGCATCTACTTCAGATAGACAAATCTAAATTTCGTATTCCTGATAAAATGCGAACGTTTTGCAGATTTTCAATGCTGTAAAATGAATTAATCTACTTCTTGAATATTTGAATATTCATACAAAAGCAGTTGACTCACAGCAGGACTTAACTCTTGCAGTTCCCGGATCGTCATACGGTTGTAGAGCTCCTCTGGATCAGCATCTAACTGATTGTCACTAGAGGTAATCTGCAAAAGGAAAAAAAAATTATCAAACAAGTAATTAAGTCAAAAGGAAAATGAATATGCATTCAATTGTACATACTGTGATAATATTTTGTTCAATGTGAGCCTTTCACTCAGAAAACAATTAGATTGGCTACACCCCACCCACCTGACATAACCAACTTCAACAGAGGAATACCATTGTACAACTTCTCAAATAGTCCTGTTAAATTCCAATACATTTTTCAAACAAAGAAGACACCTTTCAGTAGTAAAACAAACACAAGTCAAAGAAAATACAAAGGTTTTCTGAACTTGCCTTTTTCATTCACTTTCAAGTCACCCTGTTGCACCAAAACTTTAACCTGAATTATGACATGGCAAAGCACCTACACAACATTGATTTGGTGAGCTCAAATTACATGCAAAATCAACATCCTGCATACAATGTTAGCTGAAAACAACATTAAGTATCACTCACATTTAAGGTGTTGAAACAACTCGAGAGTAAGATGTCCCTTGTGTCCAATAGAAAGGATTATAATTTTAAACTTGTTAATGTTGAATCGAGATTGTGCTACCGTCACATTAATGCTCCTTTCTTGTGAGAGAAAAAATTGATTCCCCCCAGCACAGGACCACCATGTACTATTTTCAGTTTTGCAAGGAACAAATCACCATTAACTTAGAGCAAATTACGATGTGAGAAATCTCTGACTGACTGAAATTCCTTACTCTGTGAACTAGTGTGGTAACAAGTTGGAGGTGTAGGATACTTTTACTAACACAACATGGTACATGGTTCACAGTTCAAACATAGCATGCAAATTCAGGGAATGCCACAGAAACAAACTTTGTTCAATATGTTGTTTGCTATCCTGCTTTTCGACAAAAAAAGCATTAAATCGTCTTTTTACCTTGCGGAGTACAACATTCGCTTCTAAAAATGTTTACTGTTGTGAAGACAATTTTGAAATTTTTGCATAACCTCTTTGCAAAGACAAAAGGTTTTTAGTTTTTGGGAGTTGCTTTCTCTCCTCCTAAATAGACTTTTGATCCCACCAGGTGACTCTTGGTCTCAGATGCAGCACCATGTCCTGCATATGTCAAACACTGTGACATCTATCATGCTATATCAGGGCAGAGTCCACATCAAATTACAGCTTCTCTCTCTAGTATAGACAAAACTAACTAGTCACTTTAATACTGAGGAGTTTGGAATCAAAGACACACGGAATCATCCTAGGGCAACTTCCGGACAAGTTTGGTGATGACCTAGGCCCTATAGGGAGAGTTTATCACACGTATGAAACAAAAAACACACACAAAATGTCAGAGATACCCACAATGAGCTAACACCTTGGAGAACTGTCACTACCCTGAAGCTGACAATTACCATGACAACTGTCACTATGGAGACTGAGATGAATCTAAGGTGCCCTGATGCTCTTTGTGGAAGTGATAAGCTGATAAAGACTTTTAATTCTATTGGTCAACAAGATTTCTGGGCTAAAGACCAACCCTAGGGCAGTTTTCGGGCGAACAATTCCGCAGCCAGCATATCGAGGGTTGCATTGAAAGGAAATTGTGAAGAAAATTTATGCAGGTAAGTTTTCTTGATAATACTAAGCATCAATTAAAGGCCCTGAAGTGTATGCAGTGAGAATAAAATCGCCAGTGAACAGGTCTACCATGAAACTATCAAATCAACGTAACTAAATTCAATGGTGGTACAAACAGAAATGTCAATAGCATCAACTAAGAAGCACATTGAAAGGATCGGCACAGAGTTATCAATAAAATTTATGAATTATCGACAACATTTATTTGATGATTCCCATGTCAACCACAGACATAGCTACATCAGACATACGGATTTGTGGGTCTGAAAGAAAACCAGAATCAAAACTGACAGGTGCTCTGAAGCAGCACAGATGGACATCATACCACTGAATTAAGGCTGTTCGGATAACCAGTTTTGATTTGAAAACCGGTTGAAACCGGTTTTGTTTGATTGGGTTTTTGGAATTTTCGCGAAACCGAAAAACCGGTTACTAGGAAAAAACCGGTTAGTAACCGATCGTGATTTTGTTCCATTTCATATTTTACTTCGATAAGGCATTCCACACTTTTTAATGGAAAGTTTGTCCACAAACTCGAGTTTTCGTTTAACTTTTGACCAACAGTTGTGCGAATTCTTAACTCAGTGTGCGTACGTAAGTGCGTAATGCATATGGTCAGAGTAGATTTTGAAAAAACCAGTTTTCACGGCCACCAAAACCGATTTCCAATCTTTTACTTACCATAACAGCCTTACACTGATTGTGTGATAAACTAAATGAAACCAGCTAAAACAATACGATGCAGCATTGACACAAGTTAAGGAGGATACAAAGTTGCAACATACATCTTTTTCTCAACAGATTTATGGTGAAGAAGATCTAAAAATGGCAAATTCATTCGGAAAGAACCCCAGTGGACAAAAACATCGATTTACTTTTTAATCTTACATTGACAACCCACACATTGAATAGGACACAATGTTTGGTCAACTGCCATCGACGTTTTCCCGCTAAGAGTTCGACAACGAGCTATTAGCAACATCGAAGACTTCTGACCGAACAACGTTTCAAATGATGGTTTGAAAAACAAGAATTTTGGCAGCTTCATCACAACATGAATACTGTTCCATATTCATGGAGAACATACAGCGTGATTACACAAGAATTGGTGAATGTCTTACATTTGCTAGAGCAATTCCGAAATTCAGGATCTCTTCCAACTGTCTGTCCGTTTCTTCACCCTCTGCTCCGAGTAGTTGTGTCACTCTCCTCATATATTTCCTGTACGCTGTTAACAGCTTCAACGGTGACGAGAACGAAAAGTAATTACTGTTGGTTGATTTAATTCCTGGTTCTTCGACTACAACACGTTTTAATATTGCATTTGGCTGAGCGAGAAAAACAGAAACCTCATACTTTGCCTTTGAATACACACACTAAAGAGTCCTTCTTTATTAAAATTATGGTCCCCAGAGACGGACGCTGGATAGTCCGTCACTGTTGTGGTTGTGCGAAACGATTCTCTCCTTTCACATGTAAACTGTGGATGAGCATTTGCAGCACAGACTAGCTAACCACAGAAAGAAACATCCCATGCACTAATTGTAGTTTACAAACATCCTTCCTTATTTTTCAGATTGTATTTCTGCATCATTTTTGCATCATTTCATATTGAAAATCCTTCATACATTCAAGCTGACATCAATAACTTTGTCTTTGATTTATGCTGCCCCTTCAGTGAATGAAAATGCTATTTTGTTCAGATACAGTGCACCCAAAGTTTCCATACCTTTGGCTGATAGGTGTGATATGAACATATTGCTTTGTATGTGACTCGTGCACTGCCTAGGCCAGGCATAAACAGTCACCTCACATGAATAGTTTGGACACTGCAATAGAGAGCGGCATTATCAGCCTTAATATCCATTTCAAGTTATTGTGTACACCGGTCTGATAACGCTTTATTGTATTAAAGTACAACAGTTACATGCAGCAACGGCATCTTCGTCATTCCCTGCTGGCTCGCAATCGATAAAATACGGTCCTTACATTTCTATCCGAAGGTCAAATGTTGAAGAACGTCTTAAAGGCCAGCTTGTGGATTCTTCACCCAGCACATCACATATAGACAATGGGCATTTAGACAATTACATGCACTTTGAATGCATTTCTATGACGACTGGTTGTGAATATCAATGTGATAAAGAGTACAATCAGACAAATCTTCTCTGCATCTATCTCGATATAATGTCAGCAAAATACTTCAACATCTATTAAAATGATATGTCAATAAAATAAATCATATAAGTCAGGAGTGTAATCAAGGGGGACATCCAGTAAATCTGGCATTACAAGGATTCTGTTCCCCTGGAATTTTCCTTTGTCATATAAAAAATAATACCAACGTTGTCACATGTACCCACCCACCCCTACAGTATTTCTATTTTGCCCAAGCCCTCCCCCAAAATCTGACCTGGTAGTACTATATAACCAAGTTGTAAGTAATGCAATCCATGCAAGGTATAGATTCATGTAGGATATGCTTCATAAAAAAAAAAAAACGTACCTCGTCATCGTCACTTTTATTTAACATGTACTGAGAATCTGGTAACAATAAACTTGGAGGGCCGATCTGTAGGAAAAACAATGAAAGTCAATGACCAGTAATAACTAGAATAAAGAAACCACATTCACTTAAATTTATTTTAGTGGGGAGAAAAGGGGAAAAAATCTGCATGGAAATTACTCTCTATATCACACGTATGCTTTTTTTAAAACATGTTTGAGAACGTCCCCCATGATGTAAGAATCGAGCTAAGTTTGTGGTTGGTTTTATAAGTGAATTCATCTCTCATACCATGTGTCTTCATCAAGTACTTGAAACAGTCATTTGTAGCACAGATGTAACACACCTGAGTGCCCTGTGCACCTTTATGATAAATGTTTACCTGTGAGTTGATGTTTTAGTATCTAATGATCACCATGTTTGTTAAGTGATCCACCCATGATATTCCCAGCATAATGGGCGAAGCCGCAACAATCAAGGAATTCTGCCCTCCGTTGCCATTTTCAAGAGATACAGAGGCCGGATGCTGGGGGAGCATGTGCGCCCCGACGGTCATTTTGCAAACCGAAAGTACCGTAAAGGTGGGCTGTATCTGGCAATTCACCTAGCATTAATTAAATTTATACACCCTGTTGTGCCTTGGACTTGTGCGGCCTCTCATATTCTATTGCAGGCATCTCACCGTCACTCTTCTCATCATGGTTTTGACATATAGAAACTGGTACATAATAAGGAGAAGGATGACAGAATGGGAAGGGGGCGCTAGTGTGGTATTGGGCCAGATGGGGGCTAGAAGCAGTGTTGAAGGTGGCCAGTATTCTTGGAATGGTAGATAGGGGTGCACTTGTTGTGATGAGACAGGTATATGAGGAGCGATGTAACTACTCGTACACCCTGTCCAGAGGACCATCCTTCATCCCCTACAATCGGAGAATCTTGTGTACCTCCCAACAAATATTCTAGATCTACACCTGATTGAGGGAGACACATACCACACGCTTTCCCGACTGAGAATAGCTACGACCATCCTTGTCAATATTATCGTAGATTAATCAGTCAGTTGGTCAATATATGAAGATGTAGCGCAGCCGGTCTACGTAGTTCTCCTTAAACAGGACATACTGTATAAATTTTATTAGAACATGTAGTACGTCGAGATGCATGTGTTTTCAGATTTTGAAGAAAGCTTAGCTACAGCACCACCAGACTTAGAAAACAAACAGTCTGGTTAATTTAATTAATCCAGAGCTTTTCAACAGCAGAAATTTTAACAAAGAAAACAGTGGCATAAAAGTCTATACATAGATACAGAAAGGTGTCAATAAGTTCTAAGCACACTTTTTAGTGCATTCTCCCAAGTGTGACATTGAACAAGTCTTTACAAATTCAAAAAACTTAATTTCCTTTTTCAAACAACTTTCAGCTTTACTGTTTACAGATGTCAAATGTTCGTCTTCCTCTCGGGTATAATTAACAAGGCTTGCTCTCCAGTCTCTGTGGTCATATGGAGGAGCTCACTGAGATGACTTCAGAGAACAACGCAAGGACAACCCAAAGCCCCCATCTACACAATCATAAGTTTGTTCGAAACATCATCATACATGTGTGTGGCGATGTTCATTCATGATCACGCAGACGGGTTTAATAACAAAGTTGAACAATGTTTAACATGTGTGACAATGTTCAAATTTTAAGCTTTTATAATTCAACTTTACATAAACTTTTAAAGCTTTTTGAACCCTTTTCTCTCTATTCTTAGCAATTGCTCATTACATGTTGTCTGGAGCAATCATCGCCTTGACTGACGTGTGACTTGACTTGAGGGATATTCAGCGAAAGCATATTCAGCGAAGAATCACTTAAGTCTGAAAAGTTCAGAACTTGTATGGCAATACTGTAACACATGGTAACACAAGGTAACAATGTGCTGAGCACTTCAAACAGGCAACAGCGAACAATGTCATACATTTTCGTGATGAGGTTCACAGACAAATGTATCATGGTGTAGACTTTTTTCTGCACCATGATACGTTGGGCTCTACTCCCCAATCTCAGATGACATCATCATCGTAAAAACAGCTCTTTGCAAGGATTGAAATAGACACTGCAATGTGCGAACATGATGCAAACCAGCCCCTGGAAAAGTTGGTCCACTTGCAATACACTGAAGAACCAGGGAGCTGTTATTTAGATGGAGGCCCTACGCTTTGAAGTGAGGTTTGTGCCGCGAAGGTCACGCCGTAGTCTGTTCTTTGTATAGTAATTGAAATTTCTAAGGACTTACACCAGATTAGGAGATAAACACAACAACAGCTGTGTCGTCTGCTACGGCAACAGAACTTCCCTTTGACTTTCCCCACTGCTACAACATTGCCTTTTTTGGCCTTTCGACGCTCCGTGACTTGTATGACCATGCAATATTTGGTTTGTTTATCAAACCATGAAAAAGAATCAATATCTCGCCATTTATGGAAACTTGAGGAAACTTTTCAGCTATTTGTCAAAAACATAGACTTTTGCCTCTGCAGCTCATTTGCATGCACTAACCTCTAAAGGAACGGGCTAAAGGTAATCATTCATTTCAATTAAACAGTCGTTTCGAGTTGAATGCCATCTACTCTTTAAGGATTGGCGGTACAACCCTACACATCAAAGCATTGTTCGGAGCGATCCTCTTGTTCAAGAATTAGCTGACTTTAATGACAGTGCTAGGTTAATTGTACTGAACTGCTAACATCGAATAAAGGAAAGAAATACCTTTGAGCTAATTGCACAGCTTATTATCACTCAATTGGGGGATCTTAAAGTATTAGCATTAAGTTAACTTTCCGTACTCTCTCCATCTAAATAACAGCTCCGTGGAAGAACTAATGGCTACTCCAGAGCATCTGTTGCTACAACCAGCTATTAATTACATCACCCAATTAAATTGCCCCCCCCCACCATGTTACGATTGTTAATGAATATGCATGTACATGAATAGACTGCTCCTCTCATCACTATCAGGCAAATCTGTTCAATTACTGACAAAGTATGTACACCGTGTGTTAACTATGCGCTGTGTGTTAAAGGTTGTTGGCCGTCAAAGATGCTTTTGACAGTCACATGGTGACAAATTTGTGCACATGACCGTGCAGCAGCAGTATGAACTCACGTTGGATAATCCATCCTGACCTTCCCAGTTTTTGGCCAAAAACAATGGAATCGGACTGTTTGGCCGGAAAGGATTGCACCACTAAATCTCTCACTTAATTTTCACCCAACTTGGAGAGATGTCTTCAAAATTTGGCAACCCTGCTGAGATATGTTCTCCTTATTAACAATCCACCACTGAATGTGAAATGCCACTCTAGTAATTTTAAGCATTTAAAATATGCCTAGATTTTGATGTACGACTAAAAAAAATCCTTTCACTTCATACGCATTGTGTGCGGGCTGCCACAGCCACAGCAAAACCAGGATTTCTTATGAAATCATTTTCATTTGTATGGATATCATTTGGAACCATCATCTCCAGCCTGCTATTCTCCAACGTAATATTCATTATGCATTTTCAAATGAATCTTGAACTTCTCTCGAACTGCTCACAGCATTTGCATAATGTACAAGTAGGATTTAACGCAGGTTGCTTTTCACAGCTTATTGTACCACTGCCACAGGTAAACCCCTTTGGGTGCACTCTATGATTCAGCATACCAATCGCTTTATAAACTACAAGCTGCCATACATGTCACACAGTAAAGTGGTCAGTGGCAGAAATCGGTACATGTAGGTAAGTTCAAAGCATTGAATTGTTATTGGACTTCAAATCGTATTAACGAACCTATACATCAAAATCTTACAAACCATTGCCTGCAAACAGGTATTCTGAAGTAAAACCAAACAAATTACTGACTGATATTTAGATACTTCCGATCTGCCACAGGTACGCAAAACTCTTACGTTGCCGCCGACAACAACAAAAAAAACTGCCACATTTACCTTGCTCTTGCAATTGTTACGAGCAAAAAAAAAAAAAGCCAACGGAAAAACAAATCACTCCTGTTATCACTGAAGCATCATTGAAACATCAACCCCTTACGACAAATGGACTGCAGACGAAGAGCGACGAAACACAGATGTGACCATCGCCATGGTAACGTTCTTCACTTCGATTTATTGAAAGCATAACTCTGTCATTGAAAGAGAATTGGATGTTGGTATTTCTCAGTGATCAGTAAATTGAATCAGCCAAAGACAACACGACAATTATTGCAGGAGTAATGATCAGAGCGTGTTTAACGAGAACGGCGGGGACTTGGCGGATTGCATTTTTCGAGTCATTGTTCACCTCATTGCTTCTACAATAGAATTAGGACAGATGTCATTATCGAAGATCTTTCGACAGAACTGCGGTCTCGTTCGAGAGACGACAGATTTCGATATCCAGAGAGGGTAACACATCCAAATCGGCAAAATTCAGAACGAACCTGTATGATATTGCTTTTGGACGATTTGTCGTCTGCATCTACAAAAAGTGTAAAGAACGGTTGCTCTACGTAGGAATACCCGAGTATCTCCATGACAGTCTGAAAGCTGATATCATCCCTGGCATCACCGGTGACATTCCAACCGCCTAACTGAAATAAAAAATTAAATAACAGTAAAGAAAAAGAAAAGTACTTACAACTCACATGCCGCACATGCATGTATCGAACGCAACATACTGTAATAACCGAAACAGAGGAACGTGTACTCACAGAAATTGATAAACTAGAATAATAACGTCGGGCTAACCACTCACACTCTGAACGAATGAAGGTGAATATAGTACGCAGCGTCTTGCTATGTATGGCAAAAGAGCTCTGCCTTCAACATTTGCCATACATAATGCACGCAGGGCCCGAGAATTCGTTTGTTCCATATCTTACCATATCTTTGGGGGAAAACAAAAGTTAATGTAACCGTCTGGCTTTTTAGAGAAAATGATCACGTTGAGGGAAAACTGCATTCCAAATTTAAATGTTGGGAGTTAAATTAGCCTAAAATTTCCGTTGGATTTGTATGATGCGGTTTAAAGGGAGCGCCTTATGCCTTACACAGTTTGGGCTTCATTCATACTTCCCTGATGTCACTCAGGTTTATCTAGTTCTATTTGTACTGCTACCAAATTTCCATGATGCAGATTTGAATTTCATATTGGATACAATATCACCTACTGTACATTGACAAGTACAAAGGAAAATCAACAATAATCGTATGTATGAGGTCCGTTTCCATGGCGATATTCAATGATTTATTCCACACAGAGAGTTTACACTGCCAGCTGAAGAATGAAATGTAAAGATGATGAAGTTCATCCAACATAAATCAGCGGTCAAATATTTGAACAGCGACATAAATGAACCCGCTGCAAAGCAATCATTATGATGCACTCAAGTTACTCTGCAAACAGCAATGCGCAGTTGATCTTCACTTGAAACAAAAATAAAGAGAACTAATACTTCAAAAATTCATATCTTATTGGCTACTGTGTAGGCATGCCGTTTCGTAAGCCTCTGCTTAATTAAAGAAGAAATCTGTGGGTATATTTACAATCTATTTCGTCAGCAGAATATATAGCTCCTAACAAAGCAACACTCGATGCAACAATGTATGCAGTGTTGTTGCCCGCGGAAGTACACAACATGCCGGCTAATTTGCTAATGTGCCTCACCCTACCATACTTTTCAGCTGGTTACTGACCTTCCTAGGTCGTAAATTTTTTATGACTTTTCCATGACTTTCCCAGGACAAAATTTCCACGACCTTCTACCTGATGTCTTACATAATTGTCAACTGCAGCAGCAAAAAGCCAATACAATCTCATGTGAAGAGAAAGATGAATTTTGATATACGAAAGGGAATGATTTCCAAGTGAGATGAAAAAACAACGGCACTAAATGTGAAAAATTCCCTGAATTTTCCAGGACAAATTCACACAATTACTCTGAATTCCAAAATTTCTTCCAGGCCTTGCGATTACTTTCAAAAATTCTCGACTTTTCCAGAGTTTGCATGACTGCAGGAGCCTTGTCGTTTGTTTCCTAGGCCGATTTTAGTCCTTCCCTGTCTGAAGTTCTACTGATTGGGATAAGGCATGTGGCCACATCATAACGTTTCTTAATTTGTTTCAACTTAGTCCTTCTCGTACTGCTGTTTCATTGTGTCGCGTAGCGTAAGTTTCACTGAACAAGACAATGGCACACGACGTGATTCGAAGGGCGTGGACGGAGAATCCTTCATAGGCTACAAACTCTGATGGATCTCTCTATACCAGTGAGGAGGAAGAAGGATTCATCCAACTACTGGACATGTTACAAAAAGGACATACGCAGTATACGCAACCTACGTGGACAGCACTTCATTAAAGGAGCATAGGTTCTTGTGAAATACGTCTTACCTTTACTTTTCCAACTTTCTTTGTCCAATCAAGAAGAAGCATAGATATTTAACAGATTTGCGGTGAAAAATGATACGCCGATGACAAATTCTTCTGGAAAGCGTTCCGGTGGGAAGAAAAAAAGCATTCTTTCTTTTAATTATTCTTATCTTGAAGCCCGTGAGGCGTTTCATGCCTCTCCCTAGCTTGAACATGGAATGTTGTTCGGTCGAACTAGGTTATCGATGTTTACCTGGATTCTGCGGGTAGACATTGATGGCCTTCAACCAACAACATTCATGCTGCATAGCCATAGGGAGAGGCACACAAAGCACATACTCATGAATATTATCTTGAAGGCATCAACATAACAAAAATTCATGGTTTTTTCTCTCTACTGGGGCTCTCTCTAACAGAATTTGTCATTGGAGGATCATTTTTTGCCACAAATCTGTTGAATACTGCAGGTATGTTTCTACTCGATTTGGAGAAAGAAAGTGCAAAAGTTATGTAAGATGTATTTCATGACTATACCTAACCTCATTTAAGTTTAAACTAACAAAGTTCTCATATCTTAGCTGGTACTGTTGATACAAATTTCAGGTGCAAAGCAGAGTTTGATTCTCTCAGAGACCAAATCAAATGTATGTACTATACCCTCTGGCAACAAAAGGAAAACAGGGCCTTTGTTTTACCGATAAAAACAAAATATTTTAAGAACCAATTCATGTATTTGTGGACACAGAATGACAGATTGTTTTTAACAAGGAAGGATGGTGGCCCTCTTTCCCAGAAATAAATTTTCATAGATAAAAGTTGAGTTATTTGTTGCACAAAAATAATTCTTTCACCCAAACTTTCAAAAATTCAAATGATACATCGTATGTAACTCATCTTTACACACAATGTTTTTGAGAACATCAAGCTTTTGCAGATCTATCGATGAGCCAAGTGGGTGCATTGTAAATGAATGCACCATTTCCCTTTAGGACTACCTGACAGTCATTACCATCATCATCATCATCATCATCATCACCATCATCATCATCAATTGCAATCCCCTATACCCTTAAAATAATTAGTACATAAACAGGATTAAACATACATTCAACCAACTGCATTTGCCCAAAGTACGTTCACAGACATATTACAAATAAACTTTTCGGGACTAGCAGTCACTCAGCAATGGCACATTCAGTTCACGTCAATTATTTCTCTAAACAACAACACACGAGAAACTTTAATACAACAGCAAAACAATAAACAAAGAAAGCTTTGTCAACAAAACACTGACTGGAGACAGAGGATGACCTCCAACAGGACACCCAAAGAAAACGTCATTTTAGTTGAAACAGAGAACAATCAGACCTTGCAAAACCTCTTTGATTTACTTCTGAAAGTCATTCACATTTTGCAGAAAAGAGCATAACACAGACCAATCAGAAGGAAGGTTACAAATGGCACAACAAAACAGAGATCATGGTTTGGTTTCTGGGAAATTCCTGAGCACCATGAAATGCATACACCCTGGAAAACTTTAAACTGTCATTTAGAGACGGATAAAAACACAGTATACAAAATAGGAAGTGAATTTTAAGCAAAGGGTCCCCTATTTAACATGGTCAAAGTTTGAAAGTTGTGAATTTCAAAGATATATTCGTTACCTCTTCAATACCTCGGAGAAGTGGATCGGCACCGAGTTTTTCGATGACCTCGTCTTCATCGAGGCAGGAAGTATAGTAGGCCTGGGCTTTTAACTCTGCTGTACTTGTGGTGTTTAATGTGGACTCTATAAAGACAAATCAGTCACTGTTAAGATGGAAATGTATGTATGTTACAATAAAAATATCCCTCCATCGTCACCAATGTTTCTGTCCATGTCACATCAAGGTCAGTATTAGCATTATCATCATCAATGCCATTGTCATCATCATCGTCATCATCATACTGTAGTCATCATCACCACTATGATCATAATCATAATCCTTATTGTTATCAGCATCACCATGCATCACAATCACTATCCTCATTTTGATCATCACTGACATCATCATTATCATCATCATCATCATCTCATATCATATCATAATCATCAACATCATTATCATCATCACTGTGATCATCATTGTATCATTGTCATCATTATCGTCGGCATCACAACCAATGCCATCGTCATCACCATCATTACTCATTATCATTGTCATCATTATTGTCATCATCATAACCACCATCATTGTCACCAAGCATCATCAACATCATATTATCATCATCATCACCACAATTGTCAGCATCACAATCACTGTCATTATAGCTATCATCATCATCTTCAACAATTGCTGGACATCTGCATAATAATACCTTTCTTTGACCCAATATTGTGTCAGAGAAAGCATACAGTAAGAAAATAGCAAGGGCAATTTTATCACAAGTACTTTTTGTTATTTAAATTTATTCCACTGCAAGTTTTCACACGTGAACATCGGATAGGTGGGGGGGAAGACATTTGAAACTCAATTCCCAATGCACGTACAGGCAGCAGCGTTGAATTTACAAGAATGTTTGTATGTCAATAATGCATCCATCATATCCCAGGATGCAATAGAATCAATCATAAAGAGTTGAACAAAGGTTGTAGCATTTCGGTTTGTGACAACATTGATATTGATAACATCACAACCAAATTCAAACCCTTCTTGACAAAAAGTGCCGTTACTGATATTATACTATTACCTTCTTTGCAGGGTGCCCCAAGTGTATTAGGGCTACAGTACACTCTTTTATAACTAGAACAACATTCAATGTCGAACAGACTACCTTGGTAACTACTTTTAAATAAATATATAATATAATACTGTTGACTAAATCCTTCACAGCATCAGCTTTATGACCATCCTACAGTATAGAGTAGAATAGGCTCACTGCATGTTTTGTGTGCGATGTTTTGTGTGAGATCATCTTTCTTATCATTAATTGACTTCAACTTCATCAATTTAGACCATTTTGAAATCTACCAAAGAAAAATCTGCGAGAGCTCTATCTATAACAAAGAGAAAGAAGCAATGTTACAGCAGTGCATACAGAGTACAGCGGTCCATGGTGGGGGCCCGGTCCACAGAACCCCAAAACCTTACGTATGGTCCCCTTCCAAGAAAATAAAGATGAGCAATAATCGCTCAATTTTAATGACAAGAAAATTGTTGAAACGTAAAGAGAACAAAAAAACACTCAAACATCTTGTGAGCAGCTCTTGAGTAAGGCTGGCATCCACTCACTGTTCATTTCATGAGAAATGGTGATCAATTATTTACAAGCAATGAATGGCAGCTGCTCATTTCTACTTCCACATTTCAATTTTCAATCATCGTAAACAATTCATGCCGAGCCATTTGCCGAGAGATGCTGTGCACTACTGTATCCATTAGGTGGGGTCCAACATCGAGACGGCATCAATGACACTATTTTAATAAGTACATATTACAAGGCATGCAGCTGCTCCTGGGGCTAACTCAAACAGCCAATCAAGCTTATTACCCACTGAAAACGTACATTTAAAGGGATTTGCCACGGGTTAAAAAAGACTGAAAATCTCAAGAAAATTAGGGAAATCCTTCTTTTTTTTTATTGGTGAAAACCGTATCTTTATAGCATGTTCTGTTTGGAAGTTGTGAAGTTTTAGGCAAATTTCTACACATCATACAGGTTAGGGCACTGCATCATGAGAAATCTATGATGTCATAATTGCAAACCAACTGACTGAACATCCATTGAATTCCTTCATCTCAATCGCCTTGGCTTGAACAAACATCACAATACCTACTAGAGTTAATTGTGATCTGTACCTTCACAATGTAACCTCAACATATTGAGTTTTTAATACATTGTGAAATCACAGATCACAATCTATTTATTCACTAATTTCATGGTTACATAAATATGCACTTCTATTTCAAACTTCTACAAAGAGTTTTTGCAGTAGTTTGTGGTGTTACAAAGGTACAAAGGATAATTTTACAACCTTGAGATGACTGCAAGGAAGTCTTTCTTGAAAAAAGCAGTCGACATTTTCAAACATTAACATCTGGACTCACCAACAAGATATTGGTGTTACATGGGTTTGAACAGAATGTAGTGACAGTATGAATGAGCTTTTGTTTTAGCTCCCCCCTTATTATCATCCCCGGAATACTCCTTTACTACACGGCAGGCTGGATGAGCAGGTCGTGAGCAGCCTCATGCTGTAATGGTCTATATTGTTCTCTAATTGATAGCTAGGCCTCAAGAGAGGCTCAAACAGGGGGAAAAGATTGACAAACAAAAACTGCCAACAGCTTTTTGGGGTCTCTAACCTACTCTACTTAAGACCTAGAGCAACAATGATGACAAAGCAAACTATGCTATGGGTCAAATTTGTCAGGCTTCCACCGTTGCACCCCCTCCATCAAAAGATTCAAGAAATTTCCATAAGACCCTTGAACCGGTCCACGAACCATCACATGTCTACAGAAAAAAGTAAATGGTAGCTACAAAAAGTGTATTTATTAGGCTACAAATGTGCCACGGGTTGCCATATCCACTACAATGCGTGATAACCATTCTAATTGGAATAGGCCTGAAATGCATTGGATGTGTATCGACTGTAACTGTTTCGTTCTGCTTTGTACAGACTGAGGTTTTGATGGTTTTTAAGTGCCCTCACACAGTTTCATAGGGACGCTCAACAATTCCTGTCACTGCGGTCGCCATGGCAATTGAAGCTTAAATCTTGGCGACCGGAAAAATCAGAATGCACAAATGCATTGTGGTTTCAATGATCTGCTTATGAGAACTTTTTTCTGAATCTGACATAATAGCACTATGTGTCAAAGGCTACCTATGCTTTATATGAAATATGAGATCTGTACAAGCTTCCTTTCTTAAGATCATGTCTAAAAGGTTTTCACAATTTGAACCCTGCTGACAGCAAATGACCTTTGACTGCCATTTAAAACCAATGGTCCTTGCACTCAATGAGATACAATTACATACTGCATATGGCAAGCTTCCCTTCTTGAGATATTGATGTTTACAAGAATTTCCTAGTGTGAACCTGTTGACATTTAATGAGCTCTGACCTTCACCAAAGACAATGAAATTATTCTGCCTACCTACCATCTACAATGGAAAATCTGCCCAAGTTTTCCTTCTTGGGATATCATGTTCACAACATCTTCACAATTTGACCTCGCTGACCTTAAATAACCTTTGAGCTCTACCACAGTCAAAAGAGATCTTGTAATCAATGTGGTACACCAACGTACCCCATATGACATTTGTTGAAACTTCCCTTCTTGAGATATCATGTTTACATGGTTTTTAAATTTTGACTCCTCTTGACCCAACTGACCTTTGACCTCAACAATAAACAATAGGGATCTTGTAATTAATATGGAACAGCTATGTGCTAAACATGAAAGCTGTCCTTACTTCCTTTCTTAAGATATTGTGCTTAAAATGTTTTCTCACTTTGACCCCTGTTGACCTAAAATGACCTTTGACTGCCACCAAATGTGATGTACGGTATCAGCTAGGGAAATGCCGATGCCTATGATACAGTACACATTTTATTCAGGAAACCAGGTACCCGATGGGTACGAGAAAAAATTATCCGATTCTGATTTTAAGGGATCAATGAAAACACAAGTTTGGGGGAATTATGTGGAATCCTGTATTGGAGTCACAGATTTCAAGTAATGTTTCACCGAAGTTAGTACTTGAAGTCTAAGTAGGCCACGCAGTGATTATTAGGCCATTAAATCAGTTCACGAATGCCATCACTCTTCTAAACTCACCGCAAGTTACATAACTACATTACGTCAGGAGAAACTGGTAAAGTCCTAGCAAAATAGTAATTAATTTTATTTGATTGGTTTGTTTTATTGTTTTTTATTTTTCACTACATGCTTGCAACCACAGGTGATTCACAATTTCTTAATTGATTTATACACCACAGTCTTTTCACACATACATGAGGTAATTTATATTTACAAGTCAAGAATTTCCAGATGGTAGGCGGTCACTCCTTTGCAATATTTCAAAATTTTGTCTTTCACTGGTCTGTATTTATGGAACATTACATTCCACTGTTTAGAATAGCACCATAAGTTCACATAAAAATATTGGTTCAGCTTTGGTTATATTGTTAAATACATTGTGCACATGCTCAAGAGAAATGGAACTGGCAATATTGTCGAGTCAAGAATGGAAACCTTGCGATCATGTGCACCTCACTGAGAACGCCGAATGAGGATTTTCCACAGCCTGGAGTTGTTCACAGAACGGTGACCAGGAGATTTCTGGCGACTCACTAGTGAAATATACGAAGTCTCAGTCCAGTGAATCCCAGGTCCATGATTTCATTACTCCCTGCGGCACATTTCACTGACCGACGAGAAATTACTGAATGGCGCAATATGCATATTAACAGGTAGTGCCCTAGAGAAACGGTAAACCATGTCAACATGGAAAGAGATTGACAAATGCTGACAAAATGTCTCAATGTGATTCACCATAACCAATATTTAATGTCTGAAAACTCAGAAATTTGGGGTACATTGCTTAAAGTTTGAGATTCTTGCGAAGTTCTAAATTTTCCTTCTCGAGGGTCTTCCTTTGCAAGGTTTTCACACTCTGATCTTATGTGACATAAAATTAGGACCTTTGACTAAATAAAATATGAAAGATTAACAACATAGTCCATGCAACCGCTGGACTAATATAGCGGATAAAGACATGTTCTTGTACGACCTGCAGGTATGTATCTGTAAAACTAACCATGGCAAGAGTACAATTAAATGAAAATATACTGTACTATTGGGGACGCAGCCACTGAGAAACTTATTATTATTCCAAAACTCCTCTGGTTTGGTTATTTACAAACGACTCACTGCACCTATCTCAGCATAACAAATGTACTCCCATCTACCATGCCAATAACAGTATCAGTATCCTTGGTATGGCAGATTGGAGCGCATTGGTTATGCTGAGACAAATTAGTAAGGACTAAAGGAACATAACTATCAATCTATTCTTCCTGTTGTATTGAAACACAGACACTAAAAGGAAAATCTAAAAGAGAGACTCACCCCAAAAAAAGGGAACTAAGCGTCACAGAATTTAAAATTGCCTTCTTGCAATAACTACAGTATCATACATCAGGCACATATTGATATAATGACCCTTAGAGCAGTCTGAGGTATGTGAAATATTAATCGAGATCAACTCGCCTGGTCTATTAAGAAGGGACCGAGGCACAAATACCATCGGAGTGAAATACTGTGGCTAAGAACTGGGAGAAAATTGGAAACTGAGTTACGTAATGCCATACCGTTCGTGTGCAAGATGCTGTAATACGGACAGAGCAGCTTTGCAAAGTGAACTGCTCAATTCTGTTACAACACTGCCAGTATGAGAAACTGCATCTTTAATGATACAATGATGGTTTCAAAAGATCCTCATTTTGGCATCTAATAACCTGACATGACCTTTAGGTCTTTCACAACCACGAATGCATTTTTCAAACGGTGCCCCATCGTTATGAAGTGCTGATTGTCACCGAATTTGATCTTCGATATTCGAGAGCCCTCAGAGGCAGCCATTTGAAAAATATTTCAACATTTTTGCAAACAGCGATTAAATGACCAAGAGTGTGCAACCAACATGGTCAGTATATATTTACTATAATCTGATTGTCAATTAACAACTTTCTGTTCTTGAAATGTTGCATGATCACTTAAAGAGGCTCATTGAGTCGGTTCACAAATTTCGTGATATTTTGTCCCACCTGTTGAGTATTACTCACAGATGGTGATGGTAAATGGTCAAACTAAGAGATTCTGAAAATCTGATATCAGAACTGAAGCAATATTGATTGGGTTATTAATGATCGAAATCAATAACGGAAATCTGTGACCTGACACTTTTTTACTGATAATGTGCTAACCATTGACAATTACCCACAGTATGTTTACGAAAAATCTACAATTCAGAATAGGTAGGGATACAGTAGATAATCACAATTTTTGGCTTGCAATAGTTTCCTTCAAACTTGCCAAAAAATAAACCACTTCAACTCAATGACCCCCTTTCAAAGAGGCTCATACAGTTTTTGTGAAATTCACTACATTTTTGTAAGTTCCTGTACCTGTCAAGTTTTCTTCACATACTAAAGAAAAATGGTCAAAATAAGAGGATCCCAATGTTTCACATACAAAGGAACATTAATGAGTAAGAAATGAACGATTTCATTTGGTTTTTGAAAATTTGTGACCAGACACTTATTAATGCTATATTCACAGGCACACAGCCAGTACAAGTAACGGTCAAAAATTTGAATATTTTGGAAGTGTTCATAACTTTTGAATGTGAAACTTGGCTGATTATGCTAATTGCAAGGATTATCAAGTGTTTTAATACCCTTAAAATCCCCACAATCTCTATTGATATCAACTCAACGAGCCCCTTTAAACACCCTTCGGGTTTTGACCTTTGCAGAACCCAAATGATCTTTGACTTGACCAGGTACTGCACATGGAACCCAGTATACCACATCATCTACACAATGAATGCTATACGTACTGTACATGCAAAAGCATCTGAGTTCATGCCAAATTCTCCTTCTTAAGAGGTTCAAGTTCACGCACACACACACACACTTGACTGCAAATAGCTTTCAAGACTCATTTGCCTCCAGCAAGGAATAAAAGCATGACCGCTGCCTATGATTCAATTGGTGCTGCATCACAGGAGTTGCATAATATCTCTCACTTAACCAACACTGCCACCATGGGTACATTAAAGCTATTGCTGGATACTATTACAAGGAATGCTATCAGGTACTGTCAATTTTGCAGCAACTGAGTAAGTTTTGTGAAAGAATGAGAATATTATGAAAACAAAAACATGAGGCAAATAATTATACCTGCCACATTTTGATCCACAATATCTTTACAGGATCTAATGATTAGAACTTGTGCTTCAAACTTGAAGCAAGGTTGTTTAATTAAAACAACGTAGCATTCTGCTTCCGCAAAATTTCAGAGAATTAAGAACTGTCTAATCTGACATAATAAATGTTTCTTCTTGTAATAATTTTGTGATAAAAATTAATGTTTGGCTTTAGGTAAAGAGCAACTCATGACTTCACAGCTTTGGCAACAATTTGGCAAGAAACCCATTACCGGGTGATGTATTGGGTTACACTGCAGTTTTGATGGAGGTAAATTTCACTCCACTCAATTTTCATCGACTCTTCGTTGACAGCAGGACTAACATACTGAATAAAAATGCTGTTGGTAATTACTATCAAGATTTACCAATATTTGAAAAAAATTACCAATTGCCGGTTTATTTCCAAGGAAATCTAGTGAGACTATAGTACTGAGCGGTAACACAAATCAGTTGACTTGAATTGTTGAGTTATATACTGTGTCACAAAGTTCCTAAATTTGGGTTTCAAGACTTAGTGTTGTACAAACTGAAATATACTACATAGCAAGTCTATCCCGCTGAAAACCACTTTTGACAAATTTTCTTTAAAGCCACGACAGCGTGCATTGAAAACGATAAAAGTACGTAAATTTCATGTCTACGGAGAGGTTAAAACACATACAAATAGGAAATATCACCTTCCATGTCACTAATCGGTTTGAGAGAGAAGAAGAATGCTTGCAACTTTTACCCACCTGTGGAAATAAATACCCCGGTGAACAAAAAATGCTGCAAATTTCCAAGCCTGATTTGATGACATCATAGAATGGAAAACAGTTAAACAAACTTTGACTATCGAACTACATAGAGTGCATATATCGTTTGTATGAGAGTCCACTCAAACTGTATGCTGGTCAAAAGATACCTATCATGCACATTTGAGATGTCACATGTTCGTCTTGAGGTTCAACGTTGATTTGCCATTGAAAGTTTACTATTAACGCCAAAGTATTTTGAATGCAAAAAGAAGAGTTGCACTCAGAAAGAAAAGTGTAGGAGATGCATGGTGTACTCTGGTGACACTGCATGAAGCAGACATTTCATCCATGATATATGCCCAGTAAAATGCTTTCAGCCTATTTCTGAACGATTCTTCCACCTGCAAAAAAAACCTGAAAGCCGAAGTTTGATGTATAAACGGATCAGCATCCGTAGCAGTCACTTTTTTCAAGGAGATTTTGACAAGCACATGTTTCGTGAGCTTTGCAGAGCTTGGAAAACTGTATGGAACAATTTCATACCAACTTAAATTGCTTAAATTTACAAAAAGAAGTTACAGCATATGGATGTTATATTCATGCTAAGTGCACATTTCTCTTTGCAATGATACAAAATTTAGACATGTTTAGAAACAATGACGGCTTTAACAAATATGTAACAATTTGACCTCTGTTGACTGCAAAAAACATCTTTAACCTCTATCAAACACAACAGGGTTCTTTGTACTGAATGTACAAAATTGACAAAGTTTCACAATTTATGATGTCTGCAGACCTGAAAGAACCAAAGTTCACCTCTACCATAAATGATGCAATGTATGTGTGCATTCAATGTGGTGCATCTACAGACCACATATGAAATAGAACAAATCTTCTCTTATAGTAAAACATGTATGAATTATCACAAAAGTACTCAAAACACCAGCACACATACATAGACATGCAAAACTGACAAACACATACACAAATGTCTACAGCGCATTTATCATCGAAAACAAAACCAGAGATTACGCAACCTCCATCAACATCATCGAGTAGACTAAAAGTATATATTTTGAAAAAGTGATGCAAACTCATTTCACAACTATTCCAAGACGAAATGTATTACACACTTAAAACTTACATACCTAAGACTTTCTTTAGCACCCTTTGATTTTCATTCCAAAGTGCAAGGAACATATTCCATTCACTGGCACCATCAGGTCCAGGATTGTCCTTAATCCAGTTTCCACAGGCGTACTGATAAAAATCCTCGCAAGGATCGACCGTTTTGTCCATTGCTGGCAAAATTGAGCTGGTTATTAAGAAGCATGTGTTTGACATACAAACTGCATCACCTGTGGAGAAACCAAAAACATTGCAAACATTCAAGCCTTAAAGAAAGCAATAGAGATCATTAATTTGAGTGAGCGCTACAAGTTGCTGTCTGAGTAAGTTGAAGTACTAGTGTTCTCCACAGGTTTTCATCTGAGGGGTGTGACCTTGCAATAACTGGGCACGGTACGTGGTCATGATTTCCAGGAAGGGGGTAACCCTTCGCCTACAGTAAGTTTTTATAACTGTGATTCTAAACAATGAAAAGTGGCAACTCATTAAAATGATTACTCACTGTTTATAAAATGTCAGTGGCCCATGTCAGTCTTCGTTTTTATTTTTTGCTGTCGGCTTTTGCTGGAGAGGGGCAGTTTTTAAGGGGGGGCACTTGCTACTTCAGGAGAAAGCAAACTCCACTCAAAAGGCAGAAGCCCCTCCTCCTTCCTGGACAATCAGTTTCTGTTTTCAGACTCAAGTATATTCCAGTGACAATTCATAGAGATTTTATGTGAACGAGCACATTTTTTTCAACTAGGACTTCAAACAAAACATAAATACATTGTTCATGGTTCCAGACATTGTTGTTTGAAGACAGCCTGCTTTGGTTACAAAAGATATTGCAGTCACATTTATAAGGTAACAAAATGTTTGTATAAACTTTGACAAATTACTGTACAGAAAAAGCCTCTATTGTTTTTTTTTTTAAATTGAAGCATATATACTAAAACAATGAAATTTAGCATTAGAGAAAAACAATAAACTGCTGGGCATATCACACACTGAGCTTGAAATGTTGTGAAATTAAAGGTTGTAACTCTTCAAGTATAATGTGTAATATTGATTGTTTCTTAATTTTTATGGTAGTCAATATTAAACAGAAATACAAAGGATGTTCAATTAGATAGGACAACAGCAACATGCATCCTACAATGTAATGCACCACTGTCAAATAGTAATTTGTTTAAATTCTTGCTGTCAAAAAGCTTACTTCCAAAAACAGAACATGCTTCTGAGACATGGTTCTCACTGATACAGGGAGAGAAATTTTAAGCTAGTATTAATTAGGTTATTTCCATCTTTTTCATTCATTTAATGATGCCTTTGAAGGTCCACTTACATGAAATTCAGATTTTGCTGTACTCAGCATTGACAACGTTGAAAATGACCTTTTGAGTGAACATTGGCTGAGAAGGCAAATTTATGATGTCAAGAGATGGGCTCTTTAATATGATATGTCCTGTTTTATAATTTGGTTACTTAAAGGGAAATAGGGCGTTTAGAATATGTCAACATGGCATACGAAGAAAATAGCTTTAATCATTATTAAACCATTCAGTCACACCGATAAACACCTGCAAGACCTTCATCTCCTCAAAACATTATGCATGAGGTGAGGAGCGGAAGATGCATCATTTGAATTTTGAAAAGTTTGGGTGAACAAATTATTGTTGATCAACAAATAACTGAACTTCTATCTATGAAAAACTCATTTCTTGAAAAGAAGGCTATGGTCCTTCCTTATTTTGAAGAATCTGTCATTCTACCTTTACAAACACTGGTTTTAAATCTCTGGTTGTTTTCTGTCAAACAAACGCCTTATTTCCCTTTAACCTTTACTTCAAGGACAATTGAGAATTTTGTATGCCCAAAGGTTACGCCATATATTTTTTCTTCAAAAACATCATGCATTTCCAAAAAGTGGCACAAGCAATGGCATTAGGCAGAGGAATGAAGACCAATATGGGAGAAGGTGAGTGCTGGCACTACTATCTAAGCACAGTACCACCATTGGTCGGCGCAGAGCTACAAGAAAATTCTGGGCTTTGCAAAGCCCCAGATGGCCAGTAACGGCACTTCCCATGTGTTCTACAGTAAGCTGCAGGTATCCAGCATTTATATAGGGATGTTATGTCTGTAATCTTCTCAATCAAAATGAACTTTTAGCTTTGAAAAAATACATCAGATAGCTTGAGATAACACTGTGCAACATTACAAAGTCATATAACTGAATGCAATCTCTTTCATTTGTTGAGCACTTGACAAATGTTGCAGCTGAACATACTCCCCTGCCCTTCCCAGCAGGGTTGGAAAACCTTGCTCCATTTTGCTCCACGAACATGACTGAAAATATTCTGGTTTCCTGCTAGAGTTTGCGTAACCTATAACAAGCGTGCTTCAAGAGCGTTTTGCAAATCTATGCAGTGTCCAGGGTCCGCATTAGGACCCCAACTGGAGCCAGCTTTGGCACATCTTTAAGGTCCAAGGGGCGAAGACCCCGGAAGATTTGCAGTTCCTTGCATATCAAAATGGTGAAACAGGTGCAGCGGCATACTGTAAGGACAATAAGGCTGAACCTAACGTTTGTCCTCCATTTGCATTTGTCACAAAAATGGAAAAATGGAAAAGTTTAAGGTTGTGCATACTAGTCATATTCACAGCTCGTAGCTGCAAACCCTCTCCCCTATTTTATTAAAGTACGTGCCTACAACTCAGGGCTGAGTTTTAGTTTTACCAAAAAGAAAGCAGTATTACGTAAGCAACAGTACAGCAGTCAGCCAGTTCCCCTACCACTAGTTGTATAAGTAGACTTAGAGCAAAGGATTGAGATGAGGGGGGGGGGGGGGGAAAGTAATAACTCCATTATTAAAGGTAAATTCTTTAAAAGGACTTGCGTAGACAGTGAACGACTACCAATGGTGAGTAAAGGAAAAAATACTAAGGCGACAGTAACACTTAGCTGAACAGAGAAAATAAAGTGGATTCCAGTTGTTTGTTGAGAATCGCAATGTTCGTTTTGATTAGCGAAACCTATTGGGGATGATCTTTCTTTCAAGGCCCTATCAAATTGTCTCTTATCTACAGCGCAACTGTTGATGAACGTTTGATTTGGTGTCAAGTCAGTTTCAATCTCTCATATATTTTTCAGAACAGTGTTCTTCCAGTTTACAGTTTTCACTACCATTGTTATTTTTTACTCTTTTTTTCTCTCTTTTTTTTGAGGGGGGCAATGCACATCTATTTTCTTGCTGTTTTTGTCTTCTCAATTTTTTGTCTGTTTGTCCCTTTTTTCCAACTATGCAGTTTTTGCCCAAATGGCTGCCCATACCCTTTTGCCATCTGTAAAGGAATGAAAGAAAGGAAGGACACTATGTCATGTAACATTTTGGGAACTGTGCAGTACTGTGATATCTGAGAAGAACACTTTCACTGAGTCTTCCATGCAATTTATTGGACTTCACCTTTCAACACCATCAATCAAAAAAACGTATCCTCTCATATTAACAAAACAGGTAAAGGTAGGCGAGTTCGTCGCTAATGTCCTGATACCATACATCTAGCCCCAGGCTCTCTACACTTGCATGTCCTTCACCTTCTACAAAATTTAAGGAAAACATGGCAGCCTTTTAAGCACAGTGGGGAAAGAGGGGCAAAAGGGCCTTGACAAATAGACTGTCACAGGTGTGAAAATATCCCATACCACTGAAAGATCAAAATTACTGTAGGTGCAACAAGGCCTATCAACACCCACCTGATCTATAAAAGCAGAAAGTACAAAGTAATCATGCATACCCTGACATATCTACATTCTGTAGCCACAGGCTTCACTAATGCTAAGTGATTACATGATAAAAGTGTCACTGAAAATGACAGGCCTTCTCTAGCTTCTTAAGTGCAAATGCAGAGACCTGAGCATATCCTTCTTTAAAAATATGTTTTGTAGGGAGTTCCAAAAATTGAGTGGTATCTGACCTAGCTGTTTGGTGTTCATATCAGAGAAACTTCAATTTTTTCCTCTGGTGAGGATGTTTTAGAAAAAAAAAAAAAGAGTTTCAGGAACTGTTAATTACATTTTCTTTCATGCATCATGCATCAATTTTGCAATCATTTTTCATTACATGATATTTCAGACTTGGTGATGCACAACTTGAGCCATCTGTGGTGTCTGCAGACTGTCTGCAGGGTGAAAAAACTACAAGCGATTTCCATCCTCTCGATCGTTTCAAACACCCTACCCTCTTCCCTGAATCATTGGGGGGGGGTACATTTACGGTACGACAGTGAAATAAGGTAGAACATACTAAATTTCCCATCACTGAAATGATGTTTGATCCCTCAAATTTTGCCACTTCCCATAAAGTAATCAATGACTGAATGCATTCTTTTGCATCATCTTCCTCAAGCCTATATAGCTATATTGACCTAAATACAGTAATTACTTCCACAAATGTTTCATTTTGGCTCACTAAAGAATGTTGTCGACCTGCTTTTCTGGTGGTTTCATCTTTCTCCTACCATCTGCTACAGTACATTAGAAAATCCATACTGAAGTATGCAGCAGGTGATGTTCAACCCAGTCACCATCAGCCCAGGTGACATTACAGATTGCAAAAAGTGAGACAATTCGAAGTTGAAGCCGGCTTCACATTAAGGACGTACCCTGTGCAGTACATCATGTACTTTATTATGAGGACGTAAGCATACATGAAGTTTACCCTTCCAATACCAACTTCACCAGCACATGCACATGCAATGCTCACAGTACTGTTAATATTCTACCTTCTAATTTACCCATCTCTCACTAGAACTCAGACTACGCTTTCTTTCTTCTAATTATGAAAGGGAACTTGGTTGCAATCGAGGACTTAGAATAACTGACAGCATGTACCGATACCCATGCATGGCTATTGGGCTAAATGATGGATGTGGCGCCCCTTCAGTATATGTCCTATGAAATAACATAGACCTGTAACCAATTTGCACATTTTGGCTTCTTCGACGTCAACGCAAGCCACGGTTATTGCTCTGATAAAGGTAAGTGATGCATATTTAATATGATGAACCAGAAAAGGGAGGACACCACAGGTGCAAAACATGGTGTGCAAAGATAATATGTCATATCAGCCACTTATGGCAATGAAAGAACAATGAGGTAGATATTGATGGCCACTCACTATACTGAACTCACTGTCAGTGACACCCTAAATTTTATCTCTTAAATGGCTTGGATTCTTCTCGTAATAAATTCGCTCTGTCCGAGATAGAAAAAATTACTTGATTCGATTTCGTGCCGCACTAGATCTTGCTGAAACAGTGAAGTTGAGATCTATACATAATCGCATCATCTGAGACATGCTCTCCCACGGAGAGGAGAAAAACTGAGTCCAAAGTGTCACAGTTGGGGAAAAGCACGCTCCCTCTACATCATCACATGACAAATGACCTTCAAACACAATGGAATGAACCCAGCCACAAAATCTTCAGAATTAAGTCCCTCCGATCGACATGGCGTATTATAAACACTTTCATAATCGTTGTTCTAAATGCCAAATCAGTTCTCTATCTACAGAGTCATATGAGATCGATGCGCAACTTTTCAAGGCATGATTTATTTTTTCCCAAACATTTTAGTTCAATGCTGCTGTGAATTTTTAGTTCAATCAATATGTCAGAAAATCTGAACAGTGAACAGTCTTACCGTTTATTAAAAACTCAGGCCAGCTGACCTTCAGTCAGTGTATGACAGAAAGTGAAGCTACAGCATATCTTTCAAAAACACAAATACGGTCTACCACGTACAGTGACGGTGGACAGAGACAGGTTTGAGAATCATCTGCTTTGCTCTTACCAGGGAGCTGTTAGTGGACAACTCTGCGGTCTTACTTCTTTGAATATAAATCACTCATTAATCAAAATTTGCAGAAACAGCCGAGCTGCATGAAGGAGAGCATGGGGAGTGAAGGGGGATAGATGTAGGCCTATACTGAATATTGAAGGTGTAACGATACCTTTATAATTAGCACTTTATTCGAGGACCGGTAGCTGTGGAATATCTACCTTAAAATTTGTGCGCTTTCTCCTTCCAAATCAGGTGTAATAAAAAAAAATGTACTTCTTTAACTTTTATGCCGACATCCCATATGTACGTGTTAATATCTCTCCTTCGCTTTGATTAGTATAGACATTGTTTGGTCAAAGGACATCATTGTGTACCTACGGAGATAAGGGGAACATTTCCTACTGCACCTGAGTCAATCATAACTTAATTTGGCATCCAGTAATGACTTTAACAGTGTACTGTCTGGAAGGTTTCTCATACAACATTGTGGCAAGCTGCCCACCCGCTCCTTCTGACAGCAAACCCAATCCCTCAACATCTTCCCCTTAATGACTTCCCCCGAATGCCCATCTAATTGCGACAAAGTCACAGCACTTACGCTCTTTGTCACTAAATCACAGCCATATACTGCATACCTCCGGGTAAATTGATGCAAGCTCCGGTAACTTATGTGGAAGTCGCAGCAACTTTGCAACAGAGTTTTTGTAACTTTATGCTTCTATGTACGTACACCCCAAAGTCACACTGTCGTAATTTGCCACCAGGCGTTTCTTTTTCACACAGGACATTAACAAGACCCAAAACAATTGCGCATACCTGCCATTTAGTGATTGCAACAAGCTACTAAACATGAAGTAATAATATGGAGATTTCTGCTAGTATATATATGAGCTGGCATGCACACACTGATGCCTTTTGTGCTGCACCAAAAGCGTGCATGACAGCTGAAGAGTATATACAAAAGCATGCCATGTACATGTACTGTATGTATGCTAACTGCTTTCATGCATGCCCTGGAAGATTCTGCTTCCAATGTCACTCACTCAGAATGTCGCTCGACTTGTTTCAGTCTCTCCAGGTCGCTGTCACTGACCAATCAATCTCTCCATCCCATGCACTTTAAAAGAGGAATTTTTGTATCCAGATGAAACAGACTGACCTTCACTTCTTGGACGATGGGGGAGGCTTCTTTAAAAGATTTTCATATGAATATTTATAACATTCCTACGAGGAAAACAGAGGGGACATCAAGGACTTGAAATATCAAGTTCAGGGTAATTTTCACTTAACTCTGTCGATGGAGTTGCTCTATTTACAACTGTTTGTAAACAACAACTAACCCTCCAAGCTGGCTCTGTGACCGTGCATGACATTTGGCTACCACAAAAGAGAAAGGTCTTTGTAATTCCCAAAACGGAAAATGTTAAGTACACAGATTTAATTACGTTCAAGCAAGAAAGAAGAAAAAAAAAATGTTACAAAATTGTTTTGATTTCAGCATTTGCTGACCTTTTTGTCTGCTGTTAAAAAAAAAAGAAAAAAAAAGACACAAAATGAAGGGGATCACTTGCTCACAGTTGTGAATGTACATAAGAGTCGCTTGATTTTTCTTGAAATGGTTTTGTGAAACTACTGCAAAGATGGCTGGGTATCACATGCAAATTCATACTCACACACCACCATCTCGTTAGATTGCTAATGAGCCTTTCGTGAGGAAGAAAATATCTTTAACAAAAAGACACTGTATGGCATATACTGCTAGTAATACTACTGCCTACATATTTTCAGCATGAAGGTTCCACACTAAACCACAGTAATGCTAGGAGATATATTACGATTGCACAGGCTGGGACAACGTCCGCTCACTGCAAGTCTAGCGGCCCCGTACTACGACGTGATTTTGATTAAATCGTACATTATTGTATTCAGTCTATCACTTTTGTTGACCACAAGTTCCAAATCCACTGATGGCCTATTAAATCGATAGACACAATGAACCGTATACTGTTGACTGATTGGGCAGCTGTAATATAACCAACACCCAACATGATATGGAACGATGATCCATTGACTTCATCTCCTCCATAACATTAAGTTCCACAAATTCATACATTTACCAGCAAATTTTTGAAAGGAATATCACTGAAACACAAGGCAGGTTCAGATCTGTATAAAGGAAGGATGTCATTATAGTGCATGAACTATAACTGCATGTTCAGCAATATTGCTCATTCTATATGAATGTAATGTACAGCAATATTGCTCATTCTATACGAATATATACAGATCAGTAACTAGTTACAAATTGGGAGAAATATAAGCGCAATTCCACACGACAATTCCACACATTTTCAGGTATACGCACATATGAGTACTGACTGTAGGTACAGATTCCCCACAACTTACTGGTGTGGGTATTCACCAGTGACTGAACCTATACAGTACCCCTTGCTTACACAAATGCATTTTTAGAATACATGCTCGAATAAAAAGTAATCTGCACCACGCTCCCTATGCTCTAGCTCGTTAGATTTTCGCTCTTTCACCACACACACGTTTTTCTGAGGGTCCTGGAGGTATATACGTACAGATGAGTACTAGGTACAGGTTGGCAGGAGATATATAAGTTAAATCCATACGACATCCACAAATTTTCTGGATATTTTGGCAAATCACCTCTTGGATTTGGCTAATTTTTAGCTCATTTCTCAGCAGTATGTGACTTAGGAGGAAATCCAAAATTTGGGCATCATCAGTCATGTCCTTTTTGAGACATGACCATTTAAAATTCCTGCACCACGCCACTTTTTAGTCTAATGAAGGCCGATGTTCTGGGGACCAACTATACGGGCTGCTGACTTTATTGTGGAAACTAGCAAAACCCTAAAATCTACACCCTGCAGTAGACCTAGTTTTAGATTTCGAAAATAAGGTCAGAATAATGACAGAACATAGGATCTATGTATATAATAAAGTTCAAAACTCGAATTTGTCAAAGTTGTGTTTTTTGCCACGTCGTTTTGGAATATTACACATCACATCCTGCCTAAGAGTGCCGTGAACATGTGGCCTGTGTGCCATTTTTTCATGCATGTCATTCAGTCAGAGGTCAAAGTATATTCAGAGAAATCACAGCAACACCACGTAACCAAGACAACAGGGTCGGGAGATGAAAACAAAGCACCAGAAAGAGCAGAAGCACTAGCTAGGTGAGTTAAAAAAATACTGAAAGAAAAGATTAATGTCGAGTAAAACAGGAAACAAGCACCAAAATAAAAAAAAGAGACATCGGCTCTGAACTGGTTCTTTCTTTCAAACTATATACGCCAGAGCGCTACACTTATTTTAATAATAATACTGTACATGAACATTTCAGATCACTCCCTTAAATCCTGATACCATGCAAGCTGTGCTAAAAATACACTCACAGTTGTTAAGTGAGTGGTGGAAATGCCATCAGAAGATAAATTGGCACCGTACTACCATTTACGAAATACGTTCAAATTACCACTGATATGTAATTTATCACATAATTACTGTCGGCGAATGATATGCATTTTATGAGCACAGCTTAATTGTTAGGGAAATTTTTACTTGGCAAAATTTGAGGAAGTGATTCAGTGTGGAAAGCAGCGCAGTTTTTGACCCATTAGCTGTTGGCGCTACTGTATGCAAGAAGATGCTTCAATATTGCTGCTCACATATTTTAATTCTCTGAAATCTTTGCTAGATAGCATATTAACTAAAATCTGCTTTCCTCTTTAATTTTTATTTCCTTCATATACTTTTTACCTACAAGTTGGCATTGTGGCTACTTTAGAATGTGATTAAAAAGACATGAGCAAATTTTGCTGAGACAAATTTATACAAAATGAAGAGAGTGGCTGTTAGAGAAGAGAGAAGGCAAATAATTGGCTTTCTAGGTTGCAAGGCATCCTACCTATTTCACTGGCACTAAATTGGCTTTGAAGTAAACCTTTGCTCTTAATGCACTTAAAGCAAAACACTCATGTAAACCTCCAACTTAAAGAGTCCAAGCACACTTGGAAGAAAGCAGAAGCTGAAATCCTGGAAAACAAAGGACAATAATACCAATTCTGAAGTTTAAACACCTTACTCGTTTGTGAAACACAGTACCATGTTTACAAGGTTACAACCTTTGATCTCTACTGACCTCACATGACCTTTGACCTCCATAGGAAATAACAGAGATCATCTGCTCCAATCTCTATAGAATATGCAATTACCGATATATATTCCTCACTAGGGTTCCATACTTCAATCTCTTGTGACCTCAAATGACCTTTGACCCCCATGAAAAACAGTAGAGATATCTGTTACAATGGGCTACCTAAACAAACACAGATTTTGTTACATTTAAAAACTAGCATCCCTGGGACGCAATGACCTAGAAATGTTTACATCCCACAAAAAACTCTCCCCATCTAGTGACAATGCTATGATGTATGGGCTAGTGAACTAATTACTGCAGTGCCAATGTACCCTATATTTTGTCAAATGTTACTATTTTACAAACATACTGCAGCCAGTATTCCCTCTCTTGTGCAACTTGTGTGCATCCACTGGAAAAGCGTGCAAAACACTCTGCATAAATTTTGTCCTTTGACAGTGTTCATGCACCTCATACTGGAACACATACCCCACTAAGTTTTCGAAGTCCAACAACAGGAACATCAGCTACAACAAGATTGTGGCACTTTTTTGGGGGCCATGTACACACACTTCTGGCACTGCCCCATATACTCTCTCACAATATCATAGCCTAAGCCATTTGTATACCACACAGTACTCGCTTTGAGTAGGGTCTATCTACCTCAAATTGCTCTGAGTTGACTCACTGAATACTGCACCACACACCTTGTAAAGATGGGATTATGCAGCATCCACTCTTTATGGTGTAATTTTCTTAAACAAGCAGAATTTTTGGCATTTATGACCCCTAATCAGGGTTGTTGAATATAAAAAAAAACATGATTTAAATGAGTGATTAAATCAGATAAATCAATTTAAATCATGAATTTTTAACAACCAGAAAGTCAAAAAGCATACCAATTTTGAAGTTCAATCACATTACCCTTATTGGGATACCGTGTCTTCAAGGGTTTAAAAGTATAACCCTTGCTGACCTCATGTGACCTTTGATGACCCCAAAATCATAACAGAGATCATGTACTGTAGTCATCAAGAGCAACCAATGTTTAGAGTTTGAGGTTCCAGTGATATTCAGTTGAGCGGAGATATCTTCCTTAGTACGGTGCCAGACTTAAATCTCTAGTGACCTCATACAACCTTTCACCTCCAATCAAAATCGCTCACAATGTTTGAGGTTTCAGCATCCTTCCGTATTGAGATATGTTTACAGGGTCTTCAAACTAGGACCTCTTCTGACCTCACATGACCTCTGACTGCACCTAAACTTGACAGAGATCATTTACCCATCAAGAGCTACCAATGTTTACCATTTTTGAGATATTGTTCTACCTATAGGTTACCAGAGTTTCCCCTCTGGTGATCTGAAATGACGTTTGACCTAAGTTCATCGACTCACAATGGACTACATGTACTTACAAACTTTCAAGTTCACACAACTTTCCCTCAGAGATAATGTGTTTACAATGTCTACAAACTATGACCTCTGCTAACATCACGTGACCTTTGACCTCCCCACAACCGAAAAATGATCATCTGCTTACCCAAGTGCTACCAATGGTTAGAGTTTGAAGTTCCAGCAACTATCTTCTATAAAAGGTTTCAAACTTTCCCCTCTCGTACAACACTGCCCCTAATTTCTCACTAGGATGCTGGCCTTGGAAGCAGGTGAGTACAGTAGATCTGGTTCAGATCCCTTGCTAAAGGTCAGTCTATTTGCTTGCACATCTGATCCTCTGTCAAGAATCAGACCCTGGGCAACACACAATTTGTACACAGGGAGTTACTGTGCATATATCTGAAACTGACAATTTACATGTGAGATGCAACACCTTTATGCAACCCACTGCAAACTGCATGATATTAGGCAGCAGCACCTACAGTGTGAACATGCAGTGTACACATGCTAGCACTATCGACGTGCCAATCCAATCAAATACGGTACGGATCGACTCGCACCGCAATCGATTTGTACCTGGAATAATGAAGATGATTGAAAGAAAATCTTGTTTCCTTTCTGTGTGTAATTTGAAATGGAGTCGTCCAACTGAAGCTTTCACTCCACGGCCCCAGATTCCTTAATTGTTATGCCACAGGTTTGATTGCTATATAATTAGACTCCCTGGAAATTCCTCGAACGGTCCCAGGGATAGTAGAGATACTTTCCAACTTGCAAATTTCCACCAATATACTTAAAATGGCAAATGAACCAGAAGAAAATTGCACTCATAAAAAGGTATTAAACTTATGACTATTAAAAGCCTACATTAAACGGGTGATATAATCATCAGGGCTGCCAAGAAGGGCCGAAGAGAGCTAGGGGATACAAATGCTCTGGGGCACAGGGTAATTTGGGGCCCAGAATGTATTAAAGTTCATGGAATAATATACAAGAACCTGTGTTTCAATTAGTATAAATTTGTGTTTTAGCCAATAGACATTTACACAACCTGGCAACCTCTTGAGACACAATAAACTTTTTATGAACAACCACATGCAGCAGAAAGTCAGATGTACAGTATGGTGCTATTAATTGGTAATTGGTACTGCATTTTGCTGGAAGTTGTAGATCAAGCCAGGGTTATTAATCTCATCCCAAACTTGAAAAACATGTCTTGTCCATTGCAAGTCTTGCCTCTTGGCTTGGGCATTTTCTAATGCGTATGTACAGTGGCGGTATAGAACCACAAAATCACAAAATTCCGAGAGCAGTAGAGAATTGCCAACTAGCACTTTTGGGTGGTAGTTAGGGAAGGGGGGCAGTCCATTGCGGGTAAGAGCGAAGGTAAAGGTGGGGTCAAAGGTTACCAGTGGTTATGTAGCACGGCAGAGGGAATGTGCATTAGTTAGATGGAGACAGGTAAGTTTGGAATGATGTAAATCTAGTTATCCGGCCAAGTGCTCCAAGAACAAACAAAAGAGGATGCATTATTCACTATAATTCTGATATCATCTCAAATCCATCTGCTATACATTACTGTTCCTCATAGATTGACCTTTCTCTCATTCACTGAAAAATTGCAGATAGGAGCTGCGGTTGGGTTCACGCAGCTTAGAACACGCAGGAAGTGTGTCATTTCCAGTCATCTGGGAAATTTGTAAAGCCAAAATTATTCTTGCATATCCCGTGCCAACTGATGGTGGCATTCTGCTTAGGTATTCCTGAAGACGCTTAGCCGGTCCTCCAAATATTTTTTTTATGATCTACCGAGAAGGATTTATGCATACAGTACATGTGAGCCCATGCCTTGAGTGTGAGGAGATCAGGCTTGTACTCTGTACACTCAGCTCTGGATCGGCTCTCTGCAGCAGTCTTAGAAACTGTGTGCTGTGCAATACTGTGAGCAGCATGTAATTTATCAATGTATGTATACTGCACATAGGCCCACATGAGCATACCTACCTGTACGATAGACTGACTGAGGCGAAATATCACAGAGAAACAAGGACATGGTGATGCCTGAGGTCACCTTTTAATTGGCGTCATCCTGATCCATAGATTCGTACAAGTAATTTCGACCAATTGCTGGAGATCTGATATGTCCCAGTGAGTGATCTTCATTCTCTCCGGATCTGATCCCGAGTGCAATATAATGGGACCACAAATTAACAACACTCACTCAGGATCAATAAAATCCACCAATGTTTGAACCAACCAGGGTAAATCAAGATCCATCATACTGAATAAACTTTCCTGTTCAATTGTGCTCCACGTGAACATAATTGGTGGATCAAGTGACCCCAGAACATTTTCCAGTGTTAAACATTACAGTAATAGTACGGTGTGTGATGAAACTGGTCAACTTGGTGAACTTTTCACGACTGCAGATTGTGGTCATATAGCACACTAAGTAACCACACTCACTCAAATGTGGGTATGGCTCTGCATCAAGGCAATTAAGCTTGATCTACCACGGTAGATCAAGATCCTGATGTGCTCACTCAAATGTGAACACGGCTCTAGATCTGGATCAAGCAAATTGACAGCCATCAATAAAGCCACCATTAACTGTACTCATTCAGATGAAGACATGCTTATGACATCTCCCATCCCCTCCCCCACATACATCCAGAGAAGGTCATTAAATGCAGTAATATCACAGAGGGACAGTACATGAGTAAATTACTTCTAGTAGGGCAATGCCATAGACAGAATAAATTTGGTTTTCCTTACCTTTAACCCAAATGTGGATGAGTAAAATAGATAATATAAGTACAGCAATCAGCAAGAGAATACAAATAACTATCAAAATCTTCTCCAGTAGTTGTCTGTCTTTCCAGAGTTTGTGGACTTTTCTCGATGGCATGTGAAATTTGACATGATTGGCATTTTCTGTCTCAATGTCCAAGACCTTCTCGCCCGACTTATTGTCGAGGCTATTTCCTTCAATCTCCAAATCATCTTTTCCACTTAAAGAGGATCGCTCGTAGCGAACCATCTGGAGAAAGAGACAGAAAGTGTGAAATTGGATTAAAAAGGTGTGACTTTTCTTACAGATAATGATCAGCAATTGCAACCTCAAACAAAATACATTCCCCACAACTCCCTGGTGTTGGTATTCACAAGTGACTTTACTCACCCCTTGCTTCACTAATGCATACATTTGGTCTTGCTCTAAATGTCCTCGAAAACAATTCTAGCACCGCGCCCTCTAAGGCCTAGCCTACCCTCGTTTGCCTTTTGCTCAAGTGTGCCACAACCTGTTTTGGGTCTGTCCTCCGTTTTTTGGCCTCATGCAAAGGCATCCGGACTCAAAAACCTAGATCCATACGAATTTAACATACAGTTTGATTTCCAGCTCACCTTTAGAACTAAATATCTAATCAGCTATGGTATAGGGAAAATTGAAGCTTGCTATTAAAGAGGTTGTGACATGTACATTAAAATGCTGTAAAAACTGGCGTTTCTACATATTTGGACAAAATGATGTTCAAAACTGCATACCTTTGATGTACTTGCGACATCATCCAAAGATATGCAATCAAAGTTTCAAGTTTCACATTTGGAAGCTCCCATTTGAAAAATCTTTGTTAAGTACTGTATTATGTCATTTGATGTCATTTAGAAGCAGATTACATTCATAGGCTATCTCTCCACAATAATTGAGAATGCTTCTACCTGCACATACTTTCATGGAGTTATTTGAAACTTGCACACAATGTAACTAAGGTAGTCGGACATTTGAGGTACTCAGAAATTTGTGGTGGAATGTCCCATGTGGGTCCTATGGTCCACTTTATGAAATTGTGCAAAATGTTCACCCTGCTAAAGATTTTTTTGCGCAGTCTTGTTGGTGTGTAACAATGATGCACTGTTAGAGGTACTTCCAGGGTGTTCATGAATTTTTGATCAAAGGTCAAGGGCCTGTGGTGCATTTTACAAAATTCTGCAAAAAGTTTTCTCTTACAGATTCTCTTGTGCAATGTTGATAATTTGACACAATGGTACTCTGCTACTGATATCTTTAGGGCATTCTGAAATACCACGTCAAGGGCCCAAGAAGGCCCAGAGGGCCCATCTTCAACCCTAGACCCAACATATATGTAATGTTCATGCTTAAGATGCCGTAAAACGGGCCGAAGGGTCCACACTGGACGATGAACAAAATTTCTTCCATACCATAAACAGATCACTTGCTGTTAACTCTGTTTAACAGTAATTAAAGGAGAGAGGTATTTGCAGTGTTTCACACTGTGGACTCCAAGGTCCATCTTGAGATTTGAACCCAAACATCCTTAAAATCCTAAAGGTGCCATCTGTGTATCAATATGACAACGCATCATCGTCGTAAAAGATAAACTGTAGCAAAAGAAGCACCCTGGAAAATTTTGTGAATTTGTGAAATGAACCATATGGGCCCACATGAGACCTTGGACCAAAAACCCATGTACACAACGAAGGTACGACTAACAACATATCTTGATGATGAACCATGCTCATTGTACAGAGCAATCTGTAGGAGGAAAAGCACTTTACACTGTTTTGTAAAATGGGCAATAGGGTCCACATGGGACCATTGACCAACACTTCCTGGACGACCAAAATGGCCCAGACCCAAAGAAACATTGTTTGAAGCAAATACATCAAAGCATGCCCATGTAGAAGCATTTTAAATTATTGTGGATCGATAGCTTGTGCATGTACAGTAGGGGTTCTTAATTTGACATCATAAGCTTTCTTGTGAAAAAAAGAAGAGTTTTCATGCAAGAGGGAGCTTCCAACTGTGAAATCTGAAACTTTGATTGCATAACATTGAAAGACGTCCCATGGACACCAAAGGCAGTTTTGGATATCAATTTGCCCAAATATTTAGAAAAGCCATTTTCCATTGAGTTTTAGTCCTCATGTCATGGCCTCCTTAAACATGAATGGTCAATGTTTCAACTACTGTAGCTTTCATGCTTGCATAGCAGCCCCCAAATTTTGATGATCTAAGTGCAAAAATCGACTGAGAGTTGAAGTTAAACTGGGTATACTGCCACACGCAGGCTGCAATTCACTGTAACATACATCCTATACACATAATTATAGATTTAACAGTTTCCATAACAACACACACACACATACTGCAGCTAGAGCACTGACACCAAGAGTTACAGCTTCTCGATCACGACGTGTTGACTTCTCTTCCTAATTTCCGTGCCATCCATATTCAGGCACATTTCACTAAAACTCTGATTACAAATCCCAAGGTCGACCAATCAATTCCAGATCTTCCCATTCATCTCTTTCTAAAGTATGCATCAAGGACATATACACAAAGAAAGAAAAGCAAAACAAAAAGATAGTCACAGAAATCATAGCGCAACACCAAAACGATGAAAAATTAAGAAATTGAGAAAAGAATAACAGTGTGAAATTGAAAGTGTCCAAATGTATAGCAATTTCAGAAGTTTTTTTGAGTAATTTCCCATCATTTCCAAACAAATTACACGTCGTTTAATCCCTCAAACCCTAACCTTAACGCTACAAACAGTCAACATGATATTTGTGTTAATTCATATCGCAGCAGAGTACAGAATTGTAGATTTGCAAAATGGAAAATTTCTTTCACAAAAATGGACATCATTTCAAATTTAGAGAATGGAAGAGAAAATGGACATCGACACTTACAAAACAATAAAAATGTCTTCATGCAGCTAAATGCTTTACCACCGTACCAATTTGACTGCTTGGATCATCCATTCTTTTTCCCAAACTCACAAAAAGATAGATATGATGACGTACACACATTATCTGTCACATTTTAGAGACTGTTCTATACCCATGATTAACATAAAAGCAAAATTCTTAGAGACGCAAGATGCTTGCAAATTATCAAAACAAATTTCTCACACAATTCTTATCAAATTGGAGTGATAATTGCTATAATTGTGTCATCTGTCTTTAACAATTTGAGCTTTTATGATTCCATCAGAAGGATAAACTGGACCATGCACTGGTCTTTGCCATTAGCTGTATATATTTAAGTCACTAAAACTTGTTTTGAACTTATTTGACTTGCTAAATATGGTTGACTTGCTAATATGGAGTGCAGCTGTTGGGAGGAGACAGGTAAATGAGGAGAGAGTGACGATAATTATGGTTATCATACATTGGTCAAACATGCGACTTTTGGAAAGTCGCCATTTAGTTGCACTGCAATGTTGTAGCACTAGCTGGACCACCATCCAACTGGATTTATTGTAGTGTCGTCTACTGTAGTCCCCAAGAATGTGAGAACGTGGTCATACCGTAGGGTTCAAGAGTTAAAAGAACAGAAAAACAACAGCAAAATAAATTGTACAATGAACGTGTGGCTAAACTACGAATACCGTCTGTATCCAGTGAAAACAAAGAAAATAACTGGTGCGGTCACGAAGAATGAACACACGCATGCAAGAACTAATTGACTAAACATACTGTACACATACTGAAGCATTTACAGGTGCAACGAAAAGAGATAGCACACCTTCATCATGTGCAAATCAACGTAAAAGATCTACCAGAGGTTCTCATTTTTTTTAAAACATCAAAGCTAGACCTCAATGTATTGTGCAATCATTCCTCCTAAAAGTAACCATGACTACTGTACCTTCCTGACTTTCAAAACCATCCGTTTAGAATTCTATTCATGGAAATTGTTTTAGTATAGGTGGGGCTTTTAGCTCAATCAATAACTGGATGCTCGAGGAACCCTGGAGATCCACGTGTAACGATCGTATTTCCCCGAATGCAGATCGAGGCAGGTAAAATGGCCAATTGTATAGTTCCACTTGAGGGCAACATATCAAATGGCCAACTGCAGACTCGAGAGTTGTTGTTAATTAGCACAGATTTGTTACCCCAATTGAGTTCACACCTACTGTATATCTTGATACAGCTTCTCTACATTCACAAATAATTTTGTTTAGAATTTGTCACCCCACATTGACTACCTAAACATGCATGCTCAAATTTCTTTGACGTCTAATTAATGACACCATCATCTTAATGTTGTTTATATAATTAAAGCCTAGTTTAGATAAATGTCCTGTTACAATTAACTTCAAGTACAGTATATAGGTACAATACCTAAATATATACCGTGCATGCAGTCATAGGTGCAACTACCAACAATGAAAATCAATTTTTCTTTACAGCATTTTGGAACATACAAAGACTATTAGAGGTATTCTAAGCAACATCAGAGGCATTCTAGTCTATTAGAGGCATTCTAGGCTATTAAAGGCATTTTGCACTCATCTCTGTGACTGAGGTAACTATCAGATGTGAAGATATGCTCAGTTCTAATGGGTCAATACCTGTATCACTTCCAATGCAAATGTATTACTTTAAGCTGCCGACAGAGAAAGCACATACAGGTATCCACATTACAAGGAGTAACTTAAAAAGTTTGCAAGCACAAACATGAACATATAGAACTGACTTATAATCTCTGTGCTGTTAGTATGCATACAATCACACCATTTCAGTGATACACATCCTTCCTCATTTGGCCAATGTAAGTATTTTTTGGTTAAAGAAAACATCAGGAATTGACATTCAGCTCACATCCACAGGAGACTAAAGCTGTCAGTTGTGACTTACTTACTGCTGGTAACTCAATTTGCAATCAATCTCAAACAATTGATCGGATCTGGGTCTGATTAATCTGCTCTAAGGGTGCTATCACACTTGATCACAAGTGGCTGATCAGATCGACAGGTCTGATTCTAAGGATGCTCTGACAATTGTTCACGAGTGGGTGATCAGATGCAGGTCTGATTAAGCACTAAAAGGGTGCTTCCACATTTGATCAACAGTGGTTGATAAGAGCTCGAAGGGTGCTTTCACACTTGATCAAAAGTGGTTCGAAACATCTAAATCACATTGATCAATTTGAAGGTGCTTCCACACTTGATCAAAGATATAGATCAGATTAAGCTATCTGAAGGTGCTTTCACACTTGATCAACAGTGGTTCATAAGATATAGATCAGATTAAGCAATTTGAAGGTGCTTCCACAATTGATCAACAGTGGTTCATAAGATACAGATCACATTAAAGGGAAATAAGGCATTTGCTTTTTAGAAAAGAAATCATACTTTTAAAACCAACGTCTTTTTTTTTTGCGTGTTATTGTTATTGTTGCTCAACAATAATTTGTACACCCAAACTTTCCAAAATTCAAATGACGCATCTCCCGTTACTCATCACGTGCATAATGCTTTGAGGATATGAGGCTTAATTTTGCAGATGTTTATTGATGAGACTGAATGAGCAAATTAGGTACTGAAAGTTATATCCTTTAGAACAATAAATGTCACCACTATCTATACTGAAACTTTTACCATTTAAAACAATAAGTGTGAACACTGTCTACTGAAACTTTTATCCTTTCCAACAATAAATTCTCAATACAGGTCAAGTGAAGATAATCAAACTATTGCGTTTGCTGGTTCATTGGACAAACGATGACGCAGCTAAGTGATCTAGCTTGCAAAAGTAACATCTCATTCCCTCTCACCTGCAAACATTAGAAAATGTTTTACCTTGATTAAAATAAAAAAACAGAAGTACCTTTGAAAAACGAGCAATTGAGACAGAAAATTGCTGGCAGATATCAAAGAATTCATTCAAGAGTATTTAATCAATACCTACAAGCAT
This sequence comes from Stichopus chloronotus, assembly GCA_021234535.1. NCBI lineage: Eukaryota > Metazoa > Echinodermata > Holothuroidea > Aspidochirotida > Stichopodidae > Stichopus > Stichopus chloronotus. The sequence continues at coordinate 10,104,810 of SFZH01000008.1, forward strand.
GAATCGAAAGGTGGGATCACGGTGTAATGATTGACAAAGTCACACCAAAGTACTGTAATGGTACTGTCTGTGTTTTTGCAAATTTGCATCAAATTTGCAACGACACATCAGGTAAACTGTAGCCGTTGAATTTGTCGTCCATGCGACCCAGCTAGTCTACTTTTTAGTACTACCAAATCACTGCAATGCTACACTGCTGTTATTGTGATGAAACTTCATTTTAAACTTTAATTGCCTATGCCAACATGAGCTTTACTTAAAGACTACTGCTATCTGTTGGCACCAGTTAGCAACTCACTAACTTACTCAAAAATTTATTCTGGAGAGTAAACACGAAACCAGAGTGGACTCTTGACATCAAAGTACCAGTATGCTCAAATAGTGCTTCCAATGAATTAACTTTCAAGTACATTCACCTGAAGTTTTGGGCTCAATTAATTATGAGTATCAACATTATCTTAGTCCAAGTAATGATACATCAAGCATGACATTAGTGTGCATCAAGTCCAGACAACGGTGATGGCCATTCGAACAAAAAGGCTTAAAAACTGCTTTTTAAGTTTTCACACAATGTATCCCTACATGATTTATGAGCCACAGAATCAATTTTCATTCACCTGAAAGACTAAATTCATTTCTATTTTAGCCCAGACAAAGAAACGGTCAAAGAGCGTACGAACAGCAATGCAACAAAAAATTGGCGATGCTGTGGAAGATCCTGGCCTCCGACGTGACTGACAAGAGTGTAATGAGGCAAAGGTTGATATAAACACTTCTAACATGGTATCTTCTCTACACCAAGCAACAAACTACTAATTAACTCAAACCGGCCTGACTGTACTCAAACATTGAACGTGTGAGCTGAAATACCTTCTCCTGGTAAGGGAGAGCAATACACACTGAGTGTGATGAAAAATTAAAAAGTGGCCACTTTTTGCATACATACTGAGCGATGCCTGCATACTCACGGAAAATTGTGAATCCTTCATCGTAACTTTACGCTCCCCTCGGAATCCAGTTGATATAAATATGTATAGTCTTTATGATTAGTGACCCTTTGAAGTCGAATCCATGAAGGCACAGTAATACTGTATCTCTTATAAGGTAAATGGAGACTGGCAAAAGCTACAGAAGACCGGCTTGATAAATAAACCATGAAACTGTCACCTCATACAGCGCAATTTATAGTGGACCAAAACAAGAGCTCAGCAATCACAGCTCCCTGGCAAAAAAAAAAACTCCACAACGACTTGCTCGCTTGCAGAGCTCTTCCAAATGTTACACACGTTGATGGCTTGTCATGCATCACGCAGCTTGCAATCCGAGCTTGTCAAAATTTATGTATCCATATGATTGTAAAATTACACACACTGTAAAAATGTAGAACGGATTGCGATGACCAGCTGAAGAAAAGAGGTGGTTAATGAGAAAGGTTTTGGTGAAATTTGTACCGTAGTGCTGCATACTATTAGTGAGGTGTAGTATCAGAGCAACCTCAGGTAATGTTGGCCTTGATGAAACCAGCCAGCAAAGGGTAATATGAGAAATGTAAGTCACTGCATGCATGGATACAACAAACTGGTTCACCAAATTAAGGAAGGAATATTTGATGTGACATTTTGAGGGAAGGGGGGTAGGGGGTGCTTTCACATCCTGAGAGGATAATCAGATCCAGGTCTGACTATTCTGAATCTGTGCCTGCGAATAGCTAGCTGGATCAAAATCAGATTTTGAGATAAATACCGATCAAACGGGGGGGGAAGGAGGCTTAGAGGACTGATGCACAGTAAATTAACATGGAATCTTGTGCAGCTGATCAAACTGCTGTGTGTGATAGCTGACGGGGTGAATCAAGGTCACCTGTCCTACAGGTCATGGTGACCTATAAGAAGTACACAAGTATGAGCATGTGTTGCAAGAAGCATGTTGTCATGGCAACACATTTTTATGCATGCAGAGACCCAGTTGCTGTTTGGCGATCGATCGTGACCGTTTATCAGGTCTGATTCACTGAGACGTAAATCAAATGAGAAAGCCAATAACTCTGAACCAGCTGAACTCTGTTGAAGTGTTCAGTTCTGATCAAGGACCATTTAGGTATTTTAGGGATCTTGCAACAGGGCTAGAAAAGTGGCACTTGAATATAAATATTTCTAGAACAAAAATGAAACCACAATTGAACAATCTCTTCAATCTCTTGGAATAACAAACAGACATTCAAATGTAACACTTTAAAAGGAAATGAACTTAGTATGTTAGTACTCTACCATTTAACCATTGAACGAGGCAAAGAACACATTATTATGTACACATTTACGGGGTCAGACATACGCAAGCTACATATCAAGAGCTAGAGGCATGTACTGCATACCATTATATATTGCTAAATACTTTCATCAATTGCTTTCTAAATCATTGTAGGATCATTCCACTAGTCTCTTCCACAAGTCCCTTACTTGCCTCATTTAAGACCTACACTATTCTTCACTCTACTACCCTACACTGCATATTGACTGAATGAAATATGTATCACTTAATATCAGATGTAGAAATTGAATACATTGGTCTGAAACTTGAGCCATATAGGACTTTTTTTCCTTTGGAATAAATGAATTTGTCTTGGATTGACTAATTTATTATCGCTTTAAGGCTTGAAAAATAATCTTGGACAGTTCCAACTATGAACATGCATTGATAATGTCATCCATCTGATTCCCGAGGCTACCAAATTGCAATCTCTACAGTCCTTGCCACTACGTTGTTGTGGGACAAATTCAGTCTGGAAAGTTCTGTACAGTGCTAGCATGGATAGACAGTTTCACCATATAGTGTCCCAACAGGTTCTGTTGAAGGTTGTCTGAGCATAAAAATGTGCTACTACACCTCTGTGATAATGAACTGAGGAAAACCACTAAGGACCAAAAAAAGAGTCCACAGTATTCAATGTCTTGACCATGTTGGAGAAGTTGAGGAAACTTTCAATGAAAGTTTCCCACCCACCTGACAACATTTAACGGGAAATAGGGCGTTTAGAATACACCAACATGACACACAAAAGAAAATAGCGGTAATCATTGTTAAATCATTCCGTCTCATTAATAAACATCTACCAAAGCTTCCTCTCCTCAAAACATTTTGCATGTGATGAGTAATGAAAGATGCATCATTTGAATTTTGAAAAGTTTGGGTGAACAAATTAGTGTTGCACAGGCATCAAAAAACTGAATTTCTATCTGTGAGAAACTTCTTTCTTGAAAAGAAGGCTACTGTCCTTCTTTATTTTGAATAATCTGTCATTCTATGTACACAAACATTGTTTTTAAAAATATGGATGTTTTCTCTAGAACAAACGCCCTATTTCCCTTTAAGACAAAACTGTCTAATGGCTTTCCACATAATGTTCATAATTCCTCCTGCATGTACCACCTTAAAGTCATGATGCATTTACAGTGAAATATCTTAAATCCATAGATAAAATTTATCACAATGAACGGGAGACTCCGGAAAAATGTTGGTTTGGCACTTTGTTCACCCTGAGGCATCGGATTGCATGAATCCCACATTTGTCTCCAGAATTTCCTACAAATTTAATCTTAGGCAGGAAAATCCCGCACACTTTTCCACAACTGAAATCGTACCTACAATTATAAATACGCACAATAAATTGAAATAGAATCTTTACCAAGTGACAACTCCCTTTTGATTTTGAAGAATCCTGCAAACATTTTTTCTAGCTCTAGAGGTATTTCCCTCACAGGTTAAATTAGCATGAACACCGGTTTAGCATACTGTAGGGGTCTTTCGACAAACCGTCATAATTTCAGCTAACGATCCGTTTGCATACTGCGTATCCCCTTCATCTTTGAATAATCTGATAATGCCATCATAGTTTCACTGGGGATATTTTAAATCTGTTGCAGTGATGTAGTCCACATTGTATCCATGTAGCAAAGTGCAGTGTGGGGCAGTCAAAGTTACCGCAAGATCAATGAACCATGACTGAATATGACAGACCAGAAGTGATCCTGGAATGCATAGCCGCCATCGGAATAATTTTGGAACATTTGCAAATTGTTAATGCCTTAGATGAGAGACTGGTCATGCATGGGAAGTAGTACCTGAGGATCCAGTAAAAACGAAAAAGGAATTTTTAGAAAAATTGCAGTTTTGGTCATTAATCATAGGTGCAAGAAGCGTGAAGTTACAGAGAGAAAGTGAAATGGAGCATTTAAATGTACGGTACCGCGGTTGACCAGTGATGAAGTTTAGTGGTATGGTCCTGGTGACAGATACGTCCAAATTCTCTGCAGGACGACCAAATTTTCGAACGAGTTTGCCTTAATCGAACGACCAAATTTAGTTACAGTGCTTGAATCAAATTATTGCTTTACTTGAAATACATGAAGTAAATTATCATATGAAATGTCCTGAAAGAAAAAAAAAAGCACAATGCAAGTGTGTAAGTACGACCAACCTGGAGATACAGTATACTGTTGACATGACTTTCGGCAGGACAATTTAATTTAGAAAACCTCATTTGAGGTTTTTTGACAACCTCATTTTACACATGTATCAGTTTTACATGCACTCAGATGATCATGCTAAAACTTCAACGCTGTCTGCTATATATCCGCAATAAATGACTTTGTGACAAAAAATATATCTGATCAGAAGTTGCTTTTACGCAGTAAATGTGGATGCTCAGTAGTGTGCCGTCAATCAAGTATTCCAATACTGGATGGAATACAGATGTATGCATACCTGCAGTTAGGTTCCATGGACTCAAAATCGACAGGAGAATCCCATTCATGTCAAACTGACACACACAACATACATACTGTATAGATGCTATTGTAGTCATGGTGCTAAGGTATACATATATGCATCACAGCTTGCGACTTAATTCTCCTGCTGTCAAGACTATGTCCTTCATGTATCTTCAAGTGCCTTCTTCATCCTCTGCTTCTTCCAACTTAGCTTCAATTTTCCCCCCACAGCTCTCAGACATGTCCGTCAGTCCGACTACTACTTTGACGTAATCAGTGACGGCAAAGCACAAAATATAAGCAAGTACTGCAGTATAGTTTGTGTTCAATTTACCCACTTGCGGTTAAAGAAGATCAAACAAATTGCTGGATAAATTGAATGTAACTTCACTATTAAAGAGACATGGTCATCAATCCTGGGGGTGATAGGAGGGAACACATCACCTCCTCATTTGGATAGAAGGGGACATAATATCAAATGTCCCCCCTCCCCTCCTCCACACACACACACTTTTTAAAGAGAAAAATCTTGGCTCACTTTTTGAATGGTAGGGGGACATTGTAACAAATATCGCCCACAGTTTTGGTGAGTGACTGATGTAATCGCTGGCTGCGTGACAATGCAGTCTAGGTGTTCATTTAACAAGGTTAGCCTCATCTATACATCCCAATTAACTGTCAACATCTGCGCACTCGCACACAGTGGTTTCTTTGAGGGGTTATGCGAATGAACAAAAGAAGGTAGGGGGATTGATGCAGGCTCCCTCCCCACAAATCCACCGACAAAATTTCAAATTACACAAAAAAAAAGAACCTAGGACCTTGTGAACACGTACAGTATTTAAATGAATTGTCCAGATATACTCAAGGGCATCCCGACAGGGGAAGGTCCCCCCTCAAAAAATTAAAAAAATCAGAGCCATAATAGTCTGAAAATCAGAAATACCAATAAGAATTTTTCACATTTTCAGTCTAGCACATTGAATGACGTAAAAAAAATGCCAAATATTGTAACCAGATTGTTAGGTTACCTGACCAGTGAATTCTGAAATTTCATTTGAACATCTCTAGGAGTGAGAATAGTCAGAAAGTCTGACACACCAGCTGGAATTTTTCATATTCCAATCTAGCACATTTTATGACTTCGAAAGAAGCCAAAGTATTGCACTATCTTGCATCTAAGATTGGAGGTGGGGACACTTCTTCCGTTACAATCCTCTCACAGATCTAAGCCAACCATCACTCTTCTCAAACTTCCCCATCTACCAAATACTATTGAATGGCATCTTTTTCAATGTGGCTGTCAATTTCAAAAGTTACTGGTACAACAACGAGTTCTACTTTGTCATGCAATCATTGACAGCTGTAGCAAACTGCTTAACACCTGTAATGGCAGTGAAAATTGTTGGAATAACATTTTTGAAAGCATAATTGTTCGGGTAGGAAATGACTGCAGTAGATGCAAAACATTGCGCCAGATTTTACGTAAGGTCACTTGCTAGTTGAAAATTTCTCAAAATTAAAAAAAAAACATGTTATCATTAGAAAGTAAAAACTGTTGAATGAACTTTTCAGAAAATTACCATATAGCATAAATATTCTAGATAAGAGCAACACAAATTAGGATTAGTTTTGAATAGAATGTTTTTCTCATTAATTGAGAAATTGCAGACATGAGAGCCCCATTTCAAAGCTGGGTACTTCAAGCCCACATCACCCGGGAAGTGCCGATTCCGACCATCGGGGGGTTTGTAAAGCGAAAAAAATTCCCTCGCCAACCAATGGTTTCACTTGATTAGCTTAGATAGTCCTGTCACACATGCCTGTCAGGCCAGGTCCCCACCCCTCCCGAAAACCCTGGAGAGGCGCTTCATATGTGCTATCGATGATGTATATTCCCCAAAACTCCCTAAGGTTTGGGAATTTGCTGGCGACGTACTCACCTCATATAATCTATGCATTACCGTATTGATCCACCATGGTCTAGCATCTGGCAATTTTGTGTGTGTGAGCGCGTGTGAATCTGGTCACCGCCCTTCCACAATTGCCAGCCTTTTGGTCTACCAGCGAAGTTCTCACCAATGCATAGGTAATGCATAGGTTATGTGAGGTGAGGGAGTACGTGCTGTAGAATTAGCAAAATATGCCCCCAATCATTAGCCCCTAGTGGTGCTATGACAATTTGTGTTTACATTCTACTCACATTTATCTTCTGTCTAACCGACAAAAGGGTTTTGGGGGGCTTTTTTTTACTTTTTAAATTTTGCTGAGGGTTTTGAACCACTCTCCATGAGACATTTCTGGAAATTCTTACATATGTACTTTTCATAAATTTGCTAACTCGTTGTAGCCCCTCCGCTTAGATACTTATTAGCAACAAACTCATTCGGGCAAAAATCTCCTCCTCCCCTCAAGCAAAAAAAAAAAAAACAAATTTCCAGGAGTCGGTTCGCCATCTGCTCAGCCCCAAATATTTCAAAATACTCAAAGAAAATGAAAGAGGATGCGGAATTCATTATGATTCTTGTATCATCTCAACCCCCATCTGATATGTATTTACCGTACCATTTTTCATAAATTGATTTTTTTTTACATGAACTGAGGAATTGCAGATATGATATCCCTATTTCAAGGCTATGCAGCTTAGGACGGTTGCAAAATACCATTTCTAGCCATCTGGAAGGTTGGAAAAGCCCAAAATTTTCTTGTATGCTACATGCCAACTGATAGTGGTGCTCTGCTTTAACAGATAGTCCTGTCACACGTGCCCTCAGGCCAGGTCCCCGTCCTCCAGTAAAAATCCCTGGACACGGGCACCTGATTTGTCCTTCTATAGACTTTGACAATACGTGTGCCTTTAATCACTCCTCCACCTGTCAATCATCAAATTTATCCATTGTCTTAACATATGCAATGTCTGACCAGTTTTGCCCATTCCGTACCATTCAAAGATACAGAATCCTTCGAAGATACAGAAGTTCACTTCATCAAAATGCTCACAATTCTACATATACCTCATAGCTTCCTGGCTTTTCCTTCTGATTGCGTTAATGGATGTTACCCAAGACCCCAGGGAAAACCTATTGGACCTGTCCAATATACCCAAAGCCATCGAAAGTGCAGTGTGTACACCCCTGCTGGGGCAGCTTTAATTATTCAAATCTGCCAGTTAGTCAATACATGTCCCCCCACATTTCATGGTTGAAGGTCATCGAAGACAACTGTAGATCTCTATTCGCGCAGGTCAAGACATTACAATACATTGAGACTTGAAGGGAAATAGGGCGTTTAGAATACACCGACATGACATGCAAAAGAAAATAGCGGTAATCATTGTTAAACTATTCAGTCTCATCAATAAACATCTACCAAAGCTTCATCTTCTCCAAACATTATGCATGTGATGAGTAATGGAAGATGCATCATTTGAATTTTGAAAAGTTTGGGTGAACAAATTAGTGTTGAGTAACAAATAACTGAATTTCTATCTGTGAGGAGCATATTTCTTGAAAACAAGGCTACTGTCCTTCCTTATTTTGAATAATCTATCATTACATGTTCAAAGCACTGGTTTCAAAAATATGGATGTTTTCTCTAAAACAAACGCCCTATTTCCCTTTAATCACTATGACCAACAGTACATACTGTGGTAATTGCTGCAGAAGACGCAATGGAATTTTAGACATCATCTTTGGATGAATTAAGAAACGTATCACAGTTAAATGTTCCCATTTTTAAGCATTTTTAAAGGACAGATAGCGAATCTTCATGCATGGAGTGTTCAATGCATTGTGACACAGGATATTGTGATACAGATCAGTGTAAGAACACCAGTAAATTCCCCATAATGTACAACACACAGGAAGTTAACTTATTAGACAAGTCTATGGTTGAATCAAGAACCAGCTTGTGAGAATTCCTGAGGCCTACATGTTAAATATTTGATGGAGTCCATCAAAGCACATTAAGTTCCCTGATCAAAGCAATAGCGAGATCTTGTAACTGCAACCATACGGCTTGATGAGCCATTTGAGAAATGTCAGTCGATCATACGTCAATTTCCAGCTGATCGACTCCGGGTGTCAATTAGTCGTAGAAGCTCTAAAACACATATCGCATCATTCGCATATATGTGAGCACCAACTCGAAGGTTTTCATTCAAATAAGAAGAATCTTGGGAGCACAAGAGCAAGCATTTCCTTCATTCTACGCATTAAACCACTGCCTCTCATTGCACCCTAGAAAGTCTGCAAGAAACAACTTATGTACATGACTTCAACATATCTACTGTACACAATCGACACTGTTGCCAGTTTACAGTATATTGCAGTACCAGAACTGCTTTCACTTCAAGCTGTACGGACCTACACCTGTGCGATCCTAAATCATCTGTTTACATATCGAGTGAGATAAAATCCCTCAGAGATAATTACACTTAGTTATCCAATCTGCTTCACCTTCCACTAATCAGATTTGCAAGCATGTGCCATCGCTGTAACTGAATTATATACATTCGCTTTCCAATGAATATAGGCCCAATCACTTACAACTTAAAGGCAACAAATATGACTTGTAACTGACTAGCACATTTTCAAAGACAAATTCTTAATTTCATGGCTACAACCATAGTTGCTGGATTCATCACATGTTGATGATCACATCTTTATGTACACAGTCAATACTGTATATTTACACACAGATTTTTTCGAGAATCTGGAAAATTTGATATATTGAAAAGTAATGTACATTAATGCTTCAATGAAAATTCAAATCCTGAAATCCTAGTCATAATTTGGAGGATGCAGTTGACATATATGCAAACATCTAAAAAGCATAATAATAGCCTACAAGAGTACTACACACAGAACTGTAGGAATACCACATAATGTTTGTCAATGTTAACTACACAGTATGGATTCCTACACACAATTATTACTGGTATAGGCATCTTTTACTAATTCAACCATCCTGAGAACACTAAACATGAGAATCCCAGAATTTAAGTGGCTATGGTTAGTAGTGAACGACCTCACTTACCTGTTTTAACACAACAAATGCACTCCCATTTACCACGTCAAGATTTCTGGTAACGTTTAATAACCACCATTGCTGCTGACCCGTCTACAGGCCTATAAGCCACCACACTATCATCACATGAGGGTGGCAGAATAGGGGCAGTAGTCTGGTAATAAGCCGTTCGGTGCCAAAGGAGGTATTTACAAGTGCTCTTAACACAGCAGATGGGTCAGGGCATTTGTTGTGTTGAAAGCATTTGGTGAGGAATGAAGCAAATGGGAGATGATCAAGTTGTAAACTTGGAAGAATTCAACACTGATAGATCACTCCCAACCAGAACGACCAAATTGGGCATTGTGGTTTTGACGATTCAATTATGGATATTTCATATGAATCTGACATTATACTGCATCTGGTATGGATGTGTAACATGCTTTGTCTTAAACTTGAGCCATAAAACTTATGACGGTTTTACTTTTGATGCTTTTTGAAGGCCTTTAACCTTCACAGGAAACAATAGTTTTTTCTCAATCCAGTAAGGTACACCTAAAACCAAATAACAGATTTGTAGCAGCTTCTTTTCTCAAGATATAATCTTTACAAGATTTTCCTTATTTTACCATTTTTTTTTTTCAAACAAGTAATTCATCAGTTCTTAAGGGGTACAACTAGCTCAACTCTTTCTTATAGCTAGTGAATAAAGATTATCTTTGAATTGACATGATTAACCTCAATTTATGATGCTAATATATGCTTACCTCACCATGTGTTCTGTCGGTCAGAACAACTAAGAGCCCTATTTATTCGTGCTGCATTATGCAAAAATTTGTATATTTACCTTGTTTACACATTTAACATTAACAAGCGTTCACAAAAGGACAAAGGTGATGACAAAATACTTGTGCTGCATCAGGCCACTCATGAATGTTACGTAATTTCCTAATGTAATAGAATGTTTGACTCTGATGAAAAAAATGCATCGCAAGAAAATCTACTGCGACATTCACTTGTTTCTTTTATTTTCTCTATCGTACTAAATTTTTAGCTGAAGAGGATGTTTCTGCATGTGTCCAGCTCTATTGAAGGAAGTTGTAACCATACCTGTCACCTCCACTACAGCCAAAGAATTCTTGTGCTTAATGAGACATGTCTATATACTGAATATGACATCTGTTATTAAAGCATCACTTCTTGAGATATGATGTTTACAGCCACTTTCCTTTTACAATTCCTTCTTTTGTGCAGACACAAAATACATACTATTTCATATTCATTCCACATTAGTCCATCTGTAACCTGTATACAAGTACCATTATGAGCCAAATTGTCAGGCTTATGTCATGAAGCATTAATTCCCCATAGCTCCACGTGCGGACACACACGCTGCGTTTAAACTTCCTCCGGAATCTTGCCCCACATTGGCATAATTACAACAGCCGGAACAGGATGGCTCCCTTCTCATTTAGATACTGGAAGCAAATGGGCAAAATTGATGGCAGTCTTCCAAAATGCATCTTGGTGCAAAGGAAACACCGACATCTCGAGCAGGGTTTCTCCTCACAAGATGTGATTCTCTCAATGGACACTTGTGTTTGCAACTTTTGCTGGACTTAACACCCCCCGGTTTCGTCAAGTGTAAGTGATCGAACAGTCCAGACCACAGCATCTGTTTGCTTATGAATGGTAGCCTAGCCTTTGTCTGCATGGAGCAACTTCTGATAAAAAGGCGTGGTTTTATACAAACTGTGAATGCTGTATGATCTCTGAGATCATACTCTGTGATCCAACTGAAACACCATCAAAGGTGGTGCCAGGGGCATGCAAGAAATTTCAGCATGACTCTAAAGCTCCTGTACTGTACGCACTTGCATAACAATTGATGATTTTGAATGTTACAATTGAAACAGCCCATATAACTTGGTGTTTGCATCAAGAACTTGGTTGCTCAATAGGCCATGTCCGAACATGGCTCTGAAATTGCTACCTGGATCCAAAGTTTCACCAACATACACCGTACATGTGACAAAATTCAGCATATAATCAAATTAAGACACTTCATATCCATGTCAGCTGCATGGTGTTACATAATTGAGGCACAAAGCAAACTGCTGTATCATGTCTTCACAAAATACTTGGTAACCCAATCTATCAGTAGCATATTTTCAGATACCCAGGCACCTGACCAACCGTATGGACGACAGGTACCCAGACCTGGATTTTGGACCCAGAGCAAACACTAATATAAATGCCTTTTTCACCTTTTAATTCCCACCTCAAACAATTTCTGCAAATGTCAACATTTCCATAAAATTTATTGAATATAGAATGATGCAAGACATAAAAAATGGTGTCAAGATTTAGACTTATGTTTCAGTATAAGCTTGTAAAATCAGAGCTTAAGAAACTTTTCAGCCATTCCTGAATTCACTGCAAACTGGATCCAAGGTGGATACGTACTTTATCGACTGTATCACTGCCATACTGCAAAGCATTATGCAAGATGAACTACTGTACCTATAAACACTACCAAGTTGTACAATACCAGGGAGTTCCTATTTGGCAACTCCCTGGTTGTATGGATACACTGCAGGTGTATGTGATGCCATGCTCTCACAGTATTCCAAATCACCATGATGATAAATTTGTCAATGAGGATGAGGACATGAGCATAATTTTGAGGAAAGAAGTACTACAGTGAGCTGATTGGTTACTCCAGCACTCAACAATAGCCGGCCAGGTTCAGTAGGATATTGTATAAGATACAGTACACTACAGCCATTTTGCAACATAACGCATATATAGGTTAGTTACAGTAACTGTTGAAATATACATGTAGAGGGAGAAATAGATCTGTATGTAAGCGGTGAATTAGACTGTTTGAGGACCACCCACACGAGGCAATTCACTGCACTTGAAGCAAGTTGAATGAGCACTATACAACAGTGTTCTTCGCAGACTTTCAAGAGTGGGGGATGCATGGGACAGCCACATGCAAAGTACACTAGTACAAATTGGCAAATTTTAGAACCTGATGTAGAATGTAACTTTTTTTTTTTTGAGTTACCCATTACTTTTTTCACTGCAGCTTTAGAGGTACTGTACTTACATTAAGCCTTTACACTAAGTAACATTTGAAATACCATTGACAACTCTGGCCGAACGCGGGCTTCGTACAGTGGGGCAAGAAGATTTTTTTCTCAGGGGCAGTTGCCATTTACTACGATGCCAATAGTTTTCTCTTGGGGTGGACTGAATCCCCCCCCCTTCAAAATCCCCCACAGAGAACACTGTACATATTCAGTGAACTCTCCGCAACTCATTGGTGTATGTATGAATGATTAAACTGTACTCTACCCCTTAATTGCTAACACTATAAATACAGCTTCTCCTCTGTCTTGCTTCTGGCTGGCAGGAAACACTTAAAAGTAACAGCTAGAGGACCCCATCTAGTACACTCAAACATTTTGCCAAATTTCCCCAATCTCAAGCATGTACCATAAGTACAATAGGGTGAGCTAGCCCTAGGGCCAGGAAAGATACTGTGTCAAGGGGTGCTGAACGGACAGGCCAGGGTTTCAAAAGCTCCTCTCGAGCAGGCTTTGGACCCAAGCAGGTTGAACGCCACCAACTCTACTACCATGGCTACTTTCCGTAGACTGACATTTGGAAGGGCCTCCTGTACCTTTTGCCTTTCCACTGCTGTGAGGCTGGGACTTCCCTAGCTCTAACAGCTGCCATAGCAGAACAAACTGGGGGTTGCAACAGTCAATGATGTCCTGAAAGGCTTGAATGAGGCAGCAGCCATTGACTTGTGTCTCGTAACATCTTCAACCAGCTTGTCTAAAATCTGACCATTGATCTTGCTAATGGCGTCTGCGGACAGTCAAGCAAATGTGTCAATTTTCACTTGCACTAACTTGGGCATAACTCTTTTAAACTGGTCGAAGAGCATTCTAGAAGGAGAGGGGGCCGAGCAGGATGACCAATTTCCCCATGTGTGCACCAGTGTACAGTCCTAGGTCCTCTGGCACCAGTACAGTAGGTGCACTCTTTACAAGGCTCCTGCTGCCAGAAGAAAGACCATGGAGAAGGAGAACTTGCATGAGTGTTAGCAAAGAGGTAAGTATGTCTAAGATGCGAATACATCATTTCTACATACATACGAAATGATCACTTACATTCTGCCTGATAACCGAAGCTCACAAAAAGACTTCAATAAATTATATGATCGTAACTTCATGCAGAGCATGCTACACTGTGTGGCCTGTGGATGCGAGCTGCAATCACTCAGAGTAAATGCAGGCATTGCTTAATTTCTTTGAAATTGAGACTGACATGTCACCATGCAAGCTTCTGCAATACTGTCCTAAAGGACATTTTCCAAACAAGAGCTGAATGAATAGACAAAATGAAGGCCAGGCTATTGAAAGTCATGCTTGGCCTGTGGCAAAGTTAAAGTCAACCAAAACAAACAATGATTGATGCAACGAAGCATTATATAGACCTACAGGGTTAAGACTTCAGCGCCTTGAATCGGTACTAGAAAGCAATAAAACTATGAACATGGTGAACAGTACAGGTAGGACATCATCGCCGTTGTCCACGTCAGAATGCAGTACTTAACAACGACAGCATGTGCTGTTACATTTATCGTATGCAGTGAAGCAGTGACGTTTCAGTTGGTACAGGCACTGCAACCACACTGAAAGGAACTTATTGCAGATTTAAGGGTGAAAACTAAAGCTTATAAGTACTGTAAGTCAGGAAAGATCAACCGAAAAACCAGTCTTTGACAATTTGTTGAAGCTTAATTGTGTGCATCATTTTTTGGTTATTGATCTCCTGTAAAACAAACTTGCTGTGAACATTCATTCAAGCTTCTTAGGTCTAAATACATGAAGAGTAAAGAAAATATCACCAGACCGTAATCAAGATTTTACAAGCACTAGGGGATGCCCCAGTCCTTAAGAAGTTTGGTCCCACAACTACTTTTTGGGATGAAAATTGATTAACATTCATGTCATATGCCAGTGGTCAATCCAAACCTATTTCTCAGTATTTTGTTCTCTTTTACCTCCTATGAATCTGACTGCATGTGCTATTGTCCTGAAGGCTGAGGTGTGGGACTTTCCAAAGGTAGAAAAGATCACAGGATATGTACCGTACCTTGGTGATGTCACTGAGGTGTGTACATGGTAAATATGTAGACTAATTACCCTACAAGGGTTGGATGATATATAGTGCACATATCATCATCATTACAACAAACAGCTGGTTTAAAACTATTTTGCATTGCAGATTTCAAGCTAGTTTAATGCTAAATTTGGTTATCAGTTTTTGTTAACAAATGTGGCTTTCTGCAATGTGGTTTCCAGGTTTAACTCTAGAACAAGATGGCAAGTAATTGCGGAGCTGTGGCAATTAATTAGGGCCACATCTGTTCTTATCAGCATTCTTCTCTTGCTTTTCATGTCGGTCGATTTGAGAACTAAGTTTGTTGTGATGGGCATTCCACAAATGTTTGTAGGAGTTAGACAAAGTGATGATCTTGATTTTTTTTTTTTTCCTTTTTTGGGGGGGAAGGGGGTTTTGTCCAGTTTTGTGAGTTGCCGTTAGGTACTGATCTGAAAATTTCATGTTGAGTTTTTCAGGTATACAAAACCTGGATCAAAGATGCACAGCACTGTAAGCATCAACTATTTTATTTTACTGCAAAAAGAGCTTTGATGGCCCCACTTGTTGAGGTAAACCTGTCACATTTTTTTTTCTCTGCAAACTGCCCATTCCTGATTGTCATGTCCACATTAAACAAATCTCAATTTCCACTTAGAAAAATTCTGAACACCTCGTCAACTCAAAAGTACGTAGTAGTTTGGTGAGCTCAAAGTATTCCAGGTCAATGCAGTTTGCACACACACTCCTCTGGGAGTTCTGAATGTGACAAAAATGTGACTGTATCGATCCAGAGTGTGACTTTACTTGGAGTTGCATCATTAAAGACTGTGCATGGCCTATCTGGGCCCCTTGCAGCTGTGCAAATTATGGCTGTGTAGCAGTCATTTCAAGTGAATTACGATCAATTGCTTGCATCCTACGACCGATGATCCTCAAGAGAGTCTTTCAACGTTTTTTGTACCATTTTGTTTTCTGGCAACATTTTTAGACAGATGGCACAACCCCCGTTCTATATGGAATTGCCACCCTTATTGTACCAAATCTACTGATGTGTTCATGGCACACTTATCAAACACGAAAAAAAGGACATAAAGCCACAAGGCTTTGTCAGATTCCTTGCCATATGGCTACATTGTAATAAACATGAATTAGTCACATGACAAGAGTATGAGATGAGTTACAATTAGTCTACTTGAAACATTATATTAATAAGCTTTTGACCTTTAAAATATCATCCATTCATCCATTCAATATGGCCAATGCAAATGTAAAATATGATACAGTATCTCTCATACAGAGTCAACTTTCACAGTAAACCGGTACTATAACCAAAACTGGTAATAGCAGATTTCTATTCAGTCTGATAATTGCACTGGAAAAAGCAGAAATATCGAAAAAGTTGGTAATGTCATAAAAATCAAAGAATTTGAAATATCAAAGATTCTGAAATCAAAGATTTTGAAATATCAAAAATAATCATGTAATATCGAAAGTTGCAGTGAAATATTTGTGGAAATACAGTATTAGTAATGCTCAAAGAGAAATAAAGTTTGTATGTCTATGTCAACTTATATGTATGTCTTGATCGAGTGTGTGAGGGAAATACAAGTTATAATCCAACTGAAGCATAATTATTAGGATTATACAGGTTGTCCTTTGTTTGAATACCATGAAAGCTAAAGACTTATCATTCTGAATATAACAGTGCATGTTTACAATAATTTGACTTGTAGTGACCTCAAATGACCTTTGACAACCACAAAAGACAGTTAGGGTACAACTACCAAATATGAGCAATATACACATGCAAAGTATGAGATCCCTCACAACTTCTCATCTTCAGATATAGGAACTCACATGGTTTTGACCTTTGACTTTGGTGATTTCAGACAAATTTTGACCTCCACCTAAAACAATCTAGGGATCACTTACTCAATGTGGGAAATCCACATGCTAAACAAGGGATTCCTTTCAGTTAATTAACTGCATTTAGAGATTGTATTTACAAGGTTTTTACATTTTGACCTTTGGTGACCTCAAAAAACAATAAGAATCATTTACTCAGTATGCCTAACCCACACACTAAATATGGGAACAGTCACGGTTACTCTTCTCCTTATATATCGTGTTTACGAGCAAAGCATCACATATGTACATCACAAAAAAACATACACACATTACCGTCGAATAGATTCCTTCAATTTTTGGCAAGGAATCAAAAACATTGCCACAAACATACGAAATCGATATCTCGACTCTACAGGTGTCTGATTTACATATAGATACCACAAGAACTGGAGTGTAGTCCAGCTCTCTACAACAACAAACCAGAAAGCCAAAAGGCTTTGTGATTCCTTGCCACATGGTTATATTATAACAAGCATGAATTATTCACATGACAAGTATGAGATCAACTGCAGTTACTGGTCTTGAAACACCTTTAATAAGCCTTTAACCCAAATAACCTTTATTTTGGTGACCTCAAATGACATTTGACGTCCACTAAAAGCAATAGGGATCACCTACCCAGTATGGGGAACCTACACATCAAGTATGACATCAGTCAACATTACTCTTCTGGAGATAATGTGCTAGAAAATTTTCACCTCGGGGGACCTCAAACGACCTTTGACCTCCACAAAAACAATAGGAGTCATCTACTCAATATGACTAACCCACACACCAAGTATGACATCAGTCACACTTACCCTTCTAGAGATACTGTGTTTACAATGTGTTTACAGTTTGACTCAGGGTGACCTCAAGTGACCTTTATCTCCACCAAAAACAATAGGGATCATCTACTCAATATGACCAACAAACACACCAAGTATGGCATCAGTCGCAGTTACCATTCTTGAGATATCAAGTCTACAAGGTTTTCACATTTTGACCTCTGGTGACCTCAAATGACCTTTGACCTCCACCAAAAGCAATAGGGATCATCTACTTAATATGACCAACCCACACAGTAAGTATGACATCAGTCACAGTTACTCTTCTGCAGATACTGTGTTTACAAGGTTTTTCCAGTTTGACCTCCATTGACCTCAAACGACCTTTGACTGCCACCATAAACAATAGGGATCATCTACTTCATATTACCAACCCACACAGTAAGTATGACATCAGTCACAGTTACCCTTCTGGAGATATTATGGTTACAAGGTTTTTCCAGTTTGACCTCCGTTGACCTCAAATGACCTTTGACCGCCACTAAAAACAATAGGGATCATCTACTCAATATGTCTAACCCACACACCAGGTATGACATCAGACACAGTTACCGTTCTTGAGATATCGTGTTTACAAGGTTTTCACATTTTGACCTCTGGTGACCCCAAATGACCTTTGACCTCCACCAAAAACAATAGGGATCATCTACTCAATACGACCAACCCACACACCAGGTATGACATCAGTCATGGTTACCCTTCTTGAGATATCGTGTTTACAAGGTTTTCACATTTTGACCTCTGGTGACCCCAAATGACCTTTAACCGCCACCAAAAACAATAGGGATCATCTACTCAATATTACCAACCCACACACTAAGTATGACATCAGTCATGGTTACCCTTCTTGAGATATCATGTTTACAAGGTTTTCACATTTTGACCTCTGGTGACCCCAAATGACCTTTGACCTCCACCAAAAGCAATAGGGATCATCTACTTCATATTACCAACCCACACAGTAAGTATGACATCAGTCACAGTTACCCTTCTGGAGATATTATGGTTACAAGGTTTTTCCAGTTTGACCTCCGTTGACCTCAAATGACCTTTGACCGCCACTAAAAACAATAGGGATCATCTACTCAATATGTCTAACCCACACACTAGGTATGACATCAGACACAGTTACCGTTCTTGAGATATTGTGTTTACAAGGTTTTCACATTTTGACCTCTGGTGACCCCAAATGACCTTTGACCTCCACCAAAAACAATAGGGATCATCTACTCAATATGACCAACCCACACACCAAGTATGACATCAGTCATGGTTACCCTTCTTGAGATATCGTGTTTACAAGGTTTTCACATTTTGACCTCTGGTGACCCCAAATGACCTTTGACCTCCACCAAAAACAATAGGGATCATCTACTCAATATGACCAACCCACACACCAAGTATGACATCAGTCATGGTTACTCTTCTTGAGATATCGTGTTTACAAGAAGTGTCACATACACACATACACACACACACAACATCACCATCACATAGATTCCTTCTGCCTTCGGCAAGGAATCAAAAATACCTCCCTGGGGTCACTCCGATGCACGACATGACTTAGAAATGCAACAAATGACTTTTGTCAATTAACTTTGAATTCAGTACAGATTTCAGATTGTGACAATATTTAGAAACCAGGAGCCACTCATCTACAAAACAACATACAGCACATCCTTTAGGAGTATTTTTCTGCTACAGTTGTCGTGTCCTGGTCAGATTTAACGAGGACACAGCGACTTGCAGATCTAGAAATGTCTAATAAAGCGTAATTTTATCTGTAACTGTAGAGAAACATCTTTTAGGATACGCTCTAGTAGACGGCGACGTGGTGAAGTGCCGTGCCGTGCCGTACCTACCTCGGGTGGGATGCGACTGCTGATGAAGTTAATTACTTCCATGTATAGACTTCATTAATTACAAATTTGTCATTTCAAGTGGAAGAATTCAAGGATTATGTACTGTATTATAACCGATATGACTGATAAACCAATTTATCAAAAGTGGTTGTTTTTTGGATTGAGACATGAAGATGACTGTCCTTAATTCTTTAGTAGCAATCTCACACATGAGCAGCTGTTCTTCAGGAGTATGTACCTCGTATGCAGTTTCGGATACAGCATATATCAGAGGATTACAGCAGTTGAAGACACAGTTAATGTAGAACTGCGAATGACATTTGGCGTTCATGATTGTCTACCATAATGCAGGAAATGACACTTCTTTTGCAAAAATGGCGGTTGATGCAGGGCTACACGGTGCCACCAGAGCATTTTTTTTTACATGGAGTGTATTTTACTCATTGAGCATGATTTTTTTGTATAATTATGGCAAGTTGCCGATGTGTTTCAAACGTTTTCAGGGTTAGAGACCCCCTCTGGCAAATAGCTGCAGTAGCGCAACTCCCTGCTTGTAGTAAATTATGCTACAGCAAATGGTATAATTTAGTGTGAAAAGCGATGACCTTTACATTGCCAAAAAAACAATTGGGGTAACCCGTACTGCAGCCCGCACACAGTTTCAGATACAGCATACTGTATATCAGAGGATTACAACAGTTAAAGGAACAGTTAATGTGGAGCTGCGAATGACAAAATCCAGAGAAAACGTTCATCGTGCATGTGTGACGGTCACATTCAGCCATGGCATATATAACCTGACCTGAATCGTTAACATTAAAACCTTTGGAAGGAACCTCACTTAATCTATCACAACATTGCGACAGCTGGCAATCACTGACTGCCTGAGGATGTACAGGTACAGTTCAACCTGCAGGATTAAGTGGCTCCACCTGCACACATGAGCTGATTAGGTCAACTCCGGTGGCTGAGTGTGATTTAACAATGTGTCATCTCATGGACATAATTTATGCACATTGTCTGTGAAGGGTTGCATTCCCACAATGTGGGGATCATAATCACTCAAAGAAAGAAAGCATGCAGTCATAATACAAGATAAGGAAATTACAGCAAGGATTAGCAGATGATGCAAATCTATGTACGATTCATTCTTGTGAAATGCCGGACACGATGCCGGTGCGGGATTGAGAGCTTTTCAATTGCTGAAAGCAAACACAGAATACACTGTAGACATGGAATTGACGAACCATCAACTGGTCAGCATGAGTATTCTATCCTCCTGTTTACAGTAAACCCTCAAAGTAGGTGGTCTTAAAAGTGGAAAGTATATAGAGCTCACTGAAATAAGTCAACACAGACATACATGTATGCATTCCCTGATGGCATGTCTTGATAGAGATTGGTTTCCAAGAGTAAAAACCTGTCTACTCCTGTCTCCCTCTCTCCCTCCCCCACACACACACCAATGGTGCCAGTGGTAGGCGGATTCAGTACAACTGTAGTTTACAGCTTGCACAAATAAGTGTCATTTTACTGCCATGAAATATGGCACACGGTATATGTGCACGCACCTAATTAGAAAAAAGATTGGCCTCTAAGGGATTTCTTTTCAGAATTCATAAAAGATCAGGATATTTTCTCTTTTCATCGATTCTTCCATTTTCCTCTATAACCTTCACTTCTGCCCTTAATGTCCGAAATATTTTATCGAAGGTGAATCTACAATGTGACCCAAATCTAAATATTTCACTTCCAATTTCAAAGATCGATAAAGACTTATCACAGTAATTTGCAGTACTATCACTTGACACTAATTTATTACCCCGAGGGCCATCCTGGAAATTTAACTTGGCCAGTGCTGTCTTTCTTGCTGTAAAACAGTAAGATCTCGAGCTCTGAAAAAGATATTTGTGTGGGGCTCTGGCAGGCCTTCAGTGAAAAACATATGCCCTAGCTTTCATAAACTCCCCAAAACTTCTTGGTTTGGGGATTGAGCACCATACTCACCTCACAAAACCTACGCATTACCATATTGACTATGGTCTAGCATCTGGCAAATTTTTTGTGTGCCTATCTGGTGCCCGTCATTCCTTAATTGCCAGCCTTTTGGTCTCGCAGCACAGTTTCTGCAATCGCCAACGTGAGGGAACACTGCACTGTGAATTCGCCTCACTGAAAATTGTTCGGTGAAATATGCCGTTAAGACATGTAGCCTACTGTTATTTGGCCAATTATGGAGAAGTTGCAGATTTGAGATCGATTGACCATGACATCTCTGGAAAATAACATACTGTATGTGTCAGATTCACCGAAGACTACACCAGTGGTACTGACATAGCGTACCACATTTGAAGCAGGCAAAACCTTTTCATGATACTGAATTTTTGAAAACTTGGAGCAGTCTAATTTGAGGATCATCTACTAAAGCAACAATTGAGATACCATGACACATAATTTTCAGAGTATGACATCACATGAACATTGCTATAGAATCTTATCCCACTTTTCAGCCATTAATTTTTTGCACGAATTTGCCCCCTTTTTACATTTTTATTTTCATATTCATCCATGCCAAGAGCTTGCCCAGTACGCTATAGGCTACTGCATACCTGTGTGCGTTAGTGCTACATATAATGCCTGCTGTAGGGTAACACTCCTATATGTAACTTGTATGTGTTCTAAGGACTTAAGTTCTTTTTTTTGTAATGCCATGGATCACTGAAATCAGATTCACATGGTAATTTGGGAGCAAGTAAATTCATGATCATATGGTATAATTACTGTTGTAAGTTGTGATTCATTACTTTGTTTCTTAAGTCGATAATTTTAGTGCGGTTCAGAAGATGGCAATTTTAAGCTCGTCTGGGTTGGCAAGAGCTACAGTATTGCCAGGTGGGCCTGACTAGCAATGTTTGCCAAGAAACATTTAAGTCAGATCTTGGGATTACAATTTTTCAGTAATTTGACATTTGTTGATATCACATCACATGCATGACCTTTGACCTTACTGACAACATTTCAACTCATCTAGTACTTGCTAATGGCACTTACTTGTTCACCCCCCCCCCCCCTTCCTCCACTATCAATTCCTGGGAGGTCAGGGTTTGAGATGATGTCATATGTATGGTGACATTTTTTACCCTAAACAGATGATAAGTGTACTTAATTAAAACCACATGTCCAAGAAATTCTAAATTTGCTTCTTTTCCTGGACTAAAAAAAATATAAGAAATAAGGAAACCTCACACTCTTTTCCTGTAGATGTCACTGGCCAAATGATGGCTGAATGTATATTTCCATCGCACATAGATGATACAAAGGTTACACAAACTGCATACACTAAACAAACTAAACACAAAATATTACACACTGCTCAACTCCACATCACAATAAACAGCCACACAGGGCATGAGATTATCCCAGGTGCAGAATCTACTGACAGTGCAAATTATTCTGCAATTTTACTAACTTAATTCAGACTGAGGTTACTTTAACAAACTTCAAGCACAGACCCTTACTGTAAATCTAACACCAAGTGCTAAACAAACATGATAATTCTTCAAAATGCAAGCTGGTGTTAAATCTTGCACCGGCTAACATGAGCAGGCATTAATACAGTAAACAAACCGTAAAGTTGGCATAAGGTAACACAATAGCTTCAGGTCCCTGAAAATGTTGTTGACTTTGTTCTAGTTTGTTGACTAGGTTGTCTTTGCCCCCGGAGCCCTTCAACTTGTTTGAGCAAAGAAAACATGTTTCTCTTTACCTGAAGATCCACAATCATGTAAGATGACGTACGTGTGATACTACCAACATACAGTATGTGAACTAAATACACTTTGTACTACATATACCTTAAGGGGATTAAACTGCTAAATTTAAGACTGGTGAAATGGCCGATATGCTCAAAATCTTAAAAAAGCTACACGAAATCTCCATGCCGAGATACACACAGTACTGTGCATTCCCAAGCAAATAGACAGAAGTCCTGGGAAATAGCAATTTAGGTTTCATGTACTGTAAAAGGACAGCAGTCATGGTTAGTGATTCAGGAACAGTAAATGCTCAATAGCTTGAATGGAGGGTGAAGCATCTGTCATTTGGATACACCATTGTAAGGGGAGCTCATAGTACTTTGACTAAAAATAGACCGTGGTGAAAACACTGCCATCCTTCCTTGCTTTAATTTGTTTGTCCACACATCTTTTGCAATAAAGTACATCAATGTCAAGAGTTGATTATCTCTAAGGGCTTTATGTATCACATTTTAAATGGCTGCGACCCGGTTTTTAGTTCACTTTGATATTCAAAGGGCACTTACACCTGCTAAACAGCTCTTATTATAATCATGAACTCTTGTGAGAAATATGAAAAGTTTCATATCATTGTATCTCAATTTAACTCAAGAGAACAAATTTACAGCATCCTGATCACTTCAATAGCACTTAAGACATGATCAAAAAAATTCTTTTACCCTCATGTACTTTTAGTGACATAGAAACTTGTTTTACAGACGACTAAATCCTTTGAAAATATTCACTCACCCCATACACAGACTTCTGATGCAGATTATGTCAAAGTTTCACTTTAGAACATTTTCATGATACAGTACAATTTTCATGCTCCTAGCCTTCATTTTCTCTTAATTTAAAACCAGGAAGACAAATGAGTAAAATGCTGTGGTCTCATAATTGCTACCATGAAATAATCGAAATTTGCATAATTTTCTAGGGGTTAACAGATCTGCCAGTTCAGTTCCTTACAAACAACTCACCTGTCTCCAAATGACATCTGCATTTCCAAATTCCATGCCAAGAATACTGGTTACCTTTTAACACTGTCTGCAATCCCATCCTGTAAAATAGATCTAACAATTCTTCCCATAAAGTCATTCATGTAACCCTGACTTTGTTAGGATATATTACTAAGATAAATTTGTTACAAACTCACCAAACTTTGTGACATGTCAGAAGTGTTCATGTACATTTAATTTCTGAGAGACTGCATTTGTCAGAACTCTTGATGACCGTACTAAATTATTTCACTTCACATAACCTGCAGTTGAATTAAGTTACCTGGGAACTCTTGGCAAAGTATCTACGGAAATGCAGTCAACTGTGCTGCGGCAGGTGAGTGAAGAATGAAGAAAATCTACGGGCTCTACAGGTCCAAGACATTTTGTACTTGTACAAAGCCATAATATAGTGCTTACACCTTTGATCATGAGGTTTGTAATCTATGGTATTCGACAAATGGGAGTGCATTTGTTGTACTAGCTGAGACAGGTAAGTGAGGAGTGAAGTTAACTAACAACAGAATTTAATAATCCTGTAGACACAGCTGTTGTTTTCACAGTTTTGGCAAATTGCATGAAGTTGTAACTTTCACCGTTTCTGTGATCAATGTAGGCCTATTGCATAAATTACGCATGCACCACACTGTGCATGTAAATACCACGTACATGCTACATGAGCCACGACTAAAGTTTGCAAAATGAACAGTTTCAAGTGGCACTGAGAAATGCGAAATAACTTAATCACAAAAAGACCACATATAGACTAAAACAAATAATCATGCACCTTCAAACAAAATGCATGCTCTGCAACATACTGTGTAACGACATCAGATACAGTGTTTAGAATGAAAATGGTGTGGTTTCTTAAAATCAATCACTACTGTGAGTTTTAAATTAGTGCTTACAGTATACGAATTAAGGAAGAAAAACTATGACACAGATTTAAGACAGCATCAAGTTAAACTGGATTTGTTTTTGACATGTACCATCTGGTACCACATAGCATGTTGCTAATATATGGTGTATGTTCTGACTTATGACCTCCTCAAAAATAAGAGGGACACAGTCGGGGTTAAAGTATACTAAATTTTAATTTCAGGACATACACTTCACATAATATTGAGTACCCCACGTACGGAACAAGTCTTTTTTTTTTTTTCATTCATTCAGCTTATGGCTACCAAAAAAAACTAACTATCAGAAGCTTCAAAGACAAACTTCCTTTTAACTCTTTTGGAAATCCTATGTAAACTTCATTTACATTGCTCTAGGGCAATTAGCTGAAGCAGAGCTTTTAATGGAGACAACCATCACACCTAGCTGCACACATCGACTGTGAACAACAGGACACCCTCCTGGTACTCCATGGTACCGCTTGCACATGTAAATGCACAGTACAACGACAACTTATTACCAACCATATATTTGAGGTATAGTGCATTGCCTACCTGATGAGTAATAGACCAATGGCCATTAATGTTCATGAATATTTAAATTCATCAAGTTTTGGACTCTCTGAAAGGATTGTTTGGCTTCGATCACAGACAGGCTCTCCTGGACAGCAGCAACATACAGGTAGGGGGCAGCAGTCACAGAGGCACAACACAGGTTAATCATTGAAATAATGTATACACCAAGTTTGCAAGGAATTCCCCACAACTATACTGGAGTGGGTATTCACGAGTGACTCGAGCGAAAGGCAAACGAGGGCAAGCTAGGCCTTAGAGGAGGCGGTGCCAGAATTGATTTCGAGGACGATTTGAGCAAAGGTCAAATGATGCATTAGTGATGCAAGGGGTAAGTATATGTCTACGATGTGAATCCATAAATTAATGACCTCTAATGACCTCATGGATAATATAGTTTCAAAGTTACCAGATCACCTACTCAATCAATCAGGTCTTGCATAACTTCCACCCAGGACATGTTATTACTAAGAATCTATACGGTTTGTCACCAGTACACAAAAATTCATTCGTTTTTTTTTTTTTTTTTTTCATGAAATTTCAATCTTTTGTAAACTGCTGGTAAATCTGCTCAAGAGTCCGCCGAACAATGCCACATCATAGTGTATACATCTCTCTGTTTCTATTCATTCATGTATCTTAATCCACTGTTACGAGATCCTGCGTCCCAGCCCGAGCTGCTTTCTATCCCTCAGGCTATGCTATACTGTACTGTATTAGGACATTCCAACTCTTCACTGAGACTACTCCTCCTATTGTGATTTTGTGAGCTACCCAGTGGGAGCGGGGCTTAGTATTGTGCCTGGTACCCTGTTGGGTGTATTTCTACAAAATTTGTGCCATTGTGAGAGAATTAGCCGTTCCCTAATACTGCATGAATGGAAACTAACTAGGGCACTGGATGCAGTCATGTTGACATGTGGTATGACTTACATGTGCTCCACGATGTGGTTGCTACGCCTACAGTACAGCGCAGAAGGTTTCAAACACAATACATCAAGGGAAAGCCTGGTTTAATCTCATATTTGGTATGCATGACATGGACCTTATCGAGTAGAAGAAAACTTCTTTTTTTGTAGAGACCACAGGTCATTTGGGTTAACAGGGGTGAAAAAACTAAAGCCTTGGCTGATCACATGTTTGTAGTGTACAGTAGGTATATACCACACTGAGCATTAGAAGACTATTGGTTTAATGAAGGAAAGAAAGCTTTGATTAATCCTGTGCTTTATCTCTGGGTGAACCACAATGCCGAGCACAAAAAAGCTATAGTTTCCCCAAAACTCATTGGTTTGGGAATTCGCTAGCGACGTACTCACCTCATATAACCTATGCATTACCGTATTGACCATGGTCTAGCATCTGGCAATTTTGTGTGTGTGTGCGTGTGTGCATCTGGTCACCGCCCTGCCGTAATTGCCAGCCTGGTGAGGGAGTACGCGCTGTGAATTCTGGAGACCTCACGTCATGTTCGTGTGTCAAATGGGGTCAAATACAAACAGCAATGAAAACAAGTTTATCATACAGGGAAATCTGAACAATGATCTCTTCTCTTGTGTGCAGGTACACCACACTGAGAGAAAAAAGCTTGATGTAATTTTGGTTAGTTTGGTTAGAGGTCGAAGGTTACTGGGGTCAACTGGAGTCATACTGGAGTTGCTAAGAAAATGGTAACTCAAGAAAAAGGTTCATCTAATACAAAATTAAACGATTAAGATATATCCACAATGCATACAAACCTAAACTAGAGCACCAATTTTGCAGAGGCTCATACCTGAACACCCTGAGGGTACCATTTACAAAACAGTATCATGTACAGTATATCATATCATACTGTAATCATACGTACCACCAGAAGTCATGAATCTCCATCATACCGTAGTGCATGTACAAAAGAATCAGTAGGACTGTATGATTTGCAGAATATCATAACATAGGGCACAAACAGTGCAGAAGTTGAATCTTTGTCAATGAATTTGTTATACATTGAATGCTGGCACTACCAAATTGCAATGCTTATAACTGCCTCACTATTCCAGTATGAATCCAATAATTATGAAATTAATTTGTACATTTTCTACCTGGTTTGTACTAGCTGTGAGCAATAAGCCCTAATGTGGAAAAATTTTGGAAAATGCAAATTTTCCAAAACCAATTTCAAATCATTAACTACTAGCTCATTTAATAGTGTTCATTTTCATGCGTCAGATGAGAACTATATTAGCTTGATCATTGATCTGTCAGTTTGTAGAGCCCTTACAGCCACATTTACACAAAATTGACAAGTTTGGGAAGACTTACCCTCAAAGTGCTAGCTGGTATGAGCTAAAAACTAGGCCTTAGTTTATTTTGTGGAGCATTCAGGATGGCTGGACTGACCGGTATGGATGAGTTCTACTCCTCCCCCTCCCCTCATGAAACTATAAAGAAAGATATTATTCAGGAGTTTTGGTTTATACCAATAAGTATTTTGCCCTGTTGGCAAATGTCACTGCCCACTACACTGCCCCCTGAATCTGAAAATACAAGTGTCAGTGGCCTGAAATAAGCATTTTTCCTGTTCTTGGATGGCTGTAGGTCCCTCCCCCCCCCCCCCCACCGCTTATGCCTATGGGTTGGTTACATACAGCCTATGCCAAGAATGTTAACCATGCATGGATTCAGCAAGCTGTGTGTTATTTAACTCTATATTGTACAGACAGCCGTACAATTAATGTGCAGGACAGTGCAGGCCAGCCATTAAAGAGCACTGTAGGTATAATTGTTGCAATTAAATGAATGGGCCACACAAACTTCTTCCATCTTACGAATCAACGTGTCAACAACTCTCAATATTCATTTAAGTGTTCATGCATACAGATCATTGAAAGCAGCCAGCAAGGTCAACTGAATAAAACCCAGATGATACCAAAGTTGCAAAGTGACGATAAAGAGCAACTGAAACATAATGCTGCAAAATAGCTTCTCTCGTTCAACTCAGAAAACAATCAGACTTTTATAGTGAGTGTCCCTCTGTATCGTAAGGACAAACTATGTACAAGTCAAACATTTTCTGTCAATTAAGGATGTTTTTGGTCCAAATTGCCTAGCTCTGTTTAATCAATTTGTACGTACTAACAGTCTTTGCATTAGATGTGCATTGTCTGACCTACTTGGAGCAAGACTTTTCAGACAGTTAAGTTACAGCACAAATAAACCTCAGAAGTACAGCATATATTCCTATCCTCCTTCAACGACCCCACAGCATGTGTTCAACTCACAAATCAAATCTGGGATGATCGGTGCTTCCAAGGAAAATGTCTTCACAGCAATGTTAGTGATCAAAGTTTGGTG
Source organism: Stichopus chloronotus (assembly GCA_021234535.1). NCBI lineage: Eukaryota > Metazoa > Echinodermata > Holothuroidea > Aspidochirotida > Stichopodidae > Stichopus > Stichopus chloronotus. Next base: position 10,133,958 of record SFZH01000008.1, read on the forward strand.
AAACTGAATCTTACCCTATAATCTTGCCAAAATCAGATCTTCCAAATTTGTTTACCTTGCAAGATTGACATTCTATTAAACATCTACATAAGTCTTTTGCATAATAAATCATCCTCATCAAGAAGACCTTTATTTGAGAGATAATAGTGCTATAGCGTTGAGCGTTTTAATTTTTAAGTTTCAGGATCGATCAGGATGCTGCGGCAGTCACCAAAATTTGAAGCCCAACTCGAGGTACTCAGGCTCACGTGCACAGAACGACAGATCGAAAGTGTCACCAGCACTGCAAAGGGAACTTTTGGGGGGTTACCAGCAACTTCTTTTGTAGCCTTTGAATCGGCCGTAAAATGTTATATTATACATTAACTGCTGTTACACGATGAAAACGTTTCATGCATTAAAAACGTGAGATTTTTGCTTTCACGCTGCAGTCAGTCAGAAAAACAGCTCTTCCAATATGAGGTCAGAATTAACTCTTAAAGTCCTTTCGCTCAGCCAGAGTGCACTGTGAAATGTATACCAAGACACATTCACATGCATGGCTGCTTTTGATGGCCATTGCAAAATATGATTTGGATACTGGTAGATGAAAAAGGGAAGTATCAGAAATTATATGATGAGTCAGAACAATAACGCATTGCACGATAAGAAGCTTTGGAGATCAATATGAAAATGTAAAACACTGTAGTTGATATGAGGCATCTTTAGTGACTGTAATTACATGTCAAGTTACTGTCTCAAAATTTTGTCTGCGTAAATTTTCCCAAAGAGGAAGGGACCTAACAAAAAGCGTAACTCGTTGGGAAAATGATCCCAAGGCGAACCAGGGTAAGGTACACCAGACGGTGAAACAGAGTTGTTAGAAATGGATGAAATTTTTACCAAACCTTCACACACCAGGCACATTAGGAAAGTAGAATGGGAAGGAGGCACTAGTCCCATTTTAGTCCAGAGAGTTCCAGTATAGCAGTGTTAAAGGTTACCACTGCTCTTCATAGGCACAGCAGATGAGAGTGCATTGTTATGCTGAGGCATGTAAGTGAGGAGAGGAGTTTTAATGTCAGTTGCATGAAAGATTGGTTTCCTAGTATAAATGAGTAAAAATAGCTACAGTACGCCTTAAAGCGACTTTAAACTTTTGCTCAAAACGCATTTATTTAACTAAACTTATAACCTCTCTCTTAGCTCTGCATAACATGCAAGCATACAGAAAGTAGGAGATCTATAGAAAAAAAAATGCCATACTGAAGTGTTTCCTTTCACTTTAGTTTATTTTAGAATTTTACTCGAGGATACTCGAGCATCAAGGAATCCTATTCCATGTTGATAGTGGATGAACACCGTTGAATGTTGCCTACTCTTTTCAATCAGTGTTCAGAGGGTAACAGGGCAGGGTCGAACCAACAATCCCATACATACCCAAACCTGCTCCCAGGACCACCATTTAAGGTCCCCGTACTATGGATGAGAGTGTATCCCCCCAGTCTTTAGCCACTCTCCTAGAGGCTGGGAGGGATGGAGGACCTACCCTGCTCAGCAGCCCATTAGCTATACTGACCAACCTGAAGCAGAAGAGACGTGAATCGAACAACAGGAACTCAAAATGAAATCACTAAGTAACCCCCTCAGCACCACTGCAAACAGCTTTACTGAACAAGTTATTTCGAGTCCCCAGAAAATTTCCAAGTAGTTCCACCGGGATTTGATCCGGAGACTAGTGAATGCAAGACAGGCTACACTACAACCACCAAGCTAACCCTCTACCCTTAAGGGTGGAGGGTAGTGAGAGGTGTACATGTTAAAGGTTGCTAAGCATTCATTATAGTCCAGTGGCATGAGGTGCAATCGCTGCACAGAGACAGGTGACTACAGTAAGCAGGGTAAAGTTACTACGTAAAGTGATGATTTTCCACACCTGACAAAAGTGAGGTTCCTTTCTGACAATATCCGAAACTTTTACCACAGACAGAAGAAAGTCAGTCATGTGCATGTACAGCAGTACAAGGAAATATCGTTCTGTCGACATGGACTGTTTAACTTGAAGGAAAGGAAGTAAAAATCAAGCGACATTACTCTGTTCACATCCAAAGTTAGTTATTATCAATACTTCTGAAGTTACTGGTAGATCTTTCAACGTGACTCATACTGCTTGAATTCAGACTTGATTTTATTGACATTACAAATTCATGGAACATGATACCCTGCAAAGGCCATATGATCTTACCTAGATAAGAGGAACAGATACAGACGCCGCATGCCATTTGAGGAAGGTCTTTAATAGGCCAATCAGGGGATAATAGCATAATCACATTATTTATAGCTTTCACGTTACTCTAACAAAGGACAACCGGTGTAATTATCGGAAGCCTAATAATGGCACTTCAATTATAACCGGTATTTCCCTAACACATTTTACATACGTATGTTGACATAGACCCAAGAACCATTATTTGTATGCCTGAGAGGACTGAGCCTGAGGGCACTTTATAAGCGCTCATTCAACCACACAAACTTTATTTCTCTCGGATTGCTACTAATATTCCAACAAATATTTCACTTCAACTTTCAATACTTTTATATTTATTTTCGATATTGTACGAACCTTATCTTTGATTTTTGAGATACCAATTTCTTCAACATTTTTATTTTTTTCAATGCAGTAATCTAACCAAATAGAATCTGGCTACTGTCTTTTTCGAGTATATTACCTGTTTACCGTGAAATAACATTACACAGTGTGAACACGAGAGGTCTTTCCTTTTAATAAATACATTTCAAGTTTTCTCCACATGGAGTCTTAGGGGAATATGGCCTGACACAATGTCAGAATTACCACACCCTGAAATAGTGACCACCCCCATTAAAACCCCATTCCCTACAAAAACTCTGCTTTACCATCCTTCTTACATCAAAATGTGATTCATTGTAGGACATTTCATACAGCAGCTTGGTCAACATGATATATATAGCTGTGAAGCCCGCTAGTTTAGCTACTGTAACATGCATTCGATGAACCCAAACTGAACAACATGCAAGCTGGCCATTCCTGCCCTTGAACCTACAGTAATTAGAAGCCCCGAATATATATTGTTAGTTACACGTTAGAATGCACCCATACTGTAAGGCCTTAAACAAAGTCCTCTCAACCAGAAGAATTTAAGTAGATGTACAACACACCATTTGCCAACTTACAAATTACCAAATGTTTTAATCAAGATAGCTATATAAATGACGAAAAATATATATACTGCATGTAGCTCAGTACAAAACATACAGATCTGTATAGTGAAAAGCATTCTGCAGGGAGGTGGTGTCGCTAGTTGCTACTGCACAGTAAACAGGTATCAGTAGCAGAGCACACAAGGGGAACCTAGGGGGTGACCATTCATACTTTTTAAAAGTACATCGATCTTTTAACTGTACCTTGTCATTTGCACCACAGATGTTGGCATTGGTGTGTCTGGTGTTAGCTACATACTGCAGAGCTCTCTGTTAATTGTCATTGGTCCATTTACCTAAAAAATTTACTACTTCCCCTTTCCCTTGGGTTCTCAAAAATATTATTTCATATTCAAATTTAATCATGCGATTTCTTTTTCTCTCCATTATCTTCACATTGTAAGGATAAAAAAAAAAAAAAACAAGTTTCATACATTTTGCCCAGATGACATCATCTTCTGCCATCGCATGCATTTCATATACAACAAAAATCAATATTTCAAAGTACAAAAAAAAGCCACAAAAGAAGTATAAAACTTCAACAAGGTTTACATCGAGAAAATGAGCATGCACTTCAAAGGGATAGAGGTTAGTGGGCACCTTCTGCAAAAAATTGTTGCATTTTTGTCACATAGCCAATGCTAACTGACAGAAAGTTCTGTCCAAAGTTCGAGGCATGGACCATTGCCATATTAGGGTCACTTACCCTGGGCAACATCACTAAACGACTGACAGAGAGCCAAAATTGTCGCTTAATTACAAAGAATAGAATCCAGGCAACAGTTACTGTATATTGTGATATATACCTACGAACCTGAGTTCTGATCTTTCTCGTGATATTTGCAAGAATTTGGGGAGTATGATGTTGACAAAGTACATATTCCTCTGTCCAAGGCTGTGCTTTCATAGTTATTACTGCATATACCTTTCAGCAGTTGACAGGGCTCGAAGCAAGCTTGCAGTTCTAGGTCACAGCCAAAATCAGCAAATTTTATGGCTGTGGGCCTAAGGGCCCAACAGCCATGGCTGTAGGTCCTGTTGGTTATTTTGAGCCCTGAGTGTAGATAATCTTTTTGCTTTTAGGTGATGTTGCTTCGAGTTAACTCAACAACACTGCAAGGACTTCACTTAATGCAACTATTTTATGCTTTTTTTTATCCCCCTCCCAATTCTTTCACCCACCATGCCCCCCGCCCGTCCCTTGTTGGCTACGACCTCTGATTATTCCATCCTAGCAGAGTGTCAATCTCCCTGAGGATCTGTCCAAAGTCAGTTTTCATAATTGATCTAATTGCCAACTTGATCAAGCCATGTACTTGTACTTAACTCTCACTTTACGAAAACATCACTTATACAGTAAACATGCCGTGTAGATTCTACTGTAATCTTTCGATTCTTTCAATTTTTGTGATCCACAGTTTGAGAGAATAGTTTATAACCTACCAGGATACAGCAAAGTTGACAGCAGGATTACGGATCAGGTACTTAAACAGTCTCACCTTGCAGAAATCAAAATAATGTAATTTAAGTATATCTTACACCAAAACTTTTTTTTTCCAATACAGAGTCAATATGTATGCATACGCACCATCACACCAAATATAAATACATTGTAGAAACAATATATGCTTTCACACTGAAGCTACATGGGGGTTACATTGTTTAAATTGCTAGTCATTCATCGCCCCAGACAGATCCAATTCTCCCAACCACTACTTCTACAGTGTAGCCCCTCCCACAGCTTGTCTTAAACACCTCCACAGGTGTAACTCAAATCACTGGGCCCCCAGGTTTGTGTACGCTGTGTGATATGAGCTGCTCTGCGCCTAATCAAAGAGCAGAACCAACTAAGAATTTTGCCCATCTCTCGCCAAAAAATGTAGCTTGGGTGATAAGTGACTGCATTTAGAGGACACAGGTCCATGATAACACAACAGAGGTTCTACCAATGGGCTGATGTTAACCTTGTACTTCAACTTTGTCCGAGAAAGGGAAAAATATGGAAACAATGCATGCGATGAACTTGCTACTGTATTTTAAACAAATTATGACAACAATGTGCAACTTGCAAATTTACCTTTTACCACACAACATTTAGGATGGACATAATGCCTGTACATGCGGTAAATTTGGAAGTGAGCATGCAGTAATCAGCTTAAATGTAGAGCATTCTAGCAGAGCATATGAAATGAAAAAAAAAAACATCACTAAAACGGATTTGAAATTTTTGTCAAACTATTCCTGTCGATACAGTAATTACCAAAGACCAAGCGAGTACATTACCGTAACTAAGTGACAAATTAAAGAATGCAGCCATTAAACTTGCTCTGCAAGTAATTCAGATGTTTTAATGACGATTTGATTTGAACCGCACATAACTGATTACTCCAGTTCTGCGACGGATGCTTTTAAATACGAACGAAGACGCAGATACCGGGACGTGAATGGACATTTATTCCATCTTTTCTGCATTGCGATGGTAGCTAAAATGGATACAGCACAAACTAAATTTGACCGAGACAATTTGCGAAAAAAAAACAAACATCAATGATGGAAGTGAAAACACATGGTGGAGAAACATTGAGTATGAGAAAAAAAAAAGGGCTTGCCTTATAATTGTGAAAAGGATTGAGAAAAGATACTGCCATGTATGAGAGTTAGATCCTGAGGGAACAAAAAAGTAAAAAGAAGATGATTATTTTCATTTTTACGATCGTGTTAAAAGCATATATTATTGTATGCAGATTAAGGTTCTACCACTGATGATAAAGTTCACCCATTAGAGGGAAATAAATTGGTTATGCCATTAATAGCTTCTCGTTTTCTCTTTTCTTTTCCTTTTGTTTTGGTGCTGGCTGTGCACTATTCCCATCACTGCACATGTATCAGTGGTAAATCCAATTATACGGTGCTTATCCCTGTTATCTACCGATGAGCCGGCCTAATTGGCCCATAATCTAGCTTATGGTAGACCAATGATCCAGGTCTATCAACTGATGGTACACCTTTTTCTACTGGCAATCCAGGTCTATCCATTTTGCTTCTCACATCCCTTACTGTATACAATGCATTTACTTGCCTCTGACCTTTAATGATGCTTGGACTGCATTCCCTGTGAAATGCAGATATCTACAGTACAGTAGCTCTGAGTTGCCAGAATTCCATTTTGAGCTATTTGCTATGTATATGGTAGGGTGAAATTTGGCAATATGACACGGTGTGTTCACACAGAGGTCGTGTCGTTTTTCACTTTATCATGAAGAAATAGGGTAGTAATTTTGGCTTCTGGTAATAAAGTGCCATTCGGGCACTCCAGTACCTGCAGGTTATCTGTGAAAGCACTAGTTAAAAGGGAAGTTTATGCATAGAAGAGGAATATTCCCAAACATTTTTATCACAGACATAAGATGACCATTTTTGGAGAAAAAAGAAAAGGGTGAATCTGAATCACTTACGAGTTTTGGCCAAAATAAGTACTATAAAAAACCATTACTGTACATAAAAAGGATAACATGTTTTGAGGGCGTTGCCTCTGGCTGGTGAGGAGATATAGACACCGTCCATTGTGACAGGGCAGTATGTGTACATGTGACAGGTCAATGAACTGGTGGGAGTATAAATGACTAGTGTCAGAACCACATTTCGTTGAGAGGTCACATCCACTCTCAACCCTGCCAAAGGGGACAACCTCCCATTCTGTGTGCATGTCATGCATGCACTTGCGAGGATGCAAAAATAAGCAACCACATTGTGCAAAATCAGAAGATGTAAGCTTCACCGAACGATGAAATAACTGCATCCATCAAATGACCGTGGATTAACGAAATTGCTTCCGAAAATGGATTTTGGACCGAAAACCCTGACTGCTGTCTAAGTTTAACCATGGTTGCCTCAAATTATTGGTCGATACAGATCGATACTGTACGTGTCGTTCGGTGAGAATCTCCACAACAATCTCGATTATCCAGGTTTTTCTACTCTGATATTTAACTGAGTGTAAAAATGGGAGTGTCCACCATTTCAATGCCTTCCTTTTTTCTTTCTTTCATGCACTACACATACATCCACTCCACCACACATACGTATCCCATATATATTACATTTGAGCTACTGTACTGTGCAGTAGGCCTGACATAAGCAATGTCCACCATTTCCATCCCTTCATTTTTTTACCCTCACTACACACTCCACCCCAGATACGTATCCTCCACCACACGTACAGTACGTACGGCTCTACCTCGAGACCAAATTGTGTGACAATATGTGATATGCTTCTGCCTAGGCTAGCATACTGCAACATCCATCCTGTAGTAGTAGCTCTTTTTGATGAATTGCTGACTATTTGAATTAGAAATTTGGAGGATAGAAGTCTGAAGAGGATCCTGTACGGTACCATGTTGATCATGGATGACACCGGTTCTATTCTCTTCAATATAATGTTAAAGGGGTTCCTAGTTGAAATAGCTTATTTCATTGAGAGTTTGACGGACATCATTGCATGCCAATACTGTACTTCTAAGTAGCTTCGTTATCTATCCATTAAGGAACAGTTACAGAAAATGTGAGAAATTGTAGTGAACAGAAATTGCCTACATAGTAAAAAGTGTCTGCATGGCCACAGATTTAAGTAAATTTTGACCGTTAATTGCCCCATCATTGTTGCTTCAATTGTGTGTCAGATGTTTACAATCTCTTAGTCTGACCATTTACCATCAACGTATTAGTAATATTCAACAGGTCTGTACTAACATCATGAAATTAATACGAACCAACTCAGTGAGCCTCTTAAAGAGGGTAACGAGACGGGTGAACCAACAACCCCGTACAAACTCAAGCCTGCTCCAGGAACTGCCATTTAACGTCCCCATCCGCAGGACAAAAGACATCCCCCTGTCTATGGTCACTTAATTTCAAAAAGGCTAGGAGGAGTGGGACCTATTAGCTGTACCAATTAAAGCAACCTGATGTGAAGGAGACCTGAATCAGACGACAGGAACCCAAACTGAAATCACCGAATAAATCCCTCAGCACCATGTGCATAAACAACTTTGCTGAACAGGTCACTTTGACCACCCCCAAATTTAAAAGTGGCTTCATGGGACATTTGACCCAGGGACCTACAGTATAGTGATTGCAAGAAGGACAGTCCTAAAAAGCGAACTCTCCAACTCTGCAACCTTTTGAGTCTCAATAAAGATTTCTCTTATTTAAAGCACCTTGAACTCTCCTAACTTGAATATGAAGTACTTGTCAATCTTTTCTCTTAGACACCATTCTGCATAAATGCACTCACTCGCATATATACTTTCAGATTCAGTTGAATTTTTCGATCTATAGTGCAACAGTTCCATATGAGATGCAACCAGCTGGGTCGCTCAATCCTTTCTCTTTCGCTGCTTCAGGTACCCTATTAAGTTACTACTTATAACAGCCAGTGCCTTTACACTATAACATCCACACAGGCTGAAAACACTTTACTTTGTACACAAAAAATTAAGCTTTAAAACAACATATACAGTATTACACAGTGCAAGATTCCATTGGTGTACTTGTGTCATGCTACATGGTCACTTTAGCAGAGATCCTATTATTTTAAAAATGAGGGAATCAGGATATTGTCTGCCTTGTTGGGATTAGTGTAAATGTGTTAATGTTCACAAAAACTTTACCTACACAATTCAGTGTTGCTAAGGATGCGATCCCATGGATTGCATTCTTGCATCATGCCACATTGAACTTAATACTACTGACCTAGAGCTCTATGAGTTAATTCTAATCAAAATAAACAAACATGTGCTTTCCCATGTCACTAGCAAGATTTGTTTCAAATATAATTCACGTTTCAGCCGACTATGTATATATACAACCCAAGCCTTAAAAGATATTTTCAAAGTTACTTAGATTTTTGGCAAGTGTCAGTGATATTTTAATGCGTCTGAAGTATGCATATATATGCTCTAACAGAGAAGCTACAGTGCACAAGTTTCATTGAACAAACATCCTTTCAACCCACAAGGTGTGTATTGGCAGGAAAGTATGTCAAAAAAGAAGGTAAATTCAAAATAATTACAAGTGTTCAATATTAAACTGAAGTATAATAAAAACATGTATATCATACATTAAGCTTAATACTTAGCACCTTTGTAATCACTCCCATTCCATTATATTTTCATTTTTCTAACCTCAAACTCATCTTAAAACTGTTAGCCATTATTGGACACCAAACCAATTGAGAGAATTTTGCTTTTTCCTTTTGTTTTTCCTATGAAAGCACAACCTAAAAGACAAAATCACAGCAGGAGGTAAATTGTACAGATAAGCAAAATTCTCTTTTTATAACATTTATACTGCATCAATAAATTTTAGGTTGAAGCTTAGGCTGTAGCAAGCATTGTCATCTTGACTGCAAACAGTTCAAGCAGAAGGACAGTAAACCAACTGCATGTATACATACAGTATATGATTGTCACTTTAATGCAGGTAATCCGTGGTGCACGGATGTTATATGGTCAGAGGAAAACGGCACTTCACATCTACCTGTAGTAGCTGGTTTTTAATTTGTTTCACCAATGAAGAATATCAGGCCAGGCTGGAATTAACATACTTTTGCTGCACACTTAATACCCAACCCAATACAGTCAAATGTTAGAGAGCAATATTGTTCTAAGCTGGTCTCCATTAAAAGAAAGATTTGGGTATATGATCTAAAATAAGAAAGTTTGATGCTGCGATGCATAAGGCTTGGTGTACAAGTATGTCCACTTAAGAGGATCACTGCAGAGGCAACTTGGTACAGACCACTCCTCAAGCATGTGGGACCAGCAATGGCAGGAGGAAAGGGGTAGAAACTGTCCCCCCTCCCACAAATTATATAGAGCCCTCTTGACAAAAACTAGTGCCCTTATTGATATTACACTCACTAAGACTTTTTTGGAGTGCCCTTTCAGACATTTACCCCTTTCCCAACTGTAAATAGATAATAACCCTTTGAGATATCCCCTCTCTCCCCTGTGTGTATAAGAGTTGCAACAGCCCTGTTAAGGTAGCCAATTGGTAAGTCATGGCACTGTACTTGCTGGTGTCCCACTTGCCATCTCAGCATATTCTGTCTGCAAAAACTTCCAAAGTGGACCCCTGGTAATTCCCTGAAGTCCTCTCAGAATCCTTAATCCAGGACAGCAGTCACACTACACTGGCAAAGCCTAGGCCACTACTACTAGCATTAGGAGCACAAGTCAGGATCAGCGTTCGTTCTACCAACAATTAAGCAAGTAGCAAAGCTGAATTAAAATTTATGATGCCTTATATAAACACCATAGCATCAAATATGAATCAATTTTACGGTCAAAAAGTACAAGACAGCTATATTCCTTCAATCTAGCTATAGCATGCTATTCTGGAGTATGAACCAGCCTTAAGTGCACAGCTTCAAGCTTGTGCACTGGGGCCTTGATAATCTTGCTAGATCTGTTCATTCACACTGTGCTAATGTTGCTACGTTGCCAAAGTTTGTGACAAAGTCAAAATTGACGACATTGCTCACTAGACTCGATATTGGTGAAAGGAACATAAACTGTTACATAGTGGACACACATATTAGACCTCTGCTTCAATTCTGCTTCAGTGCTTCTACACGCATCTTTTTATGTTACCAACATTTCCGTATCTAGTGCACAGTACCAGCAATACACTTCAGAGCATCTGCAACAGAACCAAACTAAGAGCAAAAAACATTCAGCGTTTCAACGAAGATAATGAAAAATTCACAGACAATGCTAAGTATTTTGTGTTGTGTCAATGACGACGAATTAGCTACTATACACTACGATTTCATGGTTCATCATAAAATCTTCAACGCTAAGAAAGCCTTCTGTAATTTCAGTTTCATCTGTGGTTGGTCACAAAAAAAAATATTCTTGCTGATGTCAATTATTCACTGACTATCAGATAATTGGTAATATTGATTATCTTAATCTTGATCATGATTCAAACACATTTATGCAAGATACTTCCCAACTTGAGCAATCGTGTCATCTGCATACTTCTCACATACAAAGTTGGACCATCAGACGACCTTCACCTAATACAAATCAGTTTTCAAAATGGCTGAAGTCTTTGACAGCCGTTGACCCTAAACGACCTACCATCACTGAGAAAATTGGTACAGATCATATCTACTTATGAACACTACTTAAACTACACATAGCAAAACCATTAAATTTTAGTTATGTACACATTGTAACATGCTCTCACCAGGTTTCAGGACTTCAAAATCTGTTGACCTCAAATGACCTTTGAACTGATGTCATGTTTGGATTTTTGTTTCAGCATGTACAGAGATGGCATTATCACAAAAACTGCAAGACCACGATCACATTTTTGATATGAAAGTGAAGTTGCTGGACGTGGAAAAAATATTGGCAAGTTGACTGACTTGAAAATAAATATAACCAGAATATGTACTTTGCAATTGTTTATGATTAATCTTAAAACACATGCTCCTTATTTCAAATAAAGACGTAAAAGTCCAATGACAAATGATCTGTTTGAGCTAACTGCTTTGGTGTTTGTTTTTGTGTGTGTGTTTACTTTGTTTTCTTTTGTAAGTCTCACCAATTGATAAAAGATGCAGAATCAAATTTAAGCATATCGAGATCACCCCTTTGTGGGTATAATCTCCCAACAAGTTCAATAAGTACCTCATCAAAAACAGAAAACAAAAAGAAATCACACTTACAGTACAGTCCCTAGATCAACTGAGCAGTGTACACAAAATTAAGCACTTTATCACTCAGGCTTACCTGTACATCTGACTTTTCTCTTTTCTTTTCAACATGAATTCCCAGTACACGAAATGTACCTCCTACAAAATTTCTGTTTTTCCATACCAAGATACGCCACTCAGGATTGTAACAGAACAGGTGGTTTGTCAAAAGCTATGAAACCCACCGCCAGTTGTTACATTGATGCTGTAATGCATGCACTTCTTGTACTGTATTCTACAGTACATACGGTATGTTCAACCCGGTCACAACAGGCTTTCCATGGAAGGTCCTTGTGTCGTCTTTCCCTAAATATCTGTAAGTGTACTGACTGTACGAATGTCGAGACTAAAACAACAGTCTGTCTTGAAATTATTTACAGTATGATCAATCACCCACACGCCACAGAGCATCTGTACAAAACTCATGCAGTCACGATCCCACAGGCCTACATAACAGTACACAGTGTTAACACTGTGCAGACATTTAAAAAGAGCAACATCCAGTGTTGTATATAGCACAGAAGGCCTTTGTTTTCATTACTTTATGCATCTATCCTAGTTCCTTGTCTCCTGCAAATGATAAACAACACGAACATGTGGGGGGGAAGGAACACGACATAATACAATTCTGATGCACTCCCGTAAAATACATCTCGCAATGAAAAGCTTGAAGTGACCGAAAGATAAATATACTCACGCTGATAAAATAATATTCCCGACTGGAGATTTGACGAATGAGGCCAACGGTAACTGTACACCAGCAACACCTGTAATTAATGACACCGTACGTAGGTTTACGTCTTTTTCTGTTCTTTTTTTTTCGTTTCTCACAATGCTGCAGACGTCCTAGCTGATGTCCCTGCAGTGTGCAGCCGCAAGTTTAACGAACATCGTGATCAGTCTGAGAGAGAGAGAGAATATTCACGAGGATCTGGGCGAGATTATTACGCCACGTAACGCGTATGCTGCGGAAGACAGCGAGAGAGAGAAAGAGAGGAGGAACATGATGAGATGAGAGGAAAGTGTTGGGTCAATTTATCCAGTTCACTTGAGGATGATCTTTAAAAAGGGGTTAAATGAGATGGCTTCAAGTTTATCAGTGATTAATTTACTGATCGATTCTGGAAAGATATCTAGCCAACAACGAGCTCCTGTCTATATAAGCTCCTGTCGTATTCAAATGAGCAGATAAAGTATCTGCAGCTGAGAATTAAACCTTCTGCATGACGGTGAAATCTTTGGCAACATGGAAATGCTTGTTTGGATCTTGCTATATTAAAAGAGAAGCTGTGTCTGTTTTGAATCATAGCAATCCCTTCTACACAAGGAATAAGTTGCTCCGTTATGATGAAAACGCTGCGTGATACAGTATATACAGTAGTGCAATAGGCTAGTTTTTAATTAACTTATGGAGATGAGCAAACATTACACTCAGGTGATCAATGAATTTGGTTGCTTCAGTCATTTACAATGGCACTGCCTGAAACTGTACGTAACACCATTCTTAAGCATTTATCATAAATTTACATTACAATGATTTACTTACTACAGCAGCTCATATGAAATCAGGTAAGGTGCAAACCATGAAAACATTTTCTAAAGCATGTCAAAAGATATATTCTATGTAGCCTATAGAAATGGGCTTTTTGACAACAAATACTTGTTTATAAATGGTATTGTGAGTAAAAATTACAAAGCATATAGAGACTAGCATGGAAGGTCTGCAAGTTTTAGCCCAACAGTGACCAACATATCACAGACCAATGAAAGCCAAACGAATAAAGACTTGTAAGGAATCTTTTCAGCAAAAAAAAGTTTCAGAAAGACTGGTGGACAGTACTGCAGTTTTTCCATGCCACTATAGTCTTGTAACATAAAGTGATTGCGGGCGTAGGCAAAAAGTAAAAATATTGAAATTTCATCCTAGAACATTTGGTAAGGCTTTTAATTGCACCATTCAGACAACCTGGGAAAATAAATAGATTTCAGCTGGTTAATTCTGCCATATGATTTTTTAAATTTTTCTAACATAACGACAAAAAGTGTAGAATATGATAACATAGTGATTGATACTTTTCATTCAAATCAATGGTGTGCTTCTTTGAACAAGCCAATGGGAAGTATACTAGTATTGAATATTCAGTTAGTCAAAACAACTCAGGACCCCTGATGCCCGCAATGTTGTGATCAGTTTGTAGGTTATTTTGTAAATGCAGTGCTTCATTTCACCAAATACCACATTTCCCAATACCGACCAACGACAACTTGAGTAGTATGTTTTTGATACATCAGTGTGACCTGCACAGTTGCACCGTGTTTTTGTCCATAACATTACTGCATGCTAAATTAGCAAGCTGTACTATTAGGGAAGTGTTGTACTGTATACATCTAAATGGTAATTTATAGTTTTATGATCCTGCAGTCTTCTTCGTCTGAATTCTACATGGCACGCATGTCCCCAGCTAGCCTGACACAGCTCGATGAGCCCATCGACTTTGGTGTAATTCATGTGAATGATTTATATGTACACGTCTAAATTTGATGAAATTGGTGTGTTTAGCATTCTAGACTGCAAGTCTTAATTTAAAGCATTCTGCCATGTCTTGATTTGATGTATCTGATGGGTGTGTGTCCTACATCTCATGCAGTAATCGGTGTGAGTGTTCTATTCTGTCTCTCTATAGTTGAAATTTGGTCTACAATAATTGGTGTGTGTCACGTGTTCTATATACTGCATGTCTGTCTACAGTGATTGGTGTTAAAATGTTCTATCATGTACTTTGCTACATTTTCTTCTATTTTTTCTTACCATTGGTGAATGATTTTTCCAAATACTGCATGTCTAAATTTCATGTACAGTAAACAGTCTGGAAGATTCTCCGCTTCAGGAGAAAATCTTTCTCCCACAAGGGGAAGAATTTGTATTCATGAGGCATCATGATTAAACAATGCTTTGCTTACATAACGTTTACGTTTTGTGTTTCGAATCAAATGCACAAGAAACGGTAATTATTGCGTAAATTACTGTTGAATGAGAACTCGTAATATTTGTCGGGTACTACTTAATAAACGTTCATGTACACGGCAAGACAGCCTCCTGTATAATATTATACCAAATTTGACTCGTTTCTCGAAATTCCACATGTTTCAAGATAATCTTGGCCATATTTGTTACTTATAAGTCATTGTATGATATTGGTGGGGAATTGTAGTGAAACAAATTGTGAAAATAAACCCTGATTTCCCCTTTAATAGCTTGCATGTAAAATATGCATGTATGAACAAAATACCTGCAATGAAAATGAAATATACTTGGCAAAGTTGTAACATTATGGTACAATTTATCATGCTGCTGTCTCAATAGGAATCCATCCGCTATGTATCCACTGATAAAAGATGATAAGGGCTATTACACATACTAAACAAGTATCATGACTGAACCTGACTAGTACAGTGATCAGCACAGCACTGTACATGACAGACAGGTGTCCAAGCTTCCAGTCATGTTATTTCATGTACAGACTTCATGCTTTTCACAAACTGCCCTTGCTGACCCCACCGAAGATGTAGGATTTCTGTACACGACAATTATGTTACGCCTAGCCACTACACCTTACAACAAATATGAGATCAGTGCAAGCGTGTTTTGCTTATTCGTGAGATGATTGTGTTTTTCAGAGTTTCCGCAATTTGACCTTTAATGACTCCTGAATGACCTATGACCTCTGTCAAAATCAATAGGGTTCTTGTGCTCAATGTGGCACAATACCAGTCAACCTGACCAGCTATGCTGATTTCTGACAGAACTCTGCATTATGCGTATATCATAATATAAATTTACATCGTGGTGACAGAATTAGATACGAACTGTGACACTTGCCACAGTTGTCTCTCATAAATCAATCAAACTGAAAGTTTAAGTCCTGAAAGTTATGAAGCTAGACCAGTATCTACACTACATAATGTATGGTAGCAAAAATTCTTTAATTCTAGTCATAAAGCTATATAAGTTAACATGCAAAGTAGAAACAATGAAAACGTAACGTTTTTTTCCGTCATTATTTGTTCAAAACATCTGGTGGTTAAGTTAAATATTCATGACACTTAATTGTATCATATATGGAACTGTAAATATACTGTAGTACCTCGCCAAACATCATCCATGAAACCTGAACAGGTGCAGATCATTTGAAATTAACACTTAAAACCTCTTCACCTGCTGAAGTCACACAAGTAATTGTTCTCACCACAAGCATGGCAATTACTATGAGTAGCTAGGAAAAGAACATGAGGGTAGATGCAGTACTTACAGGTACATAAGGAAGATCGTGTTCATATCGTGATAGGACCAAGGTGATCCTTCAATGGACTTGAAAATATTTTACTAGAAATGTTCAAGTACATGGATCAATTATTAAAACTGGTCAAGAGTTCGACAAAGTTCCTTGGCTCTGACAGCCTATGTAAATTTTTCAACATCACATGTGCACCTGTTGATTAACACCATTTCAACATGAGGCCCGTATAGAGCCCAGCTGACCCTTTACTTGATGCCCAGCATCACTGCACTCTGCAGACTACAATTAACATTAGGCTTTTTCTAAAACATAGGCTGGTAAACTCCACCAGTCCAAACTTAAAATCCACTGACCTACAAAATTATGTTCTAATTAGGCTTCCTTCTGAGCTACATAGCCTATGTCTACAATATCATACAGTAATTCTAGTTGGGTCCTAATTTTGCTCATCTCCAATAACCTTTGGACTATTACACTATAAACCACTTTCTTTTTGACTTAGCAGGGTCTTCCCACATACCACATATGAATACTTTTAGGCCATGGAAAGTACCTGTGCAGTATTTTAGCCATGCAGTAATAATATACAGTATATACCTTATGCAAGTTTTTCAATTCCTGGAAAATCTCTAAGCAACGGGACTTTGCACCATTATCAGCCTTTGCAGGCACATAAGCCATTTTTGTTCAAATATTTACCGGCATATATATGCAGCACATGAGGACAGCATAATTTGCTTCATGCATGTACCTATTTTCTCTTTTCCAGAGCTGCTGTACTTGCAACTTTCAGAAGAATGGTTTAAGTTGTACACTGGACCCAAATGAAAATATAGTACAAAAAGGACTGAGGTCAACAGCACACCAGTTCTGTATCTGCCCTTCAGGGTTTTGCAGTTCGATGCACCGAAGTAACATCCTTTTCAACGAGGAGTGAACATCTGTAGTATATCACGTAAACAAACCTGGCATTATAGTTTACAGCCTACAGGCAAAAATAAGTACATTTTGATCACACCATTTTAAATAAAAGTAATAATTGCAGTAATAAAAATGTAAGACTTACTGTATAGTGCACCAAAACCACCACTGTGCTCAATGTGCTTTACAAAAACAATTCCACAAACTAGGGTAGTTGCCAGGCAAGACTGTTAAACCTATAGACAATACAGAATCTAGAGCTATTCTTTGTCAGGAAGGTACTGAAGCACGACACATACCTTGGCCAACCTTGTTGTCAAATTCTAAGGGCAAATATGCACCCAAAACTGGAATACATACAGTACTGAACTGAAGTGAACTTGAAAATCATTGAGCTTTACCCTGTAATGGCATAGTTCCAAAATAGTCAAACACTATTCAAGTCATATTTAAAAGCCAGGACAAACTATCCCCTCACAAGTTTGGGAACTGAAATTTTTTTCATGATGATACTTCATGAATTTCACAAAGCAGCTGTCAGGCAATTTATGTATTAGATGTGCAAACTAGGACATGTACACAATTAGCTGAAGATCACAAAACTTAGCTTCGAAAGGGGCAGAGCAAAACATAGTCCTACAGGGGGCACTGGCAGTCATTTGTTTCAAGTTTCATTATCACTGACAGAGTTACAAAGCAAATTAAGAGGCACAGACCTGGTTTAATACATGGTGCTACAGAATTTGGTGCAAAATGTGTTTTTTGAAAGGAAACAAAAGGAATCACAGGTCAAAGCACGAAAATTTATTTGTTTTTTTTTCATAGCAAAAAAAAATAACATTCTTGGATCATGCAGCTTATCTTAAGCCTTGAATTATTAGCCCTGTAAAGGACCATCACTATAACTGATGGTGAAACAACGAAAGGCTAATTATTGTCGTCAGTGACAGATTTTGGCATCTCCGGGGATACAATTGCATTTTTCCATCACTTACTTTGGGCCCAGCTGAGTTGACACATCACACCTGAAACATGTAGAAACATGTGCAATGCACGCATACATGTGCATAAAAAGCAGATCTGCGTAGATCTGCACAGTTAACAGCAGACTCCGGGACACCTGCCTCGAGGCTCAGGATAACTATGACCAAAATTATTCATCAGTCATTGACATCCGAGAAAGTAACTTCAAAATCAGCTATGCAGTGGTGGATCCAGGGGAGTGCCATGGGTACATGTGCACCACCTCCTTCATAGAAAAAAAAAATTCAAAAATTAATATTCTGTCTTGGACATCATCTCACTAGCTGTAGCTCCTCTGGTATAGAGGCTTGTACACCATATGAACAGCACTATGTCGATCTGTCATGTAAATGCTTCAAATGGAAGACACTCCGATAAATCCTGGATCTGCCCCTACAATTCTGACAGTTCTAATCCACATGACCAACAACTAGCATTTATAAAAAGTAACTGGTGTTTTCAAGGGTAACCCAGGTGTCCGGGTTCCCATGCAGTATTTTGCTACATGGATCCAAAATTGCTATCCGGTGCCTTCACAAAGTGAAACACACCACAACCACTGTGCGAACACACTGAGTCAGGTTGCCGAATTTCGCCTACTTTGCACAGCAAATGGTTCAAAATTATGGAATTTGCTTTTTCTCATGGAAAATCAGTGTTCCTGTTAATGAGTAGCACAGAAGGGTGTATGTAGTACAATGGTAAGATCACTAAACACAAATCATGTGATGGACATGTACCGTACTGTGAGAATGCCAGTGATGTCAAGGACATACTGTAGCTGACAGCGATTTGGTTGGAATACCCGGGTACACGGCGGGTGTGAGAAAAAACAATTACCCGATTCCTATATTTAGAAGTCAATTAAAACACTCATTTATGAACACCACATAGAAACATGCTTTGTACTATGTATGTGACAGCTGAATATTGATACTCCCTCTATCAGATGAGCAGTATTTTGAGAAAATTTTGAAACAAACCCATCAAACTGCACTGACACCAGTAATCTTTGTTCAAATTCTGAAAAAAACAAACATATGGACCTATTACATCATGCACTTGAAACACACAGCATATTCTTTCCTTGCCTCACAGAGGGAATTTTGCTTAAATCTGGACTCTCCAGAACTGGCTTGTCATCAGTATCAGAGAGTTTTGGTGCAGTGGGCACTGTACCAGCAACATGCAAAAAATCATGATGCAGAAACAAGCATTTCTGGACAAAGTATGATGTGAAGTGGTTTAATTACAGCTGTGTGGCCATTCTGCACTTTAAAAAGTGGCTAATACAAACAAACAAACAAAAATACAAGTGCCCTATGGGGACTAAAGTTCCTTTCTGAATGAAATGAAACTGACACCAATGAACACACACGTAGACAAAATATTAGCTAATGTGAAGTTTGCCTGTGACTCTTGTGACAGGGTGCATCTCAATTTCAAAGTTGTTGGGGTTGAATGCTGACTACATTTCCCAACTTTCTTATAGCTTGACCGACAAATGACCTCCAATAACCTCAAAATGACCTGTGCCAAAAGTATGAGGTATAAGATACTCCATACTTTGACCTACAGTAAGATGCATTAGCACACCATGGTCATCAAAAACAAAGGTGTTGGCAGTGAATGTTGACTACATCTCCCAAGTTTAAGTGAACAGCCTGACCAACAAATGACTTCTTATAACCTCAAAATGACCTGTACCAAGTTTATGAGACCTGTGTAAGATATGCCATACCTTGACCTGAGTGATCTTTGTATAAGTACAAACCATGGTTAGCAAAAGCAACAGAATTCTTCTCCTAACCATAATGCATCCACATAACAAGTTTGCAATCTGTCCAAGTTTCCTAACTTGAGATTTAGCTTACAGAGCTAGTTTTCAGTGTTTGGTTCCAGATGACCTTTGACCCCCCAAAATGATCGGAATTATCGTCTCCCAATAATGCAAAGATCTACTCGCTAAGTATGACATTTATCCAAGGTTCCTGACTTGAGATATCCGATATGGTTTTCAGTGTTTCTGACCTGTGTTGCGGTGACCCCAGACCTATGGTCCCCACCAAAAACAATTTACAATTTATCCACTCACCACAATGCATCCACATGCAAAGTATGAAATTCATCCAAGCTTCTTAACTTGAGATACTACAGTATGTTAGCGAAATTTTACGATTTCAGTGCCTTTTCAACTGACAGTACAGTGACCCCAGATGAACTTTGCCATCCAACAAAAACAATAAAATTGTCAACTTCTCACAATAATGCATCCACATACCAAGTATGGCACTAAATCCAAGCTACTATCCAGTTGAGAAATCCTGTTAAATATATAGTGTTTGATCTCCGGGGACCCCACATGATCATTGACCTCCACCTAGTTCAAGTGCAGTCAATGTTTCCCCAACTGAGTAACAGATATTCCCAAGCAAGCATCACACACTGACAAACCTGACTACATAGGATCCTTTGCCTATAAGCAAAGGGACCAAAATGTGCTGATAGAGACATTGCTGTATTAGCCAGTGTTTTCTCAATTGAAAGATCCTGATATACCTTGATGAACATCAACCTATAAATGACCACATTTCCATGTTACAATTTCACCTTACGGATCATTATCTTTTCTTTATCATCACTATTTTTTTTTCTTCATCATAGATGGAGGCACTTAGTTGTTATTCACTTATTTTTCTTTATACTTGCTGCCTCAATAACGCAACTATGTTAATTTATTCATGGATTAATCACCACTCCCGCGTTTCATGAGACAATAAAAAATGTATCATACAAATCTTTCAAAAACAGACTTCTCTGCATGCTACTGTCTGTACCCTGCAGCACCCAGATCAGTGTATTTTGCTCTATGGCATGCCAATTATGACAATTTGTTTAGTCAAACTTCTCCTGAGGCACTGTTGTTTGTGAAAAGAAATGTTCAATGTGCAAACTGGGGAACTATAGGATTAAATTCTTTCTTGTATCCGACCTGCAAAATGAAATCACCATTGCAGGGTCGGTATCCTCCTCAGAAAGTGTAATATTTCTCTTGTCCACATCCATTCCTGAGCAGTTAAGAAGTGAAGTGGTAATCCCAGCCTCCAAGAATTTCTCTGATTTTTCAGATTTGTTCCCACATTGTCCTTTGGTCTACCAAATCGTTTACATACTACACTTGCTCAAAATCAGATTTGAGTCTCAAACAAAGTAAAGAAATCCAGCGGTGGTTATTTTCTTTGCCAACATTTGAAATATGAATTTCCCAGAAAGTTAAATTCAATGTAAATTTGAATTAATGCAATGACATAATTGTTGTTAAGGCAACAATATACATCATGCAAAGAACCAACCAAATGAGATCACTGTTAATTTTTAGCACTGACAGTATAATTATGGGAGCATTAATTCACACTTTGTTGTTGACTTGAAAGCCCTCCTTGTATCCTACAGTACACTGAACTCAAATATGTATGAAACCTTTTTTCTTTTCCTTTTTTTTACACAAAGTTTGGTCACTAAGACGGAAGTTTCAGAATACAAACTACTCTGACAATAAAGGGTCTTATGTACACCAGTCTCATTATTTCTTCAACCCTTTCAACCCATACAGCCATACAGTACATAGCAGTATACTGTAGCACCACTTCACATATTTCTTAATACTGTGCATGTCACAATTTATCTCACAAGACAGAAAATTTGGACCAAATTCCTAAAATTAACAATTACATGATATCTCTGGAAGTGATTTTTGGCACTAAAGGTAAGCTTTTTCAGCTGGAGGGAGGTACAGTAATCCTCCATTCAAAGTCATTTCTGAGTGAAGTAAATGTGACTAAAACAAAGTACTATGTTAACCCTGATCTTGACAGGGAGTTGCTGGGAAATAAGTTGCTGATATACTTAAAAGCTATGTAAGGTGATGCTAATTAAGTGATTGTTTGAAGAGGGTGCAAAAAAAAGCAGGTTCTTAACAGTTTCACAACTGAAATTGACGACCAAATTCTATTCAGCAACATTATTGACAGTCTAACATCTTCTGGTAAAGGTAGGGGGGGGGAGCGTCACAAGTCAGTCATGACAACATGTGACAATTAAGTGACTTCTCCAAAGTATTATTATCTAGCAGTAGGTCCACCAATGTCGGATTTTGCTGTAAATACAAATCCCTAAGATTGTTAACTCTATGATTTATACATTTGAATAGGTACGAAAACATTAACAGATAATTTTCTCAGTCTCCTATGGGCAATTTAAATAACAGACATCATCTACAGTACTCATCAACTGCTACAGTACTAACTTTGACAGTCTGAAGAGCTATAGTAACATTCAGTTGCTGAGATAAATTCCTTACTAGGTTTTCATACTTAAACAATTGGTGACCTCAGATGACCTTTAACCTCCATGAAAATCGATAGGGATCATCTACTTACAATGGACTATCAACACACCAAATTCAAGCTAGCTCCTTTCCCTTCTTGGAATACCGTGTTTGCAAGGTTTTCAAACTACTTCCTCTTTTGACCTCACATGACCTTTGACCCCATACAACATACCAAACATCACCTACTTGTCACTGCCAATGGAGGTTGAAGTTTCAGCAAGATTTGGTTGTCGAGACATCCTTGACAGGTTTTTACACTTTAAACTCTAATGACCTCAAATGACCTTTGACCTCCATGAAAGACAGTAGGGATCATCTACTCACAATGATCTATCAACACACTGACTTTGATGTTCAAGCACCTTTCCATTCTTGAGATACCGTGTTTACAAAATTGTCAAACTACAGCCTCTAATTACCTCACATGACCTTTGACCTAAATACAATGCCAGACATCATCTACTCATCAAGTGCTACCAGTGATAGAAGTTTGAAGTTCCACCAACAATTGGTTGCTGAGATATCTCCCTTAAAAGGTTTTCACATTTTAAGTTCTGGTGACCTCAAATGACTTTAGGCCTCCATGAAAAACATTAGGGATCATCTACTCAGAGTACCAACACACTAACTTTGAAGTCTGTGCTCCATTTCCTTCTTGAAATATCATGTTTACAAGCCAGGGCATTACATACACTCACACACAGCATCACCATCACATAGATTCCTTGCCTGCCTTCAATAAGGAATCAAAAGACAAAAATATTCAAACTTTCCTCTAAAACCTGTTGCGGCACAGAACAGAACACAATTTTTCAACAAACACCACAATATCCCCGATACATTACAGCTTACAATGGAATCTCCACAAATTATGCCACAATTACCATACTGCTTATAAGCTGTCGTATCTGCATGTGCACACTATGCAGCAGGAAACACAATTATCAATTGAGAAAGGATTAACAGCACTTTAAAATAATAAGCACAATCCTCAAGCATCTTGTGACGTCATAAATTACCTTTGAACAAGGTGGGAATAACCCTTAATTGCTACACGACCAGACCGTGCATGCTTATCACTAAGCGGCTAAAAACCACACTAGAAACGAAATTATATCCTTGCTTTCTTGCTTCATGATGACAACAATTAATGTAGCCACAGTCTGGCCCAAGGGATAAAACAAGACCCATGGACACTATAACCATGTAGTTGTGCAAGCATGCAATAAAGCACAATATTTTAGACCAAACCTTAATTTAGACCAACTGGTTTACAAAATCACCCATTCATAAGTCCTCCTTTTTGATCAATAACTCTGCATGAAGTAAGCTACTGCATCTTTGCTCATGTACAGTATACTGTATTGTATGGGCTTAAACTAAGTGTAGCATATATACTACAGTATCAGACTACCAGATCAGGCTATGTTTGTCATATTTCTGCATCCCTTAATGAGTCAATTAGGCAGGAAATAGCCAGCTGGAAATAGCCACCAGGTATGAAGAAGACAATGGTTAAATACCTAAACCTCAGCTCACAGCAAACATCTGCAAGACATTAGGGTTCAGGTGATCGCTTCTATTATTTCATTTTAAGTCAAAGCAAATTCCCACTGAATGTCTTCCAATTCTGTTATGCTTCCATCTGTTGGTATAGAACTGCGATGTTCACATCCTGTGAGTGTCCAAGTTTCATGTGATCAATATCATTGTATTTTCAGGTCCATGTACAATTCCAGTTCGCAATTCACACAGACTTGGGTATACAAGCTTTAGGCTTCACGTCAGCCAAACTGAACTTATCTTGGATAGACATAGTCTACGGTGCTAATCCTTTCCAGTGAAGGCTTAAATCTCTTCATTTGCTCTCATTTTCTAATATCTACTGTACGTTTGCAAAAGGCTTACACATACAGAAAGTACATACATGAAGTCGTCCATAAGTACCTCAAGGTGTGTGTCAAACGACAAGACATTTGCTCTGATAGCTTCCTGTTTCAACCTTGACTAATTTGTTTGGACTCACTTTTGGAAGCCACCCATCCAATGCACATAACACTGACATTATACCAGTCAGGGACCCCGGTTCTGACTATTTCTTTGAGCTCTTGTGTACATGCTCCCTGAGCAGGCAGATCCTATCAGTTCTAATTCACACATATACACCTTCTGTCAAGGCAGTCAGTGGTAACTTGCTCACTGGTGCCACAGGGGCACAGGTCTCTCCCCCAAATTTAGCCAGGGGTTTCTTATAAACTTTTGACTGAAGATCCCTTTGAAAACCCCTCACATGACAAGCCAACCTGAGAAGTTAAACATTTTCAAAAAATATGGCTCACTGTATTTATCCACAAGTTGCAGTTTACATTGCTGAGCAACACACTGATCTTTCAATTCCAATTTATCTTTTGGATCATCTATTAAAAGTCTTTTCACATGTTTTCACATGTTTGTAATTCAACTTCAATTATTGCCAAAATGTCAATAAATTGTTGAATTAACTTTTAAGCTGGAAACTATAGATTGCTTGGAAGAGATTATGACTTCAAGAGATCTATCCAAAATATTGTATTGAACTAGACTGCATTTCGGTTCTGTAACATAACGTGTAAGTAGAAAAATATCTCAAAGGGGAGGGGACAATTATACCCTACCCTTAGATCCTTTCCCAGGCTGACGATCATTCAACTCACTCTTCCCCCCCCCAAAAAAAAAATACCCTGGCAACACCCCTGGTGGACGAAGACCTTGTGAACCATGCCTGTAGCTAGACTGACCAATTTGGGGGGGCACATCAATCTTGGACTTTAAGGGGAGCTCAAGGGTAGGGGTCTAAAGAGAGGGGGTACATGTCCTCTCCCTTTGGAAAAGTGTTTGCTATTAAGGGTTCTAGATCTATGCAAAATAGTGCAAAATTTCCATCTTTTTCCCCCTGTATTTGTACTGCCAAAAAAACAGGACCTTTTATTGATAAATTTTTGAAAACCGTTTTGGGGGCACATTTGCCTAACCTGGCCATCTATAAAAATATTCATTTTCATGAGAGCATCACAAGATACAGGCAATATTACTGTATTTTGAAACTTACTGTGTAAGCACCCGCCTGTGTTTACAATACAGGGCTGGTCCTATGTCTGAAACATTAAGTAGTCGCATACATGCACCCTTACTATTTTACAAACACCATTTGGACGGCGGACTTCAATGGTCCAGTTCGTCAGATTGAGGTCAGGTATTGAGATTGGAGGTAATTATTCCAACTTCAGAGTGACATTGTTTTTGGAAGGAACACGTACCCCTATAACCTACTCACTTTGCAGATGCAGTTTCAATAGAACATTTCATGCTTACACACTAAGTGACATTACTGTAAAGGAATTGACTGAATGGCTTAGGCTACCTCCAGTCCAGATATTGCAGCAATCAATTTGAAATTGAGACATATGATTAAGTCTCAGGTGGCTATACTCAACTATATAGCAGTAGGTGTTGGGCAATAAGGGGGATGGTTCACCCACATTATTAAGCTGGCAGAATGTATATTCATTATGTTGATGGTAGCCAGTAGACCCATATGGAAGAACTTGAAAGAGGTCATGTCTGCATGATTTTGAAGTTAACTAGACCTTAGGGCTAGGTTTAACTCAGGACGGACCACATTGTCCATTTACCCAGCAGCAACAGTAACAAAATTCTTTATTTTGAGCTAGTGAACGTTATCACCAGTTCGTAACGTTCGTAAGACATTCATCACTACGCAAAACATTTTAGACTAGCAAAGGCCTAATGTGAACGTCCCTAGGACTAGCCTTAGAATTTAGAAGTAACTGACAAGGCCCTAGGCTAAGATATCTGTGTGTCCAAAGAACTAAGTCTATGGTTGTGTCTCAAGACTATCGGCCCAGCCTAACAAGTGACATAAGTAACAGCTAAGTTAGTGTCAGTGCAAACGTTAATTTCGGCGATATAAACATGAAAAAATGGCCTACATTAGACAACAGGTCTAAGGCTATATTTCTATAGAACCTTCATTCTACTTACTTCAACGAAATAAGTCACTGCTTCTTCCGTGCACTAAACAACCTTTTCAGAAATCTCAACTGTTTGCTGTCGCCGTGTTGAGTTACCGTTGCACGTTGAGTGAGTGAGTTCGCGCATGGAGCTGCTGGTTCGAGCTCGCATTCAATGTGCAGACGATATATCCCCGGGAGCGGCCAACAACACAGCGGACGACACTGTTGTCGCCAACTTGGGAGTGAAGGTTACCAGCCGTTACGTTTCCTGAGACGAAAGTCCAGACGACTATCGCTATGGCCTTCCTGGAAATGATCTGATTTCGTACAAAACTTGTGACGGGTCGAAAGGGGAAGAAATTTAGTCACAATCAGTTTTTACCACCAAGTTAGTAAGTGGAACACATCAGGAGCTTAATAAAAAAAAAAAAAAGGATACAAAAAAAGGTACTGCTGACTCAGCCGATGTGCCATGAAAATGTGATTTATGACACTTGCAGATCTCAACCTTACTTGTTCAACCGCGCCAGGATTGCAGTGCATTTTCCAAACAAATAAAAATTTAATGGTATCAGTGACGACTTTTTTTTTCTCTCGAGCTTCATTGAGTGACTCTTCTCTTTTTCTTTATTTTGTCTATTTTTATCAGGGAGTCTGGGATGGGAGAGCTTGTACATGTCAACAACACTAGTTCCGGCAAGATCGTAATTTTACGTATTTTTTTTTATTTGCAATTGGACTGGCATTTGCACGTACAACAGGAAACAGCGTGTGCTCGTTCGACATAGGCTGACTGGACAGATGTTTGCAAGTGAGTGGAGTACCACAAGGTTCTGTTTTGATTCCAGTTTTGTTTACCTTTTTTTTTATTAATGACATTGATGAAAACATTTGTAGTAATATTATCAAGTTTGATGATTATACCAAAATTTTTAATGGTGACGTCTCTTTAGTTCTTCAGAATGAGCTTCACGTTTAAAATCAATGGTCTAATGTAGGGACTGGCATGCAGATGCTTTTTCATGTCGGTAAGTGTATTTACAAGTCCGGCTTGCATCTGGGTAGAAATAATCCTAAAGTTTTTTTTATGAGATGAATGATGTCACCTTGCTGGCTATTGACGATGAACTTAGATCTGTGATTCGTCAGACTCTTTCAACCTAGTAGACATATTGCGGAAACTGTAAGTAATGACATGCCGGAAAGTCCGCGCCAGCAGTGCTTAGGATTTGGAGATTTTGCTCCCTCAACCTCATAAGTCTTGGTGAGTCCAATTCTAGACGGTACTGTAGTCCAGATTGGGATCCCTGTATGAAACAGGACATACAACCTACTGAGAAAATTCAGAGGCGGACGTTTCACTTTTATAATTCCTGGTCATAGTGAGTTACCTTATTGTATTAGATTGGACTATTAGGACTAACGTCATACACTTGAGGAGTCTCAGGTCTTCCGTCGATAATTCATGATCTCAGCTGAAGATGTTGACCGTAGGGTCTTGTTCACTTTGAGGGGGACACTGGTGTTACCAGAGACCATGCATGCTTTTAATCTTTTTAAGAGTCAATGTCATCTAGATGTTATGAAACGTTTCTTTTAATATCGTACTTGTTAATGCTTGGCATAGCCTCCCACTCGACGGAAGGCAGTTATCTGTACTTCTGTAAACTCCTTGAAATCTAAATTTCCTCACGACGGACAGGCTGATGATGATGTTGGGGGATAATATGAGTCTTATTTGACCCCCCCCCCATCTGTCATCAGTATTACATTCTGATGGCCTACAGTTGAATACGTACTGTACAGGCCTGCAATTTCCGCCACCCCCCCCCCCCTCCTAACGTTGAAAATGTACTTTTTTTTTTCTTCTTTTTTTTTTGAAGACAAAAGGATTTCTGTGGACAAATAACCTGCAAAAAGATTTTTCTCAGCGGCAACTGTAGGACCTACTGTGAAGAAGGTAATTAAGAACTCAGCCAGCACGACGTCCCAGATGGGAACTTTCTTAGGCCTACTCTGTTTTTAAGCCACAGTAAACAACAATCTTCACACCTTTCATCACGGAGTTCAAGTGAAATAGGCATGTTAGGCACTTCGTTTTCGGAGATAAGTTCGGCCTTGAATGATGCACCAGTTGTATCAAGTATAATCATGTAGTATATTCACCAAGTGAGTGGCGCCGTTCCTGCTTTCATTTTTGCCTCGAGGGATTAAAGGGAAGTCACACCACACTGTTACGATAGCCTAGGCTAAGTAGTAAATCGTTGCTATAGACATTTTCTTTTCTTTTTGTAACGTGTGTCTATTGGCACGGGCAAGTATACGCGAGAATCCACAGTAACTTTGGCAGGAACGATCGACTTTAGCCAATGAGTGATCGCGAGCAGGATTACTCTTACGGTTAGGGGGGACTTCCCGCGAATACGAGAGGAAAATACTCGATTTCTTTTTCTTCTTCTTTTTTCTTTTTTTTTTTCGTTGTAACTTTTAGTATGCGATAACTTCATGGGCAACATCACATATTTTTAAAATGGATGTCTTATTTTGTGTGAAGCAGGAAGTATCCCAGGGTGATTGGGTGTCGCATGTAGCACGAGCAATACGTCGCGTACATGCGGCACCCCCTTACAGCAGATGGGCGTAGATTTGGTTTGGGGGTTGGGGCAAAAGTTTCTGACGTGTAGAGACACGGAGCATGTCTGGGAATGAACTCAGAAACCCATACACCCAGGTTAAAGCGAGCACACCAGTACAAAAACGCAGACACACACAAACACACATACACAAAATACATAATTGGCGTTAGATTTCTTCTCATTATATTCATTTTCCTTTTCAGTTTTTTTTTCTTTTTCACGGACTACCAATGTATGAAAGAATCAAGTAAATTGACAGTAGAATAGAAGAAAGACAGTAGAATAGAAGAATAGGAAAACATTTTTGTCAAGGTGAAACAACATGGGTGGGATTTGGGCTGCAAAAGTGGAGGAGGCAAACACTGCTAAGCGTCCATGCTCTGTGGTTGCGCAAAAGCCCTTGTCAGAGCAGGGAGTATAGCCAAAAGGTGTGGAGGGGAATTTGTCACCCCCGCCCCCCCCCCCTTGAAAAAAATTTGAGCTGAAATTTGGGAAAATTCGAGAAATTTGGAGAGATAGATTGACCATTTGTCATTCTTTTGTAGGATGAGAAATTGTAAAACATTTCTGTGCACGATCCGCATCGATAATGCTAAAACTTTCCCCAGATGCCAGTGTGTCACTGCGGCATGAAGTATGCCAAATAGTCGCGTTCCAAATGTCTCCGAGTTTCGCGGTGCATGTTGGGTGGTCATCGATGTGTCGGCCAATAGTTGTAGCGTGCTTAGCAACGGCCAGGCTAAAATATTATTGGACGGGGATTTTTTTTTTTCCTTTTTCTTTTGCGGTGACGGAAGGGACAGACTTGGGGAAATGTCCTACCGATATTTCAAACTGTACCGATCAATTACATATATATTCAGTTCAAATCTACTAACATCAAATGTAGCAGCACCATTTTACATGTAGTCCACCCCACATAGGACCTAATCATTTTTTTTTCAAAGGGGAGGGGAACACCCCTCCCGTGTGAAGTAAAAACAAATGCCGGGTGGACTTAAGTAATGACTACATTGAGGTTCTATACTTTCTCTTCGTAGACTTGCTTAGCGTATCGAAAAAAAATGGTAGATATACCTCTCTGATTGCAGGAAATGGAACTTGTCAGTCTCTCTGGCCTCGCTAATTTCTGCTAAATTATGTTTATTTTGTAGAACATAAGTTAAAAAAATTACACTTTCACTAAGAATAATGTATATTGCTGTTATAATTTTTATTCGGCTTACAAAAAGGGGGGCAAATGTGTGAGTGTCCCCTCCCCTCAAAAATGTGGAGGGGACATATTTCGATATTTTCGAAACTCTTTTCCGTCATCGGAGTTATTTCCTAAATTTTTCTTGCATAGGGCCTAACTTATTTTTGTGCTTAATGACTGAATGATACCACTACTTATATATCCAAGGCTTTCGTTTCTTACCGTGCTTGGAGAGGCGGATATAGGACAAGGGGGAACTTACAATCATCATAATTGTTACAAAATATTGTAAAAAGCGTTGTATGCGATACTTGCATCTGAAATTTCGTAAAGTTTACTCAGATCAAGGCTGCGAATTCTACTGACAAAGTGACTTACATTCATTTCACAATAGCACCTGGCATAGAGCCCGTTTCCACAGGAGCTAGTTCTGAGAAAGGTAGGAAAGATAGGACATCGCTAATGTCAATTATGAATACCCCAGAGGTGAAAACCCTGCTACATGATGTATTTGTAAAGATACTGTCAACTAGTGAAGCACTACGTTCTGTGACACGAGTAGGTTTGGTGATGGTTGGAACAAAATTGTTTGAATACAGAATATTCAAGAAATCAGAAGAACTGTTCATGAACAAATCAAACTTGAAATCACCCATGCATAATGTAACTAGGCGAGTTTTCATTTGGAATTTTATTTAGAATTTCGCCGAAGTAACCGTTAAAACTCTGACTTACACCATGGGACGGTCCATAGATGCCACCAACAATAATGGGAGCTTTAGTTTTACTCCCCCTTGAACCTTTTATTTAAACAGACACTTTCTATTCATTGTTAAAACGGAGATAACCCCTTTAACAAAACCAACCATACTAAAATTAAACAAACAGCCCTACACCACATCCTCTCCTGGCAATCACATAGATCTTCAACAAGTGTAAGCCCTCTATTTGCATAAGTGGTGAGCTATTATCCCCTAGCCAAGTTTCACTGACCCCAATCACGGAAAAATCGTGCTTAAGTGTAGAAAGGAAATTTTCAAGGAATGGCTCCAAATTTTTGTTCAAGCTACGGCTATTACAGTGAAACGAGGAAAAGGCAGGATTGACGGATTGCCATCTGATTAAGTGTATCACTATCATAGTATTTGCAGTTTACATCAAATGTATCTTCTTCGTTATGAAAAGTTTGAGACAGAAATTCTGTTAGGGATTGTTAAGATTTACTCGTCGAGCACGAGACATATTCTAAACTGATAAGATAGTAGTAAGGCATCTGAACAAATGTTCTGTTATCAAGTCGGACGTAAAGAAAGCAACAAATGATCAGCAATTGTTATTCGGTCTTTTGGTATTTCATATACTACATTGAGAAACCAAAATAAATCCATAGAGATCAGTTGGATAATAACAGAATAATATTAATGCAACGGAAGGATACAGAACGTGGAAACACAAAGTACAAGATACAAAGTACAAAATACCACACATAATAAAGAATTAAACCTTTGGTTGGTACCATTCAGTACAGGCCAATTTACAGGCTCCGTGAGAATATGTATGCACACTCTCCAATCAAACCTGAGGCACTGGACGTACAAAGAGAGTGTTATAATGAAATCTGATAGCTAGTCTTGCATGAGAACTGAGGCTACATTTACCTCCTTCGTCGGCACATTTTGAGAACATTACCAGTGTGGAAATTAACCAAAGTAAAAAAAAAATACGATGATATCATTTAACTTATGCACATAAACCATTGGTTATCAAGATATCGAATATTTAAAATGTATGCTCAAATTAGCATTTATCCTCTGCCATGCAGGTCCATCCAGGGCTCAAGTTTGTACATATGAATCTGGTCCTTGGTGACATCAGACATCTTGTTACCTGAGGTGAGAATTTATAAGAGATAGAAAATATCCAAGTTTACCTGGAATCACTGCCGTATATATGCAGGACGGCGCAAGCAAAGCCCTGTGGCTCTATATATGCATAACGCCATGCTTTAGGGGTTCATCTCTGTATAGGAACCCTATACGTCATGCATAAATGCCCTGTCGGCTTGCACTCCGCAGAAATTCACAAGGCAAAACGAAAATTGGGTCGGTAAGATCTAACGTAACGAAGTGACACTGAACCAATATACTTTTACAGGAGATACCAGGGTAAACATGGGCCTATCGTCGTTACTTTGATAGCTTCTGTACGACCCATACATGTGAAAACACTAATAAATGTAATACCCGTCATAATTGTAATTATTCTTAACCACAAATGTAACACTCATCATAAATGTAATAAATGTTAATATTTATTAAGTGACACCACCATACATGTGATAATGTTTAACCATAAATGAAATAACATGCACCGACCACGCACGTAATAATTTTAACCATATATGTAATTGATTCTAAAAACTTAAACACTAAAAACACTTAAAAATGGATGGCCTCTGACACACATTTCAGCAAGTTGCTCTTAGAGTGAAATACATTTTCATGCATTGGTGAGTATCGTGAAAGAAAATTTTGAGCTTGACCTCATCCAGATGGCGCGAAGCGGTATTTTCCGAGTGATGGTATACTAGTAGGAAAGGTTCCACCCATGCAACAGGGACATGTCTGTCATTTAAAGAAGAACAAAAAAAAAAATCTATGAAGAATGGAAACACACATAAGATAAGTTGAGATTATACATGGGGGTGTGAAATTAGTCGAACCCCCCTCTCCATCCGGTTCCTTCTCCATGTAGCCTACATCTGTTCCACAAACACGCACATACGGTATACATACACACATACGCCTTGAGTTGTTCCTTTGCTTCCGGCAAAGAGCAAGGTGATGATTTGCTAAGGAAAGAATTATTGTAAGTTGACAGACAGGATGCCACAATCGTTTGATCACAACCCGTGTCCCCGGGGTAAGGAGACGAAGTAATACAACCACCTTGCACCAACAGTTTTGCCATGAGAGGGACCTGTCGCCACACCCCTCCCCCCCCCCCCCCTCCCATCCCGAATGGGAAGATCACCTAAGTAAGCGTAAGTTCCCATGAAGTTCTAAATAGATCGTCATGCATGCATGTATAAGGAACAGTCAAAATTCATTCACGAAGGCAAGTTCATGTCATGTATGAAAATTTTCAACATTGTATTATCTCTCCACTTTCAAATATAAAATTTCTCCAGATATACTTGATTAAAAATGAGCATATACCTCTAGTGTTCACATGTGATGAACAGACAAATTAGGTTGTTTTCCATCCTTGGTCGGAACTTGGCAGACGATGCCAATACAACATCTGCATGGCAGGATGTCAACCATATTACTTGGAGAAACAAACAATGTACGGCTAGTTTTCAGTTTATAAAGTAACATTAACTGTGTGACATTTTATAATAATGTTATATCTTAAATTAAGGACTCCCTTTGTTCTGACAAGAAAGTAACAAACCAATCGACTGAATTATGGGTATGACCCATAGTATAGGGAACCTGAGTATACACCGTGTAGAGTAAGGCTGTCATACACACTCTCCAAAACTGTAATTCTGGAAGACCTCAAACAAAAAAAAAAACTCGAAATTTGCACTCTACTTTAATATACTCCAGGCCGTGCTTTTCATTCCCTTTTTAATTATTCCATCAAATAATTGGTGGTACCTTTACACATTTAAAGATATCTGTAATTAATGTAATGATATCTTTTATTAATTAGGGATATCTGCAATTCTTGCCATCTCTTTACTGATATCAGTAAATCGAAGTCATGATATCTGGAATATATTTCATGATATCTGTAAAAGACTCATCCTAAACAGACATCAAAAATTAAATTATTGATATAATTAATTCAGTAACAGATGTCATTAAATCTGTTTAAGATATCAGTAACACAACATCACATATAATTATTTGGCTAATATAAAGATATCTTCAATTCCAATTGATGATATCATTAAATATATGACGTCACATATAGTTAATTTTGGCTTATTTAAAGATATATTCAATTCGAATTAGTGATGCCATCAAATATGACGTAACATATGCTTACTTCTGGCCTATTTAAAAATATTTTAAATTCGAAATTATGATATCATCAAATATGACGCCACATATATAGTCAATTCTGGCTTATATAAAGATATCGTCTATGTGAAATTATTACATCATCAAATAAGACGTCACATATCGTTAAGTCTGTGTGATTTAAAGGTATATCCAATACCTATTAGTGAAATCATTGATTTGCGTAATATCAGGAATATTTTTTTTTTAATTAATTCTGTTTTAAGTATCGAGGTTTCAAATAGCAAATTTTAGTGCAGACATATACCGAACGTCTTTAGGAGTTTAAGGTGTACCCTACGACAACTGTCTTTCGACAGGAGAGAATCAGACTCGAACGAATAGTAGGCCCATTCGTGGTGTATATTATCTTGTTGAGATGCAATGGGTCTTTGGTAAAAACATGCTAAAACTGGTCGAAAATTAGCGTAACCATTCATGCATGGGAAACCTACGGAAGAGTAGAAGGGAAATGCAAAAGAGAAAAAAGAACCATCTCGGCAAAATAACAACTTTCCAAAAATTGACATTTTGACGACTTAAATTAACTCGTCAAAATGACAGAAATCTGAAATTTGGGGATTTGATCATCTTGCAAAAATGATCGAAATTGGAAAATGTTATAAAACATTTCCGCAAAATGGCAAAATTCAGACTTGTCATTGTACCGAGTTTAGACAACTCGTTAAAATGGCAAAGTTTTGAAGAATGAAATTTTGTAGAGATTGAACAACTCGTCAAAATGGCAGAAATTGAAAAATAGACATTTTGCCAAGATCTAACTAGACAAAATGACAATTTTCGAAAGTCTGCCACTTTGACGAGATGTTTTAACTCGGCAAAATGACGAGTTCGTCTAACTTGGCAAAATGACAGTTTTCTTAATTTCGATATTTTGACGAAAGCGCATTACATTTGCAAAAATTGGCAATTTTCCCAATTTTGCCGTTTCGATCAGTTGGCAAAATGGAAATTTCAGGAATTAAACCCTTTTGACGAGAAGTTTCAAACGGCCTGGCAAAATGGCAATTTTTAGATTTTCTGTTTGACAGAACATGCTTTCGGTAGGAAATCTATAGGGCGTATTTCTAACAATCGTATCCTTGATAGCCGGGTAGTTAATAAATATTTTATATTGTGTAAATGGAAGATAATGGTGAGCTATTTGCATAATTTGATATGTTAACGTGAAATTCAAACAAGGTCGAATATCCAAACATAACGAGTTATTATTTTGGGCAGATATTTAGCCGACATACATGGACGAAGAAACAAAATCATTTTAGTGTGTTCGGCAAGTGTGTGCATGATTCGGACCGATTATTTTCTCTTTGGGTTTCCATAAGTGTAACAAATTGTTGCTGGAATCTCTGTTAATGGAGTCTTTCGTGTTTGGGAGCAGTTAAAAAAATAGTAGAAAAAAAAAGGGGGGAAAAAGACGTTTTAGCTAGTGCAGCTAGCTGGTTAGCAATGCCTGAAAAAAAAAAAAAAAACGACACATAGTAACTTGTATTGCGTATTTGTTGAATGCAGACGTACTGATGATGTAGCGTCGAAGCGGCCAAGCAATGGCGTCATCATAAATGGCCTAATTGTTCTTGCTGTTGCAGTTATTGCTGTTGCTTGGCCGTGGAAAACGACTCAGTTCAGTTCATTTGACGATGAAGTATTTTAATTTTGTCGCAGAAAAAGTCAGACAGATGTAGTGGCTAAGATTTTTTTCCTGTAAGGAGGGGGGGGGGGGGCTGTGTTGGGGACAAAGATATAAAGGTTTCGTCCTTTTTTAAGGTTGCGTGGGTCTGGTTTCATCTTGAAAGTGAGGGTGCCGGCATTGGCATAGGTAAATAAGTGTGAAGTTGTGATATGGGTTTGATATGACTGATTGACTCCTAGGAGAGGGGTTTAAAGGGAGAGGATTTCACCTCCTCTTCTGGAAAATACATACATGCCAGCACCCTGGGCAATATGGGGGCCAAAAGCTTCCACTGAACAACGTGATGTGGTGGTAAAGGTATGTTCAGCCCTCTGTATTCGCAAAATTCTCCAAAAAAATGAAATAAAATACAGAGGATGAATCATGATCCATTATGATTGTTGTATCATCTCGAACCATTGATACAGTATGAGTTACAAGTCTTCGTTCATTGATTCCCAGGTAGGGTTCCAACATGGGCCCCATATCGACGAACATATGGGGCCCATGTGACTTTGCACCCGGGATTCATAGGGGAACCTATGGGTCAGGAAAGGTGACCCATATGATTCATATGGACGTAGTTCTGGGGTCCATGTAGAAAATTGTCCCATGCCTACCCCATATGGGTCACACGATTATCCGGGCTGGCCCATATATCCCCGCAATATCATACGGGCCCAATATAGATTCACCTATATGAGACCCATGTTGTAATGCTACCAGACTTCGTTTCTCCGTCCCTCTGACATGAGATCCCTTTTTCAACGTTGGGTATACATGCAGCTTAGAAGTGTCATTTTCCTGTCATCTTTGGGTTTTTGAAGTGAAAAAAAAACTCTTAGAAGCTCCACGTCAAATAATTATGGCGTTCCGCTTTAGTCAGTAGTCCTGTCACCCCCACATTTTTTCATTTGCCACGTTGAGTATATTTGAACCCATGGCATAGATGTGAGGGGCCCGTACTAATTTTCCGTGTCTATGACCTCATCTGTTCTCGGCAACGCTGAAACAGACAAACTATGTAATTGGTCACAAGGTCAGGAGAAGTATATGTTACTATGTATAAATAGGGAGGTGTCAGCTCCATGTCATGATCATTTGACACTTCACTCTTGATGACATTTTAGACTAATTTCGCGTTCCACAGATGGAAAATCCCTTGCCAGTTAAAAATATATGACGTAATATGCCTGCACCCGGCTAAAGCTGTTCTCTGTTTCGCGAAACTTGACTGGCACCTTTACTCCATAATACCAGTAATACCTCATGCTGGATGTGGCTGTGTTATGCAACCTTGACTGCGTTGTAACGAAATACAAACTGGGAAAGAGCACACAGTTGATAATCTCAGTAGTATCAGTGCAAACTACTTTGAGTGATTTACTAGGCATTTATCAGTGGTAGTGGGACAGAGTATCCAGGCTGGCAGTGACGCTACAGTTAGGGCTAACGTTAGCCTACCATTCTCGTTATTTAATTTACGTCTAACCTAGCCTACAGTACAGTACCTTACTACCTACGTTTAACTTACAGTTACACGTACCGCACTACGTAACGTAGTTTTGTGTGACTGACAAGTGACAAATAACATAGGCCTAACATTGGCTTATGCTGCCGTGCTCATCATTTAGTAGCCTAGGCTGGGGACAGTTTCACTTTCAGTGTGTGTCTTCAGTACCATCACTCACAGTACTATGACCTCAACCGGGTAGGCCTATGAGTATGAAAATTCCAAATGCTTTCCTCGATTGGACTTTTAGCCTTTGATTTGACTTGAGTTTGACAGTGACACCTTACAGTTACACTACAGTAACGTTAGTACGCTAGTACCCAGCATCAAGTTTCCACTCTGACTGAGAATCAGAACAGTACTCATTAATGCTCACTGCATAAAACTTTCAACTAACTTGAGATTGGTATCTACTGTACCTTTTTATGTTCAGCACAAACTCAGTTGAGAGTGAGCCATTACTCAGTAATATTACGGTATTACTTGTTAGTGTTGGAACTGTTAATTTGTCATACCTACTGTACAAGGCTACAGTAGGGGCGTGCAGTATAACTACAACTTAGTGCAATATTTTTGCAATAAGGAGCCTAGTGCAGTCACTAAATTCAACATGGGTGTGCCAAAATTCTACCGGTGGATAAGTGAGAGGTATCCATGCCTCAGTGAAGTTGTGAAGGAAAATCAGGTGAGTTGAGCCTTGACAAGGAATCATGACATGATTTGCAATGTTCATGCAAATTTATAATGGGCATGTATAATAATGAAGTACAGTACTGCACTGTGTATATGAACTTTGTTGAAACAGCCAACTACAGCATACAGTGGTCTGTGCAGTACTTTATGTTGCATGGAGATTTATTATTGAATATATCCGTAGTTTGGTGACAGATCATTTACTGTAATCAGTTACCGTAATAGTACCTGAGATGCTTTCTTTCTCTTTGTTATGTACAATAGATCCCAGAGTTTGATAACTTGTATCTAGACATGAACGGAATAATCCATACATGTTCTCATCCGAATGATGAAGATGTCCATTTCAGAATGCCGGAGGAGAAAATGTTCAAAGACATATTCCACTATATTGAGGTTAGTATATATTGAGACCCTATTTCTTGCAATGAACTTACTTTCTGTAGAAGTTGAGTCCTCTCCGCCAGTGGTATCAGGATTTTGTGTTTCTTCAGTTGACTTGTGATTGGTTTTGATGCCTTTTTTTCCTTCATATTTACTGTACTTTCTCCTGTAATCCTTGAAGTGGCAGGGAGAGATTTGGAAGGGACAAAAAAATTTCCCAGTGTAGAGCTGTGTTCTTGTGGAGTTCCACGGCATAAGGGAGGGGTATCCACTGTGTCCACTCCACTTTGGGAAATTTTGTTTATGTATCTACTGTATGCTCAGATGCAAAATGGTGCAATTGTTGACAAATGTTGTGTCATATTTCAGGATCTGAAAAAGTACCACAATTTGGACAGTCGTGATGTTCTGTACCTGACTTTTCTTCCAAAAATCTGACAAGATCATCATATCAGATCATCAGACCTGGGCTGGAAAAAATGTTTATTTCCCTGGAAGGGAGTAAAATTATTTCCCTGGAAGGGAGTAGAATTTCCCACAATTCTCGCTATATTCTCATGTACAGAAATGGGAAATTTCCCTCCAAAAGCCAAAATTTCCCCCCAGATGCCCAAATTTCCAGGGAAGGAGCCTCCCAGCTTCCCAACTTTTTCCACCCATGCATCAGACAATCATATGGATATTTCTGTCATACAGTGCATCTCCACAAACTTGGTACTTTCTAGATATAGCTTTTTCTGTCCTCTTTCAAATATACTTCAACCTCACATTTACAAAATTTGTCCTTTTGCAAAAGGGTGCCGAAGAGAAAAATTATTCTCTTTCATCTAAAAAGCCTGTCAAAAGTGTCAGTGTCAGTAAAATATGCCTTTATGTACCAGATGTTCCAGATCTGCAGATAGATCTGGCAAACATATCCAATGCTAGACTAGTTTTGCTCTAAAGTCTTTTGAAATGGGACTATTTATAGTTTGAAAGATTTGCAGTATGGACTCTTCATTTATGTGACAAGACAAACAACCAGATGGATGTAATTTCTGTGAAAGAAGAGCAGTCCAGAGGTCTCAATCCCTGAATAATGCTTCAATAGACTTGCACATAAATAGAATTTACCTTTGAAATTAGAATGCTGCCTGAACTGTTTTGTAACGTTTGCAAGATTTTCTGTAGCAGAGCTGGTAATTAATCATGTTTTCTGCAGTCATGTTAAGTGTGGAAAAGACATGAAAATTTGGAAAAATGTTTCAAGCCCTGGAAAAGTTTCTGAAATTCATGGAAATTTTTTGAAGTCTCATAAAGTTTTTCATAGAGTGACATTGTTCCTATTTCACTATTAATATCAAAATGTATTCTGACTTGTGGTATCAAAATTTATTTTTCTCTTTACCCCAATATTGCTTTGGGTTTGCTGTTGCAGTTGAAAACTTAACATAACGTAGAACATCATAGGAGGTGATGGAAATTCTTTATTTGGTCCTGGGAAAGTCATGGAAAAGTCTTGAAAATTGATTCTCTAGAGAGTTCAAGAATCCTTGCATAAGGAGATCTCTGAACTTGATATCTGTACCAAATCTGTTTTGCGCCGCAGGTCTTGTTCCGCATCGTGAGACCTCGCAAAGTTTTCTTCATGGCAGTCGACGGAGTGGCACCGAGAGCCAAAATGAACCAACAACGAGGGAGAAGATTTAGGTACGTCGTTGCCGAAATTAGTGGCAAGCAGTCTTGCTGTCGGAAGTCAGCGTCGATGGCATATCCGAAATGCCTTTTATGTTTCACGGTGCAGTGATTTCTCAACTCATATTGACCTCTCCATAGTGGGTGAAGCATGTGTTGAGTTACTAGCTCTTGTTTTTTATTCCCACGTACAATGCGTTGAGTACCATTTAATTTTGATGCTGTAAGAATTAGAACTTCCTGGTAATATATGCTAACTATCCATAGCAAAAAATTTGCAAGTTTCTTGACGCATGTCGGCAAATGTTAAAGTCTGAAACTCA
The DNA here is from genome assembly GCA_021234535.1 of Stichopus chloronotus. Classification (NCBI taxonomy): domain Eukaryota; kingdom Metazoa; phylum Echinodermata; class Holothuroidea; order Aspidochirotida; family Stichopodidae; genus Stichopus; species Stichopus chloronotus. Next base: position 10,174,770 of record SFZH01000008.1, read on the forward strand.
TTTTAACCACACCATCTCGAGCGATCTTTAGCTTCCTTGTACATATCTGTTCCGCAACTGGCCTGTTTTGTTAATTCTTGCATGAAACATTTCCATTCTCAGAGACAAGGAGCCACTAATCCACTTGCCATTTTGGTTTTACACTTGTCTCCTACATTTCCTCTCAAATTTAGAATGGCTACAGCAGTGCAAATACTGGCATTTTATTGAACGCCGTGAATGAGAGAAACTCGTTAATTTTGTTTTTTTTCTGTTTGCTGATAGTTCAAGGCGGATATATATTTCGTCTGCTTGCTGACGGTTTCGAGGTGGATAATGTCTACAGTATAAAAGTCTAAGTGTTCTACAGGCCAGTTGACTTCATGGTTGCTGCATTGCAGTTAGCATCCATTGACAAAATAGAGTGTTGGTGCGAAGTCCCCTCAGATTTAAAGTCAGCGAAATTATAAATCTGCTTTTGACAACTTGACTTTTGAGAATAATCTTTTCTCTGCCTTTTAACAGGTCAGCTAAAGAAGCAATCAATAGAGAGAAAGAGGCTATTGCCAAAGGAGAGGTCTTACCAAAAGAAAAAAGATTTGATTCAAATTGTATCACCCCTGGTACAGACTTTATGGTGAGACTGCAGAAACAACTTGTGTACTTTGTGAATCAAAAACTGACAAACGATCGCCTCTGGCAAGGGATACGGGTCTACCTCTCAGGACATGAGGTAAGTACGTTTTGTCGGAGGAGGTACTGCAAAGAGAACTTTGTGTCATAAGGTATCATTTCAGTCAATTAAAGGAGAAAGTGTTCCTGTGAAATACATCCTACATAACTTTTTGCACTTTCTGTCTCCACATGGAGTACTAGCATCTATTTAACAGATTTGTGTGTGTAAAATGACCTGCAAAAAACCATTATTTTTTTTAATTTTTCTGATGTTGGTACCAGCAAGATAATATTCATGAGTATGTCTTTTGTGCCTCTCCCTAGCATTACAGCACGAATATATTTGGTTGAAGACAATCAATGTCTACCTACAGAACCCAGGTAAACATTTATAGCCTTAGACCAAACGACATTCCTTGTTCAAGCTAGGGGGAGGCATTAAAGACACACTCATGAATTTTGTCTTGCGTCATTAACGTAAAAAATATTCAAATGTTAATGGGTTTTTTACTCTCTACCTCAGCACTTTCAACAGAATTTGTCATAGAGCGTTTACCACAAATCTGTTAAATAGATATGCCTTTATACGATTTGGAGAAAAAAAGTGAAAAATGTCATGTAAGATGTATTTTACAAGTACCTATCCTTCTTAAAAACCAAATGACATTGTCCATAAACTCAGACCATCTGACTGCTGAATAAGATTACATATGTATTGTTTCCAACTTCACGAGGAAGACATGCTGTAGCAGGGCAACCTAGTATCTCACTGTGCGTGTTCTTTCAGCTGAAAGTTTGGATTGATTTGAAAGAGCTCAAATGAGAACCAGTTTGAATCTGTTTTTTTTTCTCTTGGAAAATAAGCAGTGAATTTGCATGTGGTGTTAATTCATGGACCCTGAGAGTGTAAACAAACTTGAGAAGAGTATTCAAGTACCAGAATGAGATGTTCCTAATCAAGTTTGTCAGTGAATGAATCACATTAATGACATCACAATCGCAGTCAATTAATGACTCCCAATGTCTTTCACAGATTCTCAAGGTTGTGGTGGGGGGCACGTACGTGCAAAGCATGTATGTTATTATGCCTAGTAATCATCACTAGAGGGATTTGACACCTCACATAACTGTTAGAGATTATACAAGACCTGTTGTTGAAAAAAAAAAACAATAGCCTATTGTCAGCCTTTTCTGGAAGCTGAGCAGGGCCAGGATTGTTTTAAGGGGTGGTTGTTTAGTCAGAGTGGGTGGCAGTTTTCACTCAGGGGGCAGGTTGCCAAAAAAAAAATCTCTCACCGAGAACAGGTTGCCCACAAAAATTCCTCACAGAGAACTCTGTGTTCAGTAACCATGGGAAGAGCCGCTTGATTTGACTGAAGGTCCACTCTCACCAGTAATTGTTCTGAGTGTGATTATTATATCAGCGGGGAATTCATGGCGCGCAAAGTTACTTGAAAGTGAGAGATGGTTGCTGTGCATCACCATTGCGACCATCAAAGTTCTCAAAAAAAATCAAAACAGGTTTGTAATATCGATTTGTTGTGGAATCTCTGAAATTTGGAGGAAAGGAGGAACTACTGTAGTATTGCAAATAGTGAGATGTATGATTTTGCAATAAGCCTGCCAGATCAGTACATTTTAAATGATACAGTTGATTTAACTCTTGTGTGGAACTGTATGTGTGCATTGTTACTTCTTGCGTATAAGCAAGAAAGTTAGATGATCCCGCACAGTTTGTAATCCTGCTGCGTCGATCTTTTCAATTTCACTTTTTCTTGTGCAGTGGATGTTGACCTAACTTTGGCACAATGTTCTTTGGATTGAGCAGCTGCCTGCTCAATCCAAAGAACATTTCATTTCAGGAATTAGATGTCAGAGGTTGTCAACACTTCAGTAAGAAGAACAAATTGTGCACAAAACATGAAAGAGCGCTTCTTCCTTTCTTGCCACATGCAATGATTATTCTTCATAATTGCATGGTTGCAGAGATCATCTGTACAGTTGGGTTGCTATGTAGCGTTCATGCATAAATTTGCAGAGGCGTTTTTTAATGGCCATTCAAGCGTATTGTTTGTCATATGTATATTGTTTGTTTGTTTGTCATATGCGGATAGTGAGGATCACACTTTTTAAAATGGCTACTTTTTATCCCTTTTTGTAAATCCTTCCAAATGTATCCCCACAGATGTCATGTACAACAAATGCAAAACAAAAAGAAATAAAAAAAAAAACATCCATTTTTTGGATACAAATTTTGTATGTCTTACTTTACCTGGCTGAGCAAGTTGGGACATTTTAGCACTGTTTTTGCTCATGTTTGTAGAAAGCAACAAGTGTCCTTGCTAGGTCAGCACATAGAACCTTAGAACTTTGATAGTACAGACTTTGTTGAATCTGTGCATTGCATGAAACAGAAAACACTGCAATGATTGTCTGACCTCCTTCTAGTCTAACCTCTCAGATTTGGTCCCATTACCATCTAAATATCATTCGGTATGTTTAAAGTGAAAAGAAAATGTTGTTTTAGAAAGTGTAAAAGAACTCATGTAAAGTGCTTAACTTAATTTCATGAAGCAGCTGCTCTGCTGAGGGACGGGGCAGGGGAGGTGAGGTTGGGTCAAGGGAATCTGCACAGAAAGTATATTACATCTCACTTTCTGTCTGACTTTATGACTTTTTTATGTCTCACTGTCTGCTTACTCTTAATGTAGACACCTGGAGAAGGAGAGCACAAAATTATGGATTTCATCAGATCAGAGAAGTGTTCAAAGGATTACGACCCCAACACGAGACACTGTCTTTATGGATTGGACGCCGACCTGGTAAGTATGAAGCAAAGGCTTAGCATTGCTTAGGAAGAGTAAGTGCATTACAAACCCTGTAAAGTGTTGGAGTCCAATTCCTCCCGACAGCCTAAAGAATGTCGTAGTTACAATATATTTCCTATAGATATATTTTCATAGGTTGGGGGTTGTCTTGCTTTTCACAAATACATGCAAAACCATCCTGATTTACATGTAAGTTCTTCAGTCGCTGCAGGATTCAAAATGGGAATGATGAACAAAATTTATCTGGATGTAAGCAAAGTACAACTCAATTTAGTTCTCTCCCACCCTCGGCCTACCCTAGCTACGCTAGTTAATAAATTTCCATACTGCATTACAAGAAAAATTATACATGTTTGCTACTTAATTTCTTTTTTAGATCATGCTAGGATTAGTTTCACACGAGCCTCACTTCTCTCTTTTGAGAGAAGAAGTCCGATTTGGCAAACAAGGACAGTCCCAGAGACCCACAACACCGGAGGAGACAACGTTCCATCTACTTCATCTGTCGTTGCTTCGTGAATACCTCGCCGAAGAGTTTGTAGAACTCCGGGTAAAGAAAAATACTTTCTTGTTGAACTTGAGATGAAAGTTTTCTCCTCAAACTGATCATAGTTTGTTTTTTTCTTCTTATTTGGTATTTAATAATTTTCATCTTTACTTTTAGAGTTTAAGATTTTACCATCAACAGATCTCACTCATACCTGTTTTTTTTTCACTATGGAGTAATTTCAATCATGTTTAAGTGTAAATTCAAGGGTGCTGTGCAAATTCAGAGGTGCCTTTAGCCTACAGTATTTTGTGTGATCTTGTCCGCTTGATTTATTTCATTAAAATTTCTTAAGCTTGGGGGACTCTGATATTTTTGAAAGTCGAGTACCCCTTCACCTGAATTAGTCGTGACTCTGAAGCTAGCGGTGATTCCTTCATGTCATTGGTTCAGTGACAATGTAACTGCCTCTCTCATACATAACATTTTTCTTTGAGCAGGAATTACTGTATAGACAATATAGTGCCCCAGTGTTGGGTTAGATTCCGGCTTCTTGGCAAATAATCAAATAATCTTAATTTAGGTTCATCATGTATAGGCTGGACCTAATTGGGAAACAAAAAAGGACATTAAATCAAACTGTTAAGCACGCAAATGAACGACATTCATACATGATTTTTTTTATAGTTTTAAAAAGACTGTCTGTTGGAGTTGTGACTCTGAAGTAGAGTCGGGTAATCTGCCCAAGCCTAGCATTTACCGTCAACAGATAACACTTGAACCATTGTCATGTTGGCATGTGGTGATCTAGAGCAGGCAGGCATAGGCAACCTACGGCTCGCAAGTCACATGCGGTCCACGTGCCCCCTCCCCAATTTAGAGAGATGATGAAGTCATAATCTTGTACGTCATGTATCAATTTCTTGTCAGAGTCTACCGTGGTACGACATCGAATCCATCATCGACGATTGGATCATGATGGGTTTCCTGGTCGGTAACGATTTCATTCCAAACCTACCCAACATGCACATCAATCATGGTGCCCTTCCAGATCTGTATCGGATATACAGCAAGCTACTTCCAAGCCTCAATGGTGAGTAGATATCTATGGTGTGAGTAGTAGATGTGGTCAGTAGATATGTATGGATATATATGGTATGGTTAGTAAAATGTCTATGGTGTGTTGAGTGAATATGTGTGGTATGGTGAGAAGATATCTATGGTTATCTGAGTAGAAACATATTTTTATTGGCTAGAGTAGAAATCTACAGAATGTTGTGCAGTTATCTATGATATGGTTAGTAGATGTCTATGGTATGATCAGTAGTTAGCTATGATATGGTTAGTAGATGTCTATGGTATGATCAGTAGTTATCTATGATATGGTTAGTAGCTGTCTATGGTATGATCAGTAGTTAGCTATGGTATGGTTAGTAGATGTCTATGGTATGGTCAGTAGTTATCTACGATATGGTTAGTAGATGTCTATGGTATGATCAGTAGTTAGCTATGGTATGGTTAGTAGATGTCTATGTATGGTCAGTAGTTATCTATTGTATGGTTACTAGATGTCTATGGTGTGGTCAGTAGTTATTTACGATATGGTTAGTAGATGTCTATGGTATGGTCAGTAGTTATCAATGGTATGGTCAGTAGATGTCTATGGTATGGTCAGTAGTTATCTATGGTATGGTCAGTAGATGTCTATGGTATGGTCAGTAGAATCATATCTTTAGTGTGTTCAGTAGATATTTGTGGTATGGCGAGTAAATATATATGGTAGTGTGCCTTTGTCTGGGCTCATCTGACCACATTGGGTAGTTACTGGTTCAGTGAGTGGCTCGTAAGGAACATGACTGGAACAAAGTGTATTATAGTTGCTCACTGCTTCAAGAATGAGTCCAGAGATGATTTGCAATGTTATGTTAAGATTGCATCGTAGAAAAAAGAATGCATCACTTATGAATATATTGTACCCAACATAGTGTTCACATCTTACGTTCCTCCTACAACTGAAAGCTGCATGAACAAGCAGGGGAAGATAGATGAAGGAGGGATAAATTCAGACCCAAACCCACTAGAAAAAGGGGGAAATAAAGGGAGACCAAAGGTGCAATAAAATTCAGGGCAGTCTGTCAATTCTTCATTGTGAATGACATAATTCTTCTAAAAGCTAGCATGAACTGTAGTCTAGTTTTTATCCCACATCTGCAGGAAGTTACCATTTTTTTACCCCAAACATGTTGGCATGTTTCATATCTGTTGCTTGGTCTTGGCCCTCCTGATAGATCATCATGCAAATATCAGTGTTTGTAATTATTCCAAAATGAACTCTTTCTGGAGGTAGCAACTCTCTCATCTGCTCAGTCTCTGTTGCAATACATTTCATAGATCAACATATTTCAAGGCAGGAAATTCGTATTTTTTAAGATTGGCTGCATTTTTTTGCAATCAGTGATGTGGTTGTCTAATTTGAATCCTTCTGTTAAAAGAATGTGGAGCACTGTCGCAATTGTCAGCTAAGCTTACTTACATGCAACTGTATTCATGGTCTTTGATTGTTTTAAGCATTGAGACTTTTGATTTATTGACCTTCAAACTACTTGCGGGGGTGGGGGGGAGGGGTGATAGCACTTGTTCCATATTTCATCTCGGGTACCCGCTGTTCATATATAGTTTGGGTCCCATGCACTCAAAATATAACTTCTGTTTGACTTCAAGTTCATGTTGAAGTCATGGCATGACATTTTGCACCGGTCATTAGTATACCGCACCATGTATCTCACATGACACTGAAGTGTTCGTACTTGCTTGGGTGCCAAGTTTTGTTACAGGCACAATGTACGTTAGTGAAACTTTGATCCCAGTACCAACTTCGGAACTGTATCCTGACATCTTTGGTCGGGTGACAGGATAGCCGGTGCTCACACTGATCGTTAGAAAATTTCTCGTCACCAATATTTAACATTTATAACTTGTACCTGTTTTGTAGGTTACATCAATGACAATGGCAAGCTCCATCTGAGGAGGTTTGAAACATTCCTGAAAGCCCTTTCACAGGTGAGGGAAATTTTTATCTGTTTTAGTTCTTTATGTGTGCCATGGTTTATACAAGTCATGGAAAACCTGAAAAGTCAAGGAATTTTTACCTTTTTGGATTATCCAAACCTAGAAAGTCATGTAAAAGGATTCACCTGCTGTAAAAGTCACTTGAATCTTTTTTTAACAAAATTTTACGATTGAGAAAGAACGTTTCAGATATGCTCTACTTCAAATTTAATTACATTGTAAAATACATGATATGTCATGCAAAGTCTTGGAAGGTCGTTAAATGCATGGTGTTATGGTCATGGGGTAAGTCATGGATCCCACAGTGAAGAAAGTGTGTCAAGAACCATCTATGTGATCCTGCCTGAAGCTAATGACTTGTATAAATGAACAATGGATTGAATTCATATGTTTTAAAAATTAAATTGTAGATATTGTGTTCTTCTTTAGGGTCAATTTTGTTCAGTAGCCCGTCACTCTCGGTTTTCATTCCGTAGTTAGTGTTGTATAATCTTGTAAGTGTTTCTTGATTTAGTCACCAACAAGTATGAATATGTGTGTAACAGAAGTCTCATTAAACAAGACTCATTGAGTTGATACAGTTTCATTTTGTGATGAGTTTGAAATACACCATTGCATGCTCATTCTTCCAATTAGCCTCATTAGACTTCTGTATCTATTCCTACAGTCACTGAAAATGTGAGAAATTGTAGTTTTTGTTTTTTTTTTATGAACAGGGGTTGCCCTATGGTTGCACCTTGTAGCAAAATGTGTCTGGTCACACATGTCCAATAAACGATTTTGATCAGTAATTAACCTGTATCACCGTTGCTTCAGTTGTGTGTCAGATGTTCAAAATCTCTTAGTTTGATGGTTTACCATCAACATATGAGTAATACTCAACAGGAATGACACAATATCCTGAATATTGTGAACCGACTCAATGACTCTCTTTGAAAACCCTAATTTGCTGTCCAGTCGATTGACCGGATCACATATCTGTATTGCAACTTGTTTTGGAAACAACTGATGAATGCCACAGCAGCCCCAAAATCAAAACTTGGTTTGTCAAGAAAGCAAAATAACTTAATCAGTCAATTGATCAATGGATTCATTCTGCAGCACGATGAAGATTCCTTCAAACAATCAATGGAAGAATTCGACTACCTCACCTCGAAGACATCAAAGGAAGCTTGGAAGAGCCAGAGAGTTCAAAAGAAACGGGAAGAAAAGGAAATGAGAATGAAGGTGAAGCCTAATTGAGATAAAAAATTCGTTTCCTGCATAATTTTAGAGGCTATTAATTTTGCCCTTTATATTAATTAATTAGTCAAAGAATGATGTATTTCCAAATGCCAGCATTTGTGACTGGTCAGTAGTGTTGACCTGGGTACTGACAGTTCATAGACAGTCGGTGCCCTGGTACTAGGAAATGTAACACCTGCTAGGCGATGAGTTTGTTTTGAAGTTGTTATTGGATGTTTTTGCTGTGTAAGTTGATATAGCACCGTGTATCTTACAGGCAAGCATGATGCATTGTGTCACACATACAATGTATGTTAATGAAACTTTAGATCCAGGTATCCATTTCATAACCATCAAAGGTTAGGTACCTGTTTGACATTTTGACATTTAAATTGTTTGGTATTTTGTGTTCGTGAAAGAATCTAAACAGATTTTGTTCATGACTTAACCTAAGGTAATATTTTACTTGTGTCCATTTGTGACGCCTTGCGTAACTTTAAGATATGAATGTAAATGTAGGAAAGATAGAAGTCATCCAAATAATGACAACAAATTTTGTGTTTATATAATTTGTTTAACTTCTCAAAGCTGGCAGAACAGAACATGATATTGAAGAATGCAATTAACTACGATTCGAGACCCATCAGGGACGATGTGGATGATGACAACGACTCCGTCGATTCTTTGGCCGAGCAGCTCAAGAACAGCGGACTCCAGATCATGGATTTGTCAGGTAGGGAAAGTTAACCTTGAAGTGAACCCCAAAGGCGGCATGTTTTGCAAGATATCCATTGGATCACAGGGACAGATTCAAAATGGATATCAAATGTTGTGACACATCGTGTCACAACGATATTCTTTACAAAATGGTCCTATGATCCTCAGTCAGGCTTGGTTTTGTATACTCGTGTTTGAGGTGTTCTCCACCCCCGTCTCTATCCCCATTTTTCCATCCCCGTCCCCACTCTCCAGATTGGTGACATCATAGATTAATATTAAAGGTCACAAAGTTGAAAAATGTGTCACTGTGTTAATATCAACAAATCAGAAATTGTCCGTATGTTACTTGCCAAGATGACAGTCCCAACCTTTGCTCTCTTGTGTATATGCGAGTGAGTCTATATATGCGTATGCGTACATGTGTGTGTGTGTTTGTGAAACACCTAGTATAAAACGTAATATTTTAAGACATTAATCTGTGCATGTGTGATCTATTTATCATTAGAATACCTCACGACAGTGCAAAGTATGATGAGTCAATAAACGATATTAGTCAGGATTGGACAAAGTGATTGCTTTTCTTCCACATCATGTATGATTGCTTTATATGTGCCGATTGCAACACCCGCACGATTGTTGTTTCGTTGATTGGGAAACAATCGTTTATCTGAAATCTAAAATTTTGAGAGGGATTCATCAGGCGATTTTGACTTTTTCCTCTCTGCAGATACCAGCGACGAAGACTGCGACACAGCAGCTCTGGAACTGAAGATGAAAAAGAGACAGTACTACCGAGATAAACTGGAAAAGGATGTCGTCTCAGAGTGAGTGAAATTGTATATTTATTCACAGATTTGCTGTTGTTAGTATTCCAGTGTTGAAACAGAAACAGTGAGCTCTCAGGTTTATTTCTAGTATTCGTCATCTTCCGTAATGTGTAAGATGATGTGCATCGAGATAAACTACACTCTTTTTTTAGTCCACAAACACAAATTGCCTGGTCTAGAGGTAATGAGAAGTCTGTTATAATGTCATCCATAAGTTTAAGTTAGCCCCAAACAGCAGCACCTGTGCCACTTGTGGAATACAACATATTTGGGAGTGGCACGCAAAAAATCATGGAATGATATTGAAAAAAAAATGTTTGAGATAATTTACTAAAACAAATTGAGGTAATTCACCAAAACTTTAGACATTTCGTGGAAATAGTTGGCTAGGAAAAGTGAACAAACTTTATTCTGTTTTGCATCTTAGCCAATTCTGAAACATATATACCAAAAAATTTTGTGTATGTCATACTGTAAAATGTTAACACAGTATTCTGGAAGTATCTAGTGTCCTTAATTTGTGTGCTTTACAAGCTTTTCTCCCATTCTATGAGCTCAAAAACCATGTTATCATGGGTGAAGTTAGTTATCATGTTTGGTAAAGTGTTAAATGTTTAAATCTTAGAAAGCTATATCCCTTTACTCCAAAACATCAAGGACCTGCCACTGTCTAGTGTGGATGCTTTATCAACTGGTACATGTTTGTCCCAAAAGTTTCTCCAAGTTCACTGAGAAACTTGTACTTCGACATACAGGCAAATTTTTCGTCGCATTCATGAGTCAAGAAAGAAAGAAAAAACAAGAAAGAAAAAATGTGTCTGAAAGGGACATGATGATAATCCCGTTGCGATATTAGCTTATCCCTATATGTAGTATGCAGGGAGGAGATATTGTACTTACTTGAGCGATAAAAGTTGCCAAAAATGACACTTAAATGGTAGTCCACCGTACTCCCCTTGCAGTATTCAACTGAAACATGGTGGGCCAGTAGCCCTAATGTGGGGGTACCTCGTGATATTCAAATGATACGAATCGAGGTTACCCACTGGGGTTAGAGGGTGAGAAAGGGGGTCCAAATGTATGTGTGTGTGAGTGTGTGTGTGTGTACAACCGAACATTTGTCAAGATCTCCTCCTAGACGGTAATTTGGATGAACCTCAAACTTGGTGGGTGCCCAGGTCGAGGTGTAGTGTTAGCCTGACTGATGATGTCATAGGTCAAAGTCACAGGTCATAAAAATTTTACAACCCATTTTTAGCATTATCTCAACATGTGTATATCCTTGAGTTATAAAACTACCATGTATGGATAGTAGAAAATACAAGGAATTTTGAAAAAAAATGTTGATGATGTCACCAGATCAAAGGTCACGTGATTAAAGGTCAAATTGGCAAAAGTGCTCTAAAAAATGTGTCAGGTTCTCCTCTTAGGCGGTAAGTCAGATAAACTTAAAACTTGATGGCTAGGTGCCTGGGTATGTTGTATGGTGTCCACCAGACTGATGTGATGTCAAAGGTTAAGGGTTACAGGTCATGAAAACAAAAAGCAAATTTTCAGCATTTTCTCTATGTGTGAGTGCCCTGAGAGTTGTAAAACTGCCATATATAGACAGTAGAGGATACAAGAATCTTTTTGAAAATATTGATGACAATATGAGGTCAAAAGTGACGTGGTTCAAAACGGCAAAAATGGTATGCAAAGTGTGTCACGATCTCCTCCTAGACGATAAGTTGGTTGAACTTGATGGGTGGGTGCCTGGGTGAAAGATGTAGTCTCCGTCTGACTGATGAAGTCACAGGTCAAGGGCCAAGAGCACGATTACTGTAACGCATAATACAGTGTTAGGTGGGGGTAGTACATAGTGTCAACATATCTTTTACGCATTTGCCTTTCCGTGAATGTGACACGGTATTTCAAACGATACAACCAGCTCTGGGCTGAATGTTTACATTGGGTAGCAATGTCATTTCCTGTGCGTTTATAATACCTTCAACTCAGTATATGTTTACAACGTATACATATGTAGATCTACTGCACAATTGTTCAAGAACTCGAGATGCTTACGCACTGTGAAGTAGATATTGAGCCACGCATAACATGCTTTTGACCACACTCAAAGGATCCGCAGTGATAGGGTGTGCGGATTCGGGAATACTCTGATGCTTGGCACGCATTTTCTGGCAATACTTTCGATGCAGGCTCGATAAATAGCCACCTGTGTATGCGCATGCAGGGATTCGTGTCGTTCAACGTTTACGAGGTGTACTGCAGTTCTCTATCATTACGTAACTTAAATATTCATCACTTGGCACAACGAGCAAGCTGAATCACTGATGAAATATACAGCTTGGCATACTTTGGAAGAATGGGTATGCAAAACAGTAGGGATGAGATTTGCAATGCGGTGGATTGCCTTCTTGTTTTTGTTTTTCTTTTCTGCTGTCATATTCAGCAAGTTACTGAGAACATACAAGCAAGCCTGGCAAATGTCATTACAAAAACAACTGTCATTACGCATTTTTCTTTCTTTCGTCTTGTGAAATGTCCACATAAGTGTAAAAAGTAAGAATAATATTGTTCCATACAGTTGGTACCATATCAGTCGCATAAATTCTGCAATGCTGTCATAGTCACCAAATTAAACAGCTTTGGTCATGATGGTGTGTTGAGTTTCCACTCAAATGGTGCATTTTATAGGATTTTATCTCATTTTCAGTGAGGAAGTGATGATCCTGGCCTTGGAATATGTAAGAGCCATCCAGTGGATCTTACATTACTATTACAATGGTGTCCAATCTTGGAGTTGGTAGGTCAATCTCTCTTGAAATAATCTGTAATTCAAGTACACATGCCTTTCTTTGAAAGCATTACTCAGGATTTCTTTTACTTTATGAAATTACTCCTCAAGTATTCACCATTTTTCTGTCTTGTTAGATTTGGTCAGTGTCTCTACCAATCTTAAAAATTGATAAATTGTCCTATTTAATCAAACTTAAGGCCACACTGCAACTCTGCAGCACGAAGATACATTTTGTCATGTCACACCTTGTAGGGGGTTGTAAGTAACGGTTGCTCGTAAATTGTGTGAGTCTCATTACATATTTCATCGAGATCAGGCATTTTTCTGACAAAAGCCGACGAAAGTTGCCATCTCAGCATTAAATTGTCGCGGTGTGAATTCCTGCTGTGCAGGAGTAGCTGACGTCAACCGCGTCGCGGTATAATTTGAGGAATGAGGAAGAAAGATGCCAAAACAAGTAGCTCATGTTTTTAATCAGCATTCATTTATTAATTTATTGGATGAAGGCAGAATCAAGAATGGCTCCATTTTGCATGAAAGTCTCTCTCTTGTTAACAATTCAAGATTCAGCTGTGAGCATTATCTCCAAGCACATTACAAAGAATATAATCTGATGATTCCTGTCTGTCTATTGATGATGGTGATTCACTCATTTTTCATTTTGGCAGGTATTACCCATTTCACTATGCACCTTACGTCTCTGACATCAGCGGCTTCAGCAACATGAAGTTAGAGTTTGACATGAGCAGACCGTTCCTCCCATTCCAACAACTCTTGGCAGTCCTCCCTGCCGCCAGTAAAGAGTTGCTTCCTGTCGCTTACCAGGTAAATGATGTCACCACCGCTTGGCTCCCCCTTGCATATGTCCACACCTCCACTGAGCGATTTGCTGTAGACATTACAATAAATTTTAGTACATCTTCCATCTTGGCCGAACTCGCGTTTGCGCTAATATTCACTCAACCAAGACACAAGGGTGAACGTAATAACACAAAAGTGAAAAATACGGGTGGGACTTGACTTCAACTCCTTACATTGCCCACATTTTGTATTTTGTTTTTCTTTGCTTTCACTAGGGTTTGATGTATCAACCTAATTCACCAATCATCGATTACTACCCCGAGGAGTTCGAAGAGGACCTCAACGGAAAGCAGCAGTCCTGGGAAGCTGTGGTCAAAATTCCCTTCATCGATGAGGTAAAAACCAGTCTCTTTGCTATCAGGGAGCTCAGAAGTACTGATCATCACTTGAAAGTGACCGATCGTCCCACGATCGTCTCATTCGATGCCGGACTCGTCTTGACGACTCTCTGCAAACGTTTCTACTTGCTCTTAGTTTGTTTAGGTTTTATTGTAAACCATCAAGGTTTGATTAGTATCACTAAAAGCAAATACCTCTTAACCATGAGGTGACGCTCAGCCATTAGGGAGAGCAGAAGTACTACCCACTACTTCAGGTTTCAGATTTTAGGTGAAGCCTGTGGAAAGCAGTTGGATCAATCAAAAGAGGGCACTTATGTGAAGATCTTTGTATTGTGGGTCAGTGGAAATTATTGCTACGTTTAGTAACTCCATATATGTCGTATTATCCAAAACTGGCAAAACGTAAGACTCCATTGCTCCCTGTGTTAGTACATTGCTATTGCCCTTCTGATCCTAGCCCGAGAATAGTTCAATGGGTACATCGAAATTTTCGCTGGTATCGGTAATTGCATACACCTATTGATGTATGCTGCATGTACATAATGTAGTTCACTATGTGTTAGCTTGTTGTGGAATTCTAGGAGTCAAACGAGAACATACCAAACTGGATATGTTCAACCAGATAATGCAAAGCAGTCAATGTTTAAAAAAAATGTGTCAAACGTTAAAAAATGTTTTAAAAAGTTTATGACATAAAGACCTACGCTGCAAGATGCTTTCCATTTTCAACTCGCCACAGAAACGCTTGCTGGCTGCCATGGCCGACAAAGAGAAGTACCTCAAAGAGTCAGAGATTAAAAGGAACACCCACAGCGAGCATTTGCTCTTCTTGTACCAAGAGAACCTCACCTACGTCTTTCCTTCTTCCCTGCCGGGGCATTTTCCAGACATCCTAAATTGCCATGCGAAGTGAGTGCTTTGGAAATTTATGTGATATGGAAATCTGTAGGGTACATAGCACATCTGTTTTGTCGCAGGCTAGGCTTCACCTAATTTTATCAGTCATTAGAATCAAAGTGATCTCATGCATAGACAAAAAGTAAAAACATTAAAATTTTACCTCCAAAAAATGTTAAGCATGTCTTTTTATTGCTCCATTCAGACAATTTGGGAAATTAAGTAGGTTTCAGGTGATTAAATTCTTACGTGTGATTTTGGTTCTTCTAACATTATGTCAAAAGGAGTAAAATACTGTACAATGATGTAGTGGTCGACACTCTTCGTCCAGCTCAATGGTGTGCTTACTTGAACAAGCCAATGGGAAGTAAACTGGTAATGAATATTCAATTGGTCAAAACAGCTGATCGCTGATGCTGTAATGAGGGGATTGTTTTGTCGGTTATGTGTAAACACAGTGCTTATTACAGGGCACTAAATACTACAACTCCTGGTACAGATCAAGGAGCAACGACTTGAGAAATATGTAGAGACCTGTATTGTTGCATATTCATTGTGTAGGTGCTTGTAATAAGATTGTCAATTTTCAAATATTTCTGATTTTTGCCTCAATAGATTGCATGTGTAGACATATTGTCATGATAGAAGGACATTATGATTTTCTTTTAAAATGACGTCAGGGTCTCGACCCATTGTCAATGTGTATCAAACTTCTCCATCATGTTTCTGTGCATGTAAGCAAAAGATGCTACTAGTGTAAGATGTGAAGAAAATACGTATAACAAGTCTTTTTTGCAACTTATTGACCCAAAAAGGGCCTGAATCCTGGAAAGGGTAGACTTTCTTCCATGGTTTGGCACACTTTACTTGCATAAATTTTGAATGTTTTGATCATTTGTTTGGATTGGTGGGCCCTGGTCAGTAGTTGTGTGAGGTCCTATTTGATTTGCTGTGATTGATGTGTGTAATAGTAAAGGATCGAGTGGTATTGAGGTTTTCGAGTCAATTGTGGGTATACTCAACTTCAAAAGAAGAACGATGTCAAGAATGCCATGACATAAGTACAAAAAAAAATGTCAGATGCCAATTTAATGCAAACACTTAAGGACCCACCAAATGGAGCAACGATAAGCCGTTCAATTAGCTAGAAGGTATTTCATTAATTTCATCAGGTGATTCCCGTTCAATAACATTCACCTAGCAACATCATTAGGTCAGCTAATCCTGTCTTAATCAGCTCACTCAGAGCAATGCTTTCATCCTATGTGTTTAGCTGCTCAAATTTTCAGAGGTGAGCCAAAACTCAAAACAACTGTTTAATTGATGTAAATGAATACATTTACTTTGTGACATTGTTAACAATGGATGGCATGCAAATGAACTAAGTGGCAGAAGTCTAATATAATAATATTACATTAATCTAATATAATAATAATATGAAATAACATGTCAACAAGTTTCAGTCTACTGCGAGTATTTGTGTATAGATACTGATCTGTCGGAATTTTTAAATATGCCACCCAAGTTAATGACATAGAATTGCACAGAAACAAGAAATAGACAAAATCATTGTGCAACTTTTACGTCATTATGCTGTTACTATGAATAATTCATGAGGTTGTCTCAAATGTTGCTCGTCTTAAAATATGTTACAATTTCAATATTTTTGTGCACCAAGTGGACGTTGCTTTCATGGGAAAATGCCTCGTACGATCATACCGGTATTGAATATCCTCCATTTGTGACAGGCGTTTGGGTGTGGTCTGGATTTTTCTTTTAAGTTTCCTTTGTTAACCACATACATTTCTAGGGATTGCTGCATACTCCTGATTGCACCTCTAACCAGCACAATCATTTTACTTCAATCCTAGTCCTTCCTCTTTGTTATTTACAATGATCTCTCTTTATATTGGAGAGAATCTCTTGTTGATTGAGATGAAAATAACTTTACGACCAACCACATGGCTTGCGATAGTGGTAGGTAAACAGCAGCTAGGGTACATCACATCAACTCTCAGGTAATATATGTATAGTGACTGGGTCTTTCCAAGGAAGGTATAGATGCAAACAACATTCAGTGTGCATCACTGCAAGTCTACGAATACACATGAAAAGGGGTTGGTGTACCCACATGTGTAAGTGAACAATATTCAGGGTACGTTAAAACATCTGTGAGGCAAAGCATTGATATTGATCGGTCTATCCACAGAGAGTGGAGATAAGACAACATTCAGCCTACACGACAGCAACCCTCACAACTACATTCTATATTACAGTGGAATGAATGTTCATATGTGACATGTGCACCAAAAATGATGAAGATAACATGTGAGAATTTATTTCTAAGAGACGTATTCCATGTCGACGAAAATAGCAAAATTATCCTCTGAACTATTCCATTTCTTCTCTCAGGTGCGTTAAGATTCCGTTAGATGCCTTCTGGTTGCCGAAGGAGAGAGTCCGCAAAGGCCTCTGCGAGGGCGTAAAACTCGGCGTCTACTTTCCTGGATTTCCGACTCTTCACCACCTGAAATTTGAGGTGACTGTGTTCTGAAGCGTGTGTCATTTTGACGGTGTTAAAGACCCCCCTACAAATGCCAGACTGATGAAACGGTTCAGTAGCAATCTGAGAGAAGTTTGCTGCTCATGGCTGTGTGTCACGTATCCTGGAAGCCAGGTGTTGCTATGCATGGCGTTCAGTAGATTAAAAGAGCCTGCTCTCAAATGGACTGACTGTGATATTGGCCGTTCTGGAAATGAGCTGCTCTAGTCACAAACATTCTGTTAAAAGATATCTGAAGACTGATTAGTCCCCACAATGATCTAGTAGTGATGCTATGGTATGATTGCATGAAAAATTCACGTGTAGTGCCTCATTTTAATATGGTCATTGCTGTTTTGCACAGGGTCCAAAATTTGAAAAAGGGTATCCAATGTCTACTGATTTTCAGGTACCATGGTGTCCCCAAAATACAACTTTTGTTTGCCAAGGAGTTTGTCATGAAGTTGTAAGATATTTTGCCTTGCACGATATATCTCTGAGTATCTTACAGGCATGAAAATGAAGTGTACTTAGTGTACATGCTGAAGTTTGTCAGACGTACCATGTGCGTCTGTGACTTTGGATCATGGTAGCACTTTCCGAATCGGGTCCCAACACAGTCATTCTTACCCTAAGGTACCCGATGGAAGCACTGTTGTCCATACCGAAGTGAAAAGTTTGATCGCGATTTTTAAAGGAACGTATCATGCAGCGTTTCATGGAAGTTTTTTTTTTTCCCCTCCTTTGTTGTGATTTCAGTCAGAGCTCAAGAAAGACGAAGTGAAGGTATTTCAACAGAACAGCCGAGGCGATAACGTCATCTTGAAGATTGTCGATACCACCCAATTTAAGGTGAATTAAATTTTGCTGAGTTTTCAAAAGCCTGTTGTACTGTGGTTGAGACCATTTGCATTGATCAACAAAAGTTCAATTTGTTGAAAACCATGTAAACACAGTCTCTCAAGACAGGAAACTTGGATTACATCTCATTTTTTTTTTTTTTTTTTTGTGTGGAGTTTTAGAGTACATGATGGCTATCAGTTGTCATGTTTGGTCAGCAGATAACATTTGGAAAGATGGTTGTTAAATCTCAGTTGGTGGAACAGTATTTTGCTGTAGCATTACCCACAGACCAACCATATGACTCATTTTCACTTTATTCAGCATGTCAGGTTCATAAACAATAGTTACATCATGAAAATCCCAACGCATTCGCGT
This sequence comes from Stichopus chloronotus, assembly GCA_021234535.1. NCBI lineage: Eukaryota > Metazoa > Echinodermata > Holothuroidea > Aspidochirotida > Stichopodidae > Stichopus > Stichopus chloronotus. The sequence continues at coordinate 10,193,238 of SFZH01000008.1, forward strand.
TTTTCGAGTTTTTGCAACCTTTGTATTCTCCCCCCCCTCCCCAACTCTCCCCCTCTCTTGCATCCTTTCAGAAGGCACGAGAAGTGTACGCCCAGCTGCTCGGAAAGTTGGTCTATGCTGAATGGCCTCACCTCAAGGAAGTCAGGGTCATAGCCGTCTCCGACGATAAAGAGCGATTTGAACTAGTGGAGGCTGTAGGGGCAAACCAAAGGAACATGACAGAGAAACTGTCCATCAGACGTAGAGAGCTCACAGCAAAGGATGTTGAAACGTTCTACGACGGAGAAATTTCTGTCATATCATCGCAGTAAGTAGTAATATTATTCACTGCATTTAGGTATCATACTTGATTTTTGTTTTTGGACAAGTTTGCACTTTTAGCATTACAGTCATGTGATTACTTTCTTGAGAGCAGAAAATGTTGATGGTAGAAAATGGCCATTGACTGAGTAAAATTGGGCCTAATCATAGGAAATGTATCAATCTATGTTAGAGCTCAGGATGGTAGGATGGGGGGACTGCGTGCATGGGGGAGGTAGATAAGAGGAGAAAAGGGGAAATTGCGCTTTAACTGCAGGTGAGAAATACTGAGCTTCAGTAACTTTATCTCATAACAAGCAAGAGTTGTTGATTACTTACGCATGAATTTTGCATGAATGTAATTTCTGTCCAAGTTTCTATAACATGTCACTTTTTCGTTTTCCTTATCAAACTTAAATCTGCTTCAGCTTGAAACATAAATTTAGATTTGTTTAAAAGTTCATTCACAAGGTTCATTATTTTATATTTTGTCACAATCCGCATCTTTCAGTTCGTTCTCTTTTTTTTATACCTTTACAGTTACCATAAGAGGAAAGGTGTTGTGATTGGTCAAACATCTGTCCTGGTCTATGCATGCCCATTACTTGGAAGAAAGTGAGTCACAATTACTGTCAAAACTGCAAGTGATTGTATGTAATCATGAAACATACGTTGAGACTATTTTCGCTATTGATCCTGCGAAACCTTTCCAGTCTTCTGTTCACTTGTCCATGACAAAGTCATCTTCTTTGTAAAGATTTTGAAAACACCAAAGCAAGAAAGCTTCAGAGTTGGAACCATAAATTTGTTCAGAAAACTGCAATTATTTAGAGATAACAGTAATTTTTTTGCTTTTCAATGACATATCACCCTGAGATTTTTGCAACCATTTTCATAGTTGAGGTTTGTTTCTTTCTTGAAGATGGAATCAAAATTTGCTTAAAATTTAAGTTGCAGTGATTCACTTTCCTCACATTTGCCTGCTTCTTCATGATAGCATCATATTTGTTCCTATCATTTTTCAGGTACTCCTGCGGTGACGGCGGCGTCATCAGCCTGGAGAAGCAGTGGGCTCCTTCTCCGCAGGTGTTTGCTCACCAGATGATCGTCAAGGACATCACTGTACACGATGCATCTTTCAAGCAACTGAAGACGCTGTCCGAGGTCTTCCCGAAAGGCACAGAATGTTTCATGCTGGGAAATCCTTACTACGGTGCCCTTGGAAAGGTAGCTGAATTCCCCGCTCCCAAGTGAAACTTTCAATAAGTATTCTGAAGGTGGTTGCTTGAGTTTTCGGGGCATCGGCAATAGGTGATTGAGGATCCCTGGGGGAGGGGGGAGGTGGGGGAGGGAAGGGGAGATAACGATTGATTCGTGAAATTCTTGATTACCATAACAAAAGTGCTCTGTCATTGAAAGTGCTCATTCAGAGAGGGTGACGTGACCTTTTAGTTAGGCTTGAATGTATATACATTGTAATATTTTAAAGTACTTCATGTTTGGAAGGTTACCCAATTAATTTTTAGACCGACTTTACTTGGACTGACATTTTACTGTATTTCTCCCATCTGAATGTTCATGTCTGCCAGTTTCCGGGTAAATATCGCATTTAAAAGGCACCAACATGGCATGCAAAGAAAATAGCTCTAGTCATCATTAAACCACTCGAGCCTATCGATAAACATCAGCAGTAGCATCGTCTCCGCAAAAGGTTATGCGAAGGACGAGTCACGGGAGATGCATCGTTTGAATTTTGAAGAGTTTGGGTGAACAATTTATTCATGAGTAGCAACTGACTGACTTTCTCTATCTATGAGAAACTTATCTCTTGGGAAAAAAGTCATACCTTATATTTGTAATCTATCATCTTGTGCCCATAATATTGGTTTTAAATATTTTTTGCCTTGAAACAAACACAATATTTCCTTTTAAGTTACTAAATGGGCCACATAGTTACAAAATGGGCTACATTTATCGCTCTCTTACTCTCACAGGTCTTAGATACTAAAGAAGAAAAAGTAACGGTTGAATTCATCATCCCTCCAGAGCCAGACTTTCATCATATTATGAGAAGGGAACAGGTGAGCTATATATTACGTTTCTATACCACTCCCCCATCCTTTTCAGAGATGTATCTCAAGACAAGACTTTAACGTTTCTTCAGAGAAGGAAAAATAAATGAAAGGAAATCACAACAAAAAAAAATGAGAAAAAGAAAGTTGAAAGTTTCCAAAATGTAGTAGCAAATTTCAGTATTTTATCATCATTTCTCAAACGCGTATCATGTCAAGTGTGATCCGGGCTCTACGACCCAAAATGTGAAAATTGGAAGTGATCTGCGTGTGCCGTTACTTCCAGGAAAAAACATTTGTGTGGAGCATGGAACAATATCATGATGATTTTATACTGCACACATGGTAGGACAGTATGGCAGAAAGTAATAAGTGACTGTGTACTACTGTCACTGCAGGCCTCTTGCAAATGTAAGAATGTTGCACAATGTAAGATGCAGAACTCCAGCTCTGCAAAATTCAAAGTTTTTCTTTTGCGAAACGAGAGATCAGTTCAAATTCAGAAAAAAAATTGAAGTCAAAGTGGATATCAGCATGTGCAAAATGGTGTCAAATATTTTGTCTTTATATATCTTTGTGCTTGGGTATATTTGTTTAGTATGTTGGAGTTATTTATGTCCTCTTACTGTATGAAGTGAAGAGAGCTAACACTTTTAAAGAGTGAATGTAATACCATGTGCCCTACAAGAGACAGTTTTGATGGTAATGATGGAGGTGTCATTTGCAGAACTCCACAAAATCGATTGCTTTGTCAAAGAATATCTCACAGAAGAGTTAATTAGTATCTCACTTTCCAAGTGATGCCATCCTCCTGTTACATTTGAAAAAACAACTTTCGTTAGTCCCGACCAGACGTTCCGTCTGTACCTCCCATCTCCGCAGCATAATGGGAAACTCACGCTGATTTTCTTCCCTTCCAGAAATTCCAGATGCAGTATTTCCCGGCCCACGTCATTGCGAGGGAACTCTCCGTCTCGTCCCACATAGTTTCAAGGATAACCGGAACAATCTTCATTTCCAAAGGGCCCCCTCCAAGGTATCGGTGCGGTAGACTGAGAGGGGTGCAGGGTATACAAACGTGGGGTACACGGAGAGTACGAACAGACTGATATCTTTGCTAGTTTGTGTGCCTCAAATACTAAAGTGACAAGTGCTTCTCATGTCAGTTTTCAAGGACAAAAGAAGAGAACTGCAGAAGAGTGATTTTTCCATTCGCTTGTGTTGAAGTGATGGCGTGAGTTCGCAGCAACCAAAAGCATAGCCATTCGGCCTCTTCGTGTGGTGTTTGTCTATTCCTCAATACACAGCTAGTGCTGTATGTGGTTGCCTTAAACTATGCAATGAACCAAACTGAAATTTTCTGAAACTTACCATAAGGGCATAAATGGGGGAAAATTTAAACCCCCGTGTTGAAAATAACAGCGCTTGTAATGAACGTTAGACCAAACCTACAATATGGTCCCCCACAATTAGTTATCTCGTGTGCTCTGTGCTGAGAAAAGTCTGCTCTGATTTACTGTATTCTTTTAGCTTATGTACAAGGAGTACTCAAGTGGGAACTGGGGACTTGTTTCCTCCGTAGTTGAAGGAATGAACTGAAAGAAACTGTCTAGTGTCGTTCAGTGTAAATGTGCTACAGCACTACCCGACAATAAGTGCCATGTGTAGGTATAATTGCACACAATGTATCGCACAACACACGTGTGCTCTTCACTTGTGTACGCTGTTGTGTGCAACCGTGATCAGCTGATATGGGAGTGAATATGCATTAGGCCCTAGTGCTACGTTTTCATTGGCCTTTTCAAGCAAGGCTTTTAAATGTGACATTTCAAGAAGGAATGTGTTTGATGAACAGCTCGGTATTAAATATTCATGGTCGTTTTTCCCGAGGGAGTTCCCCACCAACAGTTGTTTTTAGTTCAGGAACAGTCGGTGTGAATGTAATTGTCGGCTCATCATCTTAGTAGTTCGATACATTATTGAAACTTGGATCAGAGTATGTTACGTATTTTCACTAAACTAAAAGCCAGATTTGTAAAAAAAAAAAACTACTCGTTACTCATGTTGGGATTTGCAATAGAAATCACCTCATCTTTCTTCGTTTTGACCGTCAGCACCGGAGCGGATTTGGACTCCAAGAGCGGCAGCAGGATCAACGTTGGTCTGAATCTCAAGTTCAACAAAGCCGGAGAGGAAGTTCCAAGCTACACCAAGAAGAAGGAGGAAGGAGCTACCTGGCAGTACTCCAGCAAAGTGCTCGACGTGTTGCGAGATTACATAGTTGGGTACGCTGCAGAGAAACAACTTGGTGTTCGTCGCAAGGGTTCCAGTTTTTGTTGTGATAACCTGTTTACATTCAGACAGAAGGATGTGTAAAACACGAGTCGCTGTGGATATGTTGCCGTTTTGAAATTGTTAGCTTTTGTCGTACGGTGGCTGAATGGGAAATGGTGATTGATATTTGTAACATGCATTGTAGATGAAGAAGTCTAATGATGACGGTGTGATGAGAAGTTCAAGACCAACTCTAAAGCACTCAAACAAACTTTGTCTGCAAACCCCTGTCAATGGAGTGAGACCCTTGCCTGTAGTTGGTGGTTCGTCTTATAGATCTGTATGAAATGCATAGTGATGTAGGGACCAAAGCTTTATATAATTTTTCCTTATTGCCTTTTGTGATTAATGACTCGGTGAGGAGCTAAGCCTTGTACATGGTAACTGCTGTGTCATCAAAGAATGTTGGTTTTGTGCAGGTGATGGTATTATTCAAAATCTGCAACTTGAAACATGTTATGAACAATGATTGACATTTTGGCAAAGGAAGTCTGCCAAATGCACTGGAGTCAAACAGTGAGTTTTTTTTTCTGACTCTACACTTCCACAATAATTTCTCTCTTTTCGTAGTTATTTAAATTACCCAGTCTGTTATACAGAGGGAACTTCGTAAAAATTAATTTTAAAACAGAGATGTAGAAAACATTAAGTGATTAAAGATGACATCATGATATGTGCAGTGGCAGAAAGTGTCTTTTTTCCCAGTTTCCCAGAAATCTTTGACATGTTGTCAGGGACAAAGTCTCAGTCTGACGCATTTTATGAAACCGATGTCTTCGGAGATTCGACCACCCGTCTGAAGGAGCTGAAGGAATGGTTGGCCGGCTTGGAATGCAACAAGGTTGCTAAGGCCAAGATTGGCCAGTTGGCTTTGGATGAACCAATCATAGCACTGATCACAGACGAGGTTGCCAAGGTAACTACAGGAACGTAACATTGATGCCTTGAATTGGTTTAAGCGAAATCGTCACCTTTGTGCAGCCATGAAAGCACACCTTTTGATGTCTGATTGTATTCTGTAAAGCAGAATAGAATAGAAACATTTTATAATTTCTCAAAGGAAAGTGAGGTACTGTACAAACGAAATGAAAGCACTGTAAAAGAACAAAAAACACGAATACAAACACAGTGAGAGGTAACAAGGATTAGAAGCAAGCTACATGAAACAGAAATCAATCAGAAGAATTACAAAAACTGAAGGAAAAAATTAGGCAATCCACAGAGATGCAAATCTCATTCCTATGATTTTGCATCAGTTGTTTGTTTATCAGTTGTATGAAGACCAGACAGAGCTTTCAATGAAATCCTAAACCTTTGTAAGCATAAAGCCATTTTCATACCCAAACTGCTTTTCAGCCTAATGCATTTTAAGTCAAACAGGAATCTAAACCATTTCAATGCAATATCCTAGTAATGAAAGCTTGGATTTACCTCATGTTTGATATTTTCGGCATGCTGTCAGCGCAAACAACGTCTTTGTGAAGGTCAAAAGTCATTTCCAGGTCGATATCATTAACATTGTGGAAAAGTGTAAACACGATATCTGTAGAAGAGAATGTTCAACAATCATAAGGCAGAGTTGGTTCTAATTGTAAAATACCACTTGACAAGGTCTGTAATTGGGAAGTTCTGTACAAAATGCAAGAATTTGAGCACCTCACGTTACATCAAAGGGAAGTTTTGCAACCAATGTCGTATGTTATTATTATCAGGTTGCCATTTTTTTATGTCGTTGCTCAACTTGCAGTTACATTGCTGCTCACTTACCTGTCCCAGCCCACCCACCGCACTTTTGCACTCTACGAAGAGCGCTGCCAAGCTCGTTAATCTTCTGGCTGATATCTACTCAAGTTTCATAATCAAACCCCACCACAGTTTTGTATCCTGATTACATCTAGTGTTTACAGCTAGAATATCAGTATATCTAAGACAACGAAGTGTGAGATTCAGGCCATAGCCAATTTTAAACAAACATCCTCTATTCCATGGATTTTTGGGGGTTTTTTTTGTTTTACTAAAAGAATACAATATTGTACAGCATTTACTTCTGATTTAATAGTGAATTGGTATCCAGGGGAAGTGGAGGGGGGAGGTAGATTGCTGACTTGAAATAACGGATTTCAACAAGCCATCTTGAAGTCTGGTGGGAAACAGTTTATCTCTTTTCTGAATGATACGACCCACCGTGTTTTCGTTTATTTCCCTCCAATGCAGGCTCAGTTAATATTGAATAGTAATAAATCGTCACTTAGCATTTGCTTGGATGTAAAAATCGACACATTTTAACTATGAGTCTATCATTCGTATCATGTCCTAAGCGGCCTTTTTCATTTGCATTATTCCCAGACTTTCCTCGAGAAACCCAAGAAAGTTAAAGTCATGGTGCGCCCACACCTACTACACAGGGTAAGATGAACCGTTTCTTCGTTATGAAACTGCATGATAAACAAAGAGTTTGCTGCAGGAACCAAGAATCAGAAGTCAACCACCATGGGTGGAACAACAGTTGACATACGTTTATGCAAAGTCAGAGAATACAGGACAACTGTGACATGTGACTCAACAGTTTTAGATGTCTTGTCCCTGCAGTTATTGAAGTGGTTTCCACTGACAGTGACTTCAAGGTTTAAGTAAACTGTTTTGACTCTTTTATTTTATCTTTCGTAGCCATTTGACTACCAGGGCAATCTTATACCGGATCCCCAGGCTACCTACCAGCTCTACGATCGGGTCATCAATGTCAGAGAGGGGTACTCTGTTCCTCTTGGACTCAAAGGGGTGGTAGTCGGCATTCAGGACGGTGAGACTGCCATAAGTGTTGTCTTTGTTAGATGAATTATTACGAATATTCGTTTGGGTTTATTTCGTTGTATTCGTTTGCATGTGTATCCCCTTAATTTCGTTCCCTCCTGCCCTTAAAGGTGATAACATCATTGTCTCATCTCCTAAGGAAAGGCAATTAACTTGTGTTTCAAACTTAAGATGTGCAAAAGACTTAGAGGGAAAAAAAGGGGGAGGGGAAGGGGGGAGGGAAAGTTGAGGGGGAAGCCACAACCTCCTGAATAGTTTGTCAGATGGAATTCAACCATGGTAGGTAGGTTCCTGTGTATGATGTAGTCCATTAGTAACAACAACCTTAGTGAGAGGTCAAGGGTCACATCAAAAAACAATATTTTCAGCAATCTTTAAATATCGGAATATCCATATCGTATGCATATCTAAATTGACAGGAAATAATTTAGCTTCCACATTTTGCCTTCTTGAAGGCCTCGGAGCTTTCCAGTATCAAAAAAACCCATTTGCTCCCTGATATATCTGATAGTCTGATCACCTGGTGTTGCAAAATGCGCTGTGATTCCCAGATAAATTATTCCATTGATGTGGTTTGGCATCACTGCTCTGCGCAAGATAGGCACGCCCCATCTGTACAGCATGTTTCACACGGCTCAGGTCACGACTCATACTCGGATTCATCACGTCACTATCTTAGACAAAGTGACATGCATCTAGAAAAGAACTGGCTTTATTTTCAGAAGTTCGCAGAGTGAAACCCTGAATGACAATTTCTTAGAACTGTGTTTATATCTAGTGCAGTTTTTGAGATATAACTCTTCAGAGTTTCATGCAAATACAAAACAGATGATGTGAAGAGTTGCAACAGGGTCGATTTTTATTTTGTTAACCCTTTGCATATTGTCTCTTCGTTACTTGATCACTGGGATTCTCGTTCGCAAGCGACGTCGATGTGTTTAATGAAGGCTATGTATGCCTCCAACGTAACACCATCAGAGATTGTGCAATTCCCAGTTGTCCTTGAAATAAAGGTTAAGTAAACAAAGGGTATCTTAAGGCATATCATACGAGTCACTCCCTTAACACCACAGATTTACATAATTGGCTTATGTTTATTCATGATGCATTTGTATTTCTAATATGTTTGTAAAATGGTCAATGTTTGATTGATTTTTATGAAAATTGTGGCTACTTTCCACATTTTCAACAATCAAATCGGTCAGTTCTGCAAGTTGGGTTTTTAATTCTGCATGTACCATAAGCCAGAACCTAGGGATACACTTATATATGAGTTTCTATGTGTAGGCTACAAAGTTAAAAAGTTTGTTGAATTTCCTAACAATTTTTCTTTTACAGTAGTGTAGATGTTGTATTAAAAAGAGTGTCAAGATCGAAACATACAGACAATGTCTTATGATATTTGCAATGCCTTCGATTGTCTGCAGACTCTAAAAATTATATCTCATATATGCAGTCATATGTGACTACTGATGTGTCAGCGATGGCTGCAATAGCCTGCCTGTGTTGGATTCGAGAATATATTATGAAGGTAAGATCCATCAGTGGTTTAACCCGGCATCGGCTTTTAATCTTTCCTTGCATTTGCCCAACAGGAGCCACCGTCTTAGATTCCATCTATGAGGTGATCTTCGATGAGGAGTTTGTCGGCGGCCTGAAACTCCGTTGCAACAGTTGCCGCGGTTACAGGATGTCAGCCTCTGCCCTGATGAACATATCCTACGGTTCTTGGAAAGGTGGCAGAAACGAGAAACCACTAGCAGTGGTCAAACCGCAACAAAATGACGTCAAATTCTTCAACCCGACCTCCACCTCACACCACACGCAGCAGCAGACGTGGTACGCCAACAAAATCAACAGACTTGGAATGAGGGAAAGGGACAACAAGAAAGACACCCCAGAGGCAGCGCATGGTAGAGTCTTCCAACAAGCCTCTCGCGAGGTACCGTCAAGGGTAAGTTTCCACATCTCCGCTGACATGGAAACAGGTGTTTAGAAAGTGGACATTGCATGTTAACAGTTTTGGTGAATAGTAAGACCCTGTTTCACAGACATTTATGATGGTTTTATTTCAAGAGTCATCCCAAAGCCACGTGCCATTGCATTCTCATCATTTTTTTTTTTGCACTAACAAGTTTGTTTCATTTGTTTTAAGGAAAAGCTGTCTAAGGTACTGAACAATTGATTGATATGCGAAGTGACAAACCGCTGTAATCGTTTGCGTTGCGGAGAAAACGTGTAACCCAGTTCAGCTTTTTTTGCTAATTTTGTTCTTTTGCCTTTCTTGTAGCAGACTAAATCAGTAAGAGAGCATGAGAAAATAGCTACGCCACCATCTTTTGCGTCAATGTTCAAACCTGGCCCTGCTCAGGCCAACCCTCAGAAACAGGTACCACAGGAGGATATCAAAGCAGGAACTCCAAAGTTCACCATCCTCTCGCGGAAAGACGAAACCAGCGGGAAGAAGGTACTGAGGAAACGTGAAAGACCTGTCAAAACCAAAAGCAATCTGACAGGAACAGAGGGACCCAGTGACGAGAGCAGTACTTCCTCAGCGACCGTGACGACCAGCCCCGAGCAGTCGGTGTCGCCACCGGTAGAAGGGAAGAGTCCGCCTCCCAGAGATAATCAAGAACAAGAGAGAGGAAATACTTCCAGAGATACACTCAGTGAATTGTGGGAAAAATTCAAAGAGGGAAACACAACCTCGGGTATGCCTAACCCAGAGACGGCAGGCATCCCTCGCCAAGATGAACCCGGGTTCCCAGAGGACGATCGCAACAGAGGCTTTTCAAATGGCAGTGATGAAGTTGCTGCTGAGGACAGTGGGGCCAGATCAGGTGTTAGAGTGGAACAGACCATCAGCGATGATCCACTGAGCCCACAAGAGATCTGGGATGAAGATTCGGATGATGTGATACTAGATGAGGAGTATGGAGATGATAAGAGATTGGAGGAAATGGAAAAGGAGAGAATGACACCTAATACATATGCAAAGGTAAGAGAAGGAACAAAAAATGTCAGAAGTGGTACAAAAGTGCCATCATAAAGTCTCTCTGGATAAGACCTAGGAGTACCAGAATGCGTAGGATTTTTGTCGTCTTGTTTAATCACCAGAAGCAACTCAAACTGTGTGACTCGAAAGTGGTCAGATTCCGTCTAAATGAATGTGTCACTGAAATGGTATAATCTTACTTCAGTTAAAAAAAAAAAAGAAGAGCTTGTTTCTGTTTGGTTGTATTTAAACTGTTGAACACTCTTGACCCTTCATGATTAGTGACTTGAATACACAAAAACAATTGAGCTTTCGTGGCTGACGATATTATCAACGAGTGGAGGTCGGTAATTATTACTTTTTTTGTAAGGAAGAAAGAGTAGTAGTGACAGTTTAAGACAACAGTTGAGAGATAGCAACATTTTTCATTTGATGTGTTAATTAATGAAGAGTGTTATCTGTTGGATGTAACTTGCTGACGTTATGTACCAGTAGGGATCTGGTGACTGGTAAGTTCTTCAAATACTATTGGTTAGTGGTGCCATCAGCCGATTTTATCCGTAAGAATGCATCACCGATCGGCACAAGTGGCCTTTTGCAGATGGGTGACTCAAGAATTTAAGTGTGCTGTCATCACTTTAGTGGTGAGCATCATTGACCGGACATTGCGCTCAGGTTAAAGAATGAGACTGCCATAGCGGTAGGTATCCCTTGGCCGCACGTTACAAGCTGAATGACCGTTTCTCTGAGTCTCTATGGTACAGGTTACAATAACTTACAAGATGTGTAACAGTATCCTTATGATGAGAATGAAAATGTCTGTGTGTAGCGTTTTTTTTTTTTTCCTTTTTCCTCTCTGACCAGATGGAAACTAAAGAGAGGCTCTGCCAATTGCTCAATCTAAGTCACATCACAGGAAGATCTTCATTGGAGTCAACAGAACCACCAATGGTGCAACAATCGGACACAGGGCCACATGGGAAAAGGATTTCTTTGGAGGAATTGCTAGGTATGGAAATGGTTTTGGAGTTTGTAATATTTGCAGTCGGGTGAAGCCATCAGATATTATCCTACATTTTGTGAGTCCATGTAACTGTCTCTGTCTGTCTGTCTGTCAAAGTTACCTTAGTTACTGTACCCAGATCCCATTTGTTGAATTCCGCTGAAAGTTGTCGTGCATAGCAGGTGTTCCATTGATGGTCAGCCATGAAAAGAGCTCAATGTTTATATAACCTTGGATAAGGAACACATAAAAAAAGTCCTCAAGTTATGCTTGTCCACCTGCATAGAATTTAAGCCAAAGGATGCTGAGCTTCACATTTTGTAAGTGGCTGGATTACAAGTCTAACTGCTGGTACTCCCTTACTAGAGAAACCTGTTGTTTTACATATATACTAAATTCATAAAAATTTGTGTGTGAAAATCAATACAGTTGAGTTGCTGATGCCCCAACTCTTTGAAAGTTGACGAGGAAAGCCCTCTTGATCTATCGTAATTTATTGCTTTGAAATGGTTCATATACAATGGTAACAGTCATTTTGCTACGGACCTTAAGTGTCTAGTTTGACACAAGCTATATTTAAGGTACTGCAGTGTTAAATAGGAGAGTGACAGTCCCCGTGGTAAAATTTGCAACTCTTCTAAGTGACATTTCTCGATCTGTATGTTTTGTATGTCAAATAGACCACCTAGTTTTACTAGTCATACCATCATGGTTAGGGTTTGTTCCTTCGATGAAACCTTATCGTGTGTGATATCATGTGCGGGATAGCTGAATAAACAGTGCTCAAAAATTATGTATTTTCAATACAATCTGATGTTAATACTCACATTGTTACATGTATGGCAGAAAGTTATGCCTTTTTGGACCAACTATCAAAAGTTCAACATTTTGGGCAGAAAGTTGTTGCATTTTGGACCAACTTTCAAAGTTGCTACATTTTGGGCAGAAAGTTGCTAGATTTTGGACAAAGCTGTTGAATTTTTGTCAGTTGTCACAAAATGGGTTGCAACAGAGCTTTCTCTGCAGTTGAAGGTTACAACTCTTAAGATGCACTGTTTCGCTGTGCATTTGTCGTCCGCATTGTTCTTAAGATCTTTTCCAGGGGACCATTGGAGAGTCATTTCACAAAACTCATGATATTTTGTCACACATTTGAGTGTAACTCAATCGTTGATGGCAAAATGGTCAAACTAAGAGATTCTGAACATCGAAGACACAAATTAAACAACAATGATAGGGTTACAGTAAAAATCACTTATTGCAAATCTGTTACCAGACACTTTTTACCAAAACTTATGTAGGCAATCTCTCCTTCATACAAAACTACAATTTCTCACATTTTTTAGTAACTGTAGGATTAGACACAGGAGGCTAATGAGGCTAATTAGGAAGTGTTGGCATGCAACGGTTTTCCTTCCCAACTCATCACAAATTAAACGATATCATCACAGTGAGCCACTGTGAAGGAAGTAAACCTGTTCCGAAGCAAACGGAACCAACATGTAATGATTTTTGTCAGGGAAGCACACAGTTCATTAATCGAGCAAGTTCAGTGTTCTTCATAGATGCAGCATTTGGGATTCCTTGCCAAAAGCAGTCATGGAATCTATGCAGTCATGATGATGTTTGTGTGTGTATGTGTGCACGTGTGTGTGCGTATGTGATGTGTTGGCTTGTTAACACTGTATCTCAAGAGGGGAAATGTGTCTGAACTTCAAAGTTTGTAGGAAGTCCAATGTGAGTAGATGATCCCTTATGTTTTGCATTGAGGGCTGAGGTCATTTGAGGTCAGCAAGCATAAAGTATAGAAACTTCTCAGGGGAGATATCTCAGCAACTGAATGTCGCTGGAACCTCATACTAGTCACATTGGTAGCCTTTGATGATTGGATAATTTTTGCCATTTTGCATGGAGGTCAAAGGTCATTTGACATCAATAGAGGTCATAGTTTGATGACCTTGAAAATGCGGTATCTTAATAAGGGAAAGTTGCTGGAACTTCACCCTTAATTTTTTGATTGTCAGTTTGTAAGAAGATGAACACTTATTTCATTATCATTTCATGGAGATCAAAGATCATTTGAGGATGAAGTACGGAAACCAATTACAGCTCTTTGCTCTTCGTCAGTGTCCCAGGGAAGAGAGTAGGGAAAAAACCACATCACAAAATATGAAAGAGAACTATCATTCATCTTCCAGATATTTAAATATGAAAATTGCCTGGACAGTATTCAAGCTTGATCTTCAAACTTGATCTTCAAGCTGTTAACATTGGTAGACCTTGATAAGCAGATGAGCTCTGTTGTTTCTTATGGAGTTCAAAGCTCATGTGAAGTCAGTAGAGACCATAGTTTGTAAGCTTGTAGACCTGGTATCCAACAAAGAGAAAGGCGTTTGATCTTTAAAATAGGTACTGTATGTATTGTCCTTTGTTTAACACAAATGTTGGCAAGGAATCTCAAAGTCTTTCGACTTCTGTTTTATTCTGTAGATGCCAAAAGTTTTCCACTCGTGAAAATTTGTTGTAGTACATGCTGAGTATATTGTTGTCCAACTTGCAATACACACCAAATAAATTGTAACCCAGCTTGTTATACGTCTGAATACATCGTTCATCGAGTTTGCTGTACACACTGAACAAATTGAAACCAGGTTTGTGGTACACAGTGGATAACTTGTATTAATTTAGGTTGCAGTACACACTTAACTCCCTTATAGTACATTGTTGATGCATTGTATTAATCCCGCTTGCAGGACACACTGAATACATTGTAATCCAGTTTGCAGCACACACAGAATACACCTTAAACTTTCTTACGGTTCATAGTGAAGCCATTGTATTAATGCAGCTTGCAGGATACACTGAATACATTGTAATCCATCCCGCAATACACACTGAAAACATTGTAACCTTTCTTAAAGTAGTGAAGCCATTGTGTTAATCCAGCTGGCAGGATACACTGAATACATTGTAATCCATCCTGCAATGCACAACGAATACATTGTAACCTCCGTTACAGTGCATAGTGAAGGCATTTTATTAATCCATCCTCCAGGACATACTGAATTCATAGTGATCCAGCTTGCAGTACACAGTGCATAGTGAATGCATTGCATGAATGTGCGACTTTTACATCATCGTTCCGTGATGATGAATTATTCATGAGGGTGTCTTGAATGTTTCTTTTCGTAAAATGCGTTACTATTTCAAGTATCTCAGTGGACCAAGTGGGTGTACTTTTATGGAAATAACTTGAATACTCATTATTGAAAAATTCCTGTTCGTTACATGTAGTTTGGGATGGTGTCTAGAATATTGTTTTAATTTTCACTGTTTAAATATCCCTTCATGCATCTTCAAGTTCCGAGTGTCTCTACCTTTTTTTTTTTTTCCCCTTTCTTCTTCCTGTACCCAGCAGCTGGATCTCCCAAACACCTAGATGCCCCATCTAATGCTGTACCACCCCCTAACACCAACTTACTATTTCCCTCTGGTGCTCAACAAAACTTGTTTCCTGGAGTCATAAGTAGGCCAGAATTTTTGCCAAATAAACAAACAGGACCCCCTCATGGGATGCAAAAGCCACCGGACAGGTTACCAGGACCATTGCAACCTCCACCCGGTTTGCCGAATATGCCTGTTGCAAGACCCAGTAACTTGCCAGAGAAAAGTGCCTTCCAACCTGTACCCCAGCAAGCGTTGAATCAGCCGTCCAGATACCCACCTGCTGGCTTTTACCACCCTAAGCAGCATCCTCAAATTCCGTTTGGGATGATGGCGGGGCATGAGCGTATCCGAGGAATGGTCGTGCCAGGCATGGGACTGATGCAATCCATGGGCGCTCAGAGGCAGATGATACCCCCTTCATCTCATTACCAGCAATTTCAAGGCAAACCACAAATGGTACCAAACTTTTCAACTGGACCACTCCAACCTGGGCTCCAAGAGACGAGCAGAGGTCATCCGTTAATGCAGGGTGTTGTGCCTTTACCCGGAAAACAGAGGGTAATGATGGTACCAGGGAGTATTCCTCGAAGAGGTGATGGGTCTCTCCCTAACTTGACACGAGGTGCAGGACCAAATAGCATCCAGCAATCAGGACCTAACCAAGGTAACACTACGTCAACAATCGCCACTGGAACACCGAGGTACCCTCCACCTGTTGGTCATCAGCCATTAGGACAACCACTGGCGAAGACTTTTCCTCCAAACTCTGTTCCACCTTCAGATGGACAGCGGTCGCCTCCTGGACAACCAGGCTACCCACCTCTCAGTGAAAGGTGAAATCTTATATAACATTAAAAGAGAATATTTTACACAATTTTGTATAACATTAAAAGAGAATATTTTACACAAGTGTTTCTGTTGCAGTTCTAGAGGAATAAACACACAGAGGATTCATTTATGAGTAATAGATTCTGGGATACTGTCAATTTGATTATTTATTTATTTATTTTATTCAAGTGAGATTTCTGAACTTGTTGTAGAGTAACTGCTGGTGATTTTAAACATAATAACTCATGACCGATTGACCAACATGATGCAAATGTTTTCACATAAATTGTCACTTATGTCCTGCAAGTAGCAATGCACTTGTTCAACACGAAACAATGAGCATGTTTGCTATGCCGTACTTCCTATTCAGCTCGAAACTACCGTCCACCACTGGAGGAGGAGGTGGAGTACCCAATGCTGATAGTGGACAGCAGATGGACACAATGTTGAACAAACTGAGAGCTTTCTGTAGCAGCAAAGATTTGAAGCACCCAAACTACGAATACGTTGAAACCGACATCGCGGTGAGTCATGTGTGCAGAATGCGAACCTGACAGCCTTGGCGATAACTTTAAGTTACCATCTTTGGCTTTTCTCCGAATTATGAAAGTTGAAAAGCGACAATAATGGAAATTAACATAACTTGAGTCATGAGTTTTAGATGTGGAACTTCCTCTAGTTCTCCTGATTCTTGATACCATTTTTTGCACCTGGCTTGATGCAATGTACAGGGTTCCTGTGGCATGGAGAAGTCATGGAATTTTATTTTCCTACTGTCCAGGGCTTGGGAAAGTCATGATTTTTTTTTTCTTCTTTAAATGTCAAGCCATGGAAAAGTCATGAAATTTAGAAGAAACTGCCATTTTTTCAATTGCTGTCACAATCGTTGTGTCATTATTCATCGCCAAAATCCAGTCGTTAAGCGTTAAGTGGGCCAAGTGGCATTCAGAATTTACCTGCCCTGATGTACATTTTAGTTGCCCTGAAGTGATGGAGAATAAAGGCAAGACAACTGAAACTTCATGGTAACTGAAAAAAAAAAATGTGTTTTTCTGACACGACCTAGAATCAAGGACAGCATTCAATCAATTGACGACCAGAGTGGGGGGGGGATTGTTTGGTTATGTTTGAGGAGGGAGGGAGTTAGCAAACCATATCCCCTACCCCCTGGTCATGCACTCAGCTTTAATTGAGAGTGATCTAGTGCATAGTAACTATGCAACGGTTGGCAACATAACAACTTGCCCAGTGGAGCAAGTGACTTTCACAATTCACTTGACCTGATAAATGTTTATTTGCCCTGGGCAAAAGCACAATACTTTAATGTTTAACCCTGTATTAGATGGTTCCTGAATATGATGAGCCAATAACAAAGAATGAGTCACGACTGATCAGTCTTCTTCGTGGTGTCGAGGAAGGCGAGAGCAGTGCAATTTTTCTTTACATGCGGGTGTCTGTGTTCCGAAAAGCTGCTAGGCTATCTACCGATCGATGGTCCAAAGTCCGATAAAGATCAGAGTTAATGGTTCGGGTGAACGAGCTTCCGGATTGATCTCAAAATACCACATTGTATTGAAGTAGGAGCAATATCCAATTGGGGTTAAAGGTCACAAAGGCAAAGATCAATTGTAATCAATTTAGAGAACATTGCTTTGCATTTTCCACCAGAGCAATAAAATAGATAAACTCCAACATTGTGAAATAATCTTGAGAATTATATCCTACAGTATTTTCGTGAATGGAGCATGATCTTAGCACTCTTGATCTAGGCTCTTTTATCAGTTGATAAAGTTTGTTGTCTGATATGCAGTAGGTGGATGGAACCACAGCAGCTGGATGTAATACCCTTTGGATTCTTCAACAATAGTCTTACATGCTGTTTGCGTCGACCGTGGTTCTGCTGGCTTGAATTTGTTCAAACAGACAGTACTCTGTTGGCTGATGAGGTGTGCTCCCCAAAGCATCCCTCGTTCTTGCACACTGTTGTGACGCCCTCCGGGGCGCGCGGCAGTATGCTGTGCGACGTTTCACATCCACTTTTTGGGTGTGATTGAGTTGCTTCTGGAAAGTATGTTTTACATGGGAAGAGACTGCCACAGATTTAGGGTGTGGTTTAACATAGACGGCAACACTGAATATCCCTTGAGCCATACTTGTCTGGGACTGTGGCCGCACCTCTTACTTGCACTACACCAGTCTGGGCATTGTGGTATATGGATAATGTTGTACATGTAGAAAAGCATGCAGAAGTAGACATCATATGTATGCAGTGGTGGTGTGTGGGCATCCTTCCTCGGGGGGGGGGGGGGGTTGTGGCAAGGGTGAGTTGGTGTCCATCATGACCTACATGATCTAAATGGAGCACCACCATCAGTTGGCACAGAGCATACCAGAGAATTTTGGATTTAATACACCTTGTGGATTGCCCAGAGATTACATCGCCAGGCATCATAGGCACCCTTGCACCTTTGTTGTGCCCCCCAAACACTGCTCCTGGGGGGAGCCACCCTGCCGCTGCAGATATGAGCGTGTCTTGTACATTGCTGTTTCCTTGAATGTGTTTTACTATCATGATGTAATTTGTGCATGTAATTAAACTTGTGTGAATATGATAAAAAAAAATAAAGGTGTATCTTCCAAGTTAAAAATGTAGCACATGGGATGAGATTTTGACTTAAATACTGCTAAGCAAGGTCTAAGGATAGAAATGCACTGGTACAGTCTGACTCATTTGAAACAATATGATGACCACATACTCAAGGAGACTACATGAATGTTAAGAACATGACGTTATCTGAAATGTTGAGGATCTTTCTGAGTTTCATGCAGAACCTAGTTTGTCCTAACTCACTAATTTTTAGCTCATACCAGCATGCTGGTGTGAGCTTTTGTTATCACGCAGCGTCTATCTATCTCTCTGTCTGTCTGTCTATCTATCTATCTATCTATCTGTCTATCTGTCTATCTGTCTATCTGTCTATCTGTCTCTCTGTCTATCTGTCTGTCTATCTATCTGTCTATCTATCTGTTTACACTTGTTCAAAATGCTTCTCCTCCCACATGCTTTTATGGATTTGTTTGAAACTTGGACATAATGTTCCCTAGGTGGTGGGCTATTTGGGGTGTTCAGGAATTTTTGGTCCAAGGTCCCGTGTTGGCCCTGTGGCCCATTTTATGAAATTCTACAAAATGCTTCTCCTCCTACAGATACTCTTGTACAGTGTTGATGGTTTGTCATAGTAATACTCTGTTAGTGGTGCCTTCGGGGTGTTCAGGAATTTTTGGTCCAAGGTCACATGTGGGGCCAGTGACCCATTATGTGAAATTCTGTTTGAAATGTTACTTCTCACACATGCATCCACGGATTTATATTTAACTTGGACACGATAATCCCTGGGTGGTTCTTCATCTGGCATGTACAAAAAAGTTTCAGTCTAAGGTCCCATGTGGACCCTATGGTCCATTTTATGAAATTCTACAAGATGCTTCTTCCCCTACAGATTATATTGTACAATATTGATGGTTTGTCACAATGATGTTCAGTTATTGGTCCCTTCAGGGTGTTCAGGAATTGGTAGTCCAAGACTCCAATGTGGGCCCAATGGCCCATTTTATGAAATTCTGCAAATTACCTCTTTTTCTACTGTTAAAGTGCCCCTTTGAACTGTCATACACATCTCAAATATCCCTATCGTGCATGAATGATAATTGAGTAATTGGACAGTGTCAGTTGCTTTGCTAACTGAAACTCTGTATTGCCCTCAGGTATGTTGACCAGTATTTGGACTTATAGGGGCACTTTGAATTGTTTCATGAACTTCAGTTAGTGTAAAAGATCAAACTTCTGCAATGTTGGTGCTCTAGTTTATGAAATTCTGAAAATTGTGCAGTCCTACAGATTTTCTTGTACAGTTTTGATGATTTGGTATAATGATACTCAGTGGTGCCTATAATTTGACATAATGATACATAAATGGTACTGTCAGGATGATGAGGTATGAGCTTCTGCACCAATTGGTGCTCTAGTAATTGTTTACTTTTTTTTGTTTTGTACGCTGAGTTTGTGACATCAATTTTCGGACCAAATGTCTGAAACTTGTAGCATTAATATTAAGAGTTGCCATATGAAAGAGCAGAAGAATGAAAAGTGAAGCTTTTTTATTCCTCTGAAGTCACAAACATGGACTTAAAAAAGCGTTTTCTTTGTGTGTACCAAATGTCTGTTCGGTAGATTCATGAGGTCTTAAAACATGGCATTTCAGGAAAATGGAAGGATACTATCTTGACTTGTGATGTGTTGTATCTGGTGATAGTCATGCTTTTCTGTGAGTAGGAGGCTATTCTTTTCTAATTGTTTTGACTGCTTACTCGTCGCAAGTCTTACAATGCCATCACTGACAATTGTATCAACCTGTAGGCTTTTACAATATGGCCAAAAAGACAGCCAGTGTGCCTGGACACCTGGTAATCGTTCCATAAGGAAGGCAATTGTTACGTAATGAAGGTAATTGTTACGTAATGAAGGTAATTGTTACGTAATGAAGTTAATCCAGTCCTTGACAGTCGTGCATGCTGGTGTCTGGCTGTGTGTGTATTTGTGTGTTATGTCTTGTCATGGCAATGATTAGTTATATTTAATTTTACCTCTCATTGAACAATTCGTCAACAGGGCCAGTACTTCGTGATTATATACCTGCCAATCGGTCAAGTTGTAAGTGGAGACTCACAGCATGGTCGAAGAAACGCCCTTGAAGTTGCTGCATTTAAAGCCCTCCAAATCATGGTAAATTTGATGTTAACTGTTTTGTAAATTGTGTGAAGCTTATTTCCATAAAAAAACCCTTCTTTTTGGTGCCATGTCTACCTATAAAACGAGGTATGTGAGTCAAAAGTATCAACATTAAAATGCAAAAATGTTTTCTTGTATGACCTCACAAAAACAAGCATTGAACTTGATAAACATGTTTATAATGTTTCAAAGAAAAATGAGCAGTGAACTTGATAAACATGCTAATAATGTAACATGGAAAATGAGCAGTTAACTTCACCAACATGTTGATAATGTAACAAAGAAAATGAGCAGTGAACTTGTTAAACATGTTTAAAACGTAACAAAGAAAATGAGCAATGAACTTGACCAACATGTTTGTAATGTAACATGGAAATGAGCAGTGAACTTGATAAACATGTTTGTAATGTAACATGGAAAATGAGCAGTGAACTTGACCAACATGTTTATAATATAACAAAGAAAATGAGCAGTGAACTTGACCAACATGTTTATAATGTAACAAAGAAAATGAGCAGTGAACTTGACCAACATGTTTATAATGTAACATGGAAAATGAGCAGTGAACTTGATAAACATGTTTGTAATGTAACATGGAAAATGAGCAGTGAACTTGACCAACTTGTTTATAATATAACAAAGAAAATGAGCAGTGAACTTGACCAACATGTTTATAATGTAACAAAGAAAATGAGCAGTGAACTTGACCAACATGTTTATAATGTAACGTGGAAAATGAGCAGTGAACTTGATGAACATGTTTATAATGTAACAAAGAAAATGAGAAGTGAACTTGACCAACATGTTTATAATGTAACAAAGAAAATGAGCAGTGAACTTGTTAAACATGTTTATAATGTAACAAAGAAAATGAGCAATGAACTTGACCAACATGTTTGTAATGTAACAAAGAAAATGAGCAGTGAACTTGTTAAACATGTTTATAATGTAACAAAGAAAATGAGCAATGAACTTGACCAACATGTTTGTAATGTAACAAAGAAAATGAGCAGGGAACTTGATGAACATGTTTATAATGTAACATGGAAAATGAGCAGTGAACTTGATAAACATGTTTATAATGTAACAAAGAAAATGAGCAGTGAACTTGACCAACATGTTTATAATGTAACATGGAAAATGAGCAGTGAACTTGATAAACATGTTTATAATGTAACAAAGAAAATGAGCAGTGAACTTGACCAACATGTTTGTAATGTAACATGGAAGTGAGCAGTGAACTTGTTCAACATGTTTATAATGTAACATGGAAAATGAGCAGTGAACTTGTTAAACATGTTTATAATGTAACAAAGAAAATGAGCAGTGAACTTGACCAACATGTTTATAATGTAACAAAGAAAATGAGCAGTGAACTTGTTAAACATGTTTATAATGTAACAAAGAAAATGAGCAGTGAACTTGACCAACATGTTTGTAATGTAACAAAGAAAATGAGCAGGGAACTTGATAAACATGTTTATAGTGTAACATGGAAAATGAGCAGTGAACTTGATAAACATGTTTATAATGTAACAAAGAAAATGAGCAATGAACTTGACCAACATGTTTGTAATGTAACATGGAAGTGAGCAGTGAACTTTTTCAACATGTTTATAATGTAACATGGAAAATGAGCAGTGAACTTGACCAACATGTTTGTAATGTAACAAAGAAAATGAGCAGTGAACTTGACCAACATGTTTATAATCTAACATGGAAAATGAGCAGTGAACTTGATAAAATGTTTATAATGTAACATGGAAAATGAGCAGTGAACTTGATAAACATGTTTATAATGTAACATGGAAAATGAGCAGTGAACTTGATAAACATGTTTGTAGTGTAACATGGAAAATGAGCAGTGAACTTGATAAACATGTTTATAATGTAACATGAAAAATGAGCAGTGAACTTGACCAACATGTTTATAATGTAACAAAAAATGAACAGTGAACTTGACTAACATGTTTATAATGTAACGTGGAAAATGAGCAGTGAACTTGTTCAACATGTTTATAATGTAACATGGAAAATGAGCAGTGAACTTTGATAAACATGTTTATAATGTAACGTGGAAAATGAGAAGTGAACTTGACCAACATGTTTATAATGTAACAAAGAAAATGAGCAGTGAACTTGTCCAACATGTTTGTAATGTAACAAAGAAAATGAGCAGTGAACTTGACCAACATGTTTATAATGTAACATGGAAAATGAGCAGTGAACTTGATAAACATGTTCATAATATAACACATATAATTACATTTTTCAAACCACAAGTACACTGTAAAAAAAAATGGAAATTTAGTTTAGATGTGTGCTCTTAGAGATTGCTAACCCTTTAATTTTGCAAACAGTTGAATTGGCAATATGAAAGGAGCTGCCTTGTATACCTCTGAAACTAAAACTAAGCCTTGTAGCTGAAGTAAATTTTCCATTTTGGTGCCACAATTCTCACCTTTCCAGAGGTTTGTAGATATCACCAACATCCCTTTAAAGTGATATATCATCTCCTACCTGTTCTCACCCTTTGAGATTGGGCTGATGAGTAATTAATCCATGCATTTTTCTCAGTACATTTCCTTTTTTTTTATATGAAGCATATGCATCTACTGTAAAAATGTATTTCCACTGCAAAAAAAGGGAAGAGGTTGGTGGGTTTCTGCAGTGAATGAGATCTGTTATACAGTGAGATAATATTAGAATAATTGTTTTTTTTTTTTAAATACATCCTAGATGGTAAAGGCGTCACGATGAGCACAGAAATCTGTAGTAGCTTACTTTAAACACAATATTTCCTTTTCTTCAGCGTAAAATCTGCGAATCTCCTGATTTCAATCAACCATCGAAGAGTTCTACAGCTCAGTTCATTCCATTGCAGGTTTGTCATTAGCTTCTAGGCGGCCTCATCATATTCATTTCTGTGTAATGAGACTTTCTTTGCTCGATGGCCATTAGTGCCTTTTCTGCTTTTATTGAAATTAAGCACTCCTTTCCACAAAACCATTTTTTTTTTAGTTCTGTGCTTGAAAAGTTTGTGAAAAATTAATATCTCAAAAAGGGAAAATTACTAGAACAAATAGATGAAGGCAGCCTACTGTTAGCAGGTGGGCTGTTCTTCGTTTATGAGGGTCAAAGTTCACTTAAGTTGAAATCATTGTAAATGTGATATCCCAAGAAGGAACCATTGTTAACTAGGTAGCCCATATTCAGTGGAAGATCCCTTTATTTTGCAAGAGATGATTTCCATCCCAGTCAGTGTCTGAAAACCTTTTATCCACAATGTCTCAAGCCCTGGTTTGTCAGCTTGAGACCATTTCCATGTCTCTTTGGCAATGGTGTAAAGTTGGAAGATGCTACCTAGGTATCCAATGTCCCTAGTCACTCAGGCAAGGAATCACTAATCCACTTTGCTCCCTTGTTGACGAGAGGGGTGGGGGAGTGGGAGTAGGGGGTGGGGAGTGGGGGGTTAAATTCTCTATGGTCACTAGCTGTGATACAGTTTCCTCTGTTTATGTAGTGCCCTTTGTATGTCTGTATATGCATAACTACTCTAGTTAATTCTACATGTATACTTTTGACACATATGTAAAATGAATTTGAAATTAAAATCTTGCCCGTATGAAATTAAAATCTTACCAGTAGAAATGCTTAAATGTACATTGCATTCCACAAATCAATAAATGTTTGCATCTTACAACATTGTAACTGTGTGTGACCCTACAACCACTGTAAAGTATGCAGATCTGCTATGAGAGAATAAAGTCACATGGAGTTGTCGTCGCTCCACTGCCTCAGCAATGACCACTTTTTGATTCCGGTGAAGGCAGGCGTAGAATCCATGTGATAGTGATGGCGTGTGTGTGTGTGAGATGCCTCGGCTTGTAAACACGGTATCTCAAGAAAGGAAAAGCTGCTTGGACTTCAAAGTTGGTGCGCAGGTAGTCCATAGAAAGTAGATGGTCCCTATTCTTTTTTCAGGTAGGTCAAAGGTCTTTTGAGGTCACTAGAGAGGAAAGAATGAAAACTATCAAGGGAGACATCATATTTCAGCAATCGAATGTTACTGGAACTTGAAACTTGTATCATTGGTTGGCACTTAATAATTAGATGACGTGTGTCATTTTTATTAAGGTCAAAGGTTGTGTGACATAGTTTTAAAACTTTTTGACACAGTATCTTAAGAAGGGAAGGATGCCTGAACTTGATAGTGGTCGTGTTGCAGTCCATTGTGATTAGATGATCCCTATCACTTTTCATGGAGGTCAAAGGTAATTTGAGGTCACAAGAGCCTAAAGTAGGAAAATCTATTAAGGGGAGATATCTCAACAACTGGATGTTGCTAGAACTTTAAACTATTATCACTGGTAGAACTTAATGAGTAGATGATGTCTGTCATGTTGTTACGGAGGTCAAAGGTCATGTGAGATCAATAGAGGACATAGTTTGAAAAGGTAAACACATTATCTAAAGGGAAAGGCGCTTGAACTTCAAAGTTGGTGTGTTGGTAGTCCACTGTGTTTTTCATGGAGGGTTAAAGGTCATTTGAAGCCAGCATAATAGGACCTATGATATCTGACATACTGTACTGTGTGGGTTGACAGGAATGAATATATAATTAGTTCAATCATTCCAAAGAGCTGTCCTGGATTCGAAAGCCCTACATGTGAGACTTTGGAAGCGTGCCATGTCCTAAATGTGAACATACGAGGAGGTAAATGTCACCCATATTAAGAAAATAAGTTTTATCTCGTATTGAAAACCACTTAACAAAGCTCTTTACATATATCACATTCTCTGAGCAATCAGTGAATATCCCAGTTGCCGGCAACTCCCCTTCAAGATGTACAGAGTATTTTGTTTTATCCACCATAAAGGTCCCCATTTACCCACCATAAAGGTTTCCAAAGGAGAAAAACACTTTAAGTTGCCCTGCACGATTTCAGACCTTTTACCGCAATTTGGTGTCAGAAACATTCTATCCACTTGCATTCTTTTGGTTAAGGGATATGATACATGCCATCCTTCGTTACCACAATTTCCATCACGCTGAAACAATGAAGTTTATGCCAAAGCCCATAAGTAATAACATGGTTGATTTTGTTTCAAGTGATTGTGTGTGTATGGAATAATGAGATATTGGCAAGGAATCACAAAGTCATTTGACTTTCTGGTTCTTAAAGCGTCCGACAATCCGTCATATGTGTATCCTTCACCCTTCATAAGTTATTAAAATTTTATGTTTCTCACCCCTTGCAGGTCACTAAGAAGTTGACCCCTCAAAAGCCATCAAATTCAGTTGGTTCATCAGATTTATATGGCACTCACCCTAAGATGGAAGAAGAATCCTTCCATCAGGAGGAAATGTCAAAGGTCGTCTACACCCCGGCCGATCTTCAGTCTTCATCCAGTCATGCTGCAACCGCTCCCAGTACTCCTCCCAGAGAAATGAGAGAGTTAACCAGTCATCTGTCTCCTCAGTCTCTTCCCCATTCTCAGCCTCCGCCTCCTCAGCATGAGGCAGAAGCTGCACCACCAACACCGACCGGCGGTCCCCAGAGGGCACGTGGAAGGAGGCAGGGCAGTAAAGGTGGCGCCAAGCTAGCAATTAATTTCGGTGGCTCAGGTTGAAGGGTTACTATTTTTGTCCAAAGTTTAGTACTTGCAGGGAGTAAAGTTTGAAGTCTTCTTTTAAACTGATATGCACATCTGAATGCAAACATTCAGAAGACGTTTAGACCACAGAATCAAAGTCAGGGCATTCAGCCGCTTGCTAATTGTGTAAGTGTGGTTAAACGTAAAAGCCATATTGAGGATGTTGAAGGAAAACATGTCAGAAAAAAATAGCAGATTGGAAAAGAGTCATGCACTGTACAGGGTTAAATTAATTCCACCGATTTTTAAACGTTCGTCAGAGTGATTTAATGGTGGTTCATTTGATGTATATATCTTCTGACATGAAGTTAGTGCTTTTTGTCCGGAATTTGCCATCTTTTAAGGTAATCTTTGCCACTACTTCACATGGGTAGTGCAAAGGTGGGTGATGTGAGTTCGTCATGGTCGTTTTAAGTTTTGTTTTTGATCGCCTGTGGTTGGTATTTTCTAGCGTTTGAATCAGGTGCACTGGCTGGACCTGGCTTTAAAATTGCTACCTGGATCATTAAATTTCACTAAGTACATAGTACATGTGACAAGTAACATAAAACGATACCCTTTCCTCAAAGGGTGTTTTTTGTTTTTTTTCTTCCAAACCCAATCATTGCATCACTCATCGAACAAAATTTGACATACGTGCTCAAGAACGCTCCATTGTCGCACCGGCATCTTAGATTTATGGCACTTTATTAACGTGCAAAACAAACTTTATTCTGACCTCACAACAAGCTCTTAGTGCAATGGACATTATATTTTGGGATATCTGACTGGCTGGTCATGAACCGCCATTTGCCTCAGTCAGATTTTTGGACCAGATGCAATCTGCCTCAGTCAGATATTGGACCGGATGTAGACACTTCGTTTTGGATCTACCAATCATTTTCCTGAAAAGCTTTGACTCCCAAATTGTGGTAAACCTAGGAAATGCTATTAGGAAGCAAGGTGTGAATTCATGCTACCATCCAAAAAACACCGAACCAGATGAAATAATCTTTGAAGTCGATTCTGTAAAATTCGTACTTTGAAGCATGTGTTAACTTTTGTAAAATTCGTAGTTTGAAGTACGTGTTGAATTCTCAAAGGTGTTTTTGCTCACAGCTGTGTGAATTTTGATTTTCAGACATTTGCAAACAGTCACTCTTTGTATAAGGTTATGTGTTTGTAATGTCTGTAAGGTGTTTGTTTTAGAGCAGAACACCACAGATTGTTACATCTGGTGGCGTTCAAAACTGTGGCATCAGAGGAAACTGAGATATATCGAATTCAATCCATTAGCTGTGAAATGAAGTCCAATTCTGATGAATGTCATATTCCAGGATTATATCTTCACTGAACTCCACAATCCTATTTGCTCATCATCTTCATGTGCCTCGTCACACTTACTGCGGTAGTGGCTATTCCTCAGACACCACTGAATGCCGGGCAGCTCATTATTCACAACAGGTCGACATAAATGTACCCAATCCTTTCACATCAAGAGAGGACAAAAGTGCGAAAAACATGTAAAACCCCATCAGAAGGACCGGTCTGTCCTTGAAACTTTAGACAACAGTAGTCCTTTTAAAGTTGATAATTTCTCTTTTGTTTGTGTTATCTTTTTTTTGTTCCAAGGTCAAAGGAAGTCCTCCAAATAGTAGGCTACTGTTTGGTCAGGTGATATTAAAAGTTTGTAGAGACTGGTTCGTGAACTTTCAAGTTTAATACCTTCTTTTAGTAGGCATGCATCACTCATTACCTCAAGCTTGTTCAAGTTGTGGTTGTTCGTAATAAAGAAGTAGAAATTTGGAAGATCTTCCCTGTCTTCCTCAATCTCCTGGTCATGGTTTCCTCAATTAACTTTGATGAAATGCCACAAGGAGAAATTAGTTTGATGTTATACACTACTGATGGCCTTCCTGGGGAGGGGTCTAAGTTGTGCCCCGCCCCCACCTTATACCCAGTTGTGTGTGTGTTTCAGAAGGGACTCACATTCAAAATGGTGCAGAGTTTGTTCACAATTTTTCAAGCCAGAGTTTTCCCCAAAATGTTAAATTTTTTGACAAATTATCTGTTTTGAGGGAATTTTGGATCAAATATTTCACAAAAATATGTCTTATTTTCAATATTCGTCCAGGTATTTATTTTTTGTGCCACTGCAAATCACATCGCACGCTACATGTGACGTGTTCCACCATTCGAGGAAGCCCTGCTTTTAGCAGAACCGCTCATATTGACAGAATTTTTCAAGTCATTTCACATCGTGATTAGTTGCCATGGTGATGTTTAAATTTTATGAACATTTCTCAGTGAGTCGTATGTTAAAATAATTCTAACATACGATTCTTTTAACCATTATTTGTATCTATCTGATGGTGGAAGCTTTCTGCAGAAGTGCCAACAAATTATGCTCACATCATTTCCTCGAAAACCTCATTCAGACGTAAGGTTTTCGATGTGATTTGTCTTTTTAAAATCTGTCTCGTTTATGATTTTTACTTTTAGATTTTATTTCATAATGTACCTTCAATGTAAGATAGGCTATTTTCCTGCAATAAATTCCAAGATTCCCTAACCATGTCTGTCAGTTTTGAAATTAATGATGTGTCATATATGAAGTCGCTGATCACATTTTGTCATTATGTTTGTTTGTTTGCTTGTTTGTTTGTTCGTAGCATCAAATAGAGGACTTGAGTGACTATCTCTCTGTGAATCCGTGTAGATACATATCTAGCCGCTATACCATCTGTCTTAAGCTTTTCGTATCTAGCCGCTATACCATCTGTCTTAAGCTTTTCGTATCCGACTAACAATGTCCATCTGCTGTTAGAACTCCTGGGTTATGATACAAGATGATGTCGGTAAGAGCACTGTAATTTTGGACAAATTTCCCCAGGACACTCCGCTCGGTTTCACGTTGTCCTCCCTCCCATGAGTCATTCTTTCCTACGTTTCAAACTTTGGCAATCACGATCCAGTACATTACAAGTCACAGGTCGATAATATGTAGCATGGATGTATAAAACTTTCTTGCATCTAACGTAAAAAGAAGCCTTGGAATTTCTAGCCGCTGTAAATTATAAAATTCCTATAAACCTAATGATCTTGTTGAAGTAAGTCTGCGGATTCTTTTGAATATAATGTGACCTAGGCTAGTAGGTTGACACATAGTAGGTCACATAGCAGGTTGACGTTTTGGCAAAGTTGCCAAAATTCCATGTAACAGCGGCAAATCATTGCAAGCAGTGACGGAGCTAGCAGTTTCAGTCTGTTGCAACTCCCTGGTCAGAGGGGGCGAAAATAGCATATTAGGGGCGCTGTGTAATAGAAGTAGGCCTACCACTGCTTTTTAAAGACATTAGATGAAGGGAGGAGGGGTGAGTCCCGGCAGGACTATTAGGGTTCCTTTAGAGAGGTTTGCGATTTTAGGTATCCACCCGCGCGAACATTGTAGGCCTATGTAGGTGCATGCAGGTTAGTAAAATGATGATGGGCGATTGAACTAGGAAAACAAACATGTAACAGGACAATTTATTTATTGGTGGTCATGTCTCACAAAGGAGTAAAAAGGTCTTACAGTTGGAAGCAAAATGGCGTCAACTAACCAGTTGCCACAACCCCAAGGACCATGCATAAGGAACCAACCCTGAGGACCATCTAAGCGGAGCGCCACCCATCGGTTGGCGCGGAGCATACAAACAAAATTTTGGCATTTGAACTAACCAGATAGCAGAAAACGACACTTCGTAGGTGTTATAAGTTGCATAAGCACAGTCTTGAAACTTTTTCCTCATTTTTGTGAAAAGCTGAAAAGGGCGCCCGGGGCGGGAGCACCACCATTGACCATATGGTAGTTCCGGCACTGATAGCAAGAAGTCTTTGTTTCTCTTTGAAATTGAAACCCTCATATTATCTTGAAATTGACACAGTAGGTAAAAATGCAGACTGTGTACTTTGTAGAATTACCTAAAATATTGTGGAAATTAATGCCACATTTTTTTTTATCTAAAAAGTTATGAAGACATACAAAGAATGTTCACGTAGCTGTGACCGGGTGACACCACCAGTTCCCGGATTACGCAAGTAACCATTTGAAATTAGTATTTATTAAAAAACTAATAACAGCTTCCAAACCGAATGGGCGGTATTGAGATATGGCTTTTACTAATAAGGAGAGAAACATCTTCCTAAATTTGACAAGTATCAATTTCCTTCATTGACGGATCCCTTTACCTGATACTTCGATGTCAAATTTTTGTTACAATTTTTGTCCTGTGACGAAAACAAAAATATTTTGCTTCTTTGAGTTTCTTTATTTTGCAAAATGTATTAGGTCGTTACAGTTATTCACACGTCCCGTCCATCGTCAGCCATCGTCACGGTGAGTGCTTTTGCGAAGTGTTACGTTGGTATGGCTTTTGTCAACGTGAGTCGGTCTTACACCCAAGGTCATCAATCTTTTGACTGCGTGACAGGGAACGTTTCAGCTGGTAAACGTAATTCTTGAAACTTTGGTAAACGATTCTTCCAACTTTAATCTACTCCAAAGCGATTTCGCAACATATTATCTGAATGGGATTACCCCGGGAAAGGATCCCCGTTGGTTCAAATACCTTTGAAGAGACTAATTTGGGTAACTTTTTTTTTGTAGAAGTGGGTGTACTTTGAACTTGTTTGTGTTTTCTTCAGTTCTTGATAACGATCCCGTTATAAAGTTGTTTACACTTTTAAGAACAGTCAAGTTGCCCATGATATAAGGAAATAAAGGATGGCTATTTCAAACAGGGTCTATCAGTCTTAACTGTGTTACAAATCATATTGGAATCTGCACGCACGTGGCGCCTGCCAGTGGCACGGAGACTTGAATCCCGGAACGTGGACGAGCTTTGAAGGCTGATCTTCGTTGTATGTGAATGTCGACTCCATCTTTTCTCCAAGAACCACAGAATTCCACTTTTCTCAGAGAAGAGGTTCCTTGACAGTATGACTTGAAAGTCACATCGAAGTTACGAGAAACCCGATTCACTTGATCTTCGATTGTCATTCAACTGGTTTCAGACTCGCCACTGTAGAAGGGTCGGTGAGAATGGATCTCAGGGAGGATTTCAAACGCGATTGGAGGATGCAATTCGTCAACGCAAGTCTACCGGATCTGAGGTGCTTCGCGTCCGCAAAAGGGGTCAATCACGACTTGTTTAACGCTTTCGATCTGGACGAAAAGGAGTTGAAGGAGAGACTCGAACAGGTCAAATTTACCCTTGAGTGGATCGTAAGGAAGAGAGAAGTGTTAAAGAAATCTTTCAAAGAAGAATGTTCACCGAACCGCGAATACGCTAACATTGCCCCGAACAGTATGAAGATGATACCATCGAAGACGGCTTCCGCCAAACAGAATTCGACAGATTTCAATTCAAATAAAACCGATCTTCAAGAGGACGAGTATCTCATACCTGCAGGGAGACGTGGTGCAAGTCATCCCATGAAAGGTGAGCCGATGAGCCGTCCGGTCTGTAGGTGTAACGTACCTAGGCCACATTTCTTCAATTCAATCCCAAGGAGTCAGTCGGCAGTTAATTGCCCTGACAAAAAAGTGTTGAGTTTGCTCTATCTGGATTTAGTGAAGTACTAATAATCATACGCCAATTTATTCCTATCATGTCCCATTGTGTCCTGGAAAACTTCCCACTTGATTCCGGTCCCTAAACAACGCAGTTTTCTGATCGCTGAATGACTTCAGACCAGTAGCGCTCACCTCTATCCCTGTGAAGATTTCAGACCGTCTAGTGCTTTCTAAATTACGCCCTTTGATTAACCGGTCATGAAGATCCACTACAGTTTGCATACAGAGCTGACCGCTCAGTGGAAGATGCCATCCATTTTTTTTTTTATTGACTCCATGTACAGGCATCTCGCTAGACTATCTTAGCTAGGTTATTTTGCAAGGGTTTTTTTTGTAGTAGATTTTTCCTCTGCATTCGACATCGTTCTCACGCACATTGTAGGTAATAAAATTTGTGACTATGGAATTAACTGTAACTCGGCAAAGTTGGAGCTGTGTTTCTAACAGATAGGGTTCTGAGAGTGTATGTTAATGGAAAACTTTCAAATGGTATTGTTATCAATCTTGGTGCCCTGCAAGGTTTTTTTACATCACCAGGTCTTTACGTACGTCCAACTGCCGCAGCGCCAGTCCTAACAGGCATATTGTCAAATTTGCAGATGACACTTGCATCTTAGGTGTTATTGGTGAGAATGGTGATGAGACAGGGTAAAGATAAGAGATATCCACCAGTCATGAAACTGGTGTGACGAAAACAAACTACAACTGAATGTATCTACAACAAAGGAATTCGTAGGTGATTTCCAACGTAGTAAGGCACAACTTCAAAACATTGAAATTTAAAAAAATGAACCAGTAGGAAAAGTGCAGTCGTACAAGTACCTACGGGGTAAATATTATCAACTCGTTAAACTGGGGTGAACATGTGGATACTGTCATGGCAAAAATAAACCGACGCATGTTCCATATGCTTAATAAACTGATTCAGACTAGATACAATCCTTATTGCTCTGTTTTATAAGGCGACATTCCCGGACTACTATCACATTCAGCTTGGCCGTTTGGGGCGGGAATGCTATGGTAAGAGACTTAAAAGCTTTAAATGGACTTATTAAGAAAGCAAGTACAGTTTATCGGTCACAGGGACTTATAGTCCTTTTGAAGAGCTTCTTGACAGTGCCACAAAAAAGAAACATAAATTCGATCATGTCATGTGATCATTCTCTCAGACACCAGTTGCAGTATAGCCAGAGGACAAACAGACCCATTGTTGTAAGATGCAGGAATCGATAGGGCTGAACGATACGGGCACTCCTTCTTTTTCGGTTTATCTCTGTTTTTATGAGATGAAATGAAATGCAAATCCCCTTTATGGTCAATAAAGCTAAAAGCTGCTTATATCTTTCATCTTAGCTCTTGCACTTGTATTTTGACTGTTTTTCAAAGGTCGTCAAATGTCTTTTGTTTTGTTTTTTTTCTTTTATCTTACATCAGATGACGTTAAGGAAAGCATCTCAGCAGTCAGACACACCTTGGAGTCTCAATTAGCCGAGTCACGCAATGACATTGACAAACTGGACCAACTGTACCAAAGCATGAAGACAAATCTAGCCAAGAAACTGACAATAGACGATTGCCACCCTCTGTCTTTTTATTTCAGCTCGATTACAGGACAGGACAGAACGAGGATAACTTCCACTAGTTCCTTCATAGACCTACTGGAAAAAGTCGCCGCTATTTCTGTACTCCACGTGGACGATTTGATGGGTGCTCTGAAGAGAGAACAGCTTCAAGAAGCATCGCTCATTGTTAAAAAATATAGAGACGTCATTAAAGGAAGTGGAGAGGAATACTTGGAAATGCTACGTAAGTAAAACAAAAACAATAAAACTGAAACTTGAGAAATTTAGTTATCTAGGGTCAGTGAAGTGTCAATACATTAAAGGGAAATAGGGCGTTTAGAATACACCAACATTTTTTCATTCAAAGAAGACATCTTGAATCATTATTAAACGAGTCAGCCTCATCAATGAACATCTGCAAAAGTTTCATCTCCTCTAAACATTATGCATGTGATGAGAAATGGAAGATGCATCATTGGAATTTTGATAAGTTTGGGTGACTAAATTATTCTTGAGCACCAAATAACTAAATTTCTATCTGTGAGAAACTTATCATCTATCATGTTCTATGAACACAAACTTCCGTTTTGAAAGTATGGTTGTTTCCTGTGACACAAACGCCTAATTTCCCTGTAAGTGCGTACGTGCTTACATACATATTTAGAAGACAATGCCGACGACAATTAAATGAACGCAATTATCTTCATGAATGTTCTTCTTTTACTCAGCGGTCAAGGTCGATATTGTTGACAACGTAGTACCAGATCACGATCTGAAAACACTTTCTAGAAAAATAGACAAGACCTATAAGACGTTTGGGAGAGATGTTCTGAAATTTACCGCCAAAGAAATCCAAAAATGTCAAGTAGCCGCAGACGAAGAACACCAACAGGCATTGCGCATGCTCTTGAAATGGAAACAACGTTTGGGCCGTCAAGCCACCACGGCACAGCTTCTCGCGTTACTGAAGGAGTTTAAGTATGGACAGGATATCTGGGGATTCCTGGAGGGAATTGATACGTCTGAAGGTGACCGAAATGACGGTAAGTAGTTTTGTTAGCTACGATTAGCACTCGGTATCTGAAAGAGGACATGGTTCAACAACAGTTTCGCTTAATCAACACTATATAGCGTTAAAGTGAAACGTCATCATCAATGAACCTGCAGAGAGTGAGAAGAACTACCACATGATTACTCTCGGTAGCTAGGGTGACTTTGTGTTACACTTTTTGTTTATATAATCAATAGATTACTGGTAAGTGTTCAGTTGAGTTATTGCTGCTTGTCTTCATTGATTTGCCCTCTGATTCAAATCTAAGATGTACGCGGGCCAATATTTCTAGGGCAGGGATGATTTTCGACCGCTTCTTTTTTTTATTTTTGGACTAAGTTGCCCGAAATTTTTTGTAGGCTCAGCTTTTCTTCTTCTTCTGGCTCTAATCGCGCGACAAAATTTATTTTCAAGAGGGGTAAGTAAAGAACGTTAGTAAAGTACTCCTCTGCTACAGCAGGGCACACGGGATCTTGAACAAGGTGGGGATGACAATTGCAATCGTTAGGGTTCCTATGTACCCTAACGAGTGATTTGTGATTACACTCTGAATGTTTTCAAGCTCACGTGTCTGTCTTTAAACCCGTTCCTCTGCCCTTGCTTTACGTAGAGCCAGTGACGTGGGATTCCGAGTGGTACCAAGCTGTCGTGGTCCGAGGATACGTTAAGGTCTCAGAGGACGAATTATCGGTAAAAAGAGGCGACAAGATAATGATCCAGGACAGTGGGCGCCCCGGTTGGTACTTCGGCGAAGTCATGAACCAACGAGGATGGGTTCCGAACTACTGTGTTCGTGAGGAGGATGAAACTCAGAAAGAACTACGCTTCCTCTTCGTGGTCAAAGCCAACTTCGATTCGGGTCTGAGGGAGAAAGGCTTTTTGACTTACAGGATGGGCGAACATCTCGACGTGATAGAGGAAACGTACATGAAAACAGTCAAAGTGTACAGGGCAAGAAACAAGGACGGTTTCATAGGCTTCATCCAACGGGGGAACTTCATTCAACTTCACCGTCAAGAGACAATTCTCTGTGATAGAGACTGGTTCCACCCGAAGCTTATGCGTCACCAAGCAGAAATGCTGCTTCGATCGTGCGTAACAGGAGATTATCTGATTAGGGAGGCTAACAAAAACAAGGTAACTATACTTTGTTTAACTTAGCTAGTATATTCAGTCTGCAATCTATGTATACGTACCGTATATTAGAAAGAGATACTGCTACTCACTGGATTAACCTTTTTCATTTTTTTTTTCTTTCGTGTGACACGAAAACTTTTGCCAACCCTAATCTCGTGTGGCATTTCCTGATTCTCTGTTAGTGTAGGCGTACCTTATATCATTCAAATGCCTCGGACTAAAATAAGTTATTGGGTCATGTGTGCAATGGTTAAGTACCGACAATATGTTCGAAGGCGGTATGCAATATACACTTAAGAGGGCAGAGGTGAGGACCTGGCCTAAGGGCTAAAGCCTTTTGCAAGCACTGGGGGCAGAACCGTCTAAGCTGGGCCCCGCCATTGGTTGGCGTGTAGCGTACCCAAAACTTTTGGGCTTTTTAAATCCCCCAAATGGTCGGATAATAGCACTTCCAGGGTGTTCTGGGATTCATGTACCCTTCCTATGAAATGCGACTCTCATGTCTGCAATTTCTCAATGAACGAGAAAAATATCATTCTATAGAAAACTAGTACTAATTTGAATTGCTCTAACCCAGAATATTTATGCCATAGTAATTTTCTGACAGTTCAATTCAACAGGTTTTACTTTCTAACGATAACAGGTTTTCTCCTTTTGAGAAATTGTTAACTAGCAGGTAACCTTAAATTAAAAAAAAATTGGCATCTATCGCAGTCTATTATTTCCCGAGAAATTATCATTCCAGAAAAGTTATTCCAGCAACTTTTCACTCTCATTACAGTTGTTTACCAGTTTGCTACAACCGTCGATGATTGCAGACATGACAAAGTAGAACTTGTTCTTGTACCAATAATTTTTGAAAAGGATAGCCACATTGAGAAGTAAAAGATGCCTTTCAATAGTATTTTGATAGATGGGGAAACATGAGAAGAGTGATGCTTGGTCGATAGATCTGTGAGAGGGTTGTAAAGGAGGTGGTTTCCCCACCCATTTTTTTTTTTAATTTTTTTCACCCAGTAGCTAACCTTAGATGCAATCTAGCTAGTGCAATATTTGGCTTCTTCATGTCATAAAATGTGCTAGATTAATATTAAAATATGAAAAATTCCTATTGGTATGTCAGACGTTCTGACTATCCTCACTCCTGGACTGAAATATGAGAAATTCAAATGAAATTTCAGATTTATGGAAAATTTGAGGCAGTTACCGGGTAATCTCACAAACTGGTGCAATAATTGGCATCTTTTTACGTCATAAGATGTGTTAGACTGAGATATGGAAAAGTCTAACTGGTATTTTAGATTTTCAGACTATTGTCGCTCGAGTTTTTCCCCTTTTCTGAGGGGGGTACCTTCCCCGTTCGCGACGACCCTGATTGAATATCGAAAATTCATTTAAATACACGATCACCAACAGAATTTTGCCCTCAGTTCTCCTTTTTTGGGTAATTTGAATTTTGTTGTGTATTGATGGGGGGGGGGGGGGGAACGTGCCACAATCTTTTTGTTTACCATGTAACGGTAACGGTAAATAAAATTTTACCCTAGAAACTTAAAATTTGCCAATTTGATCTCGACTGGAAAGGTAAGTCAGTCAATCCATTACCTTCTTTTGTTTATTAACATAACACCAATACGGCAACGAAAGCACTGCGCGCGAATCTCGCGGAAAATGTTGGCATTTTGAATGTGTAGGTCAGTCTAACCTTGGTATCTGAACACCTAAAAAGTCACTCACAGTTCCCTGATGAGCATTTATCTCACAAAAACTGTGGGCGATACTTGTTACAATTTCCCCCTACCATTACAAAAAGTGACTCAAAACATTTCTCTCTTATGAAATGTTGGGAGACGTGTTCCCTCATCCCCCCGCCAGGATTGACGCCCATGTACAAGAGTAGCCTATGCATTTCTGGGGTAGATTAGGTCTTTAAAAAAGTGGCAACTGGGTTTGTAAGGTCAATAAACCAGTTCCATTCTGTTTATGTTTCAACACTCGTTCATTCCTTTGTACCATACGTGACTCATATTTCGAGCACGGGCAATTACAAGTCACCCTCAAGCTTTTTCAAGAATTTCCGGTCGGAGTTTTAACTTTGATAACATTATTTCCGGTAAAAATGATTTGTCTGAATATTTCGTTCGACGGTTTTGAGGACAATGTCATCCTCGTTTTGAAAACCCATTTGAAGCAAATGTACAGTTGTTCCTAGACTTCTTCGGCACCATTTCCCTTAATTTCCGATGAATTTTTCTCCCAATTTTACACTATAGCGTGAAAAAATATTGATAATGCTTTCTTTTTCCCCTTCGTCTCCCTTTTCTTTACATTATAGCCCGGACACTTTGTTTTGAATGTGAAAACCGTCGACGACATTGCCAACTTTTTGATAAAAACGACCAACGTCGGTTACATGATCCTCGACAAGAAGTTTAACTCGATACTTGAAATCATCACATACTATAAACGGAATCCCCTGAAGAGGAATGTGTATCTTCGATTTCCTGTCGACAAACAATAGAGAGAAGCCTTAAGTGTGAACAAGAAATTTTATCGACACATGATATGACAATATCGAATATATTTAAAATAAAGTATCTAACCCTACCTACCTAGTAAAAGACAATGTATTTAGGGGTCTTTTACAAAGAGGTGAGGTTTTGAATCATTGTACTGGACAATCAAGTGATTGAGGGAAAGGTCACTCCCGTAACAATACCGCTACCTTATGGTTAGTTCCCACGGCTGGTAAATGTACCCTGAGTTATGAGGAAGATTGCACCTTTGTTTCAATTGGGTTATAGAATTAACATAAACATTTATGTTTATCTATCCCATTCTTTTTTTTTTTAACTAAGAGGGATCAAAAGTGTCGCTGAGGAATATTCTTGAAATCCCAATACGTATGTTCATGAAATGATGTGTAGCTTTAAGTAAGGTGTACGGTAACTTGACTGTATATCTTCCAATGCAGATCAAGTGGACAGTCAATAAGAAAAATATTTCTTCCCTCATCTTTATATCAACATAGCATGAGGGGTCCATTGGCCTTTTATCCGACGAATTTGAGTTAGATCTACCCCTAATGTATCTCCTAAGGTATTTTAAAGCAATGGAGCAGGATATGCCTCCGATTGGAAAGGTCTCTGAAAAAAAGTTTCTATCTTATTTCATTAGGTAAGCCCTATATTGAGATTCGTACAGTCTCACATGTAAGTCCGTTCTCTGTATTCGAGTGCATGCATGATTTTCTTCCAAAATCTTAAAGAGAAATTACGTCAACGGTATAGTAATAGATATGAACTATGAACTTTTCACCATCGTTCATATTTCTAAGGTAAGCCTTCGTGTCCATATCTTTCTTTGCTTTACATGATGATCTCTGTAAGTATATCTCTTGAGGTTTCGTAAAATGTCCTGAGGATGTACAAGTAAACTTTCCAACATGTCAACAAAATACTTTCTATACGGTTACAACATAATGAAGCTCCGAATTCACGCCTAACTATATACGTAAAAGGCCATTTTCTATAACCACACAATTTCTTTGCTTTTTGTGAGATTAAACTTAATTAATTGCAAAACAACATCGGCTCATGTCACGTTTATGCCCTTTATACTGTGATGATCCATATGGTCAATTAATTCAACATCGTTCTCGTTAAGTAATTCAAGTGTGTCAATCCGATGGCTGGGCTGTCTTAAGCTGCATAGCAGGAACAATAAGGTGTCATGTCGATAGGATAAAAAATGTGTAATGTATAGACATGAGTGAGGGTCTGTTGAATATTTTAGCACAGTCATAACATCATGTGCTGGCAGTGATCTCTTCGTTACTGAGATATACAGTGAAAAACTTAATCATGTAATGCAACAATGGATTGCCACTTCAAATTTTGGTCTATACTCAAGTACATAAGTCCCCATCATCACTGATACTGATGATTTATACAACTTTATAGATACAGTTTAAAATATATATGTTTCAATTATAATTGGTTTCGTTGATATGATATTTTCTTGATATTCAACAGGTATGCTATGTATACCATTTGGATAAATATATTAACGCTAGCCTATGTATCGGCCAATTGCATGGACAGATATGCAGAGTTCCTGAAATCTATCATTCTTAAATACCTCATGCGTTTATATTTCCACCATGCAATCCTTAAGGGAGGAGGTAAGGTCAGACTATTCGCTACAAAAGTGAAGTTACAGTGAGTTCATCAACGGCTACGTACGGCTATTTCGATAACGAAAACTGCAAAGTAGATTGAGTATTTTTTTTTTCAGTCTCTAGAAATTACTAATTTTGAGGGATCGCGCCCAAAGTTTGAAGTTGGGGCTAATCATTAAAGCTGTCTTACTATGTTCGAGAAAATAAGAGCCTATCAGCTACATAGTGATATCCTTTTCGCAGCACAACTATAAGCCTGCCCATGCACACAATTGCAATTACCGGCGGTTTGATAGTGTTGTTGAAATATCTACCAGTTGGAATGGGAAAGGACAGTGAGTGGTCCTTCAACACTCTCTGAGCGGAGCGTCATCATTGATAGGTACAGGTATATACGTACCTCACCAGGATCAGTCTCAGCTTACCTGTCTCCGCTATTTGGTCAGGTCAACCCGACCTGGCAGTTCCTTTCTTCCATGAGTGTGTTACGTTATTTCTTTCCTCTTTACTTATTGTCTCAATGAACTGGGTCCATAGGAATGAGGCAGCACATTACGGCAGACTCTAGAAAGGTGACCTTTGAGGCTAGGGCAAGTTATCCACCATTTCCAACCTAATCCCTGACTCTCAAACAGGAAGGGTGTCATCCAGTTTCGTGGTTTCTATAATCCGAACATTAGCCTAAACGTCTTGTAGGGGTCATCGGTGAGGCACGGCATAATTTTAGAGAGCTATGAAACCAGGAAAAGAGAAAAATTCGACAGAAAATGAAAAAAAAAAAAAAAACTCTGTCTCGTTACTGATACAATAAGTACTCGGCATGGAAGTGATTGTATCTGAAGTTAAAGATTGTGGCTCAAGGTTACAAAATTTTTCAGGAGCCCCGCCTTTTTCCAGAGACAAAGAGAGCCCGCTACCCATCAACAGGGTGAAGGCACAGACTAGCCTGAGGGTAGGGGAGGCGGAGGCTCCATCTCTGCTAACGAAGCACGCAGTCGAAGTGGTAAGAGACAAGTCACAGATAGGATTTCTGTGCAACCTTGTCCTCGTTCCAAAAAAGCTCAGGATGTTTTACCTCAGTCCTGAACCTAAAACCACTAAACGGACTAATCAGAAAGACCCACTTCAAGATCGAAACACTAAGATCAATTATCAGGACTCTGAAACCATGAG
This sequence comes from Stichopus chloronotus, assembly GCA_021234535.1. Classification (NCBI taxonomy): domain Eukaryota; kingdom Metazoa; phylum Echinodermata; class Holothuroidea; order Aspidochirotida; family Stichopodidae; genus Stichopus; species Stichopus chloronotus. The sequence goes on from SFZH01000008.1 coordinate 10,234,174, forward strand.
ATCGGGTCATATATGTAGATCTACACGATACATACCTCCATGTACCAATCCATCCAGAATCAAAAAAATACCTGAGATCCAGATTGCAACTGGTAGATGACCATTTCCCAGCTCAACGCTTCCAGATAACAAGTAACCCCAGAGTATTTTCAAAACTATTACAGTGGTTTTAGCCTCCCTTTGATCCAGGTGAATACATTTTTTTTTTTTTTTTTGGCGTATCTAGACGACTGGTTACTAAGAGCAAGAAGTTATGACATGTTGGTGCAAGACTTTTGAAAATTGTAAAGGAATTGCTTACAGACGTGGGTCTACTCAGTTATCAAGTTCGAAAAGTCCCAGTATTAGTGCCAACACAGAGAATTCTCTTTCTTGGAGCAAGATTCCACCTGGCACAGGGTTTGGTTTATCCAGAGCAGCTGCGCTTTTCAAACTTGCTGCACCAAATAGGTGCCTTGTCCAAAGTCGTAGATCACCCATACGAAATATGATTTTCGCCCCCGGGTATTCTGTACCTGGGCGGATGGAAGGTTGACAATTGTCAGGAACTTGAAAAGTTGCTACGAGCATTTTTGTTTTAAATTACAACGTCCCAGAAAGGCGACTCGCTCCTTCCTGGGACATTTCTTTGGTTTTAGCTTACCTTACAAAGAGGCTCTTTGAACCTTTATTAGCCAAAGCTTCTCTTTAACTATTAAAACATTTTTTATTTGATACAACCTGAGGACGTCGGAGGTAAGATATTCAAGCCGTAACAGTTAATGAAAACCACATAAGGTGTTGTAGACATACGGTAACACTAATTCCTTGTCCTGGTTACTTAGCTTGAGAATGAGTCCTTGAGTTTTTGGCTAACAATATACCCCTACCCCGTATGGGGGTGTTTTCTGTAGAATCTGAGGACAGATTGTTGTGTCCCTACATGTCACTTAATATTACATAGAGAAAACAGAGGCCTTACGACCACGATAGGCTATTTCAAACATACCGAAGATATAAGCATCTCCAAGAGTCCTCCACATCCATTTCACGCTGGATTGTTTCCGTGATCATGGAGGCGTACAAAGCTCAGGAAATGTTACTTACTGGTCGTGTCAAGGCACATGATGTAAGTAGCATGGTAGGCTCATGGGCTAATGCTCAGAGGATCTCTATTTCGGAGGGGATGGGAGCAGTGTCCATGGGCATCTGTTTCGACCTTTACAGCTTTTCACATGAAGGACCGTCTGGAATGCGACCTAGTCTTTACTAAAAGGATTCGCAATGCAAGGCTCGTCTCATACTTGTGAGCAGACTCGTAGTAGTAGAATCCGTACTTGTACTCGGGTACATTTTTCTGTACTCATGGCTCTGGACTCGTACTCGTACTCAGAGAATTTGAAAATCAAGCACTCGTATTCATGGCTCTGTAATCCTTCACATACTCGTACTCGAGCTCTTGTACTCGTTCTCAGGATTTTGTTCTCGTATTCGTAAATGTACTCATGAGTACAAAATTTTTGCCCACGATGGTAATATTTGTAATCCTCACATATCCTTCCCAATTTAATAGAACTTGTATTTTTGTAAAGCTTCCTGAGTGTGCTGTTCAACACAGACTGCTCAACAAAGGAAACTGTACAATCAGCAATCACTTACAATCGGCAGTACCGTTTGTAACGAAGGATTAAAAGGAACCCTTTCTCTGAACAAACTGAAGAAATTGCTACAGTATTAATCGCTTATCGGCATTAAATACTGTTTGAGAGTATCATCTTCTTATGTATTTAAGTGCCCATCTTCAAAAAGGAAAACATTTTGCCTTGGGAGTCTAGAACTGCAGTGTTTGAAACTACCTTTCATCACCGAAACTTAGAGCTTACAACCTTTCAAAACTTAAAAAATCAGCTGCTGTTACTTTTAATTGTTGGTTAGTGTGTCCTTCCAGTAACAAAGACTTGGCACTGTCTCACATGTTTGCATTTGGAGAGTATGCCATACTGTACATCTTGGCAACTGAAATATTGTAATTTGACCTGTCTTGGAATAGCCTACAGAATTCGACCAATGCTAAAACATTTCACAGTGTCAAACCCAAGTAAAAAATAAGCTAAAATTCACTGAAAACTAAATCTGTATATTCAGTCTTCTTTACTGGCCGGAATCGATCTTGATTAGGATCTGTTGATTAGTTAATTCCAGTGTTTGCCGCTCCATTGAATTTGAAAACCTTTTTTGGTAGACCAGACTACAGTTAATCCGAAAAAAAAAAATCAGAGAGGTTCCTTATAAACAAAACAGTGTCATTGAAATGACTGCTAGATGTTTAAATCCAAGTGCCACGCCTCAATAACAGTGCAATCACAAGTTTTCACTATTAAGCAGAACTGCAAGTTGTGATTTGTGTAGTAGAAAATGAACTTTTTGGCAAATCGTTCATTCAGCTTTCAACCCGAAGTCAATATTTTTTATTAAGCTCAGACAAAATGAAGACGAAGACGATTTTTTTTTTTTATGGCAGTGGAGGTCATCATAATTACACCACAGGTATTATTTCATTGATTTCATCCGTCTCTTAAAACAGTCACTACTATTTCATGTTGTACAAAACGTAATGACGAGATGTTAAGCAAAGTTTAGATATAATAGGTTTACAAACATACCGACAGCTGAACAGTTAAACGTTTGTGGGACCAGGAAGCCCCTCGGCTCATCAAGGACCCCCAAACCAGAGTAACGAGCACCAACAAGATTCATATAGTTCTCCTTTTGACTAGTGCTCAGAGGTTAATGAGGTAGGTGTGTATGGATCGCTCCCACGCCTGCCCCATGTATGCTCCTTAAGTGCCCCATGCATGTGACACGTCCCCATCTGACAGGCGTGAGTGTATCGCCATTCTATAACTGGGCCACTTTCAAAAGGCTGAACAGGTGGAGGTTCCATTGTCCCACTGGCTGACAGCTAAATCAAACAGACCAGGTGACTTGTTGAATGGGACTTTCCTTTCCAACTTTTCATATCCAGATCGTCCAGACGGCCAGTCCTCTTATGCCGTGGGTCTAGTTATTTATAAGGACACCATGCACATGCGATTTACCCGTAATGTAAGTTAAAGCTGGAATTTGTTAGTGAGAATTCTGTTGAATACGTCATAACCGCAAAAAAAAACAACAACATTGTTTAGGCCCTATTTTTGCATACATGAATATTCATATCCTTTCCCATTGATCTGTTCGATGTCAAGTAATGGGGATTGACTGTTATGCTTTCTTGGAGAGTCTGAATTTTGTAGGGTCCACTAAATTGTCGAGACAATTTTCATATTCAAATATCTAAAATATGAAGTGCATAGTTCTCTTTCAGATGTTGTGACAGGTGACCATTTCCCCTAATTTCTGTTTGCTGAAAGATGGTGGAGGACAAAGGTAGATGGTCAGGTGATTGCTAGAATAATATATATTTCAGCTTAAACTCGGCTGAATTCTTCCTACCTTATATAAGTAAGTACGTCTTAGGTTAATATGCTGCACATTGCCTCATACACTATTGTGCGTTATTGTATGAGTATGAATCTGTACAATGGCAGAAACGTTGAATGGTGATTATTGCCATGTTATATATCATTTTGCTTCTGCAACCCTCTAATTTTGTTCCCAGTTTACGGTAGTCCAAGTCTGAGTAAATCCAAGAATTGAAGCCATGAGCTTTGATTCATGATACCAGTGGAACCCTTTTCTTGGCTTCATGATCTAGCGCTCACCAATGGACAAACAACGCACTCGCGTAGTTTGAATTAGCATTGTACACTGCTGCCCTCTCTATCCGTGCTGTGTGGATGGCACTGCCTTGGTTTTCTACAATGTAGTTGCCCTGATTAAGGAATATCGGCAACAGATGTCTCGGCGACTGAGTTTCATGTAACATGGCGCTATATGGTGCTTATTTGGTTTTCCAATGTAGCTGGTCCTTCCAGACTGCAAAGCCTAATTAAAGAAATAAATTTTCGCATGGAATATCCGTACTGCAGACAATTATACAACCTCCTCCCATAAACTTCCCTTGTTATGAAAAGACTGGGCCTCTCCCGTGGATACATTTAGTCCCCCCTCCTTCCCTCCCATATTCTTTACAGTTTTCACTGCATAATGGCCTAGTTTAATATTTCGTTTATATCTTGGGGTAAAATTGTTCCCTTTAAATTGTTCGAATGCAAGATTTGTGTATTGGCACAGACATGATTAATGTTGGAAATTGAGGGTCTATTAAATTACATTGATGTGAGCCTCTCTTTATGGGAGCTTTAGAATTTTGTTCAGACCATCAAAGCAGCCATTTCCCTCAAGCACAAGATGTTTCTTCTTCTATTTTTCTTTTCATCTGGGATAGGGCGTAGAGCTTTCGTCGTTGGTAATAACTGCTCTTAAACTATCATCGTCGAACTAATTCCCCTAGATGAGAGGATGACGGTGCCCAAAGCAATAACGTTTTAACGTTATCTTATGCGTAGAACTTCTCGAAAGAACAATTAGTTTCAGGGGAAATAGCTTCTCTTGTTGAAGACATGGGACCTGGAGGGCTTATTCAGTGTTTGGAACTGTTTTTGCTCATGAACAGATAACCCTCTGGCCCAGCTGATGGTGTCTCCGTAAGAAGACAAAACACTATCGTATATGAATAGCTGGTCCAACTCTAAAGTGATATTCGCTATAGGCCTCATGTTCGATGTTACTTTTCGTATCGTAAAATCGAACAGAACCCAAAACAGAAACCAAGGAGCTGATATGGTCCTCTGAAAGTTTTCTTTCAAGAAACGGTTAACATTGTTAAGGCGTACCTGTGGTCAGAAAGTTCCTCGCGATGTATATAACAAAGCTTCAAAAATGAAATGAAATTATTCAGTTCCCATCTTTGCGGGACATTCCTGGTCTGAGATAAAAAAAAAAAAAAAAAAATTGAACCCGATTCACACAGATTAAAAAACAGTAGTAGATTGCACGATATTTTTGATGTCATTCTTGAAGTATTCAAATTATTTTCTTTCTTTTATTTCTCAAAAGTCATTGTACTTGTCACGAAGTGTGTTATGAAGTGACTTGAACATACATGCCTTTACTCCATACACACACCGTACTGTACTGTGGAAGAAAGCAGTGATCTTGCATTGTGTTACAATCATTTTAATGCAGGAAGGAAACAAGAGCAGATAATGTGAGTTATAGGAGAGGGACATGCACGAATTATTAGGAAATTGACTATTTCAACTTGATATGAATATCTTAATATTTTATATTCTCAGCAATGGAAGAAGCTAAAAAAATGAAAGGTGGATGAATAAGATTTATTTTCCAATCTCAAAAGCATACTTTCTTGTAATTCTGGACTTCAGGTACACTTTTTAAGTTTCACTGCTGCAGGTTCCGACTGCTGTAGCCTCGTATGTCATGGGTGGTGGGCAAATGTGACGTGAGTGTCAATAGATACCGGCAGCTTAGGTCAGATGTACAGTAGAGTCTCTATATACAACACAATAAATAGGAATTTTAATTGGCAAAACCATTGAGTTCCAACAAATGTCAGCGTAAAATATTACTATAGGCTCAACAAATGGATAAGCCACATCAGTTATCCACACATATTATTAAAGGGGCTCGTTTAGTTGATGTTGCTTTTTGTGACATGTTTGAAGGACACTGTTGGATGCTAATACTACTGATTAGCCTCATTAGCCATGTTTCTTTCCAAACACCTATGGAAAACGAGAGAAATGTAAGATTTTCCTTTTTTTTTTTTTACTAACGAAGTTTGTCAATGGTTAATACCTTAGGGTAACAACTGTGGTCACGGATTTGCAATAAATAATTTTGATCGTTTCCCAGGTAACATTCTAACGTGGCTCCTCAAATAGGTAAATCTATAGGGGACCCATTTGATTTTGCCCCCAAGATCTGTAAGGGGTCCATATAGGCCAGCCCAGATAACCATGTGACCCATATGGAATACTTATGGTGTCCATATGAGAAAGTGCCCACGTGGACCCCAGAAATTCTCTGTATGGGTCATATGGGTTATCTGGGCTGACCCTTACAGATTTTGGGTGCAAAGATATATGGGCCCCACATGTTCGTCGATAATATAGGGCCCATAAGGGGTCCATGTTGGAATTTCACCTGGTTTCATACCCTATCGTTGCTGCATCAATTACGTGTCAAATGTTCAGAATATCTTAGTTTGACCATTGACTATCACAATACGAGTAATACTCAACCGGTGTGACAAAATATCATGAATGTTTTTAATCAATTTAAAAAAAAACCTTTAAAATACAAATGACATCAGACAACAAAGGACTTAACTTTGCACTCGACTCATAAATGCACGGACTATTTCAAAGTGAATTTAATCGCAGTGATTCAGAGAAGACCTTCGTAAAATGAACCCGTGTATGCATATATGCTTTGGTCCTTATATGAGACAACCGGGCCTCGGGAGCTGTCCTCAAACCACTCTCCAGAGTAATGATGAAAGGACATGACTGAATACATCAGTTTCATTAGACTATTGCTCCGTCTGGCAACTGCTTCAAGCGGGCCTCATTTACTGTGAATGACATTTTTTTTTTCTTTTTTTTTTTCTTTTTGACTTTCTTAACCATTGCATTTCATATTTGACTTGTCATCTGACGTTGCCATTCTACACACGCAGCTTTACAGAATGAAGCGATAGAATCGTGAATTTATAGTAGGAATTAGGTGAATGCACCAACGCGGTTTTACTGCACAAAATGAGATCTTGACGCACAGAATGCGATCTTAAAGTTCATTGCGTTTTTTTTTTCATTCCAGCAAACTGGAACTTTGAATCAATGGGACTTTTCCATTAAGTTAACTTGATTGAAAAATTACGTTCGTATTATTTTGCAATCAACGTAGTAACACAAATGCCATAGTGCATCGCATATGATATGACATATGCTTCTCTCAGCTCCTATAAAGAGCTGCGAGAGATGAAGCCACTTAATTACGAAATGAATCCGCATAGGACTTTACTGCCGCCACTGAAACAGCCCATGAACAGTGGGCCCACTATTACCTACCCTATGTCGGCAAACGGCAGAAGTAGCGACCTCTTTACATGACTGCACTTTTTCTATTACGACCACGCTTTGCTGTGTTTTTCTCCACAATTATGAAGCGTTTTTCAATCTGCAAAATCGCGGACTGAAATATTATTTGTCCAGCCCCTAGTCTATATTAAGTGTATCTCTTTTTGAAGTTTCTGTCTCTCGAGTTTCTCCAACTCTTTGAAATCAGGAACTGACGTTCTGTAGGTTAAAAGCACACCTGATGCATCTCGGGAGTTGACGTGTATTATTACACTTTGAGTTAATTACAACTCAACCAACTTGTAATACAGCACTTTCACGGATTTTTTTTTTCTTCTCTTTTTTTTGTCTGACAAGCATGATGGCATGACTCTCATACAGGAAATTTCCGGGGCTGTAAAAAGCACCTTGGAAATTTGCACTTTGGCTCAAACTGCTTTAGTCGTCCCTAATAACATCATCTTCGGAGTAATGTTGCAAACAGTGGGGCAACCAGGAAGTGACGTCATGGGTAGTTGGATATCAACCCGTCTATCGTTCTCCGTGATGACTTTGTCATTTGAAATACCCATTTATTCAAAATCAATGTCGGGTTTGTCTGAAAGATGATTTTCTATTTGGAACGTGCTTCGGTATTGGATATTCAGGATAAATCATATGTTTGTTTGTTTTTTTTTTCTTTCTTTCTTACATTTATTTTTTTTTTATTTTGGATATTCACTGAAGGCGTTTCAAGATTGGTGGGTTTGGCACGGGCATACCTGTGTGTGTAAGGCTTGCAATTGCTAATTCGATAAGGAAATGGCTTACGTTGATCAAAGCCATTTTACGACGGCGCTGTGTGTTAGTGTTATTATCCTATTGGAATGAAGATATTTCATGATTGTTTACAAGGTCATGGGTCAAACTCATAGGAACCTTAAGATTAATGTTCTGCTTACTTCTGATCCAATACTGTACATCGGAGCCAAGTTTGATTAAAATTTCAGGTAGCAGGTATTATCAGACTGTCAAAACATACGATCTCTGTGCCCATTAGAAAAAAAAAACAAGGTGGATAAGATGCAATACTAGTGAATCACAGAACTTAGCTTGGTAAGTATAGGAAAAGTAGGAAACACAAGATAGTTGTATCACTGATACAATTTAGAAGCATTTTAGGCTTGTTACTTATGTGTTTAAAATAAAGCTGGATTAAATCTTTAAAAGTGCATTATAGGTACATATGAGCGCCCGACTTAAACCTGTTCAGGCCACTCTCAGGTGTGTTCATTAGTTCTTTCAATATGACAAAACAGGAATCATTTTTCTTTGTAGTGGAAGGGCGACGGTGAAAAGTATGCACCGCCACGCCAAAGTACCACAGGTAGCCTATGGAAACTGAACCACAAAATGTGACCTATGTGATGGTCAAACTAGAGTGGAGTCTCCCTGGTCATACATCGCAGAATAGGCCTATCTTACGTACTTGAAGGTGAACTACATTGATTACTGAGGACATACTAGCTTTGGGTCCCAATCTACCCATATTGATCTGTTAGGGGATCCTTCTTTAGATATTTGTAGCGTGTAAAAAGTGACCGGAGATACGCCAGGGAGACAGATCAACAGTTACGAAATCCCAATAAGATACTGGTTGTGGTTGCATGTTATTGGCATGACAGTATTATACATTTATAGTCTCAAATCTCATGCCATATATATATATATATATATATATATATATATATATATATATATATATATATATATATATATATATATATAATGTGCTGAGATATTTTAGATCTTTACCTACAGCTGCGTCATAATTCCCTCTGTTGCAGTATGAATATTAAGTAGGTCTGTCTGTTTAGACTGCATCACACCATGCACGACGGCCTATTGTGTATCCCTGTGTACCTGTTGCCCTAGATAGACAACAATACAATGAAATGTGATATGATATAAGTTTTCGCCTATTTTTAATTGCTTAATCGACCCGAGAGATGGTCGTTAGCAAGTTTTTCATTGATTGATTTTTCTTTGTCGTTGACACTCTTCACTGTGTAAATAACTCAGTACTTACATAACAGCGCTTAGCCAGCCTTAATAGATGCAGTGTATTGTACATATAGTATACACTTAATTCGATAATATTTTAAGCATGAAATTGTTCCTAAGTACGACTGCAGAACATTGTTCATAACCCAAGGGGTAAAGGTGTACCTTAAGTTTAGAATCACAAAAAACAATATGGGGGAGAAAATAAATTCTATCCATCCAACTAACGGCAAGTTACATCGTTGAGATATTGGATGTTGAAAGGTATTCACTTCTAGACCTAGAACATGAGTTGGAGTTGGTATAGCCACTGCCAAAAAAATGTTAATACATTTGCATACATAAATATTCATATCCGTTCCCATTGGCAGGTTTGATTTCAAGTAGCGGTGATTGACTGCTATGCTTTCTTGGAGAATCTGAATTTTGTAGGGCCAGCAAATATGTAGAGACAATTTTCATATTCACATATCTGGAAGATGAGTGCGTAGTTCTCTTAGTCCTCTTTCAGATTTTGTGACAGGTGATCTTTCCCCCGACTTTCTCACTGACGAAGAACCAAGGTAGTTGACCAGGTGCTTGCCAGTACAACTCTTATTCCAACTTTAAGTTGAAATAGTCAAATAGTCACTTAGTCCTAATTGTACTTCTTGTAAAACTAATATTACCTGCTTTTGTTTCCTGTTGAAAGTAAAAAGTTTATATAACCTTGAAAGTTTACAGCGTTCTTGTTGTATGGGGAGAGCGCGGTCAGTCAAATCTCCTCATCTCAGTGAGACAGTGATCACGTGACCAGAGGAGTGGTTCTCAAGGAAGAAAACATAGAACAGAGAGAAACTAATTTGGGCGGTGCAAGAATGACGTCACAAATTATTGCATAATCTACCATTTTGAAATTGAGTGAGTACACTTCCTCTGCCCTTTGGAATGCTCTCAAATTTTTTGTTCGTGAATTAAATGTTGGTGTCAGCTCCTGATTTAGATACGATAATCAAACCGGACACTATCCTCGTTTCAAGTTTGTGAAAACTAGAATTAAGGACGTTTAATAAAGTTCTCAATAACGGCTGAAATTCCGATGTTGGACAGGCGTGCCTACTGTTCCCCCACCCCCATCACAAATTTGGAGGAGTATGTATATATATATATATATGTTTATATAGATATATATTTATATACATGAATAGTATCACAAGCATGCTAAGAGTGCCCAATACCTAAAAGGCAGAGCAATTCAGGTAGCAAAGCAGAAAGCACAAGAAAAAAGATCACTCAGTTGTTCAAGCAGCTCGGTCTTAAGGTAACTACGGAATGTAACCTGAAATCTGTGAACCTTTTGGATGTCAACCTAGACCTACGTTCAGGGACCTACAAGCCTTTTCGGAAATCCAATGACACCCCCATGTACGTCAATGCTCACTCCAACCATCCACCTGCTATAATAAAGAACATAACACCGGCTGTGGAAAAAAGATTGTCTGAACTCTCTTGTAATACTCAGGTGTTTGATAGTGTATGCAATGTGTATGGCCAAGCTCTAAAGTACAGGGGATTTAGTGGCCAGCTAGAGTTTAAATCAGGGGAGAGAGTGTATAAGAATAGAACCCATAAAAGGAATATTGTATGGTTCAATCCACCGTATAGTTGTAATGTAAAAACTGATGTGGGGAAAAAGTTTCTGAAAGCACTGAATAAGCACTTTCCACAGGGCAGCAGACTCCGCAAGATATTCAATAGAAATAACGTCAAGATTAGCTACAGTTGCATGAAAAATATGGGCGCAATTATAAGATCACACAATTCTCGTATAATTAATCCAAGGGAGCCCGAAGACCATAGGCAATGCAACTGTAGAGTAAAGGAAGCGTGCCCTCTCCAAGGAAAGTGCGTGTCCAAGGCAATCGTTTACAAAGCTACTGTAAGTACCTGCGATGGCAATAGTTTCTATGTTAGTTTAGCCGAAAAAAGCTTTAAGGAACGGTACAATAATCACACCAAGTCGTTTCGCAACAAGAAGTACGCCAAGGAGACTGAGTTGTCTAAACATATGTGTGATTTGCAGGAGAAAAATAATCCGTAAAAAATTACATGGCAAATAATTCGGCAATCTAGCATGGCATCTGTTCGATCAGGGACTTGTAACCTGTGTCAACATGAAAGGCTGGAAATTTTGAGAAGCAGATCCGAAAGCTGCTTGAACAAAAGAGCTGAGCTCACATGATTATTAAGTGCAGGCATCGACCGAAAGCACTGAGCCGTGCTAGAAAGAAATAAAACGTACTGGTAGTGGTATACGCTTAGATGTAGACAGTTTTCTCACCTGATGATCGCCGGATGGGCGTGAAACTCAGTGTAGTGAGCAAATTATGCTTGCGTAAATACATTATTTTATATATATATAGTTCCAGTTATGAAGCTTAATGGCGAGCCTTCTTAATTCTCCGCTCGTTGTTTATCTTACAGGGATGTTGCGTTTATCCACCATCAACATGGTATAGGGCCCTCGATGAGCCATCACTCAGTGCGTTGTTAAAGTAACTGCGTGTGTACTGAAAAATCAAAAAGATAAGATTATGTTTGATCTTAACTTTTTCGTTATTTTTAAATGTACAAGCGATGTTGTACATGAACGGACTATGTCTTTCAATGAAGGAAAATAACAGTAACTGCTTCGAAAAGCAACGGGATTGGCATAAAAACAATAAAAAACAGAAATCATACTTGAAAATTAACGGTTCTTACTATAACCACATTCATAATGAATATGCAACAGTACAGGTCTCACTAGTGTACCAAAAACATACTACTCAAGTCGTAGCTCCTTGGTAGGTATCGGGAATTGTAGTATTTGGTCAAATGAAACACTGTATTTACAAATAACATACAACTGAAGACAACCTTGCCCGCGGGGTCAGTGATCCTGAGTTGTTAACTGAATATTCAATACTAGTATACTTCCCATCGGCTTGCTCAAAGAAGCACACCGTTGATTTGAATGAAAACAGTCAACCACTACGTTATCGTATTCTACACTTTGTGTCGTCATGTTAGAAGAATTTGAAATCATATGGCAAAATTAACCTACTGAAACCTATTTATTTTTCCAGATTGTCTGAATGGTGTAATTAAAAGCCCTACCAAACTTTTGGAGATGAAATTTCGATGTTTTTACTTTTTTCCTACGCACGCAATCACATGAAGTTGAACTTTTGCGTGAAGTGCTTTCAACATTTTGTTTCTTGAAACTTCCCTGAGGATATTCTTTACTGTGACAGAGAAATTTCATAGGGCCTACTTTCAACGGCCCGGATAGACGTTCAGGGATTGGCACTTTTACATTTTTTTTTTCTCTCCCAACTTCAAACTGTTAGCGATTTTAAAGACAGTTTTGATTGATGTAGTTAACTACGATAGCTTTGGAGCATACACAATGCTTATTCAAATTTCCAGCTTCATTAAGTTATTCCAAACTGACTCAGGTTTTACCGACCAGTATATCTTCTCATAGATCACATGAAATATACATTTATTTTTTCGACTTTGTGGCACAATTCATGGTTGTTTTCTTAGAAATGTTTGCTGTACTTTTCCCGCCTTGATGGTTTCATGAGCAATATATCGACAGTGTAGCCATGGGCTATTCTATTACAATCAAAGGGTTGTAGCACCTAAAAGAGATCTTTGTACTTTTATCACCCAAAGCTTGTGTACGTTAACAGGAAGCTTAAGAGATAAGCCATTAATAAATTAATTTCAAATGTAATTAAGGTTTAAACTCCGTGATATAGTTATTAGTTTATTTGCTTTGCTTTGAACACTGCAATGGCAAACCACCCTTTCTATGAAATAGAAAAAAAAATCGAACGGTCTTCAACTTATGCTGGCACTTAAAATGTTACATTACTGGCACATAAAGGGACGCAACCTGCGATCAACATTTCTAGAACATTTCCAAAAAAAAATGTTAAAAAGTATTCTGCTTAGATCTGTTACATATTTGATATCATGAACTTGCTTTTCTGTTGATGTTTATGTTTCCATGAGTATACGTTAAAGTATTAAATTATTGGGCATGAATGTGTTCGGTAACTTAAATCAAAGTCCCCAGTGTGTCGTATCATCCACTATGGACCAACTTCCTATTCCCATCATTCATCCCTAAAATAATTAATTCTAGCTTATCCTTTGCATCTGTCAATGGTCTCCCCGAAGATCATCCCCAGTCCTGGGCCCTGCTAAAACATGCATGTCTCCCAAAATTACACATTAAAGGAAGTATGTGTATTGACATCAGCGCTAAATCATTTTGTAAGTTTCTTTCCTATTGTTTTTTCTCTCTCTCTCTCTCTTTTTGATTGACGCCGCTTGTAATATAAGGCATTCCACAGTGACAAAGAAATCTTACTAAGTTCCAGATCCCATTTTCAAGTAAAAATCTGCATGTTTTTTATTGTCACGATAGGCAACTTTAATTGCTTTGCAGACAGAGACAAAAAATCAATCGATAGAAACTTTCTTCTGCTTTAAATGAAAGTTTTCGCAGGAGGTTTGTTTTTTCTTCTTATAATTACGTATCCGTTGCCGTTAGTGGTCAGCTTCCAAATTGGCTGTTTGCATGACATGTTCATTGAACTGTATCCCATATTCCCCGCCGACGCCACGCATGATTCCTCGGTGTTGCGTGTCATGCTCTACAAAGCGCGTCGCCGGAGTAGCACGTGGATCTCCTTTGACATAAGACAATATACTTAATTACCTCATGAAAGGGGAAAAAAAAGAAAGAAATTGTGTGAGACAGAGACACGAAGACAGGAAGAATTCCCTTGGCTGTGTCAGGCAGAAACTAAATTGCGAGCCTCAAAAGTACCCCCTCATTTAATATTCACGAGGGAGGGCCATCGTAACTGCGGATGTGTTGAAAATACTCCTTCATGACAAAATTTACAGGACATCGAACATGAGTCAGCTAGTGTCGTTGTAAGCTATCGAAGCAGACGCGAACATACTGGGTGAGACAACCATCAACGAGTGGGAGTATTTCCAGCAGAGGCAAGCAATAGAGATAATGTGACCCTCAGCTGAGAGATGTGACACGCCTTCGCCTAAGTGTGTACTAAAGTATGGAATCCAAATACCACAAGTTATGTCGTTCTGGTAATGGTCCTTTATTTATAAGGGGAAACAACATCCCCCCTTGTTTCTGTTGCTGGGGATTCGCTACGGCTATGGATCCGAAAGGTGTTATACCACCATTATATTACGTCAAATCCGCCAGACCTCTTAACCCTCGGGGAAAAGTGCCTATAAATTGAGCCACGGGGATCGGTTTTTCTTCCTGTTTTCAGTTATCATCACTATTTCGTTTTACTTGGACGTTGAAGGGCACCGATTAAAGTACAGAACTGACGATGTGCAAATTAGGCCGATTAGGGGAGGAGTCAGATTGCTTTAGAAAATCGAAGGCGTCGGAGTGATATTCCGGTTAGAGAGCCTTGTCAAGGGGGCGGGAAGAACTCTTAGAAAACTTCCACCGCTTCTAGCCCTCAAGCTGAATGGTTGACATAAAGTTTTGAGTGACATGACAAGCCGAGCCACTGCCAATCCCATGACAGGAAGGGAATCTCTGATGTAACGTACTTTGCATGGACCTTGAGGGGCCTTCAAAGTTCGCTATTTTAGCGTGTATGTCAATAGGAGAGATTAATATGGGACTGAAAGTGGAGGAAGACAGGTTTTGCAACGGGTTGGCCCTTGTTACGTTTGACAATGAGGGTCCCAGAGGGGATATATCACTATGCTGTTTAGGTAAAAGGGAGGAACGAGGGTAAAAAACAACTACATTGTCAACATTGCTGATGCGTTTTTGGTCTCTTAGTAACCCCATACGAGTCAATGCATATGAAGGACAAATGCCAAATATTGCTCACGTTGTGTTATTCTGTTTTCGAACATTGCTGGAACAGTGAATTTTTTTTTAATGAAAATAAAGACAATTATTAATCTTATGTTTATCAAAATTAATCACCATATGTTTGAAAATAATCATCACGTGAAACCATATGGGATAAACCGTAATTTAAAGAGGCTCATTGAGTTGTTTTGTCAAATTCACTCAATTTTTCTAAACCGGTCAAGTTTCCTTCACATGCTAATGACAAACAGTCAAACTAAAAGGATCCCAAAGTTTTACATACGTTGGAACATTAATGAGTGAGTAACCAACGATTAAATTTGGTTTTTGAAACTTTGTGACCAGACATTTTCACATTAGTACATTCACATGCACACAATCAGAGCAAGTAACGGTCAAAAATTCGAAAAAATTGACAGTTTTCATATAACTATTGGATATGAAACTTGATTAATTGTGCTAATTGTGAGCATTGTCGTGTGTTCGTATACTTCAAAATCACCGCAATCTTTACTGATATCAACTCAATGGGCCCCTTTAATTAATATACATAGAGAAACAACTACTTGTAATGAATATGCAAGACCATTTTCTCAGGGGCAGCCAATCCTCACATGATATCATACATGATAAGATTTCATCGAAGGAACAAACCCTTACCATGATGGTATGACTCGATATCAGCTCATGTTCTATCATGCAGAAAAGGGTTTTCTCGAGACAATGAAGATTTTAGAATATTATGGAAACGTTTTAATCAAAATCATGTCTCCAGAAGCTGCATGGTACAACGTGATGAGATAATCAGCAATACTGACAGGGTTATGATGTGTACTCTCGAGAAAGCATTAACAGGCATGATATCATGTGACGATTGACTGTATTCTGGTCATCGTTGTGATACGTTAATATGACTTGGAGGACGTACTGGGCATGCCCACGAAAATGCTTTACCTCTATTGGGTCAAGCTTTTCCCATTTTTTTTTTTATGTTTCCTTGCTTCAAGCTTATTTTGCTTGTCACCGCCGACATATAAAGCACGTGACCTTGGTCATTGTCTGAAAAATGTTAGAAGAAGGAGCACTACTAAAAGGTATCTTTTGAATTGTATGACCAGGAAATTATAACTCACTATAGATAGGAGCTTGGTGTGGTATGATTTAATAGGTGATCTACTAACTCGCTAAGCCAGTTTGACTGAATCAAAGCAGAATATGCAGAGACCGTGAAAGGCTCAGTGTGAGGCCTGTGGCTGTAAATGATATACATGGGACATCTTAATCCGTGTGATATTAACTTTAAATCCATCACATTCCATTGTGTTATATTCCTATGTATCGTAATATTCTTTTAGTCTCGTATTCCTTTGTACGGTATCACATTGTTTTGCCACTTTTGTTCTTTTTAAAGCAGACCCTTAATGTAATATTAACTAAACGAGTTAGACGGCACTTTGAAAAACTGAAAAGAAGAAAGAAGACGCTTGCTCCTGTTTTTCACTGCGAAGAGTTTTACTTCGCACAACTCGAGAGCGGAAGCTATTTCCCACGCATCACATGCGTTACAGTTTTGTCTTGTGAGTCTTCCTGTACGTATCCGGGCGTTATCAATACTGACATGACCACACCCGTGTGGTGGCCCGCCACGATCGGAGTTCTTACACGCTATGTCATCGACGTAGGGTTCCTTTATAGGAAGACTACGGATTCCTGGGGCTCTATAAAGGAACCCTACGGGTTCCTATAGACTAGCGCCCTCGATTGAAGAGATCGTCGTGGAATGCGTGTAAACAGGGGGGGGGGGGGGTTCCATCTCCTTGTGTAAATTACAAATCTCAAATGTGTGAGTGAAAATGAACGACGGCAATTCGAACGTTAGGCGAAACGTGAGAGTCAAAAGTACTTGCAAAATTTAAACCTACTTTTCCAAAGGGGTTGGGGTATCTCTTTACCATTAGGCACCTCCTCCATATCATTGTACCACCAGTTTAGTCCTTCCCATACGAAGGACTTGGACCCCCAGTAAACTACACCAGCTAATTGTAATTGCACATGGGGTGGCTTTACGATTGATGGATTAGTGTTAATGCAAAAGTCACTTTGGATGGAAAAACTTACTGGTTTTGGTTCCAAACAAAGGAACCTATACTGTCATCTTGGCGTATGTATGTAATGTTTGTGTGTGTGTGTGTGTGACGTATTGGAAAGGTATGTCACACGATAACTCAATAACCAGTGTTCATTTTTTCTTAAACTTGTGTATGTGTATGACAGTGGGTAGATGTGCCCTATAGATTTTAGTGAAGGTCAAAGGTCATTGGGGATCACCAGCGGCAATAACTGGAACGTCTTTTAGTTACTGTAACATGGTGTCCATTGTTCAAACTGTGACATAGTTTTAGGGTAAGATAGATGGGTAAGAAGGTGAAATATTGCAAATTTCATTCATATGAAAGTGTCAAAACTTCAGAAAGTGATGTTTTATTGGTATCTTTCATTTTTAAAAACATTTTTAGCGAGATTACGTAATGGAAATTTTGTTCGTATATGCAAACTGCATATGATGACCTCATTTGACCTTGGTAAACTTTTGTGATGTCTGGTTAGGTCAAACAAAAGGGCAATTACACCACTCCTAACTCTAATTATTGGCTTTTAATGAAAGCCTAGTGAGAGGTGAAACCTCTATCAGAGCTACACAGGCCACAAGGCCTGAGTTTTGTGCATCTCATCAGATAATGGGTGTATTGTGTAGATTTTGATTGGTGATACTGTACATGAAAGTAAGCGCACTTTGTGCTGAATACAGATCCTGTTAACTTTTTGCACATGCATGTTGTCGCATCTTCCAATGCTCAGGTACACACACACACACCCAACTTTGTTTTCCATTCATTCCGAGGACCTCATTGTCCTTTCTTTTATTTTTTTTCCTCAACCCTAACCTTAACAATAAACTGTCTGTTGTTAATCTTGAGAGGACCAGAGAAATCTATTGCATTTTCTACAGAGGACCAAAAATCTATTGTTTCGATCCTCGATCCCATCCGAAAACGAAGGGCACACACACACAACTACTGTGCCTTTACTGTGTAATGTATTGAAACGAGAGAAATTCTTCCAAATCACCAGAAAATTCCATCGATCTTCTGTTTAACATATAGAAATTAGCTGGTCCACCTCAACCTATTGACTCTTGCCAAAAAAGTACCCCCCCAAACTGGTATCAATCAAACGTTCACATAAGACAACGAACGAGTTATGACAGGAGTGACCGTTATGGGGCTACTGACCAGCATTTTCAGATCTCTCTATATCTGACATTGTTGGGGCCGGTTACAGTTGATCAACTTCAGACAAGGATACCCTAATAGCCCCTGGGCTCTTGTGTAGTGAACCACCGCGTTGGGGGGGGGGGGGACTGAGGAAGGAGGAAGATAGGGAGATAACTTGGGTGCATCTTTGGTTCTTCTACCTGACATTTTTTTTTTATCGTGTTATGTAGACATGTGTATCAATGAAGATTTGATATATTTTCAAATTTATCGATATCATAAAATGACAACGTAATAAAATGAATTATAGGCATCTGATATAGAAATAATTAGAAGAAGCCGTCATTTTTGCACATTTCAAATTTATTTAAAACTTTAACCCTACTGGCTAGAAATGAATTCGTAAAACGTTCGGTCAGGATACTCGGTAGGGTATGAAATGTTTTTTTTTTTCCTTAGCTTGGAGTAAAGACTGCGCATAGGACGATTTTACAGACACAGATAATATCAGATGCGTGTACTGAAAGCAGACCCGATCAATAAAGTCGAAGATAATTGGGGAGGATTCCCTGAAATGTTTATTCATGACTTCAAGCTGACATTTTGAGCAGGATGGTAAATATAGGCACACTCGGTGGCCGTGGCAATAAAGCAATGAAAGAACAAACAAACATTGCCTTAAAAACTTAGAGTTGGTTTAAATAACATGAAAACGAACCCAGGGAGTCCCACAATGCTATAGGGACCGGTTTGGCTTTTGCTAACATTATTTCCGAGATGAATATCCTACATTAAGTGTATGAATAACTGTATCAGCTCTTGATGAGCAGACACAACCCTCAGTGGCACGTCGTTATAAATAATGACAGTTTCTTGATACTGACTGTCACTGAAATCAGCTACCATTTCCTTACATTTAGTACCAGTAATGAACTCAAATATGCTTTTTTTAAGCCAGTCAAGCTGTGTCTTCAATACTGAAATTGCAGTTAAATACAATTGTGTTTTTTTATTTTATATATCAATATTTTTACGCTTTTACCAGAGAATGTCCATAGATTGTACCTGCTGTCTGCATAACTAATTCCTCGTTAGGTCGGATTGACAGCAAATTGAAATTGAGTGTTTTGAGTTTGTCAATGATAATTCTATAATTAAATGCGTTTCTCTGTTCGATCCTTTGCACTTAAAAAAAAAGGTGGCGGGGGGGGGGGGGATAGTGTCATGTTGAATGAGGCATCTCGTAATTCGACTTTAGGATTTCTCGTTTTCTTCCAGATGAAAGTCAATTGTCGTTCCTTAAAACACCAACTTTCACTGTGCACGAGGCTATAAGATCCAAAAATGCAAAAAAAAAAAATGCAAAAAAAAAAAGATGTATAGAACGTTTCA
This sequence comes from Stichopus chloronotus, assembly GCA_021234535.1. Taxonomy (NCBI): domain Eukaryota; kingdom Metazoa; phylum Echinodermata; class Holothuroidea; order Aspidochirotida; family Stichopodidae; genus Stichopus; species Stichopus chloronotus. Next base: position 10,253,877 of record SFZH01000008.1, read on the forward strand.
CTACACAAGCTTCCCCTTATCTTTTATTCTATATTTCACACAGATCTCTGTATATATCAATGAAAACTACTGACTCAGAATGACTCGTCCAATTATTTCTGACTTGACTCTACTTGACTCGGATGGAGCACTGACTCGACATGACTTGACTCGACAATTAGTGCTGACTCGACTCGACTTGTGACTCGAGCTGAAGTTGACTCGTTACAACTCTGGTGTAATTCCACTTCTCACTATTGCTTGTCCTATATTATCCCACCAGACCGTAGTATGGCCACGCCTCTGTTGTGTTTCGCTGTTTCAATTAAAATGATATCGTTTTTATGGAATCAGGTTTCTGCACATGTTGCCATTGCTTCGCGATGATACCAAATTCTTCCATCAAAATCTATAGCATGCTATAGAATTAATTACAATAGAATTGCTTTTTACACCTCACACGAATGAAGGTTCGACTAAGCATATGTGAATAGTAAGGAAAATGAATAGCCAAAACATGTGACACAGATGTCAGGTTTATTATTCAAAGTGCTCGGTGGTAAATAAGAAATTTTATTAACTACACTAGGCGCACGTTATACTTTTGCTTAAATTGTGAGTCCCTGCACAAGTAGATCAATTTTGGTTCAGTTATCTTGTTCTGTTGATTTTTTTTTTATTTGCATTGCATTGCTCTAGTGGGATCGATGCAAAAATGAAATAAAGAAAAACCAAACAAAAGCCGTTCTATAATTAGACCTGTCACGTGAATGTGACAAAGCGTGAAAATGACGTCACACTGTGAGAATTCATTTGCATGTCTAGGCGTTTCATTGTTACCTTGTACATGAATCCACATTGTTATCGTTGGTTCATACTATATGTTGACTGAATGTAAATGTACGCGCAAAACATGTACGTTGCGTCTCTTGTCGAGCACGAAACGTGGGTAAATGCACCACGACCGCCTGCCGATGCCCACGGCATTAAAAAACGCGTCGTCAATACATATTTCATGTACCGTGCAATACATGGCACGACTTGTAATGTCACGATTAAAGAAACCCATTCAACAAGCTACCGTTACATGTGCATCGAGCATGTACAGTGAAGCAATAATTAAAAATCCGCTGGAAAAGATATCGCACTGAGCAACAAGTGGTGCACAGACAGTGAGAGGGGTATAGATCTAAGGGGGAGGGGTGCTGCCCTGTCAAGGCTCAAGCCAATATTTCAAATCAGTGAGTCCACAGATATTCTTAGGAGGCATGAGGAGAGGTGTAAGGGAATGGTGAATATACCTTTTGACCTCACGTTTTCGTTGGTTGATAATGACCCATTCTAGGCTGGGTAATAAAAATGAAAATTGGGGTAGGTGGTTGAACATTATCTAAAGCAACGAAACGACACAGAGTGCCATTAGATTTTTTTCTTTATTTGGGTGGAAGAGGAGACCGCAAGGGCAAAAAATGAGCCTGCTGCATGCAAGCATAGTGAAGCATCTGCCACTTCTCTGAAAATGACGTACTTTTAAGTAGTAGAACTGACATACTTTAAGCAGTGGAACTGACGTACTTGTAGACCGTTCTGCTGCGGACTCCATCCCCTAGCTCCATACTCGTATACTGCGTTTAAGCAGCAGGGGCATGCATTGCCAATCAAAAAGCCAATATTAGTTTTTATTGTCAAAAACAGACCACGCTTGTGAAGCCTGGCAATTTCCAAGTCCCCACCCCCTCCCCCAGGTCATTCCTACCAATTCTCCCTAACTCTGTCAATTTATCGTCCTTACCTCTTATTTTCGTTTTTTCTCATTTTGCTCTCCTTTATTTTTCAACATCATTCACAGCGTCCCCCAAATTCTGTGGGGAGGGAACTCTTCCCCTGTCCCCCCCCCCCCCCCCGTCGGCTACGCCACTGTGACGTACCCAGAAAAACTTTACCAGCCAATGACAGAGGCAGGACCAATCCTCATAAAGTTGGGATAGTGAATGTCAAAATAGGCACTCTAAAATAGTCTTTGGGAGGCTAACATCTAAAAAAGCATTGTGACACAAAATGTTATTAAGTGTAAAATGCGCACTTCTTTTTTTCAGAAGTGGTACGCTATCTAGAATTTGGTTTCTAAAGTTGGACTTGGTATAGGGTTCTTTATTGGAAGGAGACTCAAGGTACGCTCCTTTACGTCTCTTGCTATTTATTCCAAAGTAATTTTTGGAGGGAGATAATGAGAGAGAAAAGTCTGGTGTACCATGGGTGAGTCAAGATGGGGGGCGGATTTCGCATGTTTGTCTTCGTTGTTAGTAAATCACTTTGTTTACCCTACATATCAAAATTACCTGGTGTAAATGTAAAGAGAAAAAAAAAGTAGGTCAGGATTTTCAGTTTGTATAGATAACAGTACTCTTGGTAAACAGGAAATGATCGCAAACTAGCTTGGACTTATCAAAACATGTTCTCATTAACGCTGGTTACTTAGCGAATCGCAGATAGTTAATGGTGTTTGCATCGGGTACCCGGGTATCCGACCGACGGTGTCAGGTCCCGTGTATATACGTGGACTAAAATTCAGTTTGTATGCAACCGACAGCTCTTTGTCGTCATTCCCGTGGGTGATATACATTTAGTTATATGAACGTGTAATCAAAATATCAGAACTCATAACCCTGACGCAAAATTACGCTTTCGTGTTCCCGAGCACCCGACCGGGTATTGACGTCGGGTACCCGAGTCAGAACTTTGGACCCGGTGCAAGCATATACAAGATGGTGTACCGCGGTCATGATGTAACCCCCGATACGGACACTGGTCAAAGTTTCACAACAATATCATAAATCGCTTCACTCTCACAATAGGCCTACTCCATATTTTTTCTTCTCGTTTGATCTCCTTTTTCTCACTCTCTCGCGTTGATAAGCTGGGTTAACGAGAGTGACCTTTGCAGTATTATTCCTCTGAATAAAATGTATGCCGTCATTCCTTCCGCCTGTTCTGACTTCTGGAAAACATATTATGTCACTGCTCACCGCTGGACAGTGTTCGAAGTTACGGAGGGTAACCAAAAAAAAAAAAACCCCTGCGAATTTGCGGCCAGTAAAGGCTATCCCCCATAGGAAGCTATATTTGCTGATGACACCACTTGAACAAAACAAAAACAGTCCTCAAAAAATAAAACATTTCCCAACAGCTTTTTATGTTTTTAAGACGCATACTTGAACTTTATGAAGTCCGCGTGTGATTTCAAATTAAATCAACAATCCTTACGTTACGCCTCGACTCTCGACTGCCTTTCGGGTCCTGTATATTACCAACTCACAACTAAAAAATGAAACAAAAAAATAAATAAAAAAAAAACCCCTTCGCATTCAATCAAAAACGTGCACGCTATTTAATGACGAGTACTCGGCATGCATTCTTGTCCCTTAGTACTTCGAATACCAAGCTGTTGTTGAATCAAAGGCCTTATTTGCTTTGCTGTAGGATATATCAAAAGCCTTTTCAGTGCTGGGTACAAGGTCGCCCTTTAGCTAACAACTATCCTATAAATAGAACAGTTGGTTACTTATTCATGATTCCGCTGGTATTAAAATTGTATGGCTCTTTGCATGATACAGCGTTTGCCACACGCTTGTTATACGTGAGTTCTTTTCATAGGTTATAACTGATATTTAGTTATTCACTGGCCTTAAACCTCGAGAACTGCGCCGAATGTCAACAAAGAGTTTAATAATAGTTGTGCGTTTCTGTACCGGGACAGCCAGTTGCGTTACATATGTTATAAACATATATTATTAAAAGAAAAAAAAACCCAGTCAATTTGGCAGTGTAAAGAACAAGGGTGATGTATATATATATATATATATATATATATATAGGCCTATATAGATATATTTATATAAATGCCTGTATAGATATGTACACGTAACAGTTATGACCAGTGCCGAGCACTCGCCTTTGGAAATAACTGCACATTGCAATGAGATTTGTCTGAGGAAATGAGTTTTTCCGGTTGTTGGTAACCATCGTATTTCATTGCCAAAAATATCACATGGCATGTCGTTTGGAAAAGGAAACCAGTACCGTTGGCTGTGGACGAAAATAGTAACAGAGAACTTTAATACCAAGCCAGGACAAACAGTCAGCACCAAATTGGTGCAAAAGTTGTTTATAAGGGACAAATTAGCGGCAGGCCTGAATACATTTTCCAGTGGCATCAAACGCGACTCGATACAACGTACACACGTAAGAAATAAATGGACGTGTGAACGTATCGCTCAGTACCTTTCTTTGTGCCCATAGTTTCGAGCAGTTGTTTCGGGAGTTAGAGGAACCACCATGCCGTCGTACTTTTGAACTAACATGTTCCTCAATTTGGGGGATTCGTTGGCAGCGTGCTAGCTGACAGTACGGTTTGCCAAACAAAGAACAATTTTAGTTGCAGAGGACTATAACGGTAGCTACGATTCTCCGCTATTCGACTGTTTAGTTTGATCCTTTTTTTCTTTTTCTTTAGGATTCGTTTTGGAATTAAAAAAAACCTTCTTGTGGAAAACCTTGAATTGTACGATTTCGCAGGGGAAAAAATAGGCTACGATACAAAAGGTAAGTTTTCTGCCATAATAAAGTTACCTACGTGTTGTGCGGGTTGTTCAGTCTACCGTGTGGGGTGGTCATGCACATTCTCATCGGCTGCACTTAAATGCCTGCAAAAGAGTGGCTGGTAGGCTACTTTCGGTTGCACTATTTTAAAACTGCTTGTTTTGAGTACGTGTGTCACAGCACCCTGTCGTATCATGTATACAGGCTAATTAAAGTACTTGTGCATTAATATTAACTCCACGATTTTTTTTCGTATATGTATACGCAATGAACACTATATATCGTACCGAAGCCACGGGATAATTTCATTCACAGCCTGCCTAAGTGTAGGTGCATAGGCTAACTGTCTCTGGTGGATCCAGAATTGATAGTCTACCTGAGACAGTCCAACTGTAGCGCAATTGGGAAGTACTACAGGTCCCAAGTAGGTTTTATGAAGGATAATTATTAATTTCAATCTTCTTAGGGCACTAGAAGACCAGTAAATATTGCCACAGGCCTACAGACGTTGTCAGATTACAGTGATCGCGTTGACTGCAATACATACATGGACCATCGATTAGCAATAAACGCTGCAACACTTCTGTTTTGGGTTGAAAATTAAAAAAAAGTTTAAAAAAAAAGGTGTTGAAAGTAGCCTTTCAGTTGCATTGGTAGGCACATTGTCTAAAAGAAGAGATTCGTTAGTGTTGAATTATAACTGAGCCACAGAGAATGCTATAGAGTGCCGTATATGCTCCGTATGTACTGCTACTCGTAATACACCGTATTTGATGGCTGGCAGAAATCATTAACTTAATAGAGCAGGTCTCATGATAATATTATTGACGTGAGCCACATACACAGATTTATACCCACATGCAGACACGTAAAAAAAAAACTCTCCCACCAAAACAAAATAATTAAAATTAAGTAAATTCACAGATTTTAGGGATACTTGACATTTTCTCTGAAGAACCCTTTATTCTCGATGGTGTCCCAAATCAGAAGTTCTTGAAAAGTCCTTAGACTAATATTTGGTAAACTGCAAGGGAAAAAAAAAACGTTTTAAATTCTCCAGGGGTATACGTGTAATTAAAGCATTTAGTACAGTCTGAAACGCCACTGTTCAAAAATTAAATGTGTAAGTTTAAATCCGTTTAAGTTTAAATCAGCAGCTGCCTGTCATTTTCTCAGTGCGTTAAGACTAATACCTCTTGAAGTAATCTTACGGTGATCACATAAACAGTGTTAATGAATGGTTGCTTGAAGTAAATGCTTCCAAAATTAAATAAAAACAAAAACGTAGGGAAACAGAACACATTTATATTGTCTAGAATATTATTCTATATACACATACATATAAACAGCACTACAGACGTTAGTAGCTTTGAGACAATATACACTTTGATCGATTATCAGAGTGTCTGATTGGAGAAACGCTGATCAGTTCACTGCAACTTGACCTGACACCTGGGATCAAATAAAACTTTGCCCATTGGAACAATCCTGGATATAACATAACATCATTTTGAAGGACCGGACTTACCAGTTTTGGGACCGAGTAAGTAAAAAACAAGTAACAACGAAAAGTTTGTTTTTTTTTAGTATGTTTAAAAACTAGATGGTGTTTCTATTTTAATTAAAAATTGTTGACAGATTAATAGTTTCTGTGCCAGATTAACTTAAACACAAAAAGGGTAAATGAATATTAAATTACATTTTTCAATTTCTTTTAAGTGCAAAGTCGTTTGTGTTTTTTGTATATAAAGGAATTGCAGGTATAGCCTACAAGAAAAAAATTATGGGAAGCATTTTATTTTCCCTTTCTTTGTGTAAAATATATATTGCGATAACATTTTGCATATCTTGATTAGTCTTGGAAGAAAAATTACGATACATCGATAGCTGAGGCTTTTATTTCGACAACATTAACTCACAATAAACCCAATCTAATTTTTCAATGATGACAATTTTTCAGTGTTTAATGTCAATTTTCGTTTCAACGAAAAATAAATTAAACAAAAACATCTTGCAATGATTTGGCTGCGCTATATGGGACATTTTGTAACCTTACAGGGCAACTGGAAATCCATCTTGACCAGTGCAATCTTTCTTCACACAACAATATCTTTATCGATGAGCAAGATGTTCGGGAGGAATTTGACAGGCCAAAAGTTGAAAAAGTTCCCTTTCGTTTACGATCCCCTTTAAGTAGTCGACGTAACATTTCTTTAACATAAACCACCAGATTTAGCCTTTGCCAAGAATGCAAACTTCTATTTTTAGCATTTTGTTGATCATTTGATGGTACTTTATGTATTAACAGCACTAAGAGAGAGACCCTTCACTAACAACAATTTGATAATGTGTAAACGTCAAATACAACTGTGATATTACTTATCTGCCCTTCAAGTTAATCTTTAAATTGCTCTTGCATGTCGCATTACAATGTGTATAGGAATATATGCGCTATAGGGACTAATGTATACGGCACGGATTCTGTGAAAGTCTGAACTTTCTTTCGATTTTATGTCGGTAAGTGTGCATGGGTGCTACGGTTCCTTGTTGGGATTCACGACGTTTCAAGATCTTTGGACATACTTTAATGTTTGGCTTTGAAACTACTGTTGAAAGTTTCACACGAGAGGAAAAAGGTCATCTGAAGTCACTTTGGGTTTTATCAAATTTACAAAATTAATTACAAAAAAGTCACCCGTTCCTGTCCGTAAAGCATAATGATTTCGCCTTCCTAAGATGATAACTAGAAGATAACTATTTGAAAGTTGGGTTTCAGTACGTTTTTTTAATTTTTTTTTCACTCTTCGTTGTTCAAGGTCTAGCGACGAAAAATTCAGCGATTATGAAAACCCCATGAATATCTACATTCAGTAAAATAATTTTCATGTGTGAAACCAGAGGAGCTGTTAATGAGGTGGATAAACAATTGAATTACGTTACTAATACTTGAAGAATAAAAAATCAAGTGAAGGTAACCTGCAAAGTAATTGGCTCAAAGATGTTTCTACACTTCATTCGTCTTTTCCAGCTCAATATCATTTACAGAGCAACATCCTTAAACAGCTCACTCAAAGCAATACTTTGAAATGTAGGTTTATGCTGCTTTCTGGTGACACTAAGGTTTTTTTTCACCACATCAGAGCAGTACTGAAATTAAACCCACGGTGTGAGATGAACATCAAAAGCCCTTTTTTCAAGCCAGATTTCTACGTCACAATTAACCGATTGATTTCTAGCACCATCCCCGTACTTCGAATATTTACTAAGATAATTCTTTTTTTAAAGTATTTTTAAGATATTTCCTGAAAGTAAGAACGCTGACATGCATACAAAAATATTTGCATCTTCTTTTTTTTTTAAGAGAGAAGGGATGGTGGAGAAATTTACATCTCTACATCTATAGCTGAAGAAAATATGTGTCATTCTCTCCTTCGAGCTTAAAACCTTGCGGTAAAACATTGCCGCTATAATCAACGCTTGCACACTGAGTCCAGATTCGTAATTTTAGCTTTCAGCCCCTACTGACTTATATAGTGAATCTCTTTGAAATGTGTATGGAGGGCCAGGATATAAATAAATAAATGTATTATTATTAAATTTATACCCATCTAAAATAAAATGCAAAAGAAAAAAAAGAACGAAAAACAAAGACTCCAACACAAAGGAGCCAAAAGAATAAAGACAAATTGACGATAAACAGTTCTACATAACTTGAATGTAACACTGGAGTGGTTTAGTCCTTTGTTTCGTGTCTTTGTTTTGAGAATTCTTTGTTTTGGGAATCAAGCACATAGGAAGAGGGGATGTCTTTAAAACATAAATCACTAATTTTGCCGATATCATTACCTAACTGTAAAATTAATTTACGACACCGCACATCTTACCGTACGTCAAATATTACATCAACACAGAAGCTACTCTTTTCAACCTTTTCATTAATTTTCTTTCTAAGAGACTGATTTAGTTTATATCGATAAATTTGTGATGACTTTGAAAGGTATGGTCATAGCAAGCATAACAAGTCAAGTTTTACGTCCGATAGTTATGAAAACTGTTATTTCTTTTTTAATTTATGTGCATGACTTGTACTGTCTGTGCGCGTATGAATAAATACTGATATACAAAGTTGTGAGGTCACGATTAAAATAAAAAGGAATACATACATAATTACTCACTTATTGAAGTCCACTTATTGAAGTCCACTTGTCCACGATTAAACATATATATATATATTCGTCTTTTGATGTTAAAACTGGAAGTCCTACTATCCCACTATCTTATCTTGTCGTCTTGCTGGGAATTCATCTTCACGTCTCCATTTTCAGCGTTTTCTTGTACATCTTGAATATCTATGAAGCGAATCTATGGTAATTAACCCAGGTGTTTTCGTACAAGTCTACATGGCCACTTTGAATTACAGTAGTTTGATGTTGACCCCCATCTGACAAAAATCTAGATCGGCAGGAGGATTTTTTTTACAGAATTGTCTGCTATGGATGCAAAAAAAAAAAAAAAAGATTACATAGTGTGTGGTAATTTGTATTTCTTTTGTTAAAGGGGAAATCAGGGTTTATTTTCACAATTCATTTCACTACAATTCCCCACCGGTATCGTACAATGAGTTATAACATACAAATGTGATCAAGATTATCTCAAAACATGTGGACAATTTCGAGAAACGAGTCAAATTCGCAAAAAAAAAAAAAAAAAAAATCGGTGAAGAACTCCGAAAGTCTGTAACATCCATATTCATCGAATAAAATATGAATATTCAATACTATCACCTTTTCAGGGTATGAGGAGTTGTAGCTGAACAGTTTCATACGCAGCCTACGTGTACTGTATGTATCATCAACTATCACTAAACTCTTGTTTACGCAGCAATGCGCAATGCACGAACAGTATGGGAACCGAAATCATTCGGTTATGTTTATTCATATAACGTCATCAAAGTCTTACGATGTGAATGGCCATCGTATAGAGGAGGCTGTCATGTCTTGTACATGAACGTTTATTTTTTGTACCCGACAAATATTCAGAGTTCTCATTCAACAGTTATTAACGCAATAATTACCGTTTCTTCTACCTTCAAACACCTCTCCAACGTATCTAGATTTCGGTGAACAATCAGTTTAAAAAGAAAAATCAACTGAAGGTGAATTTTCTCCGTCAAACCCTGATTTCTCCTTGAACCCTCTATACATTCTCTTAGGTATCATTTTTCAAGTGCTATTAATATTTCTAGAACCAGATGAAAATAAGCAAATCAACAAAAATGTTAACAAAAGTCAAAGCTTATTACAAACGGTTTCGAAGATATCTCATTTTTCTCACCAGGTAAGTGATAAAAGTATACACAAAAATCACAACACGGTTTCAATTTAAAAGGTATAATATACGTTCTTTATACTTTTTTCAAATGCACAACTCTTCCTAAATTATATTAATATTCTTTTAAAGAAGTCACCATTCACTTTCAAAACAAATTCCTGATGGCAAATCGAATGTTGAATTGAAAGAATATTAAGGTCCTCCCTTGACGTCACAAATTTGCATCCTTAGCTAATTGATTATTTATAATGCAGGTGTAAGGCACATGCCTTTAATAGATGTCAGTTCACCGAAAGGGCTGTAAATAACAGCTTCCTTGGTTCACCATAAAATAGTACGAGGATTAACGTGTTCCCTTTTTTTTTCTCTTGTCAGTAGTGAACACAACGTCACTTCGACAAGGCCATAATACAGTCGGACATATAACGATCTCGTACATAATGACGAGGAATATTGTAAAATTATTAAAGCAAGCAAAGTTGACCCGGATGTTCCTCAAAGTACTTGCTTCCGGTTCGCAGAACCTCGCCTGTAGGCTTTCATTTCTGTGTAATAGGACTTTAGCGGATATGACATACAATACCATATGCTTATGATTACATGGAAACCTTGTATCTTGTCATGTTATAATATGAAACAGACACACTGAGACACTTCGATCATAATCTCCATACCCCCATTCTCATCCATCCTTTACAACAATAATTTAACGAAGATGAAGAGAGGGGAAGGGGAGGGTGTTGGACCAGTAACCACTGATACATATCATTGCATCATAATATGTAGTGTTCATCATAATATGTAGTGGAACGTTGGAACACTGATTGTGAAGTCATGTGACGAGGAGCACGGTGCACCTGTCATACATAATAACTGGGGCAGTAAAATTCTGGAGGGTAGGATCCAGTTAATTCTCAGTTCATTAACAGCCTTTGTAATCACTACACCGGTGAGACAATAGTTACATAGTTGTACTACTTAAGCTCGAGAGATAAAAAACCTACTATCAGCAGACTGTTCACACACGAAAAGTGTTGAAAAAAAGTAGGCCTAGTGTGTGAAAGTACGTTAGCCCAGCCTATCTTTTCTAACAGGTCTTTCCTCAGAGTTGGAGATGAAAACGAAAGTTGGCTGAATTCTCAATCAAGCGAAGATTAATGTAATGTGTATCTAGCATACCCTTCCTTGATCGTTCTTGTTTGTTTTTTTTTTTCTTTTTTTCGTATTTGTCTAAAGAGATCACGTTGACTTGATCAAGTATAGTTCATTGACTTTGACATATACCAGGCACCTTACGGGACACCTGACGCATAGTGACTTCAACAACACAAAACTGGCTTTCAACTTTACCTCCGTAACGAAGGCATCTGTAAACTGTATATGGATCGTGACTCAAGGCTGGAATATGAGTTGAAAATCTGTCAGTTAAAGTCAAACTCCGCGAAATATGTCATTGTCACAATAGCCCCCTATTTTTGCATACATGAATATTCATAGACATTCCCATAGGTCTGTTTGATTTCAGGTAATGGCAATTGACTGCTGTTCTTTCTTGGAGAATCTGAATTTTGTATGGCCAACTAAATTGTCGACCCACGTTTCATATTCAAATATCTAAAAGATGAATGCAGAGTTCTCTTTCAGATTTTGTAACGGGTGATCTTTTTTTCCTACTTTCTCTTCCCTGAAACACTGACGAAGAACAAATGTATACCATCAGAAGATTGCCAGTGCAACGTATATTCCAGCTTTGAGATGTTTCTAAATCTATATATAGTCCAATGAAGTCCCAAAGCTATTTCAGTTTAGAACATTTTTTGATGTGCTACGGTATAGGAGACGGTATAGGAGCGTTGTAGTTATTCTTCTTTGTGTTAAACGAAGTTTTGTTACGTCAGTTCGGTAAAAACAGACTTTATTCTAATCTCCTCTGAGAATACAAATGATTATCATGACTATCCTGAAAAGATAGTGAATCTGTTCTAAAAAAAAAATCAAAAATGTTTTCGTAACTATGTGCCGTAACTATGAAGATCGTCAGGATCAAAATTCTAGTCCATAACATAAGGTTAAGAGCACGCGAGTGTGAGTCAAAGCATTCGGTCACTTCTAATCTCTCCGTTATTTTTTAGGGAGCCCGTGGATGGTTCCGTTCGTCGAGGAATGCGATGAAATGCATTTATACAATATTTAAATATGACAGCCCCCCCCCCCCCCAATCTTCCAAGGCGATGACCTAAGATCGTTTCTATTTTTATGTGTTTTATTTACATTTACTCCTGTTAGTGACGGGCATTGCCAAGTTAACTGTTATTCATTTCACTATAGCCTACGGTGATTTACGGTGGGTGTGTCACAATTCTTTGCGAAACTGACAAAGCTTAGTCATTTTGTTAATCACCGAACCCACTCCACTTCTGAATTTCCTTTCCTAGAGAAACACTAACTGAAAGCAACTTGCGTCAAAAATATAACCTTAAGTAGTTCATTTTGCGGGGGAGGGTTCTCACCACCAGGCAGCAGCACCCGTTTTTATCCATAAGTAGGCAAAAACCACCTGGTGCCGACCACGGAACAGTGATATCTCCCCGTGTTGAACACTCTGTTTGACTCTTTGCAGTGATACTTTCACCAGAGTTAGTCGATATATTTATACATCATACCAGATGTGCGGTATTGGTTCCGAGTGGACCTACTCATAACTCTGTTCTGTAATCGTATTTAACAGTTGTTTGTGGCATTGGTGGAAACTTGATGTGGTATAACGCAAGTCATCATCCACCCTAGGCCGTCGTCCGCGGTTCTACTGAGTAGAATGAACTTTTCAAATTTGCACTGAGGAAACTTTGCATCAGCATGGTTGGGGGTATAAGATTTAGTTTAAAGGGGAGTGAGCACTCACCCCAACTTGTCACCCCAACTTTATTCTGAAGCACCAACAAAATCTTACAAACCTCTTACAAAACCTCCTTCACACCTTAGCATTGTCTTTAAGGATATGTCAAACTATTGTGTATTCAAAGTAAGCAAATAACCTGCATAAATTTAGCAATCCAGTGACATAAATATTGTCACTTGATGCAAATGAGCCATCCACTAATTAGGATAGGGGACTATACTAATGTAAATTGGGGTGACTGCAAATTTCCTTTAAACGCAATAAAAAAAGAAAACTTTCGATAACTTTTAGGAACCCTGAAGAGTGCATGTTCAGGTGACTGTAACCTTAACTGTGCTACATGAGATCCATCGCCCCCTGTACCCCATGCCCCCCCCACCCTCTTACACCAGTGATTCAGTTTGAGTGTTTTTGTGAATGAATACATACGCGATGAACAATTTTAAATTTTCTATGTTCTCGATAAGGAAAATCCTCCAGAATTAAGAAGGCTATACCAGCGTATCACTTTCTCTCTGTTCACCTGATTTTCCGGATGACAGTCAAGGGAGTTACCTCATCCTGCAAAGTCTAATGAATATTTAGTCCTACGACCTTCACTTTGGTCACCCATGGTAGCATCCTTTTCCAGCGCGTGAAATTAATGATGTAGGTGTACCAATGGACCAATACAACAATTTGGCCATCCATATTGTGCTGAATCGAAAACCTTTGTTTATTTACGAGAATATTTTGGAATTTGATGGGAAAATCTATAAGGATTATCTCAAGGAAGATGTGCTAGTAATTTTCTCCACTATTTCACCTGAGGGGAGTTCGCGATGCAAATCTGCTGTTTGGTATTCCTCGTAAAGGAGCGAAGCCTCGATACCGAAGTAATATAACAGTGATTCGTTAGGCTAACGATAACCCTTCCCATATCTGAATCTGGGAAAATAACCGGAATACCCTCTTTTGATTCAAATATCCGGCCTGACAACGGTGTTTTGGTTCAGTGATTAAGGTAAACTTTGTACCACAAAAGGACAAATGGACTTGCTTAGGCCAAATTATAATTACAATTGGAAGGGCCGTCTTACTGACCTTTTCTTTTTCGGTGTTCTCTCTCAAGGTCGAAGAAGCAAATGTTATTGGACGATATTATCTTTCGCAATACCCATGCGTCATATTTTAAACAGATGGCGCTGTACATGTAATATGCAAGTGATTACAATGTATGATGTTTAATAGAAAGTATCAAGACTTTTGAAATTAAGATTTCTGATCATTTTTAATCAAGTTTTAATCATTTGGCAATTTACTTCTGGAAGTTTCGATCCCAATCTACATCGGCGTTCACGCTCATGCAAAGACCTATAAACTCAAAACGATACGCACGATCAGCAGTTACTTCGGAAGTCACGAGGTCAAATTGTCGAAAACTTAAAAGACCTCAGACACGATGACGAGATTACGTAATACAATGAATGAGAAACGACTGAGAATTTCGTCACATCTCGAAGGTTTGGTTTGCTGCAATGGATATCAAAATGGGGGACTATTTATAGGGAGTTCTCTAAGATCTTACAAAAATAAAAATATGCATGATGTGCTGTCATTTCTGGTTTTCGAAAATGTACCAAAGGGCTGGCTGTATTTCTTACATTTGAAAAAGCTACGAAGACTACAGTACCCCGTGGTTCCAAGTGACTTTCGTTCAGTTTGGATGTATGGCATTAACCGTACAGGTACTTTCCATTAGAATATAGCCGAAAAAAATAAATAATTAATCTTCCTTCTCATTAACACTCTCATTGGCGAAATTTCTCCTCGAAGAACTTGACGTGTCGTATCTTACAGATGTTGTTAATTCCGTGTTGGTATCAAACGGAAGAAAAAGTTGGTAGATTAAGGTTAAAAGACTTATTTTTTATCAAGACGCATGCTCAGTGTCGATGTAAGGATATGCGGGTGAAATAAAGACAAGACAAGACAAAAAAAAACAAACAAAAAAACAATTGATGTAAGCAGGGGTTTAAGGAATTCACTTGAAAATGTTATTACGTTCAACGTGATGCATCCACTAAGTACCTGTTTATTTACATATACCATATATCCTTCTTAGGAAGCCATGCACAAATATAGTTTAAACCAATAGACCTACAGTAGACTTTAGACAGTCAAGTAGTATGGAGTATTTATTCAATATTGATATTGATCCCATATTATGGAACTATAAAGCTATATATAGCCTCAATGAGCATATATGTAGCCTTGTTTACGTGTGACAAACACGAAAAGATCATGGAGTACGCGTGAGCGTCTTGTGTGTAACAATGACTTGACAATGATGTATGTTTTATATGAAATTTCGTATGTATTAGTGTCCCCTCCCCCAAACTGACTCCCATGATGGATGTTATATAACCGCTGTTTTTTGTTTTTCTTTTTTGAGGGGAGTTTTTTTTTTGTTACGTCAGAGAGAACAAAAAACTTTACATTCACATTTTTTTCTCGTTAGTACGTAATCTAAACGTGTGGATCGAGATTTAGTGTCTGTTTCTCTATCATAAATTGATTGACTGATGTAGAAAATTGATATTTCATGGGAAAAAATGATTTCCTATCAATGGAAACAATGTCTCTATATCTGTCTGGCAGAGTGGCACATTGCATTATAATGAGAAATTTGTGGTTCAAGACACCCAGGCACAACTACTGGAATATCCTTTGTGATTTTCACAATCTTCGCTGTCTTAAAGGGAATGAGCAGTCACCCACTTTTATTGTGAAGTATCAGCTAAATCTTAAAAAAATTCCTCTTTTATACCTTACAAGTATCTCTCAGGATATTTCAGATTATTGTTATATTCAAAGTAAAGAAATAACTTGCATAAATTTAGCACGAGAGGTAAAGGTCATCTGGAGTCACTTTGGGTTTTATCAAATCTACGAAATTAATTACAAAAAAAAATAATAAGTTGCCGACTTTGTTTTAGAAGGTCAAAGGATTAAAGTAGTAAAGGAATTCTCCACCAGCATGAAAACTTTGCGTGATATGTTTTACCCTTTCTTATCCGTAAAGCATAATGATTTCGCCAGTGGAAGCTTCCTAAGATGTGAAATAACTACTTGAAAGTTGGGTTTCAGTACGTTTTCTATTTTTTTTTTACTCTTCGTTGTTCGAGGTCTTGCGACACAAAAACTCATTGAGTTAGCAAGCGTTATTTTGGATATTGCCACAATCTCACCGCCCTGAAATCTTGGGTGTATATGTGTGTGTGTGTGTGTGTGGAGGGGAGGGGAGGGGAGGGGTGGTCGGAATGTGTATGTGTGGGCGGGGGGTGGAGTCAGGCGGGACATAGGGTGGGGTTTTTCAGGTAATCGCCGTTGGCGAAGTTCACTATAGTGGTAAAGTACTGCTACTAATTGCATAAGTAGCCGAGGTCACGTGAAACCAATATCAACCACACACATGCTTTGTTTCAAACAAGTATATATGTTTTGCACGTGACGTCATAATTTGCATCTGTTGTTACGCCTCCATACTGCATGGAATCAGTTTTTCGTGTAACTAGTACCAGGCCGTACTGTTTCATTAACTCTGCGTGGTGGTTATTAAGATATTTTCATATTTGTCATTGTATAACCGGTCCTAGAAGGCAACTGGTTTTAAAATGCGTAGGCGTAGGCTGCACCAATCGGAGCGGCAAGAAGCCTGGGTATGTCGTTTTACCTATTTCCTACAGATGAAGAAATAAGCAGATGTGTTGGTAATGAGTACATCACTGCACGGTATAACAGGGCGCGTTGTGCACGTATGTAGGCATGTTGTTTTGCTCTCAGTCCAATAAAGGTTCCCATGGGGAAACGTGACGTCACTGCAAAACCTCTATACCTTGTACTCAAACTTTTTGTACATGAATACTTTGTTGCGGAATGTAACTATACATGAATGCTGTTACTTAAAGTATTGTTAAGATGTAACGTTGGCGGATCTAACGTCGTGGCCTGGGACGATGTTATTCTGATTTGCTGTAATTTCGATTGCATCCCCAGTAAAGTTATTTATGCTGTAGAACCAACGGCGTTGGTAGGCTCCAATGGGTGGGTGGATGGGTGTGCGTGGCAGGGACGGAGGGGGGGGGGGTGGCAAAAAATTCTTCGAATTAAATAATACTGAGCAGTTGAGGCGCAAAATGATGCAATCTGCCACTAATTTTGATTGTGTAGAATGGTAAGGATATATTCCATTTTCACAAATGCTTACGTTTTGAAAACAAGATCGTTCCCCCCCCCCCCCTTTCCCCCGAATATTCCCGTTTTGTCCATTCCCTAGGCCAGACTAGGATTCATTGCAAGATCCCCCACCCCTTTTTACCCATTCCACTGTTTCCAACGATACAATCAGCAGTATTTTACCGACTCTAATACACTTATCTCTTCGCTTGTGTTTTTAAATCTAGCGTTATGAGGCTTTTCTGTCTTCACGTACATACTTCACTTAATTAGCCATATCCCGACAACATCGGTGATTATTTGAGAAGATTATTCAAGTCTAGAGATACCAAAGGAGAGCAAAGTCCAACTGGATTATTGTTTAAGCCATTCCATCTGACAAAGACATGGCAGATTGGCATCAGTCCATCACTCATGCTTGAAATATTTGGATCATGTTTGGCATGACATACAGAACCGTATTATATAGTAATTTATAGGGTGGGCGTTATTTACATGGCAGCATTGTAAAGTACGCCCGTGTTCCTACGACCCACCATATGGTCGTTGAATACACAAGATCGCGTAACACTAACCTAGCGCTAGCCTAACCTCTAATACTAACACCCTTGTGACTGCATAGCCCCGTGTGACTAGCCGCCTGTCTTTATTTTTTAAGTTTTGGCATTTTTTAGTTGGCACTATATGATTTTCATTGGGTTTACATATATACGTATATAAAATCGCGTTCTTGGCACGGTATGTGCAAAATGCATGTAAATATTACACAGCACGTCAAAGGGCAAAAGAAAATTTGCATCTTTATGGGGAAATTTTTGTGTCTGAAAACTATATACCGGTGGCGCCGGAAGCGAAAATTTAGAGTTCCTTTTGTAGGGAAAATGTGATATTCGTCGGTTAAAGTTCATAACGCAAAGAGCACAAAAGTGGGGTATTTTTGTTATTTTTGTTGAGGACCTCACTCCACCCCTGGATACATTTATAGCTTAGATGCAGTTTCAGATAAATACAAAAATAACTCTCTGAAAAGTTTGTGGCGCGTCTCATTCACTGTAAGGGTAATCTCAAATTTAAAGGGATTTTTTGTCCGAATTTCTTCCGCACAGTCAGTTTTACTCCTAATCTGTTTAAGATGTACGTTCGTGGTTCGTTTGGACAATGACACCTGAAGATTTGTGTGTGATTTACTTTGTCGATATTTAATTATATCTTCAATCCAATGTTACATATATCACTTTGATTAATCAATGATATAGCCATGTCGATAATCGTTACTGATAGGCCTATCAGTAATTTAATTGTTGATATCAGTGATGTGTCAGAAAATCATTGGATCGGTTCTGTGAATTAAACTTCGACCATGAAGTACGCCTGAAACTTTCTGACATATTTGAAGATATCATTCACTCGATATTTACAATATTTCCATATCCTTGATTCGTTTTAATGATGAAATTAATTTAAATGACTAATATGACTACTATCACTAATTCAAAACAGCGGCACGCGGCTATAGTCATAGCAATAGTAACGACTTACATTTAGGAGTCATTTAATGTACGTCGTAACGATTCATGTTATTACACTTTCGAATGTATGATATCATCAACACATCACACCTTTTTAGTTGCGGTTTTTCAGTTGAATCATGTGATGTAAATATCTCACTAATTACAGACGGTGACGTATCATTGACTGCGGCTTGTTCTTGGTATGTTTGTCACATCTGATGATACCGTCAAAAACCAAGCACACACAAAAAAGGGAATTTAAACGCATTCATATCACATGTTACCCTTAATTGGAAAGAGGTGGTATGTTAATTTTGTTTCACCGATTAAATAATGACAGCGCATTTTTATTTCCAGTTTCCAATTTGAATCAGTGATGTAAATATCTCAGTGAGCAAGAGATTAAGATACATGAAATGTGTTTGGTTCTTCTATTTCGTCACATGTAATGATATCACAAAACAAAACAAAAATCGATTAAATTTTAACGCACATATCACATATTTTTCCTTAATTCGATTTTTTACGATAATTTTCGATATTTTCATTTTATTTACAAATAAGATGATATCAATAAACGTTTTACCGATGCATATCCAATATACCATTTAGCAATACCAGCAATTGGGAATACAATATTAAACGGCTTTCGGTATTATCTTCAGGTGGCATGCTACCATTAACCTACCCCATTACTTTATGCTCTGAAAGTGGTCACTGTTGTGGAGAAATCATGATACAAGTGGTGGCTTACCGTTAATTTGCTACCTACCCTGTAACAGACATGGTAGTTTGAGCTGTAATGGCACCTTAACATTTCCGTATTTCGATCATACAGGCTTGACCTACAGAAGCCGTTTAAGTTCACAGTGGTGCCTCCACCCGCCCCCCCCCCTCCCTTTTTGTACTCTCTCGTTTCACATTCAAATGACTTTTACCTTACCCCATTCCTTGTTCTTTTTAATTCCGCATTACAGGTCGTAAATGGCCATACAGCAGATGGAGTAATTGGTACGGGTTAAATGTGATGTGGAACTTCTGGATTCCCACCGCGCACTAGCAAAGACGCAAATATTTTAAATGAAAACGTCCTGAAATATACTCATGTGTCAACCAGACCTTCCTCCAGTTTTCCGCGAAGTTAATACAATGATGTTGGTTTCGGCGATACCTTGAAATTTATTGCAACTTTTCTGATTAAAGGAAGTGACCGAGGTGCGACCAAGCATGGATGTGCCCGAAAACTCAAAACGGACATTCTACTCTACAGTGATAGAGCCTGTTTAAGGGAAACTTCTCTGTACTTTTGGGGGAAGGACGATCCAAGCCTGTTATTCTTTTTACACCGTAGATTGAATAGTCGGCCGTCATGATTATGGCGGTCAACGGATTGACTCAAAACGAAGGCCCCTGGGAAGAAAAAGTGCTTTCCTTCATAACACCCAGGGAGAGGAGCCAACAGATCGACAAATACCTGAAAGAGGAAGGCCAAAGATATAAACAGTACATCAGGAAGACAATACGACTGTTATTGGTCGGTAAGTATACATAGGAAATTATATATATATATATATATTGAATACTTTAAAATTTGCACTTTTTTAACATAACAGCTGTTTTTTTTTAAATTTCAACCAAGTAACATTTGATCGCTGCCATCACTTTTATAAAAGTACCATTTGATCCTGTATTAATTTACTTTTGTCATTTTTTGATTCCTTTGTGCAACAACTAAATTAAAAGAGCCAACTTCTGGTGATGCTTTCTTAAGAGTGACGTCACAAAGAGTGATGTTATTTCCGTGATGATTCACTGGTCTGTAAACATGACAACCAGAGTGTTCAAAATGAAATGCACTCACTACCTCTTTTGAAGAACGAATCCTTCTCTGCATCCCGTTAACTTTCTGAAGATACGAAACTGTATGTAATTAGCCAGCATGATGTCACGTGATCTCTTGTTTTTGCGTTTTACTCGAATCAACATGCAGTTGATGTTATTAATGTGCAGTGTTATCATAAGGACAGGCATGTATTCGTATACTGCAAAACTGAAAGTTCAGGAAACAGTTTGCCACACAACACATTTTTTCTTTCTTTTTTGTTCGCTCATAATAGTGGCTGCACAAGCTACAGTAGAGGCGTGCACTTGAATGAGCGTGCGTGAACATGTTTATCACAATGGGTCCCCATTAAAAGGACAATAGCTCTGAAATTACATCTTCAGCTGAAAGAAAAGTGCACTAGACCCATTGTAAGGGCGTATGCCAATTTTTACAAAAGCACTTCAGTTGTGCACAATAGTAAAGAGCAGTTATTGAAAGTGGTCACTTCGTGTGACAAACGAGGTTGCAACAAAAGGTGTTAAAGAAAAAAAACACACACACACACGCACATCATGTTACAACCTTTCCATTTCAGCCTATATCCTTGTGACATGTGTGAATATGAGCTGTTCAACGAAACATATATGCATCAAGTAACGGACCATTGAGATTCGAGAATAATTACCGTTTGCTGGTGGTGTGATTTCTCTACGCAGGTGCAGGCGAATCGGGCAAGAGCACCATAGTAAAACAAATGAAGATATTGCACAAAGGAGGCTACACCGACGAGTAAGTTATATCATGGAATCATAACTGCAACAATCGATAAAAATAGACATAAACGTTCACTGATGACTTTTGTTATGTATGCCGACTAGCCTCACCACCCTTCTTTTCAGTAAAAATTCAATTCAAAAAGTAGCAAACCGTAGTGTACGGTATGTCTTTGAGAGGGTGTGAGTATGTCTGTGAGAGTGCGTGAGTATGTCTGTGTGTGCTCTCGAATCACGTTGCTTACAGGGACGTGATATCCAAGCAAGGAAGCCTTGAACTCATAGCTGCTGTGTGAAAACAATGAATTCGATGACCTTAGAGCACATGGTGGCGACTTTTGCATATTGATAAGAAGGCTCGGTGTTCATGTTAATATTCCTGAAATATTCATTTTTTTTTTCTCAACAAGAATTTCGTCCACTGTTTCTTCAAAATTAATGTAATGTTGTTCAATTCAAGTGTATATGTTGTCTTTATTTTTCATAGTCGAACAATATAACGTAGCAGTTATTCCTATATGAAAGAAATTCTTGTTGCATACAGCAGTGCATGGTGATAAGAAGTAAACAAATAAATTTGGAAAAAGGAATCACAGAAAAATTATTTGAATTGGAATATTAAACTAGGAAAGGCAGGCTGTCTTTTCTCTTCGCCCCTACCTTACAATTGTCATGACCGCGCTAACCTTCAAATTCTAGTAATTATAAGTCTGGTTCGTGATCCAAATTTTGTCATCACGAAAAAAAAAATGTGGCTATAATTGACAGAGCTCAGAGGTCGTAATGAGATTATAAATTGAGGTTACATGCGGAAAAAGAAAAGTCCCTTGTTAAAACAATATTTCAGTATCTGTTTGCTAGTGAAGTTAGGTACCAGAACTACGTTGTGTGTGCGGTGGCGGCCAAGTAATACCGTCATGATGAGGGGGGGGGGGGCTGGGATAGGTTAACAAAACGACCAAAACATTGTAAACATCACCATCGCCATCAGGAAAGAGTTTGGATCTATTTCATGTATCATGCACTGATATTCTACGCAAAGATCGAGAGCCGTGTCTGTTTCGCACTGACCAATGGTCTTTCACGGTTTTACGTGCGGACATCACGAAAGCTTTTTGTAAAGTATCAAAGCCGGAATATGAGTTGAAAATTCGTCGACGAAAGTCAAATTCAGTCAAAGATAAATGGAAAATGTCATAGCAATGTCTACGAAAAGGAAACCAAACCAAAACATTGTCTAAGCTCCGTTGTTTAAGTCCCAAGCAGGCGTTACTATTCATATCCATTCCATCGATCTGCTTGATTTCAAGTAACAGTGATTGGCCTCTGTGCTTTCTTGTAGAGTATGAATTTTGTAGGGCCAACAAAAATGTCGAGACAATGTTTATATTCAAATATCTGGAAGATGAATGCGCAGTTCTCATCCAGATTTTGTGACGGTTGATGTTTCCCGATATTTTCTCTTCCTAAAACACTGACAAAGATCAAAAGTAAATGACAAGGCGCCACTACAACACATATTCCAGCTTAAAGGGGGAAAGGGTTGGAACTTAGTTGTCATTAAAATATTTGGTAAATTTTTTGTCTTCTTTTGCTTTTGTTTTAGGGAAAGGAAGACGTTTATCCAGGTCATATATAATAATATAAGGGAATCTATTGTAGTAAGTACATCTCATTCTTTTGGATAATGAGTTCAAGGTGCGTTTGTTGTGATAGTTGCGCAGCGGTAGAATATTTCATGTTCATTGTTGCTGAATCTTCCTGCAGGGTATCGGTGCGCATCGCTCCGGTGCAGTAATACTGACTCGGAATAAGAGGAAGGAACAGAAAATTCTGCTCTTTGGTTCTGAATATCTCATTATTTTCGATTACCAAGAGTACGACGCACCTAACTCATCAGGGATACTTAACTCAGTTTAAAAATAAAGTAGAGTATGTTGTTACTCAACAAACCAGATGGCCAAGAGAACGAAATTTTAAATTTCTGCTTACGTCACATTTCCTTCCAGACATTAATTCATGCCTTGTCAACGCTGAGACCACCAGAAAGTCTAGCAGATCCGTCTTTGTCAAGTTCTATGGAATACATCAGAACGAAGGCAACCAAACCCGTCTTCGAATTCTCGGACGTAAGTCGACAACACAAAACTTCGATAAACCCACACAGTGATGCATATGGGGAGGGGGGGGGGGGAGTGGAGGAGGCGTGGGGGGAGAAGGGTTAATTAAAGGTTAATCAACGCTGGACCGTGTATTAACGGTAGCATAATGCACGATCTAGGGTTAATGCAAGCGATGCACGAGGGCGCAGCCCGAGTGCATCCAGCGATAACATTAATCCCCGAGAATAATTAATCGCCGGTGATTGACCGTGGGTTATCAGTGATTAACCCACGGTCACCTGACTGAAATGGGTCAATAGGAGTGGAGGATTCAATCCAAGTATGTGTTAAAATGTTATTCTATTCGGTAACGCCATCAAAGTTGACGTAAATCATGTAATGAGACAACACAGACCCGAGGACGCGAATGAGATGAATGAGGCAGTGTCTGTTCGTGGGATGGCAGGATGGAGAGGCAATGAATTTATGCAATGTTCTGTTTCTCCACTCAGGAATTTTTTCACATCGTCAAGGCATTATGGGATGACAAAGGCGTACAGAAGTGCTTCCTAAGGGCCAACGAGTTCCAGTTGATCGACAGCGCAAAGTAGTGAGTCAAGTGACTTAAGAGTAGAAGAATATCCCATACACCGTGTATTAATTTTCAGACTGTCTGTGTGGTATATCTGGAATACTAGGTTACAGAACTATGCGTAGAGCAATGACCTACATGCTCTTGTCTTCAAGATACAAGCGTCAAAACGTATGCCATTTAAATGTATTTCTTTGATTCCAGGCTCATAATATCAGTTTGACTGCTTTTACTCCAGTATGAGAGGGTAATTCATGGAGGGTTTTTGTACTTGTTAGAAGTATTTTTTTGGTCTGAAGTGGTTTGTTTACTCGCTGAGATAACACATACGTATTCCAAAATTATGCTACAATGAACGCTGTCTTGCTACACATGTTTCAAATGTAAAATGTTAAGTCATGTTTCAAGAGAAACTGAAACCGTATTGTCTTCAATATGTTGCTCAAATGAGGTGATAGGGTTGACCTTCATGTCTGTCCGGCTAAAACAGTAGTACGGTACCTGAAACAAAAAACCATAGTCGCTGGGTAGTCGTTTTAGTCATTTCAGTTTTCTCTTTTCAAAGATGAAACTGAATATATGCATCGCTATATTCGGTGCATGGAGCTAATAATAGTCCCATGGCAGGCAGTTCAAGATGGTGTGAACGTGCATATCATACATCAATCTCGTAAGCAACAAAGTTTGACGTAGGATAAAAAATTCCAATTATGAAATTATGCAAATTCGTTCCCATGTATGCGACTCTTTGCGGTGTTTGATCCGTGTCACGTTTGATGTGAACGTTGACTCTCGCTATCCTCGATGATAAGTTAAAAGAAAAATGTTTAATGTTTAGGAAAGCATCGTAACTTCACAAGAATGTGATTATTGTTCCTTGGTTATTGTTGATTATTGTTCAAATAAAAATATTTTTGTATAATACAATATACCGGTATATTATGTAATACAATAATTTTTTTTTTTTTTCATTTTTCAGTTTTCTCGATAAGATCGATGATATAAGGGAAGCCGACTTTCTACCCAGTGATCAGGTCAGTCGACGATAAGAGTACATACCGATGAAGGTCTTTGGCACTATTCATTTTCTGCAACACATTCTGCCGGCAACATTACATCAAAGATACCAATTACAATTTACCCAGCCCCTGAGGTTACATTACGATTCAGGAGTTTTCAGGAGTTAGTGATTTCGTTTGGTCTTTTCAAAAGGGGGCACTGTTTAAAATGTCACTTCTGTTGACATCAAATCTATTTATCGGCGTATCTATCTTCCGTTTCATTTGCCCCGTGGAGTGGGGAAGGTGAAAAGGTTTATGTCCCCCACCTATGTTAAAATCCCCGATCAATAATGGACATAAGGTTTACCCTCACTTGCTTTAGTTTTCAAAACGTTAAATTTATGACAATTTAGTATATATCCTACCATGTAACACAGTCAAACACACATCGGTTTTCATCTAATTGTTGTTTTAATTTTAACGATTTCCCGACCTCCCCCTTAGACCCCTCTTCCTTGTAAGTCGGGGGGGGGGGGATGTACATACTTTAAAAAGTCTCCCTCACATTTGAACCTATGCCCAAGCCAAGTACTGCGTTTACCAAGGAATCACAGTGGATGTGCTGATCATGGCTAAGTGCTGCAAATTCCCGCCAGTGCATGTATGGAAAATTTTACAACATCTCTGTGTTATATAGTACAGTTTTTTTTTTTCCAACCTGTAAACAACATTATCCTTGTACGTGATGGAAACCATATAATGGACCATTGCATCCCGGTTACATTATAGAAACAATGAATGTTTATGAGTGCAATAAGCACGAACAATTTCATGAGTTGAAATATTGGACGTTCTATTCAATGAGGGGAAACCGAATTCAGTATATTGAACAATCGATCTTTCGGGGAATCAAATCATTCGTAAATATTGCACGAGTGGAAATATTCATACCCTATTTTATACAAAGCATTTATTGCAAACAAGAAACCATGAGTAAGCAGCCTACCGTACCTCTAACCCACGTTATGCAAAATACGATCCCTAATATAATGTCGCAACGATAGTCAGTCTCTGCACGCTTCCGTGCACCGCAATGCAACGACTGCCGTACCCCACGGTCGAGCATCTTAGTATGTACGTGACCACCAATCCTCGATCAGATGTAAAGGAAGAATAATGTTCTACATGATACATATTATCTATTTTCAAAACATTCTCTTCCACAGGACATCGTTAGAACAAGACAAAAGACAACGGGAGTTTTACAGACGCATTTTGTAGTTAGGAATATTAGTTTTCAGTAAGTATGACGTTTTACGTGAAGGAAAGCTGACGAGATCAGATGAAAATTAACTCACGAACCAATTCAATTTATTCGTCATGCGTATAAAGGGCACTGATAAAAAGTATGAAAAGGGAATTAATATTTCAATACTTTTCAAGGAAGTTAGAAAAGATTTACATATATTGTCTCCCTCTGACCGTCTATCGGAGAAATCTCCGTTCTTTGTCAGCGTTCGCCCCCACTGTGTCGGCGACGTTTATATAGGTAAATGGTACATGCGTTGCTCCAGAGAAACTTTGTGCTCTAAAAAACGTGAGCGTTCACTTACAGAAGTGTAAAAGCCCGTGACACAGCCTATGTTACAGGGAAATAGGGCGTTTGGTGATATACCCACATGGCATACAAAGAAAATAGCATTAATCACTGTTAAACCATTCACTCTCACTAATAAACATCTGCAAAAACTTCAGCTCCTCAAAACGTTATGCATGTGATGAATAGCGGAAGGTGCGTCTTTTGAATTTTGAAAAGTTTGGGTGAACAAATTGTTGTTGAGTAACAAATAACTGAATTTCTAACTGTGAGAAACTTATTTCTTGAAAAGAAGGCTACTGTCCTTCAGATAGGCCTATTTTGAGTAACCTATCCTTCTATGTCCACAAACATTGGTTTTAAAGATATTGTTGTTTTCTGTGAAACAAACACCTTATTTCCCTTTAAATGTTACCACGCAAATACAAAGCAAGGGACAGTCCCATCTGCTTATAGAAAGGGTGGAGAAAGGGAGGGGAAGCGGAGGATGGGGAATGGGGGGGGGGGGTAAAAGCAACATTTTGAAAGGTTTTCATGCTCCGTAAACTTTGCTGCGTCATAAGTCAGTATACGTCAAAGTTACTCAGGCATGCATCACTTTTGCAGCCCCTTAGCTACTGCAAAGGCAATGTATGCAAATTTGTCGCTATACTAGCTGTATTGAATATTCAACCAATTTCACCGTTATCCTGCCAATTCGACACAAGCCCTCCAAGCTTAGAAGCTACAAAAGTGATACATGTCTGACGATACTAAGGAAATGCATTTCCTAACCCTTAAACGCTAAAGATCACGTCCTAGGATATATATTTCCTTGTGGTTTGTGGCGTTGAAAAGAAGCTCTCAGGTACGCAATAAGTCCGTTATCTGAGCCTGTCAGCCAGCTCTCCTCATATACCGAGTTAAATGTAGTTTGAATGCACCGATGCACTTTGCTTGATATAAATCACACAGTCACTCGATTAAAGAAACACTGTGTCGAAGTTCCTTTTTTTTCTTTTGGTACCTTTCAAGTTGTTTTTCGAATTACATGCTATCGCCTTTGCATTTAAGTTGCAATTAATAAGCTATAAATACTGCAACAATAAAAATAGGGGCACAATGGTACAGTTCGGTAAACCCCTAGAGGCAAGCATGGCTTTCAATGTTTGATATGTTTTGCAGAAGGAACTAAGGTTTATTTTTAGAGTTGCGTCAGACTATGGGCTTTGTTTACGATCCCAGTTGAGTTAAAGGGCGAGACAAGGCCACAAAGCGTTCATTTGTACTTGAATTCGCGGACTCACAAAACTGCAAGAAATACTATCACGTATAAATAGCGAAGTGAAGTAACAGACTGAAATGTTACTGGCCTTACATCAGGGTCTTAGCTACGCGGCATTGACGGCATTGACGCTCGTCGACAAATCGCCCGCAGGCAACAAGCCGCCGTACAAAATTTACGGAAGCTTGTATTAGTTGTGAAACCTTGGTTGAGTATTCAAATGGATACGATGGTAGAAGAAAAGAACAAATATCTCTTACAAATGGACAAACTTGCCAAAAAATTCATTTTCAAACAGCAAGATTGGGTTCACTTCATATTTAGCTCAAAAATAAGGAAGAACGTTGCACCATTTACTATCCTAGCATATTCTAGCTGAAAAAGGCGGTAGGGAAGTGGACACCCAACAATTTCACCGCTCCCTCAGGACTGGGTTCACACTGCACTCTGCAAAGCACTTCCGACCATCACTCAGGGTCCTCCAACTATAGAACCCTGCTCTCATATTGTTGGAAGTTCGAATTGATAGAATGCGGCGGGAGGAGACACTATCGTGCTGCCGTTAATAAGTAACATGCCATTAATAAGTAACAATCAGGGCAATGGCCACCGGTCATATTTAAATAGACCTCGCTCTTACGTCCCTGTCTCTTTAACTTTTCTCAGTATGCTAGACGTCGGAGGCCAACGGGACGAGAGAAAGAAATGGCTGCAATGTTTTTCAGGTATTAAAATATTTTTTGCATAAATCATGTCTCGTGTAAGAGGATGAAGCGTGGCAATGTGATTCGCAAAAGAAAAAAACACACACACACACATACACACAGAAAGACACACATACACGCCTACACACAAACGAAGAAAAAAAAAAGAAGCCACATTGCACTTTGCATTTCTGTGACAATGACCACAGTGTTACACTTCACGAATATTCCGAATTTACGCACTTCACATGGCAATGGGTTTGCGAAGTCAACGATTGAACTTCAAGGAGATTAGTAAACATGGTTTAATCGCTTGACTGGCAAAATCGGGATGAGGCAGATGGCAATTTCGAGCCACCGAGGGACATATTTGATTAAAGGTCCAATTTACATAGACTATGGGGCGTGGACTTCTTTTCGTTAGTCAGTTAGTTTCGTGACTTACCTAAATTTGTCATAGTATAGTTTTCCAACTATGAGTCTTAACGAATCTGGACAATCGCGAGGGTAGAAATAGCACATTTTAGAGAAAAGTGAAAAACTGAAGACAACTAAAAGAAAAATGACTTATTTTGATCAATCAGAATTAATTCAGTGCCTGAGAGTGTCTCGGTTGTGTGCACTTTTTCAGCCAATCAGAGAGACCGTACTGTAATGCATAATGCAAACCTTTCTTTGTCAAAAATAAAACTAACAATAAAAATTTTCCTGACGAACGTGAAGTTTTTTTTTTTCCATATTTCCAGGGTGTATGGTGATATAAGACCATTTGCACAGGATGCAAATGGTTGAAATATTGGTAAAGCAGAAGGTGCCAGAACTTTCTATAACCTTTAGTTAGTAAAGTAAGACTTCTTTATTCCTTTTAGAAAGATCCCCTTTGCATTGTCACGAAATCAGTCACGTGTTTACATTTATTTTTGACCTGCAGATGTCACGGCGTTAATTTTCGTTGTCGCGTGCAGTGGCTTCGACTCGGTACTCAGGGAAGATAGCTCCCAGAATAGACTGCAAGAGTCCCTCGATCTCTACGACAGTCTTTGGAATAATAGGTATATTTTTTTGATAAATTGTGGATAACGCTGACACAGACACATTTGTACCATGGCATGCCGGTGTGTTTGACACTCCTATACTCGAAATTCGACATTAAAATCAATCAACCACCTTCGTTGAAGAGAAAAGCTGTTGTTCTCATTTTATATATATATATATATATATATATATTTATATATATATATATATAATCTTTGATAAGGAGACTACGGAAACGTATAAGTGCCACAACATCACAAAGAATATTTCTCTTCACAAATGGTAAATAAAAAATAAAAACATGTAAGAAAAATTTTCTTGCTTAGCTATTTATTTGCATTGCATTTTTTGTTAACATCGTCAAGACCTCGACGGTGAAATTGCATCAAAATTTTGCCAAATGTCCAATTAACCATTTTATGCAAGTTGAAATCCCAACGATTACTTTCAAAATCTTAAGATGCTGATCTTTCTGAACTTTGCAAAAGTGCACAATTTTGCAACGTGTACAATTGATAAAGTACAATGAATTGTGATCTCAACCATTATTTACAAAATGTTGAATTGCTGACATTTTTTAAATCGAAAAACATGCAAAACCTTTTTTAATGTTTCATTGATGAGTCATAATTTATTGTGATCTCAACAAATATTGTAAAATGTTCCATTACTAACTCTTCCGAACTGTGCAATGATGCAAAGTTTTGCTAAATATTCAATTTATGATTTATAACTTATTGTGATCTCAACAATTACTATACAAAATGTTAAATTGCTGACTTTCCTTAACTCCGCAAAGATGCAAGATTTTGCTAAATGCTCAAGTGGTTAGGTACAGTTTATTGTGATCTCAAAAATATTTGCAAATACTTAAATTGCTATAAAGTTCCTATACTCTGCAAAGATGCAAAGATTTTGCTAAATGGTTTTGAAACGTTGATGAAATGTCTCACGAAACGTTGCAGGAAATAATGCTGGGATTTTGTTATAACACTTTTTTCTTATTTTTCTCCAGACATATTTGCAGGAATCTTCCCTCGATTTGATTGCTGTTTTAACCGATCCTGTCTTCACTTTTGAATTGTCAAAACACATCATCTGATATTGTTAAGAATACTATTTTTGGAATTTGGACTGTGCACATGTTTTCTACATACTATACACTCTTCATCATTCCGGGGGGGTTCTCTGGGGGAGGGGTTCTAAATGCAAAGCTGTAGCCATTGTGAGGAAAAGGTTCTGCTAATGGACTGAAAGTAAAATATTTAGAAGTAAAATAGTAAAATATAAAAATAAGCACTAAAATGTTTCCTAAAAGTTAAACTTAACGTATCATATTTGACATAAAATATTTCTATGAAATCTGAGATTTTTCATTGCAACCACCATTTTTCAGTTATTTTGGTTGTCCCCCAAACTTCCACCAGTTACCCAATTCCCAGCGTCGAACATTTAACAAAATTTTTGCATCTTTGCAGCACTTCAAAAAAGTTCGCAAGTCATCATTTTGTAACTAACAGCTGGGATCACAGGAAATTGCAATCACATCAATTGAACATTTAGCAAAATTTTTCAGCATCATTGCAAAGTGCAGAAAAGTCAGGTTACAAGTCAAAGTTAACATTTCCAAATAAATGCGGGGACGATCACAATAAATTCACAACACAAATCTCATCAATAGAAAGATTAAGGAAAAAAAATGCATTTTTGCAGAGTAAGCAATTCATCATTTTGTAAGTAATGGTTGAGGTCACAATAAATTGTAATTCATCTATTGAACACTTCACAAATTCGCATGCTTACAGAGTTCAGAAAAATCAACTATTTAACATTTTGCAAATAATGGTTGGGATCCCAACTTACATAAAATGGTTAATTGAACACTTAGCAAAATTTTGATGCAATTTCACCTTCGGATTTTTTTTATGATTTTAACAAAACATGCAATGCACGTGAAAAAAACTAAGCGAAAAATTTAACATTTTTTTTTTGTATTTTGAAGAGACGCATGTATGGAAAGTAGCAAATTGAGGCAAATTGTGAAGTTATATTTTTGTGATGTAGTGGCCCTTACACGTTTCCGTAGAAGACGCATTTCGATCGGGTAATGACACGAACTAAATCAACGATAATGGCAGTTAATCATTTGAACAAAAAATATATAATATCAATTGGAATTGATAAATCGCAGATATCATGCAAAGATCCTCGACACTATTTCATTACGTTTGTTTTGTTTTTTTATTTCTTTCGTTCAGATTTCTTCAAGATACATCAGTGATCATGTTTCTAAACAAACAAGACATTCTTGCCTTGAAAGTTGCGTCCGGAAGGACTAAGCTAGAAACCTACTTCCCTGATTACAAAGATTACGTCATCCCAACAGGTAAGTTCACATCGGCCGGATCCGAAAACTTTAATCGAATGAAATCTGATTTAAAAAAAAGATACTAGATTTTTTTAAGTGACCGTTTGCCACGACTACTTGCCATTTTACTTTGAGGAAGACTCAAGGAGTCGAAAATGTCAAATGTGGTCAACTACATTAAAAGATGGACCTCCGTCAGCCAGTTGTCATGCTCCACGTCTTTCCTTACCTTTATTTGTATACGTATTTCTTTGTTCTCAGACACTGTTGAACCTCTTGATTACTTGTGTTGTGTTTCGAAATCCCGAAAAGCTGCACAGAAGAGGAGAGAGTCAGGTATGTTTCATCGTAAACTTTACGTGACAAACCAGTGACTCCAAATAAGGTAGGCTACACGACATAACGGTCACACTGCGTATACCGCAATATTTATTTTGTTGTCCCTTTGTAAGACCATAAGAGATGGAGATCATGGCGGCGTGGTGGCCTAGTGGTTAAGGCGAGTTCGAATCCACGTAACACCCTTGGGCAAGGTATTCATCTCAACTTGCTTCTCTCCACCCAGGTGCCAATTGGGGATCTGCGATTGACCCGAGTACAACTGGTGCATTAATGGCTGCACTTTAACTCGCCGGGATTGTGGGAGGGTACCTGCATGGTCCCAAATGAACAAACGTAATGGGTGAATACCTTAAAGAGCCTTGAGCAGTTAGCACTTCTGTGTAAGAATAGACCAATATTATTATTAGAAAATATTGCGAGGTGAGAGATATTAAGAGTTTTATTTTCAAGTTTTATTTATTTTTTATTTCTTTCTTTGTTTTTTATTATTTGTTTTTAGGCGGATAATTGACGTTTCACTTTGTTCCATATTTTTTTTTCTTTCCCGAACCACAGAGTTTCCAGCGCTAGATATATTTGAAAGCAGGGAACTCTTCAAAGCAAAATGCTACATCCGGGACCGCTTCCAGGTTAGTATCAACTTTTCCCAGAACTTCCCATCACGTTGCGGCAGAGCTAATTAACTTTCACAGCCATGATAGACTTGACGATAGGGTATCGTCCCTCCATCGGATGAGCTTAGCGTCGTAGCGCATGCACTATGTATAGCCCAACGTATTGAGACGGAAGTGACGTAACGAATTTTGAGTCGTTCGATTCATGCATATGACTATCCTTTCTCTGTAATACATATTTCATAATATTGAAACACAAAGGCTGGGACATTCCCGGGGGGGGGGGGGGCTTATCTGTACATCGCGTCTGTTAATGCATAATCTTACACCTGCAAAACAATTCTTTTTTTTTTTCATTTTCATAGTTTATTGGAGAGGCATAGGAAGAGTTCCTTTGGATAATATACCTTTCATCTTACAACCTTTTATTGTGTATACTGTTACGCAAGTTATGTGATTTCCACCTAACATGTAACCGCCGGGCAAAAGTACCTGCATGAAGTGAACAGAGGGAAAGGAAAAGAACGACAACAATCAGGGAAAGCAAAGATGCTTTCATTCCCCAAGTGGACTTCTAGGAGACTCTTCCGTAATTAGCTCGATGTGGATTTAAGAAACGCGATGCCCCATTGACTTCCACTTATATAAACAACATAAAAGCACGAAGACTACCATTGCCCTGACCATTTGACAGAGGATATGAGTAACTCTTTGACTTCTTGTTACGTAGTTACCATCCTAGTTGCATCGTTACGCTCTATGATCTGTACGCTCTATTTCTAATATATTGTTACAAAAAAAACCGAAATGTTTTGTCATTGTAATTAAACGTTCATGTTTTGTTTTTGTTGTTTCTTTTTTTACAGTCTAAAAGCGTGACAAAGTCTGAGGAGACCAGCTTCGTCCGCCGTTGTTATCCCCATTACACATGCGCAATAGACACAGAGAACGTTCGTCACGTGTTCGATTCTACAAAAGACATGATACAGAGAATGCAACTAGACAAATTAGGTGTCGTAAGGTATTGATGAAACGTTTTGACGAAAGATATATAACGATTCGATCCCCAGTGGACACATCCTCACGTTTGTAAGGTTCCAAGTTCTAGTCTCGAGACACGTATATCGTACCTGATATACTCGATGAGATTAGGTTTAAGTCAGAGAGATAAGGAAAGGTTAGCTTTACATGTCTCAAGAGCTGCTAAAGTGCATGATATCACCATACGGATTAGGACTCGTGAGAAGAAACGAATAACGGCATTCTCTGGACACTTTTCTGATGTGATTCCACGCGTGAGAGGAAATGGGAAACGCGATCGAGTGTGTTCGGAGATTGATATCTTCAACTTGGTGCAAAAAAGTCATGAAGAATTACACCAAGTGAAGGACATTCCTGTCAGTGGAGCTGCCCGCTATATACCCGACTGCGAGGGCGGTTCACAGCTCTCTCTATCGGAGACACTGCGGTGGGGTTGACACCAAGCACTCCAGCGATGAGGCAGAACTATATCATTATGAAGCGGTCGGCTTTGATACGGATCGGCTACAAGTTTTTGACACCAGTAATTAGGGGAGGGTTACGGAGTACACTTTACAACCATACACGGAAATTCACATTGAAAGACTGAATATAAGTGTGATGAGACTTTTGAGGGATATACATTCAAAAAAGAGAGGTATATAGTGATTCATCTTCTGAAATAGAAACAGTAAAAACAAAAAACAATATGAACGTAAATAAGATGGTTCTGAACAGTTTTAATATTATGGAAGGCCTGGCTATTTTTGTTATTGATCCGTCTTTTGTTACAAATTTCTAATATAATCATAATTCCTTTGAACAGGATTTATCCTGTATGCAGAAGTGTTTCAGATACTTTTATTTTGTGCCCTACCTGGTCCATAAACGATTTTTGGAACAAAGGCGTGGCTCAATTACGGGGAGATGGAGGGGGGACGTTTCAGAGAGGTAGTTTTATGTAAGTGGCGGAAACAAAAGAAAAATCCCAAAGTCCCAAAGGTTTCATTTCCTATGTTATTTCCCAACCAAACTTATATTTCCAAATAAATAGTCCACGAATTTTCCTTTCACTTCACGATTCTTTGTATTTTCCAGGCAAAAAAAAAAAGAAAAAAAAACTTTACCAAACGGAATCCCCCAAACCTTTTCACGAGTTTAGCTGTGTAATGTATACATATATTTACCAAATATGTATAATATTTTGCACTTGTACCCCCCAACCCTCTCCCTCCGATTTAAGTGCAAGCTTTTTGGCAGCCTCCAGACAGCTACAGCTTATTATCCTTCTTCACCACTTTCCGGTACCTCCGAGCCCCCTCCACTGGACGCAAAGAAGACGAAGAGAAATGGAATTTGACTAATTTCTGCTTTTGTTATCAGATATCAAACATATTTCTTTCACATAATTCCTTCTTTAAGATTTTTTTCATCTTCGCAATTGGTATAAAACTATGCCTGACCCGGATGCCTACCGGTATTTTTTTTTTCCCCCCAGGACCAATGGGTGGGGCTGGGCAAGTCGGTTCTTCAAAAAAGTTAAAAATTGTTTCTAAATCAGGGTGAAGTGCATGATAAGGGCTCGGGTGCTCTGACCCCCGGTCATTTGGGTTCTGTTCTTTCATATAATTCAGTCAGAATTAAGCAAAAAGGAAAAAGAGTCGGCCATTTTGCAGTTAAGGGTTTGGCCTATTTCCAAGAAGCCGATTCGACCATTGCCATAATTTACCCAGATTCGTTCCGGGGAAAAAATTACCCGTTTCGGATTTAACAGCAAGGACGGTGGGATGTGACTAGGCAATAGGGTGAGGAGTCGGTTGATAAGTAATGTAACCTCGCGATGGGCGACTGTTTGTCAGATTCTTGCATAAGTTGCATGTAAGACATTTGTTGCTATTTAATTATATTTGTTCCTCCTTTTTTTTT
The DNA here is from genome assembly GCA_021234535.1 of Stichopus chloronotus. Classification (NCBI taxonomy): domain Eukaryota; kingdom Metazoa; phylum Echinodermata; class Holothuroidea; order Aspidochirotida; family Stichopodidae; genus Stichopus; species Stichopus chloronotus. The sequence goes on from SFZH01000008.1 coordinate 10,289,577, forward strand.
TTTTAACTTTCTTAAACGTTCGCTCAGAACGTCAATTTAAATGCTGGATCATTACGCAGTTGGTATCTTCCCAGACTATAGAAGAAGAAGAAAAAAAAAGACAGTAAACTTTTGTACTATTACAAGGAAATAAGTTACATTTTGCACAAAGGCGAGCTGGTTTCCCTTTGATGAATGGTCATGGTACATATCTACTCGAACATTGAATCACATATTTTGATTTTTAATTGGTAAACTTTGTGAGAAGTCACCAATTGTGGCTGATAACGACTGGAGGTTCACGTCTACAAATCTGAGGTAACGGCCGGCGACAACCTTTGCCGAAGTTTCCCAGATTGATCTACAAATGATTATATCATTATTTGGTGTGATTCTCGTGGTGGATACGCTGTAAGCGTAAATGCTGTTTTGTGATTCTAATAAAGACAGTATAGAGACAAATGTACAAGGGGAAAAACAAAGACAAGTCTTTCAATGTTTATATTTATGTTTTCTTTACTGAGCATTTAGTTTTTTGTTGTAAAATTCGTATGCAAATAAGGGGGTATACTTGTATATGCATAACTGAGGGACTAATTTGTACGGTTGTAAATGTCACAACAACGGCTAATGCCCTTTAGAAGTTGTTACATCGGTGAATCAATATATATATATATATATATATATATATATATATATATATATATATATATATATATATATATACATATATACATATATACATATATACATATATACACGCATGCATAATATTAAGGTTTTTACATTCGATTTTTTTAGTCTATAAATATGTGAAAAGTGTTAACTATGAGACAACAAAGATACCTATCTTGGACATTTTCTTAAGTTGTTTTTAGCTTCATTCCTCATGCAGAGATAATAACAAGGTAAATTTAAAGTAAAACATCAGCGTCTGATGGTGAACCAATGGCAAATAAATTGGGCACCACTAAATTTCCCTATCAAAACACGATTGGCAGGACTTTGACTGGGATTTTCTGTACGAAAATGTAAGCCCCAGTTTCCGACCGTCGTGATCATAATTTATGAGCCTTTCATTTGCCATCCTGGTGCCAGTTTTTTGAAAATCGTTCCATGTCTGTGGGCTACAAAACACACAAAAAAGTCCACAAAACATAACATACCCCGAACAAATCTAAAAAAAAAAAAAACTCGTGAACATCGACAAACAAATCATTGAAAAGTTGTGTTACTTCCTTAAAACCACATTTTCAGAGGAATATATTGAGCACAAAACATTTTTTTTTTTTTTGGTCGTAAGCTTGACATTCCAAAGTGTCATTAAAATCACTGATAAGAGTTAACATTCAGATATGTTAGTACAGCATTTACGAACCATAACATCCTGATGTGACCATTACTCGACACGAAATTAAATGATTAATTACTCTGCCAAAAAAGTTCTACTGAGTTGTCACAATATAACTAAAATCGTCCAATTGTCTCCGTGTGACGTTTAAAATGCACAATCATACCATTTCGCCGGAAGCATTGTAACATGCGCAGCAGACTCTGAAGGCACCATACCACATTAATCTCTTCCCTTGACTTAACTTAAATACCGAAGTTCAACGGCCCCTCGTGTATGGAAGGTATAGTCACATCAGACATTCCCAACCTGATTGGTAATGGCCTGACATATCGTAAAATTTAAGGATTTCAACTTTGTCGACTGTTCTGGTTTTGAGGTAAACGGGGTGACAGTTTTCAGAGGTGCCCCCCCCCCCCCCCCCCGACGAGGCTCACGGACCAAAATATCACGGCTAAACCTTCGATCGTCTGAAGCAATTTAAATCTCCTTCATTCGTCCTAACTTGCCTATCGTCTGTACTGTCATTGGTGCTCTTCAACATCCAAAGTAAAAAAAAAAACATAATAATGATAAATGAAAACATGACGAAAATCGATCAGCGTGGCCTAATTTAGGCACTCTTTCCGAACAAGGTCACAAGATCCAGTAGATGTACTGTAGTCTAATGCGGCAACATTCTAAAAGATGGCGCTCTGTCAGAAATCAAAGTACACCCTAGAAAGTCTGTACAGGCGTCTAGCGTCTACTTGCATTTTCACGAATCCCCCAAAAAGAGGGATGAAATATCATACACAAGCACCGAACTTTTTCGAATCAGTGTGTTTGAATAAGCATACCTTCGACAACACAGAGGCGAAAAAATTATGTTCGTTACATTTTGCAGTTATTTTTGGTGACCTTAAATGAGGTTCAATAGAAAGTTGGAATGCTTTTTTACAGTGCTAGTAGTGATGTAAACGAGGCATATCATATATTTGTCTACAGTGGGCCTAAGATGCAGTGGGCTTAGAAGGACGCCCTCTCCATACGTGTACGAAACGCCCCTGAGTCGGGCAGATGTCTGTCCTCAGTCGGACAAAAGTGTCTGTCCATAGTCGGGAACGAAATCTGCCTATTTGTCTATAGAAATTTGAAAACTATAAAAATAATTTATTTTGACCTAAATATAACTCTTTTTAGCTTTTTTTCCTTACAAGAGATTCTTGAAACAAATAAGCCAGTCAATACTCCTTCTATAGATTTTTTAACTAGTTTTCCATCCCGCGGAAATGGTGATTGGTAATGATGTTAATATCAAATTGAAGACGCCATTGGTTTTATTTAGGCCTTACTCAGAGTACGTATGTCTTTTTCTTCACACTATCAATAGTTTTCATGAAGACACAAGTCACTGGTTGTTGTCGTCAGTATTGCATAGCAACACAGTGGGTCTTTTATCAAAACTTTTTGATGAAAAAGAAAGAGTCCTTGCTTTTCCTTTTATTTAAAGGGGAAATCAGGGTTTATTTTCACAACTGATTTCACTACAATTCCCCACCGGTATCGTACAATGAGTTAACAAATATGATCAAGATTATCTCAAAACATGTGGACAATTTCGAGAAACGAGTCAAATTCGCAAAGCAATCGGTGAAGAACTCCGAAAGTCTGTAACATCCATATTCATCAAATATGAATATTCAATACTATCGCCTTTTCAAGGTATGAGGAGGTGTGGCTGAACAGTTGTGCTGTATGTATCATCAACTATTACTAAACTCTTGTTTACTTGGCATTGCGCAAAGCACGAAAGCATGGGAACCGTAAACATTCGGTTATGCTTATACATATAACGTCATCTCAGTCTTATGCTGTGATTGGTCATCGTATAGACGGGAGGCTGTCTTGTCTTGTACATAACGTTTATTTTTTGTACCCGACAAATATTAAGATTTCTCATTCAACAGTAATTAACGCAGTAATTACCGTTTCGTCTACCTTCAAACACCTCCCAAACCTCTCTATATTTCGGTGAACAATCAGTTTAGAAAGGAAAATCAACTAACGGTGAATTTTCTCAGTCAAACCCTGATTGGTCCTGTACTTGTTAAACACTTTTTATCGTTTTTAGACGGAATGAATCCAGGAATTTTCAACGAAAAGGATACGGTATTCTCACACGACAATAATTTTATGTATGTCTGGGCACTTGCGAACATTTCATTAGGCCCGTGAGCTATTACGTAATACTCAACGAAGACATTTGCAACTGGAATTCCCAAGCAATGTCGGATAAAAAAAATGACTCCTTCAAAATAGAGAACTAAAGAATGACAACTGTTAACCTGTGTAGGTAAAACGGTTACATGTAACCGAGTAATGAGAACTTTTCACCGATCTCGTTGGACTAATGATGGTATCCCTGGTGACCATAATAACTTATATTCTCAGAAGACTACAGCTTGCTGTAAGGACGTTGATATGAAAGTTTTATAGGTAAGCACGTTGTTTTGTCTCAATCTTATGTACGTATTTGTATCCTGTCTTTTCTTCCTATTGTTACAGTGGGAGAGTGACGATTTGATCTAGTTTGTATTAACATCGTGGATCCAGAGGGCGGTGACTTATCACTGGGGCGGTGATCCAAAACGTAGTATGCGCAATGTACATGGCGTTCAAAATTTTCACAGTCATCAGCAGTTATAGTCATTCACTGATTAATGCTATAAAGCATTGGCGAAGGGACAAGGCTTTGAAGACATTTTCTTATCAATTTTTTGAGAACCTTTTTTTTTCAAGTTCTTTCGATGTTTTTCCACCCCCCCCCCCCCCACTTGAGCTTTTCGCGCCTTCAAATATGCTTGCAAATAGCATCCAAAACACCAAACATTTTCTTTGTGCGCTAATCACAAACTAATGGTGACACTATGATAATGTCATTACTACTTGAGCCTTCCTTCAACAATTTTTCCACTTCATCACTCTCACCGGGGCTAAAACGTAAAGAATATTACGAACGGCAGAATGCATGGCAGGGAAGGGTCATTACCTACAATCTGAAGGGCATTATTATCTAAAACTTTCCTTAGTGTGCTACGTATACGCATCAACAATTGGTGGCGCTTCGCCTAGTGTAACTACTGATTGGCAACTACTTAGGCCCCGTGCTTCATTCAGTTCTCACCCCCCCCCCCCCTCCGTTATAATAGAGGCTGGTTATCTAATTGCAACAATGTTCCCCTGATCTGATCAATTGCAAATTTGCCTCTTGCTATTTCTTTTCCCTGCAGACTGGCAGACCCCAATGGTCAAGTTAAGGGGGAGTTCATGCAGCTGCAATGTTGGACAAAAGTGTTAACAATGAATCAATGGATTGCAGCACCAAATCCCATGGCAAGATCCTTTGTTCATGTCATCATACAACGAAAGTCGTCCTATTTCGCTACATGCATTCATTTATTACGCCAAACGCAATGTATCGCTATCCCTGTCACAAACTTATTTCACCTACGGCTTTGCAAAGGTAGGAAGTCTTGCGAAACAAGCATCTAAACAGTAGGTCTAGGACTGGCAAAGTTGAAAGAAATCTTTAGAGGAGACGTCAGACTTTACACAATAACAAAAATGCAACAAATTTAGTAACTTCAATTTCTTAAATTACTTTGCCATTATCTTGCAGTCTGTATCCTAACGGACGATAGACACGGCTTAGAATTCTTCTACGTTAAAGTATTTAAACACGAGTAACAGAAAGGGAAAAAAGAAGAAAAATACTCATTTTTAGATAAGATGCATCAGAATAGTATTTAATAGGTGATTGAGATTAATGGCTTTTTGTATTAAAGAAGAGTGGACTTAGACTATGAAGATAAGAAGTATACATAAGTATTTTTGTTTTTATTGCGGGGACTCATTTGTTTATACTTGTTTGTTAAACGGGTAATCATACGAAAAAGACTATTTCGTGGTTTTTGTAGCAAATGCGGACAGTACTAGTTGTGTAGAAGTGTCTCATCATTTTTGTCGAGGATTGTCTGAGTTGCTCGACACATGTCTTGGAGCCTTCGAATAAATATACGAAGTAGAGTATACAGAAGGTTTCGAGTTTGTGAGAACAGTTTGAGAGCATGTTGGTAAATTAGATCCATCCAAATGATCCAAACTTACATCCATCTCATTTCCCTCGAACTTGTAGATCGGCATCATTTGCGGATGTTCACTCAAATGGCATGTACGAAATCTTTCTCTTAGCTAGGAGTACTGTCACCTAACAGTCTCCTTCCGAGTCAATGGGGTCGCATTCATTATGAAACCTTTGGAAGATCCAAATAGTGAACTACATCAATACGCACCGTATACTGTCTACGATGAAGTTTGAAGGTAACCCGTGGTCAACGTTGATCAAACAGTAAGAACATCGTAAACATATTAGAAAGGGAACCTTAAATAGGTCTTATCTGTGTTATGTAGGTGAACCACATTAGGCCTAAGTGTATATATATATATATATATATATATATATTTTTTTTTTTTTTTTTTTTGTGGATGTAAAGATTATTTGGGGGCCAACAGGCGATATTTCCAGCGGCAAGCTGGCAATGATCTCTCATCTACTATGTAGATGTAGTGGTGTATGATGTTGACCACCAAAATCTACTAGGTTAAGGTTTTCTTCGTGGTGGGTCTGGTGGCCATTTTGGTCAAAGAGGGTCAATTTGTGTAAACCTCGTACACATGGCATCTCAATGCATGACGCTTGGACACATCGCTTATTTAGTAGGCTATGCAGGTGTGCATGCGGGGTCATGAATCCTATAGCTCATCAACTAAGGTCAGCTGTGATTGTGGGTATAGACTGTTGCTACATCTTGGTTGGAAGGTCAAAGGTTATTTGGGGGTCAACATTGATCAAAAGGTAAAAGTATTGCTACACGATATTTCAAGGAAGAAAGCTTGGACAGATCGTCAACTAAGGTCAGCAGATGTGATTGTGTGTATAGTAGTTTTTATATCTCAGTTGTTGACAGTTGCCAACAAGTCACTGTAAATATTATAAGAGACAAGCATGTTTCCACATCCTCATTTTATGCAACATATCAGATTTGTAACAAAATTAATCACAATGAAATCATCGAAACCACAATGCATTTGTGCATTCTGGTCCTTTAAACAGTTTTAGTGTCTTGAGTTATGGACAAGCCATTGAAGTACTTTCTCATTTAAGCTCTAAATGTGTCACAGGAATACATATTCATTAATTTTACACGGTATAAACTGTCTCACATACGGAGACACTCCCACACACTGGCCATATTACGACAGCACAGTGTGCAGTTATTGTAGAAACCATAACTGGACATTTCAGCAAATTTTCATCAAGACGCCTATTCATCAGTATACAACAGGATCATCATCACCAATTGAGGTACGTGTTTGGCCCCCACGTACACCCACTTATATAATCTGTCTAAGCTTTATTCCTTGAGATACCACATTTAAAAGCAGGGTGTCAACTGTTGTGCAAAGGCACATCATCGTTAGCAATGAACAACATATTGAGTTGATGGGCATCGAACGTCCACCATTCTTTTCTCGACACAGTAAAATATATTCACGAAAATTTTCTAAACCCTCAGGCGATAACAATTTGAACCATTATGATTATATTAAGGAAACAAATACACCACATAATCTTCATCAGGGCATCATTCCTCTGTTCCTGCTTGATGATGGTAAAAAAAACATTCCCAAGGCCAAATTTGTGTAATGTCATGAAAAAAAAAAACACAGAAAAATGCTTAATTTGAGAAAGTTCAACTGTTAGAGAAAAGGCAACTAGCTCACAATAGTCCGTCAGTCTTTTCCAAATATATTTTTAATCATACACATAACCACCACTATCTTCCAGCTAGCAGAGATCAAATTGAAAACCATGTAGTAGGCTTTCATTTAAATTTATAGCTATGAGTATACAGTTAAAATGTACATACATACATACATACATACATACATACATACATACATACATACATACATACATACATACATACATACATCCATCCATCCATCCATCCATCCATCCATCCATCCATCCATCCATCCATCCATCCATCCACTACTTCTTTTCATACAAATTTGGCACAACCTCTGTAGCAAATACCCATTTACAAAATTGGTTCGAATATTTTGAAAGCTAAACCATGTCAGATGCGAGACACTAGTCGCCTTTGCAGTCTGAGCCGTACCCCCTCAGTTCTCAATTTTTCTGTTTTTCTTTTTTGACAGATATCACCTTTGACACACAAAACTTTTCGATCTGCGGTCGACTTTGACGCCACTGTTGGAGTCGAGTTGTTCAAATGAAGAAAAAAACTCACTTCGGCAGCAAAAACCAAAGTGGCATTACCTTTGACATTATTGCATAGTGAATTGATAAGCTTTGTATGTCTCTGATCCCAAAGGCTTTGTTTTAGCTATTATCACAATAAATTGTTTCTTGTTTCTTTCATTTATCCATCCCCTTTCCGTTTCATTAGTCCCAGGGTCAAATAAACCAATCACACAGCTCTTTATCGATGTCTCATTATTACCAAATTGTCATTTAAATGTATCGGTTACAAAACATTTCAAGAGACATTTGAATGTAAATAGCATCAGATCAAGAGTTCTTTGATCTCACCTTAAAGGTGTCCCCACAAATGTAAGAATTACACTATTGTAATCCAGTGAACGACCTCCAACGTTACGTAACATTCTCCCGAGCAAAAACGCACTCGCCACGATCATCTCATGGAGTCCTTCACCCTACGAAACCTAGAAAAATATACACCACACTCATGACCAGACACACCTTGATTACCCAACAGAGTACTTTAACCCTGTCCAACCTTCAATAAGTCAACTTAATCACAACCAAACACCCACCATCATCTCCCACAAAGTATATATTTAATCCTCATCTGACCTTCAAACAGGCAGTACACACATAAACTAACATCTTCCAGAGAATCCCGCCAAGTTTCAATGTTATGTGACCTTTGAACAGACACCACCCACCCACCAAACCTCCAACCAACAAACCCCCCACCCACCAAACCACCACCCACCAAAAAAAAAAAAAAGTGACACTGTGTCAGGCAACCTTAAACTTAGCTTTCCAAAGAGCAGTTCGTGGAGAAAGCAGCAGATCATCATTGTGCGATTGATTACCCCAACCTACCAAACCTTCAAAAACCGGTACCACATTCGCAACCAAAAACACCGCTAATATCCTACAGAGGGTTTCAACCATATCCAACTTTCAAACAAGCATATTTCAAACCCACACTATTAACGTTGCACTACTGAGTCTGTCAACCTTCAGGATCAAACACACTATATAAACGGTAATACCATAGTTTAGTTCATCCTCCCACTCTTCAAATGGGCACCATGCACACACATGCAGCTGATCCTCGAGTTTCGTTTGCGGGGGTGCACTAGACGCACCCATTATAGAACTGTGTCTTCCATCTGAAGGATTTACATAACGAACAGCCCTCTCAGATGGTGCACTGAGTTTCTATACAAAACCTGTGACAGGAAGAGGAACGGTGAGGATGTCTACGAGGAAATGCTGAAGCCTAAACTGATCGAATTTGGAAGTTTTAGGGGGTGCATGCGCATCCACGGGACCCGCCTTGGATCTGCCACTGCACATACCACTATTTCCCCTGTGGAGGAGCTCATCAACCCTGAGAAGATATTAAAGGTAGCATCATTCTGTACACTAGGCAGACACAGATCGTCCAACGAATGGAGTGCTCTGACCTTATCACGACTCTATACAAGCAATAACCCAAAGTGAAAAAAACCCTCAGAATTAACATTCCGTGAAATTTACTTTGAAGCATGAACAGAATGACTTCAAGTTATCAGAGTCATAATATAATTAAAAAATGATAAAACTACTGTAAACCATTTGGATCACCTGTTGGAGATGATCTTGCACATTTTTCCACAAATGTTGCAGTTAGTGAACAAATTTCAGATGTGAATATTTTCAAACCAGAAATTACTGATGGCAAGTAGCTGTGGCTACCATTTGTTTACTCCTTGCAAAAAAAACACCTAGCCAAACTGAAATTAAAGTTTTCAATGCATCCTGATACTGTGAGTCACAACTTTAATAAATTCAAATCTATAAAGCAGCCATGACCATTTATGAAGAAAAGATTACATGTCAATAAGAGCAAAACTTTATATTGTCAGACATAACTATAGTAGTAACAAATCACCTTTAAGATTAAACTGCTTAGAATTGGTAAAAAAAAAAAGAAGCAGTATAATACAGAGACATCAATACATTTGGAATCCTTTTTAGGTTCCAAAAAGAACAACAGAAAAAAACCTCGATAAATTAACAACATGGACTAACTGACAAAGTGAAAGAGCTCTTTGGGAAAAGGAATGTAAGCATTTATGGATGTCTTAAAGTGTTTGCAATTCTCTTTCATCCTGTGGGTGTTTGACTTCTAAAACAAGTTTCCATCAACCAAAGGTGTCATTATTTTATTAAATTAGATGATACAACAATCCTTTTTGTTTTTATTTCAGGGGTCCTTGTTCAGCTACTTATACTTGATTTGTTCTTACTTATCATGCTGTTTTTTTGTTCTAGTTTTTTCATCGATTCCTAAAACTCCGGTTCGGGTAATTTTTCCTTATACCTGTCAGGTACCCGGGCACCCGGCTCAAATGGCCACTTTATTGCTAGCACTGGTATTTCCACAGTAAACACACATCACATTTCTATGGAGAAATGTTACTAGTGCACTACATACACTTGCCTACACTTTTTCATAAACAGAACCACCTATCCTTGAGAAAAAGAAGATAATTTCATTTTGAGCTATTTGCTATGTATGGTAGGTGAAATTTGGAAATCTAACACAGAGTATTTCAGAGCAGTTTGGTCATTTTTCAATTCATTAAGAAATGGGTAGTACATAATTTTGGATCCAGGTGATGAAAAAAAAAGGCCATTCAGGGTACCAGGGTTACCAGTGAAAACACTAGGTTTTGCTCTCAAGATCATATTTTTAAAAAGTCCAATAAATAAAGAGATGACAGTAGTTAGATGAGTGTTTTCAACCATTTTACCAAATCTTTCAATTTCAATAGAACTTTAACACAAGTCACACTGAAGTGACACTGAAGTCACACAAGTCATACTGAAGTGAGTACTTCCAAGTAATTTAACAGACTCCCATTCACATAACTCCTTATTTCATGTATTACACAAACATCATTGTATGATACAGGGGGCACGATAGACTTTGACAAAACCTCCACAATTCTAAGCAGTGGAGAACCGTTCGTAGACAGACCTCTTATTTTTCTTTAAGTGGGACAGGACTTCTGTCTACCTGGTCTGGCAATTTTCATCACATACTGTAATCACCTTCCAGTCCTCCGTACCAAACACTTCAGCAGTCCTATTCCTGTTAAAGGGAGACATCTGCGATATATGTACGTTCCTGACGGATGCCATTTATTTGGTCTCTCATCCAGGCCTTCATCCGTCGGTGATCATCGAACTGACCACGGTGTAGCTCAGAACACCTGTCCTTTACCTCTCAGACCGGCATGGTGTTCGATATCGTTTTACCGGCAACCGTCGCGAAGAGTTTCGTGAAGAATGACAGGCCAGTTTGTCCCCCAGGAATGTAGCTGACAAGATACCTGGAAGTAACCATGATGACAAAGTGAAAAGACCCTCCATTTCATTACTCGCCTTGCTACATATCGCATAATAATTGATCTGTACACAGAAATCCTTCAACCAGTTCACAATGTAGGGGTGAAATTACCCTCACAACTCTTATCCCACACCACCAAAAACAAAAATGGTATCTTGCGGTAAATAATTGAGCTGTCCTGCGGTTACATAATCTCTCACTGGTAGGACTATGGAAGTCTTTTGGAAATACGGTATTTGTGCTGTGCATGTTAAAGGAGGTTGCTGTGGGTTTCTGCAGCTCTAGATTGTGATACTGTGTATACAAAGCTATTGCAACACTTGACCTAGGTAGGCCTGATATCACCTGCTCCAAATTTTGTAAAAAGTTTCCACTTTTTACCCTCCTACCTACTGTGCAAGAGGAGACAGGGAGGGATAGACGGTTATCACACCCCTCAAATTCCTAACGATGACTTTTTGACATCATATTACAAGAAGTAAGATATCTTTGGAGTGCCCTATTTTACATTACCCCAAAACTGTAGGTTTGTGCTCTTTTAGACTCAAATGCCCCTCAACTGTAACAGGGTTTTACCAGCCATGCATCACTTGAGCAGAACTTAACCTACCATATGGTAAACTTCTGATCCAAGTACGGTATGAAATGCCAATGCAGTAAACATTGACGATGAGTTCAGTTCCAGACCAAAAATCCCAGATGCCAAAACTTTCAGAAGGACTACGAGGCTAGCATTTCTTCATGAAGTTACCCTTCGGACAACCCGAAATCAAGTTACAAGTGTTTGGACCGAAATTCAGATTTTCATGTACGATAGGATAAATGAAACAATATATACCGTGAAATTTGGCAATGAAATTGCATATTTAAACAGTGCCGTTCAAGTGTGTTCATGGCGTAGCATGGCTTAAAAGGACGTTCAGGTTACTTTTCCGAAGACTCACCAAACCAGGGCGATGAGTTGGCAAATGGAGCAAATCAGAGTCATCAGCGTATTCTTCTTCTAGATCATGAGAAGAGAACGTCAGAAGATGTGAACCACAAATGTACACATGAGACACCGGATGAGCATCTCCTAATGTAAGCCATCGGTACATTTTCTCAAGCCTTGTTGAATTGATTTTTTAAAACTGCGGAGGACTGGACTGACAATTATTTTGGAAACCCGCATTCCACAGATGAAACTCTTACTTGATACAATGACTCTTACATATAATTAAGTATATAAAAAAGAAGACTTGGAGTAAAGAAAGAATATGAAAATATGAAAATTCCAGATAATGAGAGTTTAGAAAAAATCCTGCTACTGTACGTACTCTATGCTCTGTCTTTTTCTCATAAATAATTTCAGCTTAGTTAACTTTACCCCGTCATTCCCTGACGGATCTGTTCGATTCCCGTTGTTCATACAGATCAGTATCTCGCATTACTGCAAAATTGCTCAGTTTTCACTGCCCTACTCTGGCCACTTCCTATTTTTTGACTGTTCAAAATGTCATATTACGTTTCATTTTAATTCAATGACTTTGGTCTGTTCAATTACAGTAACTCTGTGATATTTTTTTTGTGACTCCATGTTACATTTCCCTCTTGTTTGCTGACTTTGGTATGCATTCATTCCATACTTTGGTCTGTTCGGTTGTTGAACATGTTTGGTATTTTTGTGCTATTAAAATCAGGTATCCCCTCAATAAATGCACTCTACAGTTTAGGCCAAGAAAATAAAAGTTCAGTTTCAAAACTTATTTATGCAAAGGAGGATGGGGAACTATTTTTATTTATTACTTTTCCAAGTTTGCAACAGCAGCTTATCCATCGCCCCCTGCACACTTGTTTTCAAGAATAGCTGTACTGTAAATGTATCTGGTTAAGACACACAAACCTGAACTTATAAACCCTGTTTTAGTGTCCGATTCACGATGCCAAACACGAGGCCTACTGACGTTTGTACCTACTGTACTTACAGAAGAGACACAGAGCACTAGCAGCTGTATTATTTGTGGGGACATCCAGCACAGACCCCAATTTAAGCTATATTAACACATTAAAAGACATGATCATAAAACCATTACTGCACAAATGACGACTTCAAAAGTAAATATTTTTGGGTAGAAATTTGTGATTTGTTTTTCTCCCACCTTTGAAGTGGGTGAGGATGCAAAATATATACTTGTTTTTCTCTGTGCCATATCTGTATTTTGTCTTTTAACTGTCACTGAGGTTGATGATAGTAGTACTGTATGAGCATACAGTAAAAAGAGTCAAGTTCAGCCAACTTACCACAAACACAAAATACAACGTAGCAAAAATTGTCCCAAAGTATATGGCGGTGAAAGGAAATCTTTGATAGGAGCAGAGATGCTTCATGTGGTTTGTAGGGCCCCATAAAATGGAAAAACTGTGGAAAACAAGAGAAAAGACCATCTGACTGAATGTCACACTGTACTGTGTGATGGTGTTCAAGTTTAACAATACAGCACCAACAGTACAGTATCACAATCTGTTTAATGTGTATGCGTTGAACATGTTTTACTGTGAAGTACATTCCTCCAAACATGATTTGCACAATTGCAAAAGTTGGTAGAAGTCTAAAAGATCATATGAGGCAGAAACCATGTAAAATGTATTAAGAATTATGGTAATTACTATAGGAAAACAAAACTCTACAGAACCTCAATCTGTTGACACAAATTACTATATCATGTTAACCTTTCTTTCTTAGTAACATTAATCAACATGACATGTACCAGATAGCACTGCTGACGACCACATGTGACCCAAATGATGACTCGACGGCATTCGACAGAGCCACATTACAAATTAAATGGAATATAAAAGAGAAAGAGATTGTGATTTCTACAATACAATACCTGACAACACAACATTTATTGGCATGTTTTGAATGTTTATTCTTTTCTTTGTGAAGTTTTTATTCTTTTTTCTACTTATAAACAAAACATTGTCAAATTAACTTAGATTCTTATAATGACAAACTGACAGAAGCATAAGAAATTTGTTAACAACTGAACAAAGTTCAGAAAAACCAGTGCTATACAAAATACTGTGGTGTTTCCAATGGATCCAATTTCCAACCCAGGTACTGAACATTACCCAAAATCTATAGTGGGTCCCGGACCCGTACTGTACCTCACATTGATACGCCACAAATTTATGTAAGTTATACAGTAATGCAACACTTTGGTTTGCACATGCACGTTGAACATATTATCAAACATACTGTACAGTAGGCCTACAGGAGGCCCACAGTGTGTTTCAGCGAAACTTTGAATCTGGGCAGCAATTTCAGAGCCATGTCCTGACATGCAACTCATCGATTTCATCTTCTCTGCAAACACGGAATAGAAAGCTCTGCACTTGTATAATGGGGTGACCGTCGAACGCGCTATTATGGAAATTTATCATTCCAAATTTGTGACAGTGTCACCTACAAAAGTCAGAATGTTTTCTTACTAATCAATATTGTCTGAAATGAATGTATATTCATCCCAACGAAAAAGTGTGTCATCGAAGGTGAAATCATCTCGCATTCTTAACGACAGTCCGAGCAAAATTAACTTTCCCCAAGCAGCCCTTCGAGTGTGCCTGCCGTTGACTTAGTGTGGAAATGACATAACGGTGGGGTGCTTCACTATTCCAGTCTGCTAACCTTGCGATTTGTGAATGTTAGGCTAGAGGCACCATCAACGAGCCCGCACAGTCCATGGCAACCTTATAATATAATTTAAAGGTAATGAAAGAATCAATTCAATACTAACCTCCCTATTGTGAACAGGCTGCCCAGTGTGTAAAGGAGAGCAAATTTTCTCGGTTTCACTGGAAGAATCGGTAAAAATAACCACGCTAGAACAAAACAACCGAGGCCTGCTAAAAGCAGGAACATAAATCCCAAAATCCTCTGCTTTTTACTCTGGAAGGCAAACGACAAAAAGTATTACCATTGTTGTCCAAAAATTCAGTACTTAGTGGAAGAAGAGCATAGGAAGAAAGTTACTACAGTGCAATACGTCTTTAGCTACAGCAGTGGCCAGGTACTGTACACAGTACAGCAAGTGTTGTATAGAGGGTAGTAAAAACTAAGTGTGGTACTTGGTAGTGCAGTAATGGTGGACATACATAGTATGCCATAATACCGTAGCACATGCTACATTAACTTCAAAACATACTGTCATGTACGATGTAAGCCTAGGCTGAGCCAAATAACATTAACGTCTGGCTTGGAAAACATTTGAGCAGATGATATTCTGTAGGCTGTCGTCAGACATTAACAAAATAATGACACACTCATAGCCTACCAATGTTGGGCACACTGAATCTTTTTGTGCTTGATTGAACCACCCATTTGTGGAATCCTGCTCCGATACCAACGGTTCTTCATCCGCAGAATAAGGCTCCTCATCTTTTGACCGCGATGAAAACCACGATGTAACAGACTTTAGTCTGGTGCCCGGATTGTTATTGCCTCCTCCATTTTTAGATTTTGAAAGATAAGACTTGAGATCCGCATTCAAATCTGCCATCTGTGAGACTATTCTTAGGTCCTACTCCAGTTGTTATTTTGAACACGTATACCCCATGCATATGGCACGGAGACTACAGTACATTCCCGATATGTGTTGTTTTGACGAAAAAGTTGCGACGTTTGTATAACTACAGTAGCTCGTAACGACCATTATGTAAACATTTTCCCGGCGATCTCAAAGTGTTCAAAGACGTGCGTCGCTCAGACTGGTTCCGTCTATATCAGCAGTTGTGTACAGAAGCCAGAATTATTCAACAATGCCGGGAGTAGGAGGGGTCAATACAGACAGGCAGGACAGAACCGGGAGTCGAGGGATGTGATGTTCCGCAGAAGCTGGACATAAAATTTTATTCAGGAATTAGGAATAGGACTTCGTAGGGGGCAAACACTTGATTGGTTAATAAAGAGAAATATTGTGTTTTGCTTAACCGGCAGAGTGTAATCATATTTTAGAACCACCTTTTATAGACACACATTGACACATTATTCAAAATGACTAGATGGGACTGCAGTCTTCAAGAAATAAGTTTCTCACGAATACTAATTTAGTTATTTGATGCTATAGTCAAGAGTATTTTTCGCCTCATCCATAACTTATCTTATGTATGGTGTTTTGAGGAGATGGCATTGCTGCGTCGTGTTCATTGGCAAAATTGAATGGTTTAGTAGCGATTAAAACTGTTTTCTTTGTAGGCCAACACAATGGCACTTGTCATAAATGGCACTCAACGTGATTTTTTTTTATCAACATGAATTTTATATAAGATTATTTTAAGGGGGACCCTCGGAATTGTTTATAGTTGTGACCGTTTATATAGATAGATAGATAGATAGATAGATAGATAGATAGATAGATAGGTAGGTAGATAGATAGATAGATAGATAGGTAGGTAGATAGGATAGATAGATAGATAGATAGATAGATAGATGGATGAATTCTGGTAGAAGGCACTTGAGTGCCTATATGGCCAGCTCTTCTTCTGTAACATCTAGTGTGAAAAACGGAGAGGTATATTTCTCGAGGATTTCCTTATAATTAAAACGAACGGGAAAGTTTTTCCAATATTTATCTAGTCTCCTTTCAAATATTGCTACACTAGGTGCACTAACAATGATTGCTGGAAGGTTATTCCAAGCGTCCACAACTCTGTGTGTAAAGTTATTTTTGCGTGAGTTTGACATTGACCTCCTTTTATAAATTTTATAATGATTTCCACGTGTAGAACAATCCCGCACAATAGGAAATAGGTCAGATACAGCTGCATCATATTTATCGCTTACAATTTTATAAACTTTCAATCATATCTCCCCTTAACCGGCGATACCTTAAGGTAGGCAAATCTAAGATTTCCAGCCTCCGTTCATAGGAAAGATCTTTTAATCCGGGAATTAATTTAGTGGCTCGCCGTTGCATATTTTCGATAAGGTCTATATGCTTTATTAAATATGGATTCCAAACCTGGTTAAGGTATTCTACATGAGGACCCACAAGACTAGAATAAAGTAACTTGAATGATGAATGATCTAGATCTGTAAAAGTTCTCCTAATAAGACCCATTACTGAATTAGCTTTGTTCACCTTTTCCGTTATATGTTTGTCAAAGGACAGCTTATCGTCAATTATTACTCCAATATCCTTTTTCACTGATTGAACGTTCCATTACTCCACTGCAATCAGACAAGCTGTAATCATAATAATCTACGGGTGTTTGTCCAATTCTCATACTCTTACACTTATCTGGATGAAAATTCAATAACCAGGTCTTTGAACACTCATATATGACGATAAAATATCCTTTTGAAAACTGTCACAGTCGCTCTGATTTGCTATTTTGTGATATACTTTAGTGTCATCTGCAAAAAGGTAAGGAACATTGCCATTCTGTAAGGACTGCGGGAGGTCATTTATATAAATAACAAAGAGAATTGGACCAAGAACAGATCCTTGGGGAATTCCGCTTGTCACGGATTTCCAGTCTGAGATATTACCATTAAAGGCTGTATTGCATCGCCCTAAGCTATATTTTACCTCCCTGAGAGGCAAATTCTCAACTGGTTCTAAGTTACAGTACTCTTAGATTGACAGCAAATTCGAAAGATGCAGAGCAGCTCGTATTACACAGTGTACACAGGGATCCATTGTTTTGATTACACATGTGGAGGAATTTAAGACAGGCTGAGGGAGGGACTAGAGGTAGGTAGTTGGGAGAATTGAAACTGTCTGGGGTGATGCATTACAGCCTTTAACTATAACTGTTTGTTCGCGTTCGCTCAAGAATGCTTCAATCCATTCACAATAAATATCACCAATATTATACGCTTTCAGATTATGTATAAGTCTTCTATGAGGAACAGTGTCAAATGCCTTCATGAAGTCGAGGTAAGCCACATCAACACACCCTCCTTTATCTAAGATCTCTGTCCACTCGTCTATAACATAGATTAGCTGTAAAACTGTTGATCGTCCAGAAATGAAACCATACTGTCTGTCACTGAACAAATTATTCAACTTCATATGTCTCACTATGTTGTCACGTAGTATGCGCTCCAAAATCTTACAAACATGTGACCGTTATCTGTGCAAAGCAGATCAAAGCAGATCAAACACCACCAACGGTTGACACATGGAGGGTCATCGGAGATCCTCCGGCTTACATGATCCGTCGGTCACAGGTTTTTAACCAATCAGCATCGTCGCCATCTTTCCCTTTCCTTGTAATGTCTATGATGGGCCGCCATACATACAGAAAGAGCTCGCAAGATCGGAGTAGGATATGAATTGCAACTGTGTCACCTTAATACAGAGCATACGTCGTACATATGTTGTAAGTAAAATATTCCAATTCGCCCTCATGTTATTACCTATTGTAAATATTTGTCGTTAGTGCTAGCAAGTAGCGTTATAATTATTTTAAAGATAAACATAAGTTATATTGTACCCAAGGGTGGCTTAATAGTTTTCTTATACACA
Organism: Stichopus chloronotus; assembly: GCA_021234535.1. Classification (NCBI taxonomy): domain Eukaryota; kingdom Metazoa; phylum Echinodermata; class Holothuroidea; order Aspidochirotida; family Stichopodidae; genus Stichopus; species Stichopus chloronotus. Next base: position 10,308,140 of record SFZH01000008.1, read on the forward strand.
CCAATTACTTAGTGCATAGCCTTTTAATTATGATATGACACGGCGCACGCCAATTTGCTACTAACTGAGCTTGTTGTATACTGTAATGACGCACTGTACATCACTGAATGTGGGCACATGCACACAGATGAGACACAAGTACATGTTGCCTGACTTTATCGATCACATTTATCACTAATCCTACGCTTAAGCGCTTCTGTTGGGTAAAGAAATTATTATTAGACATATTTCTAGCTTAAAATAGAATCACAGGAAAGATTATCTCCTAGTTTTCCTACTGATTCAAACAGCTTAATTTGTTCTTTTTCGTGGAACTACTACCAATATTGATGTAAACAACTATTACAGACCATGGCTTATTGTTGTACACGTGAATGTCAATTTTAAACTATTTTAAGGCTGAAAGTTTCCAAGTGATGCAGAAATAACCCCATTAGGTTGTTTGGGTAACCTTTTCACCTTCATCCTAAATTAACATGTCAAAACTGTTCTTATATTTGGCAATTTCTGGCAATTCCTTCAGGTCAATAGCCAGTTCCTTTGACAATAGCCATTTAAGTTACTGTATCATGATCCATATACATCAATATCAGGATAAAATGTGCTTCCAGTTGAGAAGTACAGTACTGTAGACCCTTTGGTTTCATCGTATGCATAGTACAGTAGTTCATGTCCATTGTGACCTATATTTTCAGCTGTGGGTGAAACTAAGCTTCTGACACCACGCACTACTGTACCTTAACCTGAAAGAAATCCCTCAATATGTATTTTTGTCACTTTCATTACTCTCAATGATTTCTGAACATGTTGATGATTTTATTCTTTAGTTAAGGTTTCTGGGAGGTACCTCAGTCTTTTGAAAGAAACAATTGCAGTATGGAAGAAGATAGTAATGCAGAGATTGACAGTCTCATTGAAGGCTATGAATCTGTAGATGACTTTGCCCAGGTATGGTATACAGCACATGTGTTTAGGTGTACAACAATTCCATTAAGTGAGGGGACAATTTAGTGACATTTTGATGTTTTTTTTTTACATTATTAACTCTTTGTGTTTGACCCTGGTTCAGTTGTTATTTTTACAAAATGAAATGAAGTTGTGAGAGATCTATGTACTTTGCATCCCAAGAAAAGAAGTTAAGCTCATTCTACTTTGTTTCTTTATTAGGGGACTCAAAATCTCACAAACACTTGGTACTCATATCAGTAATTTCCCGTGTACTAGACACGTAAATAAGCTCAAGATACTGTGCCTTTTTGGTTCTCAGTGTTATTGCTGCTGTGTTATCATTAAGTATTTTCTTTCTTGCTTCTGTGTTATTGTTTCTGTGTCTTCTTTTCTTTTTGTATTTTTCTCTAGAATGCTTTTTCCACAATTGTTACTGCCTTGAAGGCTGGTAATGGGTTGCCAAGGCATGGAGATGACTTTGATTTCTACTCCAGTTTTGACGGATTCCGAAAATTTTGCCACCAAAATGGAGAGAAGACCTTACAAATGTACAGTAGAGTGAAAATTCTCCACCCATCATGTTTTTTTTTTTTAACATTTTATGTTTAGCAGATGTATTGCTCTCATGGACTCTACAATTACAACTGTTTAGAAAGTCTTCCCTGACAAGTGCATCCAGTCGGGAATGCAAATATAAACTGCAAGTCTTACAATCTACATTTCACTGTGATCAACTTACTAAAATGATACAATATTTCAACACAGGAATTTTGGACAAATACAGTATATCATGCAGTCTATTCATTGTAGATGCTTTCATGACATGAAACTTTGCATTTCTGTCGATTCGGAGTCAGAGTGTTGGAATTATACATGTTGAGAGGCTGACATTTTGGTTATCATTTCGACGAGTAGGTAGTAGCATAAAGTGTGTCCTTTTCTCTACAGTACTTTCAGGATCAAGTATGTTTTTTAAAGCACATTGACACATTCATAACCATAACCACTATGAACTTTTGCTTCCGTGTCCAACTGTATGCAAATTGTTCTGTTAAAAACTATTTCAGTGTGTGAAACCATGGTGCAGTACTTGATATTGCACAGTGGATAGCCATGTTACACTTCCTGACAAAAATGGAAGCAAAAAAGTGCATCCACACTACACATCTTGTTGTTCCAGTATTTTAGATTGAATGCACTCTTTCGTAACTCTCTGACAGTAAATGAAGTGTTGTTCTCCCTAGATTATCCCTAGAATTGGACTGTCCCGCACTTCTGGATGGATGGAGGCCATGATCCCAAGAGAGATTTTAATTTATAAATGACAAGCAGAGTGGTTTTGTCTCTTTGCTGTTGAAACTCATTTGGTAGTGATATTTGTGGAAAGTGGTTGTTTTATGTGGTCAATCCTGACAATCCTCGCTAACAATTCCCCTAACCCTTTCCTTAACCCTGACCCTTTCCCTGAAGGACACATCAGGGGGAGTTGTCCAAGGGGGAACCCTCTGGGTAGAGAATCATTTGGGTGGGACTGTTGGGGGGGTTGGTTTCAGAGGGGAAATTTTCAGAGGGAAGTTGTCCAGGGGAAGTTGTCTGGTACTGCTTTTATCCAGTATGTCTCATATGAGTGTCTTCTTTAATGTCTTTCTCGCTTACTGTTTCTTTATCTCCAGTATTCGCCAAATAATTGGAAACCAGATGATGACTAATGCCTTGACCAAAAGCAGCCTCAACTTAGAAATAGAGGACAAACTGGAAGCACTGATCGATGCCAACGACAGCATGATAGAGAACGTGGTGGGAATGATAACTTTGCTGAAATGATTATTCCTAACATTTTCATAGAGAAAGTATCAGGAGTGATTTTCCGATCAGATCCCTGAATGTTCTCTGCAGTGTCATTGATTTTGTTTTACTGGAATGGTGTGGAGTGATGATGGTGAAATTAGAACTAAAATATGCATTTTCATTTTGTGGGTGAGTGAGGAGGTTGGGGCAAGGGGGAAGGAGGGACTGGTACCTGTTGGAACGATGAGAAATGTCACCTTGCGTCATTTTGTTTTCAGGGTATGCTGCTGGATGAAGCATCTGGAGCTAAGCCAAAAACGTTACCCCTTCTCGTAAAGACCAAGCAAGATCAAGCAGATGTGTCTATTGCTTCATGGAATAAAAAGGTAAAGAAGGAGACTCCTAGTCTGCCTAAATAAGTCATGCTTTAATCTCTTTATATGTTCCTCCTGCACAGTATGTCCTATAGAAGGCAGAGTTGAATGAAACCTACTTTAGAGGTACAGCTTCAGTGAATGTACAATATGTTATGAGGGGTCCCATAACACAGCACTAAGTGACTGTCGATTTTAGCAAAAATCAAAAGGCCAGGTGCAGTACGGTCTAAAGCAGAAAAACTTGTACATGCAATGTCTGTGTGAACAAATTTGATGAAGTGTACATTTAAGCAGCAAACTCCAGGGAATAATTTAGTATTCAAACCTTGTATAGCAGTTTTCAGGATTCTCCGGTATTTTGTCCCGAAATTAGAGAAAACCTTTTAATATCCATGTACAGAGACTGCTGCGCAATTGTTGAGATTATGTAACAATGTTTTCAGCTTGTGTAGCAAAGTTGAGATGTAGTACCAGATAAATTATTCACTGGATTCTCTCTGTGTAGTATCTTTCAAGAAGTAGATCCTGATTTCTTTTTAATGAGAGTTAACATTAACGTGTTGAGAGCAGAAAGGTTATTTCAGGTCATCGGTGTTTGGTCACTGGAAAATTGTGGAAACAAAGAATAAAGGCTTCATTGAACATGTGATATTTGCTGACTTCTGGCATCTTGCTTCATGAGCACTTCATTCGTACAGATGTCAGAAAACGTTACAAACATGATGCTAAACTGGCATAAGATTAGAAGTTAGATTTGCCTTTAGGGAAATCTTTGCTGGCATTTGCTGTTGGGAATGGAGAGTGGTCATTCCACGTCAGGTAGAGAACGATGCAGGTCATAACAAACTGCAGTATTATTGCAGCCATTTCAATCTGCAAGACCGGAGACTGAGAGAAATTCATGGTTTTACTCCCTGTGCTACAATAAAAAAAAAAGGTAATGTGAAGTCCTCAGTGGTCAAAATTTTAACATTGTGAAAGCAATATTGTAAGAAGTAAATGTTTCTGAAAGTTACAGCAGTGAGTTTTCAGTGAGTTCTTGATGATTTATGGTTATGATTGTTATGATTTATGGTTCAGGCAGTGTTTATATTGGTTCCCCAAATTATTGGAACCAGGTAGTTTCTGACCGTACAGATTGAGTACATGGGTACCCAGCAAAAATGTGAGCCCTATTGTTGACACTGACGTTTGGCAGTCGCTTACCTCATACTCCGAAACGGTGATAATTTCCTTTCAAATTGAACCTGAGACATAACACTCCTCACTGTAATAGAATTAGCATTTATAATATATCAGACCTTACAGGTAACGTCCAATATTATCCTAGAGAAGTGTCGTCGTTCACTTTATGTGGAGATGTTTTAGTATTAGACTTTGGAATCGGGTTGTAAATGTCAAATGGGTACTCGAATTATGCATGCAGACAAACACTTATTTCAGGGGATGTCAAGTAGAGATCACAGGTTCATCAGAGTTTGATCACCTGAAGAAGAGAAAGGGTGGTTTGGTATTTCTACGTCCAGGCACATGCCACTGAGTCTTCTCAAAGACCTGTGCACTCCCATTCATTTCTAGTCAGTTATGCAGAAAATGTTGAATCTTGTTGCAGCCTGAAGTTCTGTATAGGCAAGCAGTGTTCTCCACAAGGGCTTTTTTTTGGGGAAAGGGGGTAGCTCACCACTGAGCTGAAATTGCTACCTCCTGAAAAAGCTACCACCCCCCTAAAAAAATGAGTCCTGACCTCCCTACAAAATCCCTGCTCAGCCAAAAAATGTTGATAATAGACTACTGCCAAGTTCAAATAGAGCAAGTAATTGTCTCTAAAGTGGCGTCGTTTTGCACCATTTAGCATCTCAATTATCAACAATCTCTGGAGGTGAAATTGAACGTCTCTCTTCAAAGTCCTCTCCGGCAATCACTTTGCGATCGTGCACATGCTTCATGTGTGGCTGCCCCACTTCCTCCCATCCATTAACCCTATCTTGAAAGTCTTTGGAGAACACTAGCAAGGAATCACCTAGTATTTTGGATCTTCTGGTGTGATTAATAAATTAAACCATTTTTTTTTTTTTGTTACATCAGAATACAGAGTCAACTCAACAACGGCAGTCATTTCACATGATGTATGCCAAGAACACAACTCGACCACAGCTGAAGTTCGAAGAGAAGGTGGACAACAGCAACGTCCCATTCCGGCCAATCATCAGGCACAAACCGAATGCCTTGAAACCGCTGGTGTTAGGTGAGGACGCGTCACACCTCAGAGTTAGTCTGGTTAAGCCGGGAATTTATGCTATTGATACCTGCATAGTTGGAATTGTACAACACAAGTTTTTGCAGTTAGTTCTTGAAGTACAGATATAGCGGTATGTGCAGGAATTTTGACATTGAGGACATGCTCTATGCTCGTATCTTATAGGATACAATGAGTGATAAATCTGGACAACAGTTTCAAAGTTGTTTTGGGTGGCATATTCTGCTTTCCTTGTGTTCCACAACACAAGAAGTTTTAGTTCACTTTCCCTCTCACCTATTCACTGATGTAATGCTTTCATATATGTATCCTCTGGGCATCATAGCACTAATGAACATATAAAGCAGGTGTCAAAGAGCTGACAAGTACGGTACGCTGGTGCCATACTGCTACCAAATTTATTCAGGTGTTATATATCCTAAGGGTGTCAAAGTGCTGCAAAGGATATTCCCAGCATTAAACCACAGTGCTACCAAATCTATCCTTTAGGTGGCTTAGAGGTGTCAAGCATATCCTCTTTGTGCTGGTAGAGAGGACAAGTATATCCTTTATGTGTCATAGTATTACCAAATTTGTCCAAGTGTTGTGGAACTGACGAGTATATCGTACAGGTGTCATAGTGCTGCCAAGGCTATACCCAGGTGTGAAATTGTTAGCAAATACACCCGTCAAGTGTGGAGAGATGAAAAGTGTATCCTCCAGATGCCCTGGTGTTGCCAGGAATATCTCAGTTATCGTAGCACCACCAAATGTATCCTCCAGGTGTCATAGGACTGACGAGTGTATCTGTGAGTAAATGTCATAGACTCAAAGCGCTACTCGGGATATCAGCATTTCCCGTAGTGCCACTGAATGTATCTTCCAGGTGTCATAGAGCTGAGGGGTATATCCTCCAGGCATCATAGTGCCATCAAGGATATCCGCATGTGTCTCAGTGCTAATAAACATATCATCAAGGTACCGTACAGCTGACAAGCACGTCCTTTATTATACCACAGTGCTGTAATCTGTATGATCCAGGTTTTGTAGAGCTGACAAATATGCAATTCCCTGGTGATGTAGAGCTGTCAAGTACATCCTCCAGGTGCTTTAGTGCTGCCAATATGTATCCTCCAAGTGTTGTAGTGCTGATAAATTATATCCTCTAACTGTTATAATGTTATCCTGTATGTCCTCCAGACATCTTAGCTCTTGCAAGTATATCCTCTAGGATCTTTGAAGGGGATCAATATACAATTATTAAACCTATCTGCAAAGAGTTGATTTATCAAAGGATTATGGAATTCTCACTTTAGAAGGTTATTGAGAGTATCATGCTTTCTGCCTGTATTCATATGTTGTGTGCTGTAACGTGTTAATACTGGGACTGGTATGTGTCAACTGACGCTTTGCCAGGAGAGGAAGCTTTGGACGTGCAAAGTGAAGATGAAGTCGCCTTGCTATATGAACTACTGTCTGCACCCTGTACCCAACCAGCCATATCAAGACTTGGCTTTGTGATTTTTATCCATATCCAAAGTTTCACTATTGTACAGTGCAGCTGTGACAAAATTCAGCATGCATTCGGAAGAACTTCACATCGCCATGCCTGTACACGAGATGCATGGTTTTATATTAACGTGCAAAGCAAAAGGTCCTGTTACGACTTCACAAAAACTGGTAGCTTAACAGAAGTTACATATTTGGGTACCTGAGTACCTAAAAGTACCCAGTTGGTAGGGTTCCTGTGTATCTGGGTACCTGACCGATTATGGCAGTCATATGCCCAGGTCCTCATTTTGGGCCCTGTGCAGATGCTCATATGAACTATTCAATTCCTCTTCTAACGAAATTTCAGGACCAAGTCATTGACATAAATTTGTGTCTGTCTCTTCTGACGCAGATCAGGAACAGAAGTTTCAAAGTGTCCAGGAATTTATTGCACAACAGAGAGAAGAGGTCGAGACAGGAAAACCAGCCGACAGGTATGTTGCTATGGATACATGTTGACATAGTGTTTAACAAATTTCAGGATGTTTCATGAAATTAATTATAAGAGGGACATTAAGTTGTCAAGACCAGTTGATGTGAACAAAATCAACCCAAATTTGTTCAGTTTCCTAGAATTCAACATGTAGGATACACCTGATTAATTAGGTCTCATGATAACTAGGTTTGGCAAGAGGCCACCGTTTGAGAATCATTAGTATCCATGGAGATATTTCAACGCACAAGTCTTTCTCTTCTGGTAGGAATCTGTAAAGTAAGGTCAATCTTTATTGGATCCAGAACAGTGGAAAACTTAAGAAGATGAAGTAGCAAATAGAATTAAGTTATGACTTTAGGAGGAATGTTGCAATACTGCGGCTCATGTGACAAGAAAGTCAGTTTCTTTTCATGTTGTAGTGCACCTCATCCGTATCAGTATGAAATTGAAACTTTCGAACCAGATGACTCTTTCCTGGAAGTGGAAGAGGGTTACCGGTACCAACCGGTCGATGAGACTCCGTTGACGTTCGTTTCGACGTCCAAGCAGCTTGAGGATTTATCACTTTTACTGAAACATCAAAAAGAGTTTGCTGTAGATCTAGAGGTAAATGTATAAATCGATTTCGCTATCATACCTTGCTTGTATTAAAATTGAATAGATATCCTTTAATGTATTGTTGTATTAGCAAACATTGGGAGAGTCAAGTTTGACATCAATGATGACAATAACTTGCTTAAACAATGCAAAAGACAGGTGCATCCATGACCCACATTTTTAACTGTTCTCACAGCAGTTATCCTCTCTTGGTGAAAAGGTGTTAAATGTTGATATGTTTATATTTATAACATCTATATTAATGTGCATGATTAACATTGATAGTATGCTTTTCTGTATGCATAGCTTTGATTTGTTTATTACTCAAATCATTAAGAATCCACAATTCTCAATGTCTTATGAATGTTATTGATTGATTGTTTGATTGACTGATTGACTGACTGACTTACATGATGGGCACTCTTCATTGTTTGTGAGCAATATTGATTTGGAAAGAGTGGCATGTTCCCATGGTGACCATGCTTTGATATTGATATCAAAGTGATATTAAGAAAGCTATAGCAATTATGCAGATTGATTGTCTGTAACAAAAATGTTGAGTTTGAACCCCATCACTGTGTTCCTCAATATTCATAATCAAAGCAAGAGTGTTTTCATATTGCAAATTTCCTATGTTCCAGATGTTAAAGGGAAATTGTGCATTTTTTTTACAGAAAATTCATGTTTTTAAAACCAATATTTGTGGACACAGAATTACAGAATATTCAGATGTTGAAGGACAGTGGCTGTCTCTTAAAGAAATAAGTTCCTCTCAGATGGAAATTCAATTATTTGTTGCTCAATAATAATTTGTTCACTGAAACTTTGCAGAATTCAAAGTGATTCATCATCCATAACTCATTGTATGAATAGTGTGTTTGAGGAGATGAAGCTGTGGTAGACGTTGATTGATTGGTCTGAACGATTTAGCAGTGGCTATTAGCTATTGTCTTTCTTCGCCACATTGGTACATTGTAAATTGCTACTTCCCTACAAGTGGAAGATCTTTTTATTTTTGGATTTGGATTACTTTGAAAGAACAAAACCCAGAAAATTAACTGGGAGGTGCACTAGACCGATTAGGCAGGGTGGTCTTTTTTTCTGGATTTACGTTAAATACTAAGGTATCACCCTGTCCATTGTATCTCTGTATTTTCGTCCATATCCAACGCACATTACAGCTCTTCACACATTACGATGATCTCTTGGGTACATGTGGACCAAGCCTTGTGTAGCCGTCATAATGACAGTAGCAGGGGTGTGAGATGCATATTTAGAGAAAGACATTTGCTCCTGTCAGTGTATTTGTAGCACTTGATGTCACCATTTTGGCAATGTGCCATCTTCAGTATGTAGCTTAGGCCAATGCAAGCCTGACTTAAGGCCAACTTATATAGCAATGGCTGACCCAGTAAGTTACTGTACATGTTCTACAGTATGTGGTTGCAGTCTCACATCTGCACGATATTGACAGACAGTTGTCCACAGAGATAGGAACTCTGTTTTTGGTGAGATGAGATCAAGTAAAATGAGGCCTCACTGATCGATCTAGTGTGCCTTTAAAAACAGTATGTGCTGCTTGATAAAAGAGAATTAGCTTTCACCATTAACCTTCCTCTCCCATGTGATGCCAACTAGGAAAGAAACACATAACTCCATGTTTCCTTCAGGAGAAATTTCTGTAATTAGAGTGTAAATTATGGTAGAAAGAAGGTTGATTTAGTTTTTTTTTAGACTGGCTAAACTCTTCTGGAAAAACAAAAGGTGGTTGTTTGCATTTAAGTTCCATACGTCTACCATACTAAAGGAACCTTGTTGTTTAGCCTGATTTGGCAATAAAGTAGACCATGGTATGGTAGTTTTTATAGCTTTTTTCAACTGTAAGAAGTATGGCCGAACATTCGGTAGACTTTTGAAAAGCAGGAATAACAGGATATCCTGCTTTGAATCAAATTCTGTGATACAGAAATTTTTTTAAGGCACCAGAAGATAAGAACAAGGTTTAAGATAGTAATACCTCAGTGAGTTGTATGAATGTGTAATTCTTTTTTATCTACCTGCAGCACCATTCCTACCGATCATTTCAAGGCTTCACCTGTCTGATGCAGATTTCTACCAGAGATCAAGATTACATCATAGATACCCTGGATCTCAGGAACAAGCTTCACATTCTGAACGAATCCTTTACAGACCCAAAAATCGTGAAGGTCAGTTAAAAATCCCATATGAATGTATTATGTCTGCTATATCTTTGTACAGCCATCCCTGCCTGAAATCCATATTGTCCTGTCGGACTGAAATTCTTCTCTGTCTTAAGATTCCCATATTTCCTGACTCAGATTCTAATCTTCTCTGACTCAGATTTTAATCTTCTCTGACTCAGATTTAATCTTCTTTAACTCAGATTCTTATCTTCTCTTTGTCAGATTTTACTCTTCTCTGACTCAGATTCTCATCCTCTCTGACTCAGTTTCTACTCTTTTCTGACTCTTATCTGACTCTTCTCTGACTCAGATTCTCATCCTCTCTGACTCAGTTTCTACTTTTTTGTGACTCTTATCTGACTCTTCTCTGACTCAGATTCTCATCTTCTCTGACTCAGATTCTTATCTTCTCTTACTCTTTGTTTTCTAATCTTCTGTAGATTAGATTCTTGTTTCCATTCCTAATTCACACTCTAATCGTCTCTGGTTCTGACTCATCTGATCTTTTAAAGTTCTAATCTTTTGTTCATCTTTCAATCTGATTTCTCAGATCTTTCATGGTGCTGGCATGGACGTGGAATGGCTCCAGAGGGACTTTGGAATCTACGTGGTCAACTTGTTTGACACCGGAGAGGCCTCAAAGCTCCTAGGGCTAGCTCGTAATTCTTTGGCGTTTCTGCTAAAGCACTACTGCAACGTTGAGACGGACAAGAAATATCAACTGGCTGATTGGAGAATACGGTATGAAGGTCTCTATTAAAGTGCAGTTGTAGTTAGAATGTGAATGCTACTCTTGACACAGTTTAGGAATGTTTGTCATTGATAGACCTCTGTCTAGGTCACAGGGTAAACCTTTGTAAAATATCTTAAATTTAAAGTCTCATATCAAATGTTGTAAAGTTGGTGTTGGGTTATTTTACAGGGATACAACCACAGGGGATCCAGAGGAGCAGTGGGACCATCGCATCACCCCAAGGTGGATCAACAGAATTGTTTATAGAACTTAAACCTAGGAGATTATTTTTGTTTAGAAGAAAAGTAATTTCACAATTGTGCACTATTGTTTCAGTGAATCCCAATTTGGAACATTCAATTGTAGGAAAATTTCCTCACAGATCTCTCATTATATTACTAGTACCCTTAGTTTGCCCCCTCCCAACAAAGGATGTGAATCCACCAGTGGATACAATCACTAGTACTCTATGTGCCTTAACCTCCATTTGGCCATCTTCATCTCCAGAAAACCTGACTTCACTTTCCACATTCTTGATTCAAGAGTGAAAGTTCAATTTTCTACAATTTAATAATTGAAACTGCAAACCAAATGAGAGCGGACATATTTTGTGAGCACATTTCTCTGTAATGACATGAAATAATCGGTATAAGCTTTGAGAAAAAAAACATTTTGGACAAGTAGTAATCATGACACTTTCAGCCTGGATACTGATTTTGTTCACACCTACCTCTGTTCATGACATTGGCGCTAGGGCCGGATAAGAAGGACAGTTACAAAGTTATCAAAACCCAAAATATCATCATCATCATTACTATCATCATCATCATTACTATCATCATCATCATTACTATCATCTTCATCATCATCGTCATCATTGTCGTCATCATCATCATCGTCATCATCATCAATGTTGAGACAGCAGTTTCCTTCGATGAGGAGGTTGCATACCATGATAACACCTCCATCTTCCACTTCTGTCTGTATTAACCATCCTACTCATTTAAACCAACCGTACTGCTGTCTTTCTTAACCATATCTTCCCATGCAAGCTTTGGTCTTCCTTTTCCTCTGATCAGGGCTTTTCCTAGCCCAAAAACCTTGAAAGTACTTGAATTTAATCTGTCATTTTTAAGGCCTGGTAAGTGCTTTTGTTCCTTTGCATGAAAGACCTTGAAAAGTGCTTGAATTTTAGTGATTTCAAATGTTATTACACATTTGTACTGACTTATTAACTCCAACCTCAAATGTTAGCAAGAATTTCATTCTAGAAGATAGTTTCAGTGTTTTTACAAGTGGTTTGGTGTCCTAGAAAAGCAAAAGTTTAGAAGAACTTGAGAAGTGCTTGATTTTTATCATCAGAAAAGTGTATGAACCCTGGTCTGATGCCATTCACTCCCATGTGCCTGGCTCCTTTCACAGGTTTATCATCTGACTTTCTCAACGCACTCACCCATTCATCTCACTCCATGTGTCTCTTGCCTCTTCTATGATAGATTCTTCGACCCAACCTATCCATGTAACCAGTCTGAAATTTATATCGTCCTGCTCCGTGTAATTTCAAAATAACAAACTCTTTACTCCTTTGAATGGAATGGAATTCATCCTCTGTATTTGTTTGCGTTAACGAAGGCTTTGATGTAAAGTTTGATAATGATAGTCACACATAACCTTGCCATATTTTTCTTGCAATTAGATAGTCTTAGGCTTTGCCACAAACATTGCCCGTAATCGGGTTCATTTTTAAAGGTGCCTGAAGTCAGAGATTTCAAAAGCGTATGTCACAAAGCTCACAAAATGAATTTAAATTGTCCAAGTCTCATCTTCACAGGTCATTCCTAAACCAAGATGTTAAATTGTGATGTTTATTCACTCAATTTAAAGTGGTAGGTTGCCCAATAACTTGTGACATCATCGTCATTCCACTCAAACTACGGCTTTTGTTTTTGTTTTTTTTTTTCCCAAACCATTTCATCTTGTCACGAAGTGGAATCACTGTCTTACTGCTGGGGGGCTTCACTATACAAGCTCTCTCCGTACAATATGCTGTGAAAGAAACAGTAAACTTATCAAGGTTGTATAAACATTTTAGTTTCAAAAGAAACAAAAGCAGGTAATGTGAGTTGTACAATAACGATGTCACAAAGCATTGCACAATTCACTGTTTCAAAACATTTTAGATCTTAGCAATGAAACAAGCTATGGAGCAGTTGACTGAATAGGATTGATTTTCCTACCTCTGAAATATATTTTCTTCTAATATTAGACTTAAGGACATCTGACAAACCTTTGCACATAGAGTGGTTTGTTTCATGCCTTGTGACAACGTTGCACAAGACTGGTTTCTCGAAAGCCCCGTGACTTATCATAGCAGACAGTGGTTTCTCATAAGGACTGGTGACATGCAATGTCTATTTTATGTTTTTATACCAGCATTCAGTTTCCCCATGTGGGGTTTTAAGAGTAAAACTCATCTTCTTCAACTGGTCTTTTTGCAAGCTCTTTGACAAGCATACTTTGTTTTGGAGACATGTGGCAAAACATTACAGAGGGAGTGCTTTGCTGTAAGCCAAGTGGGAACATTACACTGGGAGTGGTTTGTTGCCGGCCATGTAACAAATGTTTTGTACATGGCATGGCTTGTTGCAAGTCAACTTGCAAACATTGTACATAGAGTGGTTTGTTGCGAGGCATGTGGCAAACATTGCGAATGAACTGATTTATTGCTAGCCATGTGGAAAAAAAATATAACATAAACAGTTTCAAATAAAGTTGCAGAATGTTCAGGAACAGGTCCTCGGAACTTCAAGCTTTGCTGGCTTCCCTCGCCACAGTCCATGGCAGACTTCAGTCTGCCAAGCTACAACCCTCCTCCTGTGGTAACATTTTCTTCTTTTTTTTAACTTTTTTCAGACCATTGCCTGAAGCCATGAAAATGTATGCCAGAGAAGACACCCATTACTTGCTCTACATCTATAATAAGATGAAGGAGGACTTGATCAACCTTGGAAACAACCAGAAGAACCTTCTCAAAGCTGTCTTTCAGAGAAGCAAAACCATTACTTTAAGGGTAAAAACCACCGTTCGCTAACTTTACGGAACATGATTGAGTGTGGTGCTCTTTACCCTAATCCTCTGTCGAGGAGGAACCTTGATTTTTCTTCTTTTTGAATTCAATTTGAATTTGACTTTGAATTTGTAATGTTTTTTGTAGGAATCTTTTGTCGAAGGGGACACCTCTCAACCTTTCATGGAATTAATTGAACTTTTCCAAAACTTGTCAAATTTCCGTCACATTCTAATGGTAAATTGTCAAACCGCCAAAATATCCTCGTGTCGCAAACAAAGGAATACTTTAATATGAGTGAATAAGTACCAGTTCAGCTTTGTGTTCGACAGTTCATAACCGGGCAACTTTTCACATCAGCAATAGTTCATACGCACTGAGACAGAGTAAAAAATTGAAACATTTCAACAGTTTACATAGCTTTTGAGTAATTATGGAGAATTATTAGTATTTTCATATGGTTGTACTCTAAAAATCCTCACAAATTTATCAACATCAACTCAAATGTTCTGTTTCATGGGGGAGGAGAGGTGACGTGACCCAAGTGATTCAAACCATGTGCTGTTTGCACTTACATTAAAGAAAAAGTTAGAATTGACTGTTTTTAATAAATATTCATATTATACTGTTGGGATACACCCTGTCCTCACAGAATTTTTTGTTATGTGCTAAAATCATGTCTTGAAAAGACCTTTTCTACATGATAGAACATGACGTGGTATCCAGATATACTATAATGGTTATGGTGTGTCCTCTGGAGAAGGCATAAACATGTATGATATCATTTGAGGATATGCTGTGGGATAACCTCACCATGTTAAGAAACAAATAATTATTCATTTTCATCTTATTAGTATTACTCGGTATTTAGTCACCCATAGCTGGAATTGTTGAAGAAACAGTAACCTCCCCCCATGTAACAATGTCATTGGGACAGTACATTTTATGCTAGTAAGACTTCAGTTCACACAGTTCTTGGACTCCTGATCTTAGACTCCCTTTAGACTTGATACTGTACCAATGGTCTAATATTATTGGTTTCGATGAAATTGCAACCTTTGTAATCTTGCGGGTGTATGTACGTGTCTACGTTTGCGTGTATGTGTGTTGTATGTACGTTTGTGTTGCCAACCTCGTAAACATGACATCTCAAGAAAGGAAACTTATACAGATCTCATGCTTGGTATGTAGGTGTACCATGTTAAGTAAAATAAGCCTATGGTTTTGGTGGAGGTCAAAGGTCATTTTGGGTCGACAGGGGTGAAACAGCGAAAACCTCGTAAACACGATGTCTCAAGAAGGCGGACGCTTGCACAGATTTGGTATGTAGTGAAGTTCTTGGATATATCTCTGTATTATGCAGCCATGAATGTTCAGAAGCATACCTACAGTACCAGTCATCAACTTAGGTCAGCAGATGTCATTGTACATTTTAATTGGTGGTATGATAAATTACTGTAATATGACAACAACCAATCTTATTACAAGTACTTTCCTTTTTATGGAGTATATTGATTATATATAATTGATTAAAAAAAAATGAATCCATCGAAATTACAATACATTTGTGCATTCTTGGTCATGTGAGTGATATGGATCTGCAGTATCTTTCTCTTGTTTTCAAGTTTTCTTCTGAGGGCGGTATAACTTTTCTCTTTCAAAGGAGGATGAACTTTTCTCTTTGAGAGTAGGGGGGGGGGTTTCACTTTCTTGAGAGAACTTTCACTTTTCTCTTCAAGGGAGGTTTCCTCCTGAAGTTTCACTTTCCTTTTCAAGGGAACTTTAATTTTTACGTTTGAGGGTGCTTAAAATTTGCTCTCCAAGGGAGGTTGAACCTTTCTTTTTGCAGCAGCTGTTTACTAGGGACCGTGATTGTACAATCATACAGAGAAATAAGACATGTCTCCAGAGTATTGTACATAATAAGATTGAAATGTTGTTTTTTTCCTTCATATTTTGTAGAAATATCACAAGCCTCTCTTTACCAACGTATCTTACATGGCTTTGTACAAGAAGAATCGTAAATCATTCAGCCCAAAGCAGGTAAGCCACAGCCCTGTGATTGTCGTGTGATTGTACTTCTCTATAAACTCCCCCCCCCCCTCCTCCACCCAAGACAAGATAAATCATTCCATTTTTTGGTCTTAGTGAAATCCTATTGATCGTATTCGGTACTTGATACCCATTGGCGGAGTGGATAAAAA
The DNA here is from genome assembly GCA_021234535.1 of Stichopus chloronotus. Classification (NCBI taxonomy): domain Eukaryota; kingdom Metazoa; phylum Echinodermata; class Holothuroidea; order Aspidochirotida; family Stichopodidae; genus Stichopus; species Stichopus chloronotus. The sequence goes on from SFZH01000008.1 coordinate 10,324,281, forward strand.
TCGTGACATTCAAAGTGATAATGCTTAGCAGTGTTGAGCTTTAGGGTTAGATCCATGCTGGGTCATAGTGAGATGGGTTTCTTTTCCTGTCCAAAAGCAATTTAAGGTGTTTCCTTGAACTGACCCTGTAAAACATGAGTCTGAATTTGATCTAAAATTGTTAAGTTGGTATTCACACGATGTGAGGTTATAATATATGAAAGCCACAGGCTTCCACCCCACCTGTGCAGTCACCTAGTATTGTAAACTAACTGCCTTTTGAGGTCTGAATTCTTGTTACAGTTCCCCACATTTTTAGGTTTGCAGATGTCATTTTGAATAAATTTACGTCACACGTCTTCCTGTCGACTTAAATATGCCTGTTTTAAAGTGTGTTTCATGCTGTTTTTTTGTTTGGGATATCCAGGGCTGGGTAAAGGTAGTGGGTGCCCCTGCATATCCATGATGGGGGGTCCATAAAAATTAAAGCTGTCTGGAATATAGAGACAAGCCTATATGTCCATACCTGAGTTTCCTAAAAATTTTAGGGAGAGGTCATTTGAGTTTGATTCAGTTTTGACAACAGCATGTGTGATTATTGGTTTGTCCACAGAGATCAAAATATGAAAATCATCAATCTTCTATATAATAACATATATATAAAAGGCATAATACTTTCATCAGCAGTAAATTGTAACTTGCACTCTCAGATTTAAAGTGCAGTAAGAGAGGCAAAATGCAGTATTATAGATATGAGAGACTCATAAGATTTTGACATCACATTTGCGGCATTTAACCAGTTCTGAACAGTCATACCACAGACCACGTGTAGCCTTGCTACGCTTCTGTGAGGGTGAAAGAAATTTTCTCTTGATTAATTTTTCGGTCTCTTGGATGTTTCCAGTCCAAGCTTTCAAAATTTGGATAAAGCTTGTAAAGGTTGGATCTTTGACTCAACGGAATGTCTGATTCACAAATGAAATTAAAGATTTTCCTTTCACCAAAGATCCATGCCTTCCGTCTCTTGTATGCCTGGAGGGACAGCATCGCCAGAGAGGAGGATGAAAGTACCGGTTACGTCCTCCCGAACCACATGCTCTTCCAGATTGCGGAACATTTACCCAGGTCAGTAGATCCATAATTTGTTAGAATGATGAAATAATATGAGATGGCCCCTCGTTTGCCCTTATGCTGGCTGAACCGAGATCAGAAGATGTTTAGACCTTAGAGGGAAACGTCGTGGCTTGAAATACACGACCGTGGCATACAAACAAAGTAGCGGCGGTCATCGTGGAACCACTCAGTTTCACCAATGAACGTCAGCGGTAGCTTCATCTCATGTCATTCTTTGTTTCACAATGCATCAATATCGATTTTAAAGGACATTCATAACAAAAAGTTCTATACAAAAGACAACGCGGTGAAAGGGAGCGCTCCAAGAAACCTTTATAGTAGGCTTAACAAGAATTCGCACTCACTGGGTACAAGAAAAACAAAAGAACAGTACAAAAATAGAAAAACAAAAAAAATGAAAACAAGGAGCAGACCCAAGTTTGTTATGTTAGAAGTTAATAAGCATTTACATAGTAGTTAGAAGTAGATTTGAAGAACTTTAAAGTAAGTAAATTCCTGATTTCCAGAGGCAATTTCTTCCAGGTAGTACTTTGTGAGTACATTAAATTGTTCTTAGCAAAGGATGTATTGCAGCTTGGGATATGGATATTATTTTTTTCACTCGTATTTTTGGCGTGGATATCTAAATTATAACTGATGTGAAAACAATGTCAATACTAACCGGAAGAATGTGGTGAATACAACCGTAATTAAACAAGGCGACCTTCAAGTTAATTTAATCGTGGAGATTTGAGAAATGTAGTGATAAGAAAAGCTTACTTGTATGGTCATTATAGTCATTTTGTCTAGCCACTATTAAACACTAAATGATTGGTCTTTTCTATATTGAGTGACGATTTGTTGGAGGAAAACTAGTGATAAATGCCTCTGATTCATTTGCATCACTGCCAGTAAAAAAAAAATATACCTCCAGCAGACAGAATAGCAGAACTTTGTGTCACATTGCAAATGTCATTTTTATATAGAATGAAAAGTAAAGGGGTAACATCACACTGAATTTGCAAAAGGTCAGAGTTAAGTTTTTTAAACAAAGTAAATTATTTCCTATAAAACAGATAACTTTTGATTCAGTCAAGAGCATACCATAGAGGTCAAGTTTGTGTTACATAATTTGATGATTGAGTATATCAAAAGCGTTTGACAGGTCAAAGAACATTCCAACTGAAGTTTGTTTATTATGTTTGTTGTCATGTTAGGTCGACCTGATGTGTTGCTCAGGGTATGTCAGTATTGTGTTCGTTGCATATCTTCGTCTGTTAAAGCCATATTTCCCCGAACACAGTACTAATATTTCTGATACAAGCGATGCACACGCAAAATAGTTACGCAATCTTTTGTTGGACATGTACCGTACCAGCGTGGAAGTTGTACCCAGACCTGCATTTGATGAGAACGTCGCTTTGGAACTAATCAAAATTCTGTTTACCCCAAAACAAATGTAACCCGGCCTTGTTACGGCCTTAACCAAATTGATGATTATCATTGCATCATTTATGTAGATGTAGGATGATAAAGATAAGCTGTTGGCACTTTTATATCATGGAGGGCCATTCGGCCTTAAATGTCACTCCACGGTTGGACAATTTCAAAGAGTGGTTTAGGTTAGTCCAACAGATTTCAGCCCTGATTAGTACAATACAGTTCTGTGATAAGAGGGAAACGAGGGATTTTACAATCAGTAGAGTTTCTTTAGTTACAAAAGTCTAGAAAACAAATCTTCAGTGTTGTCAATCATAACTATTGCAAGTACCGTTGTGTTGTTCTAACGTTACACAGGTAAGCACGATCTGGTTTAGGTTTGTCCAACATGATTTTTTTTAATTTATCATGAACAGAGGACCATCAGATTCAACCCTGATTAGTACAATACAGTTCTGTGATAGGAGGTTAACATGAGGGATTTTACAATCAGTAGAGTTTCATTAGTTACAAAAGTCTAGAAAACAAATCTTCACTGTTGTCAATCGTAGCTATTGCGAGCACTGTTGTGTCGTTCTGAAGTTACCCAGGTAAGCACGATCTGTCATAAAGAATGTAGGGCACTTTGTAAAGGGCATGCCAGAGACAACTCACAGAGCAAGTTATTTGCGCCATCTGTTAAACTGTTATTAATTCTCGTAAAACTCAGAGATACCACGCACACGTGCAGGCTCAATTGCACTAAGGTTCAGACAGACGTACTGATTCGATTTCACCAGGGAAAAGTAAAGTAAAAAGACAGCACGCTGTAACGGATATGGTGTGAGCCAGTAAACTCATGAAAGCTCCACGCAGTCTGCAGGTAAGTCACTCAATACATGGGCAGGTGATACAATGCTCTCCAGGTGCCTGGCACTTTTTTTTTTTTTTTGAAAGAGAGAGAAAGAGTTCAGGTTTCACCTTAAACAACTACCAGCAACTTTTTCATATATGGTCTGGTCGCTAACAAACAAGGTCCGTTAGAAGCTTTGCATTTTCCATCAATGTCATGGATAAAAGCACAGGTATTTCATATGAATTTTGGGTCTATATGTGTAGCATATAGCTATACCTTATCAGCTTCATATCAATTTGGAATTCTTGCTTGTAAATTTTTATACCAAGGCCATCCAGAGAACGAACTTTGTACTTTTAAATATGTAAACACGCAAAGGAATCATAAACCGAACCTGGAGGCAACAGCGTATTGAAAAGTAGTTCGGTACCATCATCGCTAGAATTTTAAGTCTGACTTTGCTGGGATGGTATCGGTAGTTTGGTATGGGATGCACGTGCGTACAAATGCAATTTGTAATTTATGCCTCGTATCATCATGATCGATGCAGGGTCTCCTGATGGGATAGGTAAAGATGGTAAATGAATAATTTCACAACTGGCACAGTAATGACCCAGATTTTGGTGTGGCAGCTTATCGTCACGTACGGTGCAGGAAGAGGACATACGTTGTGTTGTGTTCCTGGACAATTTTCCCCTGGGACAATTCCCCCTGAAAATTTTCCACCCCTTTTCTTAGATCTTATTACATTTTTCCTGAAGGAATCATCAAGGGCAGTGGTTCGATGGGGAATTATGTGAGTTAGGAATTTTTAAGATGGAAATTATCCGGTGAGGGGGAATGACAGAGGGGGAATGCCACTAGGTTGACAGAAGGAGTTGTCCCATCACAGGCATCAGTGTTTAAAGATGGAAGCAAAGTCAACATCCTGGCGTATTTGGTGATGTATTGTCATTTGCAAAGCAGTTTACTGTTTCTACAGGGAGTCGTCAGGAGTCTTAGCCTGTTGCAACCCCGTCCCTCCTCTCGTCATGCAACATGTCACCGACATCCATCGTCTGATCGTTCAAGCGAGGAATTACAGCGGAAAGTCCGAGATCCATGTAAGTGCCCTGGTATCGTCAACATTTACCTCAGGACAGATCACGAAAACACCTCTGCAATGTTTGATACGAGAACAGTTTTGTTTCTAGCAAATTGTCATACATTTTGGTTCCATTGGGCAGGTGTGAGGTGGGTGTTTGCAAGATAGGTTTAAACGTGATTTGTTCCAAACTTTGCCACAGAGTTGGAATGTTCTGCAGACAGGGAAAAAAAAATTGTGTGTCGGTATCTGCTTTTTTCCTACTTTCTGAGAAGTTTGCTTGGCAGGTTACAAAGAAGGACAGAAAAAAAAAAAAAAACTGCAGTGTTAAGGTGACTGTAATAACACTGAGTAGCACTATGGACTAACTAAAGCTTCATGAAAGATATTAAACAAAATTGCTTGATGATTGTAGTACATGTACAAAAAAGACAGGTATGGTAGACCTCTAGATTGGCTAAAACAAAAAGTATTACAGAATAACAGACTTAGCACAGCTTGATGATAGGTAAATATATGCAAGATGAAGTGTAATAAGCATACAAAATGAAATGTATTGTCGAACAACAGACTGTCTGCCAGAATTCAGTCAGGTGTGTTTACTGTATGCATGATGAAATACGTTTTAATTCCATGCACACAACAAAATTCTAGGATAACAAACTGTTGAAGATCTTCAGATTGACTGTAGCATGAAGGTGAATCGAAACATACGAGGAAATGTAAAATACACGTACAAAACAAAATTACTCTGAAGACTACAAAATGACTACAACTTGATGAAAGGGGACTATACACAATGATGAAATATATTAATGCATGTACACAAACAAGAGTATGGTAGTACTACAGACCAACTGCACCATGTGACAGGGTGAATATACACATGATGATAAGTATAAATATATGTACACAAAACAAAACTGCTGTAGGACTACGAAGTGACTACAGTCTGTGATAGTGTGAATATGCACGTGATGATAAGTATTAATACATGTACACAAAACAAAACTGCTGTAGGACTACAAAGCGACTACAGGCTGTGATAATGTGAATATGCAAATGACAATGCAGTACATGTGCAGAAGCAAAACTGTTGTTTGACCATAGACCAGACTGACTACCATTCACAACTTGGAAATGTTTTTTCCTTGTCTGGGACCAGGGCGGTGGGGGGGGGGGGGGGAGGGAGAAGGGAAGTAATGAGCTGTGCGCCTTGATATTAATTACAGTAATGCTGTACCCCATTGGATGTGTGCAGAACGGTGGACTTGCAATGTTGGACTATTTTAATCTTTAGAGTAATCTCTTTCCTAATTGGCTATTTTTCCTGTTACGTCTGCTGGTTGCAGGTACCTGAAGACAGTGAATTAACAAAGAGCAAAAGTGAAGAAGTAACGTTCACATCCAGGGTCATAGATCCTCTCGAGAGCATCCTCCACTGCCCTCACGACCTCTCACCTCAAGAAGATACCCAAGAGCGCCATGCAGGTAGGTATTTGTCGATGTTTCCTCCCAGTTCCCCGTTTTTTCTGCTGGTATCCATGTAGGCTGTGGAAATTTGGTCTTAAATGGAGCAAAGGGCACAATGAGTCTCTTTAAATCGAGATCTCTGTGCGTTCATCATAGCTTCACAAACATCCGCTGCTCCCACTTGTGACTGCTACCCGATACTATCACCGTTGGCTGTTTCATTTTGATCAGCGAAATGTGCGCATAGTCTGCAGCTCATTATACCCAAGGCCCAAGACTATCGGTCAAATCATCGAAAAGCGGCCGTAGGAATGCTGTGTACACGTTTTTGCTGATATACTTGATGCCCAATGGATTACATTTGTCATGTTAAGAAACAGATCAAAGTGGTCCAGGGGATGGCAGTCTTCTGCTTGTTGTTTTACTGCCCTTGTATGGTAAATGTCACCTTCCCTGTAAAATTTCTGAGATACCTTTGATATACAGGTATTTCCAGGGTCATGGACCTTGTTTGTCAACTTCCATTCCCACTGTTTTACAGCTCTGGTGATCCTTTGTGTGCTACTGACAGTGAGTTACTTGTCTGTTGCCCATCTTATCTAACCCCGGCCCCTCTGCCTGCCCCCACTCCCAGCCCCTCTTCCCCTCCCCCACTCCAGCCCCTCTGCCCATCCCCACTCCCAGCCCCTCTTCCCCTCCCCCACCCCAGTCCCTCTTCCCCTCCCCACCCCAGTCCCTCTTCCCCTCCCCACCCCAGCCCCTCTTCCCCTCCCCCACCCAAGCCCCTCTTCCCCTCCCCCACCCAAGCCCCTCTTCCCTTCCCCAACCCCAGCCCCTCTTCCCCTCCCCAACCCCAGCCCCTCTTCCCCTCCCCCACAGAAACGACCACTTTACACCCCATTATTTGCTTTCTTCTTTGCTGATGAGGTCTCCATGTTTGAGATCTGAACCCTTTTAGAGATTATTTGGCAAATACGAATTTTTATCTTATTCACTAAGTATTCGTTTTGTAGGTGAAAATCCGAGTCTGCTTGCCCAGGGAAATTACAAATCTAGATCTGTTGATGCCTGTAATTTTCCATAGACCACTGTCGTTTCGTTCTTCTCGTTTCTACATTTTTTGCAGATTTGTCTCAGCGTCACGACAGCCTATCACACCAAGTTACTATAGAAATAACCAAACCTAAGGTTAAACTATTTGGAGATGACCCGACTTATGATGTCATAACGGCTAACAAAGACAAAGTGGCCCGGATAAAAGCAGCAATGCTCAACCCATTCCAAATGGTGAGCCGTTGGATGTCCCTTATTTGCTTTGGTGCTCGTTTGCACAAAGAATGTATTGCAAAGGGTTTTGTCATAGGTGTGAATTAAGAGTAGGTAGATTCAACCAGTTATGTTGTCATGTTTCTGAAAGGAATTCTCCTCCAACAAGAAAACGTTATGAGAGATGCGGAATTTTTGCTGTTGTATCAGCAGAACATAACATCTTTTTCTGCAGGAGCTTCCTTAGTTGTGAAATACTGCTTTGGGAGTTGGGGTTCGAAACGAGCCTTAAAAATTTGTCAGTCATCGCAGGTGGCTATGTGTGTAACACAAGACAAACAAATTACAACACAAAATCTCTTCTGTTCAGCATCTGTGAAAAACTCGTGAACATGTGAATTCATATGTTTTTTGTCTCTGATTCAAATACAAGTTCAAACTTTGTGAAACATTTTCCGAAATGAGAACGGTAAATTGCATAAAAATTGCCTCCATGTTTTTGAAATACTTAAGAAGCGGCGATTGAAAATTCGTCTAGGGGTGGTTGTTGTTTTTCCTTTCTGCCTGCCTTTGGTGAAATTCATTGCTGTTTGATGTGATGCTGGTATACTGGTGTTTATTTATGTGTGTTTGTGATGCATGTTTAGAGGGCATGTATAGTGCATCCTCTCTGGTCATGCTGGTCTGTATTGGATACATGTGTTTGTGTTTCTGGTGCTACCTTTCTGAGCATGCTCGGTTGTATGAAGTGTGTGTCTGTGGTCCCACCTTTCTGATGGTGCTGACGTATTTAATGTGTAAGTGTTGTGGTGCCACCTTCATGATGGTGCTGGAATGTACATGTGTATAGTGTATGCATTTGTGGTGCCACCTTTCTGCTGAATTGTGCAGTATATGTGTTTTTGTGGCGCCATCTCCGAGGATTCTAACATGTGAATTGTACTTACCTGTGATGCTGCATTTCTCATGGTGCTGAGTTGCGCAGCGTTTTGTGTATTTGTGGTTCCTCAATTTTGATGGGTCTGACATGTGCACCGTGTGTGTTTGTGGTGCCAATGTTTCTGAGGTGTGAAGGATATGTGTGTAATTGTGGTGCCACCTCTCTGATATTGCTGACGTGTGTGATGTACGTGCATTCGTCACCTTTCTAATGGCACTAAGGTATGTAGCGCTGAAGTTTGTGCTGCCACCCTTTTGATAATACTGACTAATGAAATGTATGTATTTGTGTTGCCACTTTGCTGATGGTGCTAAAGTATGTAGTGCATGTGTCTGTGGAGTCACAATTCTTGTGGTTCTGGGATGTGTGGTGTATGTATGTATTTGATGCTACCATTCTGATGGTGCTGAGATGTGTATGGTGTGTACTCTTGTAACTCTTGAGATGCCTACCTTTGTATTTGAGAATGGTCACATCCTCCTGCCGTACACTTTTTCCTCCGTTTCATCGGGAGCCTAGTCACTGGTCTTCAGGGGTGGCTCGACCCCTCGCAATACTTTATCGTTCCACCCCATTCTTGTAGAATGTGACACCACATGGAAATGGCCAGAACCTCTTCTCACCCTCAGACGTGCTATTTTATTTTAATATTTCGATTGCATCTCATCATCACAGCCACCCAGTACGTGATAATAGACTCATTTAATCTATCATCTTCATCATCAGTACCTCCCATCGTCTCGTGGAACTCAGAGGCCGTTGCAGAAGAAGCCTACGCAGGTATCATCTGGCCTGCTTGATTCAGATAAGATTGCCATCGGCGACGATGGAAATGTGAGTCGTCAATCCGAATCTCTTGTCACGTCACAATGATGGCTTACGTAATTGTTTTTCTTTTTTTTACTCATTTATGCCAACCTTAGCAATTAAATATCCTTTTAATCATGTTCAGCCCAATGTCGCCCGATCCATAATGAGTTTAATCCCCATGGAAAAAGGAAGAGAAAATACTAATCAGTAGGAGTGATAACGGTGAATGATGTAATCTTTCGCTACCTGACGTTTTCCCCTCATTTTTATTTCAAAAATGTCAAAGGTAGTGACAACGTGTAGCCAGTTTGGTCATAAGATGGCCTGTGTGACTATTCTTCGATATCCAAGGTCACTTTAGGTCAACAGGGGTCAGATTTTGAAAACATTTGATATCACAAAAAAAAAATGAATAGTTTCTTGAACATCAAAGACTGCATGGTGCAAACACTCTGTTACGGGATTATTTGGTATGATATGAGTCGGAAAGACTTCATTGCAGCACTTTTTTTTTTTTTCTCCAAATTTTTGTCTGGATTGAATTATGGGGATATTTTGTTTATAAAATTATCATTGGAGCAGGGGGTTCTTTGTTTCACTGCTTGTTTCAGTCACCAATGTTTTACCAGGTGAACATATTAAAGCAGAAGAAACTCGGTGCCATAAATTGAAGTAGTGAGCATATAAACTGAGAATGTGTGTTAATTTATGTACAACATGAGGTTGATCTACAGTGTATACAGTCAGCATGTTGAGAAGAATTAGTTTTTTGCACTCAGAGAGGAACTGGCACTGGTAACTTCAGTGAAGGAGAATGTGACCAGATAACAGACTTTATACCAGCATGGTATGTCAGGTGCTTCCAGATAGTAATGTGCATGTCAGTAAGGGAAAATAGGTACATACGTTCCAATAAGGTAGGTACTGTACATGCTTGCAAATGCATAGAGGAATACAGTCACATACAGACAGACATGCAAACAGACCTGACTGACTGACTGACTGATTGACCAACTGATTGACTGACTGACTAGCGGAAGGTAGGTAGATAGTCTTGTACACACACAGACAGGCAGGTAAATATGTTTGCTGGTATTTTAATCCATGCCAACATGGGGTAACGCTTGCAGGTAAGTATGCCCAAGTCAGCAAAGGAAAGTAAATACATACCATAAGAGTAGATGATTCATGGTTAAAAAAGTATACACAAATGGTTAGCTGACAGGCAGAGGGATACACAACAGGCAGACAGACATGCATACAGTCAAACACACAGACAGGTTGACATATGGATGGAGAGACTTCTAGGCATGTAGACAAAATAGACATGTCAATGGAGAAATGTGCATGCAGACAGACATGTCAACAGACAGATAGATTGATAATGGAATACTTTCAGTATTCGCAGACAAGGAACGCTACATCATCGTTAGAAAGTACATGATTGCAGATAATTAGGTGCATAACATAGCTTGGGCAAATAGCTACACACCAACAAGTAAAATACATGTGTGCAAATAGATAGAGAAGAAGATAGGCAAACAGACAGACATAAAGACAGTCAGAGACATGACCGATACACTGAGAGGCAAGTGGACAAATAGTCATACAGACATATAGATGTTAAATACATGTTCCCCGTAACTACTGTGAGTCCATACCAGCATGAATGAACAGATGTTTGCCGGTGAATATGTACATGTCTTCAAGTGAAATTACACTAGCAAAGTTGAGTACATCCTTGTAAATTTCATCATTGGGATATAGTAGCAATGTAACCCACACATTTGCACACAAAATTAGTTAATCGTACAGACTGCTGAGAGAGTGCAGTAAGTTGCAGACAGATGAATATATGCTGCAAGAAGAAACTGAAGGGTGAAAGAATGCACCGAGTAACGATCTTGGTTTGTCTGAATAAAATTTTAAAAAAAAAGGCCTCAACAAGGGAATGTAAGAGCATGAGAAAAAAAAAGAAAAAACTACAAATAGAGAATAAGAAGGGACATGTAGCAGCAATAAAACAAGGAAAAAGTTTTTAAAGTGATCTAGCAATTACATCACGCAGTTAACAACTTGACCCCCCAAAAGGATGGAATATCATAAATTTGTTTGTGTCCTGCTATAAAGAGACATATGTCAGTGTGACAGGACGTAGCTCGTGGTCAGTCTTTGTTTATCTAATGGGTAATGGCTTTCGAAATTTACGAACCCAGCTGGAATAAATTCGATCTAGAGGAGGGAAAAACTTTTTCAATAGCCATGCCAATTAATGACACCGAAGTGACGATGACTGAAATGACGTAGAAATCACACAGATTTCTATGTTCTGCAGCCATGCATGTAATGATTGTTTTCTGAGTCCTCCAACCAATTGTTCTCATTTTTATTCTCCATTCCAAAGACCCAATTATAGGCCCATATATGGGACATTTTGAAGAGTGCATTTTGGTATTAAAGGGCCATTCAGGGTATAACCGTGATCTGCCCGCTTGATACCAAGTGCCATCTGCAAACTCACTTGGATGTTTTTGCTTCCTGTCTCCAACCCACAATTTAAAGAGCAATGCACTACCAATGATGACATGTATGTATCTCTTGATTGGCAGTGAGAGAGTACACTGCACACAAACAGTAGTTCAAAATCAGACGACATAATTTTATCTGTAAACTTTACGGTGTAATATTACCTTGAGAGTGATGATCACGTATAAGCCCAAGTTTTTTTACTCCTCTATTTTATCCTACATAGTATTGTGTAGCATGCCCGCCTTGTTGGCAAGGTAAGTGATCCATATGTATATGTTGAATTGTTGCATGAACAAATATTATTTGTGGGTTAATCATAAATGTAAATTGTATGTATGTGAGATAGGGATCAGACTTTTCACTCCAGTATAAAGTGCTATTCATGCATAAACTGCATAACTTTTTATTCAAGACAGAATTCGAAAGCAGGAACTCTATACTTTTTTCAACAGAAATACATTACTTCTTCCCCATATGTTTGGAAGGTGAAACATCGTCCGAAAGAGGGGAAACCACCCGTAGCTAGTAACCATAGTAACCAGGAGGTCCCATCGACTGTCAAGCAAAAGGAACCGCTCTCTGATGGAGAGGTAGATGATGAAGAGCAGATACCATTGAGGTCAATGGTGAGATGATTACTCTAAGAGTAGCTTAAAGTGATTGCATGCGTAGGCAAAAAGTAAAAACATTGGAAATTCATCTCCAAAAGTTTGGTAAGGCTTTTAATTACACCATACAGACAATCTGGGAAAATAAATAGGTTTCAGTTGGTAATTCTGCCATACAATTTCAAATTATTCTAACATAACGACAAAAACTGTAGATAACTATTATGTAGTGGTTGACAGTTTTCATTCAAATCAATGGTGTGCTTCTTTGAACAAGTCAATGGGAAGTATACTAGTATTGAATATTCAGTTAGTCAAAACAACTCGGGATCACTGACGCCGCAATGTTGAGTTCAGTTTGTAGGTTATTTGTAAATACAGTGTTTCATTCCACCAAATACTACAATTCCCGATACCTACCAAGGAGCGACGACTTGAGTAGTATGTTTTTGCTACGCTAGTGAGACCTATACTGTTGCATATTCGTTATATAGGCACTTACAGTAAGGAATGTTAATTTTCAAATATGATTTCTGTTTTTTACTGTTTTTTTGCCAATTCCGTTGCTTTTCGCAGTAGTTACTGTCATTTTCCTTCATTGAAAGACATAGGACATTCATGTACAACCTCACGTGTACATTTAAAAATAAAGAAAAAGTTAAGATCAAACGTAATCTTATCTTTTTGGTTTTTTGAACACACACGCATTCACTTCAAGTGTATGTCTGCTGTTGTCAGTGCTTGCCACACTAAAGTGTCCAAGAAAAGAACACCAAACAGTAAAGGGCGCTACCAAGATTACCCCAATAGTGAGGTTTTGTAATATCATTGTCACACATCAGAATGTGTGCCTGGCATGTGCAACATCGTTCCAGTATCAAAGCCACGTAACTTCACAATGGTCGAAAAATAGTTTCCAATGAAGCATCCTTTTGGGTCTTTTCGTAACAGATTGTGTTAGCCTGAAAAACGTTTTGCATGAGCCCAAAATAAATGTTGTGCAACAGTTGCAACGGTCACCCTGTGTGTACTTCTATATGTAAAAGCCCACAGTACAGTTCAAACTTATCATGAATGTGCATTTTTTTTCCCCCTCACCTCATTTGCGGGAGAGAACGGACAATCTTTTATTCCCACAGATTGCCCTCTCTGGGGAAAGTTGCAGGAAATACCAGCCATTTTGCTCTGTTTTGCCGAACCCACACTGCACCAGCACCGCTATCGTCCGCAATTTACTCCAACCGTCTCATCGTCACCGGCGGTGCCAATATTGATAATGGAGCTTACTAAAGTAAAGTACAGACACAGTGGCTTTCTGAATGATTAGGTTGAACAGTAGCTAATAAATAAATCCCTTCAAGGATGTATCACAAAATCTCGATCAACTTTCAATCATCAGCAACAAGTAAAATCGACGACTTTTTGCGTACAGTTTGCCTGTTCTTTTTACTCATGCTTGATATTTTTTGAATTTTCAAAGTAAGCAATCTTAACAAATATTTCCAGAAGCTAACTATATACCTCCTATCCTATGTGCAATATCAATTGGAAAATATAACCTTAGGCCTGTATTTGCAACATAATCTGCAGCATGGCAGTTCATTGCAAGCCTGTGAGAATTACTACAGGACTACACTTCATTGATGTAGAGAATACCATAAAAGCAAAAGTATCTGTTCAATTACTTTTACATGAAAGTGGCACGTATTTGTGAAGTAATTTGGTAAAATACCAGCACTATTGGTAAGCCTGCTTTAAAGGATGTTTTCAAGTACCGCTAACGTCAAGCTAACATTATACAATGTATGAACTTCTTAAATCAACATTGCTTCGTTGATGGTTTTACACAGTAAGTCAATGGCACAATCTTGCACTTGAACCATCGACATTGTTTTCCAAGAGGCAGAAATCAGACTTGCTTTTAAGTCATTTTCAAATTCTGAGGCAAGAGGGAATATTAGTACGTTCAACCCCATCGTAAAAGTAGCATTCTCCAGAAGTGAACAAATAGAGACCAGCAGGCACAGGTCCTGGGGAACCTGCCACCTAAGAAAAGGGGTTCGAGCCTTTACAGGTATCTTGGCTTGCAAAGGTTTCTAGGATAAGTTTACCGCACAAAGTAACAGGCACAATACTACACTGCAGCTGTGAACATCCGCAGCCTGGCAGGCTTTCTAGTTTGGAGGCCCGAAGACAGCAATAAGTACCCCGGGTAACCCAGCCTGTAGGATTTTTCAAGCACTGCTTGCTACTCAGTGATAACAACAAAGGCCCTAGAATGTACAGCACTCTGAGAGACGATGATTTCGTTTGTTTCTTTGACATATGTACTGTAGGTGATTTTCCTTGCATCTACTTAAACTAGAAAAGAATGTTATATCACAGTCAATGAAGACAACACCCTGGTATGTGAAGCACATGCAGCATTTCTCTAGTACCAAATCTTATGTAGCACCACACTCAGTTGCATCAGATGTAGGTCCAGCATGTACAACACCAGGGAAGGCATGACCCCCTTCTCTTCCTTGAACATCCAAAGATTATTATTCTAGGCTTGTCATGGCATTTGAGTACTTCAAAGACCAAAGTTATGTTGTATCATAGTCAGTCATAAGAGCATCTGCCTAGCATGTGCCTGGCATGTGACTAGCATGTGCCTAGCATGTGCCTAGCATGTGCAACATAATTTCTAGTCGCAAAGCTATGTGATTTCCTCCTCGCTTGTTGCAACATTGGCTGACCATGTGCAATACTGCAGTGTGAGGAATGATGACTTTATTTGTTAGACTCAGAAAGGTAACTATTTTTTTTCATTTGTCATGACGACTATGACAAGTTTTATTCTTTCTTTACACCATTTAGCAACATCAAAGATTGATCACAGGTCTTTGTGGTACATATATTCTGTATCCAGGATGCCACACTGGTGTTAAATCTTTTAAGGGACAAATTCAAAGATGACAGCAGCCTCTCTTGACAGGCATCATCTCAACCATGTGTTCTCTGTGTGCTCCACAGATTTTCAAGAGGTTGGGGGGCAGCCACTCATGAAGGAGAGGGGGTTTAAGGGAGTTCCCTACCTCCTCCAGAAATGTTTGATAATTGAGATGCTAAACAATGCAAAACAGTGCAAGTTAGAGATGGTTTTTGCCCGATTTAAGATGGCAGTGGCCTATTGTCAACTATTTTTCTGCCAAGTAGACCTTTTTAATCAGCGGGATCTCTGTTGAGCAGGCGGTCACTATTTCGGGGGTGACAGGTATTACTTGGAGTGAGCTGCCCCCCAGCCCAATACCCCTGTGAAGAATACAGATTGTTCCAAATATTCTAATAACACTCACTGTCTGATCACACAGAAGGACGTGTATATGTATCGTATTGTTGTGCATCCTTTGGAAATAGGTACCACCAGGAAATCTTATCACTGGACTTCATTTATAAGAAATGTTTGTATCAAGTCATGCACTGAGTCTGAGGATGTGTCAAGCCGTGTGCTAGAACAGGAGATCCACGTTGATTCTATTGGACTTTGTTAGAACAGGTATTCTGGCTTTGGTCACGATGCACTTTGAATTGTCGGACTCTGTGCCAGAACGGTTGGTCCTCTTTAGAATTGTTGAACCGTGTGTTAGAATATGGATGATCCACTTTGCTTCGTCGGACAGTATCCTTGTGTGTCATTTTGACACACAATATTGCAGATGCACCGTGATATGGCAGACAGTTTCACTAAAGCATGTAATTTGCTCATACTTACCCTGTATTGATCTACAGTATATTCTCTGTTCCAGTTTTCCAGTGCCTAACTTTGTCTTGATAAAGAATCAACAATATAAGACAGAGAGAAAATGGCTGTGGCTGTGTGAGAGAGTTTGTTAACTGTGTGAAAAAAAGGTCACGTAAAGGACTTAGAGGAAATATCAAATGAAGAATGTTTTAGTATGTGACAGCAAACTGTCTGATCAACTGTGAGTCATAAGTTGTGTCTGATGCTTTGTTTTGTTTTATTTGTTTGTTTCCACAACATGTGATTCTAAGATAATATGTATAATGTGAGATAGAAGAAGGAAGCAAGCTAAACAGCGACAGAGTTTGTTTCCACAACATGTGATTCAAGTATGATATGCATAATGTGAGATATGATAATGAAGGAAGGAAGCTAAAAAAATTACTGAGCACTGTCTGCATCGAGTGTCCAGGTGCCCAGGCACCCAACTGAGGATGTCACAATTTGGTATTGAAATTTGCTTTGTAGATCCAACTTTCACCAGTGTAAGTGTACATGTGACAAACCTTAGCAGAAATCTAAATAAGAACAACCTCATTGTCACGTATTGGTAGATGGTATTTTGTGTACCATGTGCAACTAAAACTTTAAGCCTACTGTAATTAATGTACAAAATTGATTTCTTGTTGTGATGATTTCACAACGAACTTGAAGCCTAATGGAAGTTATATTTTTGAGTACCCATGTCCTGGACCTACCATGAATAGTCAATACCCAGGTCCACATTTCTGACCTGGTGCAAGCACTATTAAATATGTAAAATGCCAGATGTGATATAAGCTTCAACACGATTTGAAGGAAGTGAGCTAAAAATCCCCCCAGGGGGCTTGTTGGGAGCTCACTTTCCAAAGTAACAGTAACAGAGATGATGAATAAATGAGAGATGATGAATCATTGAACAAAAGTTACAGGATTATTTCATACCATCCATAAATTGGAAGAATGTGTGCCCTGTAGTGGAATTTCCCAATAGTAGATTTACTGTATGTCAGTTTTAGAGATTACTTCCCTGAGAGTGGAGTGATGGTATCTAATGTTTATAGACAATAGTAGAGTGATGATGGCTAAGATTTGTATATGAATTCCCCAACAGTGAAGTGATGATATCTCAGGTTTGTAGTGGAATTTCCTAATTGTAGTGTGATTCTGTCTTAGTTTTATAGATCTGTTCTCTGATGGTGGAGTGATGGTATATAAGGTTTACAGATGTTTACTCTTATAGTAGATTGGTGATAGCTAAGGTTTTAGATGAATTCCCCAACTGTGAAGTGATGATATGTCAGGTTTGTAGTTGAGTTCTCTAATAGTAGAGTGATGATATCTTAGTTGTATAGATTAGCTCCCTGACAGTGGAGTGATGGTATCTAAGGTTCATAGATGAATTCTCTAAAAGTAGAGTGATGATAGCTAAGATTTTTAGATGAATTCCCCAACAGTGAAGTGATGATATGCCAGGTTTGTAGTTGGGTTTTCTAATGGTAGAGTGATGATGTCAGTTCCCTAACAGTGGAGTGATGGTATCTAAGGTTTATAGATGAATTCTCTGATAGTAGAGCGATGATAGCTAAGGCTTGTAGATGAATTCTCCAACAGTGAAGTGATGATATCTCAGGTTTTAGTTGAGATTACTAATGGTATGGTATCTTAGTTTACACATTACAACTCTAAGAAAACTCTCTAGTATTAAAAACATTCTTGATATCATTAATTTTATAGATTAGTTCACTAACAGTGCAGTGATGGTATCTAAGGTTCATAGATGAATTCTCTAATAGTAGAGTGATGATAGCTAAATTTTTTAGGTGGATTCTTTTGCAGTAGACTGATAATACATATCTAAGATTTGTCAATGAATTTTCTGAGAGTGAAGTGGAGATATTTCATATTTATAGATGAATCCCCAGAGAGAAGTGAAGATAGCTCAAGTTGATAAGTGAATTCCTCAGTATTGGAGTGATGACATCTAAGGGTTTTAGATGAATTCCCAAAACCATAGAGCACAATCTGCCAGAAAAAAAAGTCAGTTCCGTACATTCTCATTGAAGCTGTAATTTTTGTCATGTGGGAATACAACGTGTTCATGTAAATTTGAAAACTGAGACAAATGGAAGTATGCTTTTCGAAGAAACTGAGATTGTACCCACAGTTACTGAGTTTAATGGATTTGTTTGTCGGGTGCAGACTACCATTTTAATACTTTAACCAGGATATCATCCATTCTGACTCTATAATGTGACAAACTGTGTACGTCTCTTTTACCCTTTTCATAATACACTTAATGTGCATTGGCTGACATCATAGAAAAGAATGAATACATATGCAGTTGATGTAATTACTTCTTTCATCCCAGTCTGCAGTCATGTTTGGCAGTGTCTGTTATGTACACATTACGGTTTGCCAACAGACCTGTGATATCAAGTCCTTAGAGTGACAGTGACTCATGTCTGCCAATGTCTCTCTGTTTTAGCTGTCTATATATATCCGTGTTTTATCTGTCTGTCTACCTGTCTGTTAATCTGTCTGTCCATCTGTCTGTGTCACGTGAAAGAATTAGCCTGTCGAGACTCACCATGCAGCTCCAGGATTTGAATGTAACATTTCGTCTGATTTTCAGAAACGCAAGAAAGCATTTGCACCAGACCAAAGGAAGATCCCACATCCAACGAAAAAGACCAAGAAGGACATCGTCGACCAAATTCCAGACTTCGGCAGCGGTGGTGCAAAGGCAGTTTTCCAACCGTTCAACTACAAAACAGCAACACATCAACGTTTCACAGGTATGTAACACTGGCCAGTGGCTTACATTACTTTACATTAATATCCCACACAGAAATTTTCTGACTCATTGCTCTTTTCTGGTTACATGTGTCGTTGTCCATATTTGCTGAATGTCTGGAAATAGTACACTAAAGGGAGAGAAGAAAGAGGACATTGTTTTTTTTTTGTGGATGTTACGTCAAGAACATATTCGATTCACTTACGTTTATGCGGAGTTGTGCATCTGCAGGAAGCTACCAGACTACCAGGAAGATTTACTGCCCCATTGCTATGTCTGCTATATGTGTTTCCTTCGGCACGTACCTGTCCACATGCAAGTGTTGAATGCCCTCCTACTGTGCCAGAGACAACTGGTAACCTTTAACACTGCCTATACCCTCACCCTTATTGTGAACAAAATTGATTTTTCTGCTGCGATCATGCTTTCAACTTGCAATTCTTGCTTTTACGTAGGATGAACATTCAGAATTAATGACCCTCAAATATCCATTTCCATTTCAGATCAGTCTCATCACCCTGAGGAGTCTTCTAAAAGGCCACAAGGACGTGGTAGAAAGAGATATTTTAAGGTTTGTTTCTTTCCAACTTTTCCCTTCGTGAGTCCTACAGGTACGTCCTAGGGGCTGCTGTTCCAGCATAGCGAACATTTACATCCTTGTCGGATACTGTCTGTAGCTGTTTTGCTTCCAACATGTGAACACTTACTACTTTGTTGATCGCTGGCTCAGGGTGATTAGAATGAGAAGATGCCATATTGTTTGTGAAGATACAAGTCCGGTTAGTTAACTGAGTAACGCTGCTTGCGTTCACTCGACTCAATTGCAACCAGAGGTATCTGCAGAATTTTGCATAACAAGAATGAGTCGTCTTTAAATGCCGTCAGAAATCTTGCAAGCACTACCGGAGAATGACTCTTCCTAAAAAGTGGACAAAAATTGAAATTAACAAATAAACTATAATTTGTGTTCACACCAAATCATTGAGCACATGACATTTCAAAAATAATTGAATCAAGGCGAATGAAACAGTGACACGACTGAGACTGTTGGACATTTTTTTGCTGTCCATAGTTAAATGTAAACCTGAAAGTTGTTCACGTATTACACAATTTTAGGAGAACACATCCGAAATTGTTCCCTGAAATATGTCATATGTTGTGTTTGGTGCAACCAGTCCTATAAAAAGGGAAATAATAGACTAGGACCATCACTGATCTTTGGAGTAAAACAGGAAGAAATTCTCCATAATATGTAAATAGTGATATCCTAACATAGTTTGGTATGCCAGTAGCAAGAAGCCTATCCACCTTCATGGTCACATATTTGGTGTTACTACACACGTTGGACTAAGTTTCACTCGTCAGAAACGGTACAGGAACATTCTCGCAACATTTCAGTTTAATTAGTCATAACATGCATGATTTCAAATTTGATGGATGGTGACAAGAACCAATGACTCTGACATGCCATTGCACATGCACGATACAAACAATTCTCCCCTTGTGTCACCATGGCGAATGGTCAGCTTGGTTGGTCGGGTGTTTCCGAGACATCTGTTTCCCTGCTGAGCATAGGAGACTAGTGTTTAGTGAAATTTTTGGCAAGAATTTCGACCGACTCGTTTTATTGCAGATTGGCGGTTCTGTTCGACGATGGACAATTCTGAGTAGTCACAAAATATTTGCATGTAGTAGTCACCCAAAATACTCAGATTCGCTTTTTTAATTTAAAACCAAATGCGACTAAACACTCCAAAAACATAGCTCATCCTTCGATTAAACTGCGTATGTTTTCTTTTTCCTGCAAAAACTATGACACCTGTACACTATGGTGGTCACAAAGAAAATATCCATTTTGACTGACAAGGATTAAAGGCGAAAAAAAAGTGCATAGTTTGTTGATATTAAATTGTCAGTTTTTACATGTTGTGGAAAGGCTTGTCGAAAACATCGTTCATCTGATGGTTTTCTTTTGGCCATTTTGATGCGTCTCTCGACCTGAATTTGAAGTGTTACCTCAGCAATCCTTTTCACGACAGAAAATTCTTAAACGAGGTACCATTGACACTGCTAGTGACATGCTTTGTATGTGTAGCATATTGTCAGTATTACCCCCTTTAATTTACTACAACATATCTGGTTTGTTTTTCACATATATGTCTGTACATGAGCTTTTCCTGCACTTAAAGGGATGCTGTTTGGTAGCTAATCTTTTTTTCTCTTTGTAGTTGTATGAGATTTTACGGTGAGTCGACTTTGAATTATCCATTCATAGAAGTTATCTACAGAAAAGAATGGTTGCCACAGCTGGGTCACTGTGAGTTATCTAGCTATTGGAATGGGGGGAAGCTGTGAGTCACTTTGAGTTATCTGTTTAACATATGGTTGGAGCTGAGCTACATTTAGTAATTCACTTTTGAGAATGATTACAGCTAAGTGACTCTTCAATAGTTGGAACTTATTGTCAACAGTTGGAACTTAAAATGAATTTGAGTCAAAGTTCCTGCTCATAGAGGTGGTCTGAGCTACATGACTGTAAGTTTTTTCTGTTCATGAGAATGATAAATAAAGATTTCATGATTTTCAGTTTTTTTACATTGGTCAGGCTTAGTGATTTTGTGTCACCCTTCCGTGCTGTAATGGGCACAGCTGACTTACTCTGAGTTTCCTATAAGAATGGCTGGAGCTGGCATGACTTTTGAGTAATCCATTTCATAAGAATAGTTTGAGCTAAGTGTAGTTTGAGTCATCTACTCTTTGAGAATGATTAGAGCTGAAGTGACTGTAAGTTTATTTACTTGCTTGGAGCGTAAAGTGACTGTGACTAATTTCTTCATAACAGTGGTTGAATGTGAAGTGACTTTGAGCCATGATTTCATAAAAATTGTTTGTTTCATGAAAAAGTGACCTTCATGTATACCCAAGCATTTCCTACATGTACGTTTTTACTTTTACATTATTCTTTCTAACTGTGTCGGTCTGTTTGTGTGTCTGGTCTGTTGATCTGTCTGTCTGTCTGCATACCTAGCTTGTTGCCAATGTAGTAAGTGAATACAGTTTTAATGCCCTTTTCTAGAGTGGTTCAGAGTCACCGTACCAGTTTGTAAACCAGTCTTTTGTGTTTTTGTTCAGGTGAGCTATTGTGTAGAGACAAGGCACTGATAATTCTATCCAGGGACATTAAAAGGGAATGCCGGTCTTTTTTTTATGATGAAAGCTGCTCACATTTATAGTTTGTTCAGTCATGCACGGTTTCATTCATACACCTGCAACCTTGAGTTTTATGCTTGGGTGATCCTATGTCATCTTCTGCTGCTTTGTCTGTGGCTTTCTTGTGCCCCACTGTTTGTCAGGACATGTTTATTTCATCGTTTGCTTCACACATGAGACCTTAGTTCTGACAGGCAGTGTCAACGGGGATGAATGGGGGGGGACGTATCTTTGCACACCACTGCATTTTAATATGTACCTGCTCGCAGTTTATCGCATTTCTCTGCATGGCTACTTTTGAAATCTTTTTAACAAAATTTCTTCCTTTTAAGCAGATTGACTAATGAACATCTTTTAAAACTTTTTTTCTTTTCGTTTTCTTTTTTTTAAGGGAGGGGGGCAGACCTTAATTTTTGCCTTTTGGATGGGAGGAGTTTTTTGCATGTTTTTCTTGTTTCATTGCCAGCATCCTCGTCTTCCTTTGATCTTCACGACTCCCTTTTCTTCTTAATCCGATATGTCATCGACAGAAGTTGCCTCCACCGAGTGTAATAAGCGAGACAGAATGGCTCTCCCTCATTCAACTTTTTTTTTTCAGGGGGGAGTGAATCATTTATGAGTACCATTCTAGTATAGCCCCATCAAGATATGCTAGAAATCACAGAATCTTGCAAATCGTACAAACCAAAAGTCAAACAGGATCACTAATATCCCTGTTTCTTGTTTCTGATGAATGATTTGATATTTAATAACATCATATACATTTTAAACTGTTTTAGTTATGTCGTCACTAAAAAATGACTGATCAGATAAAATACCAAGGTGAGACGATCGAAAAAAAGTCAGAAATGTTTGCTAGTCATTACCGTCTTTCTGCTAAGTTTATGTTTAAGCTTTGATCCATTGAAATGTATTCTTTACTTATATATTTGCAAAATATGGACCATATTTAACAGAGATACAAGCAGATGTGGTGTACAATATACATGGCATTAACAGTAACACAGCAAATATGGTGTACAATATGTATAGACAGTAGCACCAGCAATTGTGCACAATATTAATTACTCTATTATACAACAATACAAGCAGATGTGTTGTACAATATACACTGTATAAAACAGTGACACAGGCAAATTTAATGTGTGTTATATGCACTCAGTTAAACAGTAATTTAAGCAAAATGTGGTGTAGAATATATGCTGTACTTAATAAACAGTAATAAAAGCAAATGTGGTGTACAGTGTATGTATAATGCATTTCACAGCAATACAGGCAAATGTAGTGTGTAATATACACTGTATAAAACAGTAATTCAAGACTAATGTGGTGTACAATATGCACTATTAAACAGTAATTACAACCAAATGTGGTGTACAATATACACTGTACTTAATAAACAGTACTAGAAATGGGGTGTACAATGTATGTATAATGTATTTAACAGTAATACAGGCAAATGTAGTGTGTAATGTACATTGTATTAAATAGTAACTCATGTCCTAATATAGTGTACAGTATACACTGAATTAATGCGGTAATACAGTCAAATGTAGTGTGTAATATTAAATAGTAATTCAAGCCTAATGTAGTGTACAACATACACTGTATTATGCGGTAATACAGGCAAATGTAGTGTGTAATATACACTGTTTTAAAGCAGTAATTCAAGCCTAATGTGGTGTTCAATATGCACTGTAAATGGTGTATCATTACAAGCAAATGTGGTGTGCAATGTACTCTGTATGAAAAGGACTGCAAATTAAATGTGGTGTGCCCTATGGTATGTACATGTTAAACACTCTGGGGCATCGTGGTATCCAGTTGTGAACATATAGTGTTACTGGCAACAACATTGTTGATGTCTTGACACTGGGATATACATTTTGCCTTGGTTTATTGTGAGATTATTTGCTACAATGTCGTCGATGCGTAAAATTGGAATATAAATGTAGTGGAAATGATTGATCTCAATGGCACGCATGGAACCGTAATGTGTATCACCGCAGGTATGTGACGATATTAACTCTTCCAAAGATTAGAAATCATTGTCGTAATCACTCTAAGAATGTCCTTTTTGTAGGGCCTGTCTTGCCAGCAGCCCAATCTACCCAGGTCCAAATCTGAATGTTCCACGCGCCAAACAAATTACCAATTATCAGTTGCCACATGGTTACTATGCCACATGCACTTTGGTTGCACAATGAATCACCTGCCACCAATGCTCATTAGAGTGAGTTCTCCAATATTGAGACTTTTTACCTCCATTTGAAGGCCCTTGAAACAGAAACTGCTCAATCATCTTATCTTGACCCCTGCAGTGCCCTTTTGTGCTAATCCTTTCTTCTGCAAAATATACAAAAATTTTCCGACACTTCTCTGATTAACCAGTGAGACTCTAAGTACCAATGTCTGTTTAAGGTTGCATTGTTTGCAGACATGTCCGAGAACGCCGTCAGGGTGCTTTAATGTCGTTTGGCCGACTAATCGCTGCTAGGATTCAGTGTCTTGTATGGTATATGTACAGTTTACAGGTAAGGTGGATGGTAAGCTTTGGCCACATGGACAAAGCCAGGAACGCTGTTTACGAATTTGACCAGCAGTAACTTAAAACAGAGAGAATATTTAAAAATGTGTACCATAGCCTAGACATGTTTAGTGTGATAAATAGACACTGGTTCCAAGAGATAGAAATGTTGATAGTGAGAAGTAGAGATGCAGTTGGCTCTGTGTTGTTGACATTTTAGGCTAAGTGAGGCAGTTGTTTTGGCTATGATATTTGGACGTGTCAGCCTCTGAGAAGTAGACATGTTGGTTCTGGTAGTCATCTGGCTTGTTAGAGGTAGACATAGTTGACCCTGAGATGGATCATGTTGACTATGGTAGACATGTTGGCTTTCAGATGTATGCATGTTCAGTGACTCTAGTAGGCAAGTTTAATCTGAAATCACCACATGTTTGACGTTTAAAAGTAGACATGTTGGTTCTGGTAGTCATCTGGCTTGTGAGAGGTAGACATAGTTGACTTTTGGTGGAATCATGTTTCCTCTGACAGGTAGACATGTTGGCTGTGAAATGCACACATGTTGACTCTAGGAAGTAGACAACTTATAGACTCTGGGAGGTAGATGTTGATTGTGAGAGATATCGCCAAGTTGACTCTGACAGAATGTCATGTTGACTTTGATAGGTAGATCTGATGACTCTAAGAGGTAGATGTTGACTTTAATAGGTAGATGAACCGACTCAGAGTGATACAGCAGTCATGTTTGTTCTAGAGGTAGCCACGTTTGGTTCCGAGAGGTAGCTTCAGTGACTTTGAGAGGTATAGTCATGTTAACCTCTCGAGGTTGTCTTGTTGTTTCTCATAGGTAAATATGATGACTCTAAAAGGTAGATATGTTCACTCTGAGCGGCAGATGTGTTTATATGGAGAGGTAGAGTAGTCATGTTGACTCTAAGAGGTATAATCACGTTGGTACTTGAGGTCGTTATCAGTTGGTAGCTTAACGAACATCGCAAAGGACAATGCATGTTTAAGGCGGCCCTCTGAGACTATAGTCGTCTGTACAGTAAGGGCAAGGTCAGGAGGCACAAGTACTCGCTGTATACACTTCTCAGTCTACACTCTCTGTATCAGGAGTGGTAGATTGTGGCAACTGGTTCATTGGAGGGACATCTTTTTCAGTAATTGAATTTAAAGACTGAGGTAAATGTATTCACTTGTTGAATGCAACTTTAATATACAGTTGATTCTAAGGACTGTGCAGACATGGGAATGTACTTTCGTTTGTGTAGGCCGTGAAACATTGCACATTGATCTATTCACAAGGTGCAAGAACTCATGGTGGATGACAGTTTCTCAAGTGTTTGCTCAAGCTCCATTTCTAACAGATTTTGACTTGATTGATCAAACCGAAGTGCTTTTATATGGATTGATTGACAGCAGTTGTGCCAATAATAAAGGTAGGAACTGAGCCCTGCATGAGTGTTATAGTGATGAAAATGCGCCACCACGTTGAGACGTGAAAGGCCTTCATTATTTACCAGTTCAATGACCGAGACGAGGGAACAACAATGAACTGTTTAGTTGCACTTATCACAAGCCTCTTTTGTGAGGTAACTGTACAAATTGTCTAACACTCCGTCACACTTGCAGGCAGTGTGGACAATGTACCACAATTTCCTCAATTCAAGTAACTTGAACTTTCAATTAATTGCTGGCATGCATGCCAGCGTCTAACAGTCACATTGTTTTACGGCCATTGCCATGGCAACATGCAAATGTATGAAATCTGCTGTTCTCAATCACAGCCAAGTGTTCACTGAACCGAAAAATGCGAATAGATGCCAGTTAAGGAAAGTGCATTGGTCTCAGACTGTCTTTAAACAGGCTGATCCTGGATTCCAATTTGTCACGTACACTTTTGTACATTAACCATCGTGTGAACTTTACCTTCGCAGCTCTTTGCTCGGTTGGATATCCCATATCTGAAAACACCGACCACTCTACAAATCCAAAGGCAGCGGGAACATGTATATCACATTAAGGTAACATGAATGATGTGGAAGACTGCCACCCAAGGGTAATAGTCAGACCTGTATATGTGACAGTTAAAACTTGTGCATGAATCTAAGAGTACAATGTAGTAGTTACCAGGATGTATTGTATGAAACAGGAATACACAGTATGACTGTTTGTGCACTTGTTCTTCAAGAGTACTTGTACCCAGAAATAGCTGGGATATGTTGCATGACCCTGGAATACCTAGCTGTACAGAGAATGGCTTACATTTTGTCAAAGATAACATGATTACATAATCAATTTTGAGGGTTGTCATCAAGGCTGGTCTCAGCTTGAAAGCTCATGTCTGGAGCGGCCACAAAACCTCACTGCCTCCATGTAGATAGTGTTACAAGCATCTGTTCAAGGCTAGCTACGGCCTCAGTCTGCCGGGACTAGACTGCAACAAGTCACGTCCCTTACCAGTGAAAAGATCGATCCAAAATGGTGTCAGATTTAGCAGTACTTTTCTAAGACAATGTTGACTGAATTAAAACAAAATGATTCCGTATCAATCCTTGTAATGATAGAACAAAAGAATGATAACTGTAAGTGGATCTTGCCAAGTCTGACATAACGTGCGTCTGACATACTAGTCCTATGTGCACCTCATTACTGGAAAGCGTAACGTATGTCCGTCTTACAGTACCTTTGTAGACCTGTTTGCACACCATTCCGGGATAGCATTGTGTGTGGTCTTACCATGCTCGACCTGTATTCACACCATTCCTGGATGGCATTGTTTGCAGTCCTACCATGCTTGGCCTTTATGCAAATCGAGTCTGAACATGGTCATGTAATGCTACATTGTGTGTGTACACTATGTAGGGAGCATATGTGTACAGTGCACATCATGTCTGGGCAATACCGTATGTGGTCTCACCATGCTAGTGCTGCATGCATACCATGTCCGGACAGTATTGTTTGTGGTATTACCATGTTAGGCATGTGTGCACACCATGTCCAGACAGTATTGTATGTGGTTTCACCATGCTAGGCGTTACCATGCTACTGGTGCATGCACACAATATTTGGACAGTATCATATTTGGTCTTACCAACTAGTGCTGTGTGCACACCATGTCTGGACACCATCATATGTGGTCTTACCATGCTAGTCATGTGAAGATGCTCAAGCTCTTTGCAGTGCATGTAATAAAACAACTCCTTTGATTATCTTTTTGGAGTAATGTCCTTTTGAGCATCTCAACATTAGCACTTAGTGGTTTTCACCTCATGCGACAGAACACAGATAAGTCTGCCATCTCTCACAATCAACCAAAAGTCAGATGGGAACTATTTATGGACAAACCTTTACAGCTGGGCTTCCAAAAACATGAACTGGAAGTTCTGTGATGGAGGATATCAAGAGGGATATATGACGTCCAAACGTTGGTCCTTCCATCAAGTATATATAATGTCCAAGCTAATTACTCCACCATTAGTTCCCACATGAAGAATGTATTACGTCCAAGTCTTGCTCCACCGTCGGTTTCACCCGTGAAGGATAAACAGTACGATGTCCAAGCTTAACTAACCGTTGTCTCCCAAAAGGATGAAAGATATGTCACTACTGGTTCTTGTTGAAGGATGTGGGACGTCAAAGCTTATGCCAGCATTCACTGTCCCAAGGATTATGATGCTCAAGCTTTACCCTTCCACTGGTTCTTCCAAGAACATCAGATGTCAGAGTATTGGTTCTCCTGAAAGTATTTATGATGAGCCAGCTTTTTCTGTCGTTGGTTTTCGCATGGACATGCTATGTCCTAGTTTCTTCCAGCATGATGTTCCAGCCTCATTTCTTCTTGAACATAGAAGAATACATTATGTCCAATTTTATTCAAGCAATGGTTTTCCCCAAGGGTGTATGATGTTCAAGCCTATTTCACACAGCTTTGGTTCTCCCAAGGGTATATGATTTCTCAGGATTGGTTTTGCTGGAACTGGGGGATATTTGATATGTGAGACTCTGAGCTTACCCCAGCAATAGTAGCTGATACACCTGTGTTATGCAAGTTCCAATTACTCTGTAGTGTGCGTGAAGGATGTTTAAGGATATATTTAACAAAGGAAAACCGTTGTACAGCCTTCCAAGTAGTCCTGATTGTTCAAGTATAGTTTTTCAAATAAGAGGACGCCATTGGGTAGTACAATAAATTCATGTCCAAGAAAATATGAAGTTTTTATGAATGTACTTTTTATTCACCTGCAGGTCGCCATGTTGTTGTAAAATTACTTGATCGTGACGTCACACATGCACCTGCCCATATCACTTAGTATTAGCAGTGCATGTGATACGTCATACATTTCCAAAATTGTTGACACACTGTACAACAATGGCAGAAAGTTTGATGTTATATTTAGAGAGAAGTAATTACAAAAGTAAAACCATTACTGTGGTTATTGTTTGCATATGTATGCACATTAAGTGTAGGTTGAGACTGCAAACCCACTATAGTTCCTCTTTAAATATGGTATCATCAACACTTACTGTAACAAGATAAAAACCTCAACTCACATTGTTCTTTCCCTTTTTTTTTTTGTTAATGATGAAACAAAAGAAGTTTTTATAATGTTCGTACCTTTGTAGACCCGTATTACACAACAATCCTGGATAACATTGTCTGTGGTCTTACCATGGTAGACCTGTCTTTACAAGGTTTCTGCATGGCGTTGTATGCAGTCTTACCACGCAAATGCAGATCGTGTCTGAATGTGGTCATGCAATTGACAGAGTGTGTGAATACACTCTACATTTGAAGAGAGCATTATACAATGCTAAGTATGTGCGCACAGCGCGCACCATGCCTGCACTCTATCATATGTGGACTTTACAACTAGTGCTCCGTGCACGCTCATGTTCTAGGCAGCATCGTATGAGGACTTACTATGCTAGGCGTGTGCGCACACTATGTTTGGACGGTATCGTATTTATCGTCTTACCATGCTAGCGCTGGGTGCACACCTTGTTTGGACGGTATCGTATTTGGTCTTACCATGCTAGTGCTGGGTGCACACCATGTGTGGACAGTATCATACTGTGTGTGGTCCTACCGTGTGATACAGCATAGGGGTTTTCATAAAGTTGGAAGTTTGGTCAGTTTTCATCCTGCAGCACTGATTATGTGCATCATTACCTACAAGGAACCACCATGTGTCAATGATAGCGACCCCACCGTGAACTCACCCACTGTATATACCTAAGGTTCCAAACACAGACAAACCTTCACAGGCAATCTCCTTTCAGTGCTTCACCCAGTGACTGATAACATAAAACCATGTCATAAAATGTACTAATGATTATTTAAGGTGTGGAATGAAGTGGTTTTTTTTTCTTTCATCACATAGTCTGATTTCATTATCAGGTGGGTGAACAGAAACTGTTTTGTAATTGGACATTAAATCATATTAAGCTCTTGTTATGCTCAACTGATGAACTCATTTTGCAGAGACTGTCCCAGTTATCGGTGATCATGTATGTTGTCTCTGGTATGTCTATATCCCGTTTAGTTTGGTATGTCTCTATCCCTTTTAATGTATGGTTTTGATTTGACATGATTCTATATTGATGTGGTATGTCTATATACGAATAATGTGGTATGTCTCTATCACTTTGATTTGATATATCTGTATACCTTTAATATGTGGTATAGCTGGATACATTTGATATGTGGTATGTCGGCATCCATTTGATGTGGTACGTCTGTGTAGCTTTGATGTGGTATGTCTGTGTCCCTTTTAATTTGGTATATCTGTATTTGTTTTGATTTGACATGCTTCTACCCCTGTGATGTGGTGTTTCTGTATACGTTTGATGTGGTATGTTGGTTTGTGTTATGTCTGTAAACTTTTGATGTGGTATGTCTGCATCCCTTTGAGTAGGTATGTTAGTATATAGTTTGATGTGGTATGTTGGTATACTTTTGATTTGGTAGACATGTCTGCATCCCTTTTGATGTGGTATGTCTGTATACATTTGATGTGGTATGTCTGGATACCTTTGTTGTGTTATCTCTGTAAACTTTTGATGTGGTATATCTGCATCCCTTTGATGTGGTATTTTTGTACACATGTGATTGGTATACTTTTGATTTAGTATACATTCATCCCTTTGATGTGGTATGTCCGTACACATTTGATGTGGTATGTCTGTATGCATTTGCTGTGTTATTTCTGTAAACTTTTGATGTGGTGTATCTGCATCCCTTCGATGTGGAATTTCTGTACACATTTGATGTGGTATGTCGGTATACTTTTGATTTAGTATACATACATCCCTTTGATGTGGTATGTCTGTACACATTTGATGTGGTATGTCTGTATACCTTTGTTGTGTTATTTCTGTAAACTTTTGATGTGGTATATCTGCATCCCTTTGATGTGGTATTTCTGTACACATTTGATGTGGTATGTTGGTATACTTTTGATTTGGTATGTATGTCTGCCTCCCTTTGATGTGGTATGTCTGTATACCTTTGATGTGCTACATCTGTACGCCTTTGATGTGACATATTTACATCTCTCTTGAGTTCAACGACACGTTTTTATCCTCGTGTATCAGTCTTTCTGCATCTCTTTGATGTGCTGTGTGTCTGTATCTCTTTGATGTATACATGTCTGTGTGCCCTTTGATATGGAACATCTGTATCCTTTCCTGTGGTATGTCTATATCCTTTTGATGTGTTATATCTGTTTCCCTATGGTGTGAAAATCTAAACATGTCAAGTTTTCAACATTATTTTAATGCAAATACTGACCAAAAAGTGATCTAAAGTCAATCAAAAGTGAAAGTACGACTGCAAAACGATTGCCCTCACATTGGGAAAAAGTCCAAAGAAAAGTGGGAACTAAAATTTATACTATTTTGAACTTGGTTAGTTTAGAATTCAGGCTTATTTGAGTTTACCACACACAACAGGGTTTAGTCAGCTTTACTGCTTGCTGAACCGTGAAATGTACTATCACAAGCAAATAGAATTAAGAAATTCTTTGTCATATTCTAGTTGTTACATGTATATTAACTTGCAGTAGTTTGTGTACACAGGAATCTGGTACTGGCATTGTGTAATGTACAGAAGCTGCTGTTTGTGACACACTGGCTCAAGTTGTATGACTGTGCTGTACGGCAAGTGGATGACTTGGTTTTAAGCACCTCTGAATGGCTATTTCATCTGCACATGAAACTCATCACTGACTATGAAATGGTTGCACTTGTACAAATCATCTGGCAATGTTCATTAGATGGAATGCCGTGAATTTCAGTTCTGACTGCATGTACAGTATATATATGCAAAGGGCAGCAGTGTGCCTGTTCTATTCTGAGGTCCCCCCTCTTCACTCAGGTGCAGACTGCATGGTGTCATATTTTTGTAGACTGACGGATCATTATTTCTAGGAGTACGGCTCTCCAGTTTTATTGTTTCGTATTTTGTTTTATGGACAACATTTAGAGTCTGCAAACGTGAAATGAAATGTCATGATTACGTAAAAGGAAGTCCACAAATGAGATTGAATGAAGACAGATCAAAACCTCAGTCCCATTTCAGATGGTTTGATGTAATTAATTCATTTGCAAATTTCCCCCATTGCACTGGGACCTCTAATTCAAGTCAAGTTTAATGTTGAATGTAGTAATGTCCACAAGATTTGACAGGAGAACTCCAAAGTTTTGAAAAGGACAGCCATGTGCTTCACATCAGTCATCGGTCGGACAATTAGCAGATATTGATTTAATTATCCTAAAGTATGTCAGAAGTTACACTCGAAGTCTCAACCACAAAGGGGCTTGTACCAGATTCTTCATTTAACATACTGTGCAGTACACAAACAGGTCCACTGAAATGAGTCTTGTACCATCATCATATCAAGTGCTTTATGTTACTACAGTTTCAGATCATTTGACTCGGGAGTAATCTTTATAGAAAACTACAGTAATTGAGAGATATATAAGATACTGGATTAAGACCAATACTTACTTACTGTGAGATACCAGAATTTCCCAAGGGGTAATTACCCGCCTTCCCTTTTCCCGGACCCTCAAAAGAAGAAAGGTTATGGGGATGGTTGTCGTGGAATCCGCAAGTTTGTGCATCTGGTCCATAGGCTAATGCAATGTGTGCAATTCAAAAGATTTCCAGAGTATCACGTTCAGTTTGATATAGGCGAAAGGGTTAACTTGAGAACCACTGCTTTCAATGAAAGTTACGTCTTTATAGTTACTGTAGGACATACTTATGCATTTCTCCACAATTCCCTTTGAAGGTATACTATGGCTTCTATAACAACAAATCATTTTACGTATTCAACCTATAATTACTTATATCACAAGGTGATTCATCTGTGTGCAGTATTGCATACAGGGTGTGTCTAAATGTGTAATAATTGAGCTCAGTCGATGTTGATTTTGCTGTAATGTCGTCTCCATATTCCTTCCAAATTGACATATTACACAAGCTGGGCCATATGGTTTGGACGATTGGCTTAAAAAGCTGGAAAGCGTCCAAATTTTGCATCTCAAGAAGTTCACAGTTTTGCTGATCATTTTGAGTTTGCCTGCATTGTACTGCGGGGAGCGGTAGAATTACATCCACGACAGGGATTATGAATACCGTGGGGGAACGGGACGGGGATGCAGCTACTTAGGTCCTGTACTGTGAATACTGTAGGTTGGAAAGGGGACACAGCTATGGCTGGCGCTATGTGAATAGACCTACTGTATAAGGATCAAGTGGTGGGGGAACAGCTGTGGATGTCACTATGAACATTGTAGGGAGGACTGCAGGGACCCAGCTATATGAAGAGAGAAGGGAGGGAGGGGACACAGCTTTGGCTGGCCCTATGAATGCTGTACATGGAGGGATGGGGGACACAACCATTGTGGGCATTATGAATACTGATAGGGAGGGATGGGGGACACAACCATTGTGGGCATTATGAATACTGATAGGGAGGGATGGGGACACGGCTATGATTGGCAATATAAATACTGATGGGGACGGGTAGGGATACAGATATGATTGGCATTACAAATGCTATATTAAAGGGAAATAAGGCATTTGTTCCACAGAAAACAACCATATTTAAAAAAACTTTTTTTTTTCAAGACAATGATAGATTGTTCAAAGTAAGGAAGAACAGTAACCCGCATTTCAAGAAATACTGTAAGTTTCCCACATGTATATAGAAATTCACCTATTTGTTTCCCAATAAGAATTTGTTCACGCAAACTTTTCAAAATTCAAGTGATGCATCTTCCGTTACTCATCACATGCATAATGTTTTGAGGAGATGAAGCTTTTCCACATGGTTTATTGATGAGACTGAATGGTTGAACAATGATTTAAGCTGTTTTTTTTTTTTTTGTATGCCCTGTCAATCTTTTCTAAACGCCCTGTTTAAGGAGTGGGGAAACACCTATCACTGGCATTATGCTTGTTATATGGAGAAGTGGAACACTCTCATGTTAGTATCTTGACTCTTTTCATGTACAATTTACCAGTAACTTGCATGATTGACCCAGTTGCAGTAATTCTAGACTTGGCACCAAAGTGAACTATGCTCTGAAACTTCGGGATACTTGCCAAGAGTCTTTGCTATTTCCAGATGTAGCAAGTAGGTATTTGGTCTGTGTCTGGGGTCCTGTTGGTACGGTACATTCAAGATTATTAAATGTATGATATTGCAGGTGTTTTGACTGTAGTTTCTCCATGTATCAAATAGACAAGTCTGTCCCTGGTGCATCAAATTCATGGGGGACAAAGTTATGACATCATCGAGAATGAGCTTAATTTTGTCACGCATACATTTACGTATATCTTCTTCTTAGTTTCCATTCTGTACAATGGGCATGATAAATTCCATTAAGAAATGCATAAAAGACAGTCTATAAAATTTGTCCTGTTCAAAGCAGTTTTGAATCATTTCTGCAATTTCTGGGTTCCATGATTTCTCAGGCTACTGACACATTTACTGTGCAAGTGGGCACAAAGATAAATTCATGCCGTGAAATCATTCTTGTAGCTGATTCCACCTATGCATGTTGATGATGTTCTTTTGCATACTGGTGAAAGGGTGTGGTCTAACTTTTTTTTGTCACAAACTCTGAAGCAGTTTTGCATTGTCACAACTAGGAAAACTGACAGATGCTCGCAATGGTCACTACATATGGAATATATAAATGTTTGCAGATTTGCACTTGGTTTCTATCAGTTACGAAAGTGAATTGCTTTTTGCTTTAAAGGGAAATAGGGCGTTTCTTTTAGAGAAGACATCCATATTTTTGAAACCATTTGTGGATGCAGAATGATAGATTATTCAAAATTAGGAAGGACAGTAGCCTTCTCTTCAAGAAATAAGCTCCTCACAGACAGAAATTCAATTATTTGTTGCTCAACACTAATTTGTTCACCCAAACTTTTCAAAATTCAAATGGTGCGTCTTCCGTTACTCATCACATGCACAATGTTTTGAGGAGATGAAGCTTTGGTAGATGTTTATTGATGACACTGAATGGTTTAACAATGATTACCGCTACTTTCTTTAGTATGTCATGTTGGGATGTTCTAAACGCCGTATTTCCCTTTAAAATGATTCTAAGCAGAAAATCATGGAAGTTACATTTTCCAGGAACCTCTATGCTTATTGAAACAAAACTTGATGTGATGATCGATGTTAGCCAATTACATCATGACGTGTTGCTGCATTCATAAGAGCCCCCCTGTATTGACAACACATAACAACAAACAAGGGCGCCCTCCTTGAGGTAATCAAAGGAACAGTAAATGTTGCTACAGTAAGCACGTGCAGATCAAATGACAGAGGCGCCGCACTTGAAGACGTGTACATGTTTAGCTTATCCTCAGGGAGGGTACTTCACTGTGTCACTGGGACCTCACATGCTAGATGTTCGTTTAAAATGTGTAAAATTTGCATGTGAATGAAACTTTAATAGTATCATATATGTTTTCAGAAGTTTTACTTGCGTATGCATTGATACAATAGGTGAACAATAAAAGTTAATTACATCTTGTCACTATGTTGGTTCATTTTAGTAATTTCTAGAAGAATTTTGTATTGGATGTGAATATCAGTGGAGTGGTTGGATTCATGTTTGAATTTCTCCACAAGTAGGGTGGTCGGGTCACCAGCAATCTGTCCTAATTCATCATGGTAAATTGTCCCACTCTTTACGGTGAAAAAATTGGCGCAAAAGCAGTATGGCTTTGCCCAACTGCTTTCTTTTAAAATGAATGTGAAAGTTATTCGATTAAAATTTTAAAATTCATAAGTAGCATTCAGCCCTTAACAGATCAGTGTGGAACTGAAGTATGTATCTGCAAAGGAGAAGAGAAAGACCTCTGTTTGGTCCATTTCCAAAATTCCCACTTTATGCTCAGACAAAAATGGTAACCCTGTCCACAACTGCTTGTTTGATTGTGGTGCAGCTTGGTGTGATATACTTGGACTGGTTTGAAGAATGTACTGTATGTATGTGTTTGTTTGTATCAGTTGTTGTTTTGGTATGCAGTTGCATATTGATGAGGAGGGTGTGGCTTAATGAAATTGCAAGTGTTCAACTCAATATTGGAATCACTGGTGTAACTTATTGAACCCAAATTTAGAGGGATTGCATTTAAGAATCATGCCTCTTTTTCTTTCTGAGTTTAATGTAACCCAGAACATTAATGTGGTAAGTGCGTTCAAATCTGTCCATTATCTTCACTTGTTCGCGTCTCGTTCTGCGGGTTCCATGTGACTGAATCTGGGTGTTGAATTTGTTGAGTATCCGAAAAGCATCATGGTTTATTTATATTATCCTTGAATAAACATAATTTGCATATTTTGCGGTATGAATTGCATTGCCTTAAAGTAAATACCAAGTCGTGGTATACAGTTTCCGTTGTATTTCAATTTGGAATTGCGTGACGGAATGGCAGTCTCAGTACATCACAACGCTTCAGTGCCGATGTCATACTTCTAGGGTCATATGGACAATTTTACATGCTGTGGCATAGCCCTGTGCATCATGTGAGTTCGTGCTTCACCTTTAGTGTTAAATCACTGGAACTACAAGGCATTTTGTAATTCTTTCATGTACTTTGAAGCACAGCAATTGAAGCAACAGTTTTGTTGTAATTTGGTAGGGATTGCTCTTTCCTGGTGTGTGCAGTTCTCGTGTGAACTTGATGCAATGTGCGGCGATTGCACCGAACGTTAACATAGCATTATTCTGTGTGTGTAGCGTATAACCCAGTTAGCTAGCAGTTGAGCAATCGAGTTAATATTTTCATGAGATCTAAATGGTCGTTCCTCCGGCGTCTCTCTCCAAGAATGTGAGTGTGTGCATCACCTAGAGAGATAGAGACCTACATCAAATTTGTGTCGCAAACCATCATTCAACGACTGAATTTCAGGATATTGCTTGTCGGTTCATGTGCACATACTTAATTTGCTCATACCTGCAAAAGGTTGCATATCATGTCCTCATTGCTAAACATACTGTAAGACTATGTGCATTGTGTGAACATCCAACTGTACCCAAGGGTGTACTTAATTAAGTCTCTGCTTGCTTCATAAAGTATGTCAGTTATATCAATGTGTGAGTACGTCACTTTGTCTAAGTACTGTCAGTCTCGTGTTTAACTTTCTGTGGCTTACACAGCTGAAATAATTCACAGGACTTAGTCAATCATACTACCTGTGTCCAAAAGCTCTCACAAATGAATACTCACAGAAAGATATTGATAAATGCCTGAATGTATGTATACCCCACTCCTGTACGTATCATAAAACAAGTACACTGTAGTCCTATACAGATGCACCCAATTTGACATGTAGGTACGTCGTAAATTGTAATTTTCGTTTCAATGTCCCAAAGAGTTTGATAATATTACAAAGAATGATCGCATGCTCTAAGTCTTCTTTGCTGAAGTTTATTTCAGCGACTAAGTCGTAGCTGTGTTAAGAATAACTTTCTAAACCACTCTGCCTCATTCTCTTTGAAAAGTTATAACCACAGTCAGTACAGCTACCTGTACGCCTCGAGGAAGCAAACGTAGATGCTTTGTCACTTGGGCTTAAATTGGTGCTGTTCACTGAATCAAAGCCACAGCTTTGATTGTGGGGATTTCCTTGGCCAGTGTGGTCGTATCCCCTGTGAAACTAGTGCACCTTTGAGTGGCTATTCCAGAGACCTGCCAGGATCGAGTTAGCTCTTCCATTCATTTAGCATATTAACTGGAAGCAGTTGAAATCACAGGCTGACTTCTTATGTCGTCTTTATGTAAATGAATGTTGCCCTCTCTCACCAAACACTTCATCACCTGTAGAGAGAGAAGACATCCAGAGAGGGCAACATTAAACTTAGTTATTGCAAACCGTTCCACATTGGCCAAGTCCTTGTGGTTTTTGTAGTGCCTCAAAATGTTTGTTGTGTCCATCCCAGTCTTGGTAACTTCATGAAAGGGCAAAACCAAAAATGGGAGGTGGGTATTCCAGGAAAGGCAAAATTACCAAAATAACATTTTGTCATATATCCTCCGAATAAATGGACGTGAAGAAAACCTCAACCGTTCAACAGTTGTCTGGACCTTCGTACAGCTATGTACACACTTGCTGAAACTAATTTTCATACCAATTTGACATCTTTGAAACGTTTTAAAGTTTGTGGGGGGACAACAGTATGAAGGTGAACAGCTCCATGTACATTAAGATTTGGTCATGCCCACTTATTCGGAGGTTGTCATGAAATTGTAGTGGCGCGATCATCCTTTTCCTTGAGTACCCTCGATCTGTGGGTTTCGTCCTTCCACACATTTTCCAAAAATGTGACAGACACAGCAGTCGTCACACTCATATCACTTTCTCCAACCCACTGCACTTCTCTTCTTCGGTAGTTCTACCTCGGTTTTTGAGTCGGACTTGTCGTGCAAACCCAGTCTATTTGTCATACCAATTCCCTGGAATTCTTGTCCATTTTTTTAAGCATTTCATCTAAGGTACAGTATAAATCGGGTTGTTTGGTAATATAGGAATGCCCCAAGCATTCACAAAGCATTCAAATCAAGATTAAAGTAACCATGCATGGTGAGGCTGTTTACAGCCAGTGCTACTGCAAGTAACTTCTTAAAAAGTCTCAAACCACATACTTTCAGTGTGGGCTGAGTTGGTTAAGTTAATGTGAAGTCATCCTAGTCCAGGTCAGATTTAGTGAGATGAAAGCATGAACTGAGGCTAGAATTGTAGCAGAAGAAAGATATTTACTTCACTCTTCACTGTACCTGTATGCTGCAACTATTGCACTTTTTTTTATCTCCCTCACACCAAGCTGTATTTGCAATAATTGAATGAGACAGGTGAGTTTGTCATTCTTGAATTTCAAAACAGTAGATTTTGTGATTTAAGGATGAAAGTAAAATTTTTGCCAGTTTTAAAATCAGAAGAATGTACTACAGTAGTCAATTGGGAACTCAAGAAATTAACCCAGGATTGAGCATGAAAATTCTTAAAAAAAATGTCTTAATAAAGTTTTCTGGTTTATCAGTTGTTGGTTTGGAGCCTATGTAGTCAGGCCTAAGCATGGAGTCAGGATTAAAGGGCAATTGGGCATTTAGAATATACTCACATTGCATACAAAGAAAATAGCTTGAATCATTGTTAAACCATTCGCTATCACCAACAAACATCTGCAAAAGCTTCATCTCCTCAAAACATGCACGTGATGAGTAACGGACGATTCATCATTCGAATTTTGAAAAGTTTGGGTGAACAAATTATTGTTGAATAACAAGTAACTGAATTTCTATCTGTGGGAAACTTACTTCTTTAAAAGAAGGCTATACTGTCCTTCCTTATTTTGAATAACCTATTGTTCAATGTCCACAAACATTGTTTTTAAAAATGTGGTTGTTTTCTGTAATACAAATGCCCTGTTTCCCTTTAAGTAACCCATGAAATTAAGTTTCATAAATAGTTGAGTTGTCAGAAAGTTGCATACATCCACAGTTCTAGCATTATGTACTGTATGTAGCAAACATCATCCCTCACACATTGTGTTGTTAAAGGTCGTGTGACATGACAGTGGCATTTTGGAATATTGGCTCTATTAATCATTAAAAATTTTGAAAATAGCCACAGATTTTTTTTTAAAAATCCATCAGATATTGACCATTTTACGGGAAAATACCTGTCTTGAACCTGCATTGTGAATAAACATTATCTAAGTATGCAAATTTGAGTTGTCAAGAGAGGGACTTGCACTTGTATGTCTGTGTTATCCTTTGTTTAATCAACCTTTTATTTTATGGACAACTTAGAATTTTATATGTGACAAGGACTTCGCTTTGGAAGCATGTATTTCCTTCTTCAAACATATTGGTATCAGTTACCGATGTGAAACGCAGTGATTAAGAGATAATCTATGGGGTAACAAAAGAAAAACTGACACTGCAACACTGCACGTCATCTTTACCTTTCCCTCAAACTTATCTCAAAAGCAGTAACAGATAGAAACACAATTTCAACTGATTTTTCATCCAGGATTTTTATTCTGTAAACTTTTGAGTAAAGCCAGCCCTTTTCTTGACACGTGTCGCACAAACTTCAAAATTTTGCCACGAAACTACATTTTGCATATATCTAAAGACATCATCTGATAGATCTACAATGTTGGTAAAACCTTGCCTGTAAGCTTTGTTTTCCATGTGATATTTGGAACAAACGATATCTTCATAGATCTGTGGGGTTTGTACCAACCTACAAATAAACGCAGTTCCATCAGTGTTACAGTTCTCACAAGCAGCATTCCGTAGAGTTTATGCATGGCGTTTATCACTGCAATAAAAGTTTGATGTCTTTAGAAAACATAGGAATTATAGACAGCTTGTGCCCTGTGCCCATGTGTATACAGTGTAAAGGGGCAATTGCATGTTTTCACTGCAACAATTACCCACAAATGCTACTCTGCTTGCTTCTGACTTTTCAGGAAAGTGCAGGTTTGTTCTAGTGGAAGTAATATACCTCACAAAGATCAAAAGACTACCAGGAAATTTGTTCTGTTTTGTAAGTTCAGTGGTTAAAAATACCAACAATTGCATTTTTTGTCGGATGCTCGAGAGTTCTCATTGGTCGATGAAAACGTGTATCTCTCACACACGCACGTGTGACTCAGATCAGCCAGAATTCAAGAAAGGGTTGGTCAGCCGTAACCACACAGAATAATACTGGCAACAGATGTACAGTATCAATTGTGACTGGACTATCTTGTACAAATAATAAGGTACCATATGTAATTTGTAAATTACCACAAGGTTTGTGTATTCATACGCCGTACATCGTAAATTGCAACAGCGTACCCCGACTGCAGCAAGTATGCATTGCGACTCACCAATAAATATTTATAAACTGGTTATAAATCAGTCACAGTTAGCCGAAAACTTTTCAGTTTTTCTCCTCGTAATTGAACCAGCCAGTTGCCAAAATTTTATCGTCAGTGACTCTGGTCGTTTGCCATACAAATGATCGGAACAATACTCCCACCTGTGCTGCACTTATAGTGGCATGAACAAGCCAGAACCGAATGGTGCGATTGCAAAACTTATTAAAAAGTCATTGAAAATGCTGCTGGTACAGTGTAACATATTGACACATAGGTGCAATGCAATTATAATTGGAGAATAGAAAAGGTTTAAAAAACAAGAAAAAAACAATTGAAACTTGATCTAGTGATTGGTATGAATATCAAAGGTCACCCCATTCTTACAACTTTATGTGGCAAACTGATAAGAGATCTGTTCTTTATCTTTACGTACTTGTGGTAATTTTTTTTTATCATCGCTGATAACAAGTAAAGTTTCTTGAATCTATAAGGCTCGGAGTCCAATCACAGCTGTAGGGTAGCTTCACCACTATTGTCGATATACCACGCTAGGTGTCTTGTACAGCAGTCTTTTCAGATTGGAGGTCTGTTGCTAAATGGTAAGGAAAATATAATTCACACACTTTCAGTGGTGACGTGAACATTAATGACACAAATATCTGTTTGCTTCAAACATATTTTTGGATATGAAATTTCTCTACAAGTTGAAAACAAACTCCAAATATTTCCCAAAACAAACGTAACAGTTTACTGAAAATTTGTCGACATGCTTCGTCATTTCTATCGATCTAGATGTCAAAACTTTATTTGTTGGTCAAAAGGTATCCATAACCCAATAATGTGTCAATCCTCCCCCCAAACAAAAATTCATCCAGTCAGCCAAATTTCAAGTCCCGCATTACTTTATGATCCGTCGATGTTATTTCCACCGTTCTATTTGTGGTAGTAAACAGTAATTAGGTGTCAATTCCTAACGGAGTTTCATGGCATGTAATCATTTTCTCACATACATGCCATATATATACTGCACCGTGACAGAGTCAACTGCCATATGCCGTGCGATACGGTTCAATCGAGATCTTTCGCTGCGTTGAAAGTGCATTTTTATACATCGTGTATGCAGTGGAATATCTGCCTCTGCCTAGCGGAGAGTGTGTGCCATATAGTTCTGTGCTTTTTTGCTTCTACCATCAAATTGCATCTGGTTTGTGACCTTAAAAGTGCACATTGCTGACACCTTTGAGGAAATATGGTATATTAGACATGCATTGGTTGATATGCCAAACGGTAGAAGCATGTACTTAGAAAAAGCCGTGACCCAATTAAGCCTGAACTATAGTGTCTACGAGGATACTTGACAACCTG
The DNA here is from genome assembly GCA_021234535.1 of Stichopus chloronotus. Taxonomy (NCBI): domain Eukaryota; kingdom Metazoa; phylum Echinodermata; class Holothuroidea; order Aspidochirotida; family Stichopodidae; genus Stichopus; species Stichopus chloronotus. The sequence continues at coordinate 10,366,433 of SFZH01000008.1, forward strand.
CTTTGCTGTTTTTTTTCTCATTGATAATATGCTCTTTTTCTCTCAGTAGCCTTTGGTTTTTTTTTTTGGTTTTTTTCTTATTAGGCTTTTTTCCATTGTCTTCCCATAAAAATGTACAACCTTTGTGCTGTTTTATATATATATATATATATATATATATATATATATATATATATATATATATATATATTTTTTTTTTTTGGTATACAATTTTTTTGTGGCACTTAAGTAAAATGGTTGTTCTGAACAAGTGTAGTATTGAAAACAACTTGCGGATTCATGATTTTGGTATGAGTTTAGGATTTTTGCTCATGTAGATGCGACAGCCTGGCAAGATGTTTGAAGAAAGGATAACTTTGAAATTGCCCATGACAAATTTAGTTCTTTTGATTCAGTTTGTTCCGAGACTCCTATCATATGGCAGCAGAGTCATGAAGTTTTGCCATGAATCTTTTGAGACTCATTGTAATTATTTAGCCAAATTGCCAAGATTTGAGACCTCACAAAGTTCAGTGTCATCAAGGGGGGTACATGCAAACCATGAAAAGAAACTAGGTAGTATTCTGTACATAAATCTCTGTGGCTTAACATACTACGGTGTAGTCCTGATTATTCCCCCTGTCCCCTTCTTCCCCTCCCCTGGCACAATATACTTACCTACATCATTTTATTTGAGCATGAGCTAAACACATGTTATTGAGGTTACACTTTCTTTCACCTTGAAAGTGAAATAAATGTGATAATGCCAAGAGGTTGTGTGTGGTAGCTGTTAATGGTTTGAGATAATAAGTTTTTGCTGTAGCACTGAAAAACTGCATGAGGCCTGAGGGACAAGTTCTAACTTATGTATCAAAATGGCCGAACAAGAAGATTATCGGCCATAGTACTGAACTTTTGTACTTGAGAGAGATTTTGTCGAAAAGAGACCAAATGGTAAGAATTCTGTATATGTGGTCTCGACTGTGGATAATGGATGTTTTCGGCTGTTTTCAGTACCTGTGGTCACAAGGACCACTGTTGCCATGGTTACAGAGACTGCTGTAACCATGGTTATAGGGGATTGTACCTCTGACCGGTGAGATCTTTGCAGGTAGCAGGGATCTAGCAATCTTGTTAAGAAGTATTGACTATGTGAGTGCAGTTGATTGTTTAACAGTTGTATTGATTCCATGGACTAAACATCCCCTTTTTTTTTGTGGGAGGGATCTTAATTATCATGTCCAAAGTAGCGTTCGACGTGGCACTCCGTAGCAAATGCAGTCATTTACCAAGAAATCAACAAAGATTTTGGACAGGTGACATGATAAAAATGATATTGAGATAACTGAAAGAGTGTGCACCACCCCTGTGTGTGTCACCCCTTACAGAAATGCTTTCATGCAGGACGTGTGCAGGGCACACGCGATAGGCAAGCAGTGGAGATTGAGTGCCAAAACTTTGACTTGTTTAAAGCATACCATTCTCAATTTAACTTTACCCTTGTCAAGATTTCCTTTTCCTTTGTACTCTTTAATATTGTGCCCATCTGATGTATTTCCAACAAGAGATGAGTTAACATTAATTTCCTTTTCTTTTTTTTTTTTTGCCTTTTCAGTCAGACTCATTTCCCCTAACAATGGTACAAGTTAAAACAGTGTCGCATATACAGTGAAATGGTAACACCGTTTCTCAGATATTAATATGTCAAAGTCGTCAGTAAATCACACGGCCTTCAAGCGCAGTTGAGAGTGAAATGCAATTAATTTTAAGGTGCTTGCAGCATCACAAGCCCTTACCTGTCTACCACGGAGGGAGTGTAAAATGTACGGCCATATTTTAATCATGTATGTACAAGTTATCCAACCGAAATTACAATGAAAGGTTTTGGTTCACGTGTACCCTAGGTATATTAACATGATTTGCTTTCCGCTCCAGTTTAATGCGTGTTTTTTACCCCAGATTGTGGTACTAGGGACAGGTGTTATAATTAGCCTCAATCAGCCCGGTTCAATCGACTGGGATTTTAATCAAGTAACCCTTCATTAACCAGTCCAGGGCTCCAGATCTCCCCACCCGTATCCTATATCTCACCTGGGTGTGCAGGTACGTCGACCTTCAAAGTGCAGACGACCAAGTCGAAACAGGAAAGCAGATCCGTTTACACCTTGGCAAGAGACGGGAGTCTCACGGTGGCGGCCTGCATGAGCGGAGAAACCGACGAACGAAGGAGCTGGCTTGGAACTAATATGCCCTGGCTATATATATCAGATATCCCGGCACGGTAGAGGGCTTTTTTGCATGCATGATGAGGTTGACTAGCACTAACATGGCCAGCTCTACGTATCTACCCCAGCGACTACGGAAAAACCGGCAGCGGGTGAATCTGGCTTTATGATCGCTATGATAAGGAGAGATCAAGCTTGTTTTGACTGGTGCATCAGACCTTAAATCCTGTTCCCTGCCGTGATGCCCATCTAGCTCAGGGTTTATTGTCATCCATTTTACTACTTCCTAATCCAATCAGGAAGCATGACTCAAAGAACAGTCTTTGGCATTTTTTTGTTGTTTTTTCAGGCACCGCCGAGATCCAACATTCATCCCCGAGCAGGCCAGAAGAGCATGTCTTTCAGCCAGCCAGGAAGGTGAGGATATCCTCATTTGTTGAAAAAAAAAAAAAAAATCAAGCATCAACGTAGTGCCTCGGTCAGAAGTCAGACCGAGTTCCCCCCCTGCCATACCCTCACGCTGTGGCTGCCCCTCCCATTCACCCAGCAGCCCTGCAGTCTTTCCAGCATGTACTTAGCACACTATCACAAAGCTGGACTCTGTGCCCTATGTAGTCGTATCACATCTTTTTGTGCACTGTGGTACCAAATTGTTAACGGGGAATGGATTGGTTTTGGACAGTTTGATGAGACTCTGGGACATCCTAGGTTTGAATTGTAATCGCTCGTGAATTATACTAATATTTGGTAAAATTCTAAGAGTCACTCATAATATTTTTGTTATGTAGTTGCCACACTTAGAAACAAATATCATAGAGCAGTGATTCCTATTCTTTTGGTTTTTCTGTACCCCTAAGTTGTAAACACTGTTTCCTGGTGCCCACCATAAGAAAAATGAAGAACCAACCCATAACCCCTGATTACCCTAAAAACATATTCTCCCCCCCCCCCTACTCCCACATTTGATTTTATGGCACTGTCATAAAGAGAGCTTCCCAGTGCTCCCAAGGGGGTACCATCATCCTGAGTTTGGAACCAAGGCTGTAGAGAGTTCTGGTAAGTTCTGTTTTGTATCTTCATATTTTATGAGAAGAATAGTCTGGTTTAATTCTAATATCAAGCCTTTTATGGTAGTGACCATTTTTTTTTTCTAGAAAATGGTTCATTCAAGTCTCAGTTCATTTGAGAACGAGATAGAAAAAAGTCTGGAAATATTTGCGAAGATGTTACGGTGTCTCAAAAGGTTATTGCTTGAATGTCAAGCTAACTGTAAGTAACCTGCATTTTGTTTTAGGTGCAATTTACATTTTTTGTTCATTGCATATTTTTAAGTGTACTGTTTTTTCTTTCTCAAATTGACCAAAAATGTCATTTTTTGTTTTTACCATTTTAGTTATGTGAGTACCTTCTTGACCTAACTTAAATCCAACTTGTGTACTTTGGACGCGGCTAGGCACAGTCATACCTGTAAGATTATTTTGTTAACATTGTACTTTTAGACTTTCTTTCATTATGCATGAACGGCACTTTTAACGAAGCAAATGGCAAGTCCATCGGCCTCATTTATGTGGCTACGCTTCTTCCGAAATTGCAGTGCGTTTTTTTTTTCCACTCCGCAGAACCGCTCTTTTCTCCAACCCCTACCCTTTGGTATATGAACAAATGATCTTCACTATCTTTTGTAGAAGTCGAAGTCCATTTGATATTGATAACAGCCCATGTCTGAACATGTGCGTAGTCGTTGAGCTTTCAGCCTTCTACTATGTAAAGATATGGCCCAGTCAGTATGAAAAAACCTTCAAATGTCACATTTCAGGCAGACAGTAGGCTATCTGATGAGGTTTCATTGACCATGCTGACTGGATTAATGAACCGGCTGATCAACGGCAAGTGCAGTCACGGACAGGGGTTTCCTTAACAGTAGCGACAGTATGTTGCAGTGGAAACTTTGTTGTGTTTTAGGTTAGGTCGATATGAAGATACGAAATTAGGCTGCAATGAATCAAGCCAGTCTGCTTTTAAATTTGTGTCTTTTAAAGGATTTTGACCGCTTCTTTGTCCCTTCTTTTTCATAACAGACAATCAAATCTTTGACATTTGTTCGAAATAAGGTAGATTAGATTTCAGCCCCTGTTTGATTTATACGTGTGGACCTTTGTTAAAAAGTGAAGGGCCTTGAGGGCCTTGACGTTTCTCTAATTTGTTGTGTTACAATAGTGTACTCTATCACCGTATTACGATATCAGTCTTTCACTTGATCATAACATTTGAATCTGTCACATTATGTGACATTTGAATCTGTCACCTTTTGATAGTATGTCACCTTTGATGTATGTCACCTTATCATAGCATAGATGAATGAGTCACCCTGTTGTAGTCTTTGCTGAACATGTCACCTTAAGGTATGGATGGGTTACCCTGTCGTGACATATGTATGTCATAGCATATGAATATGTCATTTCATCACAAGAGGTGAATCTGTCATGTACTCATAAGGATCAAATCTGTCACAACATCTTAATATTTAAATGTGTCACATTATCACATTTGAATGTGTCACCTCAGACATCTGAATCTATCACCATATAATACAGACGAATCCATCGCCCTACTTTAATCTTCTAAAATATGTGAACGTATCGTAACATTTGAGTCTGTCACGCCATGATATTGGATTTGTCACCTTATCATGACATATCCACAAGTGTGTCACCTCATCACAGCACATGATTATCTTATCTTATCATAGCACTGGAATCTGTTGCCTCATCATGATGTTGAACTCTGTCACGTGTAAATCATAACATAGTAATCTATCACCTTGTCATAACATTTGAGTTGTCATAATTGTGACATATGGATCTGTCTCCTGGTCATATGAGTGTGTCATGTTATCACAAACAATGGAATATGTCACCTCATCATAACATACATGAATCTATGACCTCATCATAACATACATGAATCTATGACCTCATCATAACATTTCAGTCTGTCACCTTTTTGTGACATTTGAACCTTTCACCTTCGAATCTGTCACCTCATCATAACATATTAATCTGTCACTTTGTCATAACACTTGAATCTGTCACATTAGTGTGAACAGCAGCTGTGACAGCGGCTGTACATATCTACTTGCAATTAACCCATATCAGATACAGCATCAGCCTCGTGCACCGCTCGTGGAAGTGAGGAAGCAAGTCAATCTCTGTCAGGGTCATGTAGGGACTGTTATACGCCGTACAGGATGTTTGTATAAAGTCATAAATCATAGACAGTAATTCATAATGATGTGTTGTCCATAAATATTAAGTTTGCTGTTAAACTATTCAGGTCTCGTATGGAAAGGTGACTATGTCGTGGGTATGTATTCATGTATGTTGAAAGTACAGTGCACGTGACATGAAAAACATATTTTGGAGTATTGACCAAAGTAATCATTAGAAATGTTGAAAGTAGTCACAATTTCCATTAAAATCCATCAAAACATTGACCTTTTAAGAAACGAATTTCTCTTTAAATACCATTGCCTCATGAATAGACATAAGCTAAGTATGCAAACGTGTACGTGATTTTTGCCGTATGGTGTCCTTTGTTTACTGCCCTTAGCTTTTTCAAGGACAATCGAGAATTTTATATGCCCAAGGGGGGGTTTTATTTTGGGAGCATGTATTGTCTTCTTTAAAAAATGTTAATATCACTCACAAAGTAATTGAGAGTCAATAAATATAGGACTAACAAAAGAAACACTGATACTGTGCCACACTTCACATCATCATTGATTTTGCATTGTCGTTAAACTTTACAGCCATATCTCAAAAACAGTGGCACAGTTGCAACAGATTGTGACTCGGGTTTCAGTCAGCGACTTTTAAGGGAAGCTACCTCTTTTTTAGATTCATATAATTTGGTTTTTAAAAGAACATTCCAGACCAATCGCAAACTACATGTCGCAAATGGAGAATATTCGACAACTGACCCTACGAGCCATTTTTCCCGTAAAAGTAACTCCCACTTGGGTCCACAAAGATATGGTAATAGTAACTCATCTTACTATAAATCACAGTCGAGACGGACTCTTGAATAATTCGTAATCACAGCATGATGTCACGAGTGTCGCACAGTAGCTTTGTCGTCCCCCATTTCAGTGCGACTCCTACTACGTCGTAGGCTCCATTGGCCTATCCAAAAAATTTTGGTAGTTTCAAATGATCCGTATGTATACAAGAAGGAGCAAATCGAAAGTTTGTTGACATTTTTTGTGGACTTTACAAGAATATTTTGAATATTCCCAAGCCTGTTCTTTTGAAGGTATCAGCTATCATCCATTATGCCTACATGAAGATACAGTAGTGTGTTACCGTTTGTAATTGTCATGCCGTAGGCTTCACACTAACTTTGTCTCTATACAGGTGAACATACACATAGTATTTACTCCAATAAATGTCCCGACAAGTAAAATTGTCATGAGGGGGGGAGGGCGTTGATTAGAGTCAAATTTAATCGCAAGGAATCTTACCTTAGTCGTCATCATTACACCACAGAACTTTTATAGACAGACATTTTAGGAACATGTCCCAGAATATTCTGTAATAGTGCCACCACTTTCAGTGGTAGATTCCCAGAATATTTCAGACAACTTTTTTCAAACAGTTTTGCTGGGAAAACTGTCATTCATAACAACAACAAAAAGTGAAGCAATCCTGTTGCTTCATCGTCATAATACATGGAGTTTGTAGTGTACTGTAGCACACAGTGGATATTGTTTCTAGTTTTCAGCAGTGCACATACCACCTCTGTAACTTCAGCTAGCATAAACAAAGAGGCTCATTGAGTTGTTTTGTGAAATTCACTCAATTTGTCTAAACCGGTCAAGTTTCCTTCACATACTAATGACAAACAGTCAAACTAAAAGGATCCCAAAGTTTTACATACGTTGGAACATTAATGAGTGAGTAACCAATGATTAGATTTGGTTTTTGAAACTTTGTGACCAGACATTTTCACATTAGTACATTCACATGCACACAATCAGAGCAAGTAACGGTCAAAAATTCGAAAAATTTGACAGTTTTCATATAACTATTGGATGTGAAACTTGATTGATTATGTTAATTGTGAGTATTGTCGTGTGTTTGTATACTTCAAAATCACCGCAACCTTTACTGATATCAACTCAATGAGCCCCTTTAAGAAGAACATGGGTAGTGGGTATCTCATGATTTTGCACGACGGCTATCCTTAACACTTTCAGTAGTGTAACAGTAACACTAGGCTCCTACTTACCTGTAGACCTAAAAGAAAATTTTGATGATGTGAGGTTAAATGTGATGAAAAAACAAGGCAGGGGGCTTTTTTTTAGATAGGGCCGTTTGTTGAAGTGTCCTCGCAAAGCAGTATAAGCATATACCCATAACTTCATTGAGGATAAAGTTCTACAAATAATGGCTTGTTTACTGCTAACCATCCAGGAATTTTTTATTGAAAGTCGTATCTGGCGGACATATCCACCCACTGAATGTATTTGCTATAATTCATAATGTCATCAAGGATAAAGTGCTAGGAGTAATGACTTGTAAGCCACTGTAAACTATACAGGATGTTTACTACAAATACTGTAGGTGAAGGGTTTGCACATATCCACATAGCCAGCCAGGTCTGCAGTCAGGGATAGAGTGCTATTTGCATAAGCTGGGTTTGTCACAGACTTATGTTAGAAGTAGCAGTTAAGTGGTTGAAGAAGGCTTCATAGCCAGTTAACAAACAAGTTACATAGCTTGATTTGCACTTGGACTTTGTTAGTCCTCCATCAGGCCCAACTGAGTGTTGGGTTTTCTTGAGATTACCAACAAAATTCAGAGAAAATGGAAAGATCACCTTCTCCCCCAGTTAATATCAAGAAGACAGAAAGGTCGTTGCGCATGCTAAGAACTTAATCTGAGATGAAAAGCATTTCTGAAACTAATTTTCAAAAACTTTAAATGGTATTACAATTGCACAACTGTTTCACATGATGGTGAAATGTTTAGCATGTGAAGTACAAAACTTCTCAGCTGGCTGCCTGATGAAAGTAGTGAAAAAGTTGGGATCTAAAGGAAAAAGCGACAGGTCAGATTAACTGACAGCTGTTTTGACCAACTGACCTATTAGCTGGTGATTCCAAACATGGGAATATTTCTCATAACTAGTGCAGGTATGTATGCATTGACAAAAAAAAAATACAAAAAAAAGAAAGTCAGAGGATGGTTAATTGCTAAAGGTGAAGACCAGGGGTTATATTAAAATAACTACATCAAAGCCTGTATGTTTTGGTACGATATACGCTTACGCTCATGGATAGGGTTGTAGTTACGGTGGGTGGCAGTCTGCCGTACGTTCCTTGCACACATATTACCATCGGTGTGTATGGTTCCAATCAACTATTAGACTTGTCATATTGTCAACATTATATTTTGCTATTTCATAGATACTAATTTTCCCAGATATAGGAACATGCTTCTTGAAGGATGCATATCAGCATTTTACGCTTGGATTGATGCGCCTTAAATGAAATCGCCTCTTTTTGTTCAATGTATATTTATGAAGCAGTGCAAGCGACATTCTGAAGCGCAATTACTCTCGAAGTAAGTTGAGTCATTTAAGGTTGCTAAGTAAAGCAATATGTGATACATTTCTCAGACATTTCTGTGATAGTGAAAGTGATTGTAGTGTACTTGTGTACCCGTGCACAGCTAGCTCATCAGGTTCAAGTCTGTGACCTTCAGCAGATGCATGTCATCTAGTGATGATCTGCAAAGTAATGATAAATGTGCAGCATATCCCTATTTGAATGTAACACTAGGCTATCGAGCCAGACATTTGTATCTGTGTGTTACTTCAGCCTACATCATTTATACCGTACTGAAACTTGTGTGTTAGTGGACAACACGTTAATGCAACGGCTCTACGGTAATAACCGTAGAAACCACTTTTGTCAAAAGCTGTTTTACGTGTACCAGCAACATGTATCGCCATCTCCCAGACAGATTCACTATATTAGTTGAATATAAAAGTTGTTAATTTCAAAATATCCTTTGCAGTTAATGGTAGATTTATTTTCCTGTCATGTGGTCAAATACTGTAGGCTCTGGGCCTCTCCATATGAGAAATGGAGGTAGTGGGATGATTAATATGCTTAGCCCCCTCATGAAATTCAAAGTCAAATTTATGGAACAATACATAGCCCTTTCAAAACAGTTATGAATTCATTAGCCGGTCATCAAAGCTGCATGAATGTCTGCCATATACTGCCATGTCAACAGAATTTCTGCAGTCCTCTAGTTTTGTTTCCTACATTTTGTTTTTCTGCAGCCTCTCTGTTCTTCTCCTTCGCGTTGCAAATTCGATATCTACAGCAAGCAAAATCTCAACCTTTGCAGCTTCAAGAGCACTGTTTATGACACTACATTTATGACATGCAGACAATGGTTACCAATTAAACGAAAACTAAGTGTAATTACCCTAATTAGAATTAAACAATGGAAAGAAAATTAGGTTATAGTATTATTAGTACCATTAAACTGTAAATTTAATACGTGTAATGTAATGAAGAAGAACAGCAAACATCTAGGACATATTTTCAAAGCACTAGCTGTGTTGCAAAGTCCAGACTACTACACTGTATGCTATATACCGCTCGTGTCCTGAGACAAAGTGTTCCTTCAGTGTTTTAACTGTGAAGCGTCAAAAGCAATAGTCAAGATAATACCTGATTAAAAAGAAGTACTTTACACCTGCTTGAAGTTCTTCATGAGCACACTTATCGACACATAAACACTTCCAAAACAAAAAAAAAACAATTGCCAGTAAAATGCTCGCTTGTAATTAGTGATAGGAAAAAAAAAGAAAGAAAGGATTGATTGTGTCACAACTTGGAGCTTTGTCTTGAACAGAACTCTTTGAAAAGGTGTTATTATTATTAAAATGTTATTTATCCAAATGATAATGTGACAAGATGATCGAAGCTAGATTATTTCCCTCAAAATGTCGTCAACTTGTTGGCTTTCACGTACTGTACTGTAACGTTTTCCATCTGGCAACGTACTGGTAACTTACGCAGAATATGTGACATCTCTTAGTGGCGCTCGCGTTGCACGTCCTTGAATGCTCGAAGATTGACTTCTCTGGCCCATTTAATTACTTGCTCTGCTTCTACCTTATTTTTCACCGATGGAGGCCCTGAATTTCAGGCGGGAACATCCTTCAATTCCGGCTCCTTCGTCTATGCCATTCTGCTAATTGTTTGAGGGATCAAGAATACTGTACCTTCAAAGGGCTTTGGTAGCCTGCATGGCCTGTGTATCTCAGTCAGAGATTTAAAATTGTCTGTCAGCATGCAGTATCAGAGAACAATGGTTTCCTCCCCTTCAAGACAATGGAGCATTCTGCCAGCGGGTCATCATCCGGTCCAGATTTTTTTTTTTTATCCTCCAGAGGACATATTTTGAAGAATGATGATGTCTGTACAAGGAGAGGTTTTTTCTGGTTGTTTTCTCTATGTGCAGTATCTAGTATGTTATTGTGTTTCCACTTGTTGTCATATTCAACCCCTGGACATCAATTGGTTACCTTTTGTACTCTAGATGCAGTTTTTTGGGGTTTTTTTTGGTCGACAACAAGGTTGTTTTGGAATACAGCGAAGGTCGACATTGAAGTTTTTGTAAAATACGTCGTGCCCCGCCTAGCATTTGGTGTAGATATACAGTAATAATGTCAATACACATTTTCACAGTTGGCCAGCAGTGGTCATATCTTAACACCAGCTTGTACATTACACAAATCGTGACACCAGCTTGTACAGCAAAAAAATCTTGACGAGCTCATAATGCTACACGGATCTTTAACACCAGCTTGCAACTGCAGTCCCACGTGTCAACAATACTTAACTTTAAAGATCTAACCCCCTCATTTTGGCCCAGCCCATTTCTCACGATCTTTTAGACTGATCGACAAGAAGCCTGATGTAACCGAATGAGACCTCATACAGTATACATCGATCCATGCACTTGCTTGCTTGTTGCCTTCTCACATTGAACAAGTCTTTGAATATTCTGACAATCTCTTCTCAATTTCCACTTGACACTTCCAGCTGCTTTTTAAAGAGTTTTTACACTGAGCTGGGTGTCATCCGGTTATTCAACTGAAACTAAAGTTGCCATAGCTGCTTTATGCTCAATCCTGACCTATAATCCTGATTTTGGTTGAATAATATGAACAATAATAACAGAATGTATTTGATACAGCCCCAATTATTAGAAAAGACTCAGGGGTGCTTTGCGACACAGAAATCACTAAAAAAAAAAAAAAAGGAAGAACACCAAAGCTCGGTGAAAGTCTGGAAAGATGTGACTACCAAAAGAAAAAATCATGCTAAAGAGACAGCAGAACAACCTTTAAAAAGTGTAAATGCCGATCATCAATGAATTAAAATCCTTTTTGAAAACGATGAGACATAGCGTTGGCTGTCATGTGTTTCTGTGACTGCTCATTAGCATATGATGAGCTGCTAATTTCCTCTACACCAGGTCCTTTTTACATACGAATGGGCCCACATTGCCACCTTTGAACTTTGTGGCGGGCCACACAGCTTGGAGGGTCACCCTCTAGCATCCTCTTAAATTCTTCTTTCTGCATTGTTCCACCCCCCAAAAAAAAGAAAGTTGTGGTACTGAGATTTGTGAGGATGAAGTATTAATATGCATGCAGACACATCTATGGCAAGGTGAGTGCCAAAAAATGAAAAATTTGTAATATCGACATATTTACTTAGTGAGTGTCAGATTTGACAACAAGTTACTAGTTATCACAAGCTTTTACACTGACAACATTTTTATTCCCCTCCCCCTTTCATTTAGTTTATTTTTTCTCATTCTCTATAAGGTTTATTTTTCAATTAAAGAACTTCGAAGGCTGCATGATGCTTCTCCAAAGGCCGCATCTAGTCGGCTTGTCGCTAGGTGGCCACCCCTACTCCACACTTTAGATATCTAAAACCTGAAAGCAACAATATGTTCTACAATAGTAAATACAAAATGCCTCTTTTTTTTTCTTTGGTTAAAACAAGAAAAAACTGTTTCAAATCTGTATTTCTGCAATTTTATTGAAAGTCGTATATACCACCATTAAACGTCACTGATACTGGCCCATTTATCCGTACAGCTAACAGTGTAACTGTACTGTGAAGCTAGGTCACTAGCAGGTCACATAAAGGTGTTAATAGTCTTAAAAGTGCAGCCAGCAATTTCTGTCAAACCCACTTTCTGTTCATTAACCCCAACCTGCAAGAGTAGTTTGTTTTGGTGGGTGAAATGAGGCCAAACAGAGCTCGGTATTGACTTATGCTGAAATCATGAAAGACAGTTGTAGATATGGCATAATTAACCTTTTCAGACTGTGGTATTGTTATGTTGATAAGTAGTTTGCATGCCCCAATAACTGTCAGCCTGGTACGTTGATCTTCTGTTAGACGAGTATTTTAACGACCTCCGACATCAAGCTCTCAAATTTGTTAGTCTCTTTAGTCTTTATAATTACCCATTCTCATGGGTCATTTGACCTGGCCATTGCTTTGGGGGACATGACAGGACAACTGTAGAAATGAAACTTAAGCTTCATGTAAGTTCCGTCTGTATGTCACCCAGATAGGCAACATTTTCTGCACATGCGGGCACGTATACAGGTAAGGATGGACTAAAGTGGACGTTACTGGTGTTGCGCATCAGGAGGATTCCCATCTGTTTTGCTGTCTGCATTTAGGCATTTGCAAGTACTTATGGCTACACAGCTAATGCTAGCATTGATGAGTTAGACATCGTTAGACACAACTCGCGGTGGAGACTTACTCGACAAACGAATCCATCTTTGGTACACAGATAGATTGTTACAATGTAGGCTCGTTGAACAAGTTAAACCTCTCGTGGTAAAAGGATTGGCCATCTGACCTAATACAATGTCGAAGGATGAATGTTAATGTCTCCTCTTCGAATAAGTCCTCCGTCGTCTCCATATTGCTATTATTGTGTCACTGTCATGTTCAACTAAAACCTCAAGGTTCTGAACATGAGGCTGCAGGAATAAACCCAGCCTCATGCTGCTTGCTTTTATTGACCATTCACTGAAAAGATGATCTGAAAATTATTGTTGAAGTTACATACAGCATTCAATGAGTTCATTAATGGGGATCAGGGAAGCTTTGCAATAGAGCATTGTAAAGAAAGTTACACATGCAAATTTGAAAGCAAAACCTTCGTAAGGAGGGCCATCTGCTGTGATTATGGCAGACCTCCAGCAGGGATTTATTGGCCTGAAGTGAAGAAGCGATATTCAAAATATTAGTATGTTCCTCAGAAAGGAAGCAGATGATGAAATGGTAATTTCACCAAGCAGTATATGTAGAGTACGCTTTTCCTTCCTTGTATGTGTAACATGGCAATTTGCCACCAGAATGTCCTCTGAAATTTTGAGATTGTGATCCAGAACTCTAGTAGTTTTCATCAGTATTTCACATAAACTGTGTGATACTTTATGAAGGCCATTTGAAAATTCTTCCAAACACATTTTGTTTTGAAATAAGGGTTTTTTGGGGTTTTTTTTTTTCAGAGATATGAAAGTAATTTAGAATTGAAACAATCACAGATACTTTGTGTAGCAATTTTAACAACTTGCTTTTCGTTACGTATACATACTGTAGAAATGAGATTATCAGTGAAAGTTGTTTTTAGAACCCATGTTAACATTGCATCAGAGAGTTGTATTGAAATTTACGTTCACTTCAGATTCTAGAATTATGAAACATTATTATACCCTTCTAGGAAACAAATTAAAGCCAATGTTAAAATTCTACTGATTTACGTAAATAAATTTTGGTCTATACCCTCAACCGTTGTTTTCAAAACTTTTCCAAAATATTCTCTCGCAACAAATCATTTTGTCTAGTTTACATAACTCCAAACAGGTCATGTGACACTTAAAGAACTTTGGATTGGTTCAGACATGCAACAGTCCTGTAACTTGTTTTCAAACAAAGGCCATGACAATACTTAACACTTTCAAAATTTGTAACAAACTGAAAACAAGTGTGCTTGGGGTTACATTGCACATTAATATTTTGGAAATGTTTTTGCGGATGCCGCTGCAGAGTTCGTCTGAATGGGGTTATGCATTGCCACCTTTGAAAATGAAGACCAGACAATCACACTCATTCAGCTGTTATGTAGATTGTGGTAAAGTATAACTCATACGTAGTAGGCAAAACTTTAACATTGAAAAATTAATTGACCAGACTCAATTATCATATGTCCTGCTGTCATAAGATTACCAACAGGGAGTAATAGGCCATACATCAAATATATCTGCAGCCAAGCTGTCATAGTTATTGAGATATATCACACCCAATTAAAGACCAGCCTAGTGCTGTATCTGGTCATGCTCGTGGTAGGTAGAAATTCTGCGTACCCTAATATATGTTACACGTACGGTAGCTGTGATACTGTCGCAACATATGGATAGTTAGCAGTCAATGACATTATAGTCAGACTTACTGTACATATAGCCAACTGTCACATTGTATGAATATCTGTCACGATATATAGCCAACTGTCACGTTGTATGGATATGTCGCACTATCAAAACTGGAATTGTTTATCCAGTTATGTGGGATAAATCACACCCATTGATGTATGGTCAGTACCAAGTTTCATTTATAGCAACCACTGACAAACAACAAATCAGGTTCTACTACCAGAGAAGCTAGTTCAATGAGAGCGTATAGAATGCATTAACTTCTGCTTGTATCGTATCAATAACAAAATTTCATAACACGTGCACGCTTGCAACACTTTCTCGTCCCAGTGTGTGTCCTCTTTGACATGTTTGC
The DNA here is from genome assembly GCA_021234535.1 of Stichopus chloronotus. Taxonomy (NCBI): domain Eukaryota; kingdom Metazoa; phylum Echinodermata; class Holothuroidea; order Aspidochirotida; family Stichopodidae; genus Stichopus; species Stichopus chloronotus. The sequence continues at coordinate 10,381,550 of SFZH01000008.1, forward strand.
CCATCACATTAAACTTAAAGCATTCTAAGGTACAAATCTACCTTGTTAGGAGGGTCATAGTCATGACAGCTTTGAAATGAAAGTTCCATACCATCCAGGCAAGACCAAAGGTGTGTGTGCTCATTGATCTTTCGGAACTTGTTGCCATAGCAACACAATTTGCACAGTTTGAAAGTGATCGTGATATCGTAACATTTCCCGTAAGGGTTGATTCTTGTTTTGGAAACCAACACTGCTAAAAGGTGTGGTCAACTGACTTCTGATGTTAGTTTTACATTGAGTGGTGCAATACCAACACTGCTAAAAGGTGTGGTCAGCTGTTACTTGTATGTAAATGAAGGTTGACATTAAGTTTACTTTTAAATAGAGTAATAGCTGTTTGTTCAATTTACATCACTACTACTTCAATTTACATCAGTACTACATCATTTTACATCACTATTACTTCAATTTACATCACTACTATGTCATTTAAACATCTCTACTTTTTTATTTTGCATTACTGCTATTTCATTTTACATCACTACTATTTCATTTGACATTGCTACTACTTCATTTTACATCACTACCACTTCATTTTACACCACTACTTCCTCATTTTACATGTCTACTACTTCATTTTACATCACTCTCCTTCATTTTACATCGCTGCTTCTTCTTTTTACATCACTACCACCTCATTTTACATTTCTACTTCATTTTACGTGGCTACTGTGTCATTTCAGATTGCAACTACTTCATTGTACGCCGCTACTGATTCATTGTGCGCTTTTGGCCCTCCTTAGGCATGCGGTTTGAAATGCCTGCAGTGGAAAGTTATTCTCTTTTATTGAATAACCGATGAAACAGTAACAAATTATTTCAAGAAGTCTTTGTTTTTCTTTGAAATTGAAATTCTTGTTTAATAGCTTTGAAATTTGGCACCAATCTCGGTATGTGGTAGATTTACCTTAAAATATTGAGGAACTTGAGTCACATCTTTCATACCGTTGAAATTTTTCTTTTCTGACAGTCGAGATTGTAAACAAATTCAAAGGATAGTCAAGTAGTTATGCCTTCATGACATCACAAATTTACCATAATGCAATGTAATTTTTGAAGTAGATATTTATTTAAAAATTCATAAATTCTGAACGAGGCACACCGTTGAGATCTTGTTTTATATTGGTGTTGCCAGTAAAGAGAGACAAATATTCCTAATTTTTAAGAGCTGAGAGTTTTCTTCAGTGGCCAATCCCTTTAAACAGCACTATGATGACAGCTGTTATATGATAGTGACATATTTAAAATTGCTTCCAGGAACTTACTTATCTTCATACAGCCCTTTGTTTAAGCTTGCCAGTTTGTTAATTAGGATGCAGCAATCATGACCTATATTCACTATGCCAGAAATGTCAGAATCCATCAAAATTTTAAGGGTTTTTCCTGAAAATTTAATTGGAGAGAGAGAAATGTCTGGTTGCTCAATTTCTATACCGTCTGTTCTATTCATTTAGTGATAATATATTTCTTGTTCTAAACAAAGTGGAGGACATAGGGAGACTTATATTCCTCAGCTTCCACCTCTAAATTTGTGGACTCAATAAAGTTGATCGACGAAAAATAATCCAAGAAACTTGTTTTCACTAATTTTCACTGCTGTAGCTTGATCACAACCATGCGATACATTCACCAAAGATCTGATGATCCCCTTTTCCCAGTGTCGGGAATATTTCGGACTACATTGTTAATCATAGATGACTTCTACCCTCTTAGTTTCATGTTTGTGACCCAAAATTGCCAAAGAGAAGTTATAATGTCAATTGATTTTCATCCAAAGGTTTTTTTCATCTTGAGAAAATTGCTTTTCTCCGTTTGATGGTTTTACACCCCACTGGGAAAGAACTGGAAAACAGAGAGGGTGCTGGAGGAATGCTGGCAGGAGACAAAAATAGGATGATGGTAGGATCTTGTTCAGATCGTGGTTCTATCACAGGGACCGTAGAAATGCATCGACCACTCGTCATGTTTTTCGGACGATCAGTCCCCCGTGGGCGTCTCGTCGAACGAAGCGTCTCAGACTGGCTCGCCGAGGTTCGGTCAATTGACCTGTCATACGTGAATTTAGAGGTTGCGATCTCCGTCAAGCACGAGACACGTAGATGTTTTTCTCGGTCGAGGTGCGTGATCTCAGCACGCTTCCATCGTAGCACTTATGTTTGGGTGTTACCTGCCTTTGCATACTCTGCAAGGACTGCTAGAGTATCTGCTACCCGATGCTTACCTACATGAGCGCTGGTATTAAAGGGACCGTGACGTCTACTACCGTACTGATCGCTGGCCTCGTGTTGATTGGCATTCAAAAACAGAATTGCCACATGCTCAACAATGCACAAACCTTAAGTATAACACTGTACTACCAATACACTCCATTGATTCTCGAAGGGTCACAATGCACAGACGTGGCATACAAGAAAAAAAAAGAGCTCCATTAATTGTTAAACCACGCAGTCCATATCAACAGACATCTAAAAAGCTTCATCTTCGTCAAAACATGGCGCATAAGATGAGTTATGCAAGATGAATCGTATGAATTTTTTTAAAGTTTTGGTGAATTAATAATCATTCTTGAGCAAAAAGAAGGAATTTATGTCTTTGAGAAATTCATATCTTGGAGAGAAGGCCACCGTCCTTATTTTGAATAGTCTATCATTCCGTGTCCGCAAATATCGCTTTTAAAAACATGATTTTCTTCTGCAAAACCAAAACACCAGATAAATGGTATGCTTTTACCATCACTTCGTCTACAACAAATGGACCACATACCCTTCAATTTTGTCTTGACAGTCTGTTTTCATTTGTTCACCAAGGGTGAAAATAAAATGTGTGGAAACTTCATTCACATGATGTGTACAGCACTACCACAGATAAATATTACTAGTTTTGTAGAGCCACTTGAAACGTTAGTCGTCAAATGAGCTTTCTCGCTAAACCGGTTTATTGCCAAAACCAGTGATACCCAGTTTCCGTTCAGGTCAATTATTGCGTTGAAGAAAAATCAGACATGAAAAAAATTCAGCAGAATCCTAAAAATCAAAGAAAATTGTGAAATGTCAAAAACAGTCGTGAAATATCAAAAGCAATTGTGAAATATTTAATGTAGTCATGAGATTGTTATGGCAGTATCAGTAAGAATCGAAGAGAAATAAACCGATCGAAGATCCCAGCGACTGCTGATGAGATTTCTAGCTACGACAAAGATGCGCTGCGAAGGGTATTGAGCCTTCGACAATGACAGTGGCCATGGAATTTTACCCCACAGAGTGTGGACTGCGGAGAAAAAGCGGTTATAATCAAAGGGCAATTGTCAGGCATCCAGTTACTGTAAATCATTTGTCTTTGTTTGAATATCATGAAAGCTTATTGTTGAAAAAAAAAATTATACTCTGAATAGGTCCAGTGGAATGTGTCACAGCTAGAATAGCATGAGTGTGCTGTGTTGTTTCAGCCAAACAATTAACTGATTGTGCGACTTTCACTCGTGCCACTTACTACCTTATCCTTTCATCAATTATTTTCATGATGTATGTAATTGTGCCATATCTTCAACAAGCTGCTTCAGCATATGTGTTCAATACACTGTTGCTCTCTTTGTTCAGTACCAAAACTACAGTAACTGTCAGAACATATGGAGAGTACAGTCAGTGACGATACAACCAGACTAATACTCTACTGTACGTATAACCAGCTTTCACATTATATGGATATCTGTCACATTGAGGGGATTTGAATATATGTATCCAGTCTTTTGGGATGACCGTACCCATTGATGTACACTGTTTGCATGGTCACAACCAGTGACGGTCACATTCAAACTTATTTTAGCTTCTTGCAGGGTTCCACCACTTGCCAGCTGTTAACAAATCCAGGAATTTTACTTTCCTGTCACATATTTTATACTTGACACCGATCAGTCTCAGATACCTTTTCACCAAATCTGATCTGAGTAAATCATGATTAATAACACTTTCTAATAAACCTAAATTCACCTTGAGAACCGTGGCAGCTCGCATCTGAGAAATTACTCCTCATATTGGATGGAAATCAAAAGCAGCTTTAAAGGATTAAAAGATGTACTTGACAAATTTTCTTTCACTCTTCCTTGTCTCTCTTTTCTTCTTCGTCACAGTTCATTTTAGCCGCCCTAGTTTTTTTTTTGCTTCCCTTTCATCGATCCCTCTGTGTCTTTGCATTTAATTTCTCGTGCTGTCCTTTTTTTTCTTTATTATCAATAATTCCATTTCTGAAATTTTATAATGTGATTGTAGTTCAATAACATAACTTTCATGGTCAAAATTCTCTGTTACTGCTAACAGAAGCTTTTTTCTTTTTATTCGTGTTTCATTTGGTGTCTCAGTTTTTGCTTGTTTTCTCATTCTGCTCTTTCCCCTTCCTCATCTCATCTCTCCCTTTCCCACGCTCTTCATTTCCTTTCTTCATCATCTCCCTTCTTACTTGTCCCCATCCCTTTCTGTCTTCCTCTTCACCTTTCCCCATCTTCTTTACTTATCAACATTCTTTTTTTTTCTACCTTCCCTATGTCCTTTTTTCTCTTTTCCAATCCCCCTCTTTCCCCTTCCCTATCCCTTTCCCATTCCTTTCTTTTTCTTCCCCATTACCTTATCTTTTCTCAATCCCCCTCTGTTCATTTTCCATCATCTTTTTGTGCTCCCAACTTAGAGAAGAATGACCTTTCTCCCACCCCATCTCCCTCTTTAGCTTTTCCCTTCCTCTTTTCCCATCCCCCCTTCCCCTTTTCCCATTTCCTTTTTGTTTCTCCCTCCCCCTCTTTTAGTTCCTTCTTTCCATTTCCCATCTTTTTCCATTCCCGTCTCCTTCTTTTTCTCATCCCCCTCTTTCTATTTCCATTCTACCTGTTCCCCATCACCTTCCTCTTTAGCTAGTTTCCTTTCCCATCTTCCTCTCCTACTTTCCCCATCTTCTTTTGCCTTCCCCACCATTGAGTAGGGTGATTCTTCCCCTACCCCATCGCCCCTCTTTACCTTTTCCTATTCTCTTTCCATTCCTACATTCCCTTCTTTCCCTTTTGCAATCTGCCCCATCTCTCCCTATTCCATCCCTATTTCCTTTTGTACTCTTCTTTAATCTTCTTTGTCCCCCTCTTTCTCATCCTCATCATCCTCCCATTTCTTCATTCCCCTTCTTTCTCTATCCTCCTCATGCTTTTCCCATCCCACATCTCGCCTGACAATGACTCATCTTCTCAAACGTCGAAAACTCCTCAACGACGGTGATGACGTTGAAAAGTGACCTTTCGGACAGCTGACTGTCATTTATGTCGTTAAATCAAGGACATGTTCAAGTGGATAATTTTTTTTGGCAAGATGTTTCTAGAACTGGCCAAGGTTGGCGAGACATTTTTAACACGGATCTCATGAATAGCATCAAGGCCGACACCTAATTTCTTGTTTACTTTCCTGTGTGCGGCTAATCCGTTAAGTGTACATTAGATGATTTCTCTGGGGCCCTAATACCAACTAATCACATCCCTTAATTTTATTCTTTTAACACAAAAGGTCGCAAGCTCTATATTTTGCACGTCTTCATCTTGTCTGCCCGCCAAGTTTTGCTGTTTGGACACGTCTCGTAGCCTTATCGCTCATTTTCGCAGGGTTTAGCTCTCATTTCTAAGATTTCTTCTCCTGGCTTAACATGGTTTACCGTACAGCCCAACTGCACGGCAGACGTCTCACACAGCTGGCTTACTATCAGTACGCTGCCGTCTTCGCCAGATTGGTCTTATCCTGCATGTACCAGGCGAAGTTCTTGAATACCGTGTCTATAAAAAGGAAAGTGAGAAACAATAACATGAGTTGGTAGATGTGATTTAATGGACCATATAATTAGCTTAGTCATACAGTTGATGAGTTTACCAAACAGAGTTTAACCCCGCAGTTCTTAAATGTCTGTTCCTTGTGTAGGTATACCACACAGCAGTTTCATCAGCAGGTTGTCGGGGCAAATGTATTTAATACCAAAATCCTCATTGTTACATATTGTGCATCCATCACCAGTTCCATGTAGGCAGTTTACGGCTAAAATTACTGGTAATTTGTAAGAGAAGGCAGTTTTATACATCCACAATTTGTGTACTTTTACCTTTTGCATTTTGCGTGCATGCCGTCGCTCTACCGGGCACTGACTTTGAGGCATTCTCTGCTTAGCTGTGTTTGTTATTGTAATGCAATCCCGTGGTATCACTTGCCTTTACGGTGAAAAGATTCGTTCAGATTGTGATCCACACAGTGCCGTATCTGAGGAAACAGAAGCTACACAAAATAGTGCCACCAAAGTATTAGGATCAATGAACAAAGAAGTACTTCACTTGCGTGACTGGATGAACGTGTAGGTCTATGCGTGAGTTTAGTGTATCCTCCCTCTGAATGGATAAAACAAGGGATTCATGCACTGCCACTGCTGTGAATGGTAAAACGGATGAGGATATGTATTAAAATGTTTTACTCTTTTTCGTTTTTGGAAATAATTAGCCGTGGTAATTACTCTGAATGGATGAATTAATCATTTTAGACCAGAATGGATGGAACTGTACAGAATGTACGTAATACCATGTTACTCCAAGTGGATGAACCTTGAATGTGTAGAAATTACGATTTTAGTCAGAAAATTAAGTTGGAACTACACACATTATGTATGCATAAAAAAAGGCATTGTCCTGCATAGACAAATGAGATATATGTATCGACAGTCACCTTATCATATTACTGCATGAATATGTACTCCAGGTGCAGTTTTTGTCGTTACATTATGCTGAATGGATGAATTAGATATCTATCCATGGTTACCATGACTATGAATAGAGACATGATGCCTGTAGGTACATTTTCTGTAGGTTACCATGACACTGAATGGATGAACTAGATATGTAACTATGGCTACCATAAGTATGAACAGACATGATACTGTAGCTGCAGGTGCAGTTTCTGTATGTTGTCGTTGCACTGAATGGATAAACTGTGGTTTAACTGTGGTTACCATGACTATGAATAAAGATGATGCATGTATGTGCAGTTTCTACAGGTTGTCATTCTACAGAGTCTGAATGGATGAATTAGATCTGTAACTATGGTTACCATGACGCTGAATAGATATGATACATGTAGGTGCAGTTTCTGCAGGTTGTCATTGAACTGAATGGATGAACTAAATATATAACTATGGTTACTATGACTTTGTGCAGATGATGTCTGTAGATGCAGTTTTTGCTGGTTTTCATTGCACTGAATGGATGTACTGGATGTGTCACTATGGTTACCATGACCATGAAAAGTCATGATGCCTGTAGATGCAGTTTCTGTAGGTTGTCATTGAACTGAATGGGTGAACTAGATATGTAACTACTGTTACCATGGCTATTTATAGATCATGCCTTTAGGTGCAATTTCTGTAGGTTGTCATTGCACTGGTGGAAGAACTAGAGTGGAGAAATCTAGAATCGAGGAATATTGGAACAGGTCTTTATTCACTGGCATCGAAAAGTGTGCAAGACTATCTTTCGATCATGACTGCCCTTAGTTCTTACACCCCTTATGTTTGGAGCAATGGCTTAATAAGACCCTCTAGGTCTCATGAACAAGGAGCAGAGTGTTTGGCCCCAAAGAAAGCTGTATCATAATCCCAATTGAATGAGTTCTCTTTGGACATTAGCGCGCAATTTACTAGTAAACAAGTTACATACGGTACTAAATGCAGCAACATTTCATCTTTTTATTGACGCTGTTATACATCAACACTTAAGTTTTATCAACCATGTGTTGAAGCTTTAAGTAATCCCTGCATATGCATAAATATGACCAATGCATCCTGTCTAGGTTGAGCATCATGCCGGGCCCCCAAATGGTGTCTGACGTAATTGGATGGGTAGCAGCATATGAGTGTCGGACTATAGGGGTGTTGGAACATAGGGGTGTTGGAACATAGCGGTGTCGGAACATAGGGGTGTCAGAATATTTGGGTGTCAGAACATATGGGTCTCAAAACATGTTGTGTTGGAACATTGGGCTGTAACCATTTCAGTTACTCTTACCTTTAATACTAAATGGTAAGTTCAACAGCCACGTTACTTTGACACATTATTTTTTGTTTTGCCATTACAATTGTGGTGTTTTGTGCTTTTTCTGTGCATTTTTCAGCCTGCAAAATCAGTGTGGGAAAAAAAACACATAAACCTGCATGTTTCTACACCATATAACTCTGAATGAATGAATGAATGAATGAATGGATGGATGGATGGATGGATGAGTGAATGTAGAAATGCATCGGTGTAGGTTGATGCTACTCTGAATGGATAAACTCCATCTGTGTATTAGTTTGTTACATTCATTGAATGGATGATTCCTGTGTGGATATGTTAGTTCATTTTATTTCAATTTTTGAGTCATAAAGAATCAATAATAAGCTGAATTCAGTAAAAAGGCGCTCTTCAATTATCATCTCCCTAACTGGCTGGATTCAACATCATCAAGTATTGCTAGACTCAAACAGACATTCAGTGGCAACCTCAGTGTCAGCCCTTGCTATTTTCCAATTAAAATGTTTAACAAACTACCCTGATATATGATTTTTTTTTAATTTTTGTTCAAATCAACATTTTCAAGGCATTCCTGCTTGACCTGTCCTATCCAATAACATGAAGTGAACATAATGGTATCACTTGCTTTGAAGTATTAATAATCTGTGAGAAAAGACAGTACTTTTGTAATCATACCGTAACCCAGCTATGAAATCCATGTAAATCAGTACGGTGTAAAGGTATGAAATTCCCCCCCCCCCCCTTAGTTGTACTTACAGTAGGGCTGATTTACAGTATTTTGAAGAATTGGAGCAACAAATTGCGTAAAACCTGTCACATCCTTTTAGTTTTAGCTCAATCTCACTCCTGACATTTAGTCAATGGGCTCTGATGGATCGCTACGAAAACTGGTCTTCCATCTCTTCGTGGACGCATCATTCCAGCTGTCTATTAACCTGTCCAGTTTCATCCATCAACATGCCATTCATCTTGTCTCGAGCTTGATGTCTGTTGGTCACTCTGTCTGTCTGAATTATGATGATCAGTGGTGGTTTTTTTTTTCCGAATGAACACTTCTTTTTCCTCCCTGCAAATTCTGACGGATCGTCAACAGTCAAGTCGATTCTTACCGTACATTTCACGGAGAAGTCAGAAGTGGCGTAATTCGTGGGAAATTTAGGGTCATTTTAGAATTTTTATGCATGGATATCCTCGATGTGTCCATCAATATTGCAAAAATCCTCGTTCCTGACTTTCTTCTTTGTCCTTCATGAAGGGGGAGTTTTTGCATGGGTGAGGACAAGAAACAGAGGATGTACTATTATTGAGGACTAATGTTATTTAGGGGTTATTACCAACCACGTAGCTACTCACAATATTACATCACCTACTCCTGTTTTTTTTTTTCTCTTTTTTTGTACTACTTTATGTGCACCATTATTGCTGACTAATTCCTGTTTTGTGTTAATGCTCAAGGCAATGTAAAAGAAAGATGTGATTGTTCCCACATGCATGGTTTGTTTGGATTGTTCCTTCATAGCCTCATGACTACCGATGCAGGCATGTGCACCCACTTTTTGTAGTGCAACTGGTGCATGACCATATGCACTCGTTTAAAGTTACACTAGTGGCATTAGCGCAGGATATATGTATGCTGAAAATTTTATGTAATTTGTGACATAAAAATGGAAACTGCTTTAAACCAGCTTCTTTTTTTTTTTCATGATGATGTTAAATTTTTCAAACTACCGTACAACCCTGTAGAATTAGCATTTATATTTAATGTCTTGTCACAGAGTGCAAAGTTTATTTCCTGCATGGTTCAAGCAGCCTACAGGTACAGTAACTGTAATTGTGAGGAATCAGTCTGTCGTGGCACATTGGTTTTTTTTTAGGAATTGGTGATAGCCTAGATTAAGTGTTCACCCCATGTGTATACACATTCACACTGTCAACTGGAACCGCTCCCCTTCTTCGTCACCAGTTTTTGAGTGGGGGGAGGGGGAAAAAGACTTAGTGGGCCCGCTAGGAAGATGGTCCAAGGAGGTAGACGGTGGACAAAGGAATGGGGGGTTGTTTTGGAAAGTGAGATGGTATGTGAGGGAGGAGAGATTCCATGGATGAGGAAAATGACCGGTGAGCTAGACCGGTTGCCACGGATGAGAGGGTCCATGAGGGATGGAGACAATAGGCAAACTGGATGCTTTGTACAAAGAAGGACTGGATGGATAAAGAGACTGACAGGTCAGACAATAAAAGGGAGTCACGGGGGGGGGGTCGGCGGACGAGGGAGATAGTGGGGGAGAGAGGTGGTGTGGGTGAGGGAGATGTAGGGTTATAGATAACTGGTTTATGCAATAAAGCATCAGGTCAGTAATCTGACCGGAAGAAACGTGCTTACATGTTTTATGTTGAACTACAACTATTTGATTTTGTTGGACGATTGTATTGTTGTAGACACGTTGTATGTTGTTACTGTATGTGCTTGTATGTATGCATGTGTTTGTCGATCTAATGTGTTAGAAATTGATATCTTCCTTGATTCATCTTTTCAACATGGAATACAAGTAACCTGTTGTTTTGGAGGTCAAAGTTCATTTGAAGTCCAATTTACATCAACTCGTGGCAACCTTAATCTAGAGCAAAGTCTTGGAACAGTCTCATATCCAATATGAGGGGATGTGTACCACATTAAAGCTGACTTTGACCAATTAAGGACGGTGTTCTTGCTTCGGGGATATTGGTTAAATTTGATGGAGTACTGTGCATTCCTATCTCTCGGTATGTAGCGTATCTTTGATGTTAACAGTATGTCTTTGAATAAATTGATATATATTGTAGATGTGAACCTAAAATTTGGTACGGTGCTAAGTGTGCATGTAGCAGGGGAAGGTATGGTCAGGATTATACATGTTCCATGCTAGATTGAAGGCAGCTGTTGCTCTTTTCATTGCTTTGTGGCAGCGAAGGAATGTGTGAGCTGGACAATTTTCGTACCAACATTTTATACAGCAGCCTGACCAAGCTTAAACGCCATGTGACATAAAAAATACATTTTGGAGCACTGACCCGAGAAAAGTTGAAAACAACCACAAATGTTACCAAAATACATCACCCATTGACCATTTTGCGAATTAGTTTCTGTTTTACAACTGCACCATGAATAAACATAAGCCAAATATATGCAAATTTGTGCTGTCTAGGGAGGAACTCACATGAAATATGCCTTGTGTTATCGTTTGTTTGTTTAGCCTTTATTTGAAGGACAATAGACTATTTTGTGTGCCCCAAGAGCTTTACTCTGGAACAGTGTCTTCTTTAAAAAATATTTATATCACTTTACCAGTGTGAAACCCAGCCATTAAGTAGGCCTAGCAAAAGAAATACTGGCACTGTGCAACATGCACTGTACATCATCTGTTTTGACATTTTCATAAAATTTAGAAAAAAAAACGCTGTCTCCAGAACAGTAGTAAGTACAAACACAATTATGATGATTATCATTCTGGGTTGTTTGCTGTCACTAAAGCGAGTTCTTTTCTAGATGCATGTCACTGTCACATGTTAAAACGTGACCACTTGGTCGTGACGAACCCACCTCATTATGACTGTGTGTGAGTAGCCTGACGTAGGTGCAACCGTGTTTAACGATTTTGTGCACACAGTAGATAGGATATACCTGTTTCTTATGAGACCCGAGGCGGTCAAAATTTTTTCACACGTATGTACTTAATCCCAGTCTTTCCACTTGCACTGGAAAGCCAGCTGTACATGTCTGGAATATGCATTTTGACTTCATTTTGATAAATTTGTTATGACGTACAACATGTCATACATAAATTTCCGATACGCTTTCACTGTTCGCTTCAAGAGTATGTGGAGCAGCTGCATGGTCAAGCAATCATTACCCTCCCAAAGTTACAAAAACGAAAGAGAAAAAGAATAAAAGTAGCAATTCTGAACATAAGTGTTTTAACTACTTTGAAGCAGTCAGGACTGCTGATGATTCTAATTATATGCAACCTGCATTCTAGCCGATCACACGATTAACTCCAAGACTGTGGCACCATGCATGACCTCATTAATTTTCGGTGACCTGGTTTTTAGATTGATTGATGAGTCGTGCAGACGATGCACTTTCTATGAAATTCATCATGCAGTGTTCATAATGTTCTCTAAATAGACAGGTTGATGGAGTCATTGGAGAGAGTAGCGTATACATACGGTCTGAAGCAAGATATTAGACTTCGTGCAATCTGCATGCCTTTAATAGTCCCAATTCTGTAATTTTATTTGAAGTCTACCAGAGGTAACTAATATTCGCTAGACGGTAATCACTGCATCAGGTATACAATGATCCGAATATTCTGTTTTCGCCATAAACTGGTTTCACGATCAGAATTTATTCGATGTGCATCCTTGGAGGCTTGGTGGCTTCAATATATGACAGACTAACAAAAACGTAAATTCATCTTTTGTTTTATGTCAGCGTGATATGATGAATTGCATAATGTTTAACATCATTATATGAACCATCATTATGGTATGCCTAAGTGACTTCATAATTATTGCGCTTTAATCTATTCTGCGCTTATTATTAGGAGCCAGAGCGCTGGCTGCCACATTGGCGTCTTCCGTGAAATTCGTTGCACGTCCTTAGTGTTGAAAAGAGAGCGGAGTCACATGTTGATTTTGTTGTCCAGTTTAACCGTACCAGATTTTATTGAACTGATAACAGTGAAGATGACATACTTTCAAGTATGCATGTATGTAATAGGCAAATGTATAACACAAAGTGTCCATTCCCCACTCCACCTTATTAAAGGGCCAGGTGCCCCAAAAGTGAGGGCAGTGTCCGTTAGCTACTTAGAGCACTTACTTTCATAAGCGGTATACCCTGTTGGGCTAGATGTCTGTGGCCTCATGCCGCAGATATGTATGGATATACAATAAATACTTATTACACGCTGTAGATATTAGGTATGTTTAGTGTGCAAGATGTACCAGGAATTTGTGACAGATCGTCTGGAAATTGCAGTTGACAATGCCCCCACTGTTCAGGCTGTTCAGGTCTTTTAATGGCTGCCTTTCCTATCCCTTTTATCTTGGTCTGCCGAGTAGTTTGACAACTGAAGGTTTTGTAGTGCAGTTAGTGTATAGGGAAGTCTGCGACAAATACTCGTCCTTCATTTTATCAAAAACCAGGGAAATACTGGTGTTGTTTTCCCGAACCCAAGTGAGCTTCTGGTTTGTGAAAGGTCATACTCCCTAGTTGCTGCAGTCAGAAGATAAAGAGCATGCTGTATATGGCTTGTCTTCACTAGATCTATCTATACTGACCACATTTATACTATACTTTGCTAACTTGAACAACCAGACCACTAGCTATGATTCGCTATGTCATCGGTTGTATGGAATGAAGCCGATTCCAGGGACTGGAATCTTCAGAGCAAACACAATTGTGGCAGTTACCTCTTGTAATTTAATCAAGGACTTCTTTGACTAAACAGATTAATGAAGGGAGCATAGATTATGCTTAACTATTTAGGTCCAGTTAACAGACATACAGTGATAGTAAATTTAACTGTGCACTGCAGTCAGCATTGACATCTCAATTGGGTGGTTTTGTGTGATAAGGTTTGGAAATGAGGTCAAGGACAGCCAGTAATTAAAAAAAAATCAGGTAAACGTCCGGCTTTGTTTTTTTCTTTTATTTCTTTACAAAGCAACCATATCGATAATCCAGTCCATGCAAGATGCTATGCATGTACAGTACTTTCATGCTTTGAGTTGCATCGAAACGGATATAAAGCTTTGATCTATTCATCGAGGATGAAGCAATTAAATGTAGTGAAATGCAACTGTATATGTGTGGTGGAAAAGTGACAGTCCAATGTTGCCATGGTAATGGAGCCTTTGGATCATGGGTAATGAATTGGCAATATAAAGATTGTTGCCACAGCTGTTTGGAAAAAAAGGAATTTAACTGAATGAACAGGGAGATCAGTTCATAGTACCTTCAGAATTTACTGGAAGAAGAAAATTTAAAAACAAGAATTTTCATGTCACAGGGACTATAATACACATGACTGGTTGTAATGTACATACTGCAAGTTGGGGGTGAAAGCAAAATCATGGTTTTTAAGTGACCAGCAGAAGGCATGCTGCTCACCATTGTTACCACCTAAAAATTGGAAGAAAAACCTGACGCAGTATGGATTTTACATTGTGATGCATGTTGTTATTGTGATCAGTTCGAATTGAAAAAAGAACTTCATTTGAGGGACGTGCATAATTTGCGATAGCTTTAAAGCAATGTAAATGTCCATCTCGCAAGATTGTCTTGACGATCAGTTGTCGCCTTATTGGATAAGGTCCAGTAACCTGGACTGGGTCCAGCAACTTGGTCAAGTTTCAGTAACAGGGAATATAACTTATCTGGTATCACACTGCATTTTGTCACAGGAAGTTGTCCGAGTGCTAAGATATTTCAAATATTTGTATACCAGATATTGTTTACTATTAATGCCATATTTTCAAAGAGCCATCACAGAAAACTTGATTAAAAAGCTTCAAAATTGCTATGCAAAATGTGGTGAAGATATATCTTTTTTTCCCTGAAGTAACAACATGATGTTCATGTTACTAGTCCATATGCAAATCAATTACATTTCAGCTGGACATGATGAAAACCAATGTGATTGTAAACCATGTCACTGGTATGTATCAATGTTATCAATAAACCGCTAGACTGGAGAAAGAGGAATATTTTCATCATATCAACTGCAGATGCACTGTTCTCCTCAGGGATTAATTAAGTATACATGTCCCCCTAGTAAAAATTACCGCCCCCTGAAATAGTAACCTCTTCCTACAAATAAGCCACCCCTCCTAAAAAAGGTCTGCTCTAGCTGCCAAAGAAAAGTTGCAATAATCTACCACTATTTCCAATAGCTGCTGTACAGAGTAAAGAAATAGCACCACCTAGATTCTCAAGCATCAGCAATGCCAGGGATGGGGTTAAGCCCACTTTGCCTCCCTAATATATGAGAACGTTCCATTTAGAAATCTCTGCCACCATTTTTACAGATGTAGAACTGGCTTTTCAGTTCAGTGCTGTTCCTACTGTAACTTACATCCAAATTCTTCTCTCTTGGGTGGCACTCTACCTGCACGTTATCACACTGCACATTTTGTATGAATTCACAGTTATTTATTCAATTATTGATTGAACGATCGATCAATAGTTGTAGCAATAGCTCTCCTGTAAACTCCAACCTTAGACTAGTGGATATTCAGAACATTTATCAAAAAAAAAAAAAACAGAAGAAAAGTAGAAGTAGTAAGTAAACAAATATATGAAAGAACTCTTTTGTTTCAGAGGCATGTGATGTTGCATTTGAATTCCTTCTCATGTCACTCCCACCATCTACTCTTTTTGATCAATTATTTAATATTTTCGCAAGGAGAACAAAAGAATGTGCTATTAATAATGTGTCTGGCAAGTGTTGATTACAAGGGTGCTGATATAACCAAAGATTTCCAACGAGAGAAGTATATGCTGAGGTTTGCAACCCAGTAACCATTATTTTATGGACGCTTGCTTGTCGAGAGCGATTTGCTTCATGCCGTAATTGGACGTTTTCATCCAGCTTGAGTTCACAGATCGTGCGAATCGATGGACTCACCTGTGAGGTAATTATAACGGCTGCACTTTTGTCTCATGTTTCATGTTTTATTGATCGCTCGCCGAAGGCAAGGAGAGAATTTATGCAGTCAAGTGGGTGCACGGTACGGACATCAATACGTCCGTGGTGTTGCTCGAGGAGGTATCTGGAAACATGAAAAGTTTCTTGAACCTCTTAGCTTTGTAGGTATCCAGGATATAAAGACCTTGATTGGTAGATGATTCCTTTTTTTTTTCTTTTCGTCAAGGTCAGGTGTCATATGAGGGCATCAGAGGTAAAAATTGGAAGACTCCGTCAGTAGAACATCTGAAAGAAATCGTTGTTGCTCAAGATTTTAAAGATAGCATCTAGGGAAGCTATAGTCGTTGGAGTTTTGTGGTAGTGTATAATGTTGTGACATATTGAAAAAGGAATCAGTGATAAGTTATGAGGTCTTTGATAGCAGTAGCAACATGGGTGCATCTTTCTTGAGGGGGACCAAAGGTCAAGTGGTACACACACGGCAGTGATCTCATTAAGGCACAGGACTGCGTGAATCGTTCATTATTTCTGCTGAAACCCACACAAAGAAAAATTTTTATGCGGGAAACTCCCGACGCACTTTTTCCAGCATCTAGGTCATAGACCTGTACAATTTTAAATACACACAATAACTTGCGATAGAATCCTTACCAAGTGACATAGATCTCTGTCCTTGATTTTGAAGTTCCCTCCCAAAATTTTTTTTCAGAGAGGGATTTCCCTCCCAGGTTCAATTCTGCAGCAACGAACACTGCCACGTGGTCATGTACACGCCAACTCGAATTGCCAGAAGACTAAGCCAATCTTTTGATTCAGGAGACACTTTGCGTGAAGACATCCCCTAAATCTCTGGAAATTTCCGAACCAGGCTCCACATTTACCCTGTCACTCTTTTGGTGCCTACCCCAAAAAAATGCTGGTTCTGGGGTCGGGCCCATCTTGCCCTCAGCCACGCTACCCTGCAAGAGACAAAATAGTCTGAACAAATCGTTCAGCGGTTTTATTAGAACAAGTGTTAATCAGTTAACAGTCAAACCCATTTTGATCAGCGGATGTCATAGAACATTACAGCTTGAATACGTTTAAAAGATAACTCACTCAAATATGTGCGGTGAGTGGTTCAAACGATCACTCGTTTGCAACAAAATTGGCCGATGTAAAGGACGCAACTTTTTGTAGTGTTTCAACGACCCTCGGTAATTATTTACAAGTTCAGTGCCTTCGGCAGAGGACCAGAGAAAATAGAAACCTTACAAGTTAAGTGCCTTCAGCAGAGGACCAAACGACCAGAGAAAATAAAAACCTTTATTTGCAACTAATGCAAAGCTTACCTGAAAGGGATTTACCAGCTAGGATACTGTGAACAAGTCACCTTCCCCTGCAACTTAATGTTAGACGTCATTGCATGCTCATCCCAATACCTGTCTCACAACCAAATTAAGGAAAGTCCTACAGTACTCAAGCATGGTAAATTAAGCTTGGCATGGAGCCAGATTTGAGGGCGGTCTTTAAGGTTGCCCATAGCTGCACCAGGAATGGTATTGCAGTTTAATTGCATCACTGTGTATGCATTTACGTCACGATCTTCTCCTGCGAGGAGAAAATACCCGATCTTCATGGTTTTGGGGCCCAAAACTGGAGAAATCGAACATGCAACCAAGTTTTGAAATGCGGCGACTGCACAGTCATCGAGTGACCGAGTGCCACTGAATGTTTTGGAATCCACTGGCAGTGATCAAACTGATTTGCTGCCACAAAAGAAAGTGCAGGTCTGACCATCGAAGGAATGTGTTCACACATTCCTACATTGGTCAGTCAATTTCATAAGGTGTGGTTAGGGATGAAACCCTTGTCAAGTCTGTAGCTGTCAATTACATTAAGTAGCGATTAGGAATCCCCGGGGGACTGTAAGAGGGTGATGTCTCCATGTGGTAGTCGGATTGTCGTCGAGACAGGTAAATTTCATCGCTTGTGAAGAGACAAATCATTGTCCTCATTTGTGAGAGTTTCCATCTCAATTATTAGCATTGTTTGCTGAGCAAGAATGGGGAAGCAGTTTTTTGTGTTGATGCATACTTGGTTTGAGACCCACAACCGTAAAAAGTTGTGTATGCGTAACATAACGCAACGCAAAGTTGATGGACCTGCCAAATAGTGCCGTGAGTAATTATCCCAAAATGTAAACTAAGCGTCCTCTCGAAGAAATTCACGAATATGGCAACCTTGATGTGACGTGAATTTGTTTCTGAATAAAAAAGGAGCAAAAGCCCGGTAACCATAAGCCAATTTGAATATAATTAAATACACAGAATGCAGCTTTTGTAGTACCCTGCATGGTATCTGAAGTTGGTTTCACCCGATCTACTTGATTCTTCCCGAAGGTCGACTTCATCACTCGAAGGGACACCTCGAGCAGCGAATATTCTGTGACCTTTAACCAAATCCTAACTAATCTGAAAGTGAAAAATGCGAGGAACTTTGTTTTTTTTTTTTTTTTGGTTTTTTTTTCAGTGCGGTGGGGGGGAAGTTATTGCACTGGGGAATTAAACCTGTGAAAAAGCTGTCATTTCAGCTCATAAGTAATTGCGCTACCTCTCGGTTTATAGATCTCATAATTACATCGGTGTTTAATACCTGAATTGATTACCATAAATTACCGGTATCAAATGCAAAACTCATTTTATTTAAAATGATCGCTTATTTAATGTAGCAGCTGGTTAACCTGAGTTAAGTTTACACTCACACAGACGTGGCGCAAAAGAGCTTTGCACGTAACGCTTTATCTCTGAGGCACGTCTCATGCAATCTTTTAATGGGGCCTCCCAAGGCCTTCCTGATAGCCCTGGAGAATGACTGCTTTAAGGACCGAGAAATATATTTGAAACGTCTTCATTTTCTTCTTCAAAAGCAAGAAACTATTACTTTCGTCGTTAGGTATCAACAACAACAAAAGCAAAAAAGTCATTTAACGTATAATTTCGGAGAATCTATTTTGCATTACTGATAATAATTTACGAGAGGTTTACACGAGGTTGCGTGAAGATGGAAAACTACTTGACATGAGCATAGAGTTCATGATTGACGTGAGTGTAGAAATGCCATGTTTTTTTTATTACTTTTCTTTCTTATGACATCCCGCAGTTTTAGCAGTTGTTAAAATGACTGCTTTCAATTTCACATACCCGAGTGTTCATAATAAAAGTCTTTTTTCTTTCTTTTTTTTTAGACAGAGAGCATTGATCGACAGATCAATTAACTTTCATCTTAATTTCATTCCTCAGGATATGAATTGTTTAAAAATGAATTTTAATAGGGTAAATTTTACTATTTATCCTCAAAAAAACTGTTGATGAAATGCTTTCAGAGAGGTTTCACGTGTAAAATTCATCTTATGTAAATGCTCCGCAAGAGGCAAATTAATGCATTTGAGTCTCACTCAGCCTGGGAGCTGTGAGGGAGTGCATGTTGGATATGTGCATACATCCACTGTAGTACGTGTATGTGAGTACGTGTGTGCGATACGAAAAAGGAAGCGGATCATCAAAGTTCAGCGTGTAGCTTCATCGTAAGCACTGGCATTACTACTATTAATTAATTATTTATCAATTATTACCATTATCATATAAGCTGAGAAACAGCTGGGCTTTCCCCCCACATTCCTCAAATCATTCCAACAGTCCAAAACCACAAGACGCATCAGAAGTCGAAAATTCGGTGCAACTTCTGGTGACAAGGGTCATTTTCCCCACTGATATATTGCCATATGTTTTGAGTGATTTTGAGACTTCACTTTCAGTTGGCGATGGTAATGTCTTGTTTACGGTTCAACGATCGGTACGTTAGAGAATCATGGCTAGTTTTACACTGCATGTCCCTCTTAGTGGCTGTTTGTATACTGAAGGCACCAGAAGTTTGGATTTTATTTAACATTTGTTTTTCCTTTTCATCAGTAAAAGGATCAAAGACTGATTTTTCAGTTCATCAGAGTATTTTCTTTTCACCTTTTTTTGTTTTTTGTTTTTTTTTCTGTTGTACAGTGGTAAGTAGCGCTCCAATCCTGCCACATTGTACAAGGTGAAATGAGCCGACATGATTCAAACCTTGTGTGTCACGTTGATGTTTTATCGGAGCATTACTACTAGAGGTCTGTCTGCTACTGTACCTTCTGACCTAGAATTTCTTAGGTGCAAATATCTCAATGAAAGAAGGGAGACATTCTGTTCTTTTCATTTTTTAGTCCAACATTTCCCCCCCCCCCTTATGTCGATAATGCCCTCCCTTCCTTAATGCGTTTGTTGTTGCACTTCATCCCACCCCATTAACGTCAGTGTTTATATCTCTGTCCTTGACATCAGTTGTTGCATCTCCTCCTCTTCTTTTATCAACTGTTGCATCCCCCTTTTGTTCCATTCTGTTGTTGCATCTCCTCCTCCCTTACACCAATTGTTGCATCTTCTGTTCATGGTCCTTCTAGCAATACTGTTCATAAATGAGTCCCCTCCCTCATTTTTTTTTTTTCAAAATGAACACACAACACTGATGCATGCTAATGATAAGTTCATTGTACAAATGAAACTCCATCAACAAAAACCTTTTTTATCCCAACCATTTCTCGACTAAAATTAACATCATTGTCTGCACATATTGTGGTTTTTGAGTATGCATCACATTAATCCCCAAACAAGGAAATTAAGAGAAATTAAAAGGTTTATTTTGAAGAAGCTACCATAGAAATCTAGGTTTGTGGGATATTTTGCAAATTATGTCATTCATCAAAGTCAATGTGCACATTCTAAATGAAGCTGAAAGGAAAACCGCAAAGCGAAATTGAATCTCAAATAGGCATACCGCTGAGTCTAACCATCATTTTATCAATTTTTTTTTTTTCCATCTTAGCTAGAACTTGTAACATTTTTACTTTCTCTGCACATGGATCTCCTTTTCTGAGGTAATTTTGTTTGACTCATTCGAATACTTTGTACTGTCCATTAATGCATCCGTTGCAAAGTGATAGATGACGGCTAATAGTTACAGCGTTACCTCGCCGCAGGCATCACTATAATTGACAGCTGCTGGCTATGGCTACACTGTGTAGATGTTGCCGTGTGCATGGTGACACGACAGTTTATGTCTGCAACTGCAATAGTTCTTTTCTTCATGTGTGGTAAAATGATACCTAAGTACTACACCTTGCAATGTTGTGTTTGCTGTCTGTCCACAGAAGATGAATCAACAACAAAAAGCTACTCTCAAGTCAGGACGTCCAACGTACATTATAGCTCACTCGACAATCAAAGCTCCTCTCATGTCAGAATGTTATGGCTAAAGAAGCTTGATCAATGAACATTTACAACTACTTCCATTAAAAGGTTACGTGATCAAATAATCTTAGTGTACAATTAAAAAGATACTTTTATGATGTAAGCTGTGGTCAAAGGAGGTCAATCACAATTGTACAATCACAACTACTCCCATGTATGGATGTGTGGCCAAGGAGGGTTAATTCACAATGAAGACCTCTCCTGTGTGAGGATGTTTGGCCAAAAGAGGCCAATGTACAGTCCAAACTTCTCTAGTCATGTAATAATGCATGGCCCATATGAAGGTCAGTGTGCAATCGCAACACCCTTCCATGGAAGGATGTGTCATTGCCAAAGGTTGGATGCAGCCTACAGTAAAGCTCTCTCTTCTGTTTGGCCCAAGAGTGTCACTGTACATTTAAAAGTTACTCCTTTGTGGAATTCACGGTCAAAAGAAGGGCAATATACAATCAAAACTACTACCCTTGCATGGAAGTATTGCCAAAGAAGGTTTATATTCAATCAGATCTACCCCTCCCCTGTAAGGATGTAGGAACAAATAAGGTGAAAGTAGTGTCCTCTGGTGCATTAGGATGAATGGCTAGGCATCTTTCTTGTAGGATGTGCAGCCAAAGAAGTTTTACGTTAACTCACAACTACTCTCATGAAATGATGCAAGCAATGATGCATGGGAAGTTAATGCACGATAAAGACTGGTCCCATGTGTAGGAATGTATGGCCAAAGAAGGTGACTCAATCAAAACCACTTCCGTACGTGTAAGGATGTATGGCCAAAGAAGATTATTGTACAATCAAAACTACTTCCATGCTAGAATATGTGGCCAAGGAGTTTCATGGCCAGGGAATGTCATCATACAATCAAACATACTTCCATTTCAGTACGTGTGGCCAAAAAATGTTAATTGTGCAGTCAGAACTACCTTCAAGTTAGGATGCAGTCCAACAAAAGTTAATGTACAAATCCAAATTGTCCCCATGTAAAGCTGTATGGCCAGAGAAAGTTGGTGTACAATCGAAACTACTCACAATTCACAATAAAGAAAAAAATCTCATCAATGGATGTACTTAGCCAAAGACCAAACCTACTGTGCTACCCTTAGGTGAGGATGTTTGGTGAAAGAATATGTAAATGTTTCAATCAAAATTCCCCTCTCAGAAATTTGCTCAAGATCATGAAATGGTCATGAAGTGAAGGGGAAATGGACGAATTAAAT
The DNA here is from genome assembly GCA_021234535.1 of Stichopus chloronotus. Lineage (NCBI taxonomy): Eukaryota > Metazoa > Echinodermata > Holothuroidea > Aspidochirotida > Stichopodidae > Stichopus > Stichopus chloronotus. Next base: position 10,403,883 of record SFZH01000008.1, read on the forward strand.
TTTCCATACTCCCATGTATGGATAATTTGGCCATAGGAGGTCAATGTACAATCAAAACCACTTCCATTTAAGGTTGCATGACGAAGATTAATTAGATAATTCCCATATAATTAAGTATGGCGAAAAAAGGTTAATGTTTCAATCAAAACTTTTCCCTGTCAGTATGGATGTATACCCAAAGCGGGTCGATGTACTGTACAGGCAGAACTGCGCTTTTGAAAGGATGCATTAACTGAAGAAGGTTACTGAACTGTCAAGCACTACACTCTCATTCTGCATGTATGGCCAAGTTATCAAAGGTACAGTAAATATGTAAGGACATACGGCTGCAAAGAATTTTAGCACATTTTCTTTCACAATGTCTTTGAGAGTGCAACATGTTCTGCCTTTTATGTATGTCCAGATGTAATGACATTGTGTCAGTCACTTAGAAAAAAAAAAAACCCACATAAATTCCTATATGAGATGAGATGTGGGAATTATGTGGGTATTTAGGCATATTGGAAATAAGTGACTCTTCCCCTTGTGGAAAATGTATGGGAAAATCTGTGGGAAAATTAATTTATCGCAGTATGGAGAATTTTCTTCTGCATGGGAAATCTGTTTGAAAGTTTTCCCATATGAGAAATCTGTTGGACTGGACCTTTTTTTTGTGGGAAATCGTACTTTATAGGAAGTCTTCCCTCACAAGAAAGCTCTCCCTTACTTTGATGAAATCCTTAGAATTGACAGCTAGATCTAATCACTGTGTTGAATTTCATGACTTTTCTGCAGTATTTTATTCTTAACAAGGTGGTATTCCAAGCTCATAATCTGGTTTATTAAATCCCATACAGGGAGCAGAAGGAAAAACTGTCATTCCTAGAGGAAACTTGAAGATTCCCATATGGGAATATGTAACCTTCCCATATGGGAATATGTAACCCATATGGGAAGTAGAGGAGCCAATATGGGAATCAGTCAGTCCCATATGGGTCATTAAAGACCCATGTGGGAAATGGAAGAATCATATGGGAAGTTTATGGGAAGTAGAACTTCCCTTACGGGATTTGCTATTCCTATGGGAAATTAGCGATTTCCAATACAAAAAACGCGAGATTTTTTTATGAGGGATTGCAGCATCCTCTTACGTTTTGAAGACCATATCTTGATCGGATTTCTCACCTGGTTTAGACTGAAATAGTCGAAATGTGGGAGCTGCGGTCTGTACTTAATAGTGTATGTGACAGTACCATCTGCTGCCCTGTGTTACAGTACATGGTTGCTACCTGACAGCGTTGTGGCCCACTGCTTTCCTAAAATGTTTATACTCTGTCATCCTACAGGTAGAGCCAACAGTTTAAATATGGCTGCCACTTGCAGTTAGTGTCCAGATGTTAGTGTTAGTTAGTCAATTAGTCAGTCAGTTAGCATGCACATGTCTCCAAAATACCACACTGGACTGTTTTGTCAAAAAAGGTGCAAACATGCTTTCAGCTGAAGCCATGTTCCTGTTGCCTCCTACCACATTCACAGAAAGTAAAATATATACCTGCTATGTAGAGATGGTAGCATATTATCAGCCAGTAAATAGATGTACTGTGTAGCTTGTTTTTACCAAAGAAGATGATATTCATTGTAAACTTGTGCATATAGCAAGATCTATAACATGTTGTATTGAAACAAGTTGGCCACACGACACGCAGGCCATATATGGCTCTACACTGACCCTTGAGTATCACAACCACAAATGAAGAAAAAAGTCTCTTTGAAAGAGACCTGTAGGTTTCCATAGTGATGTGAGATTGCACATTCACTTGAAAACTGTCTGATAGTAATGCAATATATTACAAGAGATCACCATTGCTGCAAATGATGTTGTCAAGTTCTATAACATGGACATTGTTCTGAAGAAAAAGATGTTCTTAAGGCCAAGTTTTTTCGCATTCCCTGCCACTAGAAGTCAGCTCATCTTTTTGATAATAAATAACACACAATCACAGGCCTGTTGCACTGCATTTGATATCACAGTTTCCATATTTCTTTGTTTGTCTTTTGTTTTGGTATTTTTGGGGGGGTTGGCCAGCTGTGGGTGTACCAACAAAAAAAAATTCATATAAAGCTCATACGAGAACAGTTAGGCAGATATGACAGCCTCAATCGGAATATTTAGACTTTATTTTCCCCTTTCAGATCATCTCGTGGTAAGGGCCGACACTCATGGCCAAAGAGGTAGCTGCTTCTGCTGTCATCCTGAGAGGACTTTTGACGAGGCCACCACTCCATGAGAGGTACCGTACCTCACTTTCCACTTTTAGTTTCGATGATAGTCATGACCTTTGTAATCATGATGCTGCCATGTATTTGTACTTTAATTTGTGACACCCACATCGTAAACCCCCCAAACACAAGACAGGGAGCTTGGAAAGCTCTGATCTGCAGTGTGTAGGTGTATCACATTGAGTACAAGAAATCTGTCATTTCTGGTGAAGGTCAAAAGTTATTCAGGGTCAACAGAGGTCAAATTGTGAAAACCTGGTAAACAATACCTCAAGATGGGAAGCTTAAACAGATGTTGTATTTGGATTGTACAGTAGCTGAACCACATTGAATACCTGATCTTTATAGTTTTTGATTAGTTTTTGATTAGGGGTCAAATGTTTGACCTCGTAGCTTAGTTCAAATTCTTCAGTGTATCTGGTGTAGCAATAAATGCAAATCACCCGAACACCAAACCTTATAATGTAGATATCCCTTAGAAGTCTAAGGTCAACCAATGGTCAAAGTTAAAATGCATTTAACAAGACGATATTTCCTTACGTAAAAGTAGAATAAAGCAGCAACATTTTGTATGTAAGGTAAACATTGTGGAAAAGATGATATCTGTTTCTACTCATAAATGTCAAAGTTTGCTGAACAGTCAGCAGAGGACATCTCAGTTTAAGTTCAGCTGACTGCAGTATTAATTACTGGTTATCAATCAATCAATCAATTTTGCAATATCCTTTCTTGTAGCTAGTCAGCAAATGGTCATCCTTGGCCATTTCTCCCAAAAGCGAGGAATCTCAAAGTCTAACCGGCTCCCTGCGTGTTGTTATTCATCTGAAGTAAATTATGTTGCACTGCCATATCAGCCTGCATGTTAGTATCTTTCCGGTCAGTCAGTCAGTCAGTCAGTCAGTCAGTCAGTCAGTCAGTCAGTCAATCAGTCGGTAAACTGCTCATGTCATCCCTAATGAGTCATATGTAGGGTGGGAGACGTAAATTGTGCCAGTAAGACCTAGAAGAGCGGCATCGCCTTACAGAGTGTGAAAGTCATCCGATACCATACGGTTTCTTTTGTTGTGCATCCAACGTGCATCGTGCAGGACAAAAGTTTTAACCCGTAAAAAAATTAAGGCTACGTCGTTAGGCTCTTAGATCTGTTTATATGTAACATGCAGAGAAGGCATTGTCTCAGTTTCCTTTGTGAAAGTAATAGTACATGTGAACATATTTGAGTTTAATGAGTGGTGACATCTTTCTCAGTTCAGGTCGCATGCATGAGAACTTTTGAAGAGAAAGTGTGTTGAATTTTTCCATGGAATGTCAAAAGAAAAGAACACAATAACCTCATGTTACCTCAATAGAACCTCAGAGTCACAAAAATTGTGAAAGTCAGCCATAATCATTTGGGACTTAACTTTCTCTTGCCATGCTTGCATGAACTTATCAGTTGAAAAGTTTGATAGCTGTCTTCAGAAGTGTCACAAGGATGGCTACTGCACTTTGGCAGCAGAGTCAAGTGACTGGTTGATACCCAAAGACTATTCAAATGCTGGAGGCTGTGATTGGTTGATCCCAAAGACTATCCAAATAATGGAGGTTGTGATTGGTTGATCCTAAAGACTATCCAATTAATGGAGGCTCTGATTGGACAAAGGATAGCAATGTATTAGAGCCCACAATTGCTTGCCCCCCCCTTAGAGTCACACCCATAGTAGCACTGAGGCTGGCAAGTAACTTATAAATTAAACTAGCAGGGGCTGGAACTGTTTGATCCCTAAGACTGTCCTAGCCGTGGAGACTGCATAGATACCCAAAGATCAGCAAAGTAATAGGCTGCAGCTGGTTGATAAGCTTGGAGACCATCCTGCACAATGACTGTAATGCAAATTAGTAGCAGGGTATGCAGCCGTCTGATACCTATGACTGACTCACTAGTAGAGGCTGTACGTGTTGATCACCAGAGACCAGCACTGTAGTAGAGGCGGCATCCATTAGAGTGTCTTTGCAGTAGTAGGGACTGCCAGTGACTTACAGGGTAGTAGAGACTGCAACTTCAACTGAGCCTTTCCAGTCTATGTGACAAAATTTTTGCCCGTGGACACGACACTTAATATCCCCTGCGCTGCAGCTCAAGAAAACCTAGATATTTGATTGACACACTGGAACAAGTACTTTCAAAAAGGATGCAGTGCATGTTGACAGAAGCTAGCCACCCTTGGGTTTCATTGACAGTGTGTATCTTCACAGCATGAGGTGACAAAACTGACCTAATGTGATTGAGGTTTTGCAACAAGTTTTACATCACTAAAACAAAGAAATAGTGTGGTTGGAGAAACTGGCCTTTCGGTGTTGCTGGTTCAGTGTGAGATTGCTGCTCCTAAGGCTATTGTCATAGTAGCAGTCACTGCCCAAAGTACCAGGTTCTGATTTTTGGTTGACATTTTTATAGCCATGTCTGGTCACAGCAAGCACAATTCTGTGTCAGTTTCTGCCCTGTTGGATTCATGACAAGGAAATTATGAATGTTTGGCTGGTTTTCACTCTTTGACAATTAATGTTTCACTTTCAATGTTAATGTTTCGTCTTCTTTCTTCCTCTTTTGCTTTCTCTTGTCTTGCGTCGATAGGAACTCTCAGTTTACCTTTCGTCTCACAGTCTTGTCACAACAAGTTGTTCAACACCTGGAAAAAAAAGTGGGAACAAATAAAACGTGGAAAAAGTCTATGAAAACATATGTCCCTGAGAATTAATTGCTTCAGGACAAAGTTCATCCATTCTCGCTGTTACTGACTGTAATTGAAACTAAATGAAGGACAATAAGAGTATATTCGTGTGCTGGTCGTTCTTGTTGGATGACGTTGACAATGTTGTTCTGGTCAAAAGAGGTTTTGATGAACTGCAGGGGTTGTTGACCCTGTGATCCAACTCTTGATCCTGACTCTTCATCCTGTTTAATCACACATGCATATACATTCATATCCAGACGCATACCTGATTGACAGGAATTCTCACTTGGAGTCCTCATCCCGAACGAGAAAAAGAAGACAAAAGAGTTTCAGTGATGAAAGTACATAGAGGGACGCAAAAATGTACAAGGTGATATTCAGGTTGCATTTGATAACAGTGCTGAAGATGAAGATCATGAAACAATTGCATCACAGCAGGTAAATTGGATGAACGTTCCTCTCCGTCTCTCGTAATTAACAGGTAAACAGTTTTGAGAATGGGAATCGTTATATAAACAGTGAAATAAACATATCCTTTGAAGCCGGCAATCAAAATAGCGGGACTGGCTTTTTGTCAATATTTTCAGCTGGAGATATGTTATCAGAACAAGGAAGGAAGCAACAGGTGTGTCTTGAAACTGCTGATTAGACTGTGTGGTCAAGTGTGATTAGTTTGTTATCTTTGCAAGAAACTGTTACAAAGTTCAAAGCATGTCTGTGGGATTTCATGCACTCAGGTTTCGTTTTTTGTCTTTTCTCTCATGATATTCATAACTGTGCATTGTTAAACATGGCGGATGAGCAACTCACGTAGCTGGCCAGTTTCATTTGTTTCAATGATAAAAGTATACATGTGTAGAAAGTGAGGAACCTCTATATGCTTTTCACATCGTCCACTAGTGACACCAAGTTTGCTACACGACGTATGCATGCATTTTAGAAAGTATGTTCAATTTGGCAAATTATCTGTCATTTTTGAAAACCTATAATTATCATTATGAGAGCACGTAATTGTCACTGTGAAAACCCATTGCTATCGTTGTTATTGCATATAATGGTGGTTGTGATAGTTTGTAATTGTCCGTGACAATCCATAATGTCTTTGTGACCGTCTCTCATTGTCATTGTAACAGCCAGTAATTGTCATTGTGATAAGCCCATGATTGTTACTGACTGCTCACAATTGCCATTGTGACACCCTCTGATTGTCATTGTGACAGCCTTTATTTGTCACTGTGACCGCCCATAGCAATCATTGTGACAGCCCATGATTGTCACTGACTGTCCATAATTTTCATTGTGGCACCCTCTCATTGTCATTGGAACAGCCTGTATTTGTCAGTGTGACGGCCTACAGTGGTCATTGTGACAGCCCGAGATAGGATGGCATGTCTCCAGACGGAGTTTCATCTTAGATCAGTGCATGGTGATCCGCATCTGACTGAAACATAAGAATACGAACAAACTTTAGGATCGTATCAGAGCATCACGGTTCGATGCAAACGTCAGGGTCTGATCCAGATTTTAAGGATCTGATCCTGGCGTCATAATGTCGTCCAAAATGTCACGCTCGGATTGAGATATCAGGATCATCATCCATACATCAGGATCGTCATCCAGCATGGCAATGTGACCCGGCACATCATAATTCGATTCAGACATTTAGATTCATCCCACGTGTACACAGCTGTGCCGTGCAGCCCAGCTAAATCAGGCATCACTGTCTGGTGAAATGCATGTTAACTTCTGAAAGCTTGAATGATTTTCAAGCGAGGGATAGAAAATAAAGATGAAAGTCGTACCCTCAATAAATAACGTAACAATACCAAGTGAAGGAAAGCTTGTAGCATCAGGAAAGCATCAGCCGTAAATTTGTCAGGAGTTCTCAGAAGTACTGTTGCCTCGTTTTCCCACTTTTTTGCATGTGGCAGTCGAGAAATTTGTCGCTTTGATGGTAACAGGATCACATGATCGCATCGGAAGCGCCACCACGTTTTGGCCGCCATAGATTGACACCTCACTCTTCAGAAATTGGTGGAAATTATTTCTTTTACTTTCTGTATACTGTTTTCTAGTATCCTGCATATGTCATACATTTTACTATTATTGTAGCATCACACATATTGTAAACTTGAACACATGTGAAATAAATTTGAATAGAATATTGACTGTTGTATGCTCAATTATGTGCTGAGTTTGCTAACATGTTAATGGCAGTCTCTCGTATACCAGTTCCATTGTTTACCTTAACATACGACCAACACAATAGAGATGTGCAATAATCGCTGACCAAGGGAATGGGTTCAGTGGAATTGTATTACATAACATTCCAACATGGGCCCCTTATGGGTGCCATATTAATCAACATATGTGGCCCATATTTCTTTGCACCCAAGATCTGTAACTGGCCGGTATGGGTCAACCAGGATAACCCATATGGGGTAGTTCTTGTGTCCATCATCCATGTGGGCAAATTGTCCCATATGGACATCATAAACTATCCCATATGGGTGATATGGTTTTCTGGGTTGGTGTATATGGGCCTCTCACAGATCTTGGGTGCAAAGTCATATGGGCCCCATATGGATTTACCAATATGGGAACCGTGTTGGAATGTTACGTAGGAGCATGTCTAACCGTAACATTTCTGCAATACTATTGCAGCCTGAAAGTGTCAAAGGTCTGTGAGTTTACTGTTTGCAATGTGACTAAGATGTTTACATCAGTATAAACGTATTTTACATACATATTACCAACACTTAGAGAGCTGTATTATTGTATGACTAAGACTAAGTTGCATTATTTCTGATGATTGTTCTAAGGAAGCTTTAGACCAATATTGATAATAATATTAGATCAGCACTCAGAGAAGTTTGTATCAATGTTTTGTCGCAGTGATAGCACATCCACTACTCGGAGGTCTGCAATAGCATTTACGACTGCACTAGTACAATGTGGTAGCTGTACTGTTGCTGGTTATCACAGCTAACACTTTTATCACTGCTAGTATAGTGTGCTATTAGACCCACAATAACCATGCTTTTAGATCAACAATAAGAGAGTTGCATCAGTGTTTTGTTGCAGTGATAAGATGTCCACTATACTCAGAGGTCTGTGATAGCTTTACAACTGTCCTATTTCAGTGTCTATTTCAGCCAGTGCTTTCCTTGCATCAGTAATGGCAGCACCAGTGGCAGCACACTCGCAACCAACACTTTTATTACTATTGTTAGTACTGCTGCTATTTTCATTTCTTTATTATTTTTTGCCTTAAGAGGGTTGCCAATCACAACTTTGATTTACATTTGTAACTTCAGAAGTCCAGCCATACTTTTACTAACAGCCTTAAAGATTGATTGTCTACGATCTCTTTGTCGAGAAAAACAGGTATCCTTACATGTGATTCATTTCTTATCCAAGTTAAACCAATAATGTGAGTCAAATAATACTGCTTGTTTGGTTGTTTGTTTGCTTGCTTGCTTGCTTGTTTGTGTGTTTGTTTGTTTGTTTGCCTCGATGTGATTGATGTCCTGACTCTGGCTAGAGAAATCCTAGTAGAAGAGAAAATGTAGGGGATTTTTTTTTTCTGTTATTTAACAGACCAATATTTGGAAAAGTTACATAGTTCCTGTTACTTGTTGTTAAAATAGCTGAGCTGTTTTTCTTTTCTTCTCTGTATTTTGTCCTAATGCATTTTGTCATGCAATGTGCATTAGTCAAACTTTGGCGGATGCAGGTAACAGTGTCAGAATGGGATCCTGGCATGGTTGGTTGAGTACTCTACTCAGATGCCCTATGCAAACATTACAGTTCATCCCATTGTGTTTCACTTTACCATGAAGCTGTTCAAAGTGGAAGGTTAGAAAGCCTTAAAAATGCATATTCTTGCAAAAACACCTCATCTCAGAATATCAAAATTGTTTGGAATTTCAACATCAGTATGGTGGCTCCCTCCATGATACCAGAAAACTGTGGTATTCCATGGAGTTGAAAGGTAATTTGAAATCAGCATCTCCATGTTAAACACTACCCAGTAGAAGGGTGAAAGTTAATCAAACTTCAGACTTAGCACCTGCCGTCACTGGTTGGGCACTCATCGGTTATCACCACAATACTTTCGGCCATCATGGGACCACCAATACTAGAATCTTTCATCAGAAAAGTTTGCTTCTCTGTAGCCAGAAAATTCAGTGTCTTTTGACTTTCAGTTTTTCATAACCAGCTTATTCTCTTATTTTCCTTACGATCGATTCATACCAGCGAGAGACTTCTGAAACAAAAGAAATCAATTTCCCTGTTGATTTTTAATATTCCCCTTCTAATCAAGGAAAGAAAACAATGTAATATGAGAATTCTTGACTTGACTTATCTCTTTGTTTCTTTTTATTTTGTATGGATAAATGAAGTGAAAATGGAATACTAGTAGGACTGTCCACATGTAACCTGCTTGTGTAGGGTAGATATTGTCCCAAGTTCATGCATGCAACTGGTCAAGTCTTGTTTTATGGAGAAAGTCGTGCATTCGGAGATCTGTTATTTCTATGAGGAAAAGTAGAATAGCCACCATACTAGCAATGTAATTTGCAAACACTCTCTTTAGAATCCACAGACTGTTTTTCTTAAAAATCCACAGAGACTAAATCTGACTTTTGGAGTTCAAGCAAGTCATATATATGTATTGCTTGCCTCATCCCCTTCATTTCCTTAAAACCTGGTATATGAGTTGTACAGGCAATTGCCTGGTTATATCTACCTTTGCACTTGGTTGGTGTTTCAGGAAGGAGAAAGTAGGATAAAAGATCACCTGTCAAAAATTTAAAAGAGAACTCTGCCATTCCTCTTTCATATATTTGAATATGAAAATTGCCCTGGCGTTTTTGTCAGCCTGTTGAAATTCAGACCCTCAAAGAAATCCTAGCCGTTTATCACCATTAATATATACTTGAAATCAAATAGATCGATGGGATTGGAAATAAATATTCATGTACGAAAAAATTGGGCTTAAGAAAAGTGTTCTTCGTATTGACTGTAACATCTTCCATGGAATTTGACTTTCAGTGCCAAATTATGACAAATTTTCAACTCATAGTCCAGCTTTAAGCTGGATCTGATTCGGTCCTCTGTCTCTAAAACTCACCCATCTCAGATGACACAAATAGCTATAGATGAGGATGTAATTTAAACTGAAATGGAGATGCCCTCATACCAGAAGGAAGGGTTCAGAAAAATTTACAGTCTAGTCCAACACCACTTTCAACACTTACCAGCTGCAGAACTAAACGTACCAACTGAAATAAAAGTAAAATGCTTTGTAAAGGTCATTGATCATCTTATAAAATCTCATCTGACTCCATTCTCTTATTCTTAACGCTCTGCAAATGTTAATCATTTGTGAAAGAGAAACTGTAGACTGGTAATGTGTGCAGAAAGTTAGCAGGAAGAGACTAACATCAACCAATCACCTTTAAAGGGGATATGAAATGTGTTGCTGTCTAAAAGGGATATGCCATGTGATGCTGTTTAAAAGGGGAATGTGAAATGTAATGCTGTTTAAAGGGATATGCCATGTGATGTTTATTTTAAAAGGATATCATATGATGTTGACAATGGGGATATATCATCCACATGCTGACTAAACGGGATATGTCACCTGTTGTTCCTTAATGGGGATTGGGACATGTCATGATGTTGTTAAAGGGATATGTAACCTGGAGACAAACAAAACGATGTTTTATGATAACGATTAGGGTATGGGGTCAGGTAAATGATGATAAATTTCAAGCCTTATGTTAATCCAGCTGGCTTAGCCTTTTGCCAAATGCTCTCTGGGGGGTCAATCTTCCACCCACCCACGACATGAATCCCTCCTTTACCCAATGCTGCCCTCACTGAGAATAATCTCGTTTCTATCCGCACGCAGGATCTGCCCCCTGACAGTCTCTGCTCCGTGAAACCGGTGAAGCACGTCCGCAGTTAAGTTTCTGAAGGTATTTTAATCACTCTTCACCCTCCCACGGCACGGATGTTAATTCAATATGGCAGTCGACGAATTGAGAGGTCCCATAAAATCATAAAAGGAAAGAAAAAGACAAAAGAGTTACCACAGTTGACCAAGCAAGGCATATGCATTCAAAGAGAGTGATTATTTTCAATAAAACTTGCAGCACTAACTTACAAAAAAAAAAAAATCACCGCCATAAAGCTGTAGGTCTGTATGCACAAAATTTGCTGAAGTGCATATACTCATCAGCACGTAATAGGAAGGCATTATGCTCATCTCAGATGGTTTTTTTTTTTTTTTCGTTCGTGTGTGGCAAGGAAACACAGCACAGCAGTTACAGAGTGTCTCAGACATCAAGTATGATTACTTTTAACCCAACAGAATAAATTTTTGTGTCATTTCACATCAGTCACAAATACCTCTTATTAAAAACACAAGTTGTTGTCGAGGGGGTCACGCAATTGATCCACCCCACCTTACCTACGGTGACGCCAGTGAGTATTTATGTTGCATGAATATGAACTGTAGGGTTTCCTGTTAATGCAGTTAGCAGAAGCTACCGCCATAATGTTATGCTGTTTACAATGCGTTCACGTCATTAGTTCAGTCTATTCGGCGGGCGTTTGACCGACCATGACCCTCTGTCACCCTACCATCGGGTGGAATTGTTTTTTTGGGGGTGATTGTCACCCTTGAATGAAGGAAAAGAGAAGTCATTTATGTTTTACATGGAAGCAATGTGCATTTAAAACTCATCTGTAAAGGTAAAGTTACTGGTTCTTTTTTTTTTTCTTTCTTTTTGTTTGTAATCGTTTATGTGTTTGAATAGCTCATGTGCCATCTGTGGTTCATATATTCAAATTACGCTACGGTGCAACTATCTGTCACGACCATAAGGAGGTCGGCTAGAAGTTGGTGGGTGTTGTTTAGTTTTGAGTTACTTTCCAATGCGGGTATTATTCTTCTACTTCCTACCACTTCATCGTGGAACGAGTTTCAACCACAAACGGTTGCGTTCCTTCGCAGGGTTAACTTTCTGCTGCAGTTTCTTGTGCCATCTGTACTCTGTTTTTTTTAGAAGAAAACAAGTATTGCTATACAAACTACTACACCTTAAAAACTGTATGAAAAAACCCCAAGTTTGTGACAGAGCACCCGATGCTGGGTAGGAATAATGTTTTACCCAACAAGGGGAAGTTTTTGACCATTTCGCTAGTTTTTTTTTTTTTGGTTTTAATGAAATCGCAACCTTTGTAATCACGCAATGGTATGTGTGTGTGTGTCTTTGTGATGCCTACCTTGTAAGCACAATACCTCAAGAAGGGAAGCTTGGACATATCTCGTATTTGATACGTTAGGTGTACCACGTTAAGTACAAGATCCATATTGATTTTGGTGGATGTCAAAGATAATTGGAGGTCAACAGGGGCCGTTTGTCAGAACATTTTAAACAATATCTCAAATACAGACGCTTGGACAGATATTATATGTACTACACAGGTGTGCTAAATTGAGTGTAAGATCACTTTTGACTTTGGATGAGGTCAAAGGTCATTTGAGGTCAACTAGGGTGAAATTGTGAAAGCCTTGTAAACATGATTGCTCAAGAAGGGAACTTGGACAAATGGGTATGTGGTTGGTTGGTGTACCAAATGGAGTGTAAGATTGCTATTGATTTTTTTGAGGTCAAGGTCATGTTAGGTCAACAGAAGTCAAAGTGTGAAAACCTTGTAAACAATATCTCAAGAAGGAAAGCTTGGAGAGATGTCATATTACATATGTAGGTGTATATAGGAGTACAAGAACTGTGTTGTTTATAAAGGAGGTCAAAGGTCACTTGAGGTCAAGAAGAGTCAAACTGTGAAAACATTGTAAGCACTATATTTCGAGGAGGGGGGCTTGAACAAATCTCAGATTTGGTTTGTAAGTGTACCACATCGATTACAAGATCCTTATTTATTGCGGTGGTGTTCAAAGGCCATTCAATGTCAGCAGAAGTCAATTTGTGAAAATATTGCAAACACGATAACTCAGGAAGGAAAACATCTGCAGATCTCCCATTTAGAATGTACAGTAGTTGTATCTCCTTGAGTATACAAGAATTCCATGGTCTTTGGATGGAGCTCAAAGGTCGTGCTAGGTCAACAGGGTCACATTATGAAATTATTGTAAACTTCGTATCTCGAGAGGAGAACCTCAGACAGATGTCATATTCAGTATGTAGGCCTAGTATCTCATTGAGTACAAGAAGCATTTAGTGTTTAATGGAGGTCAAATGTCATTCGATGTCAGCAAGGGTCAAATCTCTGAAAGCCTTGTAGACATGATCTCAAGAAAGGAAGCTTGTACAAATCTCACATTTCATATAAAGCATGGGTAGCTCGTGACACATACTAATGCTGTAATATCAGATTCAGAAAACAAAAAAAAGGCTCAGAATCGGATCGTCGAAACCACAATGCTTTTGTATATTCTGGATATTTATCCAACGGTCTAGCAGGAGGCCTGCGAAACCGACCTGAGTAAAAATTTATCCAACTGTTGTTAGGCGTGTCCTATTGACCGGTGTAACTGTCCAAGATTTTTGATCAACTGCACGTATGATATTCGACTTTCATAGTTGACTTTGAGGCTTCGCTCAAACCCAGATGTGATCAACCAGTCCCAATGGAGTGTATAAGTATCCCCAGAGCTCCTTCGTATCTCACGAGAAAGCTAAGAACAAGATCAGAGGATGTGTTAACACCGCTACTCATACCAGCAGATAAATAACTCTTACAGAGGATGTACTGAATCATGCTGCAACTTTCCCCATGGATGGGTTTGAGAACGTCCCTGCACCCCCCCCCTCTCTCCACCCACCTTTCTCCACCTCTCTCCACCTCTCTCTCTCTGTGACTTTTTTTTTTTACTGCGGGAGCATTCCATCCTTGGCAGACAGCCGGTCAAAAGAAGTCTTGTGATCAGTACACAACTTATTACGCCGGTACACCATTGGTTTATAGGTTCATGCAGATAAAGCGTGCCCGATGTCGCGCAAGGAGGAACCAAATCGAAGAAGGACGGCACACCTGCAGCTCAGAAGAACCTGATGGTTGGAAGGCAAGTGGTATGTACCAGGGTAATGTGAGGTTGAGTGAGGACACAAGCAGATCCATTTCTTTGTAGCTAGTGAAATGTTAATCAATTAGCGTCGATTGGCTATCACATTCCACTTTGTTTTGATGTTTCTGGTATGGTTAGAAGTTATCCTCTCGGAAAGATAAACTGCCTGGATAGCGGTGGTGGCACCAAAGGCGGGAAGGCATCGGTCCTCCAGACAGAACATTTTCCTCCCACCCCTCAAGTTTCCCCCGAAAATCCAAACTACTGTTGTCGTCACTGCCTGTGTAGAGAACTAAAATGAGATATTCACTATTGTAGGAACTTCAATGGTACCTGCCAGATTGATTGAGAAAGTAACTGGTCCCAGGTTAGTCTATGACTTTCTACGACATAATTGAAGTACAGTCCCGCTAGAGGGTACCAAGCACTGGTGCATGCCCTCGTTCAGGATGCATGAAACATCTCAAGGGGCTCCAGATCCAGAATGATGTGAGTCCACACGATGTATACTTCCACACTGGTTTGGACTACGGGTTCATCTTCCGTAGATGAACCCTGCACCTCTCTTACATCCTTCATGAGGGTACGGAAGGGTGAATCCATATGGCCAGAGATGACATACTCCTTAAGGGATTAGACTTGTCACATCACCACTCCAAGATCTGTTTCAAACATGAGCCAAGGAATCAAAGTCTTAAGACCGATGGAACTGCGAATAGAAAGTGACATGAGGTGGCGGACTGGTGAATGTACATTAGGGTTTGGATATTGCCAGCGAACACCCAAGTCTACCGAGGTCATTGTTGAATTAGAACCAACGATAACCACGCATGATTGAGAAAAACTGGCATCTTGTTTTGTAGATAAATCTACCATTCGAGCATGGCCCCACTTCCATTTAGTCAACAATTAGTTACAACAACAGTTATTACTTCCCTGTGAGTGAAACGTGAAAATGTCGCTCTTATGAACCTCCGCAGGTCAAAGACTGATTTCTGTCTGCGAATTTCCAACCGTCAACCAATCGTCGGAATACATAACCATCCGACGCCCTAGCGCTGAAACTAAGGCCACTGGCGCCACCATCACGTAAAGTGGAATAGCCTCCCGGTAGTCTGTCAGGTGCTTTGGTCATGCAGTACCATAAACCTGTGTAGATGGTAACGTGTCATATTGAAGTTTAAAATTAGCTGAGCTCCATACAAAAAAAAAAGAAAAGAAAATAAGGTCACAGGAGGAAGTCCACTTATCATCAAGAAAAGCACGTCATTCTTTCTCTAACTGAGCTTGGATATGATTAAAGTGATCAGCGTGTTTGCGGTCCAATAGACTGCCTCTCCACTGTTCCCACTCACCCCCCCCCCCCCCTCGTTGTCACCACCGGCCTCCCCACTTACTGAACATTTACATTTCATTTGTGTGCATGTAACGTCAATCACGCAAATTATCAAAAGTGGTTTTTTTCTTGCAAAATTCGGTAATTGAAGTGGTGGCCAGTATCAAGATGCCTGGAAAGACACAGAACGGTTAGGTGATGACAGAAATTTAGAGGAGATGTAATTTGCACAATATCTGTCACGAAATAAAAAAAAAACTGGAATTATTCGTTTTAACCTCACCAGACTGCACCAGTTACATGACGTCATCAAATGTATCCACCGTGAAAGGGAAAAAAATATAGAACAGAAAAATCTACCAATCTGCAGCTTTCTGATAACTTAATATGTGGGGGAAAAAAATTCTGAGCCCTTGCCTTTCTTCGAAGTTCTTAATGAGCAATTAAGCCGTTGTGGTTGGGAGATATCACAGTGTAAAAGTAGGTTTCCTTCCAAAAGGTGAGAGAAATGCGATGGCTTAACATAAACGGATTCTCTCTCTGCAGGGTTTCCTTTTTCCCTGGTAACGTTTTAATGTCATAAAAATAAATAGAAAGGAAACAGGACGGAAAGACAAAGCACAATTTAAAAGGAATGGATTTTCATCAGACAAGTGACTCACAATACCAACCGTGAAATGTAACCAAGATGTATGTTTCCTTAGTCATATCTGCATTGCGAAGCACCTTTGACCTATTTACATTACAGCTGTGTCCATGTCACACTGTAATACCGGTCATACTACTATAATTACGCTTATACTTTTCCTTTATAAAGTATACCTCAGCCTCTCTGGGTTTGGTAGTTTTCTTGGCTGAAACCCATTTGCTCATTTCAGAAGCTGGTTCCATTTGTTTGTTTTGACATATAATGCTAAACGAATTCACGTCGTCTCTCTGTTATATTATCTTTATGTTTTATTTCCTCTCTATTGTCTCCTTATGACATCGTCTATCTCTGGCATGGTCTTTCTACGAGATTGTCCCTTTGTGACATTGTCTCCCCATAACATTGTCTCTCTATGATATTGTCTTTCTATGACATTGTCTCTCTATGATCTTATCTTTCTACGACAGTTCTTCTGTAACATTATCTTTCTGTGACATTGTCTGTCTGTTACATAGCCTCACTATGACATTGTCTCTCTGTGAAATTGTCTCTCCGGAGTTATTGCCCCTCTTTGACACTGTTTCTGTGATGTTGTCTTTCCGTGATGTTGACATTATCTCTCTATGACATAATTGAACTGTGACATCATTTCTCTGTGACATTGTCCCTCTGTGGAGTTGCCCTCCTGTGACGTTGTCTCTCTAAGATATGTATTAAATATGAGACAATATGCACGGATGTGAAAACCTGATCAATATTGATTCGCGGACTATAAAGGTTTAGTTCACGACCTTATCAGTGAAGGCACTTGTTCAAGTATCTAAAATCATTCTTGAGCAAAGGTAAAATGGAGAAAATAGAATAGAAATGCTTGTTATTGAGCCAGTTTATTTGTAGTTTTTTTTTTATTTGCCGTGCACTCGCAGTCACAGTGCTGCTGGTACAACAGCCAACAGCTACTGTGGTAATTAAAGTGATTGGTCACTGAGTAAAATTGATACTGCAAAAAATAGAAACACATTTTTCTCTTTCTCTGTGCAAACCATATCTCAATGGCATGTTCAGTTTCAAGTGTGTTCAAGAAATATTTCAAAATGGTACAGTGTTGTGTCACCCAGGCACAACTGCTTGAATCTCGTTTGTTTGTTTTTCATAATCTTAACTGACCTAAAAGAAAAGATGTGACCTTAATTTCCAAAAACATTTTACCATAAATCTACAGTACACCCAGTCTACGTTTCACCAATGTCAAATTTCAAGGATAAAGGAGGGCCTCAATTTTATGGAAAAAAAGAAATTTTGCAATGACTTGCCAGTGCTGTTACGTGGCATTTTGATAACTTTGGAGCAACTGGAGATCTGGTTTGCCTAGAGAGGACTCTTTCTTCCAACATCAGTATCTCGAGTTAGGAACGAGAAGGGGGTTGAAAATGGCTGAATTGGAAACTTACTCTCTTTCATTTAAGAATGCAACCTGTCGGTGAAATATGCCTTAAAAAACTTACTCCGAAACCTCAGCCCACCCGTCACCGTATGAATTTGCAGTGCAGCCGGCAACAGACCACCGCAACCATTCATAGTGACTGTAGCTAGTCTGTGACGGGTTTCAGCAACCGTCCTGATAAGTAGGTCGAACCATGGAGGTCTAAATCGCACCGTCCCTGGTCGGGCAGATCAAAACCGCCATTCTGGTCGGAATCTCAAAACAGCTTTTCCACGCTGATTGCAACGTGAACTAAAACCCGCCGTGCAAGAGGCCTATCTAGCAGCAATCAAGACGGCCGGACGGCTCCCACTCCGCTAATACAGCTATCAGAAAAAACACCTGATCGATGGCGTGCTGAGGATTCTCACGAAAGTTGGAAAGAAACTGATAACTTTGTTAACACTCGTAACAATCAAATTTGATGCACCACGCGTATTCCCAGTGCATCACATTGAGGCGTCCTGCTGCGATCATAATTACTACAATTATTTCGTGGCTGACACTTCTTCCTTTTTTTTTTGTTAATTCCTAAAGATCACGATATTCGAGTGCCAGTGCGCATGAGTGTATTTTACAGTCTAACATGTACTGGTTGTCCCCTCGATTTTTTTTTATTATTTTTTATTTTTTTGAATCTCAGAATTTGACATTTTTACTTAATACAATTGGTGTTGATTTAAAGGAAATTCGTTGACATTAGCATAACATCATCGTGGATGGGTTGCTCTCTCATTTCCCTGCCTGAACAATTCAAGGTTGTGGTTCTCCTGTTTTCTTCTCTTTTTTTTTTTGTCGAAAATTAAAATACCCTCAAATAAATAACACAGGGTTCCCGCACAGACTGGAAAAAATGATGAAATTTTTACATTCAATTTTTAGGCCTGGAAAAGTCATTAATTTTTGTAAATATTATAGAGGTCATGAAAAAGTCATGAAATTTAAGGGGAAAAAAATGTAAATAAAAAACTTCCATTCTGTCACTGTCGTTGTGGTATTATTTACCCATGCATCGAAGTTGGTCATGGAACGGTCATGCGAAGATTATGAAATAGTCATGAAAAAAAAGAATTTGTTTTTCGTGAGGTGCAGAAACCCTGTCAAAGCATATCCTCTAAACAAAGACATCTGTAATATAACCAGAAATATTTGAATGTCGGTCTGAACGACGAATTATTATTATTATTTTTCTTAAAGTGACCCCTAAGGAAACCCTGTTAAAATATATCCACTAAATTGGAGACATCTCTAATACTATCAGAAATGTTTGCAAATGGCTCCAAGCGAAGATTTTTTGACTAAGTTGTAGATGGCTTTGAATTAAATTCAGAATATCTTGAAATTCATTTCAGATATCTTTTAATACTTCAAGTGGTATTCAAAGTAATATGAGTATAACACGGTTTTAGATACGAGCGACGCGTAGGAAAGACCTCTTGATAATTTACAGATATTGTTTACTATATAAGGCCCCTTCCTCCTCCCCCCCCCCCAAGAAAAAAACAACTAAAAATATCAAAATCTGACCTGATTACTGGCGTGCCACCGGTGCTGCGGGTTCCAGTTTTCAAGGATGTTACAATATGGCAAGATTCACCATAGATATCTCATTGTTTCGTAAGCACTGTTGGGTTGACCTCAGCCTTGGACCGAAATACGAACATCGAGGGGGCCTGGCGGTCCCTTAACAGTGCCACTGTACCATTCCGGTCGCTAAAAGTCTACTCCCTGGGACATTGTTTTGTTTTGCTTTGTTTTTCTTTTTTCTTTCATTTCTCTTCTTTTTGTTACGAAACGTCACAGTGCTCGAAAAACAGGAATGCCACAACGATACAATTTGATGTCAATTTCATGCAATATAATTACATAGCAACTTTCGAGTTGCCGAACCGTTCGAATTCAATGTAATCTATAGTTCGTTCCATCTGCATCGTTCCAAAGGCATTCCCAACCGGCACCCTGAGATCCGATAAGTTAAATAAACATATTTTTTTTCCTCTTTTGTATCCCAATGATAGTCATGAGGGGACTTTATTGTTCCTGGTAATATGTATAATAGCTCATCATTTATGAGTCCAGGCTTCGCCGTCTCTCGTTGTGGTGGTTCTGTTACCAATGCTCTGTTAATATTACTGACGTCGCTGGTACTTGGCGTTACTATAACGTCAGTTGGAAAGGAGCCCAAAATTGGTAGTTATTGGCAACAGATCCTCAGAAAATGACCCTCAAAATGTGTTTTTGTTGAGTCTGAATGGGACCGTAACAGCGTGACCGAGTTTGTTGTTCGGGAGGCTATAGAATCTAGAAGACTGCAAAAGCACTCGAAAAAAACAGTTTACGGAACAGAAAGATTATGAACATAGTTCAGCTACTCAAGATCATATAAAATCAATCGTGTTATTTTTTATTGCTATTATTATTATTTTACACGTGACGTCAAACGGATCGTTTACAGCCTTTAGTACCTGGATTGTCCATGTATGTCTACCATCACAGAAATTCGGTTTGCATTTACTCCACACGTTGTAGCTATTTAGCATGATTTCGCTGATGACTTGTAAAACTTTTTTCATGTGGGCCTTTGGAGGAACAAGCTCGAAGTTGTGATATTGTAAAGAGATGCTGGCTATATCATTGGCCATATGACGAAACTTTTAACTCTCTAGTGCTAAAGTTACGACCCAAAACCTTTTTTTTTTAAATTCTGCATGTGGTACAGGTATGATCCTTTAATTCGTTGAAAATTACATTTTCGGGAAAGCTCCGCTAAACTTGGTTTAGATCTCTGCCCTCCCCCCCCCCCCCCAAAAAAAAAGAAGAAGATGTGATATGAATTTTGGAGATGTGATGTGGGAAAGCTGTGGTGTGAATTTTCGGGAGTGACTGCTAAGCGTCACGTATGTCGTACTACAAGGTACTGACTTACAGGTAGGAAGAGTTGCGAACAAGGGTTCGAAGCACTCTTTCTGCAGCAAATGGCGTCACACAGTCCTGTAATTCAACCAAGCCGCCCCTCCCTTATTTCTTTTTCTACTGTTATACCTTAGTGTTTTGTTTTGTTTTGTTTTGTTTCTTTTTTGGTTCCTTGTCCTCTCTAATTTAATTCATAGTGTGCTGCAAATTTCATTCAAGAGTTCACTACACTGAAACGTGTATCTGAGCACAGAATAGCATCACGAAGGCCGACGGGCGGGAAGGTTATTCACGAATCTCTACATACGGCATAATGCGTTTAACATCATCTACCAGCATGTTAGTGTACACACTGTTTGCAGTTGATTTGCGTAGGCCTTTACAAGCATCAAGATGGGATGAACAGTGAGAAGCTCATAGTTCACACAAATTAAAACGCAAACACAAACGCAACATTAATTAAGTTCAGCTGATTGACTTGAACAGGTGCTTATACATACTTGAGAAGTATCCTTCTCTCCTAATCAGGCTCGTATGCACTTTTTTTTCGGGAGGGGTTTTGGATTTTACCACAAGTGGAACATTTTACCCGACAATTATTACCAATAAACTAAAACTCATTACATATGTTCATAACGTAGGCCTACTATGATAGGCTGAGCGGAACTCCAGATCTTGTGGGGGGGGGGGGGGGGGTTATACGGTCCTCGTCCTATTCGCCCACTTCAGTCAGGTGACCTTGCATAATTCTACAGATAAAGGACGGTCAATTTTAGATTAAAATCACCTGCGGATGAATGCAATAAAAACGAAGATCGACAGTGTTTTGCCGTCCGCTATATATCTCACACAAAACAATGGTGATACTTTGTATATCGCGCACGAACATTGTTGACATGTTGTGAATATTGTTTACCTCTTCAAGGGGTTTATTTAAAAAAAAAAAAGATGCTATTTACAAACCTTTTTTTTCGATTTCGCTTTTCTTGATCAATATTTCGTTTTGCATGCATAGGAATACGATTAATCAACTTTGGACCTTCGCATTTTTTTTCAGGATAATGCACG
The DNA here is from genome assembly GCA_021234535.1 of Stichopus chloronotus. Lineage (NCBI taxonomy): Eukaryota > Metazoa > Echinodermata > Holothuroidea > Aspidochirotida > Stichopodidae > Stichopus > Stichopus chloronotus. The sequence goes on from SFZH01000008.1 coordinate 10,425,411, forward strand.
ATCAGGGTTAATGCACGCAACTACGCACGACGGGCACCCCGAGTGCATCCAGCGATAGCGTTAACCGTGTTTCGTGTATTATCCTACGGTTATTGCCCAGGGTTGATTAACCTTTCGTCACACTGCACTTTAGTTCTGAGAAATCTCCATGACTCATCCTACCTAGCTACACGAGTGCTCATCTTTATTCCTGTAAAGCTGGAACATGGGTTGAAGGTTTGCGGCACTGTGAAAATCGAATTCTGTGGAATACGTCATAGCCACTACAAAACAAAGGGAAAAAAAACATTGTTTAAGCTCCATTTTTGCATATATGAATGTTCATGTCCATTCCCATTGGTTTGTTTGATTTCGAGTGTGGTGTTTGATTGTTACGCTTTCTTTGAGAGTCTGAATTTTGTAGGGCTAACAAAAATGTCAAGACAATTTTCATATTCAAATACTGTATCTGTTATAGATGAGTGCATAGTTTTCTTTCAGATTTTGTGACAAGTGATCTGCTCCCCTAATTTCTCTTCCCTGAAACACTGATGAAGAACAAATGTAGATGAACGGGCAATTGCCTGTACAACTCACATTCCATCTTTAATACGATAACGTTCGCTGTAATGATCCAGTGCATTTACACTGTACTATTTGCATGTATCAATATACACATATGCATGTATTGGTTCATGTTAAGCTCTTCTATAAATAGTTTTGTATATGTGTGTTTGCATGTGCATGCTGATTTGCATATAGCCTATGTAGGTATTTTTGTGGTCTGACAACCAGTTGGGCTAATATTTCCTGCTTCGTAGCATTTGTATTTATTACTAAGAGCAATATGAATAACATGAGCACTTCTCTGTTACGTAAAAGTTTGGAACTGTTTGTAATTTTAGTTTTCGTGCTTTGAAGTACGGCATTAGGGGAAAAGTGTATAATAGCGTAGGAAGTTGTCCCAACTGGCGGGATCCAAAAACTATCCAAAAGGTGAACAAATCATTTCGTAGAACAGTACCATTTATTATCACTGATTATCAAGACATGCGCACAATGCATTTTATTTATGGAGCGCCAATTGCGTGTAGCTATCTCAAGTACGTCGTAGGCTGCATCCACTGTTTAAACACTTCAAGGCTCTCTTCTCGCGGTTGCTGTTCATATTGCGTGACTGATACCCGTAAGGAAGAAACATAGAATTGCTTGGAATTCAACAGAATTGATGACATTTTGCTTCAATTAGTAGGTATGGTAAACCTAATGAGGGTCGTTAAATTAATTAATGTTTTAGACTAGCGTCCAGTCGAAATGTAAAAATCCCACCGTAAAGTATAGTATAGTTGACTACATCCACGCAAGTATACTACACACACATAAGCGCACACACACACACGTACATATATTTTAGTCTCTAAAAACACTATACTGAACAGTTTATGTAAGTATGTAAAACATAACAACTGTAAAGAAACGTACATTTGGCACATGGTTTTGTCCCTTTTGTCCTACGTTTGCATAAGTCTCCACCATCATTTGCACATTCGTACATAGAACACCTTTGCTAATGTGGTGAGACTGGGCGCCAAGATTTCCACTGGATTACCCCATAGTCTTCCACATTTTATTTTTTTTTTTCTAAATTTACATTACGAATGTTTCTCTATTGCCTATATCGTTAAGTTCCGTAAATGGTTTCTAACTTGAGAAAGGCTTTCGATGTTTCATTGAAGTTACGGACATGTAAATCACCGAATCAAACGTTATTACATTGGCACTGTATGTTTATGGGTTACATTGCACTTGTAACTCGCCCATAACGTCTCTAACATCACGACTGTCACCAGACTATCTTTGAGTGTTAAGGGGAACTAAGTATGGGATCTCGATTTAAAGTCTGCCTTAAACCCAATGGAAACATTCTCAATATAGTTTTTTTTTTTTGTACATTTGCATCAAGGGTGAGCGGTAGATCTCATGTGTGGTTGTTTATCAAATGATTCACGAAGTCGTATAATTGATGATCACATACTTGTGGTCGCAAGGTGTCCTTAGCACTGCCACAAACAATCCAGATGGAAGTTGATTGGTGACTGATGTAGTCTGAGACTGGAATCGGGCAAACACTACCACCTGAGTATCACTAATACTTGGTGACTATTAATGAGTGGAGGATAGAATAAGGCAAACAATCACTCCTGATGTAAGTTATATAGTGACTAATCTAGTATGAGGTCGGAATCAGGCAAAGCAATCACTCCTTACGTTTAAGGTACTTGGTCACGTCACTTGTGAGTCTCAGGATAGAATCTGGAAAACGATACCTCCTGATGGAAGTTGCTTTTCTGATCGATGGACTCCCGGCGTGAGCAACTTGACCACTAATTAGTCTGAATAAAATCCGAAAAAAACAATACCTCCCGATGAAAGCTGCTGCACGACAAATGAGTCTGGGAACAGAATTAGGCAAGCAATCGCTCCTGGTGTAAGTTACGTAGTGACCAATGAGTATGAGACTGGAATCAGGCAAACAATCACTCCTTGCGTAAGGTACTTGATCACGTGACTTATAAATCTGAGAATAAAATCTGGGAAGCAGTACCTCCTGGATGAGGTTGCTCGGTGGTAAGCTCCTGGTGTGAGGCACTCGGGGACTAATTAGTCTGAGAATGAAATCAGAAAAAACTATAATTCCCGATGGAGGTTGTTATGTGACCAATGAGTCCGAGAATAAAATATAATAAAACGAGCTTCCCTGATATAAGATGCCCGGTGAATCTTGAATATGAGATTGGATATATCAAGCAACAATCCCTCCTGGTGTAGGCTCCTTGCTGACTACCGAGTCTGAGAATAGGGCAAACAACGCGTCCTAATGTGTGACTGATAGGTCCGATACACATCAAACTGAATAGGTCTGGTACAGTGGGCTGGTCTGATACACTACACACTGAATAGGTCTGGTACAGTGGGTTGGTCTGATACACATCAAACTGAATAGGTCTGGTACAGTGGGCTGGTCTGATACACTACACACTGAATAGGTCTGGTACAGTGGGCTGGTCTGAAACACTACACACTGAATAGGTCTGGTACAGTGGGCTGGTCTGATACACTACACACTAATATGTCTTAGGACGAACGGAATGAAGTTTCGAGAAATCAGACAACTTGGGCTAAAATCAATTTCTCATGATTCATGGAGAAAGATATGTACGTAGGTACTAGAGCTATATGCATGTTTGTATTTGAAAAAAAAAATATGTTTCTTCTCGCGTAATGGGTCTGACATCATGATCAATCATAGTGAATGAAAGCCACTAAAAATCTTGTTTTTCATACCACACTTAGACAAAAGACAGGTATGGTGTATCTTGTTACTAACCTCCTCAAAATAGGTCATTTCATCTAAAACGGTCACTTACACATGAAATGACTACGTTTCATTGAGATGTATTTCATATCCATGGGCAATATGTTTAATTGATGAGGGGAAAGATGTTTAGACTGTTCCATATAATAAATAATCAATAATATTGATCATAATCGTTGTCCGTCTTATATTTGAGATTAAGAGAGCATTCAGCCAAGCTCGCATAAGCGAGAAACTATGTGCAATAATTTGATGATGTCATCATCATAATTAATTTCCTTACTGCCAATAGTCCGATGGATTGATTAAGGTTTACTAACAGCACTTTGCCAGAGATATTGCTTTTGGTTAGGGAAGGGGAGTAGGTACCGAAGTTTTGATCACTCTCCCGAGGAAGAGAGGGTCCCCCCCCCCCCCTTTTGTGCCTGTGCAAAGGAGACCAGATGCATAATGGGGCTATCATTTCCATATTTGTAACTGCATATATTGCCCATATATTGCATTAAAAAAGTGATGCCTCACGCTGACATTTTTGTAGTTTTACGACCTTGAATACTAGTATTCCATTTGTGTATTCACTTCCTTAAAACTCTGAGTCTTACACTTGGCATAAACCCCATTTAAAATCAACGGGTAGGCCCTACTATACTGGATCCTGCATTCGTTCTGGCAATCACGGTCGTTAGAACCAGGCGGTGGCCGGGGATGTTCGGAAAATACCGTAGTTGGTACGTGCCAAGATTCAGGTATTGTCAACGCACTCATGAGTCGTGCGGATTTTCTCATAAACAACGTGATATGAAACAATACCCATCAAGCACCGATAACAAAATCATCCCAAGAACTGCAAGAGCTTCTACACCACTTAACTTCCAACTTATTAACTTACGGATTTTCGTTCACATCTACCCACATCGAGTTTATGTTCACGCTACATTTAATCCATGTAGCCTAGTTATGGTTTGAAAAGTATACAACTTCATTCGTCGATCGGGTAAAACCATGTACGAAAATAGTTTTCATCATGAACTTCCCACTAACGGTTATTGCACTTACAAGCACTAACTTACCCGCATATAGTGCACGTATCTTTTTAGTCCTACATGCAGCATGGAATGGAAAGTTAACCTTGCACGCTTGAGTTGGCGACGAGTATCAGTAATACCGTCCCCTGTTCAGTTTTCATTCTGTACGTCTGTGTGTCAAGACATGTTGTTAACATTTCAATGTCTTCCTAATGATTATATTTTGGCTCGAGTTATTAATAACAAGTCCGTTTTTTTGACTGCTTTTTTCTCTTTCTTTTTTTTTTCTCTTTTTTTTTTACCTGCAAGTTTCCGAGACCAGCATATCTGTCTTTTTTTTTCCCTTGTCTTCTTTTCCCTCTAATTACAAGTACTTTTTTAATAGAGCAATGACTCTTGGTAACTCTCTTTGTACTTGATGGCAGTTGTGCTGTTGGTCACTGACCCAGAGCAGAGCCTCGGGGAAAAAAAGAAGGAGAAATTATATAGACAAGGCGGAGGGAAGTTATGGAGTCAATTAATGTAAATACTTTATCGATGCCAAAACCGATTCATCGTCTACTCATCTCCGCCATATTGCACGGAAGCAACCCAAATAACCACCTACGTAACTCCAAAATGCACGGAGCGTATGTACACCGTACTATTTATAACAATATTTGCAATGTTACGATATGCATACACATGTAGGCCTATTGTGTGTTTGCATATGTTATTAAATTTCAATTGCAATCGCTGAAGTTGAACATGTACTTGTTGTTGAAAGCCGTAACCTTATGATACGATTGCATATCCAAGCTATATAGGTATACGGTCAATTTACGGCCGTCCATTTGGTTGAACAGAAACTAAAATTTGATCGAAAGCACCCTATATGATAACATTCCTGGATCAGATAGTCGATGAGTTATGATCAAAGGAATCTTTATGATGATATTCCTGGATCAGATGTTAGGGTCTGTCCGAACAAGACACTCTCTATGATGACACTCGTGGATCATATATTCCTCTAAGTCCTGATCGATATATTTTGTGATAGTATTCATTGATCATTATCACGCCAAGTCCGGTCAAGTGACTGTTTATGATGATCGTCTCGGATCAGACATTACAGTCGGTCGGATCAAGACATTCCTGGATCAGATAGTACGTTCGATCAAAGGAACACTTTATTATGACAGTCCTGGATCATACAGTGTTACTACGTCCGACCAAGACACCCTATGTGATGATATTCCTGGCCGTTATAACTCCGATCAAGAGACCGCAATTTCTGGATCAAGTTCTAAGTGTCTGATCGAACTGATCTTTACGAGGATATTCTTTGCTCAGATGTTATAATCAGTGAATCCGATGAAGAGATTCTCAGTTTTGGAGAAATTGCCTTTCTCTCTGTTTTCCCGGAAATTCGGTTCTCTACCTCCGGAATGATATCTCAGCTTAACGTCCCCCTCCCCACATGCAATTTACACAGGGGTGGAGATACAGGGCGACGTGGCTTTAAATTTCCGCTTCTAGTTTCATCCAAAATTGATGAATACAGTTCCAAGCATTTCTTGGGGGGTGAGGGGTGGGGATGGGACTTGGTTGGAGTTGGATTGTTAAGTGTATCTCATGTTCCTGGCTGTCTTCAACCTATCAGGCAACTATCAATGGCTCGTTTCGTCCCTTTTGAGAGATTCACGACATATATTTTGTTTTTCGGATTCTAGATAAAAATTCAAAACTTTCGTTACGACTCTTCATCGACTTATTGATGAAATGAAAGGAGAAACAGGTGCTGTTGAATCTCTTCATTTTTTACCGCTTCCTCCACTCCTTTCTCCCCGAACAATCATCTAAACCCGATATAAAAGAAAAAAAGGGTCCTGCTGAAACCCATTCCCTCCCCCTTTACAGTCTTCCTCTCCCACTGTTCATCTAAACAAGCTTACAAAAAGAAATGGATACTTTTTAATCCCGTCTCAGCCGTTACCTCTTCCCTCACTCTTCCCTCTGGCACCACTGTTGAAAATGGACAAGATACTGAAGACCCCACTCTCTGAATTTCCCATCACACATCTATGTAGGATTTAAAAGAAGAAACAGGTAAATGTTGAACCCATTCTCGCCCCTCGCCCCTCCCCCTCCCCCCACTCCACCTGGAAACGCAACCCGATCCTCCACACGTTTCCTTTCTATCACTCATCACTATTTGTCATACATTGGCTTAACGCTGATATGTTGATAAAAATATGGATAAAACAACGTAACGGGGGGAGGGGGTCCTTGGGTAATGGATAAAACAATGTGATGCCTTGAGTCCTGAAATAATCTTACAAATACGTAAATAACTGTAAAGACCGTTTTTTTTTTCTTTATTTCTTTATTTTAGTGTTTTTAACGTTCCTTCGTGTTAATTAACATAAAGAGCGAACGAATCTTCCACCATTTTTTTTTTTCATTAATAAGTCTTATTACACAATATGAAGCCCTGGCTTAAATCCCTCAAATATATATATAATATATAAATTTACACACAGACTTTTTTTTTCTTGTTTCTTCTAAACGATTATTCTTACAAATATACAAAATAGAATTAATCTTTGGCGCTTAAGACAAGTAAATTAGGTCACCATCAATTTTCTGTTTTAAAACGTCGGTCATGATGAAAGGCATTTCTTCTTCTTTTGTTTTTTAAATTGACGTATTCATTCCGTTGATCTGTTTTCCCCCCTTTGTTTATTGACTTGTTTTTACCGAACAACGTCCATTATTTTTGTTGGCTAGAATATCTGTACGTAGCATTAAGATTCTGGCATATTTAGGACAAGTGATCAAGCCATTTTTTTTTTGTTTTTGGTTTCTTTCGTAAGGAACGAGATTTGTTTTACTTGAACAGCAAGGCCGAATGAAGTCAATATTTGAAAAAGATGCACCACTAAACCGAACACAGTTAAATCCGTGTTATTATTCGGTTCATATTGCCAAATCAAAACTATGTATGCATATAGAAAAATATGCGTAAAAAACAAAAACATGAGATAGAAATTTTGTTCAAATACCTAATACATTTCTTACGAGTGATAGCTTACGAAAAGTCTCGTGGTAGTGAATTCGCACTGAACACACAGTACTTAATTAAACCCATCACTTAGTTACACCATGCATACTGTGCATGCCGGAAAGAAAAGGCCACCTTTGCCATGCGACGTGTGAGCAAAGCGTCTTCCGTGTTGTTTAATACTACGCGCTGTCACTCTGTCTTTATTCGACAGTGAGAGTAGCTAGTAATTTTTGAGTCTCTGACACAATTGCAGATCCTTCATTACAAAATTCAATACAACTCAAAGTCATATTTCATTCCATAAAGTAAAAAGAGTCTTCCAGATTGATATGCATTGTTATTAACAATAACCAAGTTAGGAAATTAAAAAAAAAAAAGAATCCAAAGTAAGGTAAACTGAATTCCGGTGATTGGACCAACACACCCTATGTGATCTCTTGACGTCCGCAAGGTGTGTATGTGACTCCTTACCATCCCAAAACACACACAAAACACCTTCATAATGCTCTGATTGAAACAAGTGCGCGTTTGTGTAGATAGGCCTATGTGTGAGTATATATTTGCCATTAGTTTCATTAAACATTCGTTGTGAAAAAAAATTAAATTAATCAATACACCTAGAATTACATGTTTCTCTCACCACCAGACCATATGTGTGTGGATGTATCTCTCACAACCACGGTCACTCGGGTGTGTCTCACACCACTCGACCATGGGTCCAGTGTGTGTCTTCTAACACCCAATCATACATCTGTCTTAAACCACCCGACCATATGTGTGTCCCACACCACCGGACCATATATTCACGTGTGTGCCTAACACCGTCCGGCCGTATATTTATGTCTCACCCGGCTATAACAGATACAAATGGGTGTTCAATAGGCCTATTCCCATCGATATGTGTGCGTCTCACACCACGCACCCAAACCATACAATGGGTGTGTGTCTGACGTCACCACATATAGGCTTATATATTTCCATATTCGAACCACGAATACGCGTCTGTGGGTGTGCCTCACGCCACACGATGTATTTGCATGTGTATACCACACTGTACTCCACCGTGTACGAAACGCATAGCGCCAAACGACCAAATCCGTCGACCGCTCTGAAATCATCTGTCATCAGAAATGTAATTTTCTTCCATAACTGGAGAAACTGTCCGGGACTTCGATTACGGGTCACGTGACGGGAGGCCGCGGTTATGTCGAAAGCAGACAACCATGCTACAGGTAACTTCATTATTACCCTGATCTTAGCTGTTTTACTAATCACCACTCTTTCTTCCCCTTTACATCCACTTATGAAAGATAACAGAATTTTGCTAACACAGACAATCTTTTTTTTTCCCCTTCGCTCGTAACAACTTCATAAATTCTTGTCACGGCTTTATGAAACCCATTTTAAGTTCGATGGGGGAGTTCAATGAACGATAGGTTTTATGTGAGCATACGTAAGGTATACTTTTTTTTTACCCTTTTCATCTCGTTGGCTTGTGTGTTGGGAAAGCGATGCGCCCTCCGTTTTAAGCAGTCTAACAGCTGTTGTGCCAATGATAATAACCGTGGTTGTATTATGGGTAATATGACTAAATATTGTATTAAGAGAGACATTATTTCAGAGCTCTCTGCGAAAAGTCGTTGACACTCGTTTTTCATTTGACCGAGGGAAGTGGAATTGTTTGAGAGCAAGTAGGTGGAAATTATTGTTAAGACACTTACCCACACCGCTAACTGCAACACCAGAACAAATATAACTGACAATTAAAATAAAAACACTAAATACTGGAAGTTATCGTACCATGTCAAGAGGGGAAAAAAAACGAAATTCAAATCATATATAGTGGTAGTTGTAGAGAAATACGATACCGTACCCCATATTCCTCCTTGATCGCCTGATAAACCGTGAGCTTTCTTATTTTTTATCGCCGTTCTCTGTGTTTGGTTCATTGAAACGAACCACAAACTGATGCCTTTTGTCACTATAATTACAAAATAACTATATATACAGCACCAAGCTTTACTCCATTGTCTCGTTTTGAGAATAATAGACAAAACAAGACGTATACAGGAATCTTTTTTACTTTGCGGCCCTACCAAAGAAAACGATTGATCAATATAATGAAGTGCAAAAATCTTTGTCTGGTTTCTTTTCTTTTTTTTATTTTACCCGCTACCTTTTGTCCTTTCTGTGAAAATGTAAAAACTTTATAAATAAGCTAAGAAGAATAGAATACTGAGCTCTGTATCTAGTGTTTGAGATTTGTTCAATAAAACTCCAAACTGTATAGAAACAACCTATGTGAACAACGAACCTTTTTTTTTTGGGGGGGGGGGGATAAATTTGACGCTTTGAATATTTCTGATAGTACAAAAAAAAGTGGTGGTAAGTAAAGTCACGCAAAGGACTATTTGCCCACAGTTTGTAACATTTGCAGACACCCTATTTTGTTAACAAGCACCTAAAAGAAATATGTGAGACAACTCCAAATCTGTCTGAAACAGCTTCGATTATCCTCGATACAGCTCAAACACTATATACATCTCTGAGTCTGTTCGATTGTTCTTCGAGTCTGTTCGATTCGCCATCGAGTCTGTTCGATGCAACTCATAGTCTGTTCGATTCACCTATGAGTCTGTTAGTTTTAGCTGTGAGTCTGTTCGATGGGAGATAACGGTGTTTCCAATTCGTCTCTGGACCTGTTCGAATCATCTTCGACTACTTGCCACTCCCTCCCATGGACCCATCAGCTGCCCCTACATATGACGCCGTACAATTTTACTGAGTCTGGGACCATCTCATCATGTATAAACCCTTTACTACCTTTACGAATTACAAAGTCGTCATCGATTTGCTCAAAAGAGATTTCGATACCATCCCATAGCTTATACATAAACTTATCATTTTCACGAATCGCTTTGCAGTTCAACGTTGAAGTTTTCAATGTTAACATTTTCATGCTATTTCGGTTGGATCCAGATTTTTGAAGAAATGAAGAATATGAGAAGTTGATCCTGACTAAAAAATAAGAATAAAAATACATGCGGAAAAATATGAACTTTTGACTTAATCGATTTTTTTTTTTGTCTAAAAGTCAACGTCGATGTTCCGACTGAACGCCATTGATGTCTTAAGTAGGAAATAATCCAAGCCATTGCGGAAACTGTCTCATTTCAAACTGTCTCTTGCCCTCAAGCATTAAACATACATATAAAAGGAATGAAGAATCAAACTTAATCTCTGTATGTTGGCTTAGGTATTCAAGAGCATCTCATGTTACGCACAAACACACACACAAAAATAGAGAGATTAGGGTGGGTGATCGTTAAAAGCAGCGTTTGAAAGATTTACGATAAATTTAAACTACACACACGCACACGCATACACACATACATCCATACATACATATTACGTAATCTCTGATGAATCGTGATGAACAAACCTCTTCCAGCTTGACCAAAGGTGAAATGTCACAAGTTCTACGAGGATGGGAGAGGTGAGCGGCAGGGTCTTCGCAGCAAAACATTTTAAATCTACAAAACTGGTAACGAAATGAAACCTACATGAGAGCTTACTTTATTCGACGTGTGGAATAATAAAAAAAAATCAAGGTAAAGTAATTATTCGTGGTGGTATTTCTTGGTTTGTACAAAAAAAAACAACAACAATAAAATGAATATGACTGTAAAAAATGAGTATGATTTTGAAAAGTCCGCTTATAATAATTGTGCTGACACCCCATTGATAAGACCCAGGATTAATTCTAATCTGCGATCGACAAGCCTTTACGATGCACACTCAACGACAAAAGCACTGCATCCAGTCGTGCGTCAAGTATAAGTGATTCTTATCATTTTACTTTATGTTGATTTCAGTCGAAGAAAAAAAATCATCTTTCAATATATAAGGTAATGAGTGCAAGAAAAAAGACGATTTTTTTTAAAACTATGACAAGGAAAAAAAAATCAATACTCGATGTAATTTAACCTCGCGCACAGTGATGTGATCTAAATGCATCAAACAACGGAAGAGTTACTGTAAATATACCTTTAAAAGGGTTTTTTTCTGGTGAGTCTCGTTCAGTATCTTGTTTGTGTTAATGTATATAAGAAAGGTAAGGTCACGTGTGCAAAGTACAATATCGAACAAAAGGGGGGAGGAAATTGAAAGCTTTGTTTTTCTTTTATTCCATCATGGGCAACAAACAACGGCTTGCCGTCCAGTCGTAGCGTAGGTGAATAGACTTAAGCTTAAAATAAACCTCAGATCGAATGTGCTTGTGATTATGTGATTGCTTTAGCGTGAGAATTTTGTGACTGTTATTTTTAGAACTGCAAACGGTACTTGTTTCCCCATATCTGCTTTCAGGTCATACCATAGCATGTGATTTTTCTTTTTCTGAAAGAAGATACATTTGGTTTTTTTTTTTGGAATGGCAGATATAGCCTTCTGTTTTAGAGTCAAGTTCTGCCTAAAAGTTCACTCTTTTTCAGAGCATTTCATGGAAACACAAATTTTGAAGAACCTGAAAATATAAAATATTTTGCCTATGCTTATGCAAGAGTGCTAAAAAAAGTCAGACTGCTGAGTGTCAATGGAAAGTCCATTTTAGTCCCATCTTGATCTTTCTTTAAAACTGCCACATTACACCAACATCGACCGCTTAATTACCAAATTATGCTAACTTTGATTGGGAAATTTAAAGCACGTAGCTTTTTCATTCACAAATTATCGACAATTTGTTCCGAGTGCAGCTTTTCGTAATTTTGTTTATAAGTTTGGCTTCTTTTTTTAATGCATCTTGAAACGAGGTCAAAATCGTTTAGTTCGGTAAATACCAGTTCACCTCACGCGGATGTATTCATTAGACAATTGTGCTAAATATCTTTAAGCTTACGTCACCTTGTGTTTGGACCGCCTCGACGCATGCATGCACGTGAACGTAAACTAACTCATATCTCAACTTAACTGTTTGATAACTTGCCACTATATTACTCTACCTTTTTACGCTAAAAGACTGAGTGCATGTTTTGATTTAGACCTTCAGCTGTTCTCATGTTACCGAATATGGCTCACATGACAGTACACATAACGTTACTGTACCACTAAATTCAACAGAGAATTAATTACCACGAGATGCAGTGAATTCTACTAGAACACCGTACCAATTTAAATTTTAAATGATGCAAAAAGATCACGTGACTCGGTAGGATATTGTCGTATTACACCATATGTTGCACGTAGTCACCGTTAATCTGAGAGAAAAAGACCACCCACCGAGTTCTAGAAACAACCACAAGAAAGTCATTCATAAAGTGATTTTTTTTTGCGAAGTAAACTTACCGCAATAAATTATTACATTGTCGTTTTGTAACTAGAAATCCTTTTGCACACGATTAATCGTTCTGTAAACTCTCCAAAAGAAACAAATTGACACTCAAATGATTTTTAGGTGTAAACCGGCGCTATACGACCAGGCTCTACCATTGAGCACGGTAGGTCAGTACATTAGGATGGTGCCGGGTTTTCATACAGCCTAGTGTTATGTAAAACATTACATACTGTACACACCGCTTACTTATGGACCACCTGAACAATTGAAATATATTGAAAACAGTGCACGACACGTCTTAATGACGTTGATACTTCTTCCTTTCTTTCTACAATTACAAAGAAGGCCGTTTGAAGTGATAAAAAGAGGAAGTCGAAGAACTTTATAGTATATAGTTCCAAATACCGGAGAGGCAAATTCGGTCTCTCAAAGCCGTCTGAAGAGACAAAAAAGTAATGAAGGCGGGCTTTACATATTTGTCCCAGTCACCAGAAATAAAAAAAAAGTCTCCGTGAAAGAGTAATCTGAATATTTCAAAGGTCGCTGAAGAGAAGTCTGTGTTAGGATTCCAGTAACTCTTTGAGAACTGATCTAACCGTAGTGTTACCGACGAGGTGGCTGTAAAAAAGTTGCTCGAACGCCATGATTGGGAATCCTCTGACACCGGGCAGGTGAAGAAGCATGTGGGATAATCTTAGCGGATCACTCGGGTAACAGACCGTCTCGTATTCCATTAACAGCATATGGATTTGCTCGCTGGCCTTGACGACCGCGTTACTGTTTTTCAAATCTCTCAAATCTGTAAGCAGGGGGGAAGAGAACGAGAGAGAGAGTAAAAAAAAAGAAGAAAATATGGGGATGAAATTCAAATTTGGTACCAAAATGACAAAGTACTCAATGTTCCCAATCCTTTATCAAGGGCAACGAATTGTCTCATGAATCCAGCGCTTCAGAATTCGTTACGTCACTTCCGCATTTAATCTATCGTATTGGTCAAATAAAACGATGGGGTTGTCAATAACAGTTGACTGACGCACAAACGTGACGTACATGTAATACATGGAACTACACAGTGCATGCAGTACAACGCTAAGCTCAGGCTTCCGAGAGAACCCGTTGTCTCTGAAAAATTATATCTCCAGTGAGATATGTAAGAGATGCACTTACTTCAGTGCAACATTACAGTCATGATATGTTATTACACATGAACAGAATCCACACATTGTGTGAAACCCCATGCATTTATCCTTTCTTTAGTGATTTAGCAATAGAAGTTAGCAGTCAAAGCAGACGGATTTAGCGATCGAAATTACACTTTCTACCAAACCTGAGAAAGTAAGGTGTCATAGCTGGAGACTTGGCAGAATGTTGTTTTTTTTATATTGGCACTGAATGGACGTAAACGTTAATCCCGACTTGAGTGCACTTTGTGTTTTTCCTCGGATGACACCCGGGAAAAGTGCATTTAGTCGGGAGGAAACTCTCAGAACGCTCACTGTAACCATATTTGAAGGCCTACAAATTATTTGAAATGGCACATTTTAGAAAGCGTCAACCTTTTTAAGATTACTCACACATATGAAAAACACAAGCCCTTTTATGATGAATGTGATTGCTTGTGTATACGGACTAACACATCGAATCAGTATACTGTGTTTTATCTGTTTGATGATGGAGAAACAAGAAGCACAAACACAACACCCTACAAAGATCTATAGCGACTAAGGGTGAAGGGTCAAAACGGGTATTTAAGTACGGTGGTGGAAAGGTGTTCTTACTCTAACATAAAAAAAAAAGTTCGGTAAAAGTTAAGCTACTACACGCTGTTCAAACCTACCTGTGTTTAAGAGCATCAAAAGTCTCAAAAGGGCAAACTCCTTGCTGTCAATATTCATTTGCTTAAGTTTCCCAATGATGAATTTAAGCTGCTCGACGTGCCTGCATGAAGGTAAACATGATTCCATCCGAGCGATGGTCTTTCTCTTCTTCGGTTTATCTAGGTGGGGGCAAACAATGTTCCGATTCTTGACGGGGATCACCTCGAAGTTGAAGTCATTTTGCGCCATGTAAAGAATGACGAGCTCCTTCCAGGAGGAATAGAGCAAAGTTCTCATGTCCTCGTTGTCGATACTACCCAACACGGGGTATTTCCTGACCATGCGCGCCGACCTCGTCAGCCACTCGGCCAAGAGGTTGTCGGTCCTCCCGTTTCCCTCCTGCACCAAAGCGACGCTTTCCGAACACGCACAGGCGCACCGTTGTTGGTGTTGTTCGAGCAGAGTGTCATTGTGTTTGCCGTGTGGTTTCCGTTGACTTAAGATTTCGTGGTGGTCACTCTTGGAATGATAACTAGTATGGTGCGTCGCCCGTTCTGCTGGGCGAGGAATGCGGTGAGGACACTCTAATTGAAAACTGTTGTTGTTGATGTGGTCGTCATCAAGTTCCATTAACGATAGTTCCACGTCATCGTTTTGAGGATAATTTGAATCCATGAGCAAGGCCGTGAGGGTAGGGGTGGGATTCCGAGGAGTCCGCCCTCTGTCATGACTTGCTGAGTCATCCATGCTTGTTGCCAACTTTTACCTGAAACCAAAAAGACAGAGAATAGCCTTTATAGAATTATACATTAAGAACGGTCCTCGATTGTTTCTGTCCATAAAATAATTGAAATAATTCCAAGTTTTTTATTACACCAAAAACACTCATAATATGCATTTGGACATTCAGCTTTTATGAATTGCTGAAGATGCATTTTTTCTTTGCTTTTCATCTTATTTTTCGCCAGAATCAGAACTAAACTGGTCTCAATCTTTCTGCAAATACTCTGGGTGGGTAGAGTGAAAGTTACAGTCCAGAACGAGTGAGAGGGGAATGGTCGCACAAAACCTAAACACATCTGTGAGGAACATTCATTGGTCACCTAAAACAAATCTCGAGAAGTCAATATGAAATGTTAAGACCAACAGAACAACTTATGTATGTTAGATCTACGCGTAGCCTACCGCACAATACTTGCGTAGTAAAGTAAACCTATAGGTACAATAGACGATGAATTTATAGAATTTTTAGGAAAAAAAAAACAAAATAGGAGTACATTTGTTTAAAGCATTGTGACCCTACGTGAACTCTCTGACAAAAAGGTGAAAAAACAAAGTCTTTGAAGGACCTTTGATTTTTTTAAACTACGAATAGATTGAGGACATTCAATGGCGAAAATTCGATTAGGAGACACTAATTGAACAAGTTTCATGAATCAATGCTTTGGACGACTTAAAACTCTGATAAGTACATTCATACATCAATTTATCATTCGTTGACGGCCGATTGAAACTGGACGTAAATTATTTTCTTCGTTTGTTTATTATTTATTTATTGATTGTTCATATGGTTATTTATTTTAGATATTTAGTATGAAATGACTACACTCAAGTAGTGCCACCTGCCTCACAGGGAGATGGCAAACTACATTTACGTTGCGAACAGCTTGAAAACACATCACGTGCCGGGTCACCAATTACGCTCTAAACAGAGTTAAACATTTGAAGTGACTCGCTGAGAAAAGAAGTTGACCAGAAAATTAAATTTATCAAATTCAGCGTACGGTTCTATTTTAAAATGTTCTGACTCTGGGTCTTTAGCCATTACAGTTTTTCGTGTCACCAACTTCCAGGAGGCCCTGAAAGAGATGCAGACATTTTAGCGGTAACCTCAAACAGCTGCAATTAGCAACGGGTGGGCAAAAGGTACTGGAAGGTGAAAGTTAAAATTTTCACTTCGAACATACTATATTTCTATCGAGTGTGCGGTGTTTACACGCAGAACTTTGGTGATGTGCTACTAACTATTTTTTGGGTGAATGTACAACATAGAAAATAGGAACAAAAACAGACGCGTTGTTGATATTCCTTCTCGAATGCGATATGTCTGATACAGATTTGGATATTATTTTCCTTTCTGGCGTTTACTCAGTAAAGTTTTGTAAATGAGTAAAAAGGTAATAACAGAAATAAAAAGGCAAAGGTATGTGAGAAGACTGGAATGAAATAAAGGTATGCAACCAACGGAAGAAGATTAAAAGTATTTGGTGAATGTTGTACTTATTAAGCAGTCCAATGTCTTCGCTTAAGACACTTTTGTCTGCTTTCAAACTGAGCCTAGCGTTTACTTTCATATTTTTCGTAAAAAAACAAAATTGATTTTTTTTTTTTTTGGACATAGAGATTGTCGGCCAGGACCACATTTCTTGGTTTGAGTTAAAAATGGTATTGCAGATTGTGTCAAGTCGATATGGATTCTTTGTGGTTGTCGAATTTGAGAGGAAAGGGGGGGGGGGGGGATTCCTGTTGCACCGACGTAATTACCATGGATACGAATAATTATCATGTTAACGTGCACAGCGTAATGGGGAAAAAACCGTAAACGACGTTGTAGGTTATTCCTATTAGGACATTTCGGCACCTTGGTGGGATTTGGGAAGTTACGAAAATATCTAGAATTGTATATGCAATTCTGACAGCGTGATTTCTCAGATGCAAAGGTTACAACTGGGCAGCTAATTGGGGCTCCGGAAGATCCGAGGAAGTAAGCAGAATTGACTGAGTTGAGACTAGAAGATTGATGTAAGGTTAGGAGAGGGGTTTTCTGGAAAGTAGCCGGTATACAATAACTTGGCCTGTATACTCGATCGATGTTATTGCTGCAATACACACACACACATATATACACACACACACACACACACAAATACTTCACTCAAATGAACGTGTTACAGGTTATATCACTATACATTGGTCCTAGCAACCTGGAGGTACCATGGGATTCGAACGAGTTAAGAAGTGCATCATGCTACTTTCCCACACAGTAACGTGAAATTAGAATACGATTACGACCAAATGCAGATGACTATGTGGTTCCTTCACTAGACCACAATTTGGACACGCTATCTCCCCCCCCCCCCCTTCCTTCGTGTCCCCAAATAACCTACTGTGTGATTTCCGCAAATACCACTTGAGAGATTTTCCATAAGTGTGCAACCACATGCTATTGTTGAGGTCCACCAATAATTCTATTGACAGCTTATCTTGTTTGACATTGTTCAACGTATTTTCCTCCGATAACATCCAATGAACTCCCCCCCCCCCCCTTCAACCACTACACCCCATCTCCGAAAATGATGATATAGCGTATCCATTAATCTATCTAATAAACATAGCCGAACTTTCATTTTGATACACTGCTTTCAAAATGTTACTTTGCTGACCCTAGTGAATGACCTTTGACCTTCACAATGTAATAGTTCTTGTACTCTCCAAACATTGGTTAAAACTTGAATAGCGATCTTATGTTTGACCTCTGTTGCATCTAACGACCTTTAACTTCTACATAATAGCCCTGATACATTGTAAGTAAAAGCAACGCACATACTCGAGTTCAATGTGTGAAACGGTCATAGTGTGTTCTCAGGGTAAGTCATGAGCAAACTGACACAATTCAAACACACAAACACACATAATGACATTCATACATATAAAATATGTATATTTCTATCAAGACCGAATGGGTCTGGCGCTGGCGTGGTCTTCTGCGAGTCACTATTAAAGTTCAAGCACCTTTTTTAACACAGACAATACCAGTTAACCTTGAATGAGCGAAAACGCAATAAGAAAAACAGTGTGCGATAGGATTCTGCAGACGGATAAAATCCCAGTGAATCCCAACAGGAAGTTTCCTTAAAGTCAGATATGATTTTATGACCTGTTTTTATGGAAAAATATCCTACCGAAAGAACCATCGGGTCGAATATGGGGGAGACAATTCCTGCATTTTGCTTCTTTTTTTTTAATCACAGTCTTTGATTTTTCTTTAATGAGATTGGTGGTTCAGGATGGCGAGATTGGTATCCACGGTGGCGTGGAATGGTACGATCGGCATTCGTGTGTGGTGCGGCATAGAATGAGTGGTATGCACGGTGGTGCGTCATGGAGTGACCTGAATGCACGGTGGTGAAACATGGCGTGATTTGTGCGCACGGTGGTTCAGCATGGTGTGAACTACAGGCATCGTGGTGATTTGATAGTAGTGATTTGTATGCATGATGGTGCATCGTGGTGTGCTTTGCATGCATGGTGGTGGGGCAACGTGGTGTGATTTCTATGCGTATTCGTGCAACATGGTGTGATTTATGTCTATAACGGTGCAACATGGTGTGATTTAAAGGTATAGTAGTGATTTGATAGTCGTGATTTGTATGCATGATGGTGCAGCGTGGTGTGATTGGTATGCGTGGGGAGGTCATACATATTTTCTCTACAGAACCACGCTTATTTTACCTGGCAAGATGATAACTTGCCAAGTAGATCTTTCGGCATTTGCGTTTGCAATTTGAGAGCTCTGGTTAAGACTATTTATCTTACCTTGCTCATTAAATCATATGTTGCAACGAGTTTTACCAATTTCAAGCACCATTAATTTTTACTTGTTAATTGTATTTCAATATCATCGTACTATTCTCTGCTGGCCACGATTCAGTAAACAACGAATTGAAATCTTACAAAGACAAAGATTTTATTCATCCGAAGGTCGTAAATTACTCGAAAGGCCAATACAGGGATAGTGGGTGCAAGATGCTGGATGCAAGATAATGGGTATGTGATAGTGGGTGCATTGTAGTGGGTGTATGGTAGTGAATGTAGGGTAAAGAAAGTTGTAAATAAAGTCGGTGATGTAAGAAAAGTGGATGCAACATGGTGGCTGGAAGATGGTAATTACATGGTAGTGACTGCATGGTAATGACTGCATGGTGGTGGCTGCAGTGTGGTGGATACGGGTTGAATAAACTACTGATTGGGGACACAGAATTTCTTTTCAGCCTTTTTTTTCCTTTTTGCACCTCCATCTACGTACTAACCCTACCATTACTCCACAAATGCCCCCCCCCCCGCACTCCACTCATCACATCCACATCAACGATAGCAGTCGCCTTCTATGGAACTATAATTACCCCATATAGTATCACGGGATTATTACACAGTTCCGATGTGTGCACTGGGCCGGCTGTGTTCACATTTCCCTTATTTACAGCATAATACTGTTGGCTGTCTGTTTCAGGCTTACGTGGTAAGTCGAGTGATTTACAGGCAGAGAATGAGGTCGATAGCTATAACAGGTCACACGTCATTGGAAGGTATAGGCTATAATGGATTAGTCTTGGCCGCTGCACAGAGCGAACTTTAGTGTCATTCACCCTACGTAACTCCATGGGGCATTGACCTAGATCTCCGAAAAAAAAATTGAAGTCACTGATTAAATCATGTTCAAAACTACGACATTATATTTTATTTCTCCTTTTTCCTTTCTTTTTTTCCCTTCGTCTTCGTCTTCTCTTTTTTTTTTTTTTTTTTTTGAACGTTCCTTTTTTTATTTTTAGCTTGTCTCCTTTTATCTTCTTCTTTTTCGAAAAGTGAGTTTTGAAAAGCTAGCTACAGAATTTTTCGTGAAGTGGTAAGAGTCACGAACATTGGTACTGTGAGATCATAAAAAGGTAAACTTTTCTGAAAAATCGAAAAGGGCAAAAATATGCTGTAAGTGTTGTTAAGAACCAATGCTATCAACTCTGAATCATCACAAGTTGACGACTCTATACGATAAGTGTGTTCTCCATTAGCAGGCTATGCCATTGTGCTTCTAGCCCCCGATAAGTCATATTAAAACCAACATAATGTACTGTGTATTAAGCTTCGGTTTTATATATACATATATATATTATGTAGCTATAGTAACGGATCGACAATATCCAATATTTGAAAAAAAAAACTTTCGTATTTCTTTGTTGCGAATTTTCTGGCGCATATATGTTCGGGGTTATTGGTTCTGTCGATAGCATGAACATGCGTGCATGTTATATTGCGTGATGATGAAAATGTCTAAACCTGATAGAAAATATCGACGCAAGAGAACAAGAAAAAAAAGGTAATACATAATGAAACAGAAAGAAAAACGTGTCATGCAATCCATGATCTGGAAAGAGTTGATTAAAGACACGAATCAGTGCCTTATTTTATGAATGCAGGTAACTCTGATCACGAAACACATGGGTTAACCATAGACTGTGTACATAAATTTAAGTACCGTAATAAGCGAGAGGTAATAACGTTTTCAAGCATCTGGTTTGAAAATCCATTTCAAAAAAATGTTTGCCAACCACTTAAGTGTACTTCATTCGTTCTGAGTGTACAGAAACCTCAAATCCCGGACTATATGAAAGTTTTGATTAAATTGTACCTGTAAAGTCGCGTTAATTAATAATATAATGAGTACATGGTAACCTTGAAAATTCAGTTGACTTGCAACAAATCGTTTGAAAAATATTTGCACACCTGACTGCGCCTCGGCACGTCCCTCTTACTGAACTCTCGTCTCCCAAAGGTCTGTCCTTCGTTTCAAAATTACAACATTAAAATAAATTTGGATTTAATATGATAGTCGTTCTCTTAACCACCCCCCCCCACCTCCACTCACCCACCCCCCACCTCAACCACTTGAATTCAAAGATCACGCCATATGTCGACACACAGACTGAAGTATGATAAAAATACTCTTCCTCTTCGGAGAATTGCAGGCTTAAATTTGGCCACGTATTGGTACCGTGGTAAAGTATTGCACCGGAGAACGGTACCGCGGTATATACCGTCCAGTGCGCACCGACTGATCGATCTCGCACATGTTACAATCATTACCATCGTCGCTGTTAATTACAGAACCAACCATCCGAAACAAGTCCTTGCATCGAAACGAACACAGCTTTACAGTCTGTGAACTAGCGTAACTTGATTCTGCCATGCGCATGAGGCAAAATTGTTGCATGAAATTTAAAAATGTTATTTTCGCTCTATTTAATATTGCTTCAAAATATTCTTTCAAGAACATGATTCAGTTTTTTTTGGGGGGGAGGGGGGTGGATACAGCATGTTACACCAACTGTTTCCAGTTTGGTTTTACCAATGCCTTGACGAACTGATTCAATGGTTTGTAGGTGATAATGAACAGCTATGTAGGACGTTTGGGTCGGACTAGGTGCAAAAGTGCAACTCGCCAACATCTCAAGCGACTTTGGATAAAGGGTTTCATAACACAAGACCGGCAGCGCTTGCGCTCTTGCGATATTGATGGAGATATTGATGGAGATATTGATGGAGATATTGGTGTTTTGTGTCATAGGAGTGCCACATATCACAATTCAGCTTAACATGTGGATAAGGCATGACGCACTCATGCCCAAATTACAACACAAATTACCATGAGTCTTCTACTGCGTCATATACGATTCGATTGCCCTCATGTACCAATTCTAAGATAAAATTTGACGGCCAATCACTACCCACTTTTTTTCGTCCTTTTTCTTTTACGCTGTTATGCATTGTAAGCATTTAATCAAGATGTTGAAATCATCTGGAATATAGTGTGTGAAACTAACTAAAACTAGGAATTATGTGGCATAGAAAGAGTTGCACAAATATGAGACCACATAAAAGAGCAAACCAACACAAAAATGTTCTGTGAATCCATTATCGTCGCGAACGCTTTAGAAGAGTCACTTCTTCCCCATCAGTTGCAGAGATATATAAAATTCTTAGTCCATAGATGGAAAGTTGAAATACCAACGTACACAAGAAATAAGATCCATTGTGATGTAGTTGGGTGTTTGTACTTGTTTATAAACAAAGCTTCTTAATTTTTACTTAAAAATCTTGAGGGCCAGTTGTTAAGACGGGAAAAGATGAAATTGCGCATATCACGCACGCCCATCAAGCCTAAAACGTTCTCCCCCCCCCCCCTCCCCCACTTCGCTACCCAAACACACACACGCGTATGCGTGCGAACGCATGCGTGCACGCGTATTTCCTATTCATCAATGACAAGAGAATACAGATGTTACTTCAAAAATACATATATAACAGTGGCAGGTAGGGAAGTTTCTTTATCGTATTATAGCCAAGCTAAATAAGGAACTTTTTTACTTTAGTATGTAAAGTTTACTATGGCAGAGTCGAGACGAGAACAATTTACATTGGGTAGAATAATACACCACCATAACAAGAAAAAAAAATAGGCCTACTGTTTTTTTTTTTTTTTATATTCCTGTAGCTCCATGTCGTATGATGAATGATTTTTCAAGACGACCAGCGTATCTTCCCCAAAAGGTGTTTGTGTCTGTGTGCGTGTGTGTGTGTGTGTGTGCGTTGCAGAAAGCGGAAACTTGTCTCGATTCATTGTTTCAAATCAGCAAGACTAAACAGGAAGATAAAAAAATAATACACAGCACATTGACTTTATTAATGAGAGGATACAGATTAAATAAAAGACGAACAGACACCTCATTTTCTCCCCTTCCCCCCCCCCTCTTTCCTTTGCCCCTTTCATATTCCCATTAATGATGGTCATCCTGTGTTTTTAAGTTTCTTCGAATCTGTATTGTGCATGTTATGATGAACACGAAGGGCATAAACAGACAAAATCTGTTATCGAGTTCCGATTGAAGTCTCTGAACGAGAATTCCCTCAATCTGTGGATGCCAGTTTTTTTTTTTTCGGCCTAGCCTGACGACTTAAGTATCTGAACTTGTGACTAATTCCCGACCGAATTATATTCCGACCGTCGATACTTCATTCACAGGGCAAGTCTATCAATTTACCGAACGAATTAATACTAAACGAAACAGGCCACTACAACTCTAAAAAGTAACCCATGAATAATGCCGCCGACGTGACTTCTTTCCCTTAACTACGCTAACTAACGCTACCTCACGCCACATGTCTCACTGCTGCAGGTATATATATATATATATATATATATATATATATATATATATATATATATATATATATATATATATATATATATATATATATATATATATATATATATATATATATATATATTGTGTGTATATATCGTGGGCCAAGCTCTTAATGAGAATTAAGCATCCAAAGATGCATCTCCGGTTCAAAGACATCCGTTTGCCAAAACAGGAAACCAACAACCGTGGTACGGTTATGTCTTCATAATTCACGACAGGACAACGACTACCAATAAAGCCATAAAAAAATCCATTTGTGTTCTACATTACAGCTTGTACATAGTCATTAGAATGTGATTCGAAACAGCGATTGACAAGATGACTTCGGTAAGCAAACTGTAAAAGTGATATAGCAAAATGTGGGTACCTCAGTGAATGGATGTGTAACACCCCAGTCCAGTTCCCCTAGGTTAGATATATCGATGAATGAATATAAATAACAGGTGTGGATACCTCAGCGAGTGAATAAATTACACTCCAAGGTGTGGTTAGAGTGAATCATAGTACGCCAGCATTTGGATACCTCAATGAGTGAATTATTAGACGGCAACCTCTGGATACGTTCCTCAATGGGGATATGACGTAATTACACTCTTTGAGAGAAAATAGAAATTTGCTGGGGGAAAACTACCGAAGAATAATTTTTCATGTAATCCTAAATCGGGTACACAGAAAGTTAATTTCAGTATTGAAAGATAATAGCCACCCCATGTTCAGTAAGTTTAATGATTTGATTATTTCTCGAAGTGGTAGAATGAGACCTCCAAGAACACACACAAACCGTTATCCGGCCTCATTTTTGGGCCAGGCTATTTGAATTTTTAACTTAAAGTTTACACGTTAATCACCTGTGCCCATTGCTGGCCCCCTCACTCGCCATATATGTTTCAGTCTTTTACTGTGAGCATTTGTGCATGTTCGTCATTTTTGTCCTTTTTCATACTTTGGCTTACTCATTGTTTTAGTACTTTAGTTTTTATGTGTGTGTATTTTATATGCGTCTTAGTGCTCTTATCATCTTTCATTCTGATCGTTTTATCTACAAGCATGTAATTTCCCTCGTTGGATTAATAAAGTATATCTATCTATCTATCTATCTATCTATCTATCTATCTATCTATCTTTCTTTCTTTCTATCTTTCTATCTTTCTATCTTTCTATCTTTCTATCTTTCTATCTTTCTATCTTTCTATCTTTCTATCTTTCTATCTTTCTATCTCATTTTCTATCGGTCTAATAAGAAATGTAATAGGACATGAATGGTAACCTTTGTTTTGTAGCTACGTTCACCGAACTTTCATTGTTGGAAAACCGACAACCCACCCCCTTTGACCCGCACCAAAAAGAAAGTGGAAAAAAGCACTATTACAAGCCGTGTTGTGACTCTAATACAATTAATAGAAACATGCGCATACCTTCTTTCTCCATACATTACTACTGAAACTGCCACGCAACACCGACCGTTCACCCATAACGCCGATGTTTCACCGATTACTCCCCCTCACCTCCCCCTCCGCCTCTAAGGACCCTTCACCCTTTAGGCCTTTGCACTCGACCCTATCGTTAGGATATATGTATTATACCGTCCCGATTACGTTTTGGTTCATTGTAGCGAAACTATTTGAATTTTTTTTTTAATATCCCAAATTTAAAGGAGATGATAACGTTATCTTGGTAATCACGTTACTGTATATTACAAATTCATGAAATTGTGATGATATTTCTTTCACGAAGAAAGTTCACGAAATCAGTGCATGCCGCCGATAAATACTGTAGATGTAGCAAAGCCCACATGACCAAACTGAGTGACGTGCACCAAAAAAAAAAAAAGTCACAGTATCCATAGAGACCGAAATTGTCTTTCTGCTCGACCCTCGTGAAAAGTATGACAATGAGAAAGATGTTCACATAAATAAACCAAAAAACATGATCATATTATAGATGAAGATAAAAACTTTGATCACGAAAGAGTCTCTCAGACTTTGACAAACTCGCTAGTTTGAAATTCAAATTTCCCCAAGGTGTGTGTTTCGAGCACGCACTCTTCAGGAAAATTCATATTTAAACTGCGTTTTCCTGTTGATTAGAAATTTATTGGTGAGAATGTTGGCAGCCAAAGTCAGTTTCTATTGATAATCTTTGCATTTTCATATTTTCATATAGACTTTTTTTTCGGGGGGGGGGGAGAAACTCACCTCGGAAAAAGTCTTTTTGGCAACTACACCTATCTATTCGAAAATCAAAAGCCAAAAGCAAAAAGGCCAGAAATTTTGCGTATTCCATGACTGTTACGTACATGTATTCATAATATCCAGCTGAAGGTATGTTCAAAATCATCTCAATTATATCGCAAAAGTTAATGTTGTTTTTGTCATGTAAATGCAAAATACATATATGTGAAGCCAGGGGCGCCGCCAGAATCTATGGGGGAGGATGGGGGAGGGGGGGGGCACATATTGTCATACGTACATATACGTCCTACGCGGAGCTCCGAAAACACCTCCAAAATCACAAGATTATGACATTCTTACCTCCTACCTCGTCCAATGCTAATAAATATGTAAAGCAAAGTATTTTTTTATGTCAAAATATGATTCGGGGAGGGTAACCTCAACCCCCCCCCCCCCTTCGTGACGGCACCACTATGTGAAGTAGATTCTTTGTTTTAAGAACTGTAGATTTCATGCAGATTACTTGGAATTTAAGCTCAGGATTGTGTCTAGATGATTATCATATTACAGTATGTTCTTCTTGATGCCACGTTCTCGCCACTTCAGGTACGTAGCTATATATATATATACGTACAGTGTGTGCTTGAATTGAAAATCACCGGCCTATCCTGAGTGAATTTCAGTTCTTAAGTGAAACGTATGTTTATGCGATTCACAGACGGATTTCACTTACAGGCCTGCCAAAAGGCGGTCGACGACCCCCCTTAGCATTGCGAACATAGCTGTATGAACGATATTCGTGACGTCACCGCTAACATGACAACATTCTCCGTCTGGAGATAGTCTCAATATGCCTGTCAGTCGGACATCCGGGTTTCGTGACCCCAGGTCAAATGAAGTCGAATGGATTTATCCATGCATACATCACTGACGAATTGACGGAGCTGTTGTCCTTTTGTGGTTTGTTAGATCATCTAGTGTAATGGAACAACTATATATACAAAACGATGTTTTCCCCTTGGTATACTAGTTTCGATGAGAACCTGGAGTATACATCAACTGGATGGGCTTGCAGTACATATACACCAACTGGATGACTTAGGCCACGTGACTCTGTAGGTACACAGAGAGGAGGTATGGCAGAGGGGCTATGTCAAAACTACGGTACGTTATACGAGAGAAGGCGTTGACCTAACATGACCGCTTCAACCTTTTGTTACATTCATTCCACCTAAAATGTACGATGCAATTTAACGTCTTTGGAGCCATGTTCCCCATATGACCTAACTTTGACCATAGGCAAACGATCTTTCCTAATCTAGAGCATCCCCTTAAGATACCCGACGTAATCTTATCTTACCCTTGGGACATTGCACCTACAAGTTGCACCCCACATGATCTTATACCGCCAACAAAACAAGCCCTTTCTTTTTCAACTGAACGTGGTGCATCTGCTTACCCGCTACGAAATCTGCTTTCCTCCTAAAAAGAACGGGAAGGATGGGTTGCTGTGAGCAGCCGATCCTCACATGATATCATACATGTTTGTCTCTTCTCGAGAGGCATACCCACTCTGACCATTATGGGTCTATCGAATTATCAAGAAAATCGCGCAATGTACAACACACAGGTATATATACTGCATATATACTGTATGCAGTGTTTGTATTTCCTAATTCGTAAACCTTTCATAATTCAAAATTTTGCGAGCCAACCATCTAAACGGTTTGATTGCAAAATGTTTATCGACATGGAATCAGTGGTTTCGATGTCTGAAAATTTGTTTGGAGCATAAACATCGGATTTGACGGCTCCTGACGTCACTCAAAAGCGAGAGTGACATTGCTATTTCCACCTGCAATAAGAAACGTCCATACGGTCAAAATTTGAAGAAGAAGAAAAAACTAATATGATTTCCAACTTGGAAATGTTAAGATAAATCTCTTCTCTCGTTTCTGGCCTGACTAGGTGAACACCGAGCACGACCTCTGAATCCGTACTTCAAACTACGCCAAAATCTCCAGTAACTTGCCTCTGTCTTATCATCCATTTTTTACCCTTGTTTTGACACCCAGATGATAGAAGATTAATTACTGTTATTATTATTATTGTACAATGTACACCGTTTCACATTTTGCTAATATAGCTAACTCCAATTGGTGTTGGTCCTCCACCTGTAACAACAGGTTTCTCGTACTCGTCACGCGGCAAAGGCATATAACATATTCCTGTTGACGATATTTTTAATTTGATCCATGGTGTACTCAAATGACCCCTTAGGACCTATATCAAAGTTTGCCAAAGTTTTCATACACGTGATTCTGTGTATGAGACCCTTTGACGCTTCAGTTTTGCAGGGTTTGAATCTCAACCTGTTGGCTTTTAAATTTTTTCTTATCCGAAATATCCTTTCACTATGAAGACCAAACATGTTTGAATATAGAGACAATAGTGTGAAAAATATGTGAAGACATTATCCGCCAGCCTATCAGAACTGGAGACCGGTATTCTGTACATTGAAATACTGTCTTCTATAAGCTAAGCTATGACAGACGGCATACTTAATTTTGTTCATCCAGTGACGTTGGTTCGTTGGTGATTATTATTATTATTATTGGCCTTTTTTAGAATTATTAATACTTATTATGCTTTGATCCCGCGTATATCACATACAGATTTGGATAATATTGTTCTGCTTAACATCATAATAAAAAATATTTTCAAAATTGTAAAAACCGTGGGCAAAATATGAGTAGAAGATATCACATACCAGCCTATGAGAACTGGAGACAGGTACATTGAGATATCGTCTTCCGTACGCCATAACAGATGACATAATCTACAGCAGACGACACACCTCTTTTTACCTCTTATGCAATGACACTGTCTAACGTATATAGGTTGGGCTTGGATGACAATATTACCGTAGAAAATGCTGCCATCTAGATATCGAAACAGCGTGGAAAGTACGAACGGAAGAGCTCACATGCCAGTCCATGTCAAATGAAGACATGAAGTATATATAGTCCTATATGTCATTTCTAATTCGCTATAGCAGACGACATATACCTAACTTTGTTCACCCAGTTACGTAATTACCACTTTTTTAATCTTTTATGCAGTCATTCCGTAGATGTAAGGTACAGATTTGCATGATATCATTTTTCAGTGTAACAAATTAGGCCTATAGTTGTCAATCAGTGGTCAGTAAACACGAACTTTTATTGAAGAAACTGACAAATGCTTATTAATTTCAAACATAGGACTCGCCTTCAACTTGGTGGAATGTAAAGCATTATAGAGACACACATACTAAGCGAACCGACTGAGTGAGTGTGTTATGTTGCAGACATTTATACTCTAAAACGGATATGGTGTGTATTATCCAGTAGGCCTACATTATTATTCCCTTGATCCTAGCACGTACAGGTAAATTATCTATAAGGATAAGTACAATTACGCCTGATACACTGTACCCCATGGTATAGGACATTAGAGTAACCGGAACAGTATTACATCCAAGGTTTCTGTTACATCCCTTAATTACCGAAAAGTGGCCTTAACCTTGGAAAGGTATTACAAATCATCGCAGGCAAGGAAATTCACTTCCAAGTTTGTCTGGAGATCACATCGAGGGGGATCAGACGGATCCCGACAGTAGGGAAAACATAAATTTGAAGACGTATAATTTAGGAATGCAAGGAAAAAAATGCGCTAAAACTGTTGGCAACACTACCGAATCCCAGTTTTAGCATGCAAGTTTTTAAATCTTCTAGTTCTTTCGATTCGCTGTGTGGGTTAGACTAACTGAGTGATTCGCCAAAGCAAAAGAATTTATTATAAAAGGAAACGGCGCCAGGTGAGGACCCGATGGGGTCTGTCGGTCTAACAGCCCCAACACTACGTATTCTGGTTTACATCCATGGATACGATTAAATATATCATTAATATTATTATTATCATTAATATTATTATTATTAATGTACATACATACATATACATACATGTAAAACGAGTTTGAAAAGCACATGGTTGAAGCAATGGCGTAACCACGATGGTTTGAACAGGTGTTGACACGGGGGGAAGGGGGTGTCGCGAAAATTTCCTAGGACTGCTCAATTCCTATATTCTCTTCCTCTCTCAGGGAATAGTGTAAAATAGTATTTTTGTCTCATGGAAGACATCTAGGTACGAGTTTGGGGTTGTCACGCGCCCTTCGACCCCCCCCCCCCGCCCCACGTACACACCCGCCCTCTCTAGCTACGTCACTGGTTTGAGGTAATAAAAAAGGATCAGTTCGTCCATTGACGTCAGACCCTTTTTAAGAAGCTTATACTAAATAACTTTTTTGACATGCATATTTACTCGTACACGAAACACACTTACAGAAGAAAATGGAAAATAAACATTACAGCAATATGTTTTTTTTTTATTTATTTATTTTTTTTTTTACAAATGTCAATTTCTTACCTCTCTGCTTTCGTTCTGAGGAATTTTACCCGGAATTACGCAAACGGACCTGTTTTATTAATCACTTTAATGTTTAACGCAAACAGGGGAATGAACCGATCGTCAACTCCAAACAGGGAAACAGAATCCAGGTCTATTTTTTGACGATCTGTAGGATATTACCAAAACCTTCCTGATCGGATGTCTCCAGTAAAACCGTAAGTAAATTCCTTGATCGGCAAAGCATTACACCTTGATTCTTGCCGAAGGGTGAAAAGTTTGACAGACACGTCAGCACGTCAACGTACAGTAACCGAGAATCGTCGAAAGAAAAAAAAAAAGGTATGTAGGTCCTATATAGCAGTATACACACCATTTGAGAGATACAAGTACATTCCTGATCTATAGAAAGAAATGAATCTCCCCCCTGTATCTTTCTCTCAATAACGTCCGTATTAGATTGTAGTCCCACACATAGAATTATGAGTACCCATTGCTATAGAGAAGAGGTTACTGGAGGACAACTGCGCGGCTGGTAACCTTTCATGTACCAGCATACAGTAATAAAGATTTTTAAGCTACAACTTCACGGACGACGAACTAATGAGAAAACCACTCGGTACTTAAAAAAAAAAAAACTCGTTTCAAAAAGTCTAGCGGAAACTGGCGCCCGCCCGCAGTGAGTGTCCAGGTGCGGTCAAAATATTACCTTGTATTGGTGACCTTTAGCATTATAAAATTCAACCGTGAATATTGACTGAGAAATTGAAGGTACATTATATTAAAAAAAAAGTTTCTATTTCTTTTATTTTTCTTTTGGTTTCTCGCTTTTGAAATGGGTCTGGTAATTTAAAATTTACGAAAAAGCTTATCTCTTTCTCTCTTGCCTTTTGTTGTCGTCATGCGCACAGTTTAAGCTTATCTTACAGGGAGTCTACAGTTCGTGCTTAGCCGTGAACTTCGGCTGAACGAGTAACCCAATTACGGATCGCAAAGAATCGGGGAGGTCATTTACCGTGATCAGGATGTGGTGTGTCCTTGAGAAACCGATGAGCAAATAGTGACGAGATTCGGTTCTCGACTACAGATATTACTGTAGCAGAGAGTGGACTGACGGTTATTAAAGTGTTTCTCCGAATAACCCGGTACCCGACCGCCAATACAAATACCCTGTTCTAAAACTGCAACCTTGATCCGAAGTTTCCCTGTAACCTATACAGTGACTGTTGTGCAATTTTAGTTGAAAGTCTGTTGAACCGTGTGACTAGTTGTTAATAACACATTTTTTTTTTTGCCATGCCCGTGCGAAGGATATGTTATCATATAACGTTCCTAGGCAAAATGCCGTATTATGACTCAACGACAAAATACGTATTCATATTCTCGGGTACACGGCTACTCGACCGAATATATATGGACTGCGACTACCCGGGTCCGAGTCTAGGACCTGGTGTTAAGTGCTAGTGTACATGCTATACGTAAAATCCTACATCATGTGGGGGTCATTCGCAAAGCAAACCACGTGAGCGACCATCACAATATATCAACGGCAATCCCCCCCCCCCCCCCACTCGACTCGCTCCAGATGTATAGCTTAATTTTACGAATGGCATGTACATCTTCGGATTTATTGCATGTTTGTTATTGCATGCAGTTTTTTAAACATTTATTGATTGGTCTTGTGTCCTCAATTATGAATTTAATTTTTTTCACTGCGCTGTAATAACTGACATTATTTTGGAGTTTTTTTTTTTTTTTTGTCAATTAGCTCTGGATGCTCTAACGTGATTAATGTTTCAGCCACGCAAGGCGTGTGAGTCTTGTCGATATGAAAATGAGACAATTATATCGATGGAAGTCTATAATAATAAGTGATAAACTATGGAAGAAAATCAACGAAGGTAGCTTCATCATAGCCTTCCAATTATTGATGTTACTAGGAAATCTAAATTATAGAAAGCAAGAATTAATCTTCCTGATATGAACAAAGTAAGCCTTCATTAACATTGTGTCTTCCGAACGGGCTTCTCTCTGAAGACCACACGCTACGAATCTAGGCTACTTTCGTTAACCTTTTCGTAATTCTTTCACAAAGCTATGTATCGCAAAAAAAGGAGGTTTCCCTGACCATCAAAAAAAAAAGGTGATTAAATCTGCTAATACATTAAGGATAAAATAGGCTATCGATGGGTGATATTATTTCCAAAGCGCGCACTTGCTCCGGGGTCGTCTTTGTACACTATCACCAAAAAAAAAAAAAAAAAAAAACTATTTCAATAGCAAAAACCCTGAGCTGCCGCGGTTTGTTGCACTTTATCACCCTATACGAGTAAGCGCCCGCTGACGTGTTCAATGCATGTACCAGATACCGCGAGTGGACGAGCTCCTTGTTGTAAAGAACAGACGCGGTGATCTGTGCAGAGGAACTTCCCCTGCAGTCGCACGGTGTGTACAGTGCTTACGATTAGCGTATATAACCGCATTTTCATGAGTGTTTGAACTTCTGGGTTGAACTTTTTTTTTTTCATTCTTTTCATTCGTCTTTTCCTTTTTTTTTTTTTTTTTTGTATTTCTTCCTTTTTCTTTGAACCTTTTCGGCTTGTTTAGAAGACAGAAAAATTGCCAGAGCATAAAGGGAAATCAAGCAAAGCTTGGTGACTAAACGGTTGGGTAGACTCAAAAGCTAATTCACCCGAAAAAGAAGAGAGAGGGAAAGAAAAGAAATCGGCAGAGGACGATGCATGTACGACGAGCAGGACTAAATGTTCTGGTGGAACGCCACACACACACCATATATATATATATATATATATATATATATATATATATATATATATATATATATATATATATATATATATATATATATATATATATATATGTATACTTACTTATTCAGAGTAAATAGTATACCCAAAACAACAGCTATCTTGTTTTGTGATAGAGACCGTATGATATCGTTACACACAAAACTTGGTCTACTTGCAGCTTTTGTGTTTCATTTAAAATAATGACTTAGGCAGAACTATAACAGTAAGTTATACTTCAATTAACAGTGAGACATACCATTAATATACAACGTTGGGCAATGTGAACAACGATCCAACTAACTTCGACGATATAGCCGTTGAATATATACATCCGGGCATCGCATGTAGTTACAAACAAACAATGGTAGTAGCAACATATCAATATTGACATTACTATGAAAGTACATTCAAATGGTTTCGTTGGATTTTTAAAGGGTACCGACGAAAACCTTTCCGATAAACAACGTTCACGCCATTAGATAAGTATCTTACGTGTTATCTTTACTCCACGCATCCCCTTCATCACGCTGTCAACTCTAACTCAGGTTTTGAAATTAATGCCACCGTACAAATTACATTACCAAAAGTAAAAGAGAAAAAAAATATATTGTGGTGTCAAAATATTATTTGCAATGTTTTTCTTTCTTTTGACTCAGTTATCGATACGCAAATTTCTTGGCAACCACGATCCAGTAATTCCCACTCACAATGCTCTGTTCTGGTTGGACTACGGCCAAAGCTCATCAACTCAGCAGAGGAAAAGTAAGTAGCGCCACCACTCTGGGCGGTCTGGATTTTTTTTCTCCTTTTTTTTTTTTAATAAAAGTTCATAGGTCCTTTTCTACGTACCTCTTTCCTCCTGTTTAGAAGAGATATAAAAGCAACGACTTAAGCGATTTTTAACAGGGACTTTAGGTTCATCTCTTTGTCTCTTGAACTGACCAGAATTAGTTGACCTAGTTTGGCCAGTTTACCCTTCAATGAAGGATGTGTTAGTTTACGTTTAAACTTGCTACAATTTCCGCGTGGCGGATGTATCCTTAATTTAACAAAACATACAACAACAGCTCAAAGTTCTCCTCGCAAGTACGTATGACTTGCGTGACATTCATCTTTTTTCTCTCTTTCTCTCTCTCTCAAAAAGAAAAAAACGATACTGTATGTACAAACCTTGTATGTTTGTCGCAAAATAAAAACAATAGCCGCGGTTAAACATACACCCATGTACACCTACAATTACGCTTACCTGAAGCACGACACACCTAAACAAGTGTCGAACGTGTACTGGGACGTGAGAATCAGGGTTAAGTGACTTTCTGCAGAAATATTACGATCTGTAAGCTAAATTGAGCTCAGTGGAGTGTTGTGCGAAAGATATGTTACTGTTACTTGCGTTGTGCAGGAAAAAAAAAATCCATATTTGTTCGGTGAATTGATGTTTGTATCCAATGGAAAGAGAAAGAACTTAAAACGGAACAGACGTTTCTCCTGGGAATGAATGATTTGTATTTCAGTATGTTTACATCAAGACATCAAAGTGAGAGTTAATACTTGCAACATACACTACACGATGTACATTACATTTGTAAATGCGGCACGGTTAACAATATGTAATTGTAGCACGACATGAGACATTTGATAGTTGCAAGAATAGTTGATATGTGACGCATTTATAGTTGCGGTGACGTTTACGACGTGCCACGTTACTGACAAGTTCTGCAGTTGTAGCAGTTTACAACACGTTACTTTAACAGTCGGATGATAATTTACCACATATACCACACCCAAACATATAGTTGTAGAGTACAGTAAGTCCCGTAGTTCACGATAAGTGATACACAGTCATAGTTGTGGTATAGTTTCGATATGTGTCACATTCTAGTTGCAGTGGTTAACGCTATGTCACATTTTATAGTTGCAGAACGGTATCTTACGATATTTGCTACAAGTTGCAATGTAGTTAGGGTTTATTTCACGTTTATAGTTGCTTTATAGTTTAAGATCATGTGGGTGGGGGAGTTTACGGTAAGTCAAATTTATAGTTGGCGGATAGTTTCACGACAAATGTCAAATTTATACTTGCAGTACAGCTCCCTACATGTTTCACATTTACATGTGCTGTATGGTTTAAGATACAGTGCATGTCATAACACAGTTGGAGTAGTTTACGATATTTTTCACACCTGCAGCGAAACTTAGGATATGTGTCACATTTCCCCTAAAGACTACTTCATAATTATGCACATGTTCGAGTTTGAAAATATTACAGTAGGCCCCAAAAATTCAGCTCTAGAGTAGCTTACACATACTTTTATGGCAAATTACAGTCCTATAGCCAGATAGGTTGAGGTTGCATCTACAATCAAAAGTAGCCAACAATTAGTATACTGTGCATTCCAGTAGCTAGAAAATGAACTGATAGTTACAAAATAATGACGTTTAATGAAAACTCAGTTGTAAGACAAAAGAAGCAACCACGTTGACAGGCCACGTTGCCAATTATTTCACTGAGTGAAAACAAAGTTGATTACAGCCAACTGCATTGAATATGCTCAGATTGCTACAGGTATTTATTAGATATTCAATACCAAGGTCTAAGGCCCATGCCAAAGTAACTGAGAGCGGTTTTATTCAGTAATTCATTATCTCACTGACGAACAATAAAAAGAGCCAGTGCTGATGTGACGTCATTCGGTCACAGCATAGAGGGTGTTTAATGTCACGGTGTTCAACAGCAGGTAACCTCATGCTCGCAGAGTTTATAAATGACAGTCCTTGCTTTTAAGACCAAAATATCTTTCCATTTGTATGATTTCATAAACAAATTAAGGAAAAAAACAATGATTTATTTCTCACTTTTGTAGCCTAATTCTACCATTTAACGAACCATGACCACCTACGGTTAATCGTAACAAGATTCAAGTCCTGAATGGAAATCTAAGAAATGTTTAAGGGTAGACTGTAGCTTTGACCTATAACGGTAGATGACGGGTGCAACAAAATTCACAACTTCACAAATTCAAAACTCCGGCGATTATTAACGATTGTCGTTAGCCAAAACAGCTAAACGCTAAACAGCTAAACTCTAGATCATGATGATGTTTAAATTTAGAAACGAAATCAGCCTCTTTGGTGTAAAAAAAAATCTGTTTCTTGAAGTTTGTAGAAATGACAACATCAGGCCAAATATCATCAAAGAACATTATACAAGACAAACGTAAGCCGAAAAGCACGAAGCTAAGTCTGCTCCCTTATATATACATATATATATATATATATATATATATATATATATATATATATATATATATATATATATATATATATATATATATATATATATATATATATATATATATATATATGTAAAATACTTGGGAGTATCCAAGAGCCAGTAATGATTATCAGTTCCCCCTCGATAAGTTGTTACTTTTGCTCGTTGTTTGCTTTTACTTCACAATTTTTTTTCATACGTTGTTTGCTTTTTGTCCCTGTTTTTTTTTTCTTTTTTTATTTCTCATGAATCCGCAATTTTTACCATATTTGTGTTATCTCGGTATGACTCACCATGTTCAGGTCGTTGTTCTATATCACACTACGAGACAGACTAATAATAACATTAAAATAATCATGACAAGAATATGCATCGAAATAATACTTTTTTCTCCTTTTATTTTAAGGAGAGGTTCAATAAACTTCACTGCCTTGATATGGCGGTTAACATCACGAAATGATGTATAGACATACTGCAACACTCATTGCCGCAACGATGGCGGTACTGTAAGAACAACACATACACTTCATGCCATGCCATATATATATATATATATATATATATATATATATATATATATATATATATATATATATATATATATATATATATATATATATATATATATATATATATATATTTGGGGGGACGCGTTGCCCTTGGTTTTAGTAAATATTTGACAAACAATATTCGACAGAGTAGTACCATCCATATGAAAAATCCGTTAAAGGTGCACTTTTGCCGTCTGTGGTAGGAAATGAATAGTATTCGTGATAGTAAAAATTGACACTGTTCGAATCAGCCCACCCCTCGTTCTTCGACGTTGAAAGGTACCAGAATATTCACTTGGAGAAATTATTTCTGTCAAGTCGAAGACTTGTTGACACAATTGACGAAACAGGAGAAAAAAAATAATAAGGGAAATCGATCATTTGTTTTAATTTTTATTTCATCTTAAAACCTCAAAAAAAAAAAATACAAAAAAGTGACCATTTAAGCAGTTTCAACAAATCCTTCCGGGGGGAGAGACAAAGAAAAGAACCAAAAAAATTGGAAATTGTCATTCCTGAGGAAGTTGTTTAAAGTATTAGTGATAACTACACATTGTTGACACATACGTACGATGTGATTAGTTTGAGACTTATATGACACCTTTGATAAACAGTTCGCCGCAAATTTGTTCCCATATTATCACCACACACCGCCGGTTACTCTAGACCTGAGTAATATGTTACACCGTTTGATTAAAAAGGCATTCGAACCGGGCATTGTTAAACGACTACGTTATTTACTTAATTCGCAATTGCTACCGAGTTTGGAAGATACTTCAATATTTGCTCACTGTGAAATACTCTTTGACAATATCATTGGACTTTGTATGAGTGGTTACAGTGGTGTATGTGGGGGGGGGGGGTCAAAATCACGCAGAGAATATATTGCCAGTACGAACGTGGCCTGTTGGAATCTGTCATGCTTTAAGTAGACTATATTTAAAGCAACTGGGCAAAAACCAAACGTATGCAGCGTGCGCGAGATTTTATCAATCGAACTTTGTGATTCGGTTGAAGTTGAATCATCGAGTGGAAAAAAAACACTTTGAAACGAACAGGAGAAAAAAAAAACGAAAAATTTAGAACAGATAATTTGATGAATGGAAACAGAGCAATGATAGAAACGCCTTGATTATGTGTAACGAAAGATCAGGCGAAAAGTCATCACTGAAAGAAACAACGTACCAAAGCTAATGACCAGATCACAAAGTCCTACATATTGGCAAATGTTTTAATTTGGCTCAGGAATTTCTAACAAACGCGTTATGATACACTAATGCTCCTCAGGAATCTTTCTTTTTTTTTCCTTTCAGAGTTACACTTTTCTACGTTTCACTCTCATGGTAAGGTTCGTTTAGGAAAAATGCACTCCATAGTTTCAACATATCGTAGTATTACAAAGACAAATTATTAACTTTATTGCACCACCATAGATCCAAATGTCCCCCCCCCCCCCCACACACACACACACCCGAGAGAAGAAAAAACGTGTGCAAAGTAAAAGGTATTTGCTGACAGTAGTTGCCCAACAAAAGCAAAAAGCCTGCGTTTAATCGGCAAGGTGCTGTTTTTCCAAAAATGTCAGGAGGTTACAAAAGTAATTTTTTTTTTTTTTTCACAAAAAGGTCTGTTCGCAGATTTTGGAGAAAATCCAAAGTACAAAAGTGGAATTCAGCTAAAACATGTAACTGAAAGTAAACACTAAACGCCACTGAGTGAATACCGCATGCGTGAGTCGCTCTAAATGAATATTCTGTACCGAACGCCTGAGTTCACAGCCTGGCGGAGACGTGTTTGTAACTTGACTATAGCATCCAAAGTGACTCTTGCCTCTCACTTTTCGTCGAAACATTCGAAAAGATTGCGTAGAAGGTGATAAATACAGGACCCTCAATACAAGTGAATACCGGGTGCCTGTGTTACTCAAAGTAAAATACCGAAAGCCAGAGTTGCTCGAAGTGAAATAGCGAATCCCTGTCTTACTCAAAGTGGATACTTAAAGCCAAAGTTTTAAGGCTAGGTATAGATACACGTGGGATCAGCTGTACAGGCTATACTCTGTACAACTGGGGTTACTGCAGGAAAGTGAAGACACTGATGTACACCTATGGCGAGACAAATGGTGCACTTGCTTTCTCACAAAGAAACACGTATAATCTGCATATTCCCTTATAGCACTATACGTTAGTTCCCCATCCTTTGCCCCTACCCCCCCCCCCCTTCCGGCCTCCTTAAACACTTTCCTACAAATACTCACTCCCTACACTTCAATGGAGGCTCTTCATAGTCAAGATACCTGCTCATACCGCATATTACCTCATAGTTTTGTAGAGGGTTATTTTCTCTTTGTTCTTAACATACCACCTGGGAAGAGGTAGAAGGTACCCGTAAAAGTGACAGCAGCCCCATTTGATTGTTGAGCTTTGTTGCGTGTTACTTTACATCAGAGAACCGGTTCATAGGTGGTTGCATACAGGTTGCATATTGACACTTAGGCCTACATACTTGAGAATACGTGCATCGATCGACGGTAAACAGAGAAGATAAAAGAGCAGAAACGACAAGGATACTAAGAAATGTACTAAGAAGGGTAAAAACAATAGAAAACAGTGACGTCACAAACAACACCACTTTGAAACAGCGCCAATGGCAGTGACGTAGATGCAACAGTAAAGTACATCACTACAACACTGCCAACAACAGTGACTTTCACGTCACGTAAAGCACATGAACATCATCACTACTGCAAAATAGAGCCAACGGCAGTGGCGTGTATGTGGAAATAAGATATAGGAATACTAGTAACATCACTACAAAAAAAAAAATGCTAACATCAGTGACATGTATGTAACAGTAAATTTCAGTAATAGCATCGCTACAAGAGTGCCAGCAACATTTACTTTAACGTCAGAGTAAAAAAAAAAGAAAATAAACAACATCAGCTTCAACTGCAGTTACAATGTAGGCCTATGTAACAGTAAGGGAAACGAGGAACATACAACACCGACAGCAGTGACGTGTATGAAAAGTGTCATAGTCAAACATATTGCTAACACTGGTAACACCTTCAGCACCCAAAAGGCAATGATGGTGACGATTGAACTGCCAATACACAAAACTAATCACTGGCTACCCAAGACCACCAGATACTTAAGATCTTCACCAGATACCGAATCACCAGACACTGAACCTAAGATACCAGATATCGAAGATCACCAGATACCGAAGATCACCAGTACGGAAGATCCCCACATACAGAGGATCACCAAATACTGAGTGACCTACGACACCAGATACTGAAGACCACCAGATACCGAAGATCACCAGCTGGTTTTGAACCTAGCACACCAAGTATCGATGATAACCCAATATAACGAAAACTACCAGATACTGAACCTAAGACAACAGATAACGAATGTCAACCTGGCATCGAATATCACCTGCTGATACACTACTGAATCTAGACCAACAGATACCGAAGATCGTCAGATACCGAAGATCGTCAGATACCGAAGATAGTCAGATATAGTCGGATATAGAAGATACGTATTATCACAAAATACTGAGGATGGATCAAAATACTGAAGATACGTCACCACGAAACTCAACAGATGTCGTAGGACCTCAACTACGGTAACGATACGACACAGTAAAAACTTGCATCGTGCAAGAACACGAGAGAAGAATTTCAGCCGTTTTGCTTAAATGAAAATATTGCACGATTCATCCAATTTTTTTTTTTTACCAATCGATGTACTTGACATCCAACCAGTGTTTTCTCTCCGGTATCCCCCTCCTTTTTATTGCCCTATCTCCCCCCCCCCCATCATACCACACCCCATCATACCCCACCCCCTTGTAAACCCTCCTCTTTCTGTACCTCTTCGAAACTTGACTGGAAACAAGTTTTGTTGCCTAGCTTGAGTCGCTTGTATAAGTAAGAAATACAGCAGGGTTTACCTCTTTTGAAAAACTGAAGCGAGCATTACAGACTTAATTTCTCTCTTTACACCACCTGCTATTTTTTCCCCCTATCCAACGGACTTAAAATGAAATTAAAATATGAAGCATCTAGCCGACACCACATTACACTCGTGAGCCTTTTTTTTTTCTCGATACAAATGCCTGATAAGAACACACGAGCATGGGGCAAGCGACCCATAG
Organism: Stichopus chloronotus; assembly: GCA_021234535.1. Taxonomy (NCBI): domain Eukaryota; kingdom Metazoa; phylum Echinodermata; class Holothuroidea; order Aspidochirotida; family Stichopodidae; genus Stichopus; species Stichopus chloronotus. The sequence goes on from SFZH01000008.1 coordinate 10,466,443, forward strand.
CATTCGTTTTCTGTGACAAACATACCTCTCCCTTTAAGTTATTGCTTTTATTAATCACGCATCCATGACCTGCGAAATTTTAATCACATGCACATAGTCCCCGGTACTGTAAGTGAACTTATTCGCTTCTGCAAGCTGAATTAACTCGGTAGAGCAGTGGGTTTATATGTATTAGGCTTTCTTTCGGGAGCTACCGTATGCACAGTACATACAAACTCTGTGTACACATATACGTACGAATATGTTGATCCAGCGTGCTAACACATATATGCGGGCACAGGGAAAGCAAGTAAGCAACTTCAACACTGGGTATCGCGCGTCGTTCGATCTTAAAGTGGTGTATTTTTTTTTTTTTTTTTTTTGCGTAGCCTACCTGTGCACTCCTTTGAACGTAATACCATACACAAAATTGTGGCAAACTTATAGTTGTAATTAATATTAGACTCGAAAGTTTATTTTATCCTCTTTGTGCTGGTATACATTGGCGGGATGTGGAAGAAGTTTATTTACTAGGATGCAATTAATTATTTAAGCCTATACAGTTGTCAACTGTAACTTTTTTTTTCCCTCTTTTTTCCTCGATTCACTGTGCGAACGTGATGCCATTGTGCTTACTTGAATTGCTAGGTGTGGTTTTGCAAGCTGTAAAGAAAGTCAGTTAGCTTATCGTCGGTAAACTGTCGAAAATAGCTCTAATTTCACACTTGACTAATTGATACTAGCATCCAACGGGATAAGAAGGGGGGGTGGGTGTGTAAATTAATTTATGCAACTACGTCATCATTACGACAATATAATGAAATAAACTATATGGCTACGAAAAAGTGAGATAACCTCATTGAATGAAAGAAGGACATATTTACATTTATTACAACAATATGTATTAGAGAGGATAAAGTGTAGCGTGTTATGTTGGTTAAGCTGTATATGATATGGTTAACTGTATACAGTAGCCCTTGAGGCAACGATAATTCAATGAATGATTCAGGAACACAGTGTTAAAAAGCCTCCTACGCCAGCCGCTACTTCGCAGTCACGTAGCCACCATTCCTTCTTTAACCACATAACGATGCCGCAATAGCCCGAACAGTACCGGTAGCAGTGCAAAGGGAAGACATGTTACTGTAAACTGTAATGTCAAACTGGTATACTGTGGTACAATGTACATGATGTCAACATGTTTTTACGACAAGAAAACGGTAAAACTGACCTTCACTCTGGTACTACAGTAGTTACCATGAAGAACCATGGTACCGTATGTCTGTACGGTTTCGGTCGTATTTTAAGAACTGAACACAATCGCTGTAACTGCTGACATAATGATAACACAGTGGCTGTCATACAGTGTGATAAACTGTGATAAACGTGAATGCATTACTGTAAGGTTAACCGACAATAATACACTTAAAAGATGGTTGCATTCATGACCAAGCGTGACCGTGGTACAGCGATTAAATATTAATCTATCACACGCATAGTTGTAACCTTCTTCCATACTAAGCATTTAATTAATAAAAATACAATAAACACCAATTGATGGGTACATTTCTGAAACAGAAGACTGTAGAGTGAGTATGAACTAGATATACACAACTCCCCCTACCCCCCCCCCCACATCAAAAAAGTTTCGACTTCCATTTCAAATTGTATCTTTTTTTTATTCGCTGATAGTGTTGTTACTGTATCTCACTCTCTAATCTTGGGACTTGAAAATTTGGAAAAGAGTGATGAAAAAAGAAAAGACAGAGAACACCAAGCAAAGCGTGTGATCCACCCACCCAAAATTGTTTAAGCCAAGGGGTCACATTGACACCTTTGAAATTCGTGGCGGGCGGCACAGATTACAAGCCTGCCCTCTATACTCCTTCTCTTTTATACTAGTCCTTCTCTTTTGTACTAATCCTCTACCTACAAAATTTTACTATATGGATAAGAGCAAAAGGTTGGCCAATAATTACAATGTTTTGGAGTGAATAATGTCTTTATTACTTTTTCTCCTTTTCGTTTTTTTTTTATTTTTGTCATTCTCTCTGATTTTTGTTTTGGTTCAGAGGGTGCCGTATGATGTCATTCAACGGGCGGCAGCGCGGCCAACACGGCAACAAATGTTCCACGAAGTTGAGGAGATCTACAGGAAAAGGTAAGCAAGGGATTTCTCGCATTTAAAAACAAATAAAACTCAAGCCAGGGGAAAATGTCGTAGTAAAGCCTACAGTAGGTTAGAAATAAATAGGCCACGAGATGTGTTATATCAAAGATCTAATATGGAAGCCCTTAACACTTTCAGAGACACCTACAGGCTACAGTAAGTGTCTATACTCCTAATATTATTCCAATATATCATTGTTTACGATAATGACCATTTAAGGGCAATTAGGGCGTTTTCAATGAAACCACATGGCATACGAAGAAAATAAGCTGCATTCAATTTAGTGAATTTTTAATCTCACCAATGATCATCTACAAAAGCTTCATCTCTTCAAAACATTCATACGATGAGTTACGGAAGATGCATCATTTGAACTTTCAAAAGTTCGGGTGAACAAAATATTCGGAAGCAACCAAAATGACTGAATTTCCCATCTGTGGGAAAATTATTTACTGAAACGAAGGCCACCGTCTTTCCGTTTCAATAATCTATCGTTCTATGTCAACAAATATTGTTTAAAAAAAAAAAATCTGATTTCTTTTTGTGAAACAAATGTCAAACTTCCCTTCAACAACATTGGAGAACAATGTTATTGTGAAATGGACGGTACCTTCATAAACTGGAACAAAGGATAGTACTAAATAATTGTCGAGAGCACTGTATAAAAATTTGACTTTGAATTTTCATCTTTGCTTTCCTTCGGTCCTTTGTTTTGCCTCTTTCTTTCTACCTGTCTGTTCGATTGTAATTTTGTTTGTTTGTTTGTTTCGCAATACTCGCGGCATGTACTTTGTTTCCTTCGGATTTATTCGATATCTCGGTAATGGTTGTAACCACAGACTGTGGTTTTATGAAAGTCTGAAATAAAGTATCCCCACGACCACAGAGACGAAAGGACATATTAGGATTATTACAGGTTAGTAAACACCAAATAGCATGTGGTAGGTGCATCCAAGTTCAGTGCGAAATTCGTCAAATACAAGGCGTTAAAATTATGGCGCCCACATTATGAGAGCTGTAGTGGATATGTACAAAACCGTAAGAAAGTGAACGGATCAACCACCCGTAATATACGGTTGTGTGAAGATTCTCAGGAGGGCCTTAAACTTCCATCTCTTGAATTTGATTATCGCAGAGGGTTTATTCTAAATAACAGAGGTTGTTTACGTCAGGTATGACATCAGTGAACGAGAGGAACATTAGGTTGTAAATGACAATCGACAGCAATGCAAATACACTGCATGAATAACTACGGACCCAATTGAACCAAAAGGATAGGCCTACATACATGCCATGAAACTGCGGTATATACTGTTAGGTTGGAAAATATTCGCACCAAAAGAGGACCAACTACGGGCGAACAACCTCTGGTATTCGCACTAACCTGATCTCAAGGGTTGAACGTAACCCTAAAAACGATCACCGATAGGCTAAAATTCCGTCGGTGATTCGTTTTATTCGCAAGAATTTATTCGGGCGACTAGCACCATACCATTATATATAGTATAGAGAACCATATAACGGTAGTACCACATCCAATACCTGTACATATTATATACTATGTACTGTAGCATGTTATATGATACGTACAGTAGTTTATATGGGGCCTACCTACACTAAATAAAAGCGGTTGGGTAAGTATGCTGGGTTACAAAGTACCCAGTGTTGGGTAACATTTAAAACCCAAGAAGGGTGTTTTCCTTACCGGCTTGGGTACTTTTTACTCAACAATTGGCAATGAGGCAAAGGCCTACGTAACCAACCTGGGTAAATGTTTACCTGACTAGGCCTATGAGTACTCGGGATGATTCATCTCAGCCAAAAAGCGAGATAGAACTTGACGATTGGCTATCATTCGGTACCATACAGATAGTATAGTGCAACTATAATATGAAAAATAACTGAACTTTTGAAGTCGATGAATGATATCAATTTTTTTACAGTAGCTATTGGACTTAGTCGATACATCCAAAACAAATTATGGTTTTATAAAGTTCATGCACAGAACAGGGTGAATATACAGTTTTATTGCTAGCTTGCTAGCCTACAGTATATTGCATTTGAACGGTCTGGTACTGAGTCAGGAAACAAAACTTTGCTGATATTTTACGATTCAAGATAAAAAGGACAGTTGGCAACATTTAGGTTTCAAATTTAGTTACCATGGTGCACTGTTAATGAACTTGTCCGGCTGTACAAAGCTGATCTACAACCCAAAAAGTTTCGTAAATGGGACAGCGCACGCTTAATTGCTTACATCAGCTCCATTCATTCGTTCGGTGATTGCATGGTCTTGATTTGTTTTCAGTTTGTAATTTCTTAATGGTATGAAACATTTTCGGAAATTTTCAGGGCAAAGTTACATCACAACCGATCCCTTGCAAAATCCAGAGGGCAACCTGTGCGCCTCCTGTCTGTTTACACTCTCAAACTGAGGGGAAATATTCATCTTGAAGTTATAATTCTACCAAATGGCTGTTTACAAACACAATGTTAACGATGTTGGTACATGTTGTATATGTTCAATCGGTACATTAACTTTATATCCGGCCGGCTGTAAACTGATCAAACACGATCGAGGACTCTGTAAACTGTACATGGGGATGAATCATCTATAAGCGTATATACTGTGGAGCTCACCATAACGTACGGAAAAAAAGGGGACTCGTTCGCGCCCAAATACAGAGTGCCGTACGTTTAATACAGGTTCTATAATTGGTTAATTACCAGACTGGCTTATCGTCTGCGTATTCGGAATAAACAATGAGGGTTATGCCTATTAAAGTGTGAATTGATAACGATTGGAAACTGATTGTGAGAGGAGAAAAGGTTTATCTTGGATGTCAATTAAAGAGGCTCATTGAAATCTTCCGTGATTTTTTTTTTCTAAATCTATCAAGTTTCCTTAACCTACAAATCAAAAATGGTTAAATTAAGAGGATTCCAATGTTCCACATACAAAAGAAAGTTAATGAGTGAGTGATAAACGATTCCATTTGCCTGTAGGGCTTTTTTTTTTTTTTCAAATTCTGATAGGACACTTTTCATATTAGTACTTAGTCCTATTCATACGTACAAAGCCAGTAAGGGTGAAAAAAAAAATTTCAAAAAGTTTCCATAACTATTGGATGAGAAACTTACGCTAATTTTAAGTCTAGTCATGTGTTTGCGCCCTTGAAAAAATCATCACAAACGAATTGATATCTACCTCAATGGGTCCCTTTAAGTAAGACTTTATCATGTCATGTTGATACAGCTAGGCTAGTTAGGTTCATATTGGGTCACGTGGGAGTGACGGTGTCGGTGTGACGGTGACCTAGGTGGTGCAAAAAGCAACGTCACGGTGGCCCTGTACCGGGACTTGGTACCCTATGGGGGGTTCATGTGACGTCACGCGAGTGTACTGCCGGGCATCAGTCCTATTGATAACACAGGCTCGCCACTATCCATAGACGTTCTTGTGACACAGTTTAGCCTGCATTTTGACCTAAAAGCAAAGAGAGGCGCGATCACGTGACATCGGAGAAAAACCCTCTATAGACTATATAAAAGGTAACAATGGTATCTCCACGGTGTATCTATCACAATGTGACAGACATCTTGGTTTATACTGCATCAGATGTTACAGGCATCTGCAGAGGGTCCTCCATCGCTACCTATTGACTCCACCATCAGCAACAACATCGCAATTAAAACTGGTTCTAATTGAGTGTCAGGAAGAGGCGTGCGTCTTATAGCAACATCGTACAGGGTGGCATGCAAATTTAGTTCCCATTTTCGTGTTACAATTATTTGAGTCACTTATTCAGAACCAAAAAAGTTGGAAGAATTCTCCCCATCACCACTAAATCTTGATTTGTGGGGAACAGATTCTTGAGCTCTCACTAAAAATCCATCACAACGAGCACAAAGGCAATGACAAATATTCAATCGCCCCCCTCCCATAAACATATCCCCCCGTAGACCTACAGTTTACTCCTCATAACGTCACCAAATACACCCAATCGACTCCCCCCCCCCCCGCCGACCACCCCTACCCCCTCATGTACGCCTGCTCCCTTGAATCCCGCACCGTCCGAATGTATACGGACTTCACATTGGGTACGTAAGCGAAATAAATGTACAGTAGTAACGGATGGCTGTCGATATATACGGGTACATATCTGGATTTGCGCACATAATATTCCCACAAACCGACATATTAACTAATTTACTGGAATTAATACAAAATCCGGTTCCGTCTAACGATACAGCTCCATGGTGCACTATGCACGTAGGTCAAACGGTATACACTGGGCACGTACTGCCACATACTGACTGGATTCTATCGTAGATTTCATTATTTCTGCTTTGTGATGCTGATGTTTAATGCTCTAGAGATGAAAAAAAGGAAAACAAAGCCACAAAAAACCCAACAATACGGATTATATTAGCTGTGCAGCTTTCGTTTTCTTTTGCACTATCGCTGCAGGCAAAACCGATGCGTATACAACTGAAAGTAGCCTATAGGCTACACCAGCGTACACGAATCCAACCTTGACTGCAGTACGAGCAATAATATTAAACCTATACCGTCGGAGTTTCACAGTGATTGCGACATACTGACTCCCCAACAGGACAGTGCAAAACAAACAATTCAACACATTTTAAATCGCCATTTAACTTCAGGACGGACGTTCTGGCTTCATAACCTTCTTGAGAAACTGACTTGTGTCATTCTGTTAGCAAAGACATAATACCCCAACGTCCCTCCCCACCCCGGAAAACTAAGGGTAAAAATCAAGACCCACATTGAATAGAATGTACTCACCATTCGAAATAACAGCGTACTATCAGCTGGTTTTATGTTTATTCCAATTAACAATTCCTCTTTTTCTCTCCTGCAGTTTAATTATCCTCAAGAAAGGTTGCTTCTTTCCCTCTTTTGTTTTTGATCGGCGAAAAAAAAAAGGTGTTTTTTATATTTCTTTTGCTTTACTCAAATCCAAGAGCTTCCTTTTGCGATGTTTTATAAGTCTTTCACAGCGAAAATCTCGGTAGGTAGGTACAAGCCAAAAAGAGTCGCCGGAAAAAATGCTTGTCGTACAAGCGTTTCCAAATTAAAACATCGTGCAGTGTAGAACCTATATTATTGAATTTGTTCTCTTTGGAGTCTTTACGTCTAAATATTTACCTCTTATCATAACATGTGCTCCTACTGTGCAGGCCAAATTGGCCCAGCCGCCCGAAGGGAGACACCTAACCTATTGCACAAAAAAAAAAGTCCGTACAAATTTTCTTTTGTGAGCAGGGTGAACTAACGAACAAGTATATAGTGCACGAACCAATAGTCAAGATTGAAGTGACTCGAGCTGTGGACTTGGACTCCCCGCTCTCTTCAATAAAAGATCTTTTGCGACCGCGCTGTGACGTGTTAAACAACAGGAACGCAAAAGACGGTATCTCGATGGTGATGCCTTATTTGCACGTGAGTACGGTGCACACGTTCATACTGTATACACACTGTACGTAGCCGCACACATCACACCGTCAGTAACGAGTAGTATCAATACGAGACTTTTATGACACGGTAGCTCTAGGACAACCCTGGTAACTGGCTTCCAGCAACGACTGTGGTGGTTGAGACGAGACATAAACTGCGCCCTCAATTTCGGTAGTTACTTCGGAAATTGAAAGGAGACGCAATATAAGGAAATGCAGATGTTTGCTTTTGTTCATGGTATTAATACAGAACCAATTTAAAAAAACGTTGTGCAACAGTCAGTTACGTGTAGCGCTACTACCCGAAGTGGATTCTAAAAGTTGTTCGGTCCACTTTTATTTCAAGAAGTTGAAGGAAAACATTCCGTATCCACTTCTACCGGAGTCATTCCTTTTTCAAAAATTCAGAGGATACCGTACAAAACCTCAAACGTTGTGAACCCATTTTCTTGTGGGGAGGGGGGGGGGGGGGCTCTGAGTGAACAAGTGTTTACCCCACACTTGTCAACACAGAGTGTGTAAATAAGCATGTATTGAAAGTGCTGGGAAATCTTTGTCTCCTATACAGCCCCTCCCCACCTCCTCCAACCCTCAGTCGTTGCCTACATGCTTCCTACACGAAAAAGAGAATTTTTTTTTATCTTGTACATAAAGTATCGATCTTTTCATGTAACTAGTGTGACAGGCTGTATTTTTTTTTACTTTTATTCCCCCCCCCCCTCCACCTAACAAGTTAAATATTCATAATTTGGTATCGGTTGAGTACTGACTAATCATTGGTTAGAACTGAACTGATGATCCGTCGAAAGGAGCAGTTAGTTATTGATACGTCGGACGGGGGAAACGTCACGATTATTTACTGCCGCAGTCGTAAATATTAAATGTCATCTTACCTTGCCAAGTGACTTACTTTACTTACAAAATGCATGAAATTGTAATCAGATTTCCAGAAAAAAGTCCCTCGAAAAATCACAGCATGTCGCCAAAAAAAAATGTTGTAGATAACACAGCTAAATACATCGATGTGAGTGACGTAAGTGAACTTACGAATCAGAACGACAGAGATCCTCAGGCTGATAAATCACTCGCTCTCGTCAGTCAGTGCTCAAGTCTAGTTAAAGGATGGTAGATAGTTCTGAAACGGTAGACTGTTCCCGTGCAGTCTACTTTCAAAACGAACCGCGAACGTGTATCAAAAAAACAAGAGCCTCTGCGATTTGAATATGTATTCATTAAAGTTGACAAAAACACCGTTTTAAGATGATTACAATTTTTTTAACTGTGAGTCTCTCTCAGTCTCAACTCTGCAGACAAATATGAAGAAGTGTGTTTTTATTTGTTTTATTTTTGCCCTTTTCTCGTCGTTACAGAGATTTTTCAGGGTTAGTGAGGTCCTACAGTCGGTGTATTTGCAGCCTTCGGGAAGATATGGTTCATTTTGAACTTCGACGGCTGAACAATGAACAAGAAATAATGTTAAGTTTCACTCTTCTTTTAAGAGTAAGTCTGCAGTCTCTTTGCAGTGATCAACTTCCTCAGTGGTTTTGATCTTAATTTAAAAAACGAAGGTGACTATAATTCCATGCAAGTTTAATGATATATAGCAGGGGATAGCCAACCTGCGGTCCAAGTAGATACACCACAAGACCCCGCCCCCCACGAAGTCCCGACTTTTGAACAAAAATAAATATTACAGGGTATAAGAAAAATAGACGAACTCAAAAAGGAAAAGAATCAAGATATTATCAATATAAAGCACGGTGATAACTAATATGTTGACAAACGGTTGCTCCTACCTATACCTCTCTAAAGGACTAGTATATAGAAGAGGATGATTATAGTAGAGGGCGGACTTGTATCCTGTGCATACCACCCACACAGAATGTCAAAGGTGATAATGCGGCCTACTGATTCAAAACAGTTTGATTCTGCTCCCTACCACACTCACGAAGTACTTATATGTAATAATAAAAATGGTTAATAAAAGATTTTGTTGCTCATGAACATGGCTTTGAAGTCTTCATATAAGTACTTCGTGATTGTGATAGGAAGTAGAATCGTAAAATTAAACGAGACCCTAAGTTGAGATTTGATTAAGATTCTACTTACCTATCACAGGAACAAGGGCTTATATGCCCACCCAGTTAAACATAGGCCCATCCCTCTCAAAAAGTAATGATTGGGGATGTTCATTTCGCAATTCTTTAAAAACTGAAGCTGGCAGGTGTACATTTCTTCACATAAGCCCTTGTTCCTGTGATAGGTAAGTAGCATCTTAATCAAATCTCAACTTAGGGTCTCGTTTAATTTTACGATTACCAACCTAATATTGTTAAGCGTATGTTCGTCGACAACCCGTAGAAGAAGAGCGATACAAAAAAAAAGAAAACCTTAATTATTTAACTTCCATCTTTCTCGTTCATTTCATACCAACCTTGTAAACAACATCTACGCCATTTTTTTTTTTCTCACTACTTCTAGAGCGTTATAATTACTGTAGAAAGAAGACTGAGTTACAGTTTTTCGGCCAAAATCCCACCAGAACCGGGGTCCCGTGGTAAAACACAGCACATTCATGTGAATAACCACAAACTCTTTTGAAAAAGCATCTCTTTTAGAATTTTTTTTTTTCTAATATTTTGGGATTTTTTAAAATTTATTTTCCGAGTAAAAAACCACTGTGCGATACTTTTTTTTTTCCTTTCTTTTTTCTTCAGCTTTAACAAGAGCAAAGAATATAGCCGAGTCCTTTGGTGCACTAATGAAAATACATGGAACAGCATTGACACCCCGTGTTAATGAACGCCTTCGTAGATAATTGGATCATGTTTATATAAATACGTTTGTACAAACCATATAAATAAGTTCACGGTCTCCCTTCCTCGTACATTGCAACAGGTGTATGGACATATATTAAGGGCGGGTCTAATGACTGATCATGTATGTATATAGTTCCGACGTGTAAAGAATGTGATAACAAAGGCGTCATTTGGCGTATGTTATTAAGTTTCCAGTCATATGCAATGGAATATTGAAGGCTGGCTTTAGTCGGCTATTTGTTAAAATGTTGGCTGTTGAGATAAGGGGGGAGGGGTTGACCAGTTTGTATATACGTAGGATGATTTCCTACGCTGATCTGATCAATAGTCCGATCTTTACACGGCTGTAACACCTGTTGCATTTTTATTCACAACATACAATACGCTGCAATTTTAGTTCACAACATACAATACGCTACAGGTGCTTCGACTCGAGTGCGGATCAACTGCAGTTCATGACTATGTATAACTAAAACAGTGACTTTAGGAGATTCTGTCGGCTTAGCGACTCATTTCTGTTTGTTTTTTGTTTTATTTATTTATTTTTTTCATTGTTCAGACTTTTTTAGAGCAGCTGACAAAGATTCAAAACAAATGTTTACACAATGGAGTATGCGTGTTTAAGCGTGTGTGTGTGTATGTGTGTGTGGTGGTGGGGGATGAGTGGGTGGGTGGAAGTGCAGGTAAAAGGATACCATGAAAGCGCCACCTGTAGACAATGTCACCTGTCTGTGTGTAGTAGATAGTAAATTCGAATGCCAGAACAAATGGGAGTACTGTTGCTCCACTTAGCTAGTTGAGCTACAGACAGTTGAGCTATTATACTTGTAGTGTCTCCACGGCTGTCACACCCGGTTAAGGCTTTTAAAGAGGCTCATTGAGTTGTTTTGTGAAATTCACTCAATTTTTCTAAACTGGTCAAGTTTCCTTCACATACTAATGACAAACAGTCAAACTAAAAGGATCCCAAAGTTTTACATACGTTGGAACATTAATGAGTGAGTAACCAACGATTAAATTTGGTTTTTGAAACTTTGTGACCAGACATTTTCACATTAGTACATTCACATGCACACAATCAGAGCAAAAAACGGTCAAAAATTCGAAAAAAATGACAGTTTTCATATAACTATTGGATGTGAAACTTGATTAATTATGCTAATTGTGAGTATTGTCGTGTGTTTGTATACTTCAAAATCACCGCAATCTTTACTGATATCAACTCAATGAGCCCCTTTAAGAGGAAAACACTACAAGAGAGGCTAACGAGGTGGGATATGGGGTTCGGCTTTCGCCGCCAGTAATCGACAATTTTCCCATCTCTTAGTGAAAGCAGCCACTTGGTAAAAGTATACAAAAAGGCCGATTTACTGAATAATTTAGGACGTGACGTTGCGGTAAACTTGTTACAATTTTGGACGTTTTAATGATTGTCTGATTGGGTTCAACGTAAACGCCAGTAATGCGATTTCATGTATCTTCGTCGAACCACATGCAGATATTGTGATTTTACTGTCAGTCCACTAGTGAAAACGATTTTAAACAATTTCTACGATTGTTTTTTTTTTACTACGAGTCCCTCCGGGAGAAGTTGTGATCGGTGTATTACCCGAAAGGTTAGTTGTGTGTTCTTTGCATATCGTCTTTAGTTCATCCCGAAACATACACACACACACATATATAGACACACACAGACAACAGAAGAGAAATGTTCTTCTTGAACTTCCGTTAATCGTGGTAACTATAAAGAAAAGAGTGAAATACAGCGCTTTCGGAATACACCAACATGACATTTCAAAAATTATATAGGCCTATGAAGAGTAACGAAGGGTGCAGCATTTGAATTGTGGAAAGTTTGGGTGAACAAATTATTGTTTAGCAACAAATAACTGAATTTTTCATCTGCGAAAACGTATTTCTTAAATAGAAGGCCACTGTCCTTCCTGTTTTTTTTTAATGATCTATCATCCTATGTCCACAAACATTGGTTTTAAAAATATGATTGTTTTCTATAAAACAAACGCCTTCTTTCCATTTAAGTGGTATAGTTTGTCTATGGAACTATACCGTTTGTAATATACGGTGCTCATATCGATATGGAACCAAGAAGTCTATATAGGTCTATATTTTGTCAAGATGTCGTATAACTAAACGAAACAACAGTTTTACTTAATATAATTGTTGTAACTGTTTTCATTCTGGCGGAGAAATTTAATCAAGAACATGCATTTAAAATAATACCAAAAGGATTGCAACGTTTGCTATAGCATATCAAAAACTTCTTCTGCTTTACTTTGGACCAGGTCATTTAAAGTATGTCCTAAAGGTTCACTTATCAGTCCAAATTGCTTTTGTTTCTATGACTTATTTTGTAAAACAATCACGTAACCAGTGGTAGGCCTATTGTAGTCCTGTATACATCACCATGCATACACATGAATGCTTCATTTTATTGAATTCGTAATGATGTGATCGGAGAGGATACGTGGTATATGTGCAATGTATTGCCAAACAGAAACATTTGTCAACATATATGTAAGAATAATTATGTCTGGATTTGCAATACACTTCATTCATATGCAAGCTAACAAGGATATGTCATAAAATATTCATTCTTGAAAATTAAGGAATAGCTTTTATTGGGAAACTCTGTGTTTTTAAAATTCATACTCAACGTTTCTAGCGCACATGATTATGTTACTCTTATATATGTATGTTTAAATGTAATGTATGTTTAAATGTAACGCCATTACCTTTCAAAAAAAACCAAGGAAGTTCAGCGCATAGATCAATTAATAAAGTAAGTCAATGGAAGTACATTAATGTATGTTTCATTAACATTAAGGCCACATTGCCTGGGGTAAAGTTTCATCCTATATTATGCACTGAAATGATATCACACGCACGGAAACGTCAAGCCTAATCTTGTGGGTAGACTTTACACTCTTCGTTGCAGCAGATCACGATATATGTAAATATATATATATGTATGTATATATATATATATGTATGTATGTATATATATATATATTCGTTGTGTATATATATATATATATATATTCGTTGAGATATGGGCGCTCTTCAAAGTGTGATCAAAATGCAAAACCGATGGCGTGTAGTGTTGTACAGTGTCAGTATTTCTTTTGATAGGCCTGTATATGTTATATCTTCAATATTTTATTACTGCCTTTCGCGTTGGTAAGTGATACCGATATTTTTGAAGACGGCAATGCATACTCTTCAGTCCAAAATTTTAGTTTTACATTTATTTAATTTCTAGCCAAACTTGAGGAGTGAAGTGTTAATAGAAGTTTACAGACACACGATAACAATATACCTGCAGATATTTTACCAAACTTCAAATTCAAGGCTTAAGGAGCCGACTGCAGAGTTAAGTACTTTATTTCACACTGTTTCAATCAATTTTGGCGCATCTTGTGTTTTGACAAAAACAAGTTGGATCGTTAAAATCTTAAACTTCACGCTTAATTACTTTCGCTCTTTGGGATTTTTCTTTTCCTTTTCTACGGTAATTGGATACAAATGGAGCTCCTTCTGTGTGGCTTACAAAGAACAAAATCCTCGCGTGCACAGAACTGGAGTATATCGTTTACATGGGCAGTAGTTTGATTTGTCTGTCCGTATATGTTATATGGCATTTCAGACTTTAGCAATGCGTGTTTTATAAAAGTCATGCAAATGTGATACTGCAAACTGAATGTATTTCTAATAACAATATCCCAGAACTGAATAAGATCCGATAGATTTGATGTTTTATCTGATATGCATGTATAGGCCGACCTATTTTACAACAATTGCAGTTCTGCAGTTCCCTTCCGCGCGGAGTCACTTTTTTTTTTATTAAGACGTCATGCCCAAATGGTTTTTGATAACTCTCTCGAGTTCACACACTTTGCTTAAATCCTTTCGCTCACAGTTGCATGGTTTTTCCGGCGTGTTACCTTACTTAGGTCATTGCCCCTATTATTATTACTATTATGTCTTAAACGCAAATAAGCTCATAAGTTCTGTTTTGTCAAATTCTTACCCAGGCTATGCGGAACTGCACTGTTTTGGTATTAAAGGCCTTTGCCTATACACGGCTGCTGCATTTTACCAGCCGTTGATATAATCACTCTTGCAGACTAAAAAAGTCGGTGTCTTTCCTGTTCATTGAACTGCAACTGATAGACTCGACCTACTGATAGAGATATATGCATATATATAACACAGAACGAACAACCAACCATATAGCCTTGCAGTACAGTCAGTATATGGGAACGCAGATATTAAAAATACCAACCACATAGACTTGCAACTGTGTATACGGGTATGTACAGATTCATTGTAAATATAGTTTGTGCGTGTTAAGCACCACTTATTGTGCAAAATACTGGTGAAATATATTTTGTTGATCACATTGCAGAATCCTATACAGGTGTACATAAGCATACAGCGGACACACATATGCATACACTGCAACATCATATATACGGCATACATAACAGTTATTGTATGTACTGCAACATCCCGCAAGCGCATACGGACACTGGCTCAGTAGATCGAACAGCAAAATCGGGCATAATTAAGCATCTGCCAATACATCAGTGTATACCACAGCGTTTAAGATTGTACAGGTATACATAAGCATACCACATACTTATGATGTGCCTCTTCATGTGCATATGTTGGAGACTACACACTCATGCCAACAAGCCTGAGTTTAAAAAAAACAAGCATGTCCCAGCTTCAAAGCGTGGATCACACCACAGGGATATGCAGGATCCCGGTTTTTTTTTTTTTTTAAAAGTCAGACCAGTGTGGTTCTGTTACTGTTACATTTTCCCAGTTTAAATCTAACCTGATATAGGACTCAACGAAGAGGTCTATCTACAAACCTTTCCGATTTTTAAGTCCACTCCTATCTAATCTTTGATATGACGTCAGGCCACGATTGGTTGAACGATCAATTTTACATCATCAACGTCTCAAACGAACTGTACATTTTTGGCTCTTTTCGGCTAAATTTGGAGAAATGTTACCCTGAATTGTGCAAAACTCTGATCGAAAACGGCTCCGACATTGCTCTGTTGTGACCTGCCCTTACCGACGGTTGCCAAATTCAGTGCATTTTGCAGACTGTTCAATCATACATCAACATTAAAAAAAAAACGTTTATACAATCGCATGCACACGCATGTTTATAGGTCTTATACATCAGCTCGTAGGTCAATATTGCGCAATCGCACAAAGTCAAGTATGAAACATGCAATATAGCCTTTAGACTGCGCAGACGTACACGCGCACACGCGTAAGCCTAAAACATAGTGCGCAGACGTACACGCATACGCTTCAAACATCTTTTTAAATTACATCCTTCCTTATTCGATCATTTCTCTACATTTTTTTTTTATTATCACGAAAATTATCACAGGATTCCGGATGCTTTGCATATTATGCAACCATTTCACCATAGACGCACAACTTGCCTTCAGTCCCATTAAGGAAGGGCAAAAAATGTCAAGTTCACATGTACGGTATACGGTGCAAGGTATTTGAATAAATGCAGAAACCTCGTGCAAGGTATTTGAATAAATGCAGAAACCTCGGTAGGTTCCGGTGTTTAAACAGATAAAGAAGGGGACGGTTGCACTATTTAAATAGAGTGTACTCATAAAGAGCGGCTTATTTGAATAAATAGGTAAAGAAGCCTTGGCCAATCACACTTTACTTTATTTGGAAAGGTAAAGAAGGATTTGTTACCCCATTATAGAATAAATAATAAAGTCTTGGCCGGTTGCAGGATGCTTGAATAGATAAACAAGGTCCACCGGTTGAGGTATTTGAATATAATGGAAGGGCTGTTTCTGGTATTTCAAATAAATGAAGCCAGCAACGGTCGTTTCCGGTGTATTTGAACAGATGCGGTAAACTGGTAGAGAGTATACCCGAACATCCTACCACAATAAATATGTAATTGATGGATCTGTCTGATAGCAATGGATGTGATAAATTAAATAGATCCATTCGATAATCTATTACGTCTATACGGTAGGTTCCTCAATTAGGGGGCATAAGACATACTTTAGCCTAATTAGGGAGAAGAATATAAAAAAAAAAGAAATATATCACACACATGCTGACAATATTACCCCGTCACAAATTAGGTGAATAAATTTGTCACTTCAAGATATTCACAGGCTACCAAGTCTAGTGATAATAATAACATATTTGGTGTCACACCAAAGTGAAAATACTGTCAGATTAAGAAATTGATCACTTCGTGAAAAAAAGCAGTGACTTGGAAAGAAAGGAGCAAACTTTGTTACCATTTGTATTATTTGGAGCCCATTCTTAAACAAGAGAGACAAGATGCATGATGGGTAAGGGAACAGCTTTTTACATATCTCTCACAGAACGCGGCCATGAGTGGCTCATCATATCAACATACTTTGGGTCACGTGGCTCTTCATCAAATTTAATTGAGGAAGCCTGGTCTTTGGGACATCCAATCAAAGTTTTTGTCTATTTGATTATTTGAACATGGTCAGCGCCCCCCCCCCCCTTCCATCATTCCTGACAGACAATCATCGCAACGTCTTCAGTCTTGTGGGTGGGGGGACGCAATGCCAAAACCAAGTTCCACTTTCGTTAAATGTTCTTATAGTTACATTTGCCAGTGTTTTACAGCTGAACAACAAAACTTTTTGACTGAGTGAAGCTACATCGTTTGTAAGGGTTTCGTCAAATGAAACTGGTAAGACTGTTTGCCTTCACATTAAGGGGGTGTATCACTAGCTGACGCAACACCCGTTTTCAAAGTTTCCTGTTCAGGGACTGTGGGGACGGGCGCTGATCTAGAAGGGCTGTCACCCCACCCCCTTAGCATTTTGTTTTGTCCCGGATCTTTTGAATTGCCTTAAGAGGGGAACTGGGTCGACTCAAACCGAGAGGAAATTATTTCGAATAGTGGGCCGGATTTTGATTATCCCCCTCCTCCTCTTTACATTTTGTCTGTTTCGCCTGATATATATATATATATTTGTATTTTTTAAGAGAGACGTCCATAAGGAGCTACAGTGGAGACTTCGTCTAGGGCCATCAGTATATTGGCCTTAGACCTTATATTCGGTCCCACTGTACATCCGACCTTTCCCTTTCTCGGTAGTTCAATAGAACTTACATGAGAAATTTGGAGATCAATGACCCACATTGTTAGTTACGATATTGGTAAGGACATCAATATTTATTTGCGCAAGATAAACCCCATCCCACGATACCGGACTCATCTTTGTCATTGTGACGTAGTTATCGATGCGAGGCTTCAGGTTGGTGATGGCGGTTGAGTTCCACCATGGAGCCATTACAGCTTCTTACTGCAAAAGCTCCATGGTTCCACACACTGAATGTTCAATTACCATGAAAGGGTCTCTCGGGGACCATTTCCGCGGCTTTCCTGAAACCAAACGTTTTAATCTTCCTCAAATGCTCTCTTTTTTTAGCGTTCCATTCACTCTGACTGGTTCGGAACTACAATGCACGGAAACGCTTTTCAATAGGTAACTTCAATCGCATTATCCTAGCACGCATCTGGTTAGTCTGTGATCTCCTCCATATACACCCGCGAACGTTTAGTCATTACGTTAAGGTCTTACATTTTTGGCAGCCGCAATTTCAGTCCCTCCATACAATCGATTTTCATGGACAAAGGTCCAACTGTGCACCGAAAATTAGTTCTTGCATATTCTGTCATCGTTGTTCTCCTATCTGCTAAGACTTTTGCCTTACTTTACCTTCAGGCCCGAATCCGGCCGAGAACCCGCCCCCCCCCCCCCCTCCTCGACAAGATCTGGAGTGCCGCTCAGCCTATGACAGTAGGCCTAGGTTGCCAACATGTATAAGGAGTTTTAATTTGTTGGTCATAATTTTTCAAGTAAAATGTTCCACTTGTGGTAAAATCGAACCCCCCTCACTGAAAAAGCTGCATACGGGCGTGTACACGCATACAATGCCCGGCTCTGCATGGACAAAAAATGGTGCTATGTGTCTCTATGTTCTCATTTGGTGCGTCTACCTTCAAACGAAAGTTATCAAAGTGCTATGCGATGGTGTCAGTGGTGTGGCTACCGGAAGAGAGGTGGGGGGGGGGGGGACTTTCCCCTGAAAATGGTCTGCCAATAGTTTCAAAACTTCGCCGGTTAATCACAATGTCATTCTTAATCAGTTATACGCAGATAAGGTATAAATATGAATATTTCGCCTGCAGTGCAAAGCAAAACGAAAAGAATACTAGAATCGTCATATAATAATAGGAAATCCTTGATATATATATTCAGTTCAAATCTAGCATCGAATAATTGCACCATTTTACG
This sequence comes from Stichopus chloronotus, assembly GCA_021234535.1. NCBI lineage: Eukaryota > Metazoa > Echinodermata > Holothuroidea > Aspidochirotida > Stichopodidae > Stichopus > Stichopus chloronotus. Next base: position 10,485,264 of record SFZH01000008.1, read on the forward strand.
TCTAGTCCATCCTACATGATCAAAAATTTTCCAAAGGCGAGGGCGACACCCCCTCCCCTAAGAACCCCTCCCCCAGGGCGGCAATTCGCCAGATCTATCATATCACAACTTCACATATATATTCAGGCTCAGACCTACTTATGCCCGTCCATGACACCCCCAAGTTCCAAGAACAAGCCAGACCTATGAAACCTTAAAAAGATTGGGAGAATTATACTCTCATTAGGGAGTCACCTGACTTTGTCATGCTATTATAATGGAAGAACATTTTTAAGAATACACTTTTCATTTTCGTCGTCTTTCCATTTCTTTTCTTTTTGCTTCATTTTGTCTTTCTATCTGTTTATCAGCAGTCCTCTCTTTGTTCCTCTCTCACGTAGGAGGAGGGGCGGTTGTCTCTTCATTGCCCCATTGGTTCCCCACCTTGATCCCCCTCACCCACCGAACAAGGTACACTGTTGTTCCCATTTCATAAATAACGAAAAGTGTACGTAGCATTTAAATTAAACACATGAAACCACGTGGTGCGCCATGCATGATGAATAAATAACCCGTTCTGTACTTCTGGCGTGCATTTGATACGATAATTATTATTGTAGGCTAATGTCATCATTAGCTATCACTATATATTTTGTTTTCGTTGATGCGTTGATGACCTTTTCAAATATGTACTTTGTATATAGTCTGTCTTTGAACTTTCAATTTTAGTGCACTTTCACAAGCGTCAACATGCGACACAAAGTACATGAAACCAACGGAGCAGTACTCGAGACAAACCGGGTTGTATATAGTTAAAGGACTGTTCCGATGACATTTGAGTGTTAGGTTCTACAGAGTTATTCTTTCGATGTCTTTGTCTGTGACACTCATGTTATTCGTTGAGTTCCTGAATGGACATACTTTAATGACTGTTCCGTATCATTGCACAAAGAAATAATACAGGATCTGAAGTGACTTTTACTTGTATTTTTGGTTTCAATGTGTTTCTGTGATGGGACTTTCCACAACGATAGCCTTCATAATGACAGTGTGTGCAAGCTGCCTCTTACAGCCTATTAGCCAATCTCCATGAACACCTCCCCCCCCCCCCCATGCATACGCGCCCCACCCACCGCGGATGAAACAAAAACTCCCAGTCACCATCGAATAAAAATATGAATTATTCGCTCATGTCCATTGATCTAGATATAACGCCTCCTCTAAATAACACTGCACCATAATGTTGATGTATTTACATGTGTGTTGATATACCTACGTACTTCATCATTTTTCGAAAGTAAACGAGAAATGACGTATCGTGACTATCCTTTGTGAATTTACCCTGGCTGATTACAAATTACATATACAAGGGACTGTTTCTTGGTAATTATGACGTGACCCAATAAAAACAACCGTAACATCCCAATGATATAACAAACACCCCGTTTGCCATATGTGATATTCATTGCTTAACCTCATCGTGCACTTTTTTTTTCAACTTTCATCCCCTCGTCAGCTTTTATATTTTTATGATTACTTTTATTTTTATTGTTTGTATATATATTTATATATTTATTTGCAGCTTGGCTGTGATTTTCTCGTTTCTGTTCAGTCAGCGTTTAGGCAGCTTAATATTTAATAAACCGCACGCTATAACTATGCGGTCGGCTACAATCTGTATATAAGCGGCCATCGTGCAATATATACGCTCCGTACACTCAAAGAAAACGAAGTGATTCGAAAATTGGTAAATTAAGAAAAATAGTACATTGACCGAAGATTGCAAAGGAGAATAATTAAATACCGGTATGCAATATGAATGATAGACAAAATAATTAACGGTCAAGGGATAAGGAATAGAATGACTGACTGACGGACGGACGGCCTGACTGAATGAAAAAATGAAATAAACACATGAATTGAAAAACCGACGGACTGAACAACTTCGTACCGTAACGTTTCTCAATTTGTTCTGTGACTCATGTATACATTTACACGTTTACAAAACATTGGATTTATAAAAAAAAAAAGAGTTACATTTCTTGAAGTGACTTAAAATGACGCAACTTAATTAGGAGAGCATAGCTGTATCCTCCTTTTTAAAGGTTATGAGCATAATTAATAATTTCTGGCCAACAGTCACAACTTGACTTTATCAAACTCTTTGTTATTAGTTGCTTGTATCTCTGTCTCTCTATCTCTCTCTCCCTCCCTTTTCCATTGTTTTGTTTTAATGTTATAATTATCTTGTCTCTTCACAATAGATTCCTCTCGACCTTTTAACGACTTCAGAACAAAGGAAGTTTGAATTGAGTTCCAAAGTGCAATAACACCGAACACTTATATATCCCGAAATACGATATCACATTATGAACGAAAGTTACCTACAGATCTACTTGAGTATTATTTTACATATTTCTTCGAAAGGTGTACATTGCAGTGCCAACAGTCAGAAGAAAGGCAGGCAATCATTTGTATAGGTACGTGTGAAGTAAATAGTTAAAGTGATTGCGTGAGTACGGACAAAAGCCAAAAAGTTAAAACTATGTTTGGTTTTCAGTTTTTCTTTATTTTTGAATGTTATAATGGAAGGTTGTTCATGGACGGAATGCGTCATTCAGTGAAATAACATGGCAGTGACCACTTTGAAAAGCCTTTCGAAGCCATACAGACTAAAACAGTAAAGAAAAAAATATAAAAACAGATTTCATTTCTGAAAATCAGTAACGGTTCTTATTATATCAAGTAGAACACGCCTACATAATGAATATACAACAGTGCGGGTCTCACTGGTTTGTCAAAAAAACATGCTTCTCAAGTCGTAGTTGATTGGTCGATATCGGGAATTGTAGTATTTAGTCAAAGAAGGCCTTACAAACTGATCAGTCACCGCGCTTCGTCGGTCCTCCCAAAGTGCACACAATGCGCTAAAATCATGTCTCGAGAAGACAGTTTATCCATGATAGAACATGACGTGTTATCCAGATATAACATAATGGTTAGGGTATGTTTCTCTCGAGAAGGCATAAACATGCATGATATCATGTGAGAATTGGTTGTCAGCTGTTTCGAGCAACCGAATATCCATCACTTGTATACTTCCCACTGGCTTGTTCAAAGAAGCAAACGATTAAGTTTAAATTAATGCTGTCAACAACTTTAGGTTGATATTGTCATCTTTCACCTTTTTTTTTTTTTTTTTTTTGCCGTCGAAAGAATTTGAAATCAAATGGAAGAACATATTCAATTTTCCAAATTGTTCGAATTGTTAAAATACATACTTCTTTTTTGGACATAATTTTTTTTAATGTTCTCTTAACAATCACTTTAAGTTGTTCTTATTGAGCAATTTTACATTCACCACGACGAAAACAAAGGAAAAAGAGTACAATAGACTAGTAATTAAACGACAACTGAGTGATAAAACAATCCCTGCTGCCATTCGTGTCACTAAGGCTTCTCTATTGTTTGTTTTGTTTTAGTTTTGTTTTTTATTTGAATGGTCAATTAAGTTTTGTATTTACGAATTCCTTCACTATACGAGACAAGAACGTCACATACAGCACAATCCGTGTTATAGGCGTACCTGAACAGTCACGTCCGTGGAGTTGACTAGCAAATGTGCAGGCAATCAAATTACCACTCCTGACCTTATATAATACGTGTACAGTGTATATTACAATATAGTACAATACGGAACATTACAGGTAATTGCAATGGATCTTCAAAGTACATTATGCAGTCCGCACAGCGTATTACAGCATATTAAAGTAGTGCAATACAGTACAGTATGACACAATACCCATCAAAGTCAATTTTTCATTATAGTGCAATGTAATACATAACACCGCAGTGTAGTTCTATGCACTACAGTAAAGTTCATTGGAATACAGTAGAACACAATATAATACAATGTAATACAGTGTTACGGTACAGTATGTAATGCTGTTCATGATTACAGTGTAGTGTAACCAATTGTGGTGCAGTATAATACAGTACAATACATTGCAACACGTTGTAAATTTATGCAATGCGGTCGAAGTTAGTACATTAAAACACAGTAAAATAGTAGTAAATACAGTATATAGTAAAATACAGTACAATACAGTGTAATACAGCACTACAGTACAGCATAATACAGTACATTACAGTGCAATGCAATGCAATACACTGTAGTACAGCACAGTGCAGTGTAGTACAATATAATTACATTACAGTTACATAGAACTACAGAACAGTGTAGCATAGTACAATTTAATACCTTATATACTGAAACGTTGTGTAAACTTTTTACCAGGTTGTCTTTTAACCAACTGAGGTATTTTTACCCAGCCAACCTTTTAAGAGGGTATAACAGGCACCGCATCCAGATGAGGGAGCACAGACCCACCCCCCACCCCCTCTATTTTTTTTTTTTTTTTGATGACCAACGATTTGTTTGTACCAAAATGAGCAAATGAATATGGAAAATATGCTTCCCAGGTACTGAAAAACCACATCTAAGCTCATCTACCTAAATTTTCTTGGAGAAGGACCCCTAAAGCCCCCGCCGCGGATTCGCACATTCGATGCTCGCACTGGCAGCCTTTAGCCAACGGTGTGTGCTCTTCCCCCACTCCCCCCCCCCCCCCCGTTCCCCTCTCTCGTAATCTTGGATCCGCACCTGCATAATGCATTATACTTCTATACAGTACAGTGACGTTGGTGCATTACAATACAGTACAATATACATTACAGTGTAATTCGGAAAATTCGCATATACGATTCGATACCGTACTGCGTAATGTATTATTGCATTATCAGGCAGTCAACGGTAGGTATACCAGGGAATTCCACACAGTGTTCAGTGGGCAATCCCTTGCACCGTGGTAGAGCTCGGCGCTCTCTGTGCAGAGATCTCCTTCAACGAAAACCCCCCAAGTTCGACTATCTTCACTGACAACATTCCATAAATATTATGATTTAATAATGGGGAAGGAATTGACAGAAAATTATAGCTTCGTATTCAGAGTATCATTGGCAATGTTTCTAAGTAAGACTTGCAGTAAGATCATTTTCTTATACTGAAGCGGAAGAGCAATCAAGCTATTTCACTGGGAATGAAATTAACTCACGTTTTTTTTTTCTTTTTTAAATATGGGGGAATTCCCTTGTACTTACTTGGAACAGAACAACTGCAAACGTATGTGCACAGTTGTGTGAGTAAGGTGCAGTTTGTACACCAGGCGATTTACCTAACTTAATCTAAAAAGAGAAAGACAATTACGGTGAAATTGGCTTTTCATGTGTCTGTATAGTACTGATTCAAGGATATGTGTTGCCTCTGTGTCACATCCTTGGCAGTGCTTGATTAACCATTAGACAGACGAGGCACGTGCCGCCCTTAGGGTCAGCAACAAGAATCGGGCCACAAAAAGTTCTTGAGTTATCTTTGGTAATGACCTGCTGATTTATTTTCTTACCGAGCCTTAATTTGCTCCTAAAGTGATGTCCATTATGATTCCTTCTGCGTTGGACCCATTAGGCACCGGGGTATCAAAACATATCAATGACAGCAAATTTCATCGTGCGACTGGGCCCAGGCAGATCCAATTAGCCCAGGGTCCAAACAAAATTACATCACGTGAAAATAGAAACGAAGTTGATTCCTTTTCCACTGGCCCCATTGGACGTTGGGGTATCCTATAGCTTTCATCAATAAGAGCAATCTCATCCTGTAACGAACCCCACACAGATTTCTTGGCCCCAGGGTTTACGCATAAAAAGGGCTCACATGGAAAGATAGTCCACAAAGGTTTATTCCTCTCTTTTTCATTTTTTTGTTGTTGTGAGATTTGACATTAGGGTGGACAGTTATTTCCATGGTAGAGCCAGAATAAATTTTGTAAGCCCCATGCCTAATGAAGACAAGTAGTTCAAAATTTCCTCTTCCGCGTCTGGTCCAATCTTCAAACCTGGCCCCAAATTCTCACCGCGCTTTGCTGACCAGCGACAACAGTTTCATCCTTAGGACCATGTTTGGTGGAGGGGTTTGTTAAGCGGAACTACTTGAACGGTACAGAGGACAATGGCACGACAATGCCATGACAATGCCACGATAATAAATACAACCGCAACTATCGAAACATGATGATACAAAAGAAAAATAGATGAGATACAAAAACGACAATATCTAAGTTATACAGTTGGAGTTTCTTGTTTGATAAAGCGTAAAACGATCTTTATTACAGCGTGACACACAAGTAACAGTATGTACGCAGATTTTTTTTTTTTTCACTTTCAAAGTCGTACTTAAAAACTCCTCAACATTATATTAAGTGATCCTCAAAATATACAGAAATCAACATTGGACCCGGTTTAAAGGGATTCATGTATCTCTGGAAGTCAAATTGATACTGCAGACCCACACAGACTTCTGAAACAATATATTATCGATAATACTATATATATATATATATATATATATAGGAGTAAATAAGAACTTTTGCCAAATAACCCGTATCTGATATGAAAAAAAATAAAAAAATAAAAGTCTGTACTTGATGAAAGTGCTGTCACCTCAGTGAAGCATGCTAATGTTAATTAGACATAAACACTCAGTTCTGCACTTTTTAACTCCTTTGGTTAATAAAACCTCCTGTGTGAAATCGAAACTGTGGTGGGTTAACGTACTATGCGTGTTTTGTGTAGTACACATAGCCGAAGAGACTTCTCCATTTAGCACATAACAGGAATATGCAGATGAATTCGACAGACTTACGTCGGGAGAATTATCTTTCCAGGAATAAGCTCCGCCCTTTTTTTAGTCTTTGGATATGATTCTACATTGGCTCTATAATGGGGGTGTATAAATACGAAATGGTGTGAGAAACTTTAACAACCAGGTGTCACAACGTCTCTCCAGCTATACGTATCACGCCGAAAGTCATCTAACCATGTTATGTAACACATCTTTGCGTGTACGACTGGATTGCGGAAGACACACACACAAAAAGATATCTAGGCCTAGTTCAAAATCATTTACCTTCATGAGTTGTATAACATATTCTGCCTACAAGTGTCTACAAGGATACATGCATAATGAATTTGATGGAGTTGTACAAAATTTTCTCTTATTTTTTTTTATTATTCTCATGTTGTTTTTTTTCCTTTTTTTTAAAAATTTTACCTTTGTTTTAAATTTTGATAAGTGATGTTTCACTCGTTGTGCAAACGAAACGAAATTTGCTTTAAAAAGGGGGGGGGGGGGGAAGGGAACGTTATGTTAAGTTGGTTAATCGTGACGTACTGAAGTATGTATTTGTGTATGTATGCTTGGACGGTACTTTGGTTGCACAAAACCCTAGTAAGAGACAAGAAAAGTAACATATAGTTGAGAAAGGCCACGGGAGGCGAGCAGGGGGGTATCGATCTAGTGGGTTTAAACGAAGTGAACGACAAGTGAGCGAGAGGGACAAAGGAGGTATTCCCACATGTGGGTATACCCATCAGCGAACATGGCACAATCACCTGGAATTAAAAAAGCAATAGCATAGACCAAAGACGACTTGCTTGGTAATTGTCACTGTCGTGGTTAAAAAAGGGGTGGGGTGGCATGTACTTGTAATATTTCCAGTTATGATAAAATTCCTAAGTACTGATAACAAAGAAAGAAAATTCAATTGTTGTGTTGAATTAAGTCAACCTCACACGAATGAGAATGCGAACGTGTTGACTGAAGTCTAGTAAATAACATTTTGTTTATCATAACCGCTGATCTTTTACAATGAAAACGGTAATCGTTCGAGAGTACGTTTACATATTTTATATAATAGATCACACTTTTGTACTGATGTATGACCAATTCATATTTGAAGAGAAAAAATTGAAAGTAAGAACATGCTTTTGCTCGTAACGGAGAAGCTGGCGAGGAATACCGTACATGAAGACAAAGTCACGCTGATTGAAACTGATTGGAAATAATTTGGTTTTGGCATGCCATAGAGGTATGTAGTGACGTCACAGCATGTGCTCTTATGTTTGCGTATGTGTGAATTATTCTCACGAACAAAAGTGGAATTACGGGAGAATAACCTCCGTTATTCTCACCAGCCTAACCCCTAATGCAACCCCAATAACGGTCGATGACTGGCTAAAGCCTCGTTCGTGCTAATAATTCGTTTTATTCACACGAATTAGTTCGGGCCAATAACCACAATTGCCGTGTGAGAGTAGATCATTGGAATGTTTTAATGCGAACATGTAGCAAGTTCAGACATTGTTTTCCAGTCACTCATATTCTTTCCCAAGTTTCACTTCTTCTCGATAAGATTGTCTGTGTCTCTTCTCACTGGTATTTACGAGAATAATGAAGAAATACTAACGACTGAGGGAAAAAGTTTCCTCTATCCGTGAAAGATAATCTCTTGGATAAGTGATCGTTTCGTGTTGTGATGAGTTGCATTGTGTTTCAACGTGTGAGCTGATTCCTCTTGTCGTCCGGCGATACTCTTGCAGCTATTACGGATAGCTCCATGTAACTACAAAATGACAATAAAAGTCAACGCGCACGCGATCTTTTTACAGGAAAGGGTGTTACGTGTGCTCAGAATAGATGTTGGTGTCTTTCTCTTTGTTTTTTTTATCACGCATGCGCATGTTATTTATGTAATCGTTATCCCAAAACGTTGTTTTTACGGTATTGGCACTTTCCCTTTCCCTTTCCCTTTGCAACTATCGCAGAATGCACAGCAAATGTCAGAGAAAAGTTACATATGGAGAGTGATGCCGAGTAGCAGAGTCTGCCCACCTTACCGTGTTGCTATGGTTACGGTATATTTAAACCTCTCCCTCGTGCCAGATATCAATTGACGTACAAAGGCAACATTGGCTAAGTATAATAAAAGAAGAGACGAATTCCATAACCTGGGACATTAAAAACGCACACGTATACAGGTAATTTGACCACTTCCTACCCCCGGCCTTCCTACCCCCCCCTTAAGAAAAACAACCATTTACATTACATTGAAGGTATACACTCTCCACATGTCAAAAGACGGAGCATGGACTTTCCTGGAGTGGCACGACAGTGAGCATTCTTTCGACTCGTGATTTTTTTAACTGGAGATCGACAATGAAATGTAAGTTCGGCGTAGTTCACTCTTTCCCCCGTAAGCAAGCTCATATTGACGGAAGGAGCCACGTTTGTTTTGTCATATTCATCTTCAGAAGATGATGTTGTGATGGGGGGGGGGTTATCGGGCTGAGAAATACCTTTAAAATAAACAATATTTGATGCTGGTTCAATATATTAATGCCATCATCGAATAATCCCCCCCCCCCCAGTGATGGACGTTTGTTTTTTGTCGAGACTTTTCATAAATTAGTGCATTTCAAATTTCATGATTATTAATTTTTTTACGAATAATTACGTAATTATATGTTCTCATCGGATAGACGGTATTGCATGTACAAAGAAGTTTACCACAATGACAAATTCCGACCGCTGTTATTCTTCTGTTTTGATTCTCTATAGATGAAAATCGTAAAGGGAAAAAAATCAGACTGACTAAAAAATTAAGGAAAACAAATTGTATAGGGACAAAAAAAAATACATATCGACAAATATGTTTCCTGAGAAATAATAATTTTACATCCAAGATAACGATTATCATCTGGCTGCTATTAAGGAATAATGTTCGATAGGTGTTATAATTCCTGTGACATAAATTTCAATTCTCTTTAAATATTTCACATTAAACTGTTAAGAGGTAAAAGATTCCCAACAAGCGTACCTGTTTATTTTTTCTCTATATATAGCCTAAGCTTCTCTGCCTTAATTCACTACAATATTCTCATTGCAACACGCCTTTTGTTTTTATTTTCCTGAAACCCAACACAAGTGGCTTGGATTTATGCAAGTTAGATTTTATGCAAATTAGCTGACTAATCTGACGTACGAACTAGGTCATAAGAGAAATCAAAACAAGCTAAAATAATTAGATACTTCTGCTCCAATAATTCGCCACAGTTAAAACCCACCATTGCTCGTGACCTTTTGCATTCCAGGATGAAACGCTATAATCCGACTTCAATAATTTAAGGACGAACTGTAAGGCATACTCTTGCGTTCTCTTACATGCATCTTTCCAGTGACCAGAAGTAAATTCAGTATCTTCTAGCTACGCAAATACTTCCATCAGAGGTTGCTCATGCTCGGTATCGTCCACTATAGCTACGGTAGTAACGAATAATCACAGCACTTTTGAGGTTGTTTTCGAGGATGTTGCACCCCAACATCCTTCGTCGCTCACGCACAGTGCCTCCACTCACTGAGGTCGTTTTCCTAGATATTGTGGTGCAATATCTTCATTGCGTGTAGTTAAAATATTTCTCACGCGAGAATGTCGTTGATGAGGTTTGTGCTCAGAAATATTCAGCTACAGCTAAAGTATTCAGTTCTCCACCTTTGAGGTTGTTTTTGTTCATGTTATGCTCAATATATATGTTTTGAAGGGGAAATGCAGTCACTCTAAACTGATTAGGTAAACCCCACTATGCTGACTCACGAATGGCCCTTTTTTCAGTATTTGATATCATTTTTGTTTAATTGTTCAATTTCACCGCATAACACATCGCTATATGCAAGACTGAGATTCAGTAATATCATGAAAAACACTTTGAAAAAGAAATGATGAGAGAGACTTTCAAGATTTTAATGATTTTTTTTTTTCAGAATAAAGTATATGACGAAAGCTTATCCTCTTTAACCTACAGTACAATATCTCCAGCTCTGAGGTTGTTTTCGATCATGGTATAAGTCGATATATATGTGAGCCATAGTACAATACCTCCTTGTCGAAGGTTGTTTTCGAAAATATTGCATGCTCAACAGTTTTCACGTAAGTGGGATCTGCTCCTCTCCAGTCCTGAAGTGAAGGACATATCCCAGGGTTCACTGCATTGACAACGGCATACACACGCCGTTGAGAAGGACAGGTAGAGAGGGCTTACTTTGCGTAAATACTCTCAATTGTCTTCCACATCTGTGTTTGCTTCCACCCTCGACAAAATAAACAATAAAGATGACAAAAAAAAAATGACGAAAAGGGTGAAATGATTCTAAAATGACTTAAGGGGACGGTCAAAAACCTCCGGGGGAAAGAGTTCACAATAGTGCAAAATAGGCTATTGCCGCGGAATATAGACTATTACAGGCTAATTCAACAGAAACGGTTCTGTGTATGACAGCGTACAATGCAATCTGATAGTGTACAAAAGGGCATATGTTAGGGAATATGATATCGACTACGTCAGTCTTCTCAAGAACATACTCATACATACATTTAATTCAATTAAGTGACCACAAATGCGCTTCATCACGGTGGACTCCGTGATGTAGCTACTAACGGTCCCATTGATACCATCGCCATCCCATCCCCACCCCCACCCCACCCCTACCCCATCTACATCCCACCACCATTACATTCCTTCCCCATCACACCATGATATACCATCTCCATCCAGTCCGCCACGCCCACCTCATCCCGACCCCATCCCATCCTCATCTCATGGCCATCATGAAATCTCCATCCCAATCCCATGGCCAACTAGTAGGCACAACGGACGTCCATTACTCATGCACCAGCTCTGACCGTTGCATTCGTAATACGGTGAGTACCTGCTTGAAAGGTTAATCGCATCCCTTCCTTACACCATCGCCATATACCATTGTCATCACATCCCTATCACATCTCCACCCCACCTCCATCCAATCTTCGCCCACATCCCGTCGCCAGCCCATCTCAACTTGATCAAAGAGAGAGAGAGAGTGTGTTTTTAAGTCTCGGCTTATGTCATGATAGTTTTACGTGATATCAATAGCCTATAAAGCCGGGGTATATGAATCAATCTTTCCCAACAAAATATGGTTCAATGACTTCCAGTTCTTCATCTCTCTACATTTGACTTTCCTCTGTTTTCGTTTCCGTCACTTCTCTTCATCTTTCTTTTTTTTTTCCTCTCTCTTCACCTTTTATTATTTTTTTTTATTCTCGTTTATTAGATGTTGACTTAGTTACTATACTTGAAAACCCGTCAACAAGAGACCTTATCATCGTTTCATGCTGAAATCTCTACAGCTTCTTCTTTCATATTTCAATTTTTTCTTTCTTTTTTTTTTCTCTTTTTTTTTTCGTTCACCTTCTGAAAGTTGACTTTTAAATTCCCCTTTTCATTCCTTCTTTACGTGCATCGACGTCTGCCACAACGAGTTTGACCTGGAGTACTATATTTGTACACATAGAATGCACCCCTGCTTACCTTTTCCAACGCACTTTCCACATGAATAGAGTCTTATAAACCGCGACAGGGTGGCATTATAAAACAATTTTTTTTTTCTTTTTGAAATAAGGATAAAAAGAGAACAATTTTCTCAAAACAGTTTTCTATCACCTTGTTTGAAAGCAATAGTCCTTACCACCCGGGGCATTCTACTTGCAATGACTTCCCACAGCGGATTACTACATCCCAAATATTTGCTTCCCAATGGGGTGTTTTGCTTAGGTACACACATACGTCAGACTATACCAACCACCCCGATTACTGAAATGAAATTATTTGGCCCATCGACGGATTGAATAGTGAAGGAATCCGTATGTGAGAGTACATACATAGAGATGTGATGTTTTGATTCTGCCCCCCCCCCCCCCCCCCCCCCGTAAGAGAAAAACCTATTTCACTCTCTTTCTGTATTTTCATATTTTTATGTTTTCTCAGAAGGGTTTATAAGGCTTGAGGAAAAGTGAAATGCGTGAATGGACGATGTACAGTCGTGATACAGCTTGCCTTGCAATGCCGTATTCTCTGACAATTTTTACCATTGAGACATTATAACAGAGGCAACGTTACGAACCGAAACTGCTGTCCATGGGAATCCGAAACTGCGGTCCATTGGAATCATCGTCTGAAAACCAATGGCGTAGCCGGGATTTTTTTGAACGGGGACGTGGGGACTGCAGGGTTATGAACCTTTCCTGGGGAGAGGCACAATTTCTGAATAGTGCCCTTTCTGTAGGACTGATATATAAAGCCGTACATTCTACAGGCTCCCCCCAGGGGACACGGATTTGCCATGGGAGACGTGCACCACCCCGTCTCCGTAGTTACACCACAGGTAAAAAGTCTGAGGGGGAAAAAAATCAAATGGTGAGGTTTTAATGAAGAGCAGATTACAGTTTGATAGATGCACAGTCATTTTTATTAGGCTATCATTTCAATAAGGACCTGCTGTTATTTCTGCGTTTTCAACAGTACACTGCAAATGGACTGGCTGCACTTCTTCTGAGTTGTAAAAACTACCTCACAGTGGTCAATTTCTCCAAATGTAGCCTAACTTTCGACAGAATTGTGTTTATAAAAGAGTTTCGTGTGTTAGTATGCTCACATGGAAGTCTCACACATCTACCACAGGGTCCGGTTCCGCTAATTTTTTAGCGGAAAAAAAAAACTAAATCACTTTTCTCTCTACCGCAATTAACACTCTAATTCATTGAAATTTTCTGTCAGAAGAAATGTGACGTAGATGTTTTTTGTTCTTTTATTCATGATTGGTATCGAATGGAAGAGAAGGATGGAACAGTATCGATAAAAGTTATTTTTTACCCCCTTCAAACAACAGATCCTGCTTTAATGTACATAACGAGATCGGCGTGGGAGAATTCTTCACATCACAGAAAAGTCAATGATTTCAACTTTCTGTACATCGATTAAAGCAGGATGTGCTGTTATTCCTGCATTTTCCAAAGTACACCAAAGGACTGGTTATACTTCTTATAGTTGCAGAATGGTTATAAAAACTCCTGTGCAGAGGTATATTTGTCCACGTATAGCCTCATTTCTAAAGGAAATGCTTTTGCGTAGGCGTTTCGTTGTAGCAGTGTTCACGTGGAAGTGCCGCACATTTACCACAGGGTCCAGTTCCGCTAACTTTTTACCCGAAAAAAACTAAATCGCTCTTCTTTCTACCGTAATTAACACTCTAATTAATGAAATTTTTAATGAAAGAAACCTGGGATGGCATGTTATTATCCACATTGGTATCAAATGACAGAAAACGATAGAAGATCAACCGTAAAGGCTATTTTTATTCCTTCAAACAGCACATCCTACTTTAAACGGAAGACGATAATGCGATTCAGTATTTCAGGGGTTTGTATCACTGGGAAAGAAATTCAAATTGAGTAGCGCAAGGATGTTCCTAAGTTTACACTAAGTTTGTACTTAGGTTCTCTCTGTTATGACTTTTTTATGATATAAATAATGAAGAAAAAGATGGAGGCAGGGTATTTTGTATCTGGGAGAGCAGCCACAAGCTTGGCTGATGGCTGGAAACAACAATATTATCGACTTAGCCAGTATTTATCGATGATGTCTCTTAGTACCGCTACACTCACAAAAACGTAAAGTAAAATAAGAACTCCATAACTTTTTGGTAAAATTTTACACACAGTTAATGTAAGTCTTACATTATGATATAACAATTTTACTAAAATGTAGTAAAACTTACCAAAATTATGTAAAATTTACAAACACTGCTTACATTAATTTTACATAAAATTTATGGAGTTCTTATTTTACATAATTTAAGTAAATAATTCTCTGAGTGTATCGATTGAAAGTATCATCGCAACTATACAACAACGACAACAATGCTATTTATAAAGCGCTTTCCAATAACACTCAAAAGAACTGAGCGATTAAAAAGGGTTAAATAAAACAAACAGTTCCAACACAATCATTATCATGGATATTCATAACTACTGGTGATAGAACTCTTCAGTATTGGTAATAGCACTTATCACTATGCCGATGATAGTACGCTGGTGACGACGGTAAACGTCGCTGCTGATGATAGCACTCACCCGCACCGATGACAGTGTTTCATCACTACCGATAGTGCGGTACCATCACTTCTGGTGACAGTGCTCATCACTATAGTGGAAATAGAAAAACTACTCATCACTCGGCTACTCGTGAAAGTGTTCACTACTAGTAACAGTAGTAAACACCGTGACCTGCTACTGATAGTGCTCATCACTATACTGGTTATATAGTATACTTATCACTACTGGTAATAGCACTTATCACTACCGGTAACAGTAATCAACACCGTTAGGTGCTACTGATGGTACTCATCACTACTAGTGTTAGTAATTATCACTACTGGTAATGATAGCACTTATCATTAACAGTACACAACACCATTACCCGCAATATTGATAGTAGCCATCACTACTAGTGTTAGTAACTTAGTGCTATTGGTAATAGCATTTATCACTACTGGAAACAGGACATAACATCGAGACATGCTACCGATAGTACGTGCTGGTAACAATACTCAACACCGTGACCTACTACTGATAGTGCTCATCACTACTAGTGATATAGTATACTTACCACTACTGTTAGCAACACTTATCACTACTGGTAACAGTAGTCAACACCGTGACCTGCTGCTGATGGTACTCAACACTACTGGTGATGTAGTACTTATCACTACTGGTCATAGTGCTCATCTCTATATGTCTACTGGTGATGAAGCTCCCCACTAGTGATGATATTGCTGAACATTAGACTATAGTTCACTGTCTACAGTCATAGACTACAGTTCACTACTGGCATCACTACTGGTAATTGTACTTCTGATTCCCATTGTTTGCAGTACTACTCCGCCACTGCCGCTTAGGGTACTCATCACTTTTAGCAATAATTGCACCGATCACTAGGCCCACCTGTTTAAAGTGCCCTAAAGTGTCGTGTAGTAGGCTATGCTGATGACAGATTACTGAAGGTATGTACTCAGCAATACTGACCCACGCCATTTAATAAACATGTACACATTAACCGTAACAGGGTGAATACGGCTTACATCTGTGGAAGGATATAGTCACACGACTTTTAGCGGAGGGAAAATGGGAAGGAAACGGAATCAATTCGCAAAAATATGTCGAGTAATCAACTGTATCATGCCATAATCAGCAAGTAATCTGTAAAGGCCTGAATTTGAAGGAACCGATATGGGGAAAAAAA
The DNA here is from genome assembly GCA_021234535.1 of Stichopus chloronotus. NCBI lineage: Eukaryota > Metazoa > Echinodermata > Holothuroidea > Aspidochirotida > Stichopodidae > Stichopus > Stichopus chloronotus. The sequence continues at coordinate 10,501,311 of SFZH01000008.1, forward strand.
AAGGTTTGTTTAACTTATGCAATCTCGTATCGCCGCCCCCCCCCCCCCCCCCGCCCTTAGCAATATAAATTCGTCCTAATTGCTTACACAGCTGTTGTCAGTAAGAGTTTCACCAGCACTGCGATACCTGAACATAATTCCGTTTTATAGACGACGCGGAGGACAGCAGATATGCTTGTTCTGTTACCAACGATAAATCCTCTGCGCAAATGAACCACTTCCATTTAGGGATTTATGGTGCCACTTTACGTGACACCGCAACCGGACTATAGGTATAGATGGCATAGTACGTGTAGACATTACGAGAGTGTTGTACATGATTTTCCCTCCAATTTCCTATCGCTTGTTTCTCACTTGGTCTATTCGTATACATGAAGCCTGTCGTTCGAGCACAATCAACCGTACTACTCAGCGGGCATTATTTAAAAAACAGACCTGGCAAACAATCAAAACATATTTCAAGTATACAATCCGACCCGGTGACTGAATAAATCCTTTGCCGATCAACAGGGACAAGAGGCTGCCTTGTCGTCCGGTTGTCTGCATACGCGTATACCCCCAAGAGCGCAGACCATATTCATAAAGAGGGCTTTCACCTACATATCGGAGGGAGCTGTTGCGTCCTTTTATAAGTGCGTGTCATTCTTGGCCTTTTGCATTTACGCTTTGAAGTGTTAGAACTTCTGACTTTTAATTTACTCGGCCTTTAATGGTATAAGCGAGGACCGTGTTTTAGGGACAACTGCGTTTTGGGGACAAAAGTGCATAACGACAAGACTATGATTGGTTGTTAAAAACCTACCTTTCAATCAAGTACGAGGTAAACCACAGAGATACATAGGTAAAATTGTTGTGAATGGGGAATACCGCTGGAAATAATATCAAGTCAATAAAAAAACAAACCGCACAGCGTGGCGCGCATATGTATATATATATGTATATATATATATATGTATATATATATATACATATATATATATATGTGTGTGTGTGTATGTATGTGCGTGTGTATACGACGTATGTGCGTCTTTCTTCATATGTCTACGCGGAGGCTGGGCGTGACGAACAGAGGTGTGCATATGTAGGAAACTGAATAGTAACCAGTAAGGGGTAACGGGAAAGAGCGGAATATAAGCAAGTTGGAAGAAGAAAAACGTTAATTTAGAGAGAGGTTTTCGTAGAGTAGACGTCCGTCTGTGCGAAAAGTACTCAACGCACTCGACAAATTTACGCCTATCGGTTAGTAAAAAATCCTAATTGCATTTCACACAAGTCTCGCACTCAAGTGTCGGTAGCACCGTGAGAGATGTCAGAGAACCAACTTACGCCTTTTTCTCGTTGGTAACAAGCAGGTTTCTCTCTCTCTCTCCCTTCCCCTCAGGATGGAAAATTTGGCTCGGAAGGCAACGAAATTTCCAAAGTTCTAAAGTGACAAAAATGTTGTCCCCTCCGTGGTCTTGCCGCGTCTTGGGAAAAGTGTTGCACAATTGTCGTAGTCTATATGGAAAAAAGCATTCAATGATAAGGTGGAAACAATAAGAAGGGGCTGTAATGTAATGCTGTTAAATATTCCAGTACAAGACAAAGTGATGATGTGCTAATGTTATAATGTAACGTCAAAATACACTTTGTATACTTTTATAAAACACCTTTACAACCTTTACAACTTTAAATAACTTTAATAAATTGATATGTAATACACTGCTGTAATACATTGTAAGACACTGATATAATACAATGTTATAAAATACTGTTATAATTTCATCTTACAATCCACAGTTATTACGTAACACTGTTTTAAGAATGCTGTAAATAGTACTGTAAAGGTAACATTGTCATAGTAAACTATTTATAATATTCTGTTAGGATACAGTGTAACAAAATATCTTCGATTGAATTTTCTTGTAATACTGTCACAATATTTCAATACAGAGTCATAAAATGCTGCCATAAATGTAATGATATAATGCACTGTTATAACACACTAATTTACTGCACTTATTACAGTGTTATAATACACCGGTACAATACCCTGTGTTCATATTCTTTTAAAAACATTGTTGTAACATACTGTTACAACTTTTCATCGATATATATATATATATCCAACATATCTCCAACATTTCCAACTATTAGAAGACATGTTATTTCAATCTTGCACCAAAATAACAATAAAATAAATTGTTTAAAAAAAACATGTTGCTTAGTATTAACGTACGACAATATAGAATAAACGTCAACTTGTCAAAATTTCATCAGACCATTAGGTGGACTCAATCAGTGAGATTATTCCAAACCACTTCTTTTAAATAAAGTTTAGTAAAAGCTAAAAAAATATATCAAATGCATGGCTAAAATATTAGCATATCTCTGCACCTGTATGAGAGCAACCTAAGACGTACATTAAACAAATTAAGAACGTTCGACGGCGTTTTATGTCATTGTCAAAAAATGAAGGTCTGCGGCATTTGATTTTGTCCTTCAAAACTTCAGTTGGTGCTTGGATATTATGTGAAAAAAAATATATACTTCACTTACTTGTATTATTGTCGATCTACTTCGAAATGAAAGACAAGAAGTGTGGATTACCGATAATAATTACGCCACTATTATTGACGACTCAAAATTTGCTAACAGACATCGTTGAAAGTATTAACGAAGAACTTGAAGACAGTGAAGTACATACGTAGAAAGGCCATTATTTACACGAGTATTTTCAACACGTATTGGTGTAACTTGTTATAAAGAGAGGAATGGTCATTTTCCTTTCTTGTCGATGATTAAATGACATTCGTCGTTTTTCTTTTTATGATCACAATTTAAGTTAGCAGGCAATCATTGTAGCAACAACAATGGTGGCCTCGTTTAGGCCAGAGATAAACTTATTGTGATTGGCTGTCGGGTTCTGTTTCGTCTCATACGAGGCGTAGTCAGTAGATGAGAATAATGGTGGGTAGAAAAAACAATGGTTTATCGTTTCCTGGTCAATGAAAAGTCTTCAGATATTTATACTTTTACTACTTCTGTCTGAGATACAAACAGCTTATTTGCTCTTCACCACCCCTCCCCTCCCTCTCCCCCTCCACAATCACACATTAATCTTGAATCGTATAAAGCTGCTGGAATTGACTCATGTGTTTGGACTTTCTTGTCGCCATGTATACGTGTGTAATAACAACAAAGGTATTGGTAAACAAAGTACAGTATAGGAAACCTGGATAAGCAAAACTTTGTAGAAAGCAGTTTCACCATAAAAGAAACAAAAACAAACAAAAACAAACAAACAACAGAAAGAAAGGACGAATGACTTCCTGACATGGGAGAACTTTGCTGTCATTTAAAAGTTCTTAGAGGCTTTCTCACTTGAATAGGGTGGGTCATCTGAAAAAGAAAAGGACACTATGCAATTTGCATTTTGCAGTGCTCCCTATTCCAACCGTGCCTGCAGTGAAGCTGCCTGCGATGTGTGCAAACTCCTGCTGAATGCAAAGTGCACCGAATGAAGGAAGAAAGATGGCGACCCACCGAGTTATATGGGCACCATGTACCGGTGGCTACTGGTACATGCAAGACGACCTCTTTTCTTCTAACCATACATACGGAGGGAGGGAGAAATAGAAACAAAGCAACAATAGTGAAGCAAAAAGAATTCTTTCTAGGACAATAGGTCACGTGGACACAGTGGTTTAAAACCAGTAACCACACCAACATCTTAAAGGATAATATTGGAATATATTGAATATCTTTAAGAGAAATATTGCATTTCAAATGCATTAATATGGCACACAAAGAATATAGCTTTAACCAATGTTAAACCATTCAGTCGGAAAGAAAAACATGAGGAAAAGGTTTATCTCCACAAAAAGTTATGCTTAAGATGAGTTTCGGGGGGGGGGGGGGAATTCTGCATTTGAATTTTTGAGAGTTCGGGTTAAGCAAATTGTTGGTGAGCATCAAATAGTTGAATTTCTATCTGCGAGACGATAATTTTTTGAAAAGATGGCTTACGTTCTGCCTTAATTTGTTAAATTTATCATTCTGTGTTCAGGAGTATCGGTTTTTAAAATATGATCACCTTTTATGTGAAACAAACAGAATGGTTCCTTTTCTAGCGATAAATTTTCCTTTTTATCTTGGAGCTAAACGCATGAAAATCTAGTTATCAATAAGCATACATTACATTTATCATACATGTAATCACAGTGTCAATTTTTGTTTGTATCATACAACTATTACAACTGAGAAAATATCCATGTGGGATATATGCCAATAACTAAAAGGATACGCCAACACACAACTTTGACAGCTGGGGAAAAGTCGAGCCGAATGACTAATCTAAACGATTTATGTTTATTGTTAACAACCGAAGTTAAAAGTAAAAGTAAGACGCACGTATCTCGGAATCAAACGTAAGCATGTTAGCAATGCATTTGCCATCTGCATTGTGCTTGTTTATGAACATTGTTCCAATAGTTTACTTGCATAAAACATGAACCGACACGAGGCACAGTTCAACCATTGTTTCAGATAAATATTGTATTTATATTTAATGGGGTGAATACACATACGTGTTGCCAGTTAAATATTCAAATTGAGAGTCTTACAAAGGCCTAGCCTTAGCCTATCGAGCAGCCTATCCCTTAAATACGTGAGTCTTCTGTAACGGATCAGAAGTCAGTATCACTGTTCATCGCCCTCGCCAAAAAATTGGTCATATGTGCTGTACATGTTGCTAAACACACCATCAAGCTGTCTCGAAGATTAATAAGTGGGTTCTCAAATTTAGATCGTTAGTGAAATAGATGTAATTCCCATCAAAACCTCCAGATATCGTTTGTGACATCACGGTTTCACCGGGTGAACGCGGGAGGGTTCCCACTGTGTGTGCGACTGATGGTTTTTAACTATAAATCAGTTGATTTAGTCATAGGAATGAGTAAAAGAAACATTGCGGTTGGCGATCGGCACTTACACAAATCCGGATAATGTTAGGCAACATGAAGAACATAGGAACATTAAGAGCGATTAGGTAAGTGAAGTAATTGGAAGTCAGGTTACGATAATATCTCCAGGGGAGAAGCTGTAGCACCGACAGTGCAGCTCTTATCAAAGTTACCTGAATGTTTGAATGTTCTAATGTCCCCCGATCCAATCCGTTGAGAGGAATGGCAGCGATATCATAGGAAAACCTATCGTTGAGGTCAAATGCAGTTCTTTACGAAATCAGTAAATTACACCGTTTTCCGGTAGTCACGAGTCAGCATTACTTTATTGCCCTATCATTATTATTACTTCATATACATATATATGCACGCATTCATTCCCGACGGTTGGCGGGGGTCATTTATACTGGGATACAGTGGCTTGCATGTCCGTGGCCTTCCTATATATCCGATTACGTCGTCAACTTAAGCACCGGTATATAGCCGCAGGACCTATATAATTGGTCGACGTTTGTTCGCAGAGCGGTTGAATTATACGGTTAGAAGAGAGGTGCAACTTTCCAACTGGTTATCTGCGTATTTACAATTTTTTTCTATGTAGGCCACGAAAACGACCTTCAGTGTGCACGCCAATATTACAAGTATGCATTCTCCAGTTCTTTTTAGTTTAGTTTTCCTTTCTTTAGTGTCTCGTGTGGAAGGCGGTGGAGGCTTAAGGTACCACTAAGCTGAAGGGTTAACTCTCTGCTATTTTGATTGAGAAAAAAAAAAACACTCGATCCTCAAAAAGAATAAATTTTTTTTTTTTATATTAAAAAGTCGCGATTGCGTCGTAGAATTTGTTTTTAATGAAGAAACGTTTGCTTGTCAATGGGACATATCTTGGTGGTGGTGATAAGTTCCTACTAGATAGAAGCTATGTATGAAGTGTGTATGTGAAGAAGCTAAATATCGACCACTGGGGACTTAAATTTCACAATCGTCATATGCTAATGTAGTACGTACATAAGGTGACGTACATGAGGGTAGATGAATTTCTGCCTATCACGTTAGTTAAAACAGCATAGGAGGAGCCTATACTAAAAGATGATGTACACACCTTTCAAGTCAAACGATTAACTTTGCTGATCCCTTTTTCGTCACCTAACGTTCATGACATCATAAAATAAATACTTGTCATATAAATAACTGAGCTGGACTGATCACTTTAAGAACGTAGAAGTGATCGAGGTGCACTGTTTAAAATGTAAATTGTAAAATGTAAATTTACAGAAAATAAAATAAAGAAATACAAAAGCATAACAGAAATTTTCTGGTTAGTATTTTCCGGACAATTTCTGTTATTCTCATTTCTTTCATTGTTTTATTTTCTGTAAATTTACAGACATTTTTTTACAGTGTGCCAAAGGAGGCGATCAGTCTGACTGTGGCAATGTAGGGGTAACCAACGTACTAAGACGGGCAACAGTATAACTAGATCACTCTAAAAAAGGTAGGCTAGGTAAGGGTAGGTAGGTGCTTAGGTGGTCAGTCTGACAATGTAGACTAGATCGAGGTGCTGAGGAGGTGATCAGTGTGACAATGTAGAAGTGACCAAGGTGCTATGATGGTGTTCAGTATGAAAAAAAGATGAAAGTAGCAAAGGTGATAAGTAGGTGATTAGTTGGTTAAGATGTAAGTTGTAAGCTAAACCAACTATGTACTGACGAGGCGATTGGTGTGACAAGAAAGGAGTGACCACGGTGTTAAAGTACGGTGCTCAGTCTAACAATGCAGAAGTGACCAAGGTGTTAAGATGGTGAACAATATCGCAGGATGAAAGTAATCGAGGTGTTGAGGAGGTGATAAGTCTGACAATGAAGAAGAGATCAAGGTTCTCAGAATGTATTCAATACGACAAGATGGAAGTGATATATATGCTGCCTGAGTTTGAACATTCTGGCAATGGAAAAGTATTCAAGGTGCTGAGGAGTTGATCCTATTGATTGAAGAGGTGCCGGGGAGGTAATTGGTCTGGCAATCAATGATAGCGCTAAGAGAGGTGTCAATCAGGTGAGCATGTTTTTAAAAATGTTAAGGTGATAAAGGTGACATTTTTTAAGAAGTTTGGGTTACAATCCAAACAGGATTGATCGATTCCTTTTCTCTCGAGGAAAAAAGATAATCCAAGCTATCCATAACAAATACGTTCAGTTTTACGTTTATTTTGGAATGCCGGCATGTATTGGCTGATTTGACGTTGACTGCATGTGATATCGGAGAATATACACTAACAATAACAATGTTTTTTGTTTCTCTTGTTATTTATTTACCGCTATTTATTCATTTACTTCTTTCATTTGCTTCATGTGGATCAAGTAGGAGATGGTGTACTTTCCTGTAGAGGAGATTTAACAGCTAATTACGTGCACGTGAAACTGATAAAGTCATATTAGGTCTATGACTATCACTCTGTAGCCAGAACATTAACTCGGTAATATGAAGACGAGTTTTTATGCAAATGTAGGTATAAATTGAATTCAATTGATGGCTGCTCCAAAAAAAAAAAAAAAAGATTTTCTTAGAACTTAGTGCTTTTTAAACTTCCAACAACAGATATCTCAAACTTAACGCTGAGATAATATGTTTTTCTTATTCATTGTCACTCAAGGCAAATTGAAATATGTATAATATTTAATCATATCATTTAGCTTGTACGAACGAAAGCGCTTCCTTTGAAAGTTAAATTTTTCTTTTACAGTTTAAAATTTCCTTTGTTATATGAGATAAGTATCCCAGCTATATCGGGAGTAAACAATGCCACTGATATATATATATATATATATATATATATATATATATATATATATATATATATATATATATATATATATATATATATATATATATATATATATATATATATATATATATATATATATATATATATATATATATACAGCCTTATTCTCCAGGCACATACACACGCACACACATTTAGTTTACACGCTTGGTTGCCATCAGTTAATCGCAATTTTAACAAGTGAAGTCAACATCGGAAAGAATATTTTATGCTACGCGCGTCTAGATTTCGTGCGACCGATCGACCTTGGACTTAAAAATCTTTCACCAAATAATTTAGATCTAACCATTAGCTAAAATTTTGAAAGAGGAAAAAAGGGAAAAGAAAAAAATGAGAATAAAAATGGTAAGAGGAGAGACGTTTTTGACGATTCAATTGTTTAAGAAGGAGAGAGAAATACAAATGATGAGCCATCAATTTCAATATTGGAGACATTGGGAGATGAGAGACAAGTGCACACTCACAGACACCAACATGCAATCACTCTACATTTGGGGTATGAACTGTAGCCTACTTGTTCTCCATATATATATATATATATATATATATATATATATATATATATATATATATATATATATATATATATATATATATATATATATATATATATATATATGTATATATATATATGTATATATACATATATATATATATACATATATATATGTATACATATATATATGTATATATATATATGTATATGTATACACACATTATATTCGTTTACAATATGTCATGCAATCTATCTCAAACCATTAGTTTAGTGTCGTCCGTCGCATCTCGTGATTTTTTATGCCCATTGCAATTGTGTAGAATCGAAGAAAAAGAAAACTAGACTCAAACAACGAAATCAGCGAATATTAAAAGCTTCTTGAAAAAAAATTCAACTGGCGAGTTGAGCGGGATAAACCAAACCACCCGTTGTGTAACATTATGATTCTTCCCCCCCCCCCCACCCCCACCATGCAAATGTTTTTGTACATGTTACACTGAAGACAATTAAAAGACGAGTTAATCTAACACACATGCCTGTGCAAGTTTTACAGTGTCAACGCTTGGCCATACATATAAAGTTTATCTTGTTTAGAACAGATTGAAAAAAATGATGCAAACTGTAAAATAGGGTAAATGCAAAATACCTACACGAAATAATCTGAGCAATTCTATAATTTATAGTAATAAATATTCCTCGTTGACATATTGTGTGTGTGTGTGTGTGTGTGTGTTCAAAATTAAAATAACTACTGCCTTTTAAAATGTTAGAAATACAAACTATAAACCATAATGACGAACACAGGTTTATAGATTTACCAGAGAGCATTAGAGGCAGAGCTAGATGATGGAGAAAGATGTATCTATTTGTTTAACCGCAAAATGGACATCCTACTGGTAGGTGGGGGTATCAAAAGTTCGACGACATGAAACATAATTGGCAGGGACCATATACGTTTAGGAGGAGTTCACTAACCGGTGTTACAGTACGATAAAGGGCAACAATGAGGCCAGGAAATTGAAGGAAGCCTTGGTAGGACATATCAATTTCAATTACCTATGGACGGCAGCATGTCTGTCATATATAAACCTTGTGCTCCGCATATTAAACACACGCAGTGTGGCTAACATCTTTGTTCCTTTGAACCTTCCCTTGAACATCGTGTCGTGTACATGTGTAAGACGGAATCGGTGTGGTTAAAATGTAGGGGCTTCGTTATGGGCGTACGTGAAGTATGAGTGGAGGTTAAAATGTTTATTCTCAAATGTAGAAATCGGTCTTAAAAAAAACAACTTGGACTACAAAATGCAATTTCTTCTAGAGATTGTCATTCTGTGTGCGACAGTTTGAGACAAGGCGTATATGTCTATGTGACAAACTGTGACTTGTAATGGTGACACTGTGTAATTTCTCATAAACAAAAATGGATTTCCAAGCAGTTTGTGCAATGACTGTAATACTTTAAAATGCATTTTTTCAATCTGTTTGTTGGCATATATTTTTTTACAACCATTTACGATAGTAAAGTAAAAAGAAAAGAGAAATCTTTGAAGATTATAAATGGTGGAGATAATAACAAATTAATTACAATTTATCCACGTGTTACCAATCTGACAAATGATTCATCACTAAGTGCACTATTACGTATATATGCTAGAATGATTTGGAAATGGTCACCTTTAATGATCATACTGGATCGTTAGGTCAGGTGTAAATGTTGATTAATAAAATAAAATAAAAGAAACAAAACCTAAAGCTTAAATATGAGGTCAGGATTTACAGCATAGTAACAGATGGACACGTTGATTCATTTTACAGTGACAGGGTGTCGTAACTCATTGAATTGTTTTACAGCAGCGGGTTGATCCTTTGTCTCACTCTACAATAACAAGTTGAATAATGGACTCCTTTTACAGTAACAAGTTGACTCATTGACACATTTTACAGTAAAAGGTTGGCTCATTGACTCCTGAAACAGTAACAAGTTGACTCAGTGACACATGTTACAGTAACCGGTTTTTCATTAACTTGATTTTTTTTTTTCACAGTAAGAGGTTTAATTAGGTGACTTCCTCTACAATGACGGATTGACTCACTGAATCTTTTAACAGTAACGAGTTGACTAATTGACACACAATCTACAGTAACAGGTTGGTTCAGTGAATCAATCTACAGTAACATCTTGAATCATTGATTTTGTTTAACAGTAACATACTGACCCCGCGACCCCTTTTACAGTAAGAAGTTGACTCATTGACACATTTACAACAATAGCCTGGCTCCTTGACTCACGTACAGTAACAGCTTGATCCATTGACTCTTAGCAGTAGCAGGCTGACTCATTGCTATCTATTTTATTAGAAGTGATCCATTGACCCACTCTACAGTAACAGGTCCATTTATTGACTCACTCTACACTAACAGGTCCATCCATTGACCCACTCTACAGTAACAGGTCCATTTATTGACTCACTCTACAGTAACAGGTCCATCCATTGACCCACTCTACAGTAACAGGTCCATCCATTGACCCACTCTACAGTAACAGGTCCATCCATTGACCCACTCTGCAGTAACAGGTCCATTCATTTACCCACTCTGCACTAACAGGTCCATCCATTGACTCACTCTACAGTAACAGGTCCATCCATTGACCCACTCTACAGTAACAGGTCCATTTATTGACTCACTCTACAGTAACAGGTCCATCCATTGACCCACTCTACAGTAACAGGTCCATTCATTTACCCACTCTGCATTAACAGGTCCATCCATTGACCCACTCTACAGTAACAGGTCCATTTATTGACTCACTCTGCATTAACAGGTCCATCCATTGACCCACTCTACAGTAACATGTCGAATCATTGACCAACTCTACAATAACAGGTTCATTCATTGACTCACTTTACAGTAACAGGTTGAATGGTTAACTTTTTTTTCAGTAAAATGTTGGCTCATTGACTCTTTTTAACAGTAACAGGTAGGCTGATTCACTAATTTTGAGAAATAGGTTGTCGACCAAATGGCCAAATCTTCAACATCCAATCTGCAAAATAGCGGACAAATGTAAATTTACCACCAATTTGTTTTTCTTTTCCTTCCCAACCCGACACGTACACGATAATAAACCCATGAAACGACAACCTTTTTTTTATTTTGCTTCTTTCTTTGGTTCATTTCCTTTTTCTTTATTTCCTGCCCGGTAATTTGTGAAATGGTTGGTTATCCCCTTAACTGTAACTGATACAAATCATTAGTAAATTAAAGGTTCAAGGTATCTACCACCGAAAAGGGAAGAAAAAAAAATGATTCAAGGAAATTACGTCGAGAGGCCAACACGTATTGCGTGAATCCTCCGACACTTCGACAAGGTTGCTCCGTACTTCTGTCAGGTTTTTAAAATTCGTTTTGTCTCGCAATTTCTCATTTCATGTGCTCTTTTTTTTTTCTTCTTCTTCTCTCTAAACTTTTACAAAATGGATTAACAGGAAATGAAGGATTAAAAAGTTTGGTGTTGTAGTTTCCTTATTCTTATTTTGTTAACTGGTGAGAAACCGAGTAGCTTGTATCATTTGACGCAAAACACATGAAAAAGAAACTACGCAGACCGGAGGGGGGGGGGGGGGATTTTAAGGACATCGGCATAGTTGGATTTTAAGGCAAAAAATCATCAGTCGGCCCTATCTGCATTGGACATTTGCATCTCCAAGTGACTAGGTTTGATGAGCAGCGAAAAGACAATGGTAGGGGAAGCGATGGTGGGGTACATTGGGGTGACTGGGGTATCTTGAGGGGTGTGGTGTGGTGTGGTGGAAATGATGAAGTGGTAGGTGGTAGAATGTTAATGGTTGGGAGTCGAGGGAGGGGGGTAATGTTTCATGGGAAGATTAAAGGTGATTGGTCGTGTTATTAGTAGGCCTTTATCATGTGACGTAATATTCTTCGTGATAATTGTCTTCAAAGGTTTCCAAGTTTACCTCAAATCTTATCACGTTCTCGTGTGCAGGGAATAACTACTGTTTTAGTAGCAAAGCGACATAAAAAAAAAAAACACACGTGCTACCAATGCTTCATTGTTACTTGCAAAGAGTAACCGTAAGATATATGACGTTTCAGGAACCTGCATTATCAAGAAAAGACTCGGAAGTCATGTGAGAAGATAAAAACGACCAATCACCTTTAATGTTGTAGAGAAGAGTTGAGAATTAGTTTCAGCTTAATGGAAGGGGGGGAGGGAGTGATGAACATACATGGAGATATAATTATTTGTTTTGTTTTTTTTTAAATTGTGGTTAAATCTTGACACGCACAACCAATTGTATCACTTACAAGCTGTTTTTTTTTAAATGATCGGCAGTGGACTGGACAAAGGGTCGGTGGACGCGTAAGTGGAATAGTACAGTGGAAACTTAGAGGTTTAATCGCATCACCTCGCATCAAGTTCAAGAATACATTGTAACATTTCGTGTGAAAGCTTCAATTGTGAGCTAAGCTGTCGTGTTGCTTCCAGTTGTCTCCGAGGTTTTCAAGAAGTTTCTCTCGGTTTTTGTCCTTTTCTTCCGCTTCCTCTACCTTTACAGTTGGCAGTGGGTTCCAAATCCAAAATGGCTCTTAAGAATCGCCATGCTTTCCTCCTTCTGTGAAAATATTTTGGGATGATTTAATTTGCTTCTTCACTCCGTGTGCTGGCATGATTCAGCGGACCTCAAACGGTGACGAGCTCGTCGACAACGGACGCTCCCGACGGGGTGTGGGGGCACTGTCCGCCATTATGTGAAAACACGACTCTAACACGCCGTATCGCTCTGTAGTAGGTCGTGATTTGACCTTTGACCCAGCACATACCTTCCTTTCATTGAGCGTTGTCTTATGCACATACCCGCAAATGACTAAAATGCAAGAAATACTTGTTTACGATACGAATCTTGCAACAGAACAAATTGCTTGCGCAATTTTAATTGTAATTATGAATGTCTACGTACTAACCTAGACAGAGAGAACTCAAAGATCAGAGTTATCGTGTTTGCAACTCTGTGTATTGAAAGACTGATTCAGAGGCAAGGTTACTCTGCAGACCAAAAGACGGGAAGACAGAAATACCGAAAGACAGGAAGACAGTACTGTAACTGACTGACCGACTGACTTACAGGTTATGACGTTGACTGACCACGTGATTGGCTGACATGAACCACTGGCTGAATCTCTACCTGATTGAATCTCTGACTGACTGACTGACTGACTGACTGACTGACTGACTGACTGACTGACTGACTGACTGACTGACTGACTGACTGACTGACTGACTGACGGACGGACGGACGGACGGACGGACGGACGGACGGACGGACGGACGGACGGACGGACTGAACTCGAAGCCATAACAGAGTCATTTGACTCTCAGAATAGAGTTCATCTGTGATTACACTCCAGTGGAGTCAACTAATGAGAAAAGAGCCATTTACCTAGCATGAGACCGTTGACTGACTTTCGAAATGAAGTCTATCCACCTTCCACGCCAGCTCCGTGGGTATTTTAAAACTAAATACCCATAGTTCCAGTTTGAGAATCCACACACGAGTCAATAAACTCACATCCTAGAGCCGTTTTAGACAGAACCATAGTGACTGGATTATAGGTTCAGAGCAATCATGACTCCATTTTGGATTTCAGGGTGACTGAAAGACTGACAGATTGACTGAATGACTGACGGTGTCTCTGACTGACTGATTCTCTGACTCGTTGACTGACTTACGACCAACCGACCGACCGACAGACAAACTAATTTGATTGGATCAATAATGGATGACTGAGTAGCTGAGGGATTGACATACCTAATATATTCCTACATCTGAACGATGCAGACATAGCGTTAGACTAGACTCCGGGCAGGATATAATCTGCTCAAGTAGATCTAGTTTTTGCACTGCAAACTATGCTGTTATAAATAGATTCTAGAATTGATAAGAACATAGTGGGGATTAACCAAAGATCAGCTACCTGTGGATAGTTATACTTCATAACTTAAACGAAAAGTGATCATGTGATGCTAAAATGCCTGAAATTTCATTGTTCCGTCAACTGCAAGAGAAAAAAAAAATCGAGTCACTCAAGGTGTAATTGACTCTGACTTTGAACTATACTGTATGCGTAAATCAGCTGTCTGGGTCTACAGTTTATAGTCACGTGCTGATAAGTAAATCTGGATGTCGTCCGTCTAGTTGTATGTGATGGTCTACGGCGGACAACAACAAAACTTAAAGGCAGTCACTCATCACCACAAGCTACATTTCTGGCTAGGGGTAAGCAAAATTTTTCGATTGATTCCTCCCTTTGATTGACAGAAAACTTGAAATACACAGAGTAGCTCATGTTACACAGGACGCACAGTGCCCCATCGATTTGAATACAAATGTGGGGGATTTTTAGACAAGCTTTGGGAGGGGCTAGAAGTAAGTACTTGGAACAATTACAACTGTCTGGGGCCATTAGTCATTGTCTTTAATATAATGGAGTGACATCACATACATCAACTTTGCGATTCTTCTTTCGTATTCTTTATATCATTCATTGCTTTTACTTAAAACTAATTTATTGAGCAGTGAAAAAACACTAGTTCAGGAGGAAAAATATGAGTGTACAAACAGGCAAAAGAGCTTTGAGATGCTGACCAAGAACTTAATGTGACGTTTTTGTCGAGGGGGATGGGGGGTACTCAATCAAATCGTGAGCGCATCGCAAGGATCCCTATTCAAAATGGGAAATTTCTTGAGCGTCCACGATTTAAAGAACAGAGTATCCGAACCTTGAGCTTCCAGTTATTCGAACAGAGTATCCAAACCAAAATGGAAAGTAAAAGTAGGAATCTTGAACGAAGCATTTCTTGTCGAAATCTGAGCTAAGTTCCCATGTGTTTGCTCTTAAATCGTTGACAGCTGAGGATGTAACTTTGTTTTTATTTGTGAAGTAAAAGTGATAATTTGAGATGTCCTTCACGATACTGAAGTTAGGATTATTGTGCCTATTCGTACCAAAGTTGCAAACATCATCAACGGGAAGGGTGAAACATGCACTAGAAAGGTGCGGAATAGACCTACTACTGATGACGTATTTTCTTTTCTTTTTTGTGGGGGAGGGGGAGAAAGGGGGACGAGAAAGGGGAGTCATCTCATATGAGAATTCTTTGTCTGTGCCTACAATCATCTAACAGTATTACACATATAGTTAGTTCACACTACCTACTCTGTAGAGCGGTGGGTGCAGCCTTTGCCGAGTGGGCCTTACGTCGGCCTATGTTAGGCGGAAACTGGCTTGAGAGAAGTTTAGTGTCACAAGTGCACCGAAGGTCCTCGCCTCCATTGACCTCTCCCAATGACTTATACACTAAAGTACCATAGTGATCTTCTGGGGCCCGCCTACGTCATATCAGAGAAAACCTACCTATCACGTGATTGGTAAAGGCATGGCGTATTATGGCATATTAAAAAATTTCCTCGCGCCGACCATTCAGATTTTGAGTTGAAATGGTGGAAGTTCTAAGGGGCACTCCCCCCCCCCCCCCCGATATTAACGAGGACAATGGACCGGAACTTCACTACGACACCTTTTGATTTTCTAGAACAGTATAAACCTTCTTCGACCATCCTAATTTTTAAGTCTTCTGCGCTTTAAATTTTGGTCGCCAACATTCGAGTGGAGAAATTAGCACCGACAAAGCAGGACGAAAAGACGAAAGAAATGGTCGCCGTGTCTCATTTTTGGCACTTTTATCCGGGGATGAACAAATCCCGCGGATGAACATCATCTAATTGTGGTGTAGTGCGACCCAAAACGGGTTAAATCTAAATAATTCTTAAACCTTTCATACACTGATGGACATTCCCTGTCGCCATTTTACTGCTTCAGGTTATGTACGCTCCATACCGTACACTGCGTTAGGTCCCCACGTATAGAAGAGTCCTCTAAATAACCATTGTAACGTACGAAGAACCGTTTACGTGCGTCAAGGTATGCAAAAAAAAAAGAACGCGACGTTGTTATAGATACTCCATAAAGAGAGATAGGCACAAATTTAACGATATCTCAGCGCAGAGAGAACCCCCCTAATTGGCCTATGGTGCACCTTTAAGCACCGTCAGTAGGATTCGATATAACACAATAAGACCCGATTATTGTTTTCGAACAGGAATGTTGTAATATATATATATATATATATATATATATATATATATATATATATATATATATATATATATATATATATATATATATATATATATATATATGTATATATCGATCCACACATAACCACCTTAGAAAGAAAAAAGGTCGTAGGTTAAACAAAGGACTTTGACATTGATGTTCGTTGTTGATGAGTAATGGTTCCATAAATTAATGAGGTAATTGTGTGTGAGTTATGATCTCAATTATAATTGGACAGGAGTCATAATGGCAGAAGGGAAAACACAGGAAACCCGATTAAATAAAGACGTGGGGGTGCGATTTTTGTCACACGCGGCGCTTCGCATATTGACGCTTTCCACTTCACACGTAGTACAGGTACAGTAACGAAGTAAACAGAACAGTGATTTCCAATTACGTGTGTGCCAATATCTGAACGCGGTTAGAAATGGGACAAAGAAAACATAATAATACGGTACCATCACAAAATGATCAATTATAATCCACGAAAACGTTGGTTACTCTTGATTCTGTAATTTTCTGTATATTTCCTTCACTGTTTGTTTTATTTCAGGATATGGTTCGCAACATTGCGTTTTAACAATGTTCACTGGATAAGAGACGCACTACCATTTTCAGTCATCGGGCGCATTATCTGTCCGACCGCGGTGACGTCGGTTGACGTTTATGGACAAACACTGGGACATAAGAGGACATATAGTTACAATATTGTACTATATTTTATAGCGTTAGGCTGCTGACCTAACCTATACAAGGTTAGTGATGTATCCTACCTCGATGTGAAAGTAACCATACATAAAACAATTTAATTTCCTTTGGTAACATATACTGCGATAAAAACCGAACAGCAGCCACGAACTCCCCCTCGAGAGAAGCCTGTTGTAATAACTTTCGAAATATTTTCAAGTTTAGTCTAACAAAAGTATCATTAGAAAAAAAAACCTCTAACGTTGCGTCACAACATTAAAGTTAAGTACCATGCAATGGTATGTATGTATGTATGTATATATATATATATATGTTTTGTCCTGTTTTATTTTTTTATCACAATAACGTAACCGAGAGTGCAAAAATGCATGGCGACTTTGAATAGAATAATATGACTAAGGTCTGGCTAGTGGACGGTGGACGGTAGGAAAAGAAAACTGCACAATTCCTCTGAACAATGAAAGTAATACCTCTAATCTATTTGTGTCGCATCATAAAATCAACTTTGATTACTATTTTATCAATATTTCCTGCCTCGGGCGGATGAACCAGCTCACATCCTATAAGGACATTGACATTCGATATGTTACCCCACGTGACGTGGATCGACCTAATTCGATCAAGAAACTTCGGGAGGTGGCATTCATAGAAAGAATATAGAACCCTCAGTCGGTTTTCAGGAAGGCTAAAAAATGGGTGTTATGAAAAGAAATTAGGGCTAGTTTAGCTTTTAATTAAAGTAAAAGGAAATCAAAATTTTGCCGTCTGACTTGATCGAATAGTTGGTGGATGCGGTCAATACCTCGTCACCTTTCTCTCCTCCTCACCCACCCTATTCCACAAGCCAACCCCCCCCCTCCCCACACACACCCTCCCTCATCCTAAAACAACCAACTACCACTTGTATCTCATTCCTCACTCTCCGTTTAGCGGCGGCAGAGCAAAGGATAAATTGTAGTATAGGCTAGTTGTTTCACTGATGTGGTTTGCATATTTTGAGTGCAAAAAAAAAATGTTGTTGTCGTTATGATATCAGAAATAATCTTTACATCATATCCCATCTTACGTGTCTAAATTTTCTCGAGAGTACAAACCGTAAACCCGACATTTAGTACGTCTGACGGAGAACTACATCATATCTTAATCAAACAGGGAAGCAATATGTCTTAGCACAATGCAAAAATTCTGTGGGGATGAGTTGTCTTGAAAGCTTTAAATACAAAATGCATGTCACCCAGTGACGTCAGAAGTGGTGACTTTGACGTACTTTAAAAAAATGATTTTATCAAAACCTGTGAATTGCACAACATTTCTCTTTATTGGTTCCTCATAGTTACAGATTAATTTCGTTTTCACTTTAATACAGAAGTATCCTGTAAGTCGGTGTGACAGAGTCCTGTAACTGTAACAATAATAAGAATGAGCTCCAATTAGTGTTTTTGTTCAGCAACGGCTACGTGTGATCACTGTTTTGGTTGAAAATATTGACAGGTGGGGGGGGGGGGGGGACAGCAGTAGCGTTACGTTAAGAATTACGTTTAAATTACGAATTACGTTACGAATGACGTTGCGTTACTGTAAGAATTACACCCATATGGAAGTGAGATAACTAGAAAGCTCATTGTCTCAAAACTAGGAGGCAGATTAGGGTCATGTTTTTATTAGCCTACCACAATTCTCCCACACAGTGAGATAACAGTTCCTTTTCGACTTAAGTAACCTCAAGAAAACACATCTCAAAGTCATTGGAATTAGAGTTAGTCTTTGGAAATGCATCTCTACCAGCTTATAACAGCCTGAAAAATGTATCATATCTGTCGCTGCTAAGCGAGGACAAATAATATTGCAAAATGTCCGAGAGTGGTTGCCATTGCGAATGACCTTCCCACAGCCAATGAGGAAAAATCAAACGTTGCCTGTTTGCAATGCTGTGACTATCCGATTAACTGACCAAAAGAATGCCTACTCTACTAAAAAAAATATGTTATCTATTCTTTGGCGGTCCAAGTAAAATTAATGTCCCTTCATAGCAAATGTTACACCGGTCACAAATTATATCTAGATTTGAGACTGTACAAAAGTTCTATCTTTTTAGGTAGTTTTAGGGTTGGGGAAATTCTCTTCAACAGTTTAGGACACACACGACAACATTACGTACCGCCAAATAGCAAAATATAAATCAAGTGCAAGCTCCTGGTTACCTTCTTTATCCCTTCTGCTTGTTTCTTCTAATTTGCATTTATGTCATTAACAAAAATTCTCATGATTTGACTTTAACCTATATGACAGTACAATACAGTAACGATTGAAGATTAGGCCTATACAAAGCTAAATACAAAATTCGGACCGATGAATAGCATACAGGAAGCTTATTACTGCTATCTATAAGTGTGCATGATCTGATACCGGTAAAACACCTCACCATATATACCAAAAAAGGCAATTACTCTTATATACCTTAATGACGAAACATAAATTGTATTTATACAACAGTTGCACAAGTTTTTTTTTCTGAATATTTTTACGTAGATAAGGGAAGAACCCCCACCCCCAGAAAAAAGG
Organism: Stichopus chloronotus; assembly: GCA_021234535.1. Lineage (NCBI taxonomy): Eukaryota > Metazoa > Echinodermata > Holothuroidea > Aspidochirotida > Stichopodidae > Stichopus > Stichopus chloronotus. Next base: position 10,521,064 of record SFZH01000008.1, read on the forward strand.
GACTTTTCTGTCGAAGATATATGACAGTCATATAGCTCATCAATTTTTATTGACCAGGGTTGACAGGATGTCTGCTAGTTGGTCAGCGTCCGAAGAGATCTCCCACGAGCTAACGACCTGCCACGAATGGTTTCCTTGAGTTTAAACACAAAGGTGCTTGATCTTCCCATAACGGTACGACCTCTGTCAGAGTGCAACGACACCGAGAATCATGTACGAAAGAGTTCATTTAAAATGATTTAGCGAAGCCAACATCAACATCTGTTCTTTTATTTGCACATTTAAGAGCACTCTGAATGTTGGTGTGTGTGCGTGCGTGTATGTGTGCGTTCGTGCTTGCGTGATATATTACAGCGGTTATCTTACATATGCAAATATATAAAAAACCTGCACTGCATGACAATTTAAATACTTGTGACACTCACTCTCTCCATTTCGAGTAGGTTCACCAGTTTTAACCACGATGATTAGACCGGTCATCGTTTCACGCTAAGGTTTACGTACATCACTCAAAAGCAGGTGAACACTGACATGTACTCTATAGTCTTCATTCATACGTGTGAATAGGCCCTATGTCTTAGTCTCTCATTGCACATTACTGTTCCCCACCCCCACCCCCCCCCCCCGTTATTTTAATTTTATTGTAATTTTTCTCTCAATCTCTGACATCAGTATGAAGGACAAATAACTTATAGTTATAATGAAAGTGCGACGTGGAACAAAAAAAAAAATCTTTTCTTTCAGTCTTGTCACAAAGTGATCTATCTTTCGTCATGCTCGTGCGCCAGTGTGTCTGTCTGTTTGTCCGTCTGTGCTTTACAGTTAAGTTTCCCTTCGTCTTTTTTTTTTTTTGGAACGTGACTGATCATGTCGCAGTTTGCAAACGTCCAAAAAGGTATATCGAAGGGTGCCAATCCTCCTTGTTTATTAATACTGTGCTATGTTTGATTGTCGAAGTTGCCACGAAAGGCAATTGACAGGCTTAAAAGTAGGCCGCGTCCTTGCCCTTTTTAGTTTTGTGATGTTCATCCTAGTACGCAAACTTTGCTGGGTGACGGGTCATGCTATTCCCCTCCGTACTTGGCGAGTCGGGCGAAAATCGCCAGTTGGGGAAAATTCACGTAATCGGGTGTGAACATTTTAAAAATGTAAAATTTGTGAAAAAAAGGAAACTAATCTACCGTACAATTCCACAGAGTCAAAACCAGTCACAGATTGCACCCCTTTTCATCTCACTATTGTTCTCACTATTGTTCAATTCTACTTTTTTTTTCTCTAAAAAAGAGGGTGACACTCCTCCCCTTAGCCCCACCCCTTAGCCCCACCCCTCCCCCATTTCCGGTGATGTGCCCCTTCCCGACCATCGAACCATGTACATGCAGCACGCCGCCGCTGCTGTTGTACAGCTGAACGAGAATTTAAAAATCAACCTGTTGAATCTGGGTTTAAAGGTAACGCGCCTCGACTTCAGGGTGGTGAGTCACTCATTTTTGTAACGGCTGGCATCCTCTCATCCGTTTAGCCTATAGAAGGCTGCTACGTAGATAAGTGATAAGACAGTAGGGTAGAGTACAAGGGGGAAAAGCCATAAGAAGAAACTGGTAAAATGAGAACCTACACGAATAAATCGTATGATTCGTGTAATTATGCAATAATTATAGAGTTTGGAGTTTGAAGTTTACGTTTCAAACGGTAGGTAGGCTATGCTACGACCCCAACGTAAATAAATTTGCTCTACCACAAATGCACCCACTTACTCGGACCATACACATACACGCCATGTAGAGGAATGACCCTCCTCAACCCCGGCTATACAGAGAAAGGTATACCTGTTACCGATCAATTCAACTTTTTTTTGGATTATGTAACCTATTCTTTTGTTTTCATTGTAACATAATTGAAATAACATAACATTGATAATTTACCCGAAATACACGTTGTTAATACAGGGAGTAGGACGATCGATATTACATACGCTGGGTCTGTCTATCTGTCTGTCTGTCTGTCTGTCTGTCTGTCTGAAAAACTTGCAATTCCTCTAAACACTTACAGAGTAACGTTGCGTTTCACGTTCCTTAAGAGTTGACTACGCCAAATTCTGGGATACTTTAATACTCTTAGATTTATAACACTCATTACTATTGCAGAGAGAGAGAAAAAAAAAACGTTTGTCTTTAATGTAAGGTGTAGGTCACTTTCCATTCCTGTACTCTTTTCTCATCTATCCGACCCTAGTGTTAATATTTACTATCTTTCATAGGACTAGTCTGTTGGTTTTCATCCCAGAAAGGTGGTATAGTCTATACCCTTTGCAAATGTTTCAGCACAAAGCGCAGCCAATTCTGTAGTATTCTAGGCCTATTTACACTATTCTCTACTAACAAAATACTTACTTCCTTTTATATATGAATTCTTGAGACGGGTAAAGTAAACAAGTTCGTAGTTATATCCAAAACGGAACACACCTGATTGTCTTTTGCTGCTGCACAATCTATTCCAGTTTAACGAGAAAATTCCAGAAATTGGTTAGTTCTCTTTTTCGTATAGCTTACACTCAGGTCGGTTGAATTCAGAATCGGTTCCCTTTTGACGCGCACAAACGTAGCACTTCCCAAATCGTGTTTTGCGAGAAAACCTCACTGTGTTTTGTACATCTGGTTTTTATACAGTGACGAAAAATCAAAATAAAGACAAAAATGTCAGCAAAATGGACGGAAACACTTTTCGATCGTGAGTGCGCTCCACGAAACCTCATGTAACACAAAATCATAACACACGCAATCACTGAAAAACACGTCTAAAGTGTCCCTATAAGCTCACTCACAGAAGGAAAAAAAAAAAGTTTTTCGCTTCACCGCGGAATGGGATTAAATATTACGGAGAGATTACATTATAAGGTAACACATAGATGGACCACTTCACCTTGAAAATCCTCAAGTTGAATAAAAGAGAAAGCTTTTTACGCTCACAGCTTCCACGGGCTGTTCATTTCGACGGAGCTGAGGGCGAACGCAAAAGAAAAAAAAACTCCAAACATATACCCCCGATTGCCGAAACTATACTTAGTTTAAAAAGAAAGAAAAAAAAAAACGAAAAAGGGGGAAGAAGGACGAAGGAAAGGTTATTTTCGGTCAAGCAGCCGTCGAAGGAGGAGAATTAAGTAGGATGTTAGCAGCGCAAGAAAATCCGAAAACCCATTTTCCATTCGACAGGATTTGAAAGCACAAAGTTGTTTTGACAGTGTTGATGCAAAAGGTCAAAATATGTGATCTAAGGGAGAGCGCAAGATCGATTGAAAAAAAAAAAATCTTGAAAATGTCGAAAGAATAGCAGACAGTGAGAAAGCACTAGAATATTAAGAAAGAAAGCGAAAGAAAAAGAGAGAAGTAAAAAAAAAATAATAATGAGGTTAATTCGCTTTCCTGTGGAAGCAGCGGTTGATCTCTGAAAACTCAGTAAAATCATCCTTTAATTACATTGTCTGAAAAGAGGTAACCGACAGATATGAAACGCACAGATTCAAATATACACTTGGTAACACTTACGAACGGACAGACTTTGCCACTGAAGGGTCAGTCCGATATGAATGGACAGACATATGACATAGGTGCATGTGTACGTGAACGAACAGACACAGATAAATGACCGCGGGGAGGGGCAGTTGTGAACGCAGGACAGACACAGTCAAAGGGCCAGATGAGGAGAAACAGACACATAGGTGCAAAGCAGATGTGAACGGATGCATGGACAGACCGTCATATGATGTAGGTAGGGCCTGATTCACATGGACAGAAATACGTCACAACAAGGGTGGGCTGATGTGTAGGCACAACATATGCATGCAGGTACAGTCAGATGTGAGGATGCAGACAAAAGGCTTAGATACAAACAGATGTGGACAGACAGACATAGGAATAAAATACTGTCAGATGTGCATTGGCAGATACATATAAATGACAACGAGTGTGGCCTGATGTGTAGCTACAAACACATACATATACCAGCCGGATGTGAAAGGACAGATACACGCCAAAGGTAACAGCAGGTATATATGAACGGACAGACTTAAGACATAAATATACGGTCTGATGTGCACGGATAGACAGAGATGCATGCCAATATATATGGTTACATATGTGAACGTAACAACACGTAAGAGCCGCATGAGAATTTGAGGGACGTATAACCGCAAAGGAGATCCGTTATAGCTTCCTAAAGAGGGCTGCAGGTTCACGCAAGCTGAATAGAGATGAGGTTCCATAACATTATTTTTGTTAACTGACACTATTGTGGCATGAAGACATTCTAGATGTTTTCACTTTTAGACAAAAAAAAGCCTTTCTATCTATCTATCTATCCTTCCATTCATCCATCTATCCATTAACCCATTCACCCACCCACTCATCCATCCATGATCCATCCATCCATTCATCCATCCATTCATCCATCCATCCAAGCAGCAATCCACCTTCGTTCCTCCTTTACACACTCAAAATTAAGGATAGAATTAATCACATATATAGGGGAAGGTATGTTTCATTTTTGTGTTTTCAGTATAAGTGAGAGATCAAACGCAATCGATAAAAAAATGCGTTTGGTCGGGACGCGATAATACATGAACAAATTGTGATAATAATGGAACATATGCGACTCCACGCATCTCACTTGCTCGTAACGGGCAGCCGTCTATGTAACGCAGGATTGCCCTCACAAGGCCGGAGAGACTGGAAAGTGCTGTTTCTTGTAATCGGAGGTGCATTTTTATCTAAAAAATTTATCTGTGCGCTACGCGCCAAATGGTTGTGATCCTGCGTTTTGATTGTATTATTAATATTTTTCCCCCTCCCAATTCAAACCGTCCCCTTCCCCCCCCCCCCCAAAAAAAAAGGTAAGTATAAGCCACTGCATATCTTTGAGTGCAGGTGACATAGTACAATATTGTATAGAAATTCAAGTGCTGTCGTGAATTTTGCCTTGCGTTGCGCACTACAATATAGTTGTGTGATTGACTGTTAACGGTACCATACGAGGCATGTTTGATTGTAAATTCCTCTTTACCCCTCTTTCTCATTCTCCTTATCTTCCCTTTTTTCCAAATGTTATTTTTTCCTTACAAATGATGGCGTAGTTTACCTACTTCTTCGTTGGGAACTGCTTATATCAGATTGTCGCAGCAAATACTAGTTTGCTGGATTCTTTCATTTCCCAATATTTTGTGACGTTTTGGGGACATTTCATTTTTTTAATAACCACGTTTTGCATTACTAAATCAATTATTTAAGTAGTTCCTAAAGATGATGCAATATTGCATCAACTGACTAACGAGAACGTTGCCACAGTTTTGTCTCTACTCGTAGGATCGTTCGCCGAAGTTGTCGGTAAAACCATTCAATATATTTACGTCACGGACTGAAAGATCGCACCTCCCCACCCCCACCATGCAGGAAAACAAAATAACGTAAAGATCTGCAAACGGCCTGAAAACTTGGCACGTTTCATAATTTTTCATGTCCCTCAAAAGAAACAGGATTGTTATTTTATCAATATTGCATTTTTCTCATAATTTGTTAAGCCGAATACAACTAAAGTTTGGTCATCCCTCGCAAATTTCTTTTTCTTTTTTTTTGCTTCCAATCTTCAGTTTTTGGGAACCTGCATTTACTCCTAAATTCAACGTACCAACAATTTTTTTTTCAAACGTCGCTTCTCTCCTGTACTCTCTTGACAAATTAAAATTTCCGAATTTTTTCAACCAAGGAAAGGAAACTTCCAACTTTTCTCTTTGGCAGTCTAAATCTCAACCGTAGAAACATTTTTTTGCTCAATCATTTATTTATCATTATTTAAAATGGGTTGGCAAGATACTTGCCCGATATTTGCCCGATATTTGCAACAATTGCTTTTCCAATGTTTGGGTCTTCCAATCTTAACCTTACAATCGGGTACATCGTATCCTCAGTCTTCTCCCTTACCAAATACGTTTGACAAGAGAAAAAAGGGCTTATTTATTCAGAGGAGATAACAAACTGAAGAATGCAACCGTGCACAAATATCCAGCCGTAAGTTATACTTGAAATGATTCATCATATTTGGATCAAAGAGATGACACAATTACCAGCTCTCAACTTTTTGATGTGCTAAAAAAAGATAAAGTGTGATTTCCAAAGTTGAGACAGAAATATTTTTATGGAGGACCTTTAGAAAGTTTTGATTTTCTGCTTGTTTTTTTTTTTTTGAGAGAGAGAGGGGTATAATCTCACTCGTTGCAGTTTTTTCAAAAAAATTTATCTGTTTTCTGGAGCTGAAAAAAATAAAATAAAATCACCAACGAAGCCATCATTTATTATGGCATTTAAAATTGGGCGTTGTCATGGCAATATATGTTTGTATCGTCGGTTGTCATCAAAGAACTCTGAAATTGTGGTACCTGTAGCAATAAAGTTTAAGTGTAGGCTACACTTATGAATTAATAATGCCAGGAAAAGAGTAACACTTCATATACCAGCAACTTATTTGCACTCCAGGAAGTACATCAGTAAACTACCGACCAAACAAAACCGTTAGAGTGAGTAATAGATTCGTACTAAAAATCTTTCACTTCGAGTTGAGAGATTTGTCTGAAATTTGAAATAGCGAGCACTTCAACCTCTGCAAGGGATGAAAACTGTAAGAAATATCGATAATCAAAGTAATTTTGGTTTAATAAACATTTAAGTTTACATTTCGTCTCAACGTGTGCCGTTATTATGTGACATGTCAAGAACTTACACTTGACTGTGTACACTACAAATCGCACTGCTAACTGCATCAAGTGAGATGGATAAGAAAATTAGGATTAATTAAATTAAATGAAATTAAATCAAAGGACTCGGAAAGCAAATGTTTCTTCAAAAAGGCCCTTTGATGTAGTTGCTTCCCTTTCGATCAGCATTTGAGCGATAGAAGGATAGGACGTCTAATGTATTGATTCAATTTACCTCCCCCTTCAAAAACTAATTCTCATGCAATGGTTATCCCTAAACTGTGATTTTGAATGTAAGGGCTATAAGATGGGTACTTGTGCGTCATTGCAATTCTACTTGGTTATTGAAATTCTAAACTTGGCAAATTATTAATAGGTGTTGTCCGACAATTTTCTCTAAGGATTTGAAATTGATCCGTTTCCATCCAGGGGAGAAGTAACACTTGTGCTGTTTTCCATTTTTGTTTCGAAAGGAAATGGAAAAAATGAATCAAACTGACTACATTATTTGTTTATTGTTACAGGGAGGGTTTGATCGTGACGATAAGAGAGAGAGACAGGTAAAGGCAAGGTACCGTCAAATGGTTAAAAGGAGGAACGAGGTGTATAACTTCGAGTGTGTAAATAGTTCACAGTTTTAGTGTTCAAAATTTTCAACATTTGTTTAGCTCCTTAAGAATTGTATGTTCATTCTCAATATTTGAGTGAAAAAAAAAACCGCAAGATGAAAAAGTCGCTTTTGTTTCGTATTAAACTAAGAGTGGAACTCTTTCGTGAGAGTGAAATATGAAGGAGGAACGAAGTGTATAACTTCGAGTGTGTAAATAGTTCACAGTTTTAGTGTTCTAAATTTTCAACATTTGTTTAGCTCCTTAAGAATTGTATGTTCATTCTCAATATTTGAGTGAAAAAAAAAAACGCAAGATGAAAAAGTCGCTTTTGTTTCGTATTAAACTAAGAGTGGAACTCTTTCGTGAGAGTGAAATATGAAGGTCTGAATTGATTTCTTAAGTCGTTGAAAACAATATGAGATGACAAGGAAAAAAGTATCGAGGAACCTTCAAGTTGATCGCCCAAGGTTTTGCAGTTTTTTCAAACCTATTTTATATTTTCATTAAAATATAATACAGTCTGTCTGCATGGAACGGGGTTACCATGGTGATTATGTCATTGGTATGCATGTAGGTCCGAATTTCCGATGTCTTCATGGCATAGTCTGCTCATTCGCTCACTCCTAGTGACACTAAATTCACCCCCCCCCCCCTACTTCCCCCGCAGAATAAAGTAAAAAAATTCACTTCAAACAGAGTGATATTTCATCCACACACGCACCCAATTTTGTTTTCCATTCATTCCGAGGACCTCATTGTGCTTTCTTTTGTTTTTCTCTTTCTCAACCCTAACATTAACAACAGACTGTCTCTTGTTAATCTTGAGAGGACCGGAGAAATCTATTGAATTTTCTACAGAGGACCTGAAATCTATTGTTTCGGTCCTCGATCCCACCCGAAAACAAGGACACGCACATCCACACACACTGAATGGAATGAAATATCGTTTTCTTTTGTTTGTTTGTTTGTTTTTTTTTTTGAGTGAATTTTCGCTCCATTCCTGCTGAAATTTCACTAATTCACTGTTACTAACAGTGGTTCCTCGATACACTCTCATTGGAGGAAATGCCACTCTTTTGTTTTTAGACTGTATGTTGGGATTTGTGCCAATGGTCTACCAAAGGTCAAAGGTGCGCCATGGTCTTTCAGTCATTCCCCATCGGGTTCCCATGGACTTCATGTCATCGTCCGCTCTCAACATCGACCCCATGTCTCATGTAATGGTTTGTGAGTACGATACATGAAAGTAACATTCTTACTTAACCTTTTGGGCGCTCTTGATTATGAAGTGGCACAACTTTCTTGCTTCACAAAGGTAGGGTCAAGAATTATTCCCGAAACGTCTCCAGTTCAAAAACCGATCTCATTCATTTTGATGAAGACGTCATTTTGAATTAAGAGGGAAAGAAAGAGAGAAAGAAAAAAAAATAACCCGCTGGCAAATATAATAGATGAAAACAGAGGCAGTATATACAAAATTAAAATAAAGACGAACTAGAGAAGTGACGATGAAAAGAAGGGGGGAAACTAGGGCCTCGGACGCACTTATACCTTCCAAGCGAAGAATTTCTTCTTGAAAGGCGTGTGGAATTAACTAGATGAGGCGAACGGTCAGCGAACACTCAGTCCATCTAATACACTGGAGGTGATTGCCCTCAAATCGTTCGATTCGAACTGATGACAGCCTAGCGTTAAATTTTACACTGTATATTAAATGGATTGCACGGTAGGGTACACCCATATCTATAAATCTAAGATATGTCTGTATATACATATATATATATAAGTATATCTATATACGCCAGGCTGATTCGCAATCACCCGCATGCATGTGGCTCGGTCTATATGCTGAAGGCTAATAGCGCTCGTCGATTTATTTCAGAACTGGGGGAAAAAGGTGTTGGAAAAAGTAGAGTTCCGGATGAGACGCTCCCGTGTAAAATACTTAAGACACAGCCCAGAGCGATCAAAAGGAGTTCTCTGAACGAGTGGTCGTTCAACCTCGTTCCAAAAACTCTGAAGACGAGGAACCAAATAAAGAAGAAGAAGAAGCAGTTGAATAAATTGCTTTATGTAAACTTCGGTTGAGTTAGTGTGCGGCTTTGAAATGACAATGGTGAGGGTATCATTTGTTGCGATGGGGTATAATTGCTAAGCTTATTCTTCTCATTATTTTCCCCCCTCCTATTTTGTTTTTTTTTTCTTTTTTGTTTTGTTGAAAGTACTAAAAGTCATGGCATCTCGGTGTAACTAATACCATTTCTTACTTGTAACTTCACTCACTTTTTTTTTCTTACGGGGTATGTACATCGCGTCTTTTGTAGTCGAGACTTCTGTGGTTATTGACAAGAAAATATAATTATGAAAATGTAAGTGTATACAATTAAACCATACATACAGGTGTAATTACCCGGAGATAATATTGTTAGTTTTGGAGGGTCGACGCTGAACAGTATCATATTTACACCTTCAGGCATACCCAGACGCACATTCCGTCTGTCATTTAAATGAACCAGTGGCGAACGAGTATATAATTTTCACATTATGAAAGAGATTTTTTGTTCGGTTTTTTTCTTTGTTTTTGTCTGAATTCGTCTTTTGTTTGTGTCAAAAATGTAACAGAATGTAAGTCAAAGACACCCATTCGCTCCTTCACGCCCCCATCATTTTTTTCTCTCAGAGAAAGATAAAATAATCTTGATAGAACAAAAGGATTGAGCTTTTAATTGACACTTCAAAGCACTTAAAGCATATCTCACAAAGCCTTGTCAAGTGTGAAAAACTTTACCATGTTTGACACGTATGATGAGCAAAGGTTTCGCTCCGAAGTGAGATGCATACCGGTATATAATTTCGAGTAGGGTTAATCTGGTAACGCTTAAAATTTGGTGACAGAAATGGTACATCGATGTGAAGTGATTAATCTTTTAATTGCAAGGGAATGTGAATTTCAATTCCCAGTCATTAATCATTTTGAAATCCCAGTCAACCCTAAATGAGTTTGTGGCCTCTCGTTCACCCTTCCACTACCCCCAACTACACCCCGTATGGAATATCACGTCATTTGAAAGATACATGACCGATAACTTGAGTATACTGAGTCACGAAAAAGATCAAATGGGTTGCTTTATAGCGACACACAGTCACTTGCGATATATTGAAGGCTGTGGACTAAAAGATTGTCCAACGAGCCTACAAATAAAAAAAAAACATTCGTCATACAGAAAGAAAGGGAGAACGGGCATCGAGGACCCATCCATCAAAGCGACTGGGACTTAAAGACTACGTCCCTCCGAAATGAATCACCACTCGAGAAAGGAGATTGAACTACAGTTTGTTTTTTTTTTTGTTTTTTTCCACAGTCAAATAATTGTTTGTAAATGTGTGTGAGGGTGATACAAATTTTCATTACAGTAATGCCTTCTTGATATATTTGCTATCAAACACACTATTAGTTTGCGAGAATGGGGAGAGGGGAGGGGGGGGGGGGTTACGCAGACCTTACGTAATTTAACATTGTTGTCAGCCCCTCTTTTATTTTCATTAAAGGGTTAAGCAGAGTAGCACTCATAAATAGATCTGTTAGGTGAGATTACAATGTACTGAATATCAACAAGAGCATGAGGTTATGGGTTACCATTAAATGAGGTCCGGTTGAGGGACATCTCCAGCCCCCCCCCCCCCTCCACCCGCCTCCCACGATCTGTAAATCTGTAAGCCATCATAGTTGTGCTATAAGAACTGGCCACACCCATACAGAATTACAGTTTCTAAAGTTTGTCTACATGCAGTTCTCACCCTCTAGAACAAACTCCTGGGTGCCCCACTGTGATTGGAGGGAAACTTGTTTCCGTAAAACCCTGCCTTGACCCCCCCCCCCCCCCGGCCACCAAAAAAAAAAGCAGCTGGGGCCAGAATAAAGGCTGAGCTTCAAAATTCTAGCAACTTGGTCAAAAATTCTAAATTCCTTCAAAAATCATCCCTGTCTCCCAGAAATGTTGACCCTTCCATATATGCTATTTGTAAATGCAGTACAGTGCAGGGGTCTTATCTCTCTCACGCACAATCTGTGAGCTGGCTATGGGACCCTTTGCCCATATGGTGCTTAGCTGTAGCATAAGTTGGTCATAGTACCACACAATGATTTAAAGATGACTAACGATGAAAAATATTGAAAAAGGATTAGAGTGAGCACAATTTCAAATGCAGCTATACACAGGATCAGGTGAATCAAACCCCCCAAAAAAGCCCCCCCAAAAGCCCTTATTCGGTTAAAGGCATTGAAAAGAAACATTAACATCACAAATATACAAAATCGAAACACAATTTTGTAAACGAATCGTATTTTTATCGTGATACACTATGTCTGGTCATTGTTTTCTCATAAATAATAATTTATTAGTTTTATATACGTAATCAAACCAAAAGTGTTAATAACAATTACAAGTACATAGGTAAAATACAAAGGTGATTGATTGTCTTAATAACATATCTCGTGACGTCAGTATCTTATTTATAACTCTAATGTCACTTATTTAAGGAGTACATTCTACGTAATCGTGTGGGGCCCGGGAGAGTAATATCATTGTGATGTATAAAGCGGTATATTCACACGGAGGGGCTATAGATGGTTCCTTGCTATGCGTCACGTGAAACGGTAATTGGTTACATTAATCGGGACTGCTGCAATAGAGCAGTGTTCACGCAAAGTTAATGGACCGTTCACATCCACGGTACAGGGGTGCAGGTTTAGGATTAATGTTAAAAAATGTCACTCGGTCTCACAGATTCGGAGAATAGTTCAGCTGACGGTCATCACATAAAACTTGGAAATTATTTACCAAAAGGTCGACGATTATCAGAAAAATCTCGTCAAAAAGCAAACGCTACATTTAGGGAATGATATGATGATATATTCATGAAGGCATTCACAGTTACAATTACATATACAATAAAATAACTTAAACAACATAATGGGTTATTACCCTCACAAAATTGGATCTATATCCGAAGTCTCATCCATCTTTTCTCAGAGTCCATAACTATTTATCAAGCTAGACGTGCTAATAATATCTGATAGCGAGATAGATTAGAATACAGTAACTTTGTGAGCCTGGAAAAGTCCCTAAATATAGGCCGATAGACTCTTCCAAGTGACTATAAACTGTGCCAAAGATTCTTCAGCAAACAAATATTTTTTTTTTTAGATGAAGTTTCATTTTCAGAGTAATTATTTCAAGTATGCTGGGAGGCGTCGTTGTAATATCATATTCAAAGATGATGTTAAAAAGAGGACAGCATGTGGCCTGGATAACGAAACACATTAGACAGCTATCTTAAAATAAATGGCTTTCTTGAAAATGTCTTGAGACTCAGGAATAATATTTCATGAAACAGGGTGAGCTTTTTGATGAAGAAAAGATTTACCCTTTATCGTTAATCTTCCATTTGTCACTTTCATTTGATACTTATAATCACAAAAACAAAACGTAAATTTATTTTGCACAAGAAATTTCCATGGATAGGGGAGGGATAAGTAGGGTACAAAAGAAAATGTATTCAGTGTTATTTCGGCTAAACACGTAAGGACGTTTCAAACGCATTGAAATCTTTGAGAAATTTTGCGACCCTTCGTTCATTTTCTGAAAAATTAGACCCACAGTCTGTAGTTTTGCAGCTTTGGCCATTTTAAGAAGTATGTAGCCAGTTCTTTGGCTCATTTCTGAAAACGCACTACTATGAGCACATTAAACATACCAGTAAAACTTTAGCGGAATCCAACGGTGACTATTACACTCTGAAAACACCTATGCTACGGCTAACTACAGGATACTTCATCCTGACCCACATATTTATTTCCCACTTTTGAAAACCTTCAAATATTTGTCAACGTCACTGTGCGGCTAGGTCGTTGACCTACTTTTGACATGGTCTCGAACAACCCTCAAGAGGTAATTTATTGATCACTGCCAATTCGTTTGGGGTAATATTGACGTAACGCCTTCATCTTAACGTGATAATTGAATCGAAAATACAATCTCTCTCTAGATTTTTTTTCCTTTACCCTTTCGTCTTTAGTCACTCGGAATGTTTGACTTTCTCATTCCCCTCAGAAAGTTTGATTTTTTTGTGTGTGTCTGTGTCTTCTTCTTTTCCTCTTCTTCCCTTTTTCTTTTTGTCGATAAAAGTTATTCTTATCAAGTATTCCGTCCTTTAGTTTCTTCCTCTTTTTACCTACAAAAAAAAAAGGTATTTGCAATAAAAGCAACAAAAAAATCCTTTCCAAGCGGAGAGGGAAGATCAATTTTCGGTTGGAAAGCCTCTTACAGTCCCCTCGGTGTTATGGACGTAAAGTTGGAATAAGAAAATCAATTTGTTTCAAGAAAATACAGTATCAGTTGATTTAGGCCAAAGAAGCAGTCTCTGCCTAAACCCAAGGTGCGAGATGAATTTTTATGAGGTATTCGTTACACGATGCTGTGCCTTTTATTCTTTCTCTATCTATCTCTCTATCTCTACACCTATTTTCTGGTCTTTTCTTCGTAAAATTGAGGTTTCTCGTCCAACATCTCTCCGGAACAGTTTTTCCTCTGCAATTTTGAATCTCTGATGTAACATGACGAGACATACCGTCGGCGGCACAAGATGAATGAACATGACGGGAATTCAGACTCATGAATTTAGAATCGAAAAAAAAAAAAAAAATAGGCAGTCTTTCAATGAATGTGAGGATTTTCATAACTCTACTTCATAATCTGTTCATTAAAGGAGAATATGTAGTCGTTACGTACATCTCACGTAACAGTTTTTTTTTTTCCTTTTCGAAGTCGAATATAAACATATTTCCTTCACAGATTTATTGCAAACAAACTAAATAATCTGTCAATGGCAAATTCAGTCAGAAAGTGCCCCAGATGATGGAAAAAAACGTTTCTTTTTTTTATTTTTACTTATGTTGACGTCCCACGGGTAATATTCATGAGGAAGCGACGATCTATGCCTCTACTTAGCTTTCCGGGTGTAATGCTGTTAGTGTGAGGTCACCAATATTTACCTGCAGAGTTTAGGCCCGGGGTATAACGTCTTCCATATCGATGAGTGGTTTGTGAAATTTATGAATCCAAGCGATTTGTTGGAGGATCTCATATTCAGTTCAGATAGGGGAGGGAGGGGGGAGAGGCAGGGAAAGATACATTGCAATGTAAACAAGGGGGCGATGATAAGCACCTGGAGAGTTGACCCCCAAATCCCGGAGAGGGCGTAGCGTGGAAGGCTCTGGCATGAAGTATGGTCTACTTTTTCACTGAGGACTTTCCGTTCTAGTAAATAGAAACAGAACTTTTTCCCCTCACTGTAGAATTCGCATTGATGGAAAATAGATGGCAACCTTACGAAATGCAATGTAGTTCGGTGCCATTTTATAACGTTGACGAACGACACTCCAGGATTCCACAATTAAGTTCTCAAACTTGGTAACTACGATCATTTTTGAGCCACGATGGCATGTCAATATGTCTGTCTGTCTTGTATATTTTTGTCTTTCTCTCTCTCTGTCTGTCTGTCTATTTGTATTACACATAAACGTACAGTTCTAGGTCCGTCATCAATGGGTGTTCAATCAAGCACCGTTCTATTTTGACATGTCACAAAAAAATAACCCCGGTACGTCTGACATGGAAATGTACACGTAATGTGTGACACACCAATTCAAACCTGTCAACCCTTGCACATGCACCTGTTAAGTCTAATTCACCCCAATACCCAATCCACTGTAACGTACCCCCAAACCCAGCTGCTCTAATTCAGTTTCATATATGGACTCTGCTATACTCAAGGAGCCTTCCAAATGCAGTAGCTGGAGTTACGTTACTCACACTATACCTTGTAGCTCATCTACCGACGATCCCTTTGACTATAATGGACTATAATGAATCATCTTTGCGCGCATTTGGGTCAGGTTTTACTCCTCGTTTTTTTTCCCCGGGATACCTGTCACTTCATACAAGTGCTTACGCAATTCTGACATAACACGACACATTTTCGCCCTTACTCTGTCATATCAACTTGAAGTGAGAATTCACTTACGGTCATGTTCCTGGTAAACATATACTATGCCCTCAACAAAAAATGAATGAATGAATTTAAAATGAGTCTAGAGTGAAAACGACTCAACCTACGGAGGAAGACTGCTTCCGAGTGATCATTTTGTAATTCCCTCGCGACGACGAAAGATTGAAGGAGGGGGGGGGGTGGGGGCTGACACCATAAGTGCTCTAAATAAATTCCCTTGAGTCGATAGATTGGTACTTATACGCGAAGACAGTCACGTCAGATTTGATATCGTATTTAAAATCTTCCGTATATATATATATATATATATATATATATATATATATATATATATATATATATATATATATATATATATATATATATCTCCCATCCCAAATCCCCACCCTTACTCCCACCTGCAATCGGTCACGTGACAAGTTGAAACTAAGGACGGAGGTGAACCATTTTTGAATTCCACAGATAATATATATATTCGGAAATATTTCATCGTAATTTAGAGTTATCGTTATCTATGTTGATGATGACACACGAAAAAAAAAATATTGCTTGCCGCAAGGTATATTAAAAGACGGTAGTACTTCATTTAATGAGGTCACGGTGTCCCACGTAAAGATAATATCTTCTAAACGTTATAAGTTTTAGCTGCAGTGAAAAAAAATTGTGATATTTTCCTAGAATTTTAGCATCCTAAAAAGGGAAAAGTCTCCCAAAATTTACTGAAAAAAACTCAGGCAAAACTGTTTTTAATGATCATAGACCCGTACCCAATTCAGACGAGGGGGGCTGAACAAAATAGAAATAGGGTCGGATCAGCAGGCACATGTGTAAATGGTTGTAAGTTCCCCCCCCCCCCCTTAAGATTCAAGGGGGTTACTGTTTGACGCCCTTGGTCTTTCAAATGAGCAAGGAGCAATCACCATCCAATTATTTAGAGTAAAGTTTCGATCCTAAAACAGAATCTTCGTCAGAGTACAGAAGTGACCAGGCTAACATCGAAACGACACTTTCACTGTCAATTCAACGTTACATACTTTTCTGAACATATTTTGAAATGCTACATAAGAGCACACGTTTATTCGACGGTTGAAAACTTTGCAAAAGAAAGTTCTCCTGGTTGGCCAGAGACACACTGTACATAATGATGTAAAGTTCGCGCGTTCCACTTCAGCCCTTCAAATGCAAACCGTACGCTCTAAAAAAAACCTTTAGAGTGAAAAATCATTCTTTAAGAGTGAAATTAGGAATGACGCTTTATTAAGAAAACATTCCTCTCGTAAATGAGTCATTCTCACTCTTTAAAGTTAATATTCAGTCTTAATTTCGCTCTTTGATTTTTTACTGTCTTTTTAAGTTGTTTCTTTTTCTTCTTCTTTTTCATCAGGCTAGAGTAATTCTGTGCTCATACTGTTTTCTCCTGTCTGGATCTATCCGGAGGATGACTGTGCCTACAGTTTAATCGAAAGAAAAAAAAAATGATGTTTTTTTTTTCCTGTTCGCAGCTACCTAGCATAATAAGCCCTTTAAAAAGTGACATAAGTTTTCTCATATGTGACAAGGGGAAAAAAGTTGGCCTTTCGGTTCGATGAATTACATGCTCTTCGTAAGAGTGAAACAACGGGCCACGGTGACTATTTTGTAACTGTGGATTCCGTCATATTTTAGGCAACCACGCGACCACATTGTGTCAAATATACCAATATTGACACAAACAATTTGAGTCAAAAAGGAAGAATAATATTCAAAGTTTACTTTCGTAACATGGTCTAATCTAATCTGGCAAGGATCATTATTCTCTTCCGTGATTCCTACTAAACGTATCGACACGGCCCAGCTGTTAACCTGTTAAAAGTGCATCCCAGTTCGCAATATATGCACCGGAGAGCTATGTCATGCAAAATCAATCTTTGTTATAATTCCTCAATCTAAGCAGCACCATCCTCCCGGAAAGTATTCTCAACATCGTTTTGCACTTACCCAATTGTCTTTGCGGCCTATTAATAAAAAAGGACACACGTTTCACCCTGGCGCGTTAATGTTAATCTCCCTCCCCCCCCCCCCCTCTTCTCTGCCTAGGCTTCTAAGGCTGTAGACCTATATCTAATGATGGAACCTATGTTGTTTTATTTTAAAATGTTTCTTCCCTACTTTTCAATTATTCAATTTCATAGGCCGAGTATAAAGAGGAAATTAAATTCTCAAACATCTTTTAAAGGGCGCCCGGGTGCAGTTGCCCTTCCGTAATCTCGCTCCTATGAAAAGTAATTAACCCTTCCAATATCACGGGTTTAGAAAAGAAAAGAAAGAACGGATGAAAAGGCCATACACGGCCTCAGAAGGTTCGCTAAAAATCAATGAACTTTACTGACCGTAATTCTTCAAATGCCCCCCAGGTACAGATGAGTACTTCTATGCAGGTTTATGAAGTCAGTGTATACTATAAAGTGTAATGAACCTACATAACGTCATGCCCTAGTTACTGCTTCGAGGCTTTCATTTTGTAAGCAGTCTTGCCGTACACTCGAATACTCAAGTACCTGTTCTGCGAAAGGTGAGGCCATCTCGATTGTCGAGAAACGAAGCGATGAAGTGTGCGTTGGGGGGCCAGTACGAGGCTGTGAGCTTACGGAGGCCCATTCGTGTCACTTTTCATCCTTTAATTGAATATGACTAAGAAGATGTGGAAATATGACTTTTAGTTCATTACACTTCGGCCATTGTTTATTATAAGATACTCTCTGACAGTTACATTTTTGGGGGGAGGGGGGTGGGGGTTATTCTGTTTTCGAAGAAAATCCGTTTGGAACAATTTTCATGTCTTTTGTATCTACCTGACGATTAACAGGATGCAAAAAACAGCCCACCTTTGCAACGAAAACTGGTTTACTTTTACCTAGTATAAGTACACAATGTGTGTTAGAAAAAGGTTAGAACTACCAACTGTGTGAGCGTCATGTTAACTTGTGGGATTACAGATCACCTAACCATTCAAGTCCCCCGCCCCCCTCACACTACGTCACCACCCCCACCATCACCCCCACCGTGATCGATTCCGGTAATGTTCTCCTCAATTGAAGTTCGGTCTCCAAATGGCTGCATTAAAGCTCAACAAAAGGATCATGGAATCTGGCAGCAAAAAGGACATTTTCTTTTTCAAAAATATGTCAGGACGATCCTGAAATATTTTTGAAAAAAAAAATCCTTCAGGTTTGACTGAGTTAATTAAAATTTATTGTTTCCCTGTTTCCTTTTACGTTGTTTGATAACAACTGAAAACAATCAGCGTTACATCACCGTTGAGATTGTTTGCGACAGTAAACGACCCCTCTCACCTTATTGGTCTAGTATCATCTCATCGGGAGTGTACCTTTATCGCTAAACGTTCAAACAACGAAAGTTCTCAGAAGTCTCTACTATTCCTTACGTTTTCAGCACCGTTAATTATTATTTCAGCTTTGACTTTCAATTGTTTGTAACTTTCCGAAAAGCGCTTGTAAAAAGCTTTGTTCCATTGTCGTGACTCCAGACTCCAGTGGAAGATTTGAGCTTACGACCCCCATTTTACAATGATATCGCTTTCGTTTGTACTTTTTCAGAAAATTACTTTGAGGTAAAAACTAAATTACACTCACTCGTTTTACCTCTAAAATTTGAATGTTTCGCTGAACTGAGCCTTCTACTACCGTTAGTTTTGAGTCTAGGTAAGAGGACAGTAACGCCGGCCATTGTAACGGTCATAACCAAAGTGATGTAAAATTTGGTTTGAATTGATTGCTGAGTGACTTCACCAGAAAATCACCCAAACGAATGTGAGAAAATTCCAACATGTACAATCTCTACACGAATAGACCTACACCTACAACACCATACATGAAAGGACACAGATACAGACACAGATATATATATATATATATATATATATATATATATATATATATATATATATATATATATATATACATATATATATACATATATATATATACATATATATATAATATATATATATATATATATATATATATATATATATATATATATATATATTATAAATTGGAGAGGTCCATACACTAATAATAAAGCTGAAAATAGCGATGAGTTGGGAATTCATGATAAATAAAATATATACTTTTAGTGAAACGGGTGTGTCCCTTAAGTCATTACATGTGCAGGATTACAGGATTACATTTCTTGCTAATCTAATAAATTTATAGTAATCCCCACGATGACAGAATGTCGGAACAATTGCCTTTCACATTTAAGTTCTTTATTTTACTTGGAATCCAGGTGCGATCTTTATATATTTACCATAAACAGTCTCTGTTTGACTTCGTTCACTGAAGCGTAGTGCTCCATCCACGTACCCCTCCATCCATTCAACTCCCATCCATCCATCCATCCATCCATCATCTATCCATCCATCCATCAATGTAACCGCCTATTCATCTATTCGTTCATTTATCCATCCAACCATTCATCCAGTCATCCGTACACCCACCCTTCTATCTGTCCATCCACAGATTCGCCTATTCATTCTCCCATCTATTCGATTACCTATCACCAAAACATCCATCCGTTCGACCATCTACTAACAATATACATCCATGGAATACGTATCCATCAATTCATTCATCTATCCATTCGCTTATTCAAACACATATCGCTCTGTTCATGCATCCATATAGTCAACTCATTCCTTCATCCATACATATTTACTCATAATCCATTTATCAATCCAAGCATTCATTGATCCATATGTTTATTCATTCAACCATTAATCAATTCACTGTAGTCATCCCTACAAACAGTTATCCATCTATTCATATGTCCATCCATTCATACACCCATCCTTCCATTCACAACATTCGTCCACACAAATATGTATCCATCCATTTCTAAATCTATTCATCCTTCCATCCATTTATTCATTCATTCATCTATTCATTCATAATTCATTCATCCATTGATCTATCTCTTCTATCACTCGTTAGCTAATCCCATTCATTTATTTTCCCACCCGTGTATTCAATTTAAGACAAAAAAAAACTGACATTTATTTATTTTTCTCTTTCACTGTATGTTGTTGCTGTTTAACCCAGGGCCACAGGGAAGAGCAACTTTATGTTGACTAGGCTACCCTGGTAAAATAAGATATAAATAAAAAATCATAATTTGACGACCAGGCAATTCCAAACTGTTCGTAATTATTTTTCAGATAATTTTTACCTATTCCTTTGGCGTGTTTCCATCTGTCTTTAATTTTGACTGAAAATCGAAGTCCTCAGATAGTTGAAAAAAGCAGACAACAATGTAGATTTATTAAAAGTAAATTAATAAATAAACGAATAAATAAATAAATCGCTCTGGGAACGACAACCAATATAAAAGAGAACTCGTTTTGAGCCCCTTTGGAAAAATCCTCAAACCCGTCTCAATCAAGTGAAATTTGTAATTCCATCCCT
Source organism: Stichopus chloronotus (assembly GCA_021234535.1). Taxonomy (NCBI): domain Eukaryota; kingdom Metazoa; phylum Echinodermata; class Holothuroidea; order Aspidochirotida; family Stichopodidae; genus Stichopus; species Stichopus chloronotus. Next base: position 10,541,949 of record SFZH01000008.1, read on the forward strand.
ATTTATCCGCTTATTCCATGACGAGCTTTAAAGTTTACGCCAGTTGTTTGAATCTCTTACAAGGTTGTCCCTCTGCATGTCTTATGTGTCTTCTTATACTCTCTAGTCTCACATACGTTCTCTCTACAACCTATCCAGGCCTATACCTCTATCACAGCCTCAGATGTATGTGACCTTTACTTCACCCTTCGGTTCTTTAAAACTCTTCTCTTCATTTCACCTAATATCTTTCCATTTTACACGTACGAGCTCCGTCAATCCGTCAAACTTGCTCATAAATTTGATTCTCTGGTCTTGATTAATCGAATCTCATCGCTGATTATACCAAAAGACGCATATAGATATCTCTTTCGAATAAATGAAGAGCCAAATGGCGACTCTGCCTCTGAAATTTGAAACTCCGACGTATCCTGTGTTTTTATTTCCAATGCCTACCCTTCTTGTCAATCATCATATTCCTTAAAGTACAGGTACGATATACTTCCCAATTCTCCCCAAATTTTTCTTTCCTATACTTCTCCTTTTCTAATTCTCGGTCTTCCCTATGTATTTTTTTTTTTGTCTTTGGTTTTTTTTTTTTATATATACCTATTTTCCATGTATATGTGTGTGCGTGTGTTTGTTTGTGTGTGCGCTTGTTCCCATAGGGCCATCGACCGCGAATCATCGTCCGATTGTATCTTTGAACGCCTGCGTGTACATTTGTTTTAATAGACTATTTCACAGATACACCGGAGATCAGGGAACAATACGCGATAGGTTATTCACCTTTTTTTTTTAGATTCCCAGAATGCCCCTTTTCTTCTTTTTTTTTTTTTTGTTGTTCCTCTACTTGAGGGACATGGACATGCACACATAATCGATATACAAGTGCGGTCAAAAATAGTTTTTAAGGTGTTATGGAAATTACAACCGGTACAGGTAGCCGATATTACACTTTTTTCTTTTTTTTTGTAGATCAAATATACGTAATTTTCAGAATAAGTTGATTTTGACGGGTTTGATGGAGCGCCCGGCGTTTTGTTGTGAAAGCGAAGGTTAGGCCATGGACAGATGGAAAGGTTGATTTGGTCGTACCCGGTAATCCGGGATTTTTTATATCAATACGTAGTAATTTTGTGATGATTTCATTTATTTTATTGGCCTTTGTTCTTGACAATTGGAAAATGATGTGTGATTATGTGAGGTGGCTGTGACGTGGAGTGGTTGGTATAGGTATCCCCACCAGCTTCTCCTCCCCACCCCTAAATAAAAAAAAAAACGCCGAACATTTTAAGTTTCCATTATCAATGTTTAAGATTGAAGGATTGAAGCGCTCGGGACCTCTCATGACAACAAAAGTGATGCTAAATGTATGTTCAGCCCTCTATCCGCCCCGCCCCCTACTATTTATCAAGTGCTTCAAAAATAAATGGAAGACATAATTCATACGATTCTTGTACCACCTCAGCCAATTTGATGCAGACTGTTTTTCATAGATAGATTCTTTTTTTCATTCATTGAGAAATTGTAGACATGTTATCCATTTTCAAGGGTACATGTAGCTCAGAACACCCTGGAAGTGACGTTTCCGACCATGTAGTGGGAGGGACTTATAAAACCGGAAAATTTTCTCGTGCACTCCGCGTCAATCAATCTCTTTTAAAACATTGGAATCTAGGCATAATGCGGGATCAGGGACCAATTCAAATTTCGATTGAGAAATTCCATCAAACAAGATGAATTTTTCAATGTATTTAACTGAATGATATCAATCTTAATGTTCCATATGCTCTTCGTCGGAATCTTTGGGGACAGTTGAGCTTTTTTAGATAGTCCTGTGGGAACTCAATACAGCCCCCCCCCCCACCCTCGGTCTTTTTTATCTTTTGTTTGTTCCGGAGCGCCTAAGAGGAGGCAATGGAGATGTGAGGCAAATGCAAGTAATACATGTGCTTGGGATAAAAACTGTTGGTGCTGTCTATTGGTCTATTGTACAAACTATAGCCCTCAAATGTGCAATGGTAATGTTGTAATTTTTGGGACCAGAATAATGTGTTGCTTATGACATCAACTTCTGTTAAGATGGACAAACAAGCAGATCAAGTTCCATCCCCCCCCCCCCCCTTCGAGGATACAGAGGACATGCGCAGTGCCGAGAATGTTAGATGTCATACTGGCTGAGTTTACGCCTCTGCCTCAGGCACGGTCATTGTTTACATTCGTATGTCTACATGATCAACCAGGCCCAAAGGGGGAGGGGCATTTCTGGGTCAGTCTCCCCACCCTTCCTCCATCCCTGCGCCTTTCCCTTCTGTGGGCATAGCCGGGCCCCTGTGCAAAAGCGCACTTTGAAATTTTGATATTTCTCTCAATCACTTAACACATAGAGTGGCAAAAGTTGCCCCAAATTCACAATCCCTACTGGAAGTGTATCAACACAGTGTGAATGGACGTGAAGTGGAAACGTAGGTCAACACTGTCACTATACGAAGAGGTATCCCATTTAACCAAAAGTTACACCTCCCCCCCCCCCTGTGAGCTTGGTTGCAAACCCCCTAGCCCCCTTCTTCCAAATGCTTTGCCAGTCCGGTTACGGGCTTGTGATCTACTAAGTAAGTTGACTTAACTGCAACAAAAAGGAAAAAAAAAACGAATATTCGATCGCCTCCATAATGTGCCTTTCACGACATTACGACTTCTTTATCCAATGAGAAGTGACTTTGCTGCACGAGTTATCGAAAGTAATGATCACCATCCCACAGTCCTGGTGTAGGAGGAACGTTACCATGACTTCTTTCCATTTTTCTTTTAAATATCAATTGACGACGTTCAATTGCTGATTTTTGTCCGCTACGGCCAACCATATACGTCGGGCAGGCGAAAAATCTGCCATTGTAATTTATATTGCCATAAAGACGCATATTGAATAAATGTTTAAGATTAAACATGTCCTAGAATAACGAAAGTGGCAACTGGACACAACACAGTGTCACCTGGAGGCTTTATGTGTTTACATGTAGACCTATCATGCATCAATCTGAGGAAATATATCCGATTCTGCTGAGATTCTTTGAAAGTGAAATAACGCTAAAACCGATTTGCCACATCAACCGAATGAACGAATTAAAATTAATATTATGATAGACTGGAGCATATGCGTTAACTCTGAGCAACAACTTTGTTTAACTTATCTCGCCTATCACCTCACCTCATCTATTCTTCACTCTGTCCGAACCCAAGAGACACGCCCCCTAACATTGCATAATCGTGAAACTGTCTCCTCTTGGCTTCAAGAATGAATGTTTAGTATACGCTTTCAACTTTCGACTACTCAGACAACTGGAGCGGGAGCACGACTGGAGCGGGTTCTTGGAGAAAATATCACCAACGGTTGGAGCAGTTACTGTGACACATACACACACACACACTCACCTTTGTTTTCCATTCATTCCGAGGACCTCATTGTGCTTTCTTTTGTTTTTTTCTTCCTCAACCCTAACCTTAACAATACACTGTCTATTGTTAATCTTGAGAGGACCGGAGAAATCTATTGAATTTTCTACAGAGGACCTAAAATCTATTGTTTCGGTCCTCGATTCCACCCGAAAACAAGGGCAAACACACAAACACACGCACGCACACACGCACACACACAGACATGTGTGCTCTTGGTTAGATACAAATCGCTTTAATTTCTCATATATGCCTCTTACGTCATATAAAAATCGAAGAGGAATGGAACATTGGTTCCACAAGTCTATTCCAGTTTTTGTTTACAGCAGAATTAAATGTCATTAAATGTATCTTCCTCAAAACGCCGTAACCATCTGAAGCCAGAAAATTCTGGGATCGATACCGGACTAGCGTCACAGAGTGCAAAATATACCGGTAGTGCCCCACAAGCGAAAGGAGTGAGCATGGTTATGTGCAATGTTGCTCCAAATAATGGGGGACTCCAAGAGAGAGAAAAACAGCTTTCGTCCGTTTGTGCAAGCACGCCCGTGAGCTAGTTTTTCCCCCCTTTTCCTTCGGATTCTATTATTTCTGCCGATCGAGCAGAAAAGTAGGGCAAAAGTTAACGTATTCATCCACGGAAGAAAGTAGGGCGTAAGTCACCAAACGTTCGACTAAACACTAGTTTCCAATGACCGTTCTATGACGTGAACCCACTCTCGAGGACCCTTATGCCTGTTTGTAGGATACTGCTTCGGTAAAGCCGGACTCAGCCAGTAGTTAAAAATTTCCAAGTCTAATTAAGTGTTTCCTCAGACAGACTTACCAAAAAGAATCTCTCGTAGGCCATCGAAGCCTTAGGCGGGGGAAAGAAGATCCAGCTAATTATTCCTTTTGCATTTCCGATAAGTAACTTTAATTGGGAATAAATAGGTGCTTGCCTTTTCGCTTCTCTTTTTTTATCTTTTTTTTCTGTCTTTTATTACTTTTTTTTTCAATTCTATGACATATTATAAGAATTCAATTGGTCTACTTTCCTATCTTTTTTTTTTTTCTTACATCGAGGTAGACTATAACCTTAAAACCTTAAAACAAGGGGGCGAATAACAGGTGTAAACGAGTTAGAGGTTATGTGAGTTTGTCACCCTTTTGGGTTCCGAGATGTAACCGAACGGTCATTGGCTTTGCCGATGTTTGAAGCAAAAAGTGTACTGGAAGATTATTCCGTTCCAAAAAGAAGATAAAGCTTTTTCTTTACTTCATTTTTTTTTTAATGTCAGTCCAAGGAAGGATTATAACTAAAGCTAACATGCTAGTCTAAAAAAAAGGCAAAGACATGACACAGCTGTCATGCCCTCAGCAATTTGCATCAATTTTTGTCAATTATCGAAGTTCATGATAGAAAAAGAAAAAAAAAATAAAGCAGAGATTTTTCTTTTAAATAAAAGATGCACGATTATGGAATACATTATAAACCGATCGATCTCATTTTTTGGTTTTTCTTTTGTCAGTGAACCCATCGATTATCGATCGTCGATAATCGGAAAACTAAAGTGACGAAAAAAAAAAATAAAAGCCCGTCTGCCAAAATCGTGTTTACATGTGACCCATCATCCAACAATTTCACCCACAGATAAAATCAATTCCCAATGAAAGACATTCACGTTAAAGTTTTGTCAGTTAAAAGAAGAAGAAGAAGAAAAAAAACAACAAATTTGCCGACATGCATGTCGTATATGAGGGCACACACACACACGGGGTACGAATGCATTGAGGTTTCGATGCATGGAACATTTTTTGTAATTTTTTTTTTCAGAATTTCTCGTTACTGCTGTGAAGTAACCCCGTAAGACCGTCAGCGGTATGCTTATAACTAAGGACAGATCAAATCGATGGTTTTTGTGGATAGTGATTTTTAGAACCTGTAAATGAAGTTTAAATTTCCCTGACAAATATTAACACTCAATCTTTGACAGTTCTCAAATAGCCTAGAGAGGCAAAAGTCATAACAAAGTTAGATCGTTAAAGAAGATACAAAATAATATTCTGACAAGACAAGAGCAAGTTGATGAATACTACAAAAAAAAGAAAATGAAAAAAAATCTTTATGTGATGGCCACTATGTTGTGATTTCACTTATAACTATGAAGAGTAATTCATGTGTTATTGATACTTCACACAGGTTGCACCAAAGGAAAGTTGTACTCAAAGGAGTTGGTTTCAGTTCTGTACCTGTGTTTCAGATGACCGGCATGCAGTCATTACATTTCTGAGCAGAGCTTTTATTAGTGGTCTTAAAGTTGATTGATCATAGTCCATAATCTAATTTATTTAAGTAAATGTAAACTTGTTAAAAATAAGGGATACTTGTCATTGTGATTGTAAACAGGGTGAAATTAGTCTAAATGAGGTAACTAGATTACAGAGCATAAAAGGAACTGGCAAGATTAGAAGGGTACTTCGAAACAAACTCCCTGATTTTAATCCATGAACAACTTTTATTCAGATTTCTTAGTCTGATCCCTAGAGAATTCCCTAGAGTGATATTTTGTTTATTTGTTTGTTTTGTTTGTATATCATTTATTTCAGTCATTTTGAAAACATTTACAAAATGATAATTTAAATGGAAAGTATATACAGAATTTGAAAAAGAAAAGAGACTGAGGAGTGTCTGTAAAAAGCACGAAGGAACTTGTAGACATAGACACTCCAGAAGAAAGAAATAATACCAGCAACTATGAGTGTAAATAACATTTAAATACGAAAGAAAGAATTAAAGAGACATAGAAGAATCACTGATAATTGGAAATGATATAACCGTTAAGGGCTTTCTTAAATGAATTCAATGAGCTTTGCTTAGTTATGCAAAATAGAAGGGAGTTCCAGAATTTGGTACCTATTTCTGTCATTCATTTAAAGGGAAATAGGGCGTTTAGAAAACTCCAACATGACATACAAAAGAAAATAGCAGTTATCATTATTAAACCATCCAGTTTCATCAATAAACTTCTACCAAAGCTTCATCTCTTCAAAACATGATGCATGTGATGAGTAATGGAAGATGCATCATTTGAATTTTGAACAGTTTGGGTGAACAAATTAGGTTGAGCTACAAATAACTGAATTTCTATCTGTGAGGAGCTCATTTCTTGAAAAGGAGGTTTCTGTCCTTCCTCATTTTAAATAATTTTTCATTGAACGTCGACAAACATTGGTTTCAAAAATATGGATGTTCTCTCTAAAACAAACGCCCTATTTCCCTTTAAATCAAGACAGGAGACAGATGTGTCGGGCTCATCTGTTACCTAATATTATGCGTCACTTGGTAGCCTACATATATCAGACGTCTACATCAGCACCGTACAAGAAAGTATAGGGAGTACATGTCGTTCGTGACAGGCATATGGTGTAACATATTAAGTCATTAACCGTTACGTCACAAGCAAAGGTTACCAGGATTGCCCTCCCTTGGTACATGGTCTCAACGATCAATTTCATTTAAAAACGTAAGTTTCATATCAATTTTAATGCTGAGAAAAAAAAAAAAATATCTTCCCTGTTTTGTTTTGAAATTGATTAAAAGAAAAGAACGCAGTTCGGCGAGGTACGTGACCAAATGACATTGTAAATTATAGATATTTCTGCCTTTCAATATAGTGTTGACTTACGGATAGTTATAAAACGTAGATTAAACCGAGATACTGCGATACTTGACTCTGTTTTCCAAAAAGTTTAAGCGGACATTCATTGACGCGATTCATGATTTACTGAGAAGAAATTTCATAGAGAGGAATCCACAGGCGAAACGAAAACTGCCGTAATCTCTTACCTAACTCACGAGTGTCACGAGGCGACCTGGATTCCGTTGCAACTGCCAGCTTTGTTTTCAATGGGATACTCGAAGAACGTAGGTCATACCTGTACATGAAAACGAGGACGAAGAAAAGAGCTCCCACGCATGACGTGACCTGCCATGTTATATGATCGGGAAAAGAGACCTAAGCTCTTAAAAAATGGAGTTGCATCAGTCGCGTGAAAAAAAAAAAATGTAAATGGCTCAAATATCGCTTTATTGCTTTATTCTTGCTTTTGTTAATTGATTTTTATTTTCATATGCATCTTTTCTTTATTTGATAATTAACTTATGCGAAAACAATTACCCATTGAACTGAAGTCCAAGTTGTTTTTTTTTTTTTAACTCATTGTTTTTAATTTCAGTCATTTTTATATTAAATGCGTTATAAACGTTAATAACAAATGTACATGATAAAACACGATACGAATACCGCAAACCTTCCTTACCGAACAGGAATATGAGCTCACTTTCAAAATGGCGCCTTTTTGGATTAGGTGTGGTTTGAAGGGTAACCAGATTCAAGGAAACAAAAACTCTTTTAGTACGAGACAAGAAAGATAAAGTGAAACAATAATATTAAAATTGAAACAATTTCTTTTCCGTATCGCATTGACGTTATTAAAGGTTCCCCTTTTCAAAAGTGATTTTCGTGATATTTATGGATCACCAACGTTCTTTGCGGACGGAATATTACTCTCACGTTTCATTCTTTTAATTTTTTCATCCATAGTTAATCTCTCTCTCTTCTTTGATGAGTATCATAGCTATACAAAATCACGCTCGCTTTCGTATTATAATTATGACATTTTACCTAACATTTCATCAAAAACGATAAAAAAAAAGTCTATCCGCGAATCCAGGGCTTCCACAGAAGCAGTTGCACAAATGTTGATTCATTCACTAAAAAAATAAGTAGGAAATTTGCATACGTATTCATATTTATCCCTGATAACGTATCCCCTCTTCTGTAAATCCTTACACGTATTTGTTCTCATACTGTTATTCCTCTTCGTGTGAGGAAACTGTAAGCTAATTTATCATGAAATATTACAATAATAAATCGCTTTCCTTTAATTTTATTATCCAACTGGTTTTGAGCTATTAATACATTTTATAGTGGCTACGAATGTTCTTCAAAGGACAATTGTAATGATGAAACTATTCTTTTAGGAAAATGCTTAGAACACTCATTCGCACCAAAGAACCAGCACAGCCTATAGTCTGCAGTATTGAGACTAATAAAGTGTTCATTGTCTTGCCTCGTGGTATGATACGTGACCAAAACTCTAATAGTGGCTTACTCTTACGTTTTTGACACCTACTTCGTACGTAAGAGGTTTTTTCTCTGAACTAACCAAAGGCAAATGCATCTGTTTGACACCAAAAATTAGGCATGGGGTTACGAAATGCATCTTCATAAGCTTAGTAGCCTTAGAAATACAACGGATCATTTTTGTCGCAACTTAGTTAGAACGGCATGCTGTAAATTGGCTGTTTTCGACACGATCAGCTTAGTAACCAAGACATGTATCACTTTTTGTAGCCACAAATAAAATGGAAAGCCGTGTTACGATTGGCGGGTCTTTGAATTGACGACTGAGGCATCAATGAATATTGATAAGCCGGTTGGTGAGTGGCGCCAAAAATTACATTCCTCTGAGATGGAATGTCAGCTAAGTTGATGGCTGACAAATTACAACGAGGATCAACTCATGTTTATCGGCGTCTCTTCTTTATGACCTGCTATTACGTAATAGTTTAGTAGCCGCGCCCAAAGTTCTTAAGAGAAGAAGGAAAAGATTTTCAAAAACAAGTGTTACAAATTAAAAAAAATAAATAAAAACAAAATCTCAACGAAAACCAGATATTATCAAACAGAAGAACATGGGAATAAGACTCGTTTCGTAATCGGAGCTGAATCGCTCACAATGTCTGCGAATCCCCCCGTATTTTCTTGAAAACATAATACGGGAAACAATAACTTTGCCCCCCCCCCCCAGACCTCGGTCCTGCCCTCATATGATACGAATGATATATTTTTTTGTGTACAGATGGGTTGAACTTATAAAAAGACAAACTTAAAGTTATTGGTGGTGGCGTATAAACCAGAAAATATACCAAGATTCACTCCAAATGTTGGTTTTGGAGGTGGCAACCGATGAACCAGGAACACTGTTCAAACGCCATTTTCATTTTACAGGTGGTGTGTTGAAAAGGTTAACTTGATAGGGGTGGCTCACGTTAAAGCTGAAAAATGAGTTATACTGGCAATCGCCTGGTCACCTTACCTTTATTCTTCGTCAGTGTTTCAGGGAAGAGAAAGTAAGGGAAAAGATTACCTGTCACAAAATCTGAAAAAGGAACTATGTGTTCATCTTCAAGATATCTGAATATGAACATTGTCACGAAATTTTGGTTGGCCCTACAAAATTCAAACTCTCCAAGAAAGCATAACAGTCGATCACCGTTAACTGAAATCAAACAGACCAATGGGAATGGATATGAATATTCATGTATGCACAAATGGAACTTAAAGACAACCAGAATGCGAGGCATTCACACTCGCGAATATGGACCGAATTGCAGATCTAAACGGACTGTGGCATCACTCAAGTAATGCACTGCGCTTTATTGCCTATGATAACCGTAGTACTAGTAGTCTAGGGACGTAAAAGGGGCACCAATATCCAATGAACTTACGATTGAAACGCGTACAAGGCTATATGCAGAATTCAGTCTACGACTACGACTAGGAGCACGACGAGTTCGTTCGCTAACTTAGACTCGAATCGAGTTATCCTTGCCTAGCAGTTACAACTTATGACATATTGGGCTAAGTTTCAGTAAACTTCTACTCGATCATGGCACGATACATACGAACGTTTGAAAAGACAGTAACCGAACGCTTATTACACCATTATCTCTAGGCCTAGTGTCAATGACAATTTTGAAGAAAAAGACAACACGGTCAGTCACGATAACACACATTTGCCAATCTTTTCTACCCTGCCTAGTGGAACTGGCAGTCGGGTGGGCACGTACAGTGTAGTGGTCCACGCGCATATGTATGCAACACGTACGACAGTATAGTAGCGCGGCACGCACACGAGCACATTATGAAGATAAATATGCAAAGTTTGACAGAACAGCTCGACGCGTTACCTGCTGTTGTCGTTCTTTTTATTGAGATATAAAACAAACCAGAGTGTTATCAAGCACTGTTAACCTCCTGGGTTGAAATATTAACAAGTGAATTTTAATATTACATTCCTCTATCAGAAAAAAATTGAATCCAAAGGCCGCTACAATCTATTTCAAACATTTCAAAATACCCACAGTGAAGAGTTGAGATTTTCATACGGAACAGCCATTCGCAAAACGGTGGAATGGGCTGTTATTCATGTTTTACAGTCGTTTTGTTGTGCAATCCCTCAAAAATGTTAGTGTTTACAACGTAATAGTCTACAAACTGTTCTAAAAAGCATACAGTATTTCTTATTTACCTTTAAAAGTTTCGTTTTAAGTAATTCCATTTGGTTAAATTGAAAGAATTTTCAGTGATACAAAGGAAAGACTGTCAAGAGGCTGAAACACGACTGCTATACTTCGCTATTCGCTCGTAAAAACTCATCACCCCAGACAGTTTCAATTCTCCCACCCACCTACCTCTAGTCCCTCCCTCAGCCTGTCTCAAATTCCTGCACATGTGTAATCAAAACAATGGATCCCTGTGTACGCTGTGTAATACGAGCTGCTCTGCATCTTTCGAATTTGCTGTCAATCTAAGAGAACTGTAACTTAGAACCAGTTGAGAATTTTGCTTTCCGGGAGGTAAAAATACAGCTTAGGGTGATGCAATACAGCCTTTAATCATTTTTTTTTTTCTGCAGGGGCTATGGCATTTTCCGCGGAATTGACTTTTCACTGACAAATTCTCATATTTCAGCTGTAACTGACGCACTGTTCAACATTGGGTAACTTTTCTGAATCAAAACCGTTGGTCGAACACACGGGACGTGGTCTAGCTGAGAGGACCGCACAGAATGACGTCGCAATGACGAAAGCGGATCATCTATGACGTAGCAATGTAATGAAAGATGACGAACGATGGACCAGGGGAGTCGTCCTGGATGGATTTCTAGTGAGGGTTATGATATTGATGGTGATGGTCGCCCCGCCAAAGTTTGACGTGCACCGTCATCTTATGACGTTGTCAAAATTATATTCGAGTTTACATATCACTGAGAACTTTGGTTCATGGTACAGATATTAGACTAGGAATCTGAATTTTGCATGGCAAATCCGACGTAGCCTCTATCGGCGGGAAAGAGCTGTAAACAAAAAAAAGTTGGTTTTGGCCTCGGACTGACGTTTCTTGCCAATCATGACTTTATGGCATAGTCAAAGAAATCACTACAGACACTTGAACCAGCCATATCCTCTTAAGGGTGTACAAACATGGGTGACACTCGGTTCACAAGCAGCTGTTCCTCCCATCCAATAGTACCTATCCAGCCTAGATCTGTGGACGCGACCGACGGCCACGAAAACGTGATGCTGTACCACACACTAAAGGTTATTCTATTGTCATTCCAGGAAACTACAATGTCAGACACTATCTATATCTGCTGCAGGGAATAGCCTACACTCAGTAGCCTAATGACACTTAACGCTCTTTGTGGTAACTTTTACCAACGCTAGGTTCAACTATCTTAGCAGTTAAATCTGTCCTTGATATATGAACAGAGAAATTATTTACCCGAATAATTTACTTGAACTGGTTGATAGACATTTTATTTGTCTGCTTCACACTAAACATACGCCTACCGAGTTCAAACAACAGATGCACAGTATACAGTGCCCGGGAACTTGCAGGTATCTGTGAACATCGTCACGTCAAATCCATGGACTCGAGCAGTAGAAGACTACTACCGTTACATTGTAACATAATTCGGATTAGACAAGAGTTCGCAATCACACAGTTGTCACGAGAACGTACTGTGTGCCAACTTGGTCTGAACAGTAGTAACATTCATCTAGTTATAGCTATACGTTGATCAGTTATCTTTCACTTAACGAATTAATCCTTATCAGCTAGTAGGACCACCTATAACCAGACGGTGAATGTAATTCATTTGTATTCATTGTACAAAATACATGAACATATCTTCCCCTGTCAAAAAATTGGAGAATTTTTATTAAACCTGCATCCTGATTTATGGCTTTGATTGCTGATAATCTAATACTTTGTCTTGGTACTTTATTCGCTTTCATCCCGAACATTACGGTGATTACGACCCAAAATTTTACTCCAACATCACAGCGACGTAACATACAGACAGATAGACAAACAGACATATAAGCAGGTAGACGTAGAGACAAACAGAGAGACGACAGTCAGACATACACGTTAAAAGAGAGACAGACATACAAACAAACAGGAAGACAACGGATGGCGCTTCTAATGTTTTCATTATTTTTTTGTCAATATTTGAAAACGAAAAGTCCAAACAAAAGTCCAAACTATGGCCTGCGTTTTCTCTTATCACATTTGTACTCCTTGTTAAACAACAGCTGTTGTGTTTAACAACAGGATTTGTAATAATACCCTAGTCGACCCTCGTGACGTCAATGTTTACGGTTGCATGCAAGAAAAATATTAATTACCAAAGACATAAAATATTAGAAAGAAGTTTTAGAGAAGGAAATTACTTCACAAAGTTTCTATTGTATTTTTCACATCAGATGCGTCTTACCAAAAAAAAAGTTGAAACACAATTCTTCTTTTAAAACAGTGTGAAATGACTAGTCCGGTGCAACGCCTTTTCAAATCTTTATGTAACATATAAAAAGATACTTTGCTACGTTTGCTGCCCTGTACATCAATGTCTTATGACTTCTTCTGGAAAGTGTTCGTCAGTTAATGTGAATATCAGCCAGCAGCGATAACTTAGCTAACCGGCTGCAGTTGCAAGTAATTGCATCGGGTACCAGGGTACCGACCGACGATAACAAGACAATGTTCTGAAATTGTGACCCGGATCCAGTGTCTCGTAAAGTCCATTATACGTGAATTGTGCTTCGGGTACCCGGATACCCGACCGACACGGAGCACCACACATTCATACGATTTCCCCTCGGTCCAGTGCAACACCAGAAACGCTCACGGGAGCGAGGCTTGAAATGTAGTGTAACCGCTTTGTCTGTATTAAATTTTCCAATTGTTGAAGGACTCGTAGAATTTCTACAGTCCGGATATAATTAACCCCCCCCCCCCCCGAAAACAAATCCGACCGACAGAAAATATACGCCAATCACATCTGTGGATTTTCTACGAGAATATAATGACCGGTGTATAATGACCGGTAAAGAACACACTAAGCATGTTGAACAGCCAGTTCTCACACGAGATATGATATATGTTTATGCCTTCTCGAGAGGAACATACCGTAACCATTTATGGTACATCCGGATATCACGGAAAGTTCTATTTTGCACAAAAGGTCTTCTCGAGACATGATTTTAGTACATTTTGTGTATTTTGTGAGGCCGGCTGAGAATATGCATGGAAACGGGTGTAGCAGTGCAGTTATTCTGCAGTGGATCGTCCATACCACAAGAAAAAACCAATAAATAAAATTCATTTTCTTCATTATGCAAGGTATTTTTTATGAAAACACCCCTTTCAGTGAATAAACTTGATAGTGGAACGTGTAGCCTACTTATTTCCTTTTCTCTCGAAGTACATCAGCAAAAGTTAAAGACTGGGACCATGACGCATCTCCGAGGATATGTATAATAACGAACCAAAGTCAAAGTTTCTCTTAAAGGTAAGTTGTATTCGACGCAATAAGCTACCACGCAAGTGTGGAGGAGCCCGTGGCCCAAGCCTATGTACAGATATATTGTACCCTCACGTCGTGCGCCCACTTACACAACAATTTTAGATCAATTTTGGATCCTTTTATTTTGAACAAGGTCGGTTCACTTGGGGGAAACCGTACGGTAGATTGCTCTTGGATGAAAAAAAAAAAAAACATGCTTATTTATTATTCCGCCAGGGAAGGAAGTCACTCCCTGAACTTCCGGCTCGCCAAGCGTCATTGGGCCATATGTCAACACAATGTCCACATGGCCACTACACGCGTCTTTCTATTCTAAAATATCTGCAAAAGACAACCCCCCCCCCCTTCTCCACACCGTCCCTCACCTCGTCACAGGGTTTTCCAAACATTGTCCACTACATCGTAACATGAACTAACGAGAAAAACATTTTAGAAGCTGCTAGTATCAATCACGCAGGAAAACCCACAGACAAATCGTATACTGCATTATTTTGCAATGTTTGCCTCTATGTATTTGCATTGACGCAATGCTGTAATATATTCCACCTAAACAAACGCAATATCTACTTTTAAAAAGCATTATGCTGAATGTATAATATAAAGTGGACTTTTTAACATGCTCTTAAACATTTTAAAACACATCAGAAAACGATTGAAGAAGATAATACAGTCAAAAATGTCAGTAAAACCTACGTTTGGACTTGAACCGTGTTTTGTCACTTTTCGAGTTACAGGGAAACACACACATACGCACACCCTCACACACACACATCGTACGACTGCCACGATCGAGAAAAGAAAAATCCATCGAGGGTCGCAGCACTTTACTGTAATTATCAATTCAACATTGGCCTTATGGCACAGATGAGTATAAAACCATTGGCATTTTAAAATAAATGCAGGTACAACTATAAAAAAAGAGAAAAAAGAAAGAAAGAATGAAACATACATATATATATTACCATAAAAAAGTACAGTGATTCGTAGCGCAGGAAAAAAAAAAACTCATATTGCACTATAACGAGGAAAGTTCGATTGAGGTTTTTTTTTTTTTCCTTCTTTACCATTGTGTAAGAATTAATTAATATTTACAAGTAGATTCTGTTTTTCATTCTTTGGACTTTTTCTTTTCGTTTAGGTTAGGTTAAATGCACTTTCTTTTAGATTTTTATAGAATCACTAGATCGCTTAGTGGCGTGACGCGTTTAATATTTAATATCAGTTTACGTCGGGTTTTTTTTTGTGACAGCGTTATGGCGTTATCCCCTATACGTATGTGTTGTTAATCGGAATATTGCGAGATAGCTGTTATTTTGCAGATACTTAAATGACGGTATGGTAACTGGAAAGCTCGAAAAGTCTGGTTGAATTTGGTCGACCTGCCAAAAAAAAAGTTTCATGAGAGTGAATTTATGCATTCCATTCATATTATTATTAAAGAACACGAATTGGGTTCACACTACATGTTAGTGTGGTCAGCATATTTGAAAAGGGGGTAACTTAAATGAGAAGGAGGTGGGTTATCATACCAGTAAATATTTTAGTGAGTGACGGCGGACGCGGGAGGGTGGCCTCGGTGGCTCAGCCTCTCCAATATAGAAGTGAGGGGCTATAGTTATATGAAGAGTGTCCCCCTCCCCCAGTACTTGCCAAGTCTTCCGAGAATGAATGAAAAGAGCAGGCCTAATCCAACGGCCTATTGCATAATCATAAGGTCCCTGTTTCGTACAGCCAATCCTCACATGATATATTACATGTTTAGAACTTCTCGAGGGGAACCTACCTTAACCATTACGGTATATCTGGCTATCACGTCATGTCCTATCATGAAGAAAAGATCTTCTCCAGATATGAATTTGCACATTATGGAAATTATGGAAAGACTAGGTGTGTTTGGCTGTGTGTTTGGCTGTCTCAAGGGTGGGTAAATACAGATTAGAACCCTCGGGAAAAGCCGTTTCCGACCATCTGGGGGGCTTGTTGCACACTCCGTGTCAACCGATAGTGGCGCTCCGCTAACATAGTCCTGCCGACATTCAGCCAACCTAAGATGTTTTCGTTCCGCCGGGCCTGATTTTAGTTCACGTATAAGACTCTGGAGTTACGGCATTGGATGGGATTTACAGATTTATCAAATATCCATGACTGATTGAATTGAAAACACCATGGAATCTGCTTAAGGTAGTTGTCCATGTTGGTCATGAATATTCGTGTCTTAGAGTAGTATCAACCCCACTTGTGCTCTTTTGTTGAAAGGACAGAATTGAAGGAGACGGGGAGGGGTGGTGGGATGTCATTGAAAGTGGTTGGTTGGTATTGCGGTCTTTTAACTGTCGAATTTATTTAATCGGTTTGGTTTTAGAAGACGGATAAGTGTGAATCCATTCAGTTTAGGCTACAACATTCACACGTACATACACACACCCACACACACACACAGATTTGCATTAGGTACAAAGTGAGGACTCCATTGTATATTCTTTTGTTGTACCTTCCTGGGCCATAACCTTGACAATAAACTCCCTATTGTTATTTTACTGAAGACTTGAGAATTCAATAGAATTCTCTCTGAGGACCTGAAATTCTTTTGTTTAGGTCCTCTGAAAGCACTACAATACAAAGCTCGCAAAAACACACACGCACACACATTAAAAAGAGAACCGGCGGATTCATAAACAGCACCGTATTGGATAATGTGCACAACAATATAAGGTTCAAGTTCAAATTTAACAATTAAAAAAATATGGGAAAATGAAAATGAAATATGGGAAAATTAAAATGAAATATGGGAAGATTAACATGAGAAATCACAAACATCATCTAATGAATCCGTGAACTTGCACCGTTGACCTCTGACATTTCACAACGATGACCTCTGACATTTCACAACGATGACCTCTGACATTTCACAACGATGACCTCTGACATTTCGCAACCCGCTCTGTTTCGAAGCCTAGTTCAAACATAGGATTCTGGTTCGGATTTAGGATTTCAAACATAAAAAAATTGAAAGAAATTGAAACACTTAGTTCACTCAATTTCATCATGTCCGTACAATGTTGTTTGGACAGGACAAGAACTATTAAACTAAGACGTTCATCTACATTTCTTTTTTCAAATAAAGAACGTTATTTACTGAATCAATGTATAGGTTTATTCTTGATTTTTTAGCAAATGTCCACCGGAAATTTCGTTCTTTAATATTAATCACATGTATCACCGTTTCGGTATTACACACTTGTATACAGTACACTAGCTTATAAACAAAGCGGAATTTGGAAACAACCAATGTTTGGCAGTAGGGGAGAACTCCAGATGCTCTTCCTTATTATGCAACGACCCTGACTCCGCCCATAATACGAATATTTATTTTTATTACATATTCATAATATAGACGGAGTTTGCAGCCACTTCGTAACGGAAAGCATGGAAAATTGCACTTTCTAGGCTTTTGCTTCACCCGTCATTTTAAACAGGAATTGATGAATCAAGCTTAAAATGTTTTATAAAGTCACCGTTCGTTAAACTCGCAGTGACGACGCAGTTCACTGCTGAAATACAAACGGCAATGAAGTAGGTTCATACTTTCAATCGGTACAGGGACCACTAAACGGCGTTCATTAAAGAAAAAACAAAGAGCAATTGCGACAATCAATATTTTTATGTTTTTGTGCAGTTTTTTTCTTCTTTAACGCGGTATGCCTTAAGACAGCATGCATGGAATGTTTCGGCTACCGTACACTGTTACCCACCGTCAATATGATATATATATTTTTTTGTTTATTTGAAGTAATGTTTGTTTTCTTTTATAAATACGTACGGACAATTCTTCACGTTCGTGAGACATCAATTTGAATACTAATTGAAAGGTTTATGTAACCATGCAGGACACGTACATTATGTAATGACATAAACGTAGATGGAAGCTAATACCCTCGGGACTTGTGACTATATTGACCCCCGGTAGCAGATATTTCGAGTCTCATTTATTTGAAATGATCGCTGCATTTGCTGTGCCCTAGTTCGGAAAACAGAGCGGCATTCGTTGGAGCTTTACAAATTTATGGTATCGAAAAACAAAATGAAGAAGAAGAAGAAAAAAAAAGCAAACAGAGGAAAAAAATATTTAATAACACTATCGATATTGTACTTTTAAAGACCTATTTTAAGGACTTTGTTTGAGTTATTCGAAATCTTCTTGTATTGATGTGATGTCACCGATGTCGTCATTATCATATACGGTAATTACCCGAAGTCGAGGGACTAAATTGCCGGTTTGCGTTGACTGTGCAGGTGCATAATTGATGACGATTTCCTCCTTAACTACACGATGTAAAAAAAACATATCCAAACATGAACGTGGTTAGAGGTAAATGATATGAATTAAATGGATGTCTGGTTCCATTGGTAAAGAACGTCATTGATACAGTCATACATTGGTAGATTAGATTTCTGGCATGACGTAATGCCTATTACTATCCTGCTAGATATATATGTGATAGGTCTCGTGACTCAAATATGGGGTAGTGTAAATGAGCGTTGCTGATCGTTAAAGGACTAATCTGATGCCCATGAAGATTTTTTTTTTAGGGTGGTGAACCGTGGCGAAGTGGGTGTATCTTACCTGTGAGGGAGGGGGAGGGGGTCTCAAGTGACGCCCACCATCACTAACACGCTCACTGGGTATGTAAGTAACGATGACCGTAACGTCTGTTAGCTGTTATTATTTTTGTCGGTGGCTGCCACCCGTTCACCATATTCGGTCATCAAGCGTTCTTACGACTGTCCCCCCTCCTAGGCACGTCCCCACTAGGGGGTGAGCAATGAAGAGAGGGTCAATATCAGCACGTGGGTGTAATGACGGTGTCGTGTGACCTGAAATGCACCATTCATGAATTTGTCGAGACTGCAAGATAAAAGAAAATTGACACTTCATTTGGCCAGCACTGGTCAACCAAGTTTCTCTTGCATTAGGTATAACCACGGAGCTGTGGTTTTCAGCTGAGACTTGATCTAACATAGTGACGTCGCCTGCGTTCCGCTCGGATGCTGAATCATGCCATAGGGTCGGACTACCGGATTTGCCCACTTGGAAACTGATACCCTGTGGTCCCATCGAATCAAGGTCCATGTGATAGTTTCAGCTACCGATTGACCCGAGTCTGATGCTGGGTTCACGGCTGATTGATAATATGAAGGTCTTGGACCTATGTTATCCTGGTCCACGGTATAGGGTCGAGTTTTCTTCCCATAGGAACCTCTCACTCAGTAGGACTGGGTCCGATGACTCCCACGCATGGTCCATGGCTTTCTATCCGTATGATCTCATGCATTCCTAATCATAATGGATGGGATAGTGAAAACCCGCTTGGTGTATGCAATCCACTTCTGCAGCTACCACAATCTCCAAGACAGGTGATTCACAAGTTACATGTAATGGGGAGGGCAGAAGAATTCTCAGTCATATTCTGTCGGGAGGACTAACAATTCCCCATTCAGATGGAGTCCTACTAAAACGGGAAGGGTCGAGGGTACCCCGGACACATGTACTTCTGATACAATGGCTTGTGCTGGAGGCCCACAGGTCACATGCAGCCCTGGCACAATGGGTCGGGCTGAGGATTCCCCAGTCACATGTGACACTGATACAATGGGGAGGAAGCTGAGAATGTCCCAGTCCCCCCTCAGTCCTGATACCAATGGGGAAGGCTGAGGACGTGCATTCACATTAATGATGATGTATACGTTGAGGGGGGGGGGGGGGGTTAGGGCTGGCTGAGGATATCATAGTGATAGCCAATCCTGTCACAGGAGAAATAAGAACTGAGGGTGATTCATTTTAATTTGCAGATTGCTCAGCCTGAACACTATAATTAAAAGTACACTGATCTCTCTTGTGTATTCAACCAGAGTCCATATGTAGCGATGTGACTAGGCGACATCCAAAAAAAAAAAAATTGCCAGGACTTTGGATGCATCCAGTCAGTCTTTAATTCCTTTTATCATCGAGGTCACAAGTTGTCGAAATGACCTCGTTTTCACGACGTCGGAATACATTTCACCGAAAGTTAATACTCGAACGTAGTTCGATTGATTACATTTCGGCTTTAATAATAGCCATGTTGCGTTTCATTTTTCGATCTATGTTTGTCATTTGGCAATCTTCGTCATTCTTCATGGTATTTTGTTTTTATTTTTTCTTTCTTTCTTTCTTTCTTCCTTTCTTTCTTTTTTCTTTCTTTCTTTCTGTCTCTCTTTCTTCCTTTTTTTTTGTTGTTTCTCTGTTTTGTTTCATCCTCCCCGAAAAGGTGTCAAATTCACCCAGTTCTCCAATTCTGTGGCCATCGAACGAGGTTTGAAAACATCGATTCTCAGACGGTGGCAGTTTCTGGACTTTTTGTTTTCATTTATTTGGAAATCCTTCTTTTGAGAAATGATACGACAAACTTGAATGGATACGACATGAATGCTCAGGTATCGGTTTCCATTTTCCTTTTTTTTTCCTCCATTTTTACATATTTCTTTTATTTTTGTCTGAAGTACAGTTCCAACTAGGTCGGGTCAGCTATCGACTAACGTGAATTTATCATTTTACTTGTGTTTGCTTCAACGGGATTTGCCTACTCGATATATCATATACCCTTCCGACGTGCGAGTGTGGGTGTGCATGGGGATGGGGTGTGGAAAACAGAGAGGAGAATGTACTAATTTCAATGATTCCTAGATGAAATTGTTCATAGATACTGATTTGACTCCCTGGAAAAAAAAGTGACCTATTTAATACGAATATGAAAATTTGCTACAACCGAAAACTTGGAAAGTTAAAAGTGACACACGGCAGCGTGGAATCGAATTACTGTGTACGAAGGAGGCCACGACCTTCTATCAGTATGAAAATATCAAATTTACCACACAAAAAGACATGCACCACAACAAAACACCTTGTATTGTTGTGGTGATGACCAGTGAGGGGGTGGGTAGGTAAAACAAGAACAAAAAGGGAACCGAAAATGATTCGTGGGTCTAGCTGCCACCAACAGAAAGTAAGAATTGAAAGTATAAAAGTCAGAATAGAATGATGCTGAAATCGTAGCCATGCTACCTAGAATGTAAGGGATAAAGGGCGTCATTTAACCCCCCACCCCTCTCCCCAGGAAAGACGCACCCAAGCCGCCACTGGGCAGGATAGTATGGAGCACATGCGTTTAAGATCATACCGTGCCGAAGCAATTTACTTTTTAATCTATTTATTAGTTACTACTTCTGTTACAATTGGGGAGATACAAGGTGTAAACATCTTAAAGAAAAAAAAGACGTTTTTTGTTTTTTAATCCATTTTGTTACCACATTTTTTCTTCGTCTTCACAGTTTTTTTTTCTTTGTTTTTTTTTTATATCACACTATTTTGAGTTTTATCTTTGAATTGGTGGAGACGAGTCATGGGAAATGATTTCGCATTTTGTTTTCTAATATTATGTTTGTTAGCACGAACAACTCACATATTGCTATATCGTTGTTGTTTTTTTTTTTTTTTTTTTTTCCAGCTGTGATGAAATCGTTGAAATCGATCACATCAGTGCGATGGATATTAACATGAACAACACATACTGACCTACTTTTGTGAAGCAACTTTTTTTAAGCATCGAGGTGGATATATTCGCTACACAAATCTATGCTGTTATTATTATTTATGACAAATTTTATTGGAAAGTTGTATTTTATTGTTACGATCGTAGCAACGTTGCTTATGTTTCGCGTCATTTACTTTTTTCATATAAAATATACGACTATAATCTATAATACTATATTTACCATTCGGCACTTCTTGGACAGAACTTTTTTTTTCTTTGCTTTCCCAGAGAAATAAAACGCAAAGCTGTATACGTGTTTATTTCTGTGTTCTTTCCCAGCGGCCTGGTATTTACATGTGTTATCCATCCACCGCGTCTAAGCCCAACAAATGTGTACAAGAGACATCGAATTACAGTGAATTTTGTGAAGGTTTGAGCAGAAAACTAACCAGAAATGTGGCTACACGTCGCAACCACTGGTACATATAAAGAAGAAATCAAGTCACTCCGATTTTTATTTTCCATTTTTAACTTGACTGGAGCAGGGTATGGATGGGGAGGAATGGGACACGCATGATGCCGTTGTGATAAGATTATCCTACACAGAACTCAAGTCAGTCACAACTGAATTAGAAACCGTTAGGGCCGATTTTTTTTCTTTTTCTTTTTTTTTTCGTCCATCGAAAACCATCTTGTTAAGCCTTTTATTGAAATTGATGATCTCAACTACAGTGGAGATCATCAGTGACGCAACTATAGATAGAGTGCAACTATACCAATCTCATTGGAACTTACGTCGAGATTCAAATAAAGTGCAAGAATAGGGATCATTATTCCTTGAAATGAATCACACCGCGGCTTTGTTTCTCTTAAACGAACCACCTGGTAGAAGTGAAAGGAAAAATGTAGTCAAGTGACTGATATTCAATATCCATCGTCCATTCCTGACGTCAACAAGTATGGTCATAGCCTATACTTACACAGTTGTGACACAGTCTGTTGTAAAAGAAAAAAATGCACAGTTGTGACATTCCTCGTTTTCAGAGTTACGTATAGTTGTGACAGCTCGGTGAATGCATTGTTACGTAGTTGTGACACACCGATAACCATATAGTTGTAACACAGATAGGATTACAAGGAAGGTTATACAGTTGTGACATAGTTCAATTATAAATATCTACCTTAGTTGTGGTATTGCTCGACATTAATTCATACCCTGGATACCGTCATATCCGTCGATATTAAACATGCCATGCGTAATAAGTGACACGCAATGTGGCACTCTCTATACGGCAAAGTCGTACGTGCACGCTTTACTTTGAGCATGCGTACTCTGCAACTCACTTTGTCATTTCCGGTGGCGATAAATCATGTCACAGAAGTCAAACCGCAAAGAGGCATCGTCGCGGAATTTTGTTACTGTTGTATTTAACGACCAATATTCTCGGCAAATGAAATCCATTGCTGCAAATTTACCTAAATAATTACATACCACCGACAGGCAATACCGGCCTGGTTGATTGGTGCGCACTGCTCCGTTTAAGTGCTTAAAAATGTAGTTGTCGTTCGGCCATTGACATTCTAATCTGGATCGTTGCTAGGGGCAACGAGCGTTCATTCACCTCTGTCCAATGAAGCAGGCTTTTATGAGCTGCACGGTGGAAAACCGTGACAACACTCTCGAATGATGAACGAAAAAAAAAAAAAAAAATGATGCCTTAGCGAATTGGAAAATCTACGGTGGTGTGTGATGTCCATTGCTATAAATCGACAGTCAAAGATGAAATTTCGTGCAGAAGGTATTTACATGCATTCTATGGAACTCATTTCAATACCCGTAAGTCAAGTTTTGTGAACTTGGTCAGAATCTGGTGAAGTGGGAAGAGAACTCATTCATTTGGCCGAACAGGTGATCATGCATGACAATGTTTTGTAGCATATAGTTGTTACGTTGTCCAATCCAATAGCTTTCCTTCAGTTTCCTATGATGGCACCGTCTTATTTAGCAGGGTATCTCGTTTTTTTTATCACTTTTGTTCAGCAACATTCACCGAGCACCCCATTGACAGAGTATTCATTTCTCATTTCAGTTTGCACACTATCCCACTTTGAGTCAGGGCGAATCCAAGGGGGGGGGGGGCAGTTGCCCCTCTATGACCAATTTGGCGCCCCCAAAATAAAGGAAAAATGCATCCCCCCGTCCTACAAAATTCAGTTAAACTACCACTTGCTTGCTGCTTATATTGGCAGGCATTTATCTCACATTTACTTGTCAAATTTACATCAAGCAATAGCATTGCCATTTGTGTGACTGTGTGCAAGTACGTGCGTCTAGATGAGATACGTACTACACACTACGTGCATGTTAGGTTTCTTTCAACGCGTGACACATAAGATATTCTGCACATACAGACTTACGTAGTGTTGCATAAGCCCTCTGCGACAGTGATCACGATGTGCACGAGCCATATTTTTTTTTAATGCAAAGCAGACCGTTCAAAATTGTCTTCCTATCTGCACTACAGTAAAAATATTACGCTCGTGCGCACCGTGATTAGTGATCACCGACCCAATGGAACGCTGCATTATAATAGCCCTCAATCAGTTCCTATTACATACGCTCCGTATAGACTACGCTCCGAATACTGTACCTTGCACATAGGGCTCATTATTGTGTTAAAAATAGACAGCATACATTATTGTATTAGTCAGATATGCTGGCGCCCCCCTTTTCAAACTGCCCCCCCCCCCCCCATGAGCTAGAGGCTGGATCCGCCCTTGACTTTGAGTACGATATCCCTCACACATAGGTCCTATCCCTATACATAGGTCTATCCCTCACACATAGTCCTATCCCTATGCATAGGTCTATCCCTCACACATAGGTCCTATCCCTATACATAGGGCTATCCCTCACACATAGGTCCTATCCCTATACATAGGTCTATCCCTCACACATAGTCCTATTTTTTCTCCAACCTACATCTCTTTCGGTAACAAGAACCTAATCATTTAAATACTCGCATTTCTTACAGTGACCACGTGTTGTATAGCTCACTTATGTCATAGCTTCACATGCATGCCAGTGTTCAAACTTGAGTTCCAGATTTTAGCCAGTGGGGTACTACTCCCATGGACTCGGACCGTTGGGGCCCAACAAACCTGGTTCTTTTCTCCATTGACGCACAAAGATATGAGTAGTGTAACTTTTT
This sequence comes from Stichopus chloronotus, assembly GCA_021234535.1. Lineage (NCBI taxonomy): Eukaryota > Metazoa > Echinodermata > Holothuroidea > Aspidochirotida > Stichopodidae > Stichopus > Stichopus chloronotus. The sequence continues at coordinate 10,566,868 of SFZH01000008.1, forward strand.
TTTCGGTAACTCTGTTACAGTTTCTCGTCCACACAACTAGAATGATCGAGACACCGAATTTATCGATCTGTGGCATATATAGTTACAAAGAATTTATAAGGCTATGTTGATGGTACTGTTCCGTCTGAAATTTCTCGTGATGAATTCAAGCATTGAAAAAAAACTGTAAACGGAAATTAAAATGTTCTAAGTCAAGAAGACCCCTTGAATTGATTCTGCATAATTTCTTGGATCTCACGATATTGAACCTTTTGGCCCAGGAACAGGGAAGCCACAGGCTCACCGTCACGCTGATTCTAGCATAGGTGGCTGCCACAATATGTGTGTAACTTAACTAACACACACTGTGAAAGTATATCTTGCCTTTGAGACAATCGGTAGTATCCTTACTCAAAACGTTTTACGTCAGCAAAAAACCTCACCACAATACCTCACCAAAATACCTCATCACTATCAACTCATCACAATACCTCACCACAATACCTCGTCACAATTACCTCGTCACAATCCCTCACCACACTACCTCATCACGATACACTATCACAATACCTCCTCACATTACCTCATCACAAGTTATGTCATCACAATACCTCATCACAGTACCTTACCACAATACCTCATCACAATGCATTAGACAATGTACCAATGTATGGGCGGATTCGTAATTTGCAAGGATAGTCAGAGATGTCAAAAGCACAAAAGAAATTTTTCTATGTAATTTTTGTTAATAAACGATTTTCTTAATATTCCTACGCATCAGTTTTGCAAGTAAGTTTGGCGACCCATATGCAACCCTAAATTCTCGTTAATTAAGATGATAATGATGAAGACGTTTGATCAAATCTCCTGAGACAAAAGAAGACAATGGGTCGAACTGTTACGAAATAAGAGTAATTTCGAGTCTAATATATATCAACAACAACATAACAGAAGTCCCGTTTATGATGACAGTGACGGCCATTAAGCGCTTCCATAGTATTGTCGTCAACTTTTTACTTTTTTTTTTTTTTTGGCAAGCACGTCCATTGTTGACAAAATTTACCCTTACGGCAACCTAACGCTACCATCCTTGTGATCCCGCAGTTACACTTAAGAAGAAGATTAATACCAGCTTCTTCAGTTTCACCTTACATGCGGATTAATACACCTTGCTACGAATCTCCAAGCTTGTTGCCCTATTTTCTTTGAAAGTTTTACTCTTTTTCCCCTCTTAATTTTTCTTCTTCTACCTTTTTTTTATCCATTACTTTTTTTTTAAGGGCATCTTAAAAAATTAAACTAAGCACCAAGTAGACCTTTAATAAGAAGTATTGGCAAAGAAACATAAATCAAGGAAACTATGTAAACTCTGATATGTTACATTATTTATGTGAAGATAATACTTTATACAGATATATATACACGGCACATGTGGCTGACGTAGGCTGGCTCTCACGCACTCAGCCTCGAGTAAAAAGCGATTTGGATTTACCTGAAGCAGATGAAGAAAGAAAAAAAGCAGCCTCCGTCGAGTGATAGACACCGTACAAGGTCATTGTCCTCGAACGAAACAAATTGTATCCCTCGCGGTATGAGAAAAGCATAACAATAATTAATACGTTACGTCATTTTTTTACGACTGTGCGTGTAACGCGCAGGTGATGAATCGACTGATCAGTGAGAGGAGGTATTGATAAATTCAGAGATTGGTTCATCACAAAATTTTATTTTAATCATTTATTATTTATTTTCTTCCATGTGAATATGTAGTTGCTGAGAAGGATTATGAGACCAAAATCACATTATGCGAATTTAAAATCGGAGAACCGTTAGGTAAGAACGAAAAGTTGCGTTCACTGATTTGCAAAATAAAACAGATATTTCGTGAACAAAAAAAAAACAAACAAACAAACAAAAAGAGAAATCGCCGGAAAAAAAAAACAATCGAAACAGTTCAGTTTGATTCCATTGTTTGAAGTGACCACGTGATGTCTTGAATAGCGGTCACAATGTGATAGTCGTTCCATTGTCAACATGGAAGGCCTGCATGATCCGACTTGACAACTTAACTTACAGCTGCTGGCATTTTGAAGGTCAATTCGTTCGCAGAAGCCGCATTTATTCTTCCATCAGTCTGAATACATTCGAAGTCTGGGGAGAGACATAGGACGGGGAGGTGTAGGCTATTTTACTTCCACTTGTAACATCCAAGATGTGATTTATGTTCTTCCTTCTATCTATATCAAAATGTCCTTTCTTCTATCTATCCTTTCGTCGCATAAGCCAGACCTCCTCCCATCTCCCGCCCGCATCTCATTTAACAGTAGTGAAAAAGTATTTTTCCAGATACGGCTGAAAATGGTAAGTTGCTACTAGCGGTTTAGTACATACATAGTCTAGTATGATGATTGTGAAATTACATCTATTACTACATTGTTAAATGTGCCTGACTCTCCCTAACCGTGCATCGTAATATGATGATTAAGTTACTGGAAATTAATATTCCTACTTTTGTTTCTTTCATATTTCTTGTTTCTTCTTTTTTGCTAAAACTAGGGGGGGGGGGGAGATGGATAGTGATGTCACCGGCGAAGCTGATCATTTGAGAAATTCAAGTCCCTTGGAGGTACGTTCAAAGCCAATGTCGAATCTATTTTTTCTTTTTTTTGGGGGGGGGGGGCAAAAATTCCCAGCAGTGCTAGCACTAGTACAAGTCGCAAAAACGTTACAAATCATGACACGTTACAATGCAAATTTTATGGGGCTTCGTGAAAGATAAGAAAGCAATGACATGATACCAACAGCCATAGAAATAATGACACGGCCAAAACGAATATTAAGGAAGAGCCGATCCAGCTCCAACAACCCTTTCATCATAATGGGGGGGGGGGGGGCACGAAGGATACTGAGGCAAAGGTGCTGGTTCATCTTGTTCAGGCTCTTCACAAAGACGAATTTGCGGTATAGAATACTGGTGGCGCATGACTGAACCGGCTTCTTCGAAGCGTTCAAGAAATTAAATTTTATGTCTGTCTGTCTGTCTGTCTGTCCGTTTGTTACTTACAAAACGAAAGTTAATGTGCGAATGGATTAATTTTTGTTTGCTTGTTGTTATTACTTTTCTTTTTCCCCAGTTTTTGTTTCGAGGGAGTTAATTTTTTTTTGGGGGGGGGGGGGTAATTATTTGCATCGTCTCGTCGGTCGTATAAGAAAGAACGAAATAGATGAGAAATTAGTAGAAAGGGTTAGAAGATGAAGAGGAAAACAATGGAGGAGGGGCGCAGAGGAACGGGGGAGAGGGAGAATCATCCAGAAGAGAATAGGCTATATGAATATAACCTCACTCCCCCCCCCCCCCCCACACACACACCTATATGTACACTGAACACGATAATAGTGCGTTGCTAACACTGAAGACCATAATAATATTGTTAGGGCCCAAAATTAACGACAATTACAAAGGTTCCAGAATCACATGAAGTAAAGAGAGATAAGGAAGAAAACAGACGTTTAAATGCAAGCTCAGGCAGCTTTTATTCATCCCCCCACTGAGAAGACACATAGTAACACACGACAATCAACATATTGTTATGCAAATTAGAGGTATCCCAAGCGTCACTAGTTGACTGACAGTACCATTGTATAGTTTCAAATGGTCACCCTTACCTACACCCTGGTCATCCTTACCTACGAGCATAGTACCTACGATAATATAGTCCGTTGCGAACACCGAAGGTAACCCTGGTCACCCTTACACTATTGTGCCAAACACAATACGCGCTAATGGCGTGTTATTTAACGCAAAACACCATGGGATTACGCTGCTTAACACTTAACATGATAGTTGGATAATATGTTGTTTATAACACTGACTACGACAGTAACATTGTCATCATTTCACAAAGGATACGTTTTGGTTTGCACTTCATAAAAAGGCAAGCAGTTTTTCCACTGAGAATAAAGGCAACCTAGTTCCCTTATTCCTGTTTACCTGTACAACTTGTGAACATCCGCCTACGAAATATTGTCTCTTTTCCAACCTTACCCTTCTAGTCGACCCAAATTCTTCTCATCTTGGACTCACATGCACACGATCAATGTCTTCTTGCATGTTATATTAAAAATATTGAATAAAAGGAGGTGTCATAATGATAATTTGCCATGGAAGTAGCGAAAAATATGACGAGATATAAACCCTCTGTCTTTAAACAATGATCATACCAGTTCAAGATATAAATGAAAAGAAATGTTCTCGTACGATACAAAATAATATATAAAAAAAAATGCAAATGAAAAAAGAAATTGTCCCCAAAAGAAAATCTTTAAAAGGATGATTTTACACTATAAAGCCTGTTACATCTACAATATTGAGATTAACTAAAAAAAAAGATTTTATCGGTTTTTGCCAGTTTAATAAATATTCGATACACAGAGAGTTTTTTTTTTACAAAATTACGTAATCACACATGGGGAACTTAGGCTATTTGTCCCCTTTCAGTTGATATATTCGCACCATATGGCCAATTGCATCGCTCCCAGCAAACACTGAGGTTCACTGCCGGTTGCGGGAAGAACTTTTACGTTCATAGTTGTCGGTTCGACGATACTGTACATAAATTCGACACATTGATGGCAGTGAAAGATTACGACGCAGTAGGAATATACTATGCCTCCAGTTTTCGGCACTGTTTTGTTTTTCACAATATGTTTTCATGTGATTTTCACATAGTGTGCTATCACTGAACCTACATTTACATTTCCCTATTTTGAAAAAAAGGTGAAAGTACTTTGCGTGATTTGTAAAGATCTATGTAAACCAATCTATAACATGTGAAATAGATATTCTTTTCTTCTTTTTTTCATTATCTTTTATGGGCTTTTCATATTCTCGTCAAAACCGTTCTATAAAGCGATCTCGACAATAACCGACGTCAATGTGTTTGAATTTATAAAACTGCTAGACATTAACAATTTTTTTGCCCCTTTCTTTGTACTTTTATTGAATTGAACGTTGAAGACGGTAATTATTTATTAATCAAAGATTCTGTTGATATTTCAATTGCTATTAAGGGTTATTATGATTTGCACTTTTTCTTTTGAATTAGTTGGCAAACGCAACTATTTTCCACCTTTCTCCTTTTCTGTTTTATTTTTTTCTTTCAACTTAGTCTCTCTTTTATTTTACTGAACATTATTTTAGAAGTCGGTACGCCGTAGCAACTGGTGTGTATCGAGGGCACGTGGCATGGACCACGTATCACAAACGTAATAGCACAAAGAAAAAACTGACGATAATGATAACAGCAAGGTAATCATTGGAAGTTCATATCTTATTTCCAACAAACATTGATTGCGAATAATAGGAAAACTAGGTTCTGGTAACACTGGGTGATAAAAAGTGCAAAACAGAAAGGGAGGATTTTTTTTTCTGGAAGGGGGGGGGGGAGGTAGAGAAGGGGTGGTTACCAGCGGGGTAGGAGGACATTTTATGAATAAGTATTTATTTTGTCACTTCAACTTTATCGACTTACTCCTTCCTTTCGCTTGGCAACTTTCTTTTTTTTTCTCCTTTGATAAATCTGACATATTTCGATGTTGTTGAGGAAATTCAGCGGTTGGCTAAACGGTTGCTAAGGAAGTTTCCGAATAAAAAAAAAATAAGAAAAACACGTGGTGTATGCCTTCTAGATCAAAAAATGTTTCTCCTGAGAGGGATTTGTTCGGCAAATTGCGTCAACTAGAAACGAACAGACATGTGATGATAAAGAGAAGTCTAGAGAACTATATTTGAAATATTGGGGATATTTATTCTTCCGTTAGCCTATATCATCTCCCTAAAGAAACCCTGTGGTCATTCCTCTTCAATGGTATACAAAGAAATTGATTGATTCGTCTGTGTGCGCGTGGGTGCGTATAAGCGCGTGTGTGCGTGTGTTTTGTTTTTGATGTTTGTCTTTTCATTGGTTCCAAACAGATGACGCCGTTAAATTCGAAGACGATGTTTGGGAAGAGGATGAGTTCGCAGACGGTGGGTTCTTTTTCCCCACCCTATGTATTCTTGATGTATTCATTTATACTCTAATGGCATCTCGTGTTACGACCGATAACGAAATACGAACCGATGACGTAGTGAAAAAAAAATCAACCGATGATGCGAACCGAACCGATAACGGAGAAGCAGATTAACCAATGAAAATAAGCAATGTTAAAAACAACTAAAACGCCTTCATGTGACACAAGTAACAGATTTCGAGTAAAATACTGACTAAAACAAGATGTCTACAAATGTGTTTTGGTGAAGGTCAAAGGCCATTTGGGTCAACAGGGGTCAAATAGTAAAAACATGGTAGACACAATATTTCAAAAACACTTGGACAAGTAACATATTTCTAAGGTCTGTGTACCACATTGCGTTCAAAGCGATTAACAATAGTTTTGTGTTGTGTTGAGGATAAATGTTATTTGGAGTGAACTGTGGTCAAATTGTGAAAACCTAGTAAACATCTTATCTTAAAGAGACAAGCTTGAACAAGTCTCATATTTGACATGAAGGTGTACCGCAATGAGTACAACCCCCCCTTTTTTGGGGGGGGGTAAGGTCTAATGTCACTTAAAATCAACATTGTTAAATTGTGAAAATCCTGTACACACGATATCTCCAGACGGCAACTCGAGCAGATCTCATTTTTGGTATGAAGGTGCTCGACGGTAGGTAAAAAAAATCCTATAAGTGTTAATGGAGGCAAATAAAATGCCCTTTGCTCAACAGGGTTTAATTTGTGAAACGGTACGTATGGGATCTAAAGACATGGAGCTTAGACAAGTCAATGATTTAGTACGCATTTCTACATATAATGAATCACAATGTTTATCAGTCATAGGTCATCAGATGTCATTCTTTATATGGCTGCAGTTTCATATCAATCGGTGACATGATATGTTTCTGTAATATTACACACTAATATAACACACATCCTTGCCTCAGTATAGCATTTGCCAGATTCATAATGCTGTATCACTGGAACTACGATGCATTTGTGCGTTCTGGTTTTGTTACCTAATTGGGCTGGTTTGTCATTACTACATTATCGGTTAATTTTTACTAAGCGCACTATAGGTTACTGTGCACATCGGTACCGTATGTGTTTCCACTTGCCTACCCTATCGATTACATTATCAGTCGCTTTGCTATTTCGTTATCGGTTAGTTTTACATTATCGGTTAATTGTTTACTACATTACCGGTTGTGAAAGTATCACCATTTTTACTTCTTAGAAGATCCCTCTATTTGAATTTTCGTTGACGAAACGAATTCATCCACACTATGGTAATTTCCCCAACAGGTACGGTAACATGGCAAACACTATGATAATGTTCCAACATTCACGAACTGAATATAACACAAACATTACGGTATACATTAATGTCTCGAACAGGAACAGCCTTAACATAAACACTAAATGAGTTAGGTGCAAAGCGGCACTACGTTTGATGCTTTATTTGAATTGAATATATCACCAAAAATTCATAATTTTTAAGCAATGTTTTTCATTTTTTTCAATTTTATTTTCCATCTCAATGTTTTCTTTTTTTTTTAATTCGAGGAGAAATCTACCTGGGTGGGATTTTTCCTGTGTATAATTTTTGCTTACTTGGCCCTTTGTGGGTTGTACACAAAATGGTGCTACATTTGACGCTATTGAATTGGATGCCGTTTATCTTAAGGAATTCCTATTTTCTAAAAAATTTTTTTTTCTCAACTCTTTCTGGAGATTGTTTTCTGTTTTGAACGGAACTACAAATCGGACTGGGTCCACACGCCCTTCCCCCCCCCCCATCTTCCTCCCTTCTACGCCCTGCGCAATTAAACACTAACACCGCTCTGATGTTTAGAAGAAGTAGCAAGGCGATACTGATATCCAGAACAGCCTTAACGCTAAGACTATATGCCGATGTCCGGAGCCTGCCTAAACACGTTATGTCCAGAACAGGCAGTCTAAACAGAAACACTAAAGTGAAGTCTCGAACATTCACAACCTAAGTACATAGACTAAACTAACGTTACGTATGCATGTGTGACTTTTCGACTCAGCTTATTTTCATAGGTACTTATAAAACCCCAAACCCCTCCCCCTCCCCGCTACTCCCACACAGCCCGCCAGAGCTTCCATCTTTTAACCTTGGTCATCGCGTAAGTACTTCAACCTCGAACAAGAAATCAATTAAGAATTTTCCCCCAAATTTCCCCCTACACCGTTAACACGTGACTGCACTTTCTCTCAACGGCGATATACCGTACCGGTCTTTTGCCTCCTCTGACATTCCGGCATTCAATCAAACCGCTCAATATAAGAGAAATACAGATAAATGCCTGTGACCTTTTCTCCTTTTATCTTGTACTTTCCTCCTCCTTATTATTTGTGAGGAGTAGGTCTCTTTCATCTCCTTGCATATTTTTTTTTTTCTGTCCTTTTTTTTCTTCTTCTGTCCTTTTTTTTTCTTGTCCTTTTTTTTTTGTTTCGTACCTAGCGCATGGGTACTTACCACAAATAAAAGGGGAAAATTTATCGCCATTTCTCTGCATTAATCATAGAGTCCAAAGGTTCCCGCCGTGGGCGTTTAATTTTTTTTCTTCATCTTTCTTCCCTTCCTTTCATTCTTTCTTTCTTTCTACATGCTTATAGGAGGCAAACCTGCCTCGCCACATATGCGTCAAATTTGATGAAGTTCCTGCAAAATGAAGCGAGCACCTTTTTTTTGTATCCATAAATTCAGCACACAAATTCTGGTAGAAAGATCAAATTTGGTCAGCACAGTATGGATTCTGCTTAAATGGATTTTTTTTTATTCTTCATTTTGGTATACCAAAAAAAAAAAAAAAAAAAACGTTGGCCTAAAATAGGTAAATTTGTCGGCACTTCGACAAAGGCTATTACTGAATACCGCATCTTCATTTAGGGAACTTTCTACCATCGCTAAAACCAAGAACTTGTTTATATCATTTTCAAGTTTGTTGACATTTTGAAGAGGGATACATCTTCCACAGAAATAAATAAACAAATAAAAAGGTACATCAATTACAGGCAAAGAAAGAAGGAAAGTTTGCTGACACGGTGGATCTGAGCATTCAGTAATTACTTACAATATTCTGATTTATGGGAGGTCTTTAATCCTAAAAGTAGACCCCCCATATATATATAAATATATATATAAATATATGATAATGATCAAAACGATGATTATGTATATATAATTATGTATATATATGTGGGTGCGTGCGTGTGTGTGTATGCTATAACCCGGTAAGTCTCCTGGAGAATGAGAAATAGCTAAAGAAGATATATTAATATATCTACCACAAAAAGGGGGCACAAAAGTAAATCCTTTCATACATCAGTTTGTTGTCCCCGTTTATCGTTAACATTTTCGTCGACACTCTTATAATGACGTGAGTCAGGGAGAGAACCAGCCAGGTACAAAAGAAAAGGAGAATCGGCTGTTTTAATTTCGATGGCACATAGTCTAGGCGTATCGCCGGTGATTTCTGAAAGAAAAAAGTGCATGCCTAGCTTAAGGCTATAACGATACACGTAGCGGCAGTTAATTCTGCTTCAACAAAATCACGTAAGAAGAAAAGAAAAAAAAATGAGTAAAAGGAGAAGAAACAAGATAAGGAAGAAGTCAGAACTAAAATGCATAGTCCTAGAGAAGGCGAGTGACCTTTTTTTTTCTCTTTCTTTCTTTCTTTTTCTTTCTGATCATCTTTTCTTACAGATGTACATTACATTCTGCGCTCTAATTGGCACGAATACAATATGACGTATGTTGCTGCGCTGTACCCCCATTGTAGCTGTCAGATGTTCTACCAACCTAAAGGGGGCCGGCCTCTCATCATTAAAAGAGCCGGGAAGTCATTTTTGTATTTTCGGTGAAGACTCTGCTTTCTGTGTTCTTTTTTTTCAGATACTCAGATACGTTGCCATGAAATAGGACTGATGTTTTCTTATCTTACATTTTATGTCCTTTCTCTGTATGTTACAAGAACACGGAACTGCGACTGAATTTGGAATCAGTTTGGATAGCTGTGATATTGCATGAGATCAAAAACGAATATAACTAACATTTTTTTTAAATTAACATATGAATACATGTATACCGTATACACCATATTTTCATATTCAATATGATGCATCGATATAATACAATCTAATACTACAGGCTATCGATTTATTTTGGCAGTTTATTTGTCGTTGTTCCTTTCAAACGGTATTGCTTGAGATGTCACACAAAGCCGGAAACTGTGGACACAAAATCAACAAACAATAACTATTGTCATGGCACTGTATATGTCAAAAGATTATATTCTCTGTCAAACCCTTTTACATCAAGAGTGTGGCACGTGACCGTGGCACGTGACCTGTGGAGATGTCAATCATCAGAGATTTTTTTCACTATAACATTTGCCATGAGTTAAGTAATACCTCTCAACAATCATAATCGCCGATCACGAGATATACTTTTTCAAACGTGCGTTACAGCAACTATGCGAGGACGTTTTTTTTTTCTTTGCTGATTTTAAGTTCAGCTTTGTGGCAAAACCTCCCAATCTTTTTGTACGAAGTGTCTCTCTTACGCTTCGCAGAGGTAGTCTGCCGGGGGAGGGCATAAGTAATCAAGGTCGAAAAGTAAGTTTGTCCCCCCCCCCCCCCCAGCCTTCCTCGTTGAGCTCGCAATGGTGAAACTTCATCCTTGTTTGAATAAGCCAGTTTGGGTACATACGGCTACACGTGCCTAAGGCCAACATTGAGCTTATCACCTTAAACTTGGCAATGATAACTCAATCGCGTCACGTGTTCTTCAGGACAGACTTTTTGTGACCCCCATCGTGTGTTTATTAATAATGATAGAAAATTTGTGGACGAAGATATGAAATAGCACGCCCTCACAAACGGATCTATAGTGCATCTTTAACCCACATATGCGTCATTTCCGGGTCAACGCCAAAGTCGATAAAAAAAAAATATTGTTTTTCTGTTATCGTAATTACGTATAAAGGCGACTGGTTCCGCCACAAAACACAGCAAGGACGTCTCTAAGGAAAATCAAGTTTTCGTGCGAACATTTTGTGCAGATCAGGATACTTCTCGTACGGTAGCTTTTTGCAAGTCCCTATCGGGCCACCGTACAAAAGTTATTTCAATCACTCACTCTGAGTTTGTGACACACGACCTACGACCTACGACCGACGACACGTGAATATTTATGAGGTCACCCGGTTACCATGGAGATAATCGTTGTGGCAGAGCGTACATTTTGATTTTTTTTTCCCTTAGTTATAGTCTGCGCATTACTAGCAAAGGTCAGCGTACTTTTTTTTAAGAGTGTGTAAAATAACCCCACAGTGACTGTATAGGTGCCATGTGTCCTAAACGTCTGAAAGGCTAGGGCAAAGTCTGCACCGCACGACGGTTGTCTTGAAAAACGGTAAAAGTTGATACATTCTGCTACTTAGACAAAGAGTAAGAAAACTTCGGCTTCATAAGAGAAAAGTATCACTCTGTAAATCCTCTCGAATAATGACTATACTTCAGCATGAAAACGGGTTCTGCATGAAAAGTAGGCCTATAGGTGTCATTTACTTTTAATTCACAATATTTATATTTTATAGCACACCTGCAGTTACAGCAAGCAACCAAGTCTCTCTCCACCTCTGCCTCTCTCTCTCCCAGTAAGACACACTGACATTAGAACCTGTGAAAGAAAGTCTTCCTCGGCGAAAAAATACTACGTGTACGAAATGCAAACGAGTGAGAAATGGAGCGTGACCAACTTGTTCTAAATTACACAATTTAAAAATCATTGACCCCATATATGTGTATGCAATATATATTAATTGTGTTATATCAATTTACATCATGCGCTATATTAATTTATATTACATGCAATATATATTACGTGATATTAACGATAAAATTCCTTTCAAAGGTGGCGGTGTGTAGTCGATTTTTGTCTTTGCTTAGAGTGAAAAAAAAATGTGTTTAGAATATGGATGTAATTATTGTCAACCAGCAAATTGTTAGATATACAACGGTTATCGAGTAACCCTGAAGAACCTGGTGGTGTTGAACCATTCAATTATAAAACTCAAGATATGCAGTGAAGGGAAAAGGGGAGTTTAATTAATACAATTCCCTTGTCCACATCAAACAAAAAGATATTGGATATTCTACGAGGCTGATATACTTAAAAGCTACAGGCTTATTATCCGTATGAATAACCATGCTTTACATTCACTTACAAAGTAAATTTGAAAGTGACTAAGGAATCTCTAAAAATCATCAGTACCGCGACATACGTAGAACTTTCTTCTCACTGTATGTTATTAATAACTTGAATATAGTTTACACATCCTGAAAAGACTCGCTTGTGAATATTCACGTAGTGGGGGGGGGGGGGGGGGGAACTCACTTCTCCAATTGCCCCGACTTCAATAGATTACCTGTGATCATTTTGCGAGAGATTCGTAAAATCCTCCAACCACCTGACGCAGTGCCTTCAACAGTTTTCAAATGTCATGTAAAAATTGTTATGTAAACAAAAATTATTATTATTGTTGTTATTGTTATTTTTTATCATCATACATTGTCATTATCATTATCACAATCACTATCACTGTCACTATCACAATCATTATCACTATCACTATCATTACCATCATCATTATCATTATTGTTATTGTTATTATTATCATTATTATTGTCATTATTATTGTTACTATTGTTGTTATTATTATTGTTGTTATTACTATTACTATAATTATTATTTTTATTATAACCATTACCATTATCGTACCTATTACGATGGCAATGCAAATAAACAGTTTTTCAAATCATACGACATACTCAAATTATACAATGAAATACTGTGGTGAAAGATTAAAAGAGACATTTTGTAACCACAGCTAACGAGGCAGGAGTACCTATTCACAAAGATCCAATTGCCGTGATAGAAGGGTAACCACCTGGACTGGGGGATTGCGATGATTTTGTTGCCGGTGCTGTCGGATTACTTTGATCTTCTTGATTGTCTTTATTCGTCTCGGTAGCCTGGCCATTGGGCTTTGGTCAATGATTTTCTGACTCTTATTCTAATAGGCATTTAACTGGAACTAATACGTAAGCAATGCATAAAAAACGAACATGAGGAAAGGTTTAACAAATGTTTGGCCATATATGGCGATATGCAAAGCGTGGAACGCTTTAAAAGGCATGGCTGTAGGTTCTTTTACCGATGTCCAAATTCATCCAAATTCACCCTACAGTGAATCTTTACATTTGTACCGTACCTTTCCATTGGCCCATTCCACACTGATTAATTTTCTATTGGGAATGGCGTGAAAACTTTGATTCAGTCTTGCACTTTTCGAAGGAAAAAAAAAGCTCTCAATTTAAAACAAAACAAAACAAATCTGACCGCGCACGTGACCACAGGTCATCCCGTGACCTCATCGTGCCACATCGATCAATCGCCTTCAGCAATGATACTAGACGTAACATTGTATTTAATATGTTCTATGTTGCTTTGCTAATAAAAACAATTAATGCTTATAAAAAAAGTCTTACAGTTATTTAAGTCATTACATATCGCAATTTCTGCAACTTTGTTCAAGTTTGACCTTGACCCTTTATGGGGCTGCGTTCGACCTTGTACGTAGATAATTCACCACAAACCATTAAGTCTTAACTTTTTCTTAAGCTATTATCGATTGGTATGACTTCTCTAACTGAAAAAAAGTTTATGTAGGGTTTTGTACCTGTGTGCACTTGCACTTCAAAGAATACAGGATACGTAGCCTAGCGAAAAAATGAGTATGAAAAAACATTGAACTTACTTCAACGAGTGTACGTACTTCATATCTTTTGAGGGTTTACATTGTAATCTTTGGAAGTACGTTCACCTTGTGAACCGTAATCTCTCCTCACTCCCGGCCTCAAGGAACTTGACTTCCTTGTAATTGTTAATGGATACATTTCAAAATCGATTACATCACCAGAAGAAGCGAAACTTAAAAAATTATCAACAATGAACTTGAGAGATGTAAGGTTAAATCGCAAGTGGGAACCGTGACGATTTCTGTCTTTCCGTCCGATTGCAAAATATGTCCAAGTTTTTGTGTAGAAATGAGTTTTACGACAGAGAGAGAGAGAGAAGGGAAAAAAGAAAAGAAACGAAACGAAACATGAAAGGAATTGGCGTATGGAAAGCGACGATATGAGCGCTGTTTAATAAACAAGTTATAATTATAAATACCACAAAAAAAAAGTACAATTTAACTCAAGCAATCGATCATGGCTGGCCAAGGTGGACATAATTACCGATTGAATGCCAACGTTACTCCAAACATCGTCTTTCGATTATACGCGTCCTGTTTGTCCCCTCTACCCCCCCCCCCTCCCGTTCATAAACTGATTAAAATCATGCCATATTATACCCCGTGAACCTGCCCAAGGTATAACAATCACCATGTTCGATACCTATTGTTAAAACTATACCAATCCCCCACCTTCTCCCTGCCCCTCCCCAACGACGGACGTGGATTCGCATTGGCTATTGGTTATATATTCTAGATCATGGACGTAGATTTAATTTCGAAAGTTATTACGGGTGACATCTGACCTAAACCCGTCTCTAATCAGTGACGTAAACATATTTTTTTTTCATCGGAGGGGAGGGGACTGCCGAGGACCGTAGGCAAAATGTTGAAGTTGGGAAAGCAGTAATGACCCAACTAGGGTGGGTCCCCATATCCTAGACCCCCACCTAGGCGGTGCGCCACCATGTTTGGCAGATAACGTACATTGAGAATTTTTCATAAAAATGCCTGTCAGATTGGCAAAGGCATTCAAATTTCCAACTACGTTTTCTTCATTTTTTAGGACAGGTTTGGACATTACACTTATACACTTCTACTAAGAATAGTATAGTTTGTTACTTCGTTAGTTTCAGATCACAAACAGTGGGGGACTAGTGTGGTAATGTCCCCTCCACTCAGAAAAAGTAGGGGACATGTTCCTCTATCCGAGACGACCATGATTCTTGTAAATATTTGGGTGATCATATTAGAAGAGAACATGATTAACCCCCAACTTCAACACCACCCCACCCCTCCACCCCTATCTCTTCCCGTGTCTCTGTCTTTGTCAAGCTGGGAATAATTCGTTTCTCTTCCAGCGCTGGCCAATCAATTGACAATTTCATGTTAGAAGTTTGATCTTCTGTCGTTGCACTCTTAATCTGCTGAAATATTGGAGCCAAAACCCATTTGGATGTGTAAAGTGTAAGACATGGCTGCCGGAACCGCATGCATGTCTCATACCTGTGCATGGCCATGAATAGGATCACTTCATTTCACCGTCATCCAATTATCAACGGTAGAAATTCTGATATATATCCCAAAGACATCCAAAACGACTGTAATTACGAGTCTACTGTATAATGTATCTGAATTGTAAACATGACGAGCTCGCTGTTTTGATGATAACTCTTTTTTTTTCACTTATCAATCTTGTTTAGTTTCACCTCATCTTTCCCTGCCCCCCCCCCCCCTCTTATTCTACATTTGTCCTGTTTCTAGTTCTTTTTTATCTCTACCTTTCTTTGACAGCCAAAGCCACTAATGTCTCATCTTTCAATCTCGTCTTCTAAACATAGACTGAACTTCACTGAAGACCAAATAAAGATTAAAAAAAAAAGCCAATGAGAGGCAGTGGATGAAGGGAGAGAACCCCTCATCATGTAATTGATTTAACTATTGAAGAAATTCATTGCTGTACCTCCCGCCGATCGAAGTACGATGCGCTTCCAATTAGGGTGCACTGAACTTTGTCCACGTCCCAGTGGTAATTTAAAGTACTCTCGCTCTAAAGCGACGTTATAGTGTGTGTGTACTGTTTCCTTATCCGATTTTCTCTTTCTGTCGTTCAAGTACACCAGTGCTTCACGTCACCTCGCAATGCACTTTCCTCGCACTCGGCATGTACACTCAGGTATGAACGTACGTGTTCGTCTACCAGCTGAAAGGCACAGTGACAGGTACATATGACTATTTATCTATGTCTATCTTGGCTCAGTGCTCTGTATCCGGGAGGCAAGAGTAAAGGATAAATGAGTTGAGACTAGTTAAAACGTTCCACTAGTCCTAACTAGCCTCATATATATATATATATATATATATATATATATATATATATATATATATATATATATATATATATATATATATATATATATATATATATATATATATATATATATATATATATATATATATATATATTTTCTTCATAGTTGATAGACTGAAATAACTGATACAAGAGCTGTACATCTTTGATATTTTGGTTCCATACATTTTGTTCAAATCGCTGGCGGTAAACCAACCGGGAGCTGAAGAAGCAGAGAGAAAGAATGACTGAGAGAGATAAAGACAAAAAAAAAAAAAAAGAGTCAAAACCAAAAGTGCAAATTGCAGTTGACCCGTAAGTGTAAAAAATAGACTGATCGTTGAAAAGTAAATAGTCAAATTATACGTAAGGAGAAGAAGAAAGCAGAAAAAAAGAGAAACCCACGAAGGAGTGGGAAGTCTTAAATTATACCGTTAAACATTCGTGTTCTTTTCAATGTTCTGCATTATTTTGGTGTTCAACGCAGGTGTTGTTAAAATAAAGAGAAGGAAATAAGACAAAATAAAAATAAGAGAAAAAAAAAGAGATGAGAATAGAAATATACGAGACGGATGAATACGTCACCCGGTGGGTATAAAATGCCTGAACGTATAAAGCTGCAACGCGCGTTACTGGAGATGACGCGCCAAACTGGATACTTAATCAAGCGCAGAATTGAGGTTTTTTTTTTCAAGGTGTCATTTTCCTTGAAAATTCACTTGAGCCTTGCGGGCATTCTTTTTTTGGTCTTCTACCTTGTTTTTCACCTTGTGTCGTCAAGCCATTGAAGTGGAATACGGCGAAAAGTACAGGTGAGGTTTAGCAATACACACAACGGCGAGGGGAGTTGGTGCGGGGGGGGGGGGGGGGTGGGTAAGGGAAGCTAACACTAGAAGTATATTTCAGAGATATTTGTGAAGAGGTGTTAGCTTTATGCTCGAGTGTCAAATGATTTTCAATAACGGCTAAAGTAAAGAAGACAAACGTGGCTCGGAATGAGATTGACATCACACATCGTCGGTTTCCTGAGATTAAGAAAAAAACGAAGAAAGTGTAAGACAGAAAAAAAAAGGAATCAAAACGAAAAAGAAAGTAAAAAGAAAAAAAAAACGCGTCAGAGTACAGCAAGATCGAAGTACCGAGAAACAGTAAAGGAAAACATGACATCACGAACAGAAAATGTGACCCCCCAACAGTCAAGAATGTTTAGCGCTATAGGCTACAAAAAAGGAGGAAAAGAAAAGACTGAATGATAACGTCGATCTATGTGGTTTTGAACGCAAAATGTGTGGAAAAATCAGGACGAAACTGTGAAACGAGATTTCCACTTGACGGGGGCTGTTCAATTTACGTCGACCTGTACATATCGGATCAAGTTGGACGCACAGTTAAGCTCTCACGGTGTTCTAACGCAGGAAAGGACAACCGGTACAATGATCGTACTTTTATTATAATTGCACTTTTATTATTAACCTGCTTTCCCCCAACACACTTTGACATATGGCTGAATGTTAAGAGTGTTCCGATAGACGCATGCATAACTTAGCAGCAGATGAGGAGTTGTTAAACCATGAACTGCAGTTTATCAGATTTTATCCAACATTTCCGAAATTATTTTACGATTGCCCTCAATACTAGTATCGATTATTTTTCGATATTACACGATCGTATTTTCGATATTACCTGTAGTTTTTCTTCAAAGCAATAATCAAACTATTTATCACCGGTTTCGCCGTGACAGCCTTTCCCCGCAGTTTCTTTTAGTTCGAGGTTCTCGATTGGCAAACGCTGTATTTTGATTTGGCGGTTAGGTACACGACGTCAGATGAGTTTCGCAGATCCAGTCGTTCCCTTGATTCAAAAAAAAAAAACAGTTCATCGCGACACACCCGTGCACGTTACCATCGCCATGAAAACACCAAATCCTTTGAATCCTTCGAATCATTTCTCCCTTCGATAAAAATAACAGACAGCGATTTCCATGTTCTGTTCCATCTTTAGTTTTTTCTTTTTTAAATTTTGTAAAGCATCTGACAACTTTGATGAGGGTGTGCAAACGGATGATTAAGAGGCTAAAAGGGTCTCACTAATCGCGGCTTTTTGTCATGGCGACCTTCGGAGTCAGCGGATGTAATTAACGTTGTGAATTTCTCTAAAACTACTTGAAGCCAGGTGGTCTTCAGTGGCGTAGAAAATACTTTAATGTACCATAACATTGAACCCTAAGCCAACATTAAAGACAAATAAATTATCTGTGAAGTAAACATTTTGGTTGGCTTCAGGTGTAGGTGTCTGTTCTGAATCAGCGGTGTTTTAAATTCAAGTTTGTGTTAGCATGCGTGTAATGTATATGTGTGGGTATGTGTCTCTGTGTATGGGCCGGTGGGTGGGTAAAAACGGAAGTTACGTTTAAGGTTACAATGGAGGCTTGCACAATGGCCAGTTACCAGTTGCTCCCAGGACTCCCTCAAATTAATTCAAGGATGAAGCCTAGTGAGCTCTCTTGAATAGTCTTTGAAAGTAAACACTCTCCCCCAGTACTCTCCCCCCCCCCCCCCCCTCCATCCACACTCACAAACTTGTTCATTATGAAGTCAGGTGTGCGATATATCTGAAATCAGAGACATTACATGCACCCGACAAACGGGAAAATCAAAATCAAGTCACAAGGCTAGGTGCGGTCTGACGGCTTTATTCCCCGTCAATCCTCTTGACTATTTCTGACACCGTTATTAGCGCTTACAAAATTATAATTACAAATTATTACTCAGACTTAGAGATGACACGCCCCTCTTTTTTTTTTTATAAAGGCACACAATAGATTTTATGGCCAATAAAAAAAAAAAATGGAAATTGAAAGAATGACTTTTGAAAGGGGTGAAAACTACCGCAAATCAAAGAGGAGTTGGAACTCTGACGTAATGAGGAAATCGGAGAAGACACAACAATACAAGGAAACAGCAACGACAAGACTATTTTGACCAAATGAGGTGCCAACTACAAGACAGGCTAAGAGCTCTGCCCGGGTGAACTTGGTGACGTAAGAGCGCGGGGTGCTGCTGCACTAGGCTTGAGAGAAAATACTGACATTTACCTGCATGTACGGGGAAAGGAAGAGAAAGGAGCTCAGTGTATTTGGATTTCCTTGTGTATGAGAGTAGGTGGAATTTTTTGCTCTGTTTACAAAACGCTGTAAGGGTTAATCTATACCTTAAAAGGACTGACCACTGACGTATATAGATTGCAAGAACAACATACAAAGTTATTTGACATCGCCATTTCAAAAAAAAAATCAAGCAAATTTTTCTCTAATTGTAGGTGAAAACCGTATCTCAGTAGCATCGTCCATTAGGGAGTTATGGATTTTTAAAGAAACATCTATTTCAAAATGGTACATTGAATTATGAGAAATGTCACACGGACACAGCGACTTGAGTATCCTTTGTATTTCTTCATAATTTTGATTGCCTTACAAAGAAACATTACCATAATTTGTAGGAGAGGTGACCTTGATATCCGCAAAATTTCAGTGAAGATCAATCGACAATTGTAAACTGAATCTTAACTTTATCCATCCAATGTCAAATTTCGAGGTTAAATAAGTAATTCAAATTTCAAAGAACAATTGTTGCGATAATTTGCCAGAGTTACTTGGCATTTGGTAAACCTTGAGACAACTGGAAATCTATCTTGACCAGGGGAAGGTTATTTCTTCTAACTTCTGTGTCTTGAGTTTAGAAACAGATATTGGTGTGAAGTTCAAAGTACATGCAGTGGAAAATATTATTTTTTTCATTTGAGAACCCCTTCACTTGTCGATGGCATATTCCTTTACATGTAACGAGGTGAACATAAACATAAAAGTAACAGAAAAGAAAACATAATGTAAAGAAAGATATTTCGTCAGGTAAATTTCAAAAAAAAAAAAAAAGAGTCAATGACCAAACTCAAATCAACAATGATGTATGAATGACAATGGATTTTACATTCGTTTTTTTTTTTTTTGTGCACTCGATTTTCTTTTATTCTATTACAATGTAGTTCAATGGTCCAATAACTTTAACAAATCTGTGTTTTGTTTGACAAACATGACACAGATCACCCCATGTTCCAAACATACCATAAAAAAACAGATGACTACTAAAATAAGTGGAAATAATTTTTTGTCCTTTAGCTCTTCTTTTAATCTATAATGTATTCCTTTTGAGAAGAAAAAAAAAAGGGAGAAAAAGAAACAAATGCAAGAAAACAGCGCCATAAAACTTGATGTTACCTTGGAGGTACCCTCATATCACAGGTCATAAAACTGCATCGGCATGTTTTCTACTGCATTCGAGTAAAGGAAAGGATAGAAAAAGGAGGGAAGAACTGGAGCAGTGACCTCATTTCCCCTATGTTTGCCTTTATCTACAGATATTATTTCTCATGTACTGTAGACTGAGAAGCTGTTTGTTTACTTCCATTCACTCTGATTCGATACACGGTCATGATGCCGTATGGCTTGGCAAGCCCCCCCCCACCAGCCTTTCAGCCCATCGACACAAGTACTCCAAGACCAGGAAGCTGTTACCGAGCTCCTACTTATGACATAACTGAATGGTTCCGCTAACAAAAGGGTGTCGACAAATGTTTACCACACAAGTGTTACCATAACTGGTACAATTTTCAAGTGTGGCCTTGGAAACAGCCACAACATCACCAATTTCCCATGGAATCAATACTTTCTCCTTCTTTTTTTTTCTCTCTCTAAAACCAATGCAGGTATCTTGATACCAACATCAAAGATACCTGTCCTGAAGATTTTGAAAGAAAATATCCAGAAATAGAGACATTGAGACATATTTTAGAAAGTATAGACCAGTGGCCAGCTGCCTTGACAATAAGTCTTTACATGTTGGGCATTGTAATGACATTTCTGTTGAATTCTTTGGTTCATTGGAGACATTCTTGATCTTTTTCTTCCCATCAAAAATAGATATACCTACGAAATGAAGAATGTCAGTCATTTTCCATGTTATTTGACACATGGTGACATTGAATATTAGGAAACTAAACCGATTTTCAACTGTTCCATGGGTAAAAGAGATTTTATTCCAATTATCCCAAGAAAAGCAAGAAAAGGAAAAAAAAATAAACTGTGATCAAGTCTAAAAGGCCTTTGCTGGTGACATTTCAGGTGCTTGAAATGCAAAGCAGTAGAGGGCGCTATTCCTAAAAAGAGGTCAACTCTAAGCTTCAGCTTCATTTGGTCTGAATGAACCTCACAATTTCAATGACTGTAAACAACATCAGGAACTAAGTAAACCGATACTAAGTAAACCAAGGAGGAAAAAATAATGGATGTTTCATCTCAACGATTCCAACATACTTTTAATATTTACAATGACTCTTGATTTGATAATTCCATAAAGATGATAACACATCTCTCATGTCCAACTTCCATACACGTTTGCGTCGAGGTAGATGTGACATGACGGAATCAACCATAAAAAAAAAATTGGGCAAAAATTACCACGATATCCGTCAAAATCCATCACGAATTGACCATTTTACTAACAAATTTCTGTTTTACAATTGCATCAAGGATACAGGTATGTCAAATGTGCAAACTTCTGACGTCACGGGATTGACTCATACCATGTGTCTTATGTTATCTTTTGGAAGCATGTACTATCTTCTTTGAAAAAATATTGATATTACTTACCAATATGAAACCAATTTTTTGGAACTAAGAGACGATAAACACGGGCCAAACGAAAGAAACGTCCCATCGTCGGTTTTGCATTTTCGTGGGACTTTGTGAAAAGCCGCATTCAAAAACTGTGACAGACATAAAGACAGTTTGAACGGATTGCCAGCTCCATGTATGACACTTTGCCTTTACAGCAGTAATCATTTCTATTCACGAACTTTTGGTTCGGCAGAATTTCTTATCGCTATGCAATGCATACCGTGGCGATGTATCCCTATAACAGATTCATAGTTCGTCATACTTTTAGGACCGACGATGCAAAAAAATTATTTAGATATTTTATCATAAACGACCAGACAAACATGCCTGATAATCATCTGAGGAAGGATTATACGTGGAAAAATTGAACTCTTCTGTTGTGTTAGATATGGCACGTCGCTCACAGGTACCAGACCTGTGATGAGTTTGATGGCCAATTTTATTACTCGCTACTGTAAGTTACAGGCTTAAATGGGGGCCGCCAACCTGAGGCCCAAGGCCACATGTGACTCGTGGAGAGGCACCATGTGGCGACATATCTCATTCTGAACAGCGATAAAAATTATGGAGGAGCAGATAAAATAAACAAACAAAAGGGAATATGTAATACAGTTATCTATATGCAAGTTTGTGGTAACTATATTTTGTGGGCAAATCTTACATTCCCTACATACTGTGCCCCTTATATTTCCCATTTTCCACATTTTGGGGAAAAGTTTGCCTTGAAATGCATGCATACTACTACTTTCAGTTACATGATTCAATTGTCACATTTCCAACATTCATTTTTTTTAACAGTACAGATAGCATAAAGAGGAGGAAAATAGAGGGTTGACTTGCAACCTCTCTGGCCTGCCACAAAGTTGAAGGTGGCAATGTGAGCCCATCGATTTAAAAAAAAATTGACCATCCCTGGTCTTAATTTTCCTCGAAAAGGATGAGTTACAGAGTGAAAGATTCACAGGGATGTTCACTCACATCTCACAAGTAAAGTGTATGGAAACTCGAAAAGATCTTAGTTTTGTGAGAAAAAAAGGGTTTCTCAGAGGTGGCGAACAATGACTACAACTACAACTTTTGACTTGATAAAGCTGTAAACTATTCACAAGAAGTCACTTAAACTTCCAGATGAATACCCCTGTATATTAACAATCCATCAACATCCTGAAATTGGACTAACTTTAGGAGATATTCAAAGAAGTTCCAGTGACACATCGAGAACATAAAACGGGGACATTTTCGAGTAACGTCGACTAGAGATTCCACACAGTGAAGCATTCCTCAGCCTCACTGGACGTAATTTTTGTATGCTCGACACGAGTCACCGGATTTGCTTTATCACTATTTACAGCCGCTCATGCTACATTCATCAATCTAGAACAAACCAATTGCGAATTGTTATGATAACATTTAAAACGTTTGTCACGTACCGAACGGAACGATTTTCAGATGTAGTCCAACCATTGCACTTTTTCCTTAATTAGAGGCTGCGTGACTTAATTTCAACATCAGACGATAAAGTGCTTAGACCTTTCAAAGAACTGACCGGGAAATTTGTGAATGCTTAATTACCTCCAGCAAAACAACAGGAATTGACACTTCTAAGTGGTGAATGGTTTTCATTGGCACTTGTTAATGGAAACTGAGTTGGCACTTTATTAACTGGATGGCATTGGAGATAAAGATGTATAAGAAACGGAATGCATGAAATGTAGACCAGGTATGGGCACGGAGTGATGGAAAAATCTCGCACCATATGGGCACAGACTAAAAAATAAAAAAAATATAAGATATGAGCACAGACCTGCAGAAAAAGAATAAAGGTGTGGGCATAGACTGGCAGAAAGCTAGTAGGGTATGGGCATAGACTGGCAGACAAATAGTAAGGTATGGGCATAAAAAGGCAGAAAGCAGTAAGGTGTGGGGCACAGATCAGCAAAAAATTTTGGGCACAGACTGACAAAAGACTAATGAGGTTTGGGCATAGCTTGGCAGAAACTAATGAGACATAGGCACAGACTGAGAGAAAAATAATAAGGCTTGGGCACAGACTGGCAGGAGACTGATCACACATAGGCACAGACTGGGAAAAAAAAAATAATGAGGCAAAGGGCACAGACTAACAGCAGTCTTATAAGGCGAGGGCACAGATCGACAGAAACCACAATATGGTTTGTGTACAGACTAACAGATAGCTAGTTGGGTGTGGACACACACTGGCAGGAAACTGATGAGGGTATGGAAATAGGTAGACTGGTAGCCAACTAATAAGGTACAGTTTATGAGCAGAGAAGAGCAGAAAACTAATTTTGGTCAAAGGTTGTGAGAAAACTGGTAATGGGTGAGTACAGACTGAAGATAATCTAATAAAATGTGAGCATAAACTGGCAGCAAATTCATACCGTATAGACGTAGACTAGCAGAGGGTATGGACACAAATTAGCTGACAAACGGTAAGGTACTGGGAAAGACTGGCAGCAAACTACTAAGGTACAGTGAATGAGCTCAGAGAAGCAGGAAATTAATAAGTGATATATAGGCACAGACTGACAGAAAACTGAGGAGGTTTAGGTGTAGACTAGCAGACAATGAATAAGGTATGGACATAGGCTGGCAGAATACAGGTGAGGTTTGGGCAAAGACTGACAAAAAACTGATAAAGGTATGGGCATAGACTGGTAGCAAACTAATAAGGTACAGTGTATGAGCACAGGCAAGCGGTAAAGTAATAAGTTCATAGGCACAGACTGGCAGTACACAACTCAAGTAGCCACAGGCAAAAGACTGACACCAAACGAGGACTGGGCACAAAGTAAAGGAAAACTCATGACCTTCAAATTTAAATACTAGCTATCTAAGCAAAAACCAAAGGAAACCAACTTTTGGAAAGTGCAGTCACAGTGAGGGCATGAAATAACAAACCCCTTTAATTTTCCAATCACTTATATCACTATATCTCACTATATCACTATATTATAACTATTCCTACCTTCATGCATATTCATTGTGCAAAGCAATTGATGCTGTATCCCAAAATTGTGAGATCTTTCAAACAAAATTCATGGTGTCTGTCAATTTTGCTTCCAATATGAACATTCATTGCTCTCCCTTGCTATTGCATATTCATTCCGCTTCAGTTCCTTGCTACATGGATACCTGGAAAATTGAGATCAGTCCTGGAGGGATAAATGACTTTCATGGTGCCCTCTTCGTCCGCTATCTTAACTTGTCTGATCCGGAGCTGCTTGGCAGGCTTTTTCGAAGCTGTCGCTCCAGCTGTCTTGTCATCATCACTGTCACTGCTGCTGTCACTGCTGCTGTCACCACTGTCACCATCATCATCCACGACTCCGAGCTCTAGGAGCAACATCTCGCGTACCAGCTCATCCATCACAGCCTTGCAAGATGCGAGGTCCTTGGAGCTGGTGACTTCGATGAACAGGTTGCTGGTGTCTCGACTTATCTGGGGGGAAAAACGAAAAAAAATTTTTATTTTTCACTGGTTAATGCCAGGGGATCGTAACATGCATTCACAGAACGGTGTGAACATAAGTTTACAGTAAGGATTGGACAAACGCACGATATGGCAAACAGAAAAATGCACTTCCAATTTTGGAAAAAATTGAAAATACCGTCATCCTAATTGCAAAAAGGGCAGTCAAATAATTTCACAGCTGAACTGGCCATCATTGCAATTCATGTGTAGTCTCAATGCTGGGAAATGAACCCCATTTGGATTTATTTCTAAACAATTTCTTCCTCATAGCTCAATATTAAAGTTAGCCATACATACTACAAGATGGCATTAGTGTTCCTGTGTACATTACCGGCAAATTGTTGGAACAACCGAAACTTTGCCTACAGCAAAAATCAATGGAAGAGTCCCATTGACTCACAGTTGACTTTTCTATTTATCGACATTTTTGGTAAATTGGAACATAAAAATTTTTTGGTAAATTTGAAAATACAAAACCAAAAATAAAATGACTCTGTGATTCCTTGCCAATATCTCATTTTTTCACACACACATAAACAATGCAAACTAAAGCGACCTAGTGGAGAAGGAAACAGACCATATCAAAATGAAAAACAAAATGCAAGAATGACAACCACATTCTGTATCACTCATGGGTTTGATGTCACCAAGTGCTAACATGAATGAGTAATGTCATTCACTCAGCACTGATGACAGTTGTGGTCATGAAGGAGGTAATTCACAAGTTCCTGACACCAAATTGTGGTTGCAAACCTGAGATTGTGAAAGTCAATAAAGTCTTCCGAGGGGGTGTTTACTGTGTCTAAAAGAACAAAGTACTTTGTAAATCTTGACAGGGAGTTTCTGGCAAGAGGGGATATTCTCTGAAGGCTTACAATAAGTGATAAGAGCTATGTTAAGTGGTTTTTTGGCAAAGAAAAAGGTATAGAAAATGTTCCACAAATTGAAATGGAATGAGACCAAAGTCTATCTAGCAGCAATCTCTATGAAACGTAGACCTACATTTTGGCAAATTTCAATAGGAAATAAATATGCATTATTTTCCTAATCTGAGTGATTTAACCTCTTCATATGTTCACATTCAGGACATGTAAAGCTGTTGGGCTTTTGAACCTAGGACAGATCTTTGGAATGATAGAACTTGTTACTTCCATTTCAGGTCACATTACAGTGTCTCCCATGGGGCAATTCAAATGACAGACATCAGCTGCTCATCAAGTGCTACCAATGTTGACACTTTGAAGTTCTGGCTGAATTCAGTTGCTGAGATATCTTTCTTAATACATTTTCATACTGTAAATGCTGGAGGCCTCAAATGACCTTTGACCTCAATGCAAAATTGTAGGGATCATGTACTCACAGTGAACTACCAACACAGTAACACACCAACTTTGAAGTTCAAGCACCTTTCCCTTCTCAAGATACTGTGTTTAGAAGATTTCTATGTCTTATGTCTTCTATTGACATCATATGACCGTTGGCCTCCTCAAAAAATGACAGACATAATATACCCATTAGATACTACCAATGGTAACAGTTTGAAGTTCTAGCAACATTTAGTTGCTGAGAGATCTCCCTTAAAATGTTTTCTCACTTTAAGCTCTGGTGACCTCAGATGACCTTTGACCTCCATGAAAAAGATAGGAATCATCTAGTCACCATGGAGCACCGACACACTAAGTCTGATATTCGAGCACCTTTCCTCTCTTGAGATACGGTGTATACAAGGTTTTCAAACAATGTCCTCTTTTTGACCTCACATGACCTTTGACCTCCACAAAAAATGGCTGACATCATCTTCTCATCAGTTGCTACCAATGATAACGGTTTGAAGTTCCAACAACATTCTGTTGCTGCAGTATCTTCCTTGATAGGTTTTCGTACTCTAAGCTCTGGTGACTTCAAATGACCTTTGACCTCCATGAAAAACAACAGGGATCATCTACTCATGATGGACTACCAACACACCAACTTTGAAGTTCAAGCACTGTTCCCTTCTTGAGATATTGTGTTTACAAGTCAAGAGCGTCACATACACATACACACTCACACACACACACTCCATCACCATCGCATAGATTCCTTGCCTCCCTTCGACGAGGAATCAAAAAATAAATAAAGTTGAAGATAAAAAAGACTTAAAGAAACACAAATTGCACCACAGAGAACGAAATCCTACGTCTGTCCAATCCCTACAGCGAACTGACAAAGTTTACGACCTCGAAGCTACGTAATGCAAAAAGAGTTTTAAGGAATCTCATGGTGGAAGCTTCCCGGAAGGGTAGCAAAGAATCCAGTATGGCTCTAAAGACTCTGATGACCCCATTTACTTTTGGCAGAGAACTGACTTGTATGAAATGTATGTATTTCACATACAAACTAGCATGAAATATATATATTTCATACATACATACTAGCATGAAATATATACATTTCATATAAACATACTAGCATGATCACCGCACCAACTGAACGATGAAGCCCCCATAGTGCACTCTTCGTTCGAGTGACCGAAGGAGTGTGCAAGTAGATTTGAGTGAGGAATACACCATCGGGGCTTCATACGTATCTCAGTTGCTGGAGCGCCATCCACACTAGAAAGGGAAGGACTCTTGAGTTCAAACCCCTGCAGAGTCCATTCACCAAACCAGATTTCAAATTTCTGCTTTTTCACTTAATGACATTCTCTACAGGAGAAATGTTTACTCAAGTGGTATAATCTTCATCCAAGTCAGAATTGAAAATTAGTTTAATTCAAAAAAGAAAAAAAAATAACAGATAAAAAGATGAAAATCTGAGCCCAGAGTAGTATAGTCCCTCCCCCTGAACTCACCCTCCCCCTCAAAACAAACAAAAAAAAAAAATAAAAAAAAAATCACGCAAACAAAAACACGGCTGCATTTCTATAATAACACATGTACGCCACTAAACTGACAAGCAGGTAAAAGTGCAACTAAGGGTCGTCAGAACTATCCTGCCTTCTCACTGGCAGTCTCTTCTGTTTTTCTGGTTTGACTTTGGTGTTTGCAATTTCAGTACCAGCAAATCTCGGAGACTCTGGGCTGTCAATTTCTCCCTTGATTTCAAAAATATCTCCTAACACAAACCCCCAAGAAGTCACGGCAACATTGCCACGGTTTAACTTTATTCTGTTTGTGATTCTGTGAGGGAATTTCAGCCACCAGCAAATTTCAATTCCTCCTGGCACGAAAATTTCCCCGAGTGTACCGTGACAGCAGGATTGCGAGTCCACTTGCACACAACTGCATCATCTAAGATTTTATTAAAACGAGAAAACAGAAACAGAAAACGAAACAGAGACGTTATCAACGTCTGATGCTGCACACTTACACTGACTGAGAGAGAGGATACAAAATGTTCAATATGGGTGCACTCTGTTCCCTTTTTTTTTTTCCATGAATCTAACATAAATCGTCGTGGAGTGATACTGAATGGGGTTTATCCTAGGCTTAAACAGTGTTTCAGTCAATTTTAATAGTGAATGCCACAATTAAAGGGGGGTTTTCTAAAATAGCATGAGCATCCCTTTGGCATTTAACCTCAAGAAACGATTGCCTCGAATGATAAATTGCAAAATATTGAATATAGCAATGATTCCTTCTATGGCAGTTGTGCAATACCTCCCTCTATTATGATCTTCAGACGATTCGGATAACTTTGTGCATCGTTCCATTTGTGTAGCAGCCAACCACTCACTGATATCGTATATTTTCATGGCTTCTACAGAAAACTCTCCGAAACCATTTCTTCGTACACACACAATCACTTGCAAACAAAAGCGACCCAGAGGAGACGGAAAGGGACCGTATCAAAATGAAACACAAAAATGCAAGAATGACAACCACATTCTGTATCACTCATGGGTTTGATGTTACCCAAATGCTGATATGAATGAATAATGTCAGTCACCCAACATTGATGAAAATTGCGGTCATGAGGGATGGTCATACATCTCTTAGCCAAGGTTATTCACAAGTGGATAGAAAGTTCCTGATACCAAATTGTGGTTAAAGATCTGAAATTCTGCAAGTCAAGAAAGGTAACCTGGAATACATCTTCCCTCCCTATGGAGGGTTTACTGTGACTAAACCATCTACAGTGATGTTCTTGTGGTGTCATTTGTAAAGATATCTCAATAAAAGTGTAGTTCAGACTGTTACCATATGAATGGTCTGCAGAAGACATTAGGTCCATATAGAACAACAACGAAAACAAACATTGCTGTCATCATACAATAACTCCAACATGGCTATATTTATCACATGAAAGACGGAAACAGTTGATAGTTAATTTAAAGTAAAACAAAAATACCAACCAGCACCTCATATTTGAGACATGATCAGCACATTTTGGTTGCAGTTTCTTCTAGAATTGCACAACCTCATAAAAAAGGACTTTGCCCCTTAGGGGAAATACAACCCTGCCAAAATACAGCAGATGCCAAAAACAACACAACCAATGAAAGCGACAGGATTTGCCAGCAATAAGCTATGCTACACTGAAACAGACATCTGAGGCAGTTCAAAGTGAAACAGTGCCACCCATTTTTTTTTTTTTTTCAAAGTAATTCCCACCGCTGTAAACTTAATAAAAAACTGCAAATAGAACTAGAATGCAGAAATGCGTTGTGGTTTCGATGATCTGCTTAAGAGAATTTTTCTTATTGTTTTTATGTCTGTTCCATTGTCGCCAAGTTTTTTATCTTTCAAATAAAATGCTAATTTGAGTTTGATGTGCCCTGCAAGGTGCACAGCTTTTGTGTACGCAACTTGAAGCGCTTGTCTTGGAATTTTCTGTAACCCCTAATCACGGACTATTCCAATTTCATACTTCTAACTATAGCAAGTATATTGCAACCATCCATTGGGCAATGAAGCACAAGCTATTGTGTGAAGGTTAGAATATGTTTGCAGTTCAGCTGCGTTCTCTCTGATTGACTACCTGAGCGAGCGAGCGAGCAGGTATCAATTGCTTCCTTCACAAGGCTTTACTTTTTGCTAGGTATTATCCACCTCTCTAAGTGTACCTCGTATGTTTGGTATACATGTTAGCTGTTAAGTTTGATACCGTCGGTGTAGGTGTCAATGCCAAGCTATGTATGCCAGGTATATAGACGCAGTTTATTTACAATGTTTTCAGTTTGACCCTTGTTGACCTCAAGTGACCGTTGACCTCCATTAAAATAATAGCGTTCTCGTACTCAATAAGATACACCTACACACTTCATATGACATCTGTTCAAGTCTCTCTTCTTGAGATATCATGTTTACAAGGTTTTCACAATTTGATCCCTGTTGACCCCAAATGACCTTTGACCTCCACTAAAAACAATAGGGTACTTCTACTCAATGTGGTACATCTACATACTAAATATGAGATCTGTCCAAGCTTCCCTTCTTGAGATATTGTTTACGATGTTTTCACAATTTGACCCCTGTTGACCCCAAACGACCTTTGACCTCCACCAAAAACAGTAGGGTACTTCTACTCAATGTGGTACACGTACACACTTCATATGACATCTGTTCAAGCTTCTCTTCTTGAGATGTCAGTTTACAAGGTTTTCACAATTTGATCCCTGTTGACCCCAAATGACCTGCGACCTCCACCAAAAACAATAGGGTACTTCTACTCAATGTGGTACACCCACATACTAAATATGAGATCTGTCCAAGCTTCCCTTCTTGAGATATCGTGTTTACAATGTTTTCACAATTTGACCCCTGTTGACCCCAAACGACCTTTGACCTCCACCAAAAACAATAGGGTACTTCTACTCAATGTGGTACACCTACATACTTAATATGAGATCTCTCCACGCTTCTCTTCTTTGAGATATCGTGTTTACAAGGTTTCCACATTTTGACCCCTGCTGACCCCAAATGACCTTTGACCTCCACCAAAAACAATAGGGTTCTTCTACTCAATGTGGTACACCTACATACCGTATCAGATCCGTCCAAGTTTCCGTTCTTGAGGTATCGTGTTTACAAGGTAGGGTGTCACAAACATACATACACACACACACACATACACGCACACACACCCATGCATGATTACAAAGGTTACAATTACCATCAAAACCAAAAATGATGAATGACCGGAATGTAAATAAGCAAACAAGCCATGTAACAGCACACTCAAAATGCATTTACTACAGTCTTGAACTTCTCCCCTTTCAACTTTTGTCTAAAATTCTTACTAAAATTCAAATTACAAAATTCTGGAGGTAGAAATAGTTGTCAGCTTTCAGGTGACAGTGATGTGTTACAAGATGACATTGGGGGTTTTGGTTTAGGATATGCCTTATGTGGAACTGGTGTTGACAGTAAAGATTCCAAGAAAATGACAGTGCCAAAAACTTGTCAGACGTTGTAATGCAACATCTCTGTACCATTTTGTCATAAATTTTTAGCATTAAATTGATGATCAGTTTCTTTGAAAACAATATTCTGTAACTCTAATCTTCAAACCAAGACAGCTAACTGTAAACAATTGTACTGTATTGTTATATTAAAAGGGAAGACGATGAGACAAAAACAATGAGGAGATTTATCTAGAGGTTGTAAACTATTAACTTTCAACTGCTGGACATCACAGTCTAACAACAACAAGGATTTCGATGGAGTCAGCCGGTTGGGCAATCTGACAGTCAAGATTGCAGCTCTTACAGTACTTTAATGTTCAAAAGGAACCCTCTTCATGTCTAAGTGTGGGATAACATCCTGTTTTGTATCAAATAAAACTCTTCAAAGGACAATATGTACGGTGAAACAAAAAGGTTGAAAATGATACAAAAGTTTGCTGTGCGCGACAAAAGCCACACTTCAGGTTTTATTGATATAACACGCTACAAATAATAAGCTTGCCACGTATGACAATTGATACAAACAACAAACTTGTCAGTAATTGTTAAATGTAAGACATATGTTATGACCAAAGACCGCTGCAGACAGCAAATTGTCACAGACTACGAGTTCTCTGGGGATACCACTTGTCACCTGAAACAAACCTAGACCTGCAAAGCACAGCAAATTTTTTCACTACAATAAATCCTCTCTGCAACAAATTCTGCTGCCCACAGCAAATCTCGCTGCCCACAGCAAACAGCCCGGGTGAGTCAGGGAGTACATGTAGCCACCTATTGGTCTCGCATATCGGCAGGCGCTCAATCGGTCTGCTGTACAAAACAAAGTGCAACGTCTTGGATCGGATCCATTGGCCATAATTCCGATTTGTACGACCCTGCAGACAATAAAGCTCAAACGACTGCTTGGTCATTCTGACGGTGGTACCCTACCTTGACAGATAGCTTAAATGGGAATGTTGCTTAGTGTACACCGACGTAACATAGAACGTGTTACATCAACAAGTAAACGTTAAATGATAGAGCCGAAAGATTATGTAGGATGAATTTGAAGCTTGTTGCATATACAACAGTACGATAGAACGGTAGAGAGAGATGCGCACTAAAAGAAGGTGACCCTGAGGTATTCTGATAGAAAACATGTCAGGTGAAGGCAACCAAGAAAAGTGCCAATGTATCTGTAGGGTTTCATTGCCTGAACACGACACACAAGTTTTTCACGGTGTAAAAGGCGACCTGGAACCCATTTTTGGGGACAGGAACCTCCACAAATTTACGCACAAAATCTACAGTTTCAGAGTTTCAGAGGTTCCACAGGGTTTCAAGTATAAAATGTTTCATTTCAAACCATTGCCGCTTTTGGTCCCGCTTCGAGAGGAATGCCATCAAAAATATCGGAAAGTGATTCATCCTGAAAATGGAGGCAATCAAAATAGAGTTGAAAGATGCAAGACACCACCCAGGAGAAAAGAACCTACGGTAAAATATAGGAACCACGTTCTGGGGAAAATGATCAGGGCAGAGAGGCAGATTCAACCTCAACATTTTCTGCTTGGATCAGTTTCATTCCTCTCATGACTTGTGTGACAAAATCAAATAGAGGAAGTAAAAACAAAAGAGGCGGAGATGCATTACCTTGGAGAGATCAGCATTTGTTATGGGAGGGAACGATATCACATGTCCGTCTTCGTTCATGAGGCAGGGGTATTTTTCATGTCCCGACAAAAGGTGCAAATACCTGTGTGATAGATGAAAAGAGAAACACAACTGCGACAGACACATAATAAGTCACATTGCACATCAGATAGTTACTGGATTGTTAGCGGATAGTTATCGATAGTTATCGGATAGTTATCGGTTAGTTATCAGACAGCGATTGGATAGTTTATCGCTTCAAAGGTTATCTTTGAAAGTCAAGTAAAACTGCGAGAGATGCACATGTTGAACCTCAGAGAGAGTAAAAATAAAGTACCCCCTAGGGTCCCCTCTTGAACGTTGGTACCTCCTGAGGGCTCTGCATAGTGGCATTGGACAAATGTATGATTTTGGGAACTGAAAAATGCAGTGCAAGTTTAGAAAAAGCACAACATAGTGTGCTGTAGTTGCAAAAGCACGGTGACAAAATGCGGCTACTGATCCAATCATCTGTTTGAGCAAAAGTACTGTTCATGTGTAATGATTTAGAGCCTAGCCTAACGTTAACGGCATGTTTAAGTCTGAAAGTAAAATTTGTACCTGTCTAGCCTTGCTAAAAATATGTGAATTAGCTGAAGTTTGCTTAAAGCTTCTATAAATTGGTGAAAACTCCTGATAAATTTGAAAAAAAATGCAACAAGCTTCAAAAATGCAAATTGTACTGCAAGAAACACGAATTGTGCATTTGTCTGATCCATACCTGTATGTTACTATCACTGATGTTATCACTGAATGTATTCTAACATCTTTCGTCCAACCTGTGTATTTCAAATGTGTGGACAGCAGGTTGCACCGCTCTTTTTTGGAAAAGATAATCGATGACTTTTAATCACGATCAGATCGTAATCAGACTAGGTTCTACTGCTCTAATTACAGTATGTTCCGGTGTTTTATTTGGAATGTGATACTGACCAATGACTGTGAGGTCAAGGGTCAAATACCATCAAGCTCTAGCATACATGATTAAAGTAAGACCAACATCAAGAATGCAAACATCTTCGTTATCATCTCTTGCCTTTGGTATTGAGACTTCAAATAGTCTTCAGACAGAGAAACGTCTCTTCTCACTGTCTCTCTTTGATGAGATGCAGCATATTCTTCATAAATTATTTGCTCCCGGTGGGAGATGCCTTAGCTGCCTTTGTGAAGCCCTTACTGAGTAAATGAGCCTGCCTGCCACAGGCCGTTACGAACAATTTAAGAAAAGTGTCACCAGAACGATAGCAAATTTTCCAACTTTTGCTTAAACCGTAGTGACAGTGAAGATCCCTCATAAATATGCATGAAAGGTCTGTAAATAACACTTATTAGCATATGTTGGCTATCTGCAAGTATCAACATGCCAAGCTATTGCAGTCAGAACATTTTAAGCTACTTTATGATCAGAAGTTTATACAAGCAATGACAAAACAAGGTTTTCTGTACCTTGTAAGGTACATCCACGGATTAAAGCGGGAATGCAAGTTGCACTGGTAATCACCTGGTCACCTGCCTTTGTTCTTTGTCAGTGTTTCAGGGAAGAGAAAGTAGGGGAAAATATCACACGTCATAAAACCCTGAGAGAGCACTATGAACTCATCTTCCAGATATTTGAATATGAAAATTGTCTCTACATTTTTGTTGACCTTGCAAAATTCAGACTCTCCAAGAAAGCATAGCAGTCAAACACTGTTACTTGAAACCACACAGACCAATTTGGAATGGATAAGAATTTCCATAGATGCAAAAATAGGGCTTAAACAATGCTTTTTTTGTTGTTGTTGTGGCTATGACATATTCCCCCTGCGTTTGACTTTCACTGACAAATGTTTAACTCATATTCCAGCTTCAACGACTGTCTGATATCAATCCAACTCCCAGGGTACGAAACAAGCTTCACAAAGGGGCACTGCAACGAAGACCCTGAAAAAAGGGCACTGACAGCAGATTTTTCCACAAGTTACTGATGACAGATACTATACTTCCTTGAGAAGATCCTCAAAACATACTATGGAACTTTACAAAAGGTGTATTTCTTGGACTTGAAAGGAGGTATAACAAAATTAAACAGAATTTAGCTTATTACTTGTGTTGGAGAGACATTTACTACAAAGACATCTCGGGACAGCAAGTGGGCACAGCAGCTTGTTTACCATCAATGCCATTGGTAGTTCTAAGGCCCTAAACCTCCGTTCTTAAAGATATCACAATTCCACAGAAATAGATACAGTGTAAACAGAGGTCTATCACTGGCTGCCGCTACAAGCGCATTAATGTATTTGCGCACACATCCCTGTCTAAGCAAGGATGGGTTATGTCCCAAGAGGACTCTTTGGTTTGTCTGAAACTTTGAATTTGTGGGTTGGGGTGAGCATACCAGTAAGCTGTTTTTGTTTGAGATCATTCTTTGAAAAGTGTGGATTGAAAAAAGGATGAACAGGGTAAAGTGAGGAAAGGATGAGTGAGAATGGCCATTCTCTGCATTGGGAAAAGTGTGTACTAGAGCAGTAAATTTGTAACTTTTCTCTTTTTATTTTCTTTATGTGTATGCAGTTTGGTTTGCAAATCACGATCACTTTTGTCAATTTTACCAAGTTTCTTTACCTTCAAGTGTATTTTTCTTTGAATCTCCACATGTAGTTTGGAACCCTCAAATCCTTCACTGAGTTATTAGTGAACCATTTTATAACAGCAACCACAAAGATGTACGTCATCATGACCTCATTTCGATGAGATCAAAACCAGACATGAACGAGTCACGTGACCACGATAACCTGTTTTCTTAGTAAGTGCACAATCCTTAAACCAATCCCAGGTGATGACAAGTTCACTTTGACCTTTGGAGAAGTCCAAGTGAGAAATAATTGTATGGTTGAATCTCTCGAACACCTTCAGTCATAATAAGGGCATGCTGAGACTGTTTTGCAAATGACAAAGTGAAATACCATTGCGGCTCGTGATCATAAGGATGCTCATTGGGATGAGATGTGAGAGAACGATGGTTGCAGAGCACCAAGAGACATATATACCATTGTTCATAATCACAGAAATCTTCGGTGGAGTGGCATATGCTGATTGAAGAGCTCCAAGTGAACACGGTTGCGTTCACGATAACAGAAACCAGTCTGACATTTCAAGTGGTGCCCCTCAAAATACACCCTGGTGCACTACAGATTTGCGCCTTAATTTTCTATCGCAAATGCGTTTCTCTGTTGCTCTCCTCAGCGCGGTTTTGGCGTAGAAACTCGCACCCGACACTGGGAGCGCCATCTTTTATTTTTTCCAAGGACTTAAGATGTAGGACTCTCTCTTCAACAATCAGGCAAAGCCATTCACCGACCCCCCCCCCCCTCCAAGAAAAATATCCTGGATCCACACCTGATCGGCATAACGGAGTACTTAAGAGGATCCTTCTACGACTAAGCAATGTCAGTACCGTATCTTACTTGTGGACACCGGAGACAACATTCCTCTTCTGCGCCTTCCTCTGTTCGTCGGCTTCTTTCACGAGGTCTGCCATCAGGAGGTCAGCAGTGACTGGTTTTGATTTCATCAGAGGCACAATCTAGAAATAAAAGACATCATCACACAGGTAGGCGAATGTAAACGAATTGATTAAATACCAACGGACTCCGTGTCATGGTTTCATGATGTGAACTAATGAATAAAGATACGCATACCTTAAAACTGTACCACTTCTTTGTCACAGAAATTGTTCGGCAGCATATCAGGTCATAGCACTGCCTGCAATAATTGAAACACCAATGGACTACGTATCATAGCTGTGTTCACGCAGAGGTGCGGGATTGCCCGAATCCCGCATTTGTCTCCTGAATCCCGCACAAAGATAAATCTGATGCAGGAAAGTCCGGCAAACTTTTCCAGAGCTGAGGTCGCAGCTACCATTATAAATGCATGATAATTTGCAATAGAATCTTCAGGAAGTGACAACTCCCTCCTCGATTTTGAAAATCCTCCCAGAAATTATTTTAGAGAGGGATTTCCCTCCCAGCTTCAAATCCTTAGCATGAACACCGGATCATAACAGCACCCTAAAATACCAAAGTACCACACAAATAGGAACGTAATAGCAACAGAAAATACCATTGTCCCGAATTAATGTTGTCAAACAGTACTAGCAGCATGTTAAATTGGCAATCCAGCACATGACCAATGGTGGTGACAGCACCATAAGATACCAATGCACCACATGAACATGGCCATGACAGCGCCATAAAATACCGAGGAATACACGACTACTGTCATGACAGCACCATAAGATACCTGCACTACCATGAATGAAGTCAAGACAGCTCATGAAAGACACATGAATTTGGTCGGGACATCGCCACAAGCTACCTGCACCACATGAACACAGTCATGAAAGCACCATAAGGTTAATGATAATGTCCATCATTGCCATGGATACCAGAATGTCCTCTACACAGATAACAAAATGTTGTTGACTGCTATTACCCTCCCGACACCTCAAGATTTGGAGCCCAATATTACCTCTATGGTTGCTGGGAGCCTGGCATCGTAGAGTAATGGTGACTTTATCGCCTTCAGGTCATGCGTGGCGATGGTGGCTACCGTCCTCTTGCCACAGAGGGGACCATCATGGAGACGTGTCTGTGAAAATATGACAAATGTTATTGATGGCAGATGTAATTTGATAATAATGTACCATAAGTTGTTGTTTTATACACATACAGCAATGATTTCAAAACAGCAATATACATAGTAAGTGGACAAATAATCAACATTGTCCCTTCTTGCATTTCACTATTATAAATTTAACTGAAGTCAGTTCTGTATTTTCTATCACGTGAGATGGCTGATGTATGTCCGAAAATAGTCTGATGTTAAGTTCCTTCATCACGAAACATACATAATGAAACTGAAAGACATTTCCAAAATAAAGAGGTAGAGAAATGTAATAAAAAAATCTGGTGAATGCATTTTAGTGTTTCTTAACCACAAAAATTACATATTATCACAGGTTTATTTAGTTAATGGAATTACCCGAGGAAAGGACAGAAATTTCATAAGAGATTAAATTTATTTACTTCCATTTGGCAAATTTACATCTCAGTAGAATCTTCTGCTTGGAATTTATGGATTTTAAACAAATTTTGTCTGCACAGAGGAAGATTCCATGATCTGTCATATCAGAATGTACAGTAACAGCTTATTGAACATCCCGGTTGCCTTTCTTTACAATTGCATAAACTGCAACTATCTTCAATGCAGAACATTAAAATTCTTCTGAGTTGTGAATGTTGTTTCATGGTATTCCTTCCAACTTTGTTGCAGTATTGTAATTTGTTGGGTGTTACATAACATTTTGTAATCTTGTGGTATTACAGGAAATCTTCCTTGGCTGAGCAAGAGCAAATCATTGAGTCCTTATGAAGAAGATTTTGGAGTGGTGTTTGAAGTGGCTGCCGGGAAGAAATATGCTCATTCTTTGAAAACCCCCCGGAGGTGCTCCTGGATTATCCCGTTCAGCAATTTTTTCAGGTAAAATATGTCAATCTTACAACCAACAGCTTTTGACTTTGAGCTAGCCTTAATGTCCAAAGTAAACAGAGTTTATTCCTTCAACAACACATCAAATGTACATATTATTATCAAATGTACATATTATTATCAACTCAATTATCACATATTATCATCTTTACAATGACCTTGATAAACAGTATCATGAGATGGTAATTATGGTCCCCTTTAATGCCCCCTGTCCCTTTGTCACCCTCGGTCAACATTCAAGACCGGGCCAACCACAAACACGGCCATCCCTTCCACAAAGTAAGAGAGAATGGGACAGACTAACCTGTAACCTTATAAAGTCTTTGAACAAGCTCTCTTTTCGAAGATCGATGTTTTCCACGACGCAGCATACAATATACGGTCTCACCGTCCCGACGGCTGCAGTCACAAGAACCTCTGTAGCTGCATTTGAATCTTTGAAGTGAATCACTTTAATGACGTTTTGCTCTGTCTCTTCCTTGTTTTCCTCTTCCTCCTCCTGGACAGCTTTCTTGCCCTGTTTGCCCTTTTTACCTTTCTTGCCTTTGCCTCCCCCCTTCTCCTCGTCCTTCTGATTTTTGACCCCTCTCGTCCGTATGCTCTGTAAGATCGGCTTGATCCCCTGGTCCTGTTTCACCAGCTTACCGAGCCTCGTGTCCTTCAGCGGGTTGTCCTTCAAAAGCAGGACCTTCAACTTGCTGCAAGACGCCAGACTGGTGGGTAATTCTGTCAGTCGGTTCTTCGAGACGTCCAGCTTCTTCAGAGATGGCAGCTCTGAGATTTCATGGTCTATCATGTCTATTTCATTCTGGGAGGCAATGACCTCTGTTAGGTGAATTAAGAAATGGGTGCAGATTTTCGTCAGATTTCTCAGCCTGTTGTTTGATACGTCCAAGACTGCTAGATTTTCCAGGTCAGAGATGGACTCCGGCAGCTCGGCGAGTTCGTTGCCACTCACGTCGAGGGAAGCAAGCTCTATGAGTTCACCCAGGGTGTCCGGCAACGCCGTAATTTTGTTCCGAGACAAATCCAACGTTCTCAATGCACAGAGTTGACCTATAGTGCTCGGCAACGATGTCAGCATGTTGCCTCGTAGTATCAAGTTTTTCAGCTGGAGGAGATTCTCCACAGCCTCTGGAAGTTCTGCCAAAGAAGCATCTGAAATTTCTAAGAAATTGAGGAGTTTGAGTTGGAAGATGCGGTCATCTAGACCATGTTTTGCCACGGTCTTGCTGATGTCTGATCCTTTGAGAACCAGTTCTCTCCTCTCGTGCTCCAAAGCCGAGGATACCTGTTGTAGTCTTCCTGCCATCCTTCTTTTTTTATGGTGTGATTCAAACTGGTTTTGCGAGCAGCTGAAATGAAAGAAGATATTACATACTGTGGACTGGATATTGACAAAATAATTTGAGATAGTTACTCAGGTCTGATGAATTACTCTTGACGATTGTTAAATTAAAAAAATTGAAATAGAAAGACCAGAAGGAACAATTTAAGTCCCTAGATGTGACAGGGTGGGGGAGGATCTGAAAACAAAACAATATACCCTGCCACAGTACTATCATCTGAGTATTTATCCAAAGCGTCTGTAAAAGAAGTTATGTACGATGGATGTTGAGAAATCATCCTAGGGAAGTAAATTGCAAAATAACAACAACTCTGGTGATCAAAGTTTGTTTCAGCATAGGATCTATGTATTGTCTATGGCTATAACTTTGGATAAAATACTGTACTGTAGGACCACAGAATAAAACAACTTGGTCAGTGACAGCAGGGTCACTGAGTATTACAGAGGTGGAAAATTTTTGATTTTGTCGGGAATCTTTAAGAAAAATTACAAAAGACTCATTCACAACATACAGTCTCTTGCAGAGTAAAACATTGAATGACAATTCATTAGAATTTTGTCCGTGTATATTTACCGTTTGGAGATATCGCTTGGCAAAATTTGATGAAAATGCAAAGGACGTGTGATGGTGTGTAGTGTTCCAAAGTGTCAGTATTTCTTTTGCTAAACTTTATACATATTATCTCTCAATTACTTGAGCTCTGGCTGACACATTGGGAGTAATATCAATATTTGTAAAAAAATAAAAAAAAATGCTTAAAATATGAAACCCATTAGGAAAGGAAAATTCTCAAATTTCCTTAAAGAGAAGGTTAACAAAACAAGCTTACAAAGGGTAACGTAAAACACATAATGAGAGTTCTTCACTTGATGTCACGATTTGCATACCTAGATGATGTTTATTCATGATGCCGATTGATGTAAGACTCCAAATTTGCATGTAAAACTGTCAATAACTGTACGTTGATGGATTTTGATGGAATGTGTGGCTCTTTGTGACAAGTTGAATGATTAATACAGCCTGGCCAATACTCCAAGCTATCATTTTGATGTCACATTACCTTTGACGTGTCAATTCAGAGCCTAACTACACCAAGTGACATCTAAACATGCATAATGCGTAGTAGTGAGTACTGAGTGAGCTGCAACCATATTCATGAAGATACAGTATGAGCACATACATGTAAAAGTCATGTCATACTATGGAAGGCTACAGCATGTAGCCACTGGATACTGTGCGGCTGGGCTGAATCAGTCCATCTTGCACGATCACAAAGACACTGTAAACTAACCTTAGACTACCATAGGAATTGGAAAAATGCCAGAGCACAGTTTTGGTGGTACAATTTGCATTTTTGTTGACGGAATTTGAATTTTTTTATTTCTGCTTTTTGCATTTTTTTTTTCAATTTACCAAAAA
This sequence comes from Stichopus chloronotus, assembly GCA_021234535.1. Lineage (NCBI taxonomy): Eukaryota > Metazoa > Echinodermata > Holothuroidea > Aspidochirotida > Stichopodidae > Stichopus > Stichopus chloronotus. The sequence goes on from SFZH01000008.1 coordinate 10,608,656, forward strand.
TGTCAAAATTTCCAATTTGGCCTAAGTCTCCAATGAGTTAGCAGTACACACAATTACTTTTTCAAACAATAAACACTAACATCAGCATTGAGTGTACACATTAGTGTTGTTGCGATATCAAATTTTTGTAATCGATATCACAAGCACTTTTCTTTTAATTACCAAATGATACTGCCATATTGCTTAGGGGCAAATTGGAACAAAAGCACACCTGACTAAATTTGTGTAAAACTATGGATTGTGTACAGTATAATTACATTGAGTAGCTTAAGAACAACTGTCTGACATAGTACTTTAAATCATAAAAACTTTAATACAACTGTCAGGTCTGAGATCTTTATGCTACTACTGTACTAATACCAGTAGTACTGTATATGTGTTCCAATTAAGAAACATTGTCATTGGTTTTTTTTTTACCTCACTTGTACAGACGATGTAATTTGGGTCATTTCACAACAATATCAGAAGCAAAGTCTCAAAATGATATGTTTGCCAATATCGCAACAATGCTCGTACATGTGCAGCCAGCCTGATCAACTGCGAGGAAGAAGGCTTCTGAACTGTGTGTGAAAGATTTAAGAAATAAATCTGAAAGGGGCTTTATTGAAACTATGCAGCACAGTCACTGATAAGCAAAAGAAGGGTTGAGCAGTCACATTACAGGACTGCTCTTCTTTTAACAATTATAATCATACTATTTTGTGTGTTTTTTTTCTTTTTTGTACTTGCAGTGCAGTTTTTGGTCTGCAAAAACAAGCATTTATCCAGCCTCTTCGCTGTTCTTGACTCAAAAGAATAGTTAAATTTTTGTGGTAATACTTTTTATACTGCAGACACAAACATGCCACAGGGTGGCATGGGCTTGTTGTATTCTCTCATCATCAGTTCATCGTATTTTCATTTCGTCAATGTAGCTACATACGGAATTCAGTACGGTAACATAAGTCAACTAGTTAAAAAGGCAAAAAAGTAACTGCAACTAGCTCCATTTTAAGGTTGTATCAAGAACCTGTAAAAAGTTACTTTTTCTTTGAATTACTGTACCTGCCATTCACCTAACAAATTGGTTGTGCACTGTACACAAGCTTATACAACACTGATCATGCAACAACTCGCGCACATCCCTGCTGTTCCGTGACACACTAAGCTACACTAACATCCAGGTCACAGACAAAATGCACCAGTGACGCATCGTCCTCAGAAGTCAACGGGTGCATCTCACAATTGACAAGTGTCTAACGCTCTAAAACTTACCACTGGGGCTCTAAAGGTGCAGTTACAGTCAATTATGATAGGGTGAGTAGCACTGAGAATGCTAATAAGACTCCACTCCAGACTGGAGACTCAATGGATGAAGCAAATTTTTAAAAAAGAAATATTCATATGGTATGCTTTCGAAGTGATAGGCTTAATGTATGCTTAGTCATTCTAAAAATAATTGTACCACTTTTTTGGAGGGTGATTTTAAGAGGGGCCAGCATTGTATTCTGCAAGACTGCAGTTTGTATGAGCATATTATTAGCAAAGCGGTTTTGCCCACAACTTATGGCACTGCAATTCAGTGGATTAGGACATGTAGCTGTACAGTAACATGCAGATAGCCTAACTTAGGCGGCACATCTGAATCGATTGCGACATAATAATGCAACTTGCAGGCTAACCTCTGACTGTCTGAGTATATGACAAGTTAATAAAAGGCCTAAGCTGGTGGTATACTGTACTCAACAAGTTTAACTACCGTGTACTCTGGACAGGCAAACATCTGAACTTGTGAAAATAACGGTACAGTTACGATCATGTTTGAGCGAATCTACACTGGGAAAGTGGGCATAGCACTCTATCGACAAAAGACGGGGCGCTTTTACCATTACTGATCTGAATATCACGCCGAGGTTCACATTCGCCGAACTGTAATTCTTCACTTTCACGTTCACCTGCGATGATTTCTGTCACACATTCACACTATCGTTATTGTTGTGTGACTGCTGCAGCTGTTACGGTACCTATCACAGTGTGAGTACAAAATTGTCAGCACCGAGGGCATCAGTCACAATAGAGGATAAATTTACGCAATAGTTTTGTACATGACTGCTTCAATCAGTCGGTTACAAACACGTGTGTTTGCGCAATCCTCTGTTCCACATGAACATACGTATATGATACAGTGTGTGCATTTCGTGAAAATCATCCACATATCTTAACAGTTACTACATTATTTGCACTAAGAACCATTCAACTTGGGCCTGACTTCTTAAGGGATCAAGGAAAATGGGCCGAACGAAGGATAAGTCTGATTTAGGCAAACGTGGGCCTGGTCGAAAAGCGAGAAAACAACAGGACCCCCAGTTTTCTGCTAAGCTGCTAGGAACAGGTAAGAACTTTGCAAAAAAAGCCTAACTTTCATTGACACAATGTGAATGAACTAGTCAGCATTTGAAGTTGTACTACTACTTTGCTAGCCTACAGTGTAGCCTAGCCTGGGTCCTAGTACTACCTGTAGGCTGTTGTAGCAGTTTACTTCCAGTATAGTCTGTGTAGTATAGTAGGCCAGTAGTAGGCCTAAGCCTATTAGATAAGAGTTTAGAGTAGATCTGTTTTCCTGACTTTACTGTAGTTAACCTTGCAATTATCAAATGCATTGAAACAACTAAGCAGTAAGCATGATGTAATCTGAGTTTCCACTGTCCATTTGAAACATTGCACTGACTTTGACATATATCTTCAGGTCGAGTCGGAGTCAAAGTGGTGGGGAGCATGAGAATGATGCATATAGTATCGGTAAACATATGATAGTCAGAGACTGGAGTAGGATTCGCAGTGACTTGAACGTGTAATTTCACTGTTCTGTGACATAATAAAAAATTGTTAGTGTAAGAGTGGCATAAACAGTTCAAGCCTAGGTTGATAATATGTTAAGAATTCAGTTGGATGTTTAAGGTAATTAGGTTACGTCGTGTTATGTAAGTTCTTGTGTATTTGTGTTGTGTTCAGGTTTTCTGTTAACCATATGTGTCAGTCTCGGTGTGGTTGCCGTCCGGTGTGGACGCCGTTTACCGTGTATATGTGTTGCAGTTAAAATATCAATAAATGTTCGCGCAAGTAAACCAACAGACTTTGGTATGTGTTCTCTATACCGACTTTGTCATATCTCCACTCCTTTAACCGAACTCACCAGCCTGACTCATATACGGCCTGTTCTGCCGCACTACATTTGTAACTTGGAGTCAGAGTCAAAGTGGGAGGGTGCATCTTTGATGTTTAATTTTAGATGGAGTCGGAGTCAAGGTGGTAATGATACTTGCTGTAGTAGTCAAGTCATAGACTACATAGGTTAAATATTTATCATGTATTTTTTGGTGAAGTGGGAGCTGATGTGGGGGGGAGGGAGATGAGAATGATGCATCTACTGTTTGCTGGAGTTGGAGTCGCAGTGACGTACAACTTTTAATGGAGTCGGAGTCGCGGGGAAGTCAGAGTTATTGTACTGTAAATAGTTGATCAGTGACCTCTATTACTTTGATTGAATTTGTCATTCCTTTCTCGACTGTGATTCCGACACCACTCGTAAAAAAGACCTCTAGGAAGGTGGAGTATTCCAAAATGTACCCACTTTAGTTAGGCTTAGACCTGTGAAGGAAAATGCTGTCATTTGGTCATGACAAGCCTGACATTCCAAATCACAAATTTTGAAAGTTTAGGTCAAGCAGATTGAAATAGTGAAGCACACCATCATGACCAAGTCAATGGTGTGTGCTCTTGATGTACACCTTGGGAATAGTACATTTTGTTTCGGGTTGTTGTAAAGAAGGCGGGAAAACACAATTTTTACACAATGTGCGGTGACACAATTTTTCGTTGGATGTATGCATTTATCACAGTACTGATTCATTTTAAAACGTTTCAACTTTTGTAGGTGGAAATGTCACAGTCTTGGAATGATAGATTTCCTTAAGCTTGTGCACATTTGACAAAATTTTGATGTAAATTCCTACCAGAGTTGCTCATCACACAATACGTGCCCCAATTTTTTTAGACTTAAATTCTTTCACCATAGTATTAGATACATAGGTTTTAATGTATGGATTTCCCTCCCTGAAAATGTGCAACACAGTAAATACATGAAAACTTTACAAGAAAGCTTAGAACCTACAGTACTTACAGCAATTTGTAAATACAGTAGGAATAAATAATTACTGGTTGTTACTCCTCTGTTTCTCATCGATTTTCTGTTTTTTTTATATTACAGTGCAGTATGTTATTCTCTTTTCTTTCTTCCTTTTGTATTTTCTATTTTGATTTAGCATTGTTTCCTTCTTTGGGGGTGAAACCAGTGATAAACTTTTAAAAACTCCTTATTATCACTCCTCAGTCTTTTTAAGAAAGAATTTTGTAAATTTTCCAACTGTTCATTTGATAATGAAAGATTGAAATAAAGTTACAGTTTACAGCATGAGAATTGTAAGATTTGAGAGGTCTACCCAGGTATGCTCTCCATCTCTTTGTAACATCTACTGTACCGTATGTTTGTAATTAAGACCAAACATTACATACACCAAACTGAATTAGGCCCACTCTAGTTTGTTTACTTTGTTCCCCATGCTACTGTAATTCATGAATGACTCTTTTTCTGAACTGTGATACCACTTTGTTCTTGAATTGCTCTATTTTGCAGCATAGTACAGTGCCTTGCTTATGCAGCTTTGCAACGTTCAGCAACATTGCAAGATTTTGATGATTTCCCAAAATCACATAGCCTTATGACTGGTTACAGTATTCACTTTAACTTAAAGGAGGAAAGATTTAGGATTGGCAAGGTTCTTTGTTTGTTTGTTTGTTTGTTTGTTTGTTTGTTTTTTGTTACAGCCTACATAGACTCAGACTGATAAACTGTACAGTAGTTTTCTTGAATTGCTTAAAAATCGTGAGTAGTGTATTTTGGAGGAAAATGTGCCAATCTGGCAACCCTGGTGTGTGATCCTATGGTTGACACTCTCTATACTGTAAATCGAAAGATGAATTTCCTCAAAATGCTCTACCTGTAATGTACTGTAATAAAGTATAGACTATAAAAGATACGCTGTATGGGTACTGTCAATTACAGTAAGATGAGGTTGAAGGTCAGTTCAGTGCTGGTAAAGGTTCAACGGTGAAATTTATGGGGGGGGGAGACTTTCGGGAATCAAATTTGAGATGGGAGTTTACCTTTGACGTGAAAACTATGGTCTCATCATGACTAGTGGGACACTTGTTTTTCATTATTCAGCACAGATATTAAAAGAGATGCATCATCATACGACATAAGGAGAAGTAATGAAGTTCAATATTTCTGACACCTCTTTTGTTTTGTCCTTGAAGCTAAAACCTGCCTATTCATAAATTTTCATGATGTTCTTCACTGAAGGTTTGAAAACTTCGTCATAAAATGCATGCACAGTATCTCCATAGCCCCACAGTTGGCACTGGTGGTATTGAAATTTTCTGGTAATGCTACAATGTTCTGCTTTCAGTTTATATTTAGGAGAGATGACTTTGTCTAGCATGTTTCTATATTCTTTCAGATGTCACAGAGAAGAAGATTGGTCATCGTGCAAGACAAAGGTATAAAATATAAATCAAAGCTTCATACTGTAGTCTTCTACTGTATGTGCATGTTGACATCGAAGAAGCTTCTGTAAGAAATACTGAAGGCAATGGATACTGCATCCCTGTCAATTGCATGAAACCTAATGTTCTATAGTGTGTCTTTTGAACACATGCACTCTATCTTAGCATGGTACTTCATCTTTGCTCTAGAATTCCACAGCTCAGTGAAAATTTTCTTTTTAAATGCAGCACAGAGAGATTTGTCACAGATTTAGTCAAAATGCACACTAATTCCAGAAAGTAGCCATGTTTAAAAATGTGTTTGGAATAATCTCACAACCTTTCAGGGCAGCGAAACGTAAAGCCAAGAAGGATGCAAAACAGCAAGCAAAGGAACTCAAGGCCCTCAAGAAAAATACCCCTGTCGTAGAGGAGCCCACGGAAGACATCCTGGATGATATATCAAGTAACGACAGCGGATTGGAAGATGTTGAATTAGAGGGTAAGTGGAGGTGATTGTATGAGAACAGGGAAGAACCTGGCTGGAGTCATTGTAAGTCCATGATTTGATAGAATGAAAGGCTAGTCAAACCACGGACTGTGCATTAGCTAGCGGTTGATGCACGATCAGTGATTATTCCAAAGAATGCACCAGAGCTCAGCCCCAGTGCATTCAGGGATAGCATCAAACCCCCCTCCCTGAGAGTGCATTATCCTTCAGTTGATGCATACTGTGGGTCTAAATTTGATTAACCTTGTTCATACATACAAATTAAAGAGATTTTGATGGAACAGACAAAAACGAAGGAATATTCGGGTTAGTAATTAACTGCAGTTTTTTTGGAAATAAACCTGGAGAAAAGGTAATTACCAACTTGTCACAACATGTCAACAATGTTTGTGTACTGTACAAAAGACCAAGTACCACCATTATTTCGTGTAAGATAGCAGACAACAAAACACTGTCGACCTGCATTTTTATTTTATTCATTCACTCAAAAATTGACCGAGTGTTATCTGTAGGATAATGCACAGTCTCATGAATGTACCCAGAAGGAGTTGAGGATTCTCACCAAGTATGAACGAATGAAAGATGCAAAATGTATCGTGACTGGTACTGTTTAGTGTCCTTTTCTGTCTTTCAAAAGTTCTGGTTTTATCACCATAAAGCCTAACCATGACAGTGTTCTCTACAGTTTTGATTTGGGGAGGATGGACAACCCTCAGAGTGAAAAACACTGTCCACATCCCCTCCCCTTAACACCCCCTACTACCAGAAAAAGTTCTTCTCGGTCAAGTTGACAATAGGACTGCTGCCATTTCAAATAGAGCAAGAAATCCTCTCCAAGTTGCACCATTGTGCAGCATTTCAGTTATCAAAAAATTCTGGAGGTGATTTTGGAACCACTCCCTTCAAAGATTTCCTCAGTGATCGCATCATGATCATTAACGTCCTTCACGCATGACCCCAGTAGACTTAGATGTCTTTAGACAACTTTTAAGATCAATCTTTGTCGTTCAATTTTGCAGCTGCAAAGGGAGCAGCGAGAGGCTTTAGCGATCAAAATAAGCAGTGGCTGCAACCATCAGGTAAGAAAAAGCTTGACCTTGGCTCAGATGAAGACGATGACGATGACACCGAAGAGAAGGATTCAGATGATGAAGATATGGTGAGCTCTATTATTTCCGTAATTCACATCTGTCGGTGGTCCTCTCACTTGTGTCACCATGGATACGGTATCCTATGATGCATCGTTTGTTATGTATGCAATGTATTATTTCATTTTTTATTGACTGTTAAGTATGTTGCATGTTGAAGCTTTCACATTTGCTTTTTCACCTCCACAGCCTTGAATGCACGTTGCTCAATAACAGCAAAACACTCAAACTCTCGTCTATGTCCTTCGTTTTAATCGTAAAATGAGCAAATGGTCTCGAATTTGTTTTAAAGTGAATCGAAAGTCAGCCAAATGGAAAAATAACATCAAGGCACAAGCCTGTAAAAGTCATCTGATGCACATTTGTATTTCTTTATTCGTGCAGCCTGCCGATGACTTTGGGGGAGTGCTAGGCTCAGAATCAGAAGAAGACAGCGGTGACGAGGATCAAGAGGATGGAGACGACGGAGAAGATGACGAGCTTCCAATCGAGAAGGCATCCAAGAAACTGCAGAAGAAAAGAGAGAAAGAAAAGTGAGTGTTTTGCATTCTCAGAGAAAGGGTGGACTTTACCAAAGGCAAATTATTTTAGTAACATGGACTTAAAGTGGCTGTGATCAAAAATTTTTGTGTTTTTACTTACATGTGCACTTTATTGCCATTGGCATCCTTTGCTGCTGATAGAAGGAATCTATGTGGTAGTCTCTCTGTGGTATTCTATTCTTTAGTAACAATTGTGTGTGCACACAGAAAGGGGGGGGGACCACTGGGTGGGTGATTGCCAGAAGCATTATGCTACTATGGACTCAGACCTTGATGAGCCAGGAACCACTGACCAAAAAGGGGCCTTCGGTACACTGATGCACAGAGAAAGCGTACTTCGTTGTATATTGAGGGCCTGTTTTTACTTGGGGAAAAAAAAAAACTTGTACAAGACTAAAAAAGACAATAAAAAGGTTTGTCAGCTGGAAACATTTGATGTGTAAATGGCCATTCAAATGTTATAAACCAAGACCCCCCTGAATCCATCCTGCATGAATACTTGGGCCCCCTGCTTTGGGCTCAGGAGTTGGGACACCCCCCCCCCCCCCGGGGTCATCGTTATTGTCAATTTTGGATGGAGAAGGGTAGGTAGAGGTTTGTGCCGACGTGACATCGTCATGGCGAAGCTCTGCAGATTTTGTAGAAAGTGTAGATGTTTTACAGCCTTGTTTTGTCTTTCATTTAGAAAAATGGCGGAAGAGGAACTGATGACGAACATAGCACAAGTTGAGAAATTTCAACTGCCAAGTGGACAGGAGATTGAACTGGAAGATATCCTTTATTGTAATGAAATGTTTGACACTGTGTTGAGACCAAGTAATTGTCAAAACTTTGGACAGTAAGTGCTTTTAAAAGGCAGTGTTGACAGCAATAATGAATTTAAAGTTTACAGCAGACACTACCCTAATGTCGATGACAACTGTCGACCATGTTATTAACATATCCTCTGGACACATTTAACAGAAGAACTCTTGGAAGTTAAATTTACAGACAAACATGAAGGTGTTAAATTTTGATAGCAGACACTTAAGCAGCATTTTATGCCAAATGTCTGAGGAAATGTTGACAAGACAGAGTAGAATTTTGACCGTAAGCATTGGGGAAATTTTGACAGCAAAATCCTGAGACTGTGTTGACTGCTAACAATTAGGTAATTGTGATGCAGTGATCTGAGCAATGGTAACAAATCCTGAGGGTTGGCAATTCTGACAGCAAATTTGAAAGCATAGGTGAGGTCAAATGATTGAGGTAATTTTGACAGGTAAAACGTAAGGCTCTCTTGACAGCAAGGGTATGGTATTTGTACTTGACATCTCCTTTCGTATTGGAGGTAAATGATTCAATGATGCAACCTCAAATGTGTCAAGCAATACTTTGCATGTAAAGTCAGAACTCTTCATTAAGTTCACTTCATGTGCTTTCTTTGGAAACTAGAGGGGAATAACATTACATGACAATAGCAATATTTCGTCCCATGATATGCATCGGAAATGTTTCCTTGACGACCGTGAACCATCCCAACCTCCAGACCTCACCCTGATCAGCATCAGGATCAAAGAAGTGATGGGAGTCCTCGGAGACTTCAAAAACAAGAGAGATCCAGAGAGGTACGAAGTGAAGAAGAAAATTTTTTTTAACTCTTGCGCCTCAGTAATGATACGGATAAGTAGTTTCAAGTAAACTCTGTGGTCGTTTTTCCAAGAATATATCTGCTGATTTCTTGCATGAACTTTACTTTTACTTATTTACAGTAGAGCACCAAGTAGAGGGTGTCCGCCCTTCGAACATATTCCCTGTCTTTCTTCCATTTGTAGGTCCAGACCTGAGTATGTAGATGTACTGAAGAGAGATCTGATGAACTATTACGGATATAATGAATTCATGATCGAGAAACTCATGGAGATTTTCCCCATCGCTGAGGTGAGCCGTACTTTTGGGGCGTTCACATTTTCGTCCACCCCACGGCTTCAAACGAACATTCATCTCCTATTCACGGACTTACTTCCCTCATCTCCCATAAATAAGTAACCTCTTGTTTTTGTCTTCAGGCAACTGTCTTTTCTACCTCAGTTCTCAAGTTTGATATTGAGGCTTACTTTCATCTCTGTTGCATGATAGTCAATATCGGCTATGTTATCTCAGTCCCCTTAAACTATATCACCCCCCTGTACTACATCAATACTGTGTTCATGCTACATAATAGTTAGACAGCTCCTGCACTGTCTCAAATTGAACGGCAGCCCTTGTCTCGGAGTCCAAATCATACTCTTTGAATTGAACTGAAGTTTATTTCTATATTCCATTTCAAAGGTAACAATACATATGACAGTTAACAAGGAACATATTATATTACAAGTAAGCAAAAATTAAACAGCAGAATATAACACATTATAGTGGAAACAGAGGAATTAGAAGAAAAGCAACAATTTTCGAGTCTGATACCTTTCTTAAGTTACAAAACAAAATGAGCAAAATAGAGAAGAAAAAAAAGAAAAGAGAAGAATGACACGTAAAAATAACAAATCAGGAACAAAATATTCCAGGATTATAAATCACATTGCAGTGCTACTTAATAGGAATTACTTAATAGTAATACTTTATAATAGTAATACTTAGGAGTGCTTAGTAGTATCATTGTCAAGACTGGAATAATAAAAGAGTTTTCCTCATTAGTTGTCTTTCGGTGTGATCAGAGTAACCTGATAAAAAAAAGCCATACGGCTCTAGTACTTGCCCCTGCAAAACTCTGGAGATAACACTGAATAAATCTATCACTTCCATTAATTTAAAATATGCCAGTGTTGTATCATTTTATTGGTTATCACCTCATCTCCAAATATTGGTTTAGCTAAATGATGTCTTGGAGGCCAACGAAGTCCAAAGGCCGTTGACGATACGGACAAACACACTGAAGACACGGAGAAGAGATCTGGCTCAGGTGTGTGCTCTTGGTATCTAAAAGTTAGCTACATGTCCTTTTTCTGTGCTGTCTTTCCACTTATTAGGTGTGAATGGTTTAAATGTTATGTTGGTCACTTAAATGCTGTAACCAACCTGCAAACCCTCTGTTTACAAAATGGAGAGCTGTTTCGTCTTTTTAAAATCTGTTCCTTACTGAAGAACATTTGCATTACACCCCCAAAAGAGTGATTGCTGGTTATTCAGTTCAAGATGTAATATTGGTTGAACCATCTGTCAGACCAATAAGTATACTCCTTGTAGTGCCAAAGGGCAGAAGAAACCTAGATCATTGTTATCCAGTAATATTTAAAGATTGTTTCTTTTGATTACTTGCTGTTTACTGGTCCACATCAATATAGATATATAACAAAACCTACTGTAGCTTTCAGAAAGTGTGGATTCCCTGTTTGTGACAAAAACCCAGACCTAAAATTTAAGTTGGTAAATTTGCGTGTCCCACTTTCTGTCTTTTCAGGCCCTGATAAATCGCGGCGTCAATCTGGATCCTGTCGGTAAATGGTCAAAAGTAGGACTGGTGGTCTTCGAGTCGTCAGTACCTATAGGTAAGTGTCCACTCACGTGGATTGTGGAGTCAATTAAAACCACAAAATAGCCACGATCAGATACCAGTCCAGGAACCTTTCTTGCCCTGATTTTCGTAAACACCAAAGATCTAGCAATGTTAGTTCCTCCTTCATTGTCAGAATTATCAATACCTACTTTGGCAGTCAATCTTAGAAGCAGACGTTGGTATGTACAGTCTTCTAACAGCATACCCTAACATCTGCAGGTAGTTACAGATTTGTATCATCTGAGATCCAAGGTCAAACCTTACTTCACATTATTTGATGGTTAGTAAAAAAAGTCATGAATATTCATAACTTAAGAGAAAGAAGAACTGAGTGTTACTTAGTGTAATTGATTACGTTGACGTAAGTGATGTTTAATGTTTTGAATTTTTAAAAATTTTTACAATATGTACACAAACCGAGCCGGAATCCCAAGTGATGGTTCGCTGATGTTGGTATCACAAATGCAGTCAGAGCTGGTGCATGAGTAACACACATCCATGGAGGCCCATTGGGCAGTTCCAAAACTTCCACTAGGGCGGTGATGCTTCGTAGAATATTTGGACGGTGCAGTTGCATGCAACTGTGTCAAATTCATCAAAACAAATTTTGACTGCAAATCTACCATCACTATAAAGTATCATCATTTACAAAAAGAAAAATGCCCAAGAATCTTCAAAGTGTCTGAACTATGCTTGTTCATAAGTGTGGTAACGACACGGCACTGGAAAGAACGTGATTCGTCTACCCATTCACTACTTCATCAAAACTCTGCAAACTGTGTGCAACCCTCGAAAGTTGCATTAATCAGAAAGCAAGTTCCACTCATCACTGTATATATATATATAGGGTTGGAATAGCAAATAGCAACAGTTCCAAACAATGTGCTCCTAACAGAAGGATCCACCAGGGATGCCAAGCAGTAACTTTCATAATTAGAGAGAATAAAAACGCAAAAAGACGTGACAGGAAAGAAACTGAACTTCTGTTACTCCAAAATTTTATTAAAAACAAACGTTTCGGTCGTTCGACCTTCTTCATTGTGGAGCTTGAAGTACAATGACTGTAGAAGCAAAAATGTCAGAAAGTTACTGAACTTGAACTTGAACAAGATAAAGACAGATTACAAGAGGTAAAGAGGAAAAATGAGCTTAAGTTACAAAGGGCAAAGAAGATTAAGAGCTAAAGTTGATGCGTTTTTGAGAGTGCAGTTCATTTCTTTTGTTGAGGCCAAAGGGTTTAAGGGTTTGTAATTGTGCTGTCCAGTAGATTTCACGTCTGAGGAGATTTCTATTGGTATTGCCAGTACTTTGGATTTGTTCGAATGGGGTAAAAACGAAATCGGATAAGCTGTGAGGGGAACTGTTGAAGTGAATAGCCACCTCACATGTCTTTTTGTTAGTAAGCATGGCAGATTTGTGATTTCGGAAACGGACTTTGAATGCAGTAGAAGTTGAGCCAGTATATTGCATGTTACATTTATGACAAGTAACTAGGTAAATAACGTTACATGAAGTACAAGTAATATTTTCTTTGATCATATATGAATTACCGGTAGTGCAACTTGAGAATGAAGAACATGTGCTGGAAAAGTTTTTGCAGAGATCACATTTCTTAGTACAAGTAAAATACCCTTTGGTGATGGTATGCTGTGTAGAGGGAAGGGGTCGCATTTTTGAAGGGGCGAGAATCGCCTTGAGATTCTTCGTTCTACGATAAGAGGAAATGATAGAATTTGGGGGGAAGAGGTCTTTGACCTGGGTACAATTTCTTAACAAGGGAAAGTGTTTGTGTAGAATTTTGCCCCACCCCTAAAGATATCAACTGGGTGAAAACATACCAAGATTTAGACCAATTTGATAGACATATCCGGTTAGCCGTATATATATATATATCCTGGACCCCTAATAAGTGCAAAACCAGTGTTATCAGAGCACTTCATTGTAGAGCTAGACGTATTTGCTCTACCAATGCACTTTTCCATAAGGAACTTCGTCATATTCGTAATTGCCTTCTTCTTAACGCTTATCCTCTTAAACTCATCAAGAGCTTTGAGAGATATACCTGTAATTTAAGATCTAGATTACTAATGGGCCCTGTCCCCTGCACTGTGGACGAGAATAAAGTCTTATCGAAATTCTATCTTAAGTTACCATACTGTGGTAATATATCTAATCAAATTGCTAGATCTATCTCTAAGTCTTTCAAACGTTGCTCTAATGCAGAACTACAGATCTCTTTCAGATGTTCTAAAATTGGTTCATTTTTCAAGGTTAAAGACAAAATTCCTGATCTTAAAAGCAGTGGTTGTATTTATCATATTCCTTGTGGAGACAAAACTTGTAAAGATAATTATATTGGGGAGTCCAAACTCAGGCTTTGTGATAGATTTAAAAAACATGTAAATGCTGACTATTTCAAAGAATTCAGTTCCATACACGATCACTGTAAAACGGCGTGCCATAAACTTCCAAACCCAGGTGATATTAAAGTTCTACAAGTAGAGAATGCCTGGTATAGACGCAAGATCATGGAGTCTCTTTTCATTAAGGACTTACAACCTACCCTGAATAGAAAGGTCCAGAGTTTTAATCTTCAGCTATTTTGAGCTGGTATTACTCACTTACTTCTGTTACAGCTGTTTTTGTAATGTACTGACTTGTATTATCAGTTTGCTATTTCGCCTTGACGATGTAAGGTGTATTCCTACGAAATATTGGCGTAATATATTTGATTCATCATGAATTTCAAACTCATCGCTATTTTCAGTTTTATTATTAGTATATGGACCTCTCCAATCTTTGTATATATACATATATATATGTATATATATATATTATGAAAATGAATTTATGTATGGTAACAGTATGATGACATCATGAAAGCTCAGCGTGAGTAGCTTTAAACTGTACCTAAAGTAAAAACACAAAATCGGAAATATATGTCACAAAGTTTAAAAAATGAATTCAAATGGTCAAAAAATGAATTCAAATGGTCTCACTCCCATCTTCACAGAGAGTTGGATGCTTGGGATTCATTTTCCAACATCTAGAATATATTTTCTTGTAATTCCCGACTTTCGGTTACACTTCAACATCAGTACCAGATTTGTTGGGAAAAGCTTACTTCAGAAATTCAGTGGTCATATTCCACTTTGCATGGAATTGCCCTCTTGTTACGAACTTATTACATAGCCAACTGTTAGGCACAACTGCACTTTGTAATATGTAAACAATTTTGTTCAGGAGTGAAAGGAAGTTTGTCTTCTTTTTGACAGGTGCGACCCCGGAATATTTGGCTGGCCATTACGTCATTCAGGGAGCATCTAGTTTTCTTCCTGTCATGGCACTCGCCCCTCAAGAGCATGAGAACATCCTGGATATGTGTTCAGCACCCGGTGGGAAGACCACTTACATCGGTCAGTGCAAGTCGCGTAATTTCCCCGTCTTTACCAATATTTCGATGATTAAGATTTGAAAAGTTACTCAGCTTTTTGTAGGACAACCTGTGTGCTCATGGATCTGAGGGGAGTCTCTGATTGTTCACATCACAGTTTGTGGCATCATTTGCAGCAAATGCACGTCAATAAACAGCGTGTTTAGTTTTAGCTGAACCTGCTCACCTCTGTTTCAGAATTATTCAAGGTTGGCACACTAAGTGTAGGAAAACGAGGAGGGGGGCGAGTGTCTAAAAGGGCACAACCCTACTGCACTTGGGGGTAAATTTTCAAGAGGGCACCACCCTGTCACAGTTGTGTCGACAAAGATCTCAAAGGCACTGTGAAAAAAATCATTCTACATGTAATATAATACAAAGAAGGGCAGTTTTTCTCACAGAGGGCACCATCTTAATCATTCCTAGGTAAATACTGGGAGTCAATCGATAATCAGATCGGACATCAGACCAGGATGATGTCTCACCGTCGCTAAAACAATCGGGTCGGGGAAATTTAGACGGCCATGTTCAGCAGCCTGAAAATATATTTGCCCTGGGGAAGTGTTAATCCCAGAACAAGGATAGGAATTGAGAAATACCACCATGAAGGCTATTTTTAATCTGAAAACTATGAAAATATACCGGTAAAATTTGCCGTGATTTTTGGAATCATGATAAAAGCACTCGAGAGACTACATGATATATTTAATGAAAATTCTTCAGTAGGGAACACACTTGATAGCGTCAATATCGGATTGGATGGTATATCGTATAAGGGTATATGTTGTGATGAAAACATACGCCATCGGATCGGCAGGGAAACGCCACATCAGTATCCTCCTACTAAATACCCCTCCCCTGCCCCTACTGCTATGATGCTAGCCCCATTATGTTGTCTATCTATGTTGCCAAGTCTGGAAGTCACACCTACGTAGCTTCATTGTATAATTTAAAGAACATGGCTCATATGTCCTTGAATTTTTACAGATGTTCACAAATATGCAGTTATATATAGAATATGGAAATGGATCATTTTGAATTTATTACTTCAACCACATTATGTTATGTGCAAGTTTCACCTATGTCTGTTGTACCATAAACAGAAATAGGAAGGCTTTGTTTTCGCTTGTGCTGCAGTTCTTCATCACCTTCTGTGAGCTCTGGTTTGTTTACCTTTTTTCCTCCATTACTTGGTTTGTCTTTGCATTTTAGCTGCCCTGATGAAAAACACCGGCAGGATACTTGCTAATGATGCAAACAAGGACAGAATCAAGTCCATCGTCGGCAACGTCCACAGATGTGGAATCACCAACGTGGTGGTCTCTAACGAAGACGGCAGGTCGTTTCCCAAGGTATGCAAGATTCTAATAAGGTACCATGTCAAAAGTTGGCCTCCCAGCTGCTGGCACAGTCGCTGCCGCTGCTGTTGAGTTTAGTTACATAAGATAAATAATTAACTCTGGATGTTTACCAGTGCGTGCATAAGAGTCAATTTTTATTGTTGTGTTTTGTCCAAATTCAATCTTTTCCCCCCTCTAGATTCATGGCGGCTTCGACCGTGTCCTCCTAGATGCACCATGCACTGGCTCTGGAGTCGTCGGCAAGGACGAGAGCGTAAAAACCAACAAGTCACTGGATGATGTCTACAACAGCGCCAAACTACAGAAAGAACTGCTACTGGCTGCTATAGACTCTGTAAACGCGAAGTCCAAGACTGGCGGATACATCGTCTACTCCACGTGTTCAATCTTGGTGAGTTCTCGTTCTTGTATATGTTTATCTTTGAAATATCAGGGAGTGATTTGATTGGGACAAAGGAGTCCACTAACCTCAGGAGCAAAGGAGGCATAAGCTTCTTCTTCTTCTTGTTTTCAAAGGTGGAAGAGAATGAGTGGGTCGTGGACTACGCCTTGAAGAAAAGAAGTGTGAAACTTGTCTCGACTGGTTTAGATTTTGGCACACCAGGATTTAAAAAGTGAGTGTTTTGATCTAGTTTCACAGGACTAACAAAGTTTCTTATTGAAAATGGTTCTGCAAGTAGAGTTTAACTACTTGAAAGTAACAGTTGTAGATTGTGACAAGTTGAAGACAAAATGCAATCAATACTGTAGAATATTCGATAAATATATAGATGTGAAAATTCCCTTGAGCAATTCATATTTTGGGTTTGATTCAATTTCACCCAACCAGTATGGGACCTAGAAGCTTTCATCCAAGCCTGAAAGAGACCAGGAGATTCTATGCTCACACTCATAACATGGATGGATTCTTTGTGGCCAAGCTGAAGAAGTTTTCCAATGTGATACCAAAACCAGGTAAATAATTTACCTTTTACAATGTATGCATTTTATGTTGTATTGATGGGTGGATGGAATGGGTGGATGGAATGGGTGGGTGGGTGGGTGTGAGTGTCTGTCTGTCTGTCTGTCTGTCTGTATGTATATGTGTGTGTGTCTATGTATGTATGGGTGTATGTATGCATGCATATGTTTACACTACACACAACTCAGTAACAAGCTGTTCCACGTGGAGTACAGTAAGTGTGATATATAGGTGATCAAAGGTTGTTCTTTAAGGTCAAATTGACGACACCCTGTGGATTCAAGATCGTTGAGACACACAGCATGGACAATGTCCCTATTCTAGAAAAAGTACAAGAACTGTTGTTTCGGTATGGCTTACCAAAGGTCAAATGCCACTTGAGCTCAAATGAGACATGATTTTAGCACATGCATATGGCAAGAATTCTGTGAGGATGGGTAAGTTGTCAGAATACCCTTTGGCAATTTTGATAAGCTCGATCAGGTCTCACATGTGGACTAAACGTCACAAGATCTGGCGCTTCCAGCAGTGTGGATGTCTCTTTGATACTTGTCGATGCCTTTGCCCGCATACCACGGATCAAATATGTCAGCAGATCCTCACCGTCAGATATATGGTCATCCGTTTAATGTTACATTATGGAAACCTGTCAAAAATGCCATATGGTGTCCATTGTGCACCATGTGAAGAGCTCTTAGAGACCTTCACCAATAGTTGGGTCATCTCCACCATTTTATCTTTTTACATGGATGCCATACACTCTTCGCATCACAATGACCCATCGCAGTTGTATGCATAGTTGCCATCTGCTACCATAGCCCCCATCAATTAGCCTCAGCCTAGTTTGTCTACTTCGAATGAATTGGATGAAAATTGACTCTGGATAGGTGGTCCTAAAGACCACTCTTAACAACTTACACATCCCTCTGCAGGTTGTCCAGTCTTTCTGTCTCTTTCTGCTCAGATTTGAATAAACTAATGACTGTTTTGATAGTGGACATTTCCAACAGAGCTTCTTTGATCAATAAAAGTAATTACTTTGTATTTGAAATCCTCATGTAAGTTCTAATGTACCACAGCATTTTCGTATATGAAAGTTTTGCATCACAGAGAGCAATTCTTCATTGTTTTTCCCCTCCACGTCCCAACTCAAAACCAACTTTAAACGATGGTTCAAACCAAACCCAAGAGCTGAAGGGAAACAAAATTGGAGGGGAATGTGTGCTCCACATGCTGTCTTAAATGGGCCTTAGATGTCTGTCTCCCTTTTTAAAGCTTAAGGTTTCTATCTTGGTGTGGAAAACTTGTCAGCTAGACCCCCTCTGACGACCCTTTTGAACTATTTAATGCATTATGCCAGCAGTATGCTTCCATTTGCATGTGACGACAAACTTGTAAGAAATTGTTCAAAATGTAATTTTTTTTCTTTAAAGTAAATGAAGAAGACGAAGCTGCGAAAGAGGAGGTTGAAAATGAAGCTGACAGCAAATCAGAGAAGAAAAGACCACACCCAGATGGAGCTGGTGATCAAGCAGTTGGTGGAAAGAGGCAGAAGAAAGAGAGTCAGGAAGGCAAGGGTGGAGGACATGCCAATGAAAAACCTGGAAAGGATGGAGAAGGAAAGAGGAAATGGCCGAAGAAGAACAAATTAAAAAAGGGGAAGAAAGTGGGACCAGAGGATGGAAACCAGGAAGTTGAAAGGACAGAGGCAGATGGAAGTGAGGAAAATCCAAAGTCGACTTCAAAGAAGGCGAAAGGTCAACAGGCGGTAGAAGACGATAGTGACGATGAAGACGGTGGCAGGAAAGGGAAGAAATCGACACCGGAGAGGAAGAAGAAGATCAATAAGAGGAGAGGAGGAAGGCCAAGACCCAAGAGTTTTGGTGGCAAGATGTCACCAAAGGGGAAGTACAAAGGCAAGAGGTCAAAGAAAGCCAAGACTCCATGAAACAAAAAAGTCAAAGGACATGCAAATCTGTATGACAGTGGCATAAACAGTCAGTGGCACAAACAGTCAGTGGCACTTTGATGCAATGGCAAGTGACACTATGATGGTGGCAGTACGTGTCACTGTCGTCATGGATGGCACTGTGAGTGCAGTAGTGCAACAATGAAGGCAACAGTTGGCATTATGAAGGTGGCACTGATTGTGGCAGTAAGTGGCACATGACAATAGGACAGAGGAGTAAGGGGAGGGGTAAGTGGTACCAAGATTGGTGGCAAGAAGTGCCATATTATGTTGGTGTCAAGATGGAACATGAATTGCCAAGAATTTTAAAAACAGATACTCAGCACTTGAAGTATGATTTTGACTTGGGACAAAGCAAAATCCTTAATTGGTGACTGCTCTTTGACTGACGTTATCCTAGAAACAAAATTCAAACGAAGCAGGTTAGCTCATCCCTTTATGACACATCATGGACAGAGAGTGGTCTGAAAAAATGTAGAGTCCTGTATGCTCACCATGATATCCTGCAAGCAACAAGCTAGGTTTGAGTCTGCACAAGGAGAAGCTAAATACAGTTAAGGGTTGGTGGAGCTTGAAGAAGCCTTGTCGGGAGAATTGAAACTGTTTGGGTAGGCGAGTTTTCTTTTCTCAAGCTGTTTGCATACTTTGGTATAGCCACAACCGGTGAATGCTCTGTGTAGCTGTAGCAAGTTTAAACTGTAATTTAAAAACTTATAGTAGTCACCTATTTTAATTTCCCATGACCAGTAATAAACTGGTCATGCTTTTTATGACTTAATAATCTCAAAATCCTCTTGCCCACCAGGAGCCAAAGTTGGTTATATTCATCTTCCATGTTGCAGGATGCCAGAACTCCCACAGCTCAAGAAGCTGTAAATATGTGCTGCTAGCTCACCAGAGCTAACTGGAGTTTTTTCTGTGGGATTTCTTTTATGATTCTTTTAATTGTTAATACCTAAGGTAATTGTGGTAAAATTCAATACCTTCAAATAGGTATTGCACTGTTTATAATAAAACTGAACAGGACAACCTCATGATATTGTTTTTCGTTTTTTGCTGGCCCCGCGTCCTAGCCTCCCTTTTTGAGAGAATTCATTGTCGTTACTTTGAAACAATCATTCACTTTCATTACTGTAGAAGAGGAACAGTTTCTTTTAAAGCTTTTCAATTTGCAAGTTGATTTTCGATTTCACTTCAGCTCGTTCTCTTGTGTTAAAGGCAATTAAGCTCAAGTGATGCTATTGCATTGTACAATTGGTGGTATGTGGTAAATGGTATCTTCAAGTCGATACATTTCACATACAAGCTGGAGAAAGGCCTGAGTGTTAGTAGACCACCACTCCTCAGAAAGGTATTTTCTTGTCATGATTGTCTGAAACTGCATATAAGCTAAAGATTACTTCAGGGGAAGGGTGAGGTACAAATTTCCCAAAATTTTCATGCACTGTATAATCCCTGAGACAACTATTTTCCCTACAAAAAGACCCAAAACTTACCATGTGCTTCACATGCTATGTAGTTTTCCTGGCAAAAACACCTTGCATGTGCTTAATGGTAGGCTGTGTAATATATATATGCAAATATTTACCACATACCACTGATGGTGTGCGACTTTTTTGGAATTTACATAGAAATTCAAGCGCAAAGTTTTTTGCCACTCTTAAAAATAGTTTTACTCGGTCCCATTGTGCCCCAATATTTGTCCCATAGTGTGATTCTGTCCCCAGTAGTCATGGGGCAAGATTTTTTTTTTCACTCCAACAACCTTCACTGTGATAACATCTTTCCAGTTCACGGACAATTAGGCAATAAACATCATCCCTAGCCTTCTCCCCACAGGGGTGAAATGGCGTGAAACTTTATCTTCTAAGCTCTTACTTAATTTCCTTGTTCTACTTCGCTTATCAGTTTGTTGTCTTATTTCTGCACAGAAAGTAAGGAAATTTTTAGAGAGTTTACCATATTTAATTGAAAAGCATGCAGAACACAAAATAGGATGTAGTTCATAAACATCCTAGAAACAGACCTACTTGTGTGTTGATGGAGTAACCAATATCCCAGCTAAGATTGCAGAGGTAATTGACCAAAGTTACTGGGCCAGCCCAAGCGTGTAATTTCTGCCTGAGGCAGTCAATCTCTGTGTAAGTGGTGAAAGAATGCAGACCCGGAAATTCCCATACATAGGTCGGGTTCTCCACACAAAAATTCTGCCCCACCATTACAGGGACCAAAATCACCCTATGCACCCTGCTAACAGCGCACATATCTGCATCTCATGTAATAGTCCCAATCTGGAACCTTGCAAACGCCCCTGCGCCAGACCTGTTCATGTTTGTCAAGAAGTTTTGTATCCCACGTAACTAAATCAATTGCGGCTAAGGTCTGCATAGAGAAATTCATGTAACATTGACTTTGAATCAGTTCAACTTCTAATCACCAACTCCATCCATCCTGAAAACGAGGGCTTGAAAAGTAAAACTGACAAACAAAGAGTACAAACTGACAGAGTCACTCTGCCCTTGCTGCCTTCTTTATTAACACTCAACGTTAAAAGTATACGCATCTAAAGGTTAAGACGTCTGGCTACGGTACACGTACTGAAGGGGTTGTGAATGAAAAAAGAAAAATAGTTGGGAAAATGAATTATATATATATCACAAAGATAATACAATAAAAAAAAAGAAAAATGGTTATCTCTGCAAATGAAAACAAATATAGTATACTAACATTGTTATCAGTTAAGTAAAAAAAAAGCCAAACAAACAAACACCAAAGAAAAACCTTTCTTTGCCTGTTTTGCTGTTTTTTCTTATCAATGTACACAAGACAAAACTGACAATTATCAAAACAATCCCACATCTTTATGAAAATTCTGCCATCCTTGCTCCATTCTGTTAAACATTGTAAGGATGATAGAATTGACACAGAGATGTGTCCCCCCCAGCTTTCTCTTCCCCACCGGTCAGGTGACTGCCTTTTAAGGGCTATTGTTTTAGTTTGAGTGCTCTACAAAATGGTCAATTTGATATTAAAATATGTTAATTTTTTTTCTTTGTCTCTAAGATACAGAAGATTCCTTACAGCTTCCAGCATTTAACAATGACTTACAGCTTTCAAGCACCGACTGTTTCACATTCTGCACCCAACATCAAACTGTAAGTGGTTACCCCGGCCATACATTCAATTAAAGAACCCACCTGTATGATCAACCTCCGTCGACACTTAATTATTTACGGATTAAAATTACTTTGTCAAAAGTTTAATGAAAAAAATATGGATACACCAAAGGAGAAAATAAAGACTTTTCAGTAATCAACTTGAGCCACAGAAACATTCTTTCCTAGCTCGGCAAGTGTTCCCCTTTCAAATTAATAAAGAACTAGCAGCTACGAATGCCATCATGAACTTAAAACGCTCTTCAATCACACTTTGGTCGTTGTACACAACAACCCAACATCGCTACAGAGGCATCAGTCGCCTTCCAACACTTGGCTCGGATGCATTTCAGCAAGCTCAAGCAAGTGACAAATTCATTTCAATGTCGTTTTCATATCTGTTGTGCAATCGTTTGTTTAACACCAGGGTTTGTTAGGTTTCTTTTTCTTACAAAATTATGATAAAATATGCTTACATACAGCCTACTGTAGGTATATATTGATGAGCTTATGTTTAACTAATACATTATTGGTTTTGAAAAAAAAAGAGATCAGTGACTTGGATAAAGCAAAGAAGGGTTCAATTTCAAACACAGTGGTTAAGACATTTTGAATCTCTTTCATGTAAACTGTATTTCAGGGAGAGAGAACTAACTCTGGGTCACTGAACAAAAATTGATGATGTCAACAAAAAAAAACTAGCATTATTTGTTTTTGTTTTTTTGTTCTTCGTAGACTTGCAGCAGGGTGACAAGTTACCTTACCACTTTCAATTGTTTACTCCTCAACACCACAGTTGCCATCTCTCGAAAGTCAGAAAGGGAATTTCTATTCTTTTTTTTTTCTTTCAAAGTATTGATTCTTTCATCGTACAACTTCCTGGTTAAGGAAAACGACATGTGGAGGAGAGAATGAAACACTCATCAACCTATGGCACCCACGATAGGAATATTAAGGAAAAGATTAACGTATAAATTCAAAGCCTGAAGTAATGAGCACTAGCATGACAAGGGATTGTCTTAAGTTATGGAAAATATTATAATGAGATACTTAAACATACTCCAGGTAAACACACTAATTTCAAATATTACAAAGATTTGGTAAAAGAGGGTTTTGAGCCACCTAAAAGCAGAAGGGGAGGGGGGGGAGGACTGTATAATACATTACCTACAAACAGCTATGGCATATTGAAACAAATTAGTAACAAAATGACAGTGGGGTGACTGTAATTTGATGCCCCTTCGCTTAGTTTAAGCATACTTAAAACACTGGACGTGTACTCCGCCACATTGAAAACTTCCATTATGACTTACAGAGGATGGATGTAACATGGGTGGCTGAAAGAATGAGAGGGGATGCAATATACTACAGTGGTAGTACTTACTTTTCATCAATATCCATTTGCATGGATTGGTAACCTAGCAACGATGGAAGGGAACACCTTATAAGGGAATCATAAATTATTATAGTAATTCTGACGAGACGGACCTCTTTGAAAATGAAACGGGGGACACAAATCCACCCACGCACACACACCCCCTGTGAGGTTGCGAAAAAAAGACCTGACCTGCTAATTTTATACATACATATATGTTGTGGTGAACCACCTGGATATGTTACAAAATGGGAAAAAAGAAACGAAACAAAACAGAACCACTCGGCTGAGCCGTGATGTTGACGACTACTAAATACGCCTCCTCCTCTTTATTCTTCCCCTCCTCCCTCTGCCTCTCCAGACATCTCGTGAGATCGTCGTCCTCCTCCTCCTCAGAGCAATTTACATTTCCTCTTTTTCTGCACCTCTGGGGGTTCCAAAGCAGCCAATATAGCTTCATCAAAGACATTCTTTAGACCTTTCTGCAAGTGTAACAAAACAAGACAAGTGGTGGATACGTCAGAATAATCGAGGTGGGGAAGGGGGGGCAGATACTTGAAGGTAACAGAGACGGTTGATGGTATCAAAAGAAATCGATTAAACTGTCATTCATTAAGCTAATCACATGGATAATCTTTGGCTCAACAGATGAAAATAAAATAAGGGAGGGACAAGAAGTCCAAAAATGCTGGTGTGACTGTGCTGTTTGCCAAAAGACATTTTACGATCGAAGTAGTAATTCAGATATTTACAGAGAGGAATGACTACTCAACTTTGTCCCTTGATGTGATGTACTCCATGACATAAACCAAAGGATGCCTTCCCTCCCCACCCTCCCCCATACATTGGGTCCTCTCCAAACAAATCAGGCCTCCCCATCACAGGCTCACTGACACACCTCCAGGTGAGAATGAGAGAGGCCAGTAAGGAGGGAACAAGCAACCACGAGACAGGGGAGGGGGGGCAAGACCTTACCATTGTCTGAAAAGTAACCTGAGTGAGAGCAGAAAATTCCAAGTGTGAGAGAGCAGTAAGCAGTAGGCAAGGAACCTCCTAACTTGAGATAATAATGGAGGGAGGGGGACCGTTGGCGAGAGCCAATCACAGCCTGACAACTAACCTGCGTGAGAGCAGAGCATTCGACGTATTTGACGGCCTTCAGTTCCTTTGCTAGCTTCTCGGCTTGTTCCACGGTGATGGGCTTCTGTTTATTTCTTTGCAGTCTGTCTACCACCGTGCTGTCGTCCCGTAGATCGATCTGGGTCCCGACCAGCAAGAACGGCGTGCTCGGGCAGTGATGAGTGATCTCTGGTTGCCACTGTGGAGTGAAAGTGAACAGTTTAAGTTTAAGAAGGGTGTTGGAGAGAGACAGGAACATGTTCTGAGTCAATGCAATGAGAACTGAATCTCGTTAGGTACATGATAAATGTCCCATGAAGAATGAGCAGCCAAATATGGAAAAACTCTCGAAGTTAATCCAATGCCCAAACTCTCTGATTCTTTAAAAATACAAGAATTCTGGTTCCATCAAATGGTGGTGTGTCTAGGGCCTGGGTCACACTAGTAGAGTGACTTAACACACGATTCAACTTTCAACTAAATTGGTGCAAACTGAAATGATCACAAAAGCTGTTCGGAACAGAATAGTGTCACAATTTTCTCTCAGCCCTGGTTGTCTGGAACAGGCGAATCCACGTCGTAGTGGATCCTTTGCATTTAGTAACGTAAACGCCAATTCAGGTTGTGCAATTTCACTTGCAATTAGAATCATGCGGTGAATCGCGACCCGGGGCTATACCATGCACTGCAGAGAAGCCGGGGATCTGGCTGGAGATTGTGAGTGGCGTCTGTAATCTGAATGCCATCCTGAGGGAGGGGTCTAAAGGAAGGCCACTCTGGTTCGGGAATCTGGGGGAATGCCTTGCTTAGCATCAAACGACCAGATAAAAATGCATGTCACGTTACAGTAGTACATACTTCAATGAATTTTCAGACATCTGCTGTGGAATTTTGACTGAATTTTGTGCGAGCCTGTAGACTGGTGACTTGCTTATGTTTCTTGATGGCAAGCGCCTGCTACAATCGGCAGAGAATAGAACAATGAATGAATCTCCAACCACATACAGTAAACTAAGGAAACCAGATTACCAGGGAGGCCACAATTAAAAAAAGAAACATTTTCATAGGTCACCACACCTGAGACTTTTCACAAACCGTGCAAAGACATGGTGACCCCCAAGTCAACACTAAGATACCCACCACATTATTAACCATCCAATGCTGACTAGCTGGCCACTCATGTACAGTACTTAATTAAGTTATAGGATTTTTGAAATTTGACTGAGCCACCCTTCTTTTATTTTTTCTGTATCAATCCACATAATACACTGCATTCACAGTTACACACAAAACATGTGGATTTTTGGAGTTTCACTCAATTGATAGTGCTGCTGGGACCGTGAATTCAGTTTGATATTTACATCATCTTTACTCAATCGATGCATGAAAAAAGTCAACTTTAGTGAAATTTTACGATTAAAGTGAAAAAGGTGTTTGTTTCATAGAAGACAATCATGTTTGTGGACATGACGATGGAGTATTCAAAATAAGGAAGGACAGTGGCCTTCTTTTCATACAATTTTCTCACAGAAAGAACTTCAGTTATTTGTTGCTCAACAATAATTTGTTCACCCAAGCTTTCCCAAATTCAAACGATGCATTTTCTGGTACTCATCACATGCGTAATGTTTTGAGGACATGAAGCTTTTGCGGATGTTCATTGAATAGACTGAATGGTTTGACAATGATCAAAACTATTTTCTTTATATGCCACATTTGAATATTCTAAACACCCTATTTCCCTTTAAGCTACTCTCACAGCTGCTAAAACTGACTACTACATCTTGAAAGGTACTTAAAAATACACTATTGGGTATTTTGGTGGTTTCACAGGCCTTTGCCTTTACTGATCCTGCGCCGGAACCATTACCGCAAGACATATCTACATACATATTTCATAATGTTTGTTTTGCTTTTACTTATTTTTTTCTCTCCAATGGTTATTTCGAACCATTGTATTGTTCCCACGCTTCTGTCAATGCTCACGTAAGCTGACAAATAGACAAAATGTAATACTTTTCTTGAAACTGAAGACTGCATGGCAGTATATGCTAGTACAATGGTATCCCAACTACTGTACCATCAGACTGACCAATTTCCATGACACAATCACTTGAAGTGAGTGAGTGGGTGAGGGTGGTCTGATCAGCTAGTGGGTCTGTGGGTCAAGATAGGATTAACGATATTTTGCAGCGATGCATTCTACAGCCTGCCTAAATTGCTTGCAAATCCTCTGAGACAATCCACAACGTATGTGCCCTCCAGCCTTAAATGGCATCAGAAGTTCCCCCCGGATTGATCAATAGTTTCCCTGACTGGCTGTAATGACACAACTACTTCTCTGGTGAGAATATGCAGGAAATTACATGTTTACTGACCTTTTCTTTGACATTTTCGAACGAGGAGGGCGACACTACGCTGTAACACACGAGGAAGACATCTGTCTGTGGGTAGCTCAATGGCCTCAACCTGTCGTAATCTTCCTGACCTACAAGAGGCAGCGAAGACGAGAGGTAGGAAGAGAAAGCAACGTGTTACGTCGGACTGGACACGCAAAAGTTAGATCACCATCAAATGCTTCCAATTATCGCAATGTCTCTTCGGGTTATAACGACAAACGATACAAGGTGTGAAATGTCACAAGAATACTTCGCACATGCAAGCATACTGTACATTAAAGCACACACACACATCACTTGATATGCTGAGATACAGGTCACTGCTGAAGAGCTTTGGCAACAAAATGTTTCCGTCTCACCAAGACATCGGACTATGAGTTGCCATGGAAATGGTATATTGAGGAGTCATTATCTATTGTACTTTTCAGCAAGAAACAGAGTATCCAATGTTTGATGTTTAATTAATTTTAAATGGTCGTCCAGAAAACTGAAATGCAATATTTCTGTGCTCTTGCTTGAATTAAGTTGTAAAAACCAATTTTTTTGTTTTCATTAATACAACACAAAACTGAATTTTATGTAGATTGCTGCACATGGACACATACCTTAGTACTGCATGCGAGGCAGTTTTCTGCATGCTGCTTTACTTTGCAGACCATTAATTGGGTCCTTACCAAAAAAGAGTTACCTTTTGTTCATTGTAGCCTTACACATTGTAAATCAAGATTGAGTCTGAATACAGCAGTTCCTTTGCGAAATGGGATCCGGCACTTCTAATCTACTGGAACAGGGACAAGGTCTCAAGGGTGACTCCTTTCCTATGTTGCCCTTTTAATTCCATTGCTTGTGTGTTCAAATTTGACTCACTGCGATCATTCTAACTTTCATTTCCTCTTTCAGAGATACCATCACACTGAGACATGAGACTTCTCCTTCACAGTATGTTTCAATTTGCTGAGGAAGTGTCACTTACCTGCGGTATCAAATAGACCAAGGGTGTAGGGCTCCCCTCCTATCATCACTGTCACAGCATAATTATCAAAAACCTAATTAAAACAAAGAACACGATACAATATGATGAAAACTTGTGGAACAAAACAGAAAAGGAACTGCAGTAAAAGATTTTGTTAAAGTACTGTACTGTGTAGCAACAAGGAAAAATGTTTGAATGCTTCGCCATTGTACACACCTGTACTTGCTACTGTATAGCACATTGCATACAGTACATTACTTGATTGATGTATACAGTATATTCACAAGGTTGCCAACTGGCAACTAGCCAGTACTGAAGCTTCAAAGTGGTCACTGCATTTCGTGCCACACTTTTTATAGACAGGGTCGATTACAATTTTAAATTAGCACGATAGCAGACGGACACGAATGGAGTCTGAAAGTGAAAATGACGAAAGAAAAGCAGCACTTTAGAACTGGCGCAGACATTTCATTCCCCTTTGAAGCACATACAGTATCAAAACAATCTATACTACTGTGCCATAATGCTTTCAACAATTTGACTTACAGTAACAACAACTAGTCTAAACAGCATAAAACAAAAGGTTGTATCTATAAAGTTTTAGATTATATACATTCAAGCAGCCAATTCAGATAAATGTTATCACAAAAGAGAGTTGACACAGTACTATTGTAGTATTCTTTCCTACATATCAGTCACTAAAACTGGAAAAAACAATTGCTATTTGTTTTACATACTGTAGAGCTATAGAGTTAAACTTAGGCCCCCACAAGAATACAATGATTCCTCCACATATACAGTACAAATCTTTGGCTTGAACCCACACACATCGTCATTTTAAGTTTCAGAATTTGATCCTTCATGAATCCTTGTACGTAGCATATTACCATTATTACTTTTTCTTTTGGCCTTCCGAAGTAACCCACGACGTCAGTCACAAACCAATTTCAGATCACTACTAGATCTGAAAAATTATGTGTAAAGTATACCCACCCTATACACCAAATGCGTATTATATGCATAATATTTTTTGATAGGCTACAGTACTTCAAATTTAAGGCAATCACACAAAGTATTACATGACAGTACTCCCATTCTTTCGGGCATCCAAACTCCTCTTTCTTCTGAAAAATAACACCTTACAATTAATTTGTCTTGCTTAAAATGATCAAATACGCTCGACGGAAGAAAAGACTTCTCGTGCTAGTCCTGCTACAGATTGAGAAAAAAGAGCCCTTGATTCATCACTTTACTTTTTAGCAGTACTGCATCTCAATCAGTACAGTATTTCACACCAATCCTGTTCAAGTATGAATTACATCAGCTGGTGTTGCATTTTCTCAGAACCGGTACAAGTACTAGTAACCCATGCAGCAGAAATGTTCCTTTCATCGTTTCTGATCTTTGAGACGATTACTATCAACTTTTGCTGTTATTGGGGATCCGTCACACAACGCCCGTATTGCATTGTGATGAGACGAGGTACAGTACCCTGCTACCATCAAAAATGTTACTAATACAAACTTGTGCTGGCAACTTCTGCTTCGAACAAAACAATGGTCAGAATCGAACTGCATGCAATGTTAAGCTTACACAGTGCACAGGCGTTGCAGCACAAAAGGATCATGAAACTAAAGACGATACAAAGGGAGGGAGCTACAATATCAGTGTACATACATGTAAAGTATACAGTACCAGCATTAATAGTACTGTAGATGAAATGTAACAATTCCTCGCATGGTTGTTGCCAGCACAATTTGATTTTGACAACCAGGAAATTGTTTGGACTAGCAAATGTGTGTGACAAATCAACTGCTTATGTGGAGTCTGCCCCATTTTTCAGGCATTATTGTTTCGTTTTCCCAACTGTTTATGTACTTTTTTGTTTTCAATTATGCTGAGTGGTTGTCCAGTATGGTAGGCCACTGCATATTTGTTAATAATGCTATGGAAAGGCCTGCAGAAGGATATAGTAAAATAC
Organism: Stichopus chloronotus; assembly: GCA_021234535.1. Taxonomy (NCBI): domain Eukaryota; kingdom Metazoa; phylum Echinodermata; class Holothuroidea; order Aspidochirotida; family Stichopodidae; genus Stichopus; species Stichopus chloronotus. The sequence continues at coordinate 10,638,698 of SFZH01000008.1, forward strand.
AGTAGTATAATCAAAATACGCCTACATATTGTGGAAGTATCCATTACTTACTGTACAGTATGTCTGTGAGAGTTCAATGCATTTTGTAATTTGAGGATCACGATGCCAAAAATCAAATTCACATGATTTGCTGGCATAAGTCACAGTCAAATGGTATGTTGCGAGTCACAAATTGTGATTTTAGCACTCTTGTAAAGTAAGTAACAGTCGGAAGCCAGCAATTTTAGGCCCTGTGCCAATTGTCTAAAGCTGGTGCTGGTGAGGCTTAACTGGCACCAGGAAAGTGTCATTTGGAGGAGTTTGGATGGAAAATTTAATTACAGCTAATACTTTAAGACCTACCAAATCAAGTAAAGGTAAGCTGTTTAATTGGCTCAAAGCTATGTCATTCCTTTATTGGGCGATTCCAGTTCAATATCACCCGCCCACAGTAGCAACGTCATTTAAGTCAACTAATCCCGAGACAACTAGGTCGGTCCGAACAAAGCCCGATGTTCAGCTGCCAACAGTTTCAGAGAAGGCGGCACAAAACTTGAAACAACTGTTTAATTGATATATGTTGTTAGCAAGATATCGCATGAAACTAGACTGAAAAGGCAGAAGTCTGATACAACCTACTGTAGATGTTGAAGTACCATCACGATACGCAACACCGAGCAGCACCTACAGAAGGCAAAAAAATCTCTTTCCTCTTGACTAGTGCAATGTTATTCCAGTGCAGAAATCTGCTAACTCATGCGGTAGCTGTAGCAGACGACAGATGCCAAATATGTGTTTACTTTCTAATCATATTTTAAGTTCTACCTACATCTCACTCACAACACAAAACACAGATTGCTGGGTATTAAACTTGGCGGATGCATGCTTGGCATCAAAGCGTTGCATCTCCTTCTACGTGTAAAGGACCTCTCGAAGCTGGCAAGGACAAGTACTGTATGACATCCCTGTCCCTGCAGTAGCACTGTGCAGTACATTGTACTGAAAGGAGAACAGATGTGCAGTAAATACACTAAAAATGTATGTAAAAGGCACACAGCGCACAACATGATCACTGATAGAGTTTGAAGACAACCTCTAGATTTAGTCCAGTAATGTAGTTTCTTATCACCATTGCAGGGTATAGCATAGGTCTACTCTACACATGTACTATAGGACATCAAACAGATGGAAGTATTTCAGGGGGCAATATTAATAACTGTAAACACAGCACATGGTAAGGATGCATGAAGCAGAGCACAGCGCTGCGACCAAAACGAACTCTGTCGACCAAAGCGTGTTTGTGCCAACTACTTTTGGTTTCGACCAATTAACAACTTGCCATACGCAATTTAAAAACTGAGACAATCCCACATTAAAACTGAACAGCTGAGTAGCTGGGTTTTCCCCTTTCATTTCAAGAAGACCTTTAAATGGCTGCCGTACATAATGAGACTGAGTATGTACTACAAGGTACTGTACCTCAATCATAACAAACTAATTTGTATTCTGATCGCAATGTTGAAGATGAGCAATTGTAGTTTCACTTCAGAATATAAACTCCAGCCATGTTGTGTTTGTTATTCATTATTAAATGCACTGAGCACAGTGCAGTGTCCTTGGACAATTACATGTAGAACTTTTCTTTAGAGAATGAATAAGCATTCAGCTACATGTTTTTATCAGCAGTACTACAATAAATACAGTAACATGGTACTATGTGAGAGGGCCGTCCAGTGAATAATTAATCCAGTGTCGTATCTCATTTTGCTACACAAAACCAAAGAATCCTACATGAATTGAAAACTGTGTGGCAGTTTTTGTACATACAGCAGCAGGGTCTTCTCCCGTTTTTTGCGGCAAATCACCAAAGAAACCCCACGACTTCTATGCAAATTTTGAATGCTAAATTATTCCATGTCATCATTTGCAACGAAAGTTGATGACCATCCTCCCAAAAGGTGAGAGACTGCAAACATTTTCGCTGCAGGGGCACACTGCAAAATCGTCCAAGAGAACCATTTCAGCCAAAAATCTTAGACAACTGAAACAGTAACTCAAAAAAAGGCAGTTACCGTTTAAATTCTCAGGATTCACCTAGGACGATTTACTGTTCAGTGAAAAATGCAAAAGGTTGTTTACTATTAAACATATTGAAGTGCAAGGTAAACAAACGGTAGGATGTAATTTTTGTGTGGAGATGAGTGTTCCAGAGGCCACAAAGTCGTACTGTCTAAAAACACTTTGGAGAATCCTTGAACCAGATTCAAGTTTGCAAACAGCAACTGTGGATTATGCTCAAGTTTCTGCTTAGGCCAGTCTGATGGGTTCTTGGACAATTCTCCCCCTCCCCCAGAAATTTACAATGGACAGCTCCCACCTGGACAACTAACTACTCACTGACAGTTCCCACCAGGACAATTGTCAACTAGGTCAGAGGCAAATCTGCAGTTTAGGAATTGTCCTGGTGTGAGTTTTCCAGGGTGGGGTGAGGTTGTCCCATGGGTAACTGTGCCAAGTAAAATGTCCATGAGGGGATTTGAGGGGGGGGGAATCAAACTGGAAGCCTGGAAGTCAGGCAATGATTTTCAGAGGGTTCAATAAGTTGTCACCTCCAAAGAGTTGCATTTTTGGTTAAAAAACAAAATACTGTAAACAACGACAAAGGACGTTGGAAGGTCTTTAGAATCTGAAGAAGACAAACACAACGATATCATCTCAATCGTAATACTTACAGTAGGCACATACTCTGAGGGAAATTTGTTGGTCGTGTACGAAATGAGAAGGCAAGTCTTCCCGACAGCTCCATCTCCGACTACTACACATTTGATTGTCTGCATCTTGCGACTGGTAAGTCTTAGACTTTCAGTATGATGACTAGCGTAGCATTCAGGCCTGCATGCAAAAAAGTTATAAAGTACTGTTAATACAAATGAGTATTGAATTTTACTGCAGTTGGGCAGTTTGATCTGGTTGTTCCATGGAAAACTACCTTAACATGCAATATGTGGTTGCTTCTTTTCCTTTTTTTCCCAAACATATGTTGTTAGAAAATGTCATCATTACAGCCAGTAAAACAATGAAATCCAATTTTTGTGGTTGCCGTACCATGAACACACATCTACAGTACTTATTACAACGTAGATTACTAGATTCACTGCCAAATGTCACCTGGACTACTGCTAAACATCTGTACTGCAGTAACAGCCAGATACAGAAACCAAAAGAAAAGTGATTCTCAAATGGACATGTAGATGACAATTGCAAAATAATATCAGTGATTCATTATTTTTTGAAAATGATGACAAAAATTTTCTCCAGAAGTTCAGAATTGCTTCATAAGATGGGAACGTAGTGCGGTACATAAAATAACCAAACACCGTGAAGTTGATCAAACAGTATAAAAAGGAAAGCAGAACTTAAAGCTGGAATGTGAGTTGAAAATTTGTCTTGATACTGAAAGTCAAATACGTTATAGACACTACAAAAAACATTGTGTAATCCCCATTTTTGCATACATGAATATTCATATCCATTCCCATTGGTCTTTGGATTTCAAGGAACAGTGACTGTCGACTAGACTTTCTTGGACATTCTGAATTTTCTAGGGCCAACAAAAATGTCCGGACAATTTTCATATTCAAACATCTGGAAGATGAATGCATAGATCTCTTTCAAATTTTGTCACAGGTAATCTTTTCCCTACTTTCTCTTCCCTGAAACACTGATGCAGAACAAAGATAGATGACTGGGTGATTGCCAGTACAACTCATATTCCAGTTTTAATGCCTTGTTCCTTACAGTACTTTAAAATTTTGTGCAACAGTGAAGCTTAGTGACGGCCAGAATATTTTTCAAGACCAGCCAGAATTTTTTTCAAGGACAGCAAGATTTGGTGACAATGTCCAAGATTCTATCCAAAGTTCTATGATTTAGCCAAATTCAGATTTTAAAGCGAGGTGACACTGATGTATTATATTCTTAGATGTCTGGCAATCCTGCATAGTTCTGGTAAAGGATTGTTTCGTGTTACTGCACCATCAAGAGTGTATTGTAGAAACCCAGAGGGCATAAATGCAACGGAAAGTGTTTGGCTGATGAGTTGTAAAAGTACCACGCTTGGGCCTAGTCTAAGGACAATTTCACAAAATCATGTGGTGTAATAGGCAACCTTGGCTATAGCCTGAGTACTAGGCCTTGACTACTTTGAGCAAGGTGCATTAAAAATTTCATGTTAAACAGCTCACAGTTAGGCCTAGGATTAAACCTTAAAAAATAAGAATTTAAAAAGAGTGCATTTCATGTACCTGGGTCTTACTCAGTATTGTTTTGGGGGAGCTGTAGAATACCCTGCCACAGTTGAAAGACACCATTTTTAAAATGAGGCGGCGCTGCTGTATATTTTCTTCTTATGTGTCTTAATGTTACGTTTTTAATCAAATGTACAGTGCACTTGGATTTTCTTTGAAAAATCTTCTAGTCCACTGAGCCTCCAGTCCTGAGTGGAGGCGCAGTTGCAGTGGAAGCATATACACCTGCCGTTCGTGTTCTTTTGAAGTGTATGGCATCTTTCTTTTCAAAATATTTTAAGTCTACAGAGCCTACAGTCCCTCATGGAGGCGCAGTTGCTCAACCCAATATGAGTGCATGGCTTGTGTAGATTATCATTTTAAAATATATTCTGAGTCTACTGAGCCTCCTAGATTAACGAGTGGGGGCGCAGTCACTGTGACCGCATACACTTGCGTGTTATTTTGAGAATGAATCAATATGAGTCCATGGAGCCCGATCTTTTTTGATAAAATACTTTAAGTCAACTGAGCCTCCAGTCCCATTTGGACGTGCAGTCGACGTGGACGCATAAACACTTGCCTGCTATTTTGCAGGAGTTTGAGGTGCCACTGTAACTGCCGCTCAGTGAGGTCTCATATTGGCGGGGTATATACAGTAAGTAGTTGTGCAGTTTTGGGGAGTAGGCCTAGGGTGGCCTGTCCACACATATGATGACAGAGCGACGACAAACTTCAACAAACGATTTTGTACACAGCTCTAGGTTGTTCCAAACCTCACCATTACCCTTCGGTTCAGGATTCCAAATACAGCTCAGATACATCGCATAAACACAACAAGTAATACAATTCGTCCATTTGCAGGGTTATCTCTCCAAAAATGTAGTTTTTGGCAATGATTATTGGCTATGTTGTTGCATCACTAAAAACACTGCGTAAAATGCCAAAGAGCATGCCCACCTTCACTCACACCCACAGTCAACTAGCTAAATTCTGACCTACGCCACAGTGGGGGTATGCAGGGTTGGAAAAGCTTGTTAAGTTTCCCACAAACATGACAGAAAATCTATCGATTTCCCACTGACATTTGTGTAGGGGTGGAACCCTTTATGGAGGTCCAGGGAGCAAAGTCCCCAGAAGATGGATTTCTAGCATATCGAAGGGGTAAAATTGTTGCAGCTGAACACAAAAAATATGACTGAAAACATGTACAATATTTGAAAAATCAATAAAGAAAGCTTAACTTCAGGATATTTGCATTGTTGCAAAATATGGTACTTTTTTAAATGTGAAGGATACATGTCACTTACAAAATGTCAGAAACAAGTGAAACTTGAGTCCGATACTACACTATATAAATATGAAACAGGACTAAAATCAGTGTCTCGATCATGGCATTATTCACTAAAAAGCTAGGCATCAGTCCCATAATAACTTATAAAATGTAACTTTTGTGTGATAACCTTGCACAGAATCACAGACGACACTATACACTGTCAACTACAAGCTGTACTACTTACCAGTTCAGCGCGTTTGACTAGGAAAATCCAGGCATGTTTCCAAAAAAAGCTTTTAACTGCAAAACTTGTCAACACCTGCCCCAAAATGAAATTGTTTGTATCTTACATAAAATAGCTCATTTTTTGGTTGATTCAAACACTTTATACATCCATTTCTATTTATGTTTTTACCCTTTCAGAGTTGACAATCTTCTCATTTATTTGACGACTTGTAGTTTGGTGTCTGGACGTTAAGCCCAGTTTGACTCACACAAAACACATGTGAAATTTATTGCACTGACAACACTCAAATCCAGCTACGTCTACCTGCTGTGGACTACCGACATTTGTACCGAACGTACTGTATTATCCCTGATAAATGTGGCCATTAACAGGCAGTACAAATTTGTCACAAGGAAAAGTTAAAAATAAACGTCATCTCACACATATTTTGAAATGGTTTGATCGCAGCGATCTAACCATTACTGCGTGTAACGTTACTGCGTGTAACGTTGTTTTACAGAAAGGTACTTTGCGCCACCACTGCATCTGTGTGTAAGACTGTAAACGAAAAGAAGGTACAAAGGTCAAGCACTTCTGGTTGTGCTCTGTTTGCTCCACTATGTATGTACTTTATGTATGTTGCATGTACTGTCGTATGAGATATGAAAGCACTTCGTGCTCATTAATTGCACAGAGAATCTGCATGCTGAGTTCAGAAAAAAAAAGTAAAACCGATGGAGATGAACTTGTGCACGAGCACTGCTCAAATCATTGGTGGGCATTGAGGTTCGAAGGGAATGTAGGGCGACTGAAGTGTGCCTAAAGGTTAACTGGCGATAATTTCTCGTAACTTGCGTGGTTGTTGTGGAATATACTGGACATCGTGGTTAGGCATAGAGGCAACCTGCGCTATTTGCCTATGGGAGTATCGTAAGCAATAACGATCAACGGAGCTTCTTTGCAATATTTTTTTCCAAACATTTTCCTGGTCTCCCTCATTTGTATGTTTCTCTGAAGATGGCCAGGTTTTTTCCCTTTTTTTTAATAAAAAAAAAAATGTGTCAAGACATGCAGGATTTCCCGCAAGCAGTCACAGATTTCCTGCGAACCAGGCTCAGAAGGTTTGTAAGGTTTTTTAATCCTGGGAATATGGTTAGAATATGGTTAATTAGGAGGTTCCCAACATATAAATGTGGTAGAAAAGCAGTATATCCTAACGATGCAAATATTCATAGTCTTTTTTATGGTACTTACCGTACATAGCTATTACTTTGGCAGGATTTTGAAAAGTATGTGAGTACAAAGTAACTTGTATTTTTCATAATCATTTTTTAAGTCAAACCTTTCCATTCACATGCTTTAAGAATCTTTGTTTCACTACCTTTCAAATGATACAAAACTTATAGAATTTAATAACTCAGCTCATTCCAAGAACTAGCGATTAATTATAGCCTGCTTTCAGAAGCTTTACATTTAACACATCTGTAGGCACCTAGTCCGCCAGTTTAGCTTTCCTCTTGCCCCGTCACGAAGGCTGCCACATATTTCTTTTTTAAGATTTTATAACGTTGAAGGAACCACATTACGTCATTCAAACAGAAAAAGGCTTGTTTCATCTTTCAAAAATGATATGGTATTGAATTTGTTACTGAAAACCACCCAGCTCACTCTGAAAATGTGATGTTTCTTTTTTAGATCCAAGAGCGATTTGCGAAAAAATAACGTATGTGCTTAAGATGAAGATAGGGCTGTGTCAGTAATATACACTGTGATTGGCTGAGCATTAAAAGGATGGTCTAGCCACAAATATAGCTTTGATATGTGAAAGAGTAAGTAAATCTGACCATTTAAGTGAAACTTCCATTCAATTCCCATGTGTGGTTCCCGAAATATGAGCAGTTAAAGTTGCCACATTTGTTACTAACAGCTAACATGAAGCAAGCAGGAGTGATGTCATCTCCCCACATTCATGAAGTATTTTATGTTTTTCTATAAAATATACACCAAATTTAATACTTCAATATATTGGGATATCATAATGTGAATGCAGGAGGGGTATGAGTGTTTTGTGACCTTCACATAACCAGTTTGTAGGCTGACCACCTACTGATTTCAAGGTCAAAATAATAAATTTAAAAATGAATAAAACAAAAGACTCTTTAGCAATGTGAAGATATGATGTCACTCCTGTTTGCTTCAAGTTCCCAGTTGGCAGCAAGTTGGGTAACTTCAACTGATAAAGTTGTGAAAACCATGCATGGGAACTGAATGAAAGTTTTACTGTAAGGGTCAGATTTACTTACTCTTAAACATATCAAAGCTAAATTTCTGGTTGGACTATCCTTTTAAGAATGGCGCATGCAAGCAGCTGTTCGGCATTGTAGTAGATTGCATACTAACCATGGAACTTGGTTGTGCTCTGTTCAATGTACGTATGGACTATGTCCCTTGAACAGTCAAAACATAATATTACAAAAAAGAATCATACCTCAGTCGTCTGTTCATTGATTTACGTGATTTTTGTTTGTTTGATTTTTTACACCGCATTTTATTGTGCTATATTTGAACAGGGACTAAATTTCTAACAGACTGAAAAGTCTGCCTTGTGCGCACAAGTTCTGGCCGGCGCTAGCACCTCCTTGAATTCAACATCTGGATGCGCAAGAGCCTACTAGCTGCTTTGATCTGGCCGCGCACGTGGGAGAAAGTAGTCGATGCCGGGCATCAGGGCTGGCCGCTGTTGAAAGTACCATCTCGAAATTCTTTGAATTCATTCGTAGCCTAGATGATTTGTGTGGTTGAACAACCTGAGTCCGTCGCCCCTGATGGTATAAGGTTATATGCATATGCATGAACCCTGCCAAAACTGTGTACACTAAAGGTACTGCTCCTCCTGATCATCGTTCAGTTCAACCGCGCATATTTCTGTGAAACTGAGCTTCGGCCGCGCAAGAGCTAAAAATCTGTAGTCGCTTGCCCGCACGGAATGAAAACTTTCCAGTCTGGTGTTTCTACTTTTTTCGTGTGGAAAGGCAACCTAGGACTGATAAAGTCAAACCTGCAGCCAAACATAGCTAGGCTAGGTCTAGTTCAACATTCCAATACTTCACAGTCACTAAGAATAAGTTTAACTTAACAAAGCAATGTAACAGTTACTGTAGAGGCTAGGCCTATTAACGTCTGATTAGGCCTACAGTAGTTCGGTTAGGATAGTCTGGAGGCTGTGGGCTTGTGCAGTTGTGGAGTGTGGACTAGGCCTAAGTTAGGTTACCCATACTATTACTGTAGCAGTTACAGTTACAGTGATTTTAGTAACTTTAGGATATTACAGTTTCTTCCAACGTGTAGAATGTATATCAGCAAGATATAAGTTCCACCTGCACTGTTATATAAAACCTAATTACACCCTATATAAAAAAAAAAATTCTTAGTTTCTCCATTTAGCAAACTGACCGCTCCAATAAAATGACTCATGAGGTTAGGCCACTATCCTACCGCACAAATTGGTAAGTCACAAATGACGGACAGTACAATAGCCCCTAACTTGACATCCTTTACCTATGGGCGTGCCGATATAACTTTAAAAATTACGATAGAACCAACTTTTAGCAGGTTCTCTGACAACTAAACGAAATTCAAAGTTCAAAGCATGTAATTAATTATATTGAATTCGAACATGGGAATATTTACGTGTACAGGACATGAAAAAATTGGTACTAACTTCTGCACCACACTCACCCGAAGTCAACGACAGTAGAGCGATCACTTCTAACGTACCTTGACTACGTACACTGTAGTGTACGTGTAGCACTTACATGCACTGTAAGTGTTAATGGAGAATCGTGTGATCCATTGCAATGTATATGCTTAGGCTAAATAGTGAAGAGTTAAAGAGCACTTCCGTTTCCGCTTAACATTGCTTTTATACGGTTTAGTTAAACTTGTTTCGTCATAGTTCTATTTTCGCCCATGAACCCTCGCTGGTTGTAATAGCAGGGGATAGTTCGATAGATGGTGCCGCTGCAAAATTATCCTCAGTGGGCATTTCATTCCCTCATGTTTTATTCCAGCTCAAAGATGATTTTCGAGGTCTGAAAAATTCATCACTTACCTTAGCCTACGCATTCCAAGATAACTTAATACACTCAAAATTATCCAAAATTATCCTCATGAAGTTTTCACCCAACCACCAAATCATGATAGGGGATAGACATGTACACGGTCCATGGGAAGAGGGGTGCCCTGCTACGACAGAGGGAACGAAACTGAAAATGTTGGGGGAGGGTCTATAAGGGATGGGTGAGTGCGGGCGGGACTATCTAAGCGGAGCGCCATATCAGTTGGTGAGGAGCGCGCTGACAAGTATAGGGCTAAATATTTGACTTTACAAGTCCCCCAATATGGCTGATAAAACAACATTTCCCACGTTTTCTAGTAAGCTGTATCCAATTGTCAAATATCGATCTCTGCAATTTCTCAGTTAATGACAAAACAGTCTGTGGAAATGTGTATTGCATATCAAATATGTTGGGAAAATTCATATAATAAATTTCTTATGATGCATCCTTTCCCATGTTGGAGCACTTGTCAAATATTAGGTGGGAGCCGAAACAAACCTATAGTCCCCACTTTTTTCATTTTGGTTGGCTCCCAAGCCCCACCCGTTTCACCGCAACTTGATCAGTGAATGTGATTATACAACATTCCAAATCGACTTTCATGTTACTGTATAAGCATGTTGTTGATCTCTTTTAACGGTTATTCGAACGAAGATAGTCTTTTCGAATATTGAATGATGAACAAATGTCTCCTCCATTTTTCAGAAGCCAAAAAAATAAAATAAAATAAGAGAGAAACCACGACTGTCGTAGTTCCTCTTCCGTATGCACAAGAAATAGCCTGCTGAAATGGCGTTATGAACGGCAAGTTGTTTGCTAATCTGTAGCCTCTTCCCAAAATACCTCACTATACTGTCACTATGATTTCAGCGGTTTATCGGCTGCTTATTAACCAATTGGCCTGAGTGCTGCGATGGTATCGTAGGTTACAGCCGAGAGCACACGAAACGGTACTCTCCTTCCAGTCATCTCACACGATTAGTATTTCGAAGACTCACCTACAGAAATAAATATTTCTTCCAGTTACAAATGCAGTTATTTGTTGCTCAGCGATAATTTTTTTCACCCAAACTTTTCAGACTTAAAGTGATTCCATCTTCCGTTACTCATCACATGTATAGGTCCCGTATAATGTTTCGAGGAGATGAAGCTTTTGCAGATGTTTACTGATGAGCCATGAATGACTTAACAATGATAAAAGCTAGTTTCTTTGTATGCCATATTGGTATACTCTAGACGCCCTATTTCCCTTTAAAGACCAACTGACAGGAATCTGGTGATATCATTGTAAAAAAAATCAATTTGTTTCCAGAAGGGTCAATACTTGGTCGAATTATGGCTACTTTTAACGTTTTTAATGGCTTATTCGATCAATAGCATACTTCAAAATGACGGTTTTTCATGTCACATATGTTGGGTCTTTAATTGGCTGGTTATGCACAAACGTAGCAGCCGCACCTTAAGACGATCGTAGAAAGACTCGAAGAACCGGTTGGCGTATTCTATTCCAGGACCGTAGCCTATGTAGCTTTTTGTGTGTGTGTGTGTGTGAGTGTGTGTGTGTGCATGTAAGGGGAGAGGGTCGGTTTTAACACAATTGGAACATTTTACCTGACAATTGTGACCAATAAATTAAAACTCATTACATATGTTGCTAACGTAGGCCTACTATCATAGGCTGAGCCGAACTCCAGATCTTGTGGGGGTGGGGGTTCGTCCGAACCCCCTGAGCCCCCCCCCCCCCGGATACGGGCCTGTATTCTGATCAACGAAGAAAACGTACTGAATCAAAGATAATACATTAATTTACCCAAAGGTCAAACGAAGGTCACACATTGCCAATGATATAACTTCCATATTCCAAAAAATAAAGGTTACAATTAGATTTAAGAAGAAGATACTTCGTTCTTTAAGCGACTTCTTTTTTTCTTCGGTAGGGGTGGGGTGAAAACAAAATGAAGAAAAGTGAAGAATTCTCAGATGCAAAATCAAACGGCCTCGGAAACGCTGTTTCAGCTGGTAATCAGGCCTGGTGTTTTCGGTCAAAACTTTTGTGGTGCACTCACCGTGGATCAATAATGGCGCTCTGCTAATTAGATAGTCACGTCTCTATCAAGGAACCCTTTATAAATGGTACATGCCCTATCATCGACTTATGGCAATGTGTGCGCTTCCTTCTTCCCCTTCCCCACCACTCTCGGGACGCATTTGCTGCAAAGGGACGAAATAGTGTAAACAAAGGGATTGGTGTAGTTGTAGCTAATCAATCTTCAAATTGGTAAGTAGTCAAAATTATTTTGATTAGCAGGTTTAAAGCAAAGACTCCAGTGTGAATATCAGTTGATAGCTCAAATTTGGTGCCATAAGCAAACTTGCGGCTTCCAAAATGAAACGTTAGAGGCAGGACTTAAGAAGATATGGAGTCGCAATAACTGGGGACCAAACATATATGAAACTGAATCGTAATTGGGGTTTCATGGGTTAAATTACGATAAGAACGCGGTTATTTCTTCCTTACAAGACTGCCATCTAGTGATGGGGATTACCGATCATATGGTACACTGGTCAGTGGGACATAGTCCTTCAGTACTTGCCTCCAAACTAGTGATGGGTATGCGGCAAAACCAGTCTAACCGTTTTGTCGATACAGCTCTCTATGGCTTCTATTTTGATGTTAATTTATTTTTCAATTGGCTGAAACTCAAAGAAGAAACACAATAAACAGTGACAAAAAATAATGTAGCCTTGTTCGAGGTTTTTCTAAATAGCGCCATCCATTCAACCCGGAAAATCAGTGAGGGGGGACGCTCTGAACTTGATTTTTTTTTTCTGGCGTAATATATCTGCCCCTCTCGGTGAATGATTTTACCATTTAGCATCTGAGTGAGATTTCAACGAAAAGGGTTTTTTTCTATGAAAGTGCGACACTTTTGCAAGAACTTAGAGTTTAGTGTCATAATTTGAGAAGCTTCTACCATTATTTTATGATATAAAATTGTGATGCAGCATAAGATGGAAACCAAAATCCGTAATTGCACAAACGATCAAAGAAGTATTGAGTCGTTACAAGAGAGAGAGATTATGCCATATCTTCATTTTATCAAAAGAAGGAACTCGTAACATTATAAAGGAGAGATAATTAATTGCGCAACTGTTTTGTTGTTGTTTGTTTGTTTTCACAAAAGAAGCGACTACATGCACAATAGTTACACATGCATCGCCTACACGGAACGAAGCCTATTTTCCTATTCCAACCTTGTGATAGTTTCTCTTATTTTCCTGGAGGTTTTCATCATTCGTTCCTTCTCCAGTTACTCACGTTTGGCCCTTGCATATCCTCACAAATAATCATATAAAGAGACGGTTCTTCACTGAGGACCAGTGACGAAGTGGCGAAGCCTGCAAAATTTGTCTACCTGGTGTTGTGACGGGACACAGTGGGTCATGAAACTTTTCACGGGGACACATTTCTCAATTCCCTCTCTGTTCATAGGACTTATATGTAAAAACGTACATTTCCTAAGTTTGCTGCGAAGAGAAAACGCGCGTTTTTCCTAAAGTGTTCCCCCTCCACATACACGCGAGAGCCTGTTATAACGGACCCTTGCCGCTAGGGCCGTTGGACCTGAATATTAGGGGAGCACATGTTTACAAAAAAAAAAAAAAAACAAACAAACAACAACAAGGCCTGTACCAGCTATAAGCAGCCTAGTTATCTTGTAGATATTTCATACTCATATATGTGATAAACACTCAGTGTGCCACGCAGTCTTTGATGCATGTTGATCGATGTAATATAAGTGACCTTTATGCCAATCAAAGTTGTAAATTGTGTTCAACTGGGGTAACTTGCACTTTATATCATTTCGGCAGAAGTGACTCTTTAACTATACTTCGGTGTAATCACATTTGATTTGTCTTGTTTTTCAAGACACATGATGTACAGATAAACACTGTGTGTCGTAACGAACAGCATGGGACTATATACATGGATACGGAACAGCTTTTACAAGGGCTGGTTCACCATTTTAAGAAAAAAAACAGCACACAACAAACAAACAAAAATAAATAAAGTAACTTCATAAGTAGACCTACCGCGTGCTATTTCGTCTCATTATATCTGAGACCAATCACAAAAGACGCTAAGGTATAGTGCAAATTTAGCGGGACGAAACCATGGCAGATTGGAATATGGTATAGTGATCAAATAGGCTCGTGATTACATTGTTGAGTGTAAATTTCTCACCTGATCTGCGGGGTTCACCAATCACATCCTAAACTGAGGGCACAGGCTTTTTTTTTCCTTTTGCATTTGTATTGGTCGTGATATATGTATGGTAATGGTTATTTTTTTTAACCCTGCATGTGATCTGTAGTGATTTTTTTTTATAGCACTTCACAATCCATTTTATGACCCATCGTCTTATGCTTAGGCCTAAATTGAAACTTACTTCGATATAAAATTCACATATCAAACCATACGGAAATTTACGTCACCTCCCCAAACTCAGTTACAGTCTCGCCAGGCTCAACGTACGAATAAACCTCTCCCGCTCGCTAGAAATTGAGACCCTAATTCCCCTTTAAACTAAAAGAGAGTATGTATTTTTGGTAGAAAAATTTTATATTTCTTCAAATTATATCAAACGATACTCAAAGATTACCTCTTCCTATAGCCCCTTACCCTTCTCAACATACAAGTTCCCAGTTTCCCTCCCCCTCCCCACCCTCCCGTCTCCACCCTCCCCCTCCCCCACCCTCCCCACACACATTCGCCCTCACGCAGGCTCTCTCTCTCTCTAATCATTTACGACTCTCTCCAATCACGGCTTGCAAACCGGCCAGTCACATGTGTAGGCCTATCCCTGACCATAACTGTTTCACTCGCAATTGGCAACTGAATACACTGTGATTTTTTTTCAACCTACATAGGCCTATACATGATATGCTAATTTGAAAAAAAAGAAATGAAAGCTCTATCTCCGTGTAGTAGCTGGGCTGATCTCACTTTTGGTCGACAAACTCATTAAAAAAAATTGTCCAATATCTCGGCAGCGATTCCGCAGCAGCTGGGTACCCACCCGCGACGAATCGATCGATGCCGCATAAAATAAATACACACCTGGTTACGATACGTGCACCGCGCACAGCGTGCATTAATCATGGTTAGGTCCACACAATTACTCGACAGCCACAGACTTAGTTTAGTCAATAGACTTGGTCGATCGTCAGAACTGTGGCAAAAGAAATGGTATGTACACAGTGTCAACGTGAGACGTGCATTGTGTGTGCACAGACTCTCTTCCGAGTGAAGGCAATAAAGCGTATCTCGTGGTAGCGTTCGTTATATCTGTTTTGAATGAACAACGGGTAACATTACATTAGATGAGTTCGACCGTAATAAGTACAGGATATACTTGAAATTACATCGGTGAAGAGGCTAGCTCATCGAGTATGTCAGCGCTGGACTTATAAATAACCTTCCCTAAACGATGTGTATGTTGAGTTCACCAGGAAGCCTGCTCAGGATTGACCATCACCCCTTTTAATTCGCGGAGGAAATATCCAGAACTATTCCAGACAGGATTTATCGCTACCGAGGTTGATATTTAGTACACGTGTGGTCACTTTCATCAATCAAGTTATTGCTCATTTTGAATAAGAAGTGTAGCAAGTCGATAGTCCTGGTATGCTATAAGTTTTAATTTGTTCATCGTGTAGTAGTAACGAATCTGTCAACTTGACCCGTTTCTGGATCTTCAAAATATACGTCTGACAGATGTATCTGAATGGGAAATTACCAGGGAGCAACTGGATGTCAAACACAATAGCTACTGTTCCAATTCAGGTCTTTGATTCTCAGGGGAGCTAGGAGTTTATACGAGGCCTACTTTGCATGCATGTGTGCACTGTTCGTAATATCTATGATGGACTTATACATGAAATTGCAATGTGGCCTATAAGGGTCCACCAATGTTGGAGCGGAGAAACCTGCCAGATAAAGTTTAGTCGTAAAGACGGAGCGGTTTATCGGGAATGAACACCGTTGAAGCTGCTGTTGGTTGGTGAGTATTGATACAGTAAACCAATCGCCGGTTTTACCCGCATTTAAGTTCAAGTTGTACGAAATGGTGAGTTACATACGTATCTACGCACGTAAATCATGTCCACTGCTGCATCTGAATAAATTTTAATCGTGTCAATTTCAAGTTACTGTTCGTGAGGGAACTGGATTCTTGCCTAATAGTACTGGTACTTGGGAGGGGGCAAACGTGTAAACTGCCCTGTGATCGTGTATTGACTTCGTGTAACTGATACTTACACTTCACGTACTTGCTTGGCCTCGGCGAACATGAAAATTGAGTTTCTTTATGGCTTAATTGTTTTCACTTCGAAGGAAATTTACCCGCTCGTTTCGCGGCGGAGGTACCGGTACCAACAGATTTACCGCAGTAAAACTGGAAGTTGCAGAGCGCGGTGTTTCGTACGCAGAGAATCCCACTCTTCGTTCGGTAACGGTTTATCCCAATCACTTCAAAATTTCCAGGGAACCGACTGCCACTTGCAGATTCAACATCATCCTAAATTTGCTCTCCACACCAATTTTTCTGTGAAGATTCGTTCAGGAACAGATAGAACATCAGAAAAATTTGATTGAGACTTCTCCATTAAGGTTTTGTTCTTTTCGTGGTCTATCAAAACTGAGACGCATAGCTGACAATTTAGGCCTATAC
The DNA here is from genome assembly GCA_021234535.1 of Stichopus chloronotus. Taxonomy (NCBI): domain Eukaryota; kingdom Metazoa; phylum Echinodermata; class Holothuroidea; order Aspidochirotida; family Stichopodidae; genus Stichopus; species Stichopus chloronotus. The sequence goes on from SFZH01000008.1 coordinate 10,655,317, forward strand.
TTCCTTATAGGTCTGGAGTGGGCAACCTGCGGGCAGTGATTTTTTTGTGCCTCGCGAGATGCCTCAAAGAAAAAGAAAAAAAGTCGTTTGTGTCAGACGTACCATTAAATGCTTTCTGGTAGGCCTACATTTCCCCATTACTTATCAACAATAGGGCAATATAGTAAAATTATGATTTTGTGAATTAATATTGCGTGCAAGTCCTCAGGATTAAAAGTTTGAAATTAGAAGCAAGTCGTAGGTCAAGTGCCGCCCGTCGGCCCGGACAATTTTTCATTCCTCATATCTGGCCCTTTCAGTCAAAAAGGTTGCCTAATTCTCCAATGGGTATATTTTCTCGAATCCTGGCAAAAATTTTCACCCAAATCGGCACAAGAACTCTGTATAAACTGATATAGGCATATTTTACTGCAGTAAGCGTATGTGAAATCATGATTCGTGGCATAACTCCTCCGTGATTTTGCAAGCAGGACCCGTGTAGGATTCTGTAAGTTTATCCAGAACGTTTTGGAGAGCGGCTCGCCCTTTGCTTCTCTCAGGGAGATATACCTGGGGAAGTACTAAGATGGTATATTTCGGAAGTTCCGGAAAATAGACTACATGAAATATAGTAGAAATATGCACATACCCATCTCCAAAAGTGAGGGGGATGTTATTTTTCACAATTTACGAATCGCTGTTCTGGGGATGGGGTGATTTCTTCGAAAAAATAGGAAATTGGAACGTGCATGATGGCAAATGGTGCAATATTTGGTCAAAATTTACCCATTCAAATGAAGTGTCACTTTTGACGACTACGTTATATTGTTTACACTTTTTACGTAAAAAGCTGGAATCCTCCCATCGTCATGTCCCAATCCAAAATCATTGTACCGGGCTGATCTTCAGTAGGTATTCCGATCATTGAAAAATTCCATAAAAATTATCTCTTTTTGACTGCATGTCAGAGTCCAACCTATTTTTGCATATGCGCTTAGATACTTCTCTGACTCAAAAAAAAAAAAAAAATTCTATGATCAAAATGATAAAATGTCAAAATGTAAGTTATTGACAATAGTAATTGGTGAGATCGTAAAACTGTAGTAGGGTGTACTAGTCTGTTAGTTCTAATGGGATAATATTACCTACCACTAGACTGGGCGACTAGTCTAGTAGAAGGTATAATAGATTGACTAAATGATGAGTTACCCGCCACGTACTGATATAAGTACGGAGAGGTATAAGTGCCACAACATCACAAAGAAATAACTTTACAATTTGCAACAATGTGCTACTTTTGCCGACATGTTTCCCTTCAAAATGCAAGAAAATGTTTATTTGCAAAATTTTAAATTGCTTACTTTTTCTGAACTTTGCAAATATGCATTTTTTTCTAAATGTTCAATTGTTGAATTACCATTTATTATGATCTCAATAATTACTTGCAAAAATTTAAATTGTTGACATTTCTGATCCCTGCTTATATGAAAAAGTTTTGCTAAATGTTTTGAAACGTCGGTGAAATGCTTTAAGAAACATTGCTGAAACGATACAGGAAATAGGCCTAGTGCTGGGATGTTTTCCAAAATGTTGTTAAAAAACTTTTTTTTTTTTTTTTTTCAGACATATTTGTAGGAATCATTCCCTCAATGTGACTGCTGTTTTAATCGATCGTGTATTACCTTTTATTTAAGTTGTCAAGACATCATCTAAAATTTTTCAGGACTCTGTTTTTGGAATTGATGAATTTGGACTTTGCAAAGTACTTTCCGTGTACTAAAGAGAAGACCCACTGTTGTGTGTGTGTGTGAGGGGGGGGGGGGGTGGGCTGCTAAATGCAAAGTTTCAGGTATTGTTAGGAGAAGGTTCTGCTTGTGGACCCTTCACCAAATTGTTGTAAGCACTACAGCATTTCCTACTAGTTAAAGCTAACATACCATAGGCTTATGTGAGTTTTCATGGTAAATCATTTGTAAAAAAAGTTATCCATGAAATATAAGAATTTTCATTGTAACGACCATTATTCAGTTATTCTGACGTCACGACATATTGCAAACAGCTGTCATCCGAACAGTTACCAGATTCCCCAACGTTGAACATCAAGCAAAATTATGCATCTTTGCAGAGTTCAGAGAAGTTAGCACTTTAACGTTTTGCAAGTAATTGTTGGGATATGAACTTGCATAAAATGGCTAATTGAACATTTTAGCACAATTTGGATGCAATCTCACCTTCGGGTTCTTTGTGATGTTAACAAAAAATGCTATGCAAGGAAATAGCTTAGCAAGAAAAGTAACATTTTTTACATTTTGAGGAGAATCATGTCTGCAAAGTAGCAAATTGTTGCAAATCGTGAAGTTTTTCTTACTTTGTGATGTTATTAAATCATTTAAAGGTTTTCGTGTGTAGGAAGCTTTTTCGGGTAAGTTACCTTTACAGGTAATGACACATGACTAGAATTACCTATGTACGTAGTTGAGCCACAAAAATTATATGAGTTGACTGTAGAGTGCTTCGCACGCGAACCTGCACGTGGCAAAAGACACGTCATATGTTACAAGGAACGCTGTAAACGTCAAATGTCAACGGAAAACGTATGATATGGTCACCGCATGGCTACAACCTTGAATTAAAACACAGTAAAATTGACGATGTGGACGTTTGAAATCAAGAAGTGTGGTCAAAATTCTGTACTTTTACCAGTCATCGCAGTTTTAGGTTTCATCATTATAAGAAAGTGAAAGGGACATTTGAGAGATGTCGCCCTCTCACAAAAAGTGTGGGGGCATAACATCCCCCCCCCCCCCCAATGATCCACGCCCATGGACACATGACTTGGTGGGAAATAGTGCATACGAAATTAACTGCAATTTTCGCTAGCGTTGTATTGTGCAGTGTTTTCTCATAACCTATACGAAAAATTTTGTATAGAATTACAGTATGTAGGAAAATCAATAGAAACTGCACAATATTTTTTGTAGAAACTACTATAGAAAACGTTTCTTTAGAACAGCTCTTAAGAAAGCCTAAAGAATCTCGGAAGACACTCGAAAGAGGTTCTATATAAAAGGTGTCCAGTTTTCCAAAGAAAATCTGTCGTACTCAAACGAAGGTTGTTAAGATCTTTGTACTTATCGAGCTCTGTTTGCTTTCAGTCATGTAGAACAATATCTGGACTGTCGGAACATTTCTAAACCTTCATAATTTTGACAATGTTAAATTTTAACACATATGCAAGTTGTAGTGCAATTCGGGTCAATATATGGCCAATATTTGCATTTCTGCGAAGCCGTTTCGTGAAGAAATAATTTTATTACAATACCATGATTGCCTTTTTTTTTACTGGAGACGAATGGGTGTCATTTGCAGGAATTTACTTTAGAGACACAGTCCGTCTGCTGCAATGGTGCACCCAAAATTTTGCAGCTGTGGACTGAGGGTTGCGGGAGAACTGTTCTAAGCGGAGCGCCACCATCGTGGGTACGGAACGTAAAGGATAGTTTTACATGAAACCCCCCCCCCCCCCCACCTCTAGATCACCGGAAATTTGAAGGCTGAATATGGGCAACACCGTTATCAGTCCCTTGATCCGAAGGTGGCTAAAAGTACTCAACCTTGCGTTTTGCTTTACCCTCTGTTTCAATTTTTTCTTTATGATTATTGTCTTCCTGTCTTTTTCTTTGTATTTTATTTGTTTACGTCATTTTGCGCCACCTGGCTCTTTAAGGGAGGGTGGCTACCCATCTCCACCTCCTTACGCCAGCGTCGGCGAGTCGAGAGGGTGTGTATGACTGAAATGCTGGTCGTCCCAAACTACTTCAAATAACTTCGCACACACTTATAGTAGTACACCTATTTGACAGCCTGAGGTCTTCTTATGTTTTGCCTTCACAATTTTTTAACATACAATGAAAACATTCTTTAAGCATGACTCATAGTCTGATCCTTGTCCTATTAAATCCCCCTTTAAAGTTTGTTTTGATTATGGTAAAGTGATCATCCGTTATTCTTCGATTAATTAGATTCCGCGCATGCTCAGTCATAGCAAAAAAAAGTTAGTCACTTCCTTTCACTACAATAGATGGGTAGTCATGACCATGACAACAAAGTCGAACTGTGCTGTTATATTCAAGAAGATAAACAGAAGTTTTGATCACTTCGGCCACCTTGAATAATTGATATGAAATAAAAAAAAGTATATTTTTGCACACTATGTTCAAGTTATCAAAATGATTGATATGAAGGGCCATACAGTATAGCGCAACGAGCGATGCATGCTCTTCAATTTGTCTGTAGTTATACAAGCGGTTGTCTGTCATGCTGTACACCTGCAGACAGCCTTGCAACAGCAGTTCATTGTCAGACACACCTCTCCTTAGCAATCTCTTGATTATACGTATATCAACCTCAGGCTCAGTCCGTAATATGCTGGTATAACTTCGGTGTTGTTCTGTTACTGTGGCGAGTTTAGTTTTCCTGAGAGAAAGATTACGTACAACGTGTCAAGAGTATCATTAACGTCGAAAAAGAAAGGGAAAGGTGTCATTATGCTGATTTGTGTTTGAACACATTAACTCAAATTGCCAAACAACCGCCCGCCAGAGTTTTCCTTTAAAGATATGAAAACATAAAAAGTTCTGACAACATCTTTTGTTTCAACATGCTAAGGTTGCCATGGGACGACGGCGCGCCATGGTTTCATGAAGCTGATTCATCCTATTTCAACATACTTGAATTATTTTGAACATGCTTGGGTTTATTTTGGATATGCCGTACTTTTTTTTGGAGATTGTTTTCGATGCGCTATAATTTCTTTCTGCTGTTTTTTTTTTTTTCGCCGGCATTTAGGATTTCACACATTTTCGTTCGGACATATTGATTTTTTATTCAATATTTATTGATACACTTGGCACGCCACACTCTCGAGGTTGAAACGGCACGAACAGACCAGCTCGTTTGACTTACGAGACAAAATAGGTTTGTTATCCCATCGATTGTGATTGGACGTGCTGATTTATTTTTTTTAACATGCTGAACTTTTGTTTTAATATGCAAAAATTATTTCAGATATGTGCTGGATTATTTCATTTTTAATATTCCGAATTTATTTTCGATGCGTATAGTTTTCCACATTTATCATACACTTGTCACTCTGCACTGACAAGCAAATCATGTGAAAGGTGTTCCGCATTTTGTGGTGGACACAAATCATTAATTAATAGAGGTTTTTCACTACCGCCGCTGCGCTGCCCGTCTATTCTGACAGCCATAGGCGTCTGTTGTACAACAATTGTAACTAAATCTGCGTCTTGCCCTCGTGTCGATAGCGCACCTCCTGCGCATCATTAGTGACTTCCACCCCTTGCATCTGACGTCACAGTGATACAGCGAAGCGTCCGGTGCCTCCTCGATGATAAGCTATTAAACTGAACACGTGTACGTTGCGTCTCTGCGCCAATCCACCTACACGCCCCTGACCCCGACGTAAAATATGTTCTGTTCGTGTGATTGCCTCAAGGAGAGCGCCTTTGTTTCTTGATATCGCTTGATATCTGAGAAAATTCATTTGATATGTGTCGTGATTGCAAGGGGGTCTATGTACCAAACCTAGACAATATATATTATGTCTATGATGACGAATTGTAACACAGTGACGTCACGTGAAGAATCTGTGTAATCTGTACATTACTTCCCTTTCTTTCAAATCTCTCCTCAGATGAGAAGACGGCCTTGGAGTCTGAATGTGAGCTGCTTTGTCATATTTTGACTGACCTTCTCAGAGATGGTTCCATGGAGCATCCTCATCTTTGTTTGAGAAAATAGCCTTTACAACTTTGGGATCTGTAATCTGTATGAATATTCATGAGTTTTTCAAGTTTTTGCAGCCGATCCTCACAGGATATCATACCTGTTTGTGATTTCTCGAGATGACATCCCGAAACATGACAGTTCCTCTGGTGGTGACATTATGTTGTATCGTGCAGGACAATTCTTCTCGAGACATGATTTAAAATACAACCAGAGAAAAAAGATAGGAGGATACGGCGAAATTTGACATGGCATTGATACAGATCAGTTCTTTTTCAATGTCCAAGAGTCGAGTCCGCCTTTTGGAGCTAATCGCAATTTTTGTGGTCGGAGTTTGGTTTTTCACATCGTTGTTCGAAGGTGTGTTCTTTAGCGATGACGATGGTGGTAGCGACAAAACGATTTACCACCGTCCTGTTCGAGAACAGCCAGCAGGTCAAAGGTCGACGAAATTTCACCTGTTACCTGAACGACGACCCCGCCTCCCAAGAGCTTTTCCCCGTCCATCTGCTCAAAGAGAGGGGTTGCGAACAGCGGCTACCGAACGTCCTGATAGCCGGTGTCAAATACTGCCGCACGAACATTTTGACGTCATTGCTACGTCACCACCCATACCTCGTGTTCCCCAAACTCTCGGCGGACGTGTCTTATTTCGGAGATTATTACGACTTGGGTATTAAGTGGTACCAGAGGCAGATGGGGTTTTCGATCGAGGAGCAATTAACGGTCGACGTCAGCCCGTCGTACTTCACCGACGTCGCATCCCCCCGGAGGATCAGATCCGAACTCTCGAACACGACAAAAATCGTCATCTTGTTCTGCGACCCTGTCGACAGGGTACTGAGGGAGATTCGGGATCTGAGGAGGGATCAATTCGAGTTGCTAAGCGACATGGAGGTGGAAGCCCAGGAGGAGGACGACCCCTTCCTCCTAAACGACGAGCAGTATGACTCCACTCTCCGAGAGGTATTCGAAGGTGGCAGCAACTCGTCGCTGAACGTCGTATCCAACGGCGTCTACTTGAACTTCTTCCGCGAATGGTACAAACATTTCCCGCCGGATACGTTCTTCATGCTCGGCGAGGGGCGGCTGTTGAACGATACGGAGGAGGTTCTGACCAAACTGGAGCGGTTCCTCCAAGTCCCCTCGCATTTTACATCCAAAGTCTTTCGCGACCCGTTCCAGGATGTCATATGCCTCAGGAGCGATTTCAAGTTCGACCCATATTGTTTTTCGCGGGGCGATTTCGTGACGGAACAGAACACGACGAGGCTGAAGAAGCTGCGCGAGTATTATCGACCTTTCAATGAAAAATTGCAAAAGTTGTTTCTCGTGCCGGTGTTGTGACATTTGTCCATTGTCGTTGCAATATTTTTTTTTCTATAACACGCATATATTTATTTATAAATACGTCGATTGCACCGGTATACAATGCGGTATACATGCCTTATCCGTACTTGAAAAAATGGAGATGTGTGTGTTTTCTGTGTGCCAGTATGAAACGTTTATTCTTGCCTTACGGTGCACGGACCGACGATCGAATAAGACTCCTTGTAAAAAAAAAAAACAAGTTATATTTCAACGATATATCGTTTATTTATCATTGCAAATATGAGTTGGTTGGTTTTATGGGAAATATTTGAATCTAGTTTGTATAGAAGTTGCTTTAATATTGCCAGAATGGGTGACGTAGCCGGGCGATGCAATGACTTGAATAATAATAACAATACGACGACAATGCAATTTCTGGTAACAGCGGAGGTTGTAAGATGAAATGCAAACCTAATCAAAACAGGTTGTCGAAAATGACTAAATATACAGGGCTATACTTCATATGGTGGAGAAGAATAGATACATTAATTTGCCATAGTCATCACAAGCCGTGAATTGAACAACTCATCTGCCATCGCACACCTGCATGCAGTGAGTGTGAATGTCTGGATCAACATGACAAGGTGAACAATTTTTCGTCATATAGATATTTATAATTTTGTATAGACCTTACAACTTTGCCTTTATATTTATATATTATCAAACATGCAGAATCGCCGCGAGTGCCTGGTTAATAGTGCATCTACCTTCATCTTTTGGATCGACGTAGAGAATGTTTTGCTTTCTCAAATTCCAAATCTATATTTTTTGTTTCTCTTCCACTATCTTTATTGCTTATCCATCATTTGTTCTCAAAGAGACTGCTGCTGGGTATAGTTCAATCGCTCGATAAACTGAAAAAAAAAAAACAAAAGAAATCAGCAAAAAACATAATAGTTAAATTACAAACTTACATTGAATGGTTCCCGGACAATTCACCCCCACCCCACAGGAAATTTTCCCCCGACAATCCCCATGATTCTTCCCCTAACACTTTCCTTGAAGTGTCTGGGGGTTTCTGGGGGGACTTGTTTGGGAATTGTTTTGGTGGGAAGTTTCCGAGGGGGGGGGGGAGTGGAACTGTCCGGGAGGATGCTGGGAGGGGGTTGTTCGGTCGCTCATTGAGTACCACATGTTTACACTTACCACTATAAAGTGAGTATTGTAAACATGGCAGCTTATCGTGATCGATTGTCGGTGATTTTGTTTCATAGAGTTTTTGCATTTTAAAGTTGTTTTTTTTTTCCTCACTAATTCGGTTTTATCCGCCGCGGCGATCTGCACTGAAAGTTACATGCATTCTTCTAAAGAGCTGTAAATTCGATCTTGACACTGCATTATGTTACACAGCATTGCCACATGTTATCTACAGACCTCTTAATAGACCGATCACAATAAGGCGCCTTACTTACGAAGAGTAACAACTTAGCTCTATTTCAGAAAATGGTATATGAGGCAGGAGGGGAAAAAAAAAAAACAAGAAACAAAATAATCGTAACAAATGAGAGAAAAATACAGAAACGCCCTGAATTGTCTGGCAGAGGAACATTCCACAGTATACACGGGGTATTAGTATATTCCTGGCTTGATATACAGGACAAAACATAAATTTTCAGTTACGAATTTCACCTGTGTACGTGTGGATACTTGCATTGATTATGCATAGTATAATTTTATTGCTACGTTTACATTTGCATGCAAATACAAATTGCATACAAATATACAAATTGTAAATGATTACAGGAAATATATTCGATGTGTATACGGTTACAGTAAATAAATGACAGACTCAAAATTGGGCACATAGCCACAGACGCATCATGACTAAACTTCCGTGTTCCTGTAAGTATTTTGAATTATGCGATAAGAATCATATTGCGAAATTGCCAGAAAGGCACAATCGCATTTCACTGAAATCTACTAAGTGGTTACTCTCACTTAATTGCCTATCTTGCCGGCCACAGGAGATGACAAATTGTTTTATGTATCAAAAAAAGAAAAAGAGAAATGCAACAATTTTGTTCCTGAATTTTACATAGCTTTTAACTTTGGACATTGAATGCTGTAGCTGTGAGATACAAAAAAAAAAATGAATGTCTGCGTATATACTCAATTACGTCAAAGTGAAAATTTTTAAAAAGTGGGTTGTCGAAATATGATATCTATTATCAAGGTCATCAATTAAACGAAGATGTTCCCATTTCGCGCAATGCTATGTAAACAAAGTCCTCAAGCAACTCTTGTTTAATTACTTTGTCCGTCACAGCACGACGTAAAATACCACGGTGTATGAACCGTTCTGACTGGATGTTGTTCTTTATGACGTAAGAGTACGTTTGTTCTGATATGTTGGCACAGCTGTTATCATGGCAAAATTTTTCGTCGGGTATGTTGGCAAAAAAAAAAGAAACATAAAAAATAAAATATTCCGGAAGTAGGAGACTTTCTGATCAGAAACATTTACAAATGCCAACTGCAAGCGTTGATTGGTACAGTTCAGAAAGTGTGTAACGAGCACTTTTGTTGCTGGACATTAAGTCAAGTATACCATGGAGTGGCGTCTCCCTGAGTGAGCCAATATTTACGGACACAAAATAGAGTAATACGGTAGCCCTCGGTAAAATTTGTTCATTTGTTGCTCAAGAATAATTTGTCCCTCCAAACTTTCAAACAATCACGTGGTATGTATTCTGTTACACACCGTTTGCGTGATGCTTTGAGGAGATGAAGCAAACGCTGATATGTAGAGGTGAAAATTAATGGGAGTGGTGTAAGAATTTTTTAAGATAATTTGTTTGTATGCCACGTTGTTGCCTTCTGGTGACATCAGCTATCACACGTACCCGACATACAGGAGACTATAGAAAAAAAGCATATCACATATCGTATGACACAGAAACCAGCGTTATACAAACGGCTGCGTTTCCATTTTGTTGTGGTTACCATTAACGGTTGTTCGATCAGCACTGTGGGGCTGGTTCTGTCCTTCAACCGTTAGAATGTCTTAGTGATTGATATATGGGTTTAGTTAGCTGAAAAATTAATAACTAATAATACCGGACCGTACATACAGAGGCTCTTAATCGAATGTGACGATTAAGCAATACTGGAAAGTCGGTGCAACGGTGTTGAACCGAATAGATTTGTCACAATCGTTTAGTGTTATATGTTACAAGGATTAAAGGGGGGGGGGGGTCGTATGTTATACTTATTCGACATACACACAAACGTATGTACGAATAAACATGTCAGCTATGGAAAAAATGCAAGCACATTACCTTTGAAACTATTTATGTGTTAGCGGTGTATATGAGTTGATAAAATTGACATCAGAGTGTCAAATATAATAAGCCTCAAAATAGGAAGAAAAGCACGTCCTCATACCTATAACACGTGCCAAAATGTGAGTTTATTTTAGGCGGAATTCACATGTAGATCCCCCTTTTTTCCAAGCCAACTGCTAATACAGGGGGTTGCCCCCTACGGCTCTGTGTCTCGTAAACCGTCCTTTTCGTTTGAAATATTGTGTCATAATGTCTTTAAAGTATGTGTTTATTTTCATGCTATGTATGGTGAGCAAGGTTTATTTCACATATATCCCACAATTCATTGCGTGGATCGAGGCTTGCGAAAAGGCTTATACTCCAATGTACGAAGCAACCGTATTCTCGTCGCAAGTGGCGACCCATGAAATCCCACTTACGAAGCAATTTCATGTTTGCTTCCACAATAATTGAGAATCGATATAAAATATATTATATATATTATTTTTTTCATGCATGCTATCCGAAAAACGGGTGAATTCTCTCTCCAAGTTGTTTGAAGTCGAAGCCACAACATTGCGTGTATTTGTGATACATATTTGAACGACGCTTAAGTTTCATCTTATTCACACAGCAGTGTTAACTCAGCACCAGCTAAATTTAAATTTAAACTTTTTTCTCATTCTTGTAGAACCAATGATCACGTGATAGTGCAACATGAAGAACCAAAGCATCACCGAAGGCGCTTTTCCTGCATGGTGTATGACGACAACTAATGACTTGTCGCCACCTCTGTAATTTATATTTATTCATCTTTAAGATACTCGATAGCTGAAACCCCCAAAACACTGACAATAAGGCTTTCGGCAATCTTGACTGCGCGTGCGCACATCCTCAAAATCGGAAGATTAACACTCTCTCGTGCTACAACCCGTGCCAAAAACCTGACCTTATTTTAGAATATGCTGTTTTCAAATGCTCTCTTTGTAGACCAACTGCTTATGTACAGAGGGGGCTCGCACCTACGCTTCTGTGTCTTAAACTCTCTTAGACTTTCAGTTGCACATACAATCACGTAAACCGCCCTTTTCGTCTAACGAAACCGTTTTTTAATCCGTCTACAAGTGTATATGGCATATATGGCGAGCGCGGTTTGTTTATCTCACGTGCATCCCGGCCCAATTCCTTGTGTGAACCCAGATTGCGAAAAGGCTTATTTTCACGGGGTTAACTTGCTTCTTAACCCACTCTTTTTTCTCTAATCCTTCCTTTCGTTTTTAGCCCTTCATTCCATTTCACGACTTTCATGACGAAATTTGTAATAGCCTATTTTATGAATTATCGAATAGATCGACATCGCAGGATATCCCTCTGGTCGTTATCCGCGATTAATCGCCGTCAGTCCATTTCGTCTTTTATTCGGTATCCACGGTATATATGTATTCGTGGAGGAACTTCGCCTTCATAGTTTCATAAGTAGTAACGTATCAGATTATTTCAGAGTAAAGGACAAATAAATTATTAGATTTCACTTGAAAATGAAACAATAAGTTTCTTTGGGTCTTTCTTATGTTTTTTCTTCTTAATCTCTAACAGCTATGCTTCTCCCTGCACTTATACACTTCTCAAATTGTTGAAAATGATTTTATGCAATAGCAATCATGCAGCCTCTTTAATTGATGTTATGCAGTATTCGGGAATGTCTGAAACAAAAGGAAAAGTGTCGAAGAGCGGACAGTGTACGACCGTATCTCAAACGAATGTCACAAACAGAAAGATGTTTTCTGTTGAAGTTTTGGGGAAAAGTCAGTGAATTACCTTTTTGGCGGTGTGGGGGGATTTCTCTGCGCACCCCTTGAATGCACACGTGAACAGTGAGTGTTGTTTAAAACGAAAACCACTTAATTCAGATAGTTTCCCCTAAAGACATTTTTTAGGACACTACTTAAGGTTGAAGTACTGAAGCGACTGAAACTAACTAAAACGATACCCGCATGGTCATGTGGTCAAAAGGTGGGTGGGAATTTTCCTTTTGTCATACATTTATTCAAAGTGATTGCGTGCTTAGGCAAAAAGTAAAAAACATTGACATTTCACGTCCAAAAGTTTGGTAAGGCTTTTAAGAGCACTAACTCGGACAATTATGAAAAAAAAACAAACAGGTTTCAGGTAGCCAACTTTGCCACATTATTTCAAATTTTTATAACATAACGACAAAAAGTGTAACATACGATAATGAAGTGGATGACAGTTTTCATTCAAATCAATCACCTCTGAATAAGCCAATGGGAAGTATACTAGTGTTGAATATTCAGTCAGTCAAAACAACCCGGGAACGCTGACTCCGCAATGATGTAATCAGTTGTAGGTTATTTGTAATTACAATGGTTCCTTTCACCGAATTATACAATTCCCGATACCGACCAAGAAGCGACGACTTGAGTAGTATGTTTTTCATACAACAGTGAAGCCCTTGCTGTTGCACATTCATTATGTAGGCGCTAATAGTAAGAACTGTTAATTTACAAATATGATACTTTTTTTTTGGTTTTATGCCCATCCCGTTGCTTTTCAAAGTAGCTACTGATCGTTTTCGGTCATTGAAGAACGTACTAGTAATCCGTCCATGTACAACCTCGAGTGTACATTCAAAAGTAAGGATAAAGTTAAGATCAAACATAATCTTATCCTTCTGGTTTTTCAGTACACTTACAGTCTCTTTAAAGAAGCATTATTTACTTCATTAGTAAGCCTTTTTATGATAAATTCAGTGGGCCTGTCCATCATCGTAATATGGTTATAAGTGTATGGTCAGATCCAACTGGTCTGAGGTAGCCATGGTAACTTATTGACTGCTAGCATCGTTTCGCTGCCGATCGAACACTGCAGGCGGTGCATGATAGCCTACATTCCATGCAATGTGTCCACACATTTAAAGTGGCAACAGTTGGTCCTATTATTCCTATTTTCTGGAATCCTTGGATGGATAGCATAAATTATTCCGTGCACGTATGAGTTTGTATGGGTGTTTCCAGTGTATCTGTGTGTGTGTGTGTGTGGGGGGGGGGGGGTGATTCCAGATGGCAAAGTCGTAATCTGGTATAATTTTCTAATCCCGAAAGTAGACTCTTACGAACCGAACTTATAGCCTTTCAATAATTGTGAAATATTCAAAGTATTTTGAGCGCTATGATCTGATTCAATTAAGGGATGGCATCAGTTGTTGTCCATCCTTGTGGAATCTTCTGTGACTTCAAGTTTGGAAAGAAAGTTTCATTTTTTTTTTGGTAAATTGGACAGGCGTCGCTTTTGTAGTTGACTGACGCAGCTTGTGCGACGCCGCAGTGATCGTGATTGAGGTGAAAAGAGTTATTTGTGAACATTCAAGGAAGGCCATTGTCGAAAGCACTATACATACGGCTGTAACTACTCCAATTATTGCCCTATGACCCCCAAAGCGATGATGAATCTGTTCAGTAAGGTTGTATTTCTGTACACGCAGATCCTTACACGGTGCGCTCAGACCAAATTTACTCAACGCATTTTTAACACATGCTATTCGTGTATGAATAGAACTTTCATTACAGGCCTATACCTATCTGCCACTTGTACGTTACTTGTATTCGGTGTCTTAGAATCAGTGCTAGCCAATCCTATCCGTACGTGATTGATATGTTACTACAGACGTATTTCTAAACGACAAAAGCCATACTCCGACATTATTAAGTTCGCTTTCATAAATTCAGATATTCTCCGTCAGGGCATTTTAAGATTGGGACGACATCGATGACTTTGTGAGGGATTTTTTAAGGGTACCGTAAAAACACGTGACAACCCAGTATGATTAGGGTAATTAGTCAGACTTTACAACTAAATGATCCAACAGTCATAAAAACTCATTCTATTTCTTTTTCATTTTGAGCCTGACTTGTACTAGCTGCGCGCATATGACTTAGCACTATGTGAAAAGTACTGTCTGGTCACGAAGTTTCAAAATCAAATTGAATCGTTAATTACTCACATATTAACATTCATTCGTGAGTGACACATTGGGGTCATCTTCTTTGCCATTATAGTACGTGAATGGAATTTGACAGGGTCACAAAAGCTTGGTGAATTTCACGAGATAATTCGAAGTGTCTCTTTAAACCGGTGAATGGATGCGTCTGGTTCGAGTTTCGTTCTCCTTGTGTCCGGGTTTCATGAAAATTGAACACCCGGTTTTAAAAAATAGGGACGCCCACTGAAGTGGGAACAAAACGCTGTGCTTAAAAGAAAACAAAACACCGTCTAGTTTTAAACTGTTGCAATGAATAGTCCACATAATCGAATGAAAACGAAACTTGTGAAGCTTGTAACATTGATGTTATCTTTATTGATAGTGCATGTCAGGTCTGTACACCTGCTACACGACCTTACTCGTGTTCCCAATTAAGGCGGGCCCTTTGACCCCCTTTTCGGAGTGGCCATCTCATCTCGATTCCCCCGATAAAGTTGATCCGTCCTGTTTGAGGCCAGATCGATAGAATCATGTGATATCGTCTTGTCTTCTCGTCCATAACGCAGCCTTTTTTTTTTCATCCTGTATAATTACCAAGATTAAACATGTTCTAGGACATATAACACGTTGATATCACAAAACGCCAATCTATATTGGTGTAGAATTACACATATTGACATCCGTGACAAAAGAAAAAAAGACGGAATTTGCACACGGGGGAACTCGGATCAGTGTATTGGTGTTCAGTACTTAAGGCGTATATAGGCCTATGTTCTCTAGCACTCGGCACTAAAGAAGACCGTAAACCCGGTCATTTTCTTCAATGACCATGCATTAGGTCGGTAGCCAGGTCAGATTTCTAAATGGGTGGTGACATAATTTTAGTTACCCCAATTTCTTTTTACAACCGGGGGGGGGGGGGGGCGCACCTCTGACTTCTGACACACCTCTGGCTGTTGCACGCACGCCTTCAGAGCGTTTGTGCTCAGTCAAACATGTACACCAGACTTTCTCACGTGCAAGTGATTTCTACTAGCGGCTTTATAGACCTATACCCAACCTGCTATTTTTTTTCCATGCAATACCGAAGGCAGCAAATAACATGCGGGCTACCGTGGTATACTCACACACGAGAAATCAGGTAGGAAGAGTTTCGGAAATAGCAAAACTCATAGCAATTGATGATCCGCGTTCGATCTTAATCGGTCACATTGTAACATATGCCACAGAGTTCAATTAGTACATATTGAAAAATGTTTTGCAATCCATCCCAAGTTTAGTTTTTTTTTTTTCTCTCATAAGTCGATGGCAACATAGCTCATGGCAAACAGGCAGTTTATCCACACACACACACATACACACACCCCCCCAAAAAAAAAAAATAGGGGAAAAAAGAAGAAGAAAAAAAAGAGAAAAAAAAACAGTATGTGAAGCAAAGTCAAATGTCAAGGCAACTTATTTTTCAAACAAATTGAACAAGGTTGGTTTTCTGCCAGCTGACTATCACATTAAGAGTTGCGGCCTATGGGTTTTAGAATTTCGAGCTCACCCCGCAGTGGGGCGCCATCATATTCATACAAGGCCGGGGTGGGGGGGGGGAACCCAGTGAGTAACATCTGCCTTAAAGGAGAACAAAACGGCCTGGCAATATCTTTATTGAATATGAAGCAGAAGTGTTTGACAAATAGCTTCCAAAAGTTTCATTCGAAAATGTCGTTTCCTTCCCAACTGATGTACACCTTTGGAATTCAGACAACAACAATGCTGCCATTTTTGCCAGAACGTAAACAGTTTTGAGAAAAATGTAAACAGACGAAGGTCGAATTATGATGTCATATAACCCCCTTTTTTTAGCAGAAATGTAACGTATTACTTTATTTTCCTAAACTATAAATGCATACGCACTTGCACACATTTAGCAGTGTTGGATTACTATTACTCAGAGAGTGATCAAATTTTTAATACTTTCATTGAGTTCACCCATATTTGTTGGAACTAAACCGTATTTAAGTTGACGATATATTATAAAGTAAAACGCTTTTCAATAACACGTGTTCATGTTTTGTCAACACAGTCTCAGAGTGGCAGCGTGCTGATTGACTTTTTATTAACTTTCAAATTGCAATGTATTGAAAAGTAAACAATATACGTAGCAATTTGGTGATGGAGTTTACTACATGTTCTTCTCTCATTTAAACATAATATTTCACTGTCATGAGTTTTGAGTTTCGTCCTCCTTTGATAGCAATTGAGGCGTACGTTGAACAGTCTATTGTAACAAAAACATTCAGCCTACTGGTGTATGTGTGTATAGCAATATGTGAATTGTACCGTACTAGTAAAAGGCATGAGCCACTTGGAGTATATAAAGTATAATTTTGTGTGTGTGTGTGTTGGGGGTGGGGGGAGTTTGTATCAGACACAGAGAGAGCAGTATTTGTAACAAGATAGAATACGGTAATAGACGACTTGACGGGGGGGGGGGGGTGATGGCCAGAGAGTGGTGGTGGTAAGGTAGACACTTTCATTCTTCCCATGCAGTGATTTGTACCAACCGAGACGTCGACGTTTTAATTGTCTGTATCCACGCAGTTGGTCACATCTTCCCACCAACTAACTTCACCAAAAGTATTTTCACCAAAACATTTTTTCTTGTTCAGCTTTTTATGGGTCGATCCCGTCAACCTGAAAACGTCTCAGTGATGCGAATGTTTCAATATTGAGGTGAGAAATTTTCACTTTCAGCGTCAGTTATGTCATACCGGGAAGATAACGTAAAATGGAAAGACTGCATGATAGCGTTTTGTGAGCCTGATCGAGTTGGGCAAGTTCGCCAGCCATCTAACACGACAGACGCTGACGAAGAATGGCTGGGCCCCTGCGGGCTAATTGCTTTCTAGCTTAGCCGCAATAGATGATTGTTAATTCTGCCGTGAACAGTTCCCTTCTTGTAACTGTGCGTTGTTATTACATACATTGGACTGACGTGAGGCTGACCTGAGACTTGTCAAGACTGATATAAACCGCAAAGACATCGTAGAATCGTTGAAGCACATGTGACAAGAAAAAGAAATAATAACACTTCTTTGGAGTATTGAACGAATTAATCATTAAAAGTGGTAAAAAGTAGCCACAATTTCCATCAAGATCCATCAAACATGACAATTTTATAAACACACTTCCGTTTTACAATTGCATCATGGATAAGCATATAGCCAAATACGCAAAGTTGTGACGTGAAGGGAGGCGCTCATAATAATATCCATATCACCTGTTTACTTAAAATTTTATTTCAAGGACATCTGAGGATTTTATATGCCACGAGATTTTTTTTAAAGCATGTATTATCTTCATTAAAGCTGGAATATGAGTTGCAAATTCGTCATATTTTGCCACCAAAAGTCAAAAATGTCATAGTCACGACAAACAAAACATTGTTCAAGTCTCATTTTTGCAGACATGAATATTCAATAACCATTCCCATTGGTCTGTTTGATTTCGAGTAATAGTGATTTGCGGCTACGAGAATTTGAATTTTGTAGGACCAACAAAAATGTCGAGACAATTTTCATATTCAAATATCTAGAAGTTGAATGCATAGTTCCCTTTCAGATTTTGCTGACAGGTGATCTTTTCTCCTACTTTCTCTTCCCCGAAACACTGGCGAAGAGCATAGGTAGGTGACCAGGCAATTTTCTCATATTCCAGCTGTAAAAAAAAAAAAAAAACTATTGTTATCATTTACCCTCACCAACGTGAAACCCAGTAATTAATCACTGGGGCAATTAATATAGGCCTAGCCAAAGAATTGCTGACACCATACAATTAACACTGCAGTGCACCTCGTCGGCTTTGCATTTCCATTAAAGGTGTAAAAAAAACAACAACTTTTCGGATACAGTGATTAATTGCAACGGATTGTCATTTAGGGTTTCACTGCAACCTCTAAATAAAGTCAACTCTTTTCCTGGGTGCGTGTCAGTATCTCTTTAAAGACCTTTCATGCATAGTCATGCATCGGATTAATCTGTGCGCGTTGACTCCACTGCATTGTGGGTAGTTTCAATGAATATAACTAATTCAAAGAGGGGTATTAAGAATGTAAGACCTCAGCAAAGCAGCTTTGTCCTAGGTGTAAAGCCGACTCACACAGCACCCGTTGAGCTGTATAAACCGCCATGTAAGTAATTCACTCCTGCAAAATAGAGAAACGCAGTCGGAATTATGGAAACAATTCACTTACATTGTATATCGACTTATAGGACTATATATTAGCAGCACGCCGTTGCAAGGTTTCTGCATGGAGTGCGCCGAGTGAATAAATCAGCACCCTGCCAGTGTGAAATAATGGCGTCACCACTAAGCCAGTGGAAAAAAAAAAAAAAAAACTGCGTCTCTTGAACATAAAGAAGGAAAATTGCCCCTCAGCTCCGTTCCAAGAGTAACTTTAATTAGGGAATGACCAATTCAACACGATTCTTTGGTTTCCGTACGAAATATTGCAAAGAGGAAAAAATTTCAAAAGTGAAATAATTATAGCTATAATTTGCTGTTATTGCTTCCGCATAACCAGGTTTAATATCGAGGTACAAATTATCGGAGAGTGGAGTCACTACGTGACTGAACATCTGGCAGTAAACGTAAGTGTCGGTGACATTACGTTATGCCATACGGTCAGACTGCAAAATGCAGAATTCATTGTATTTTCGCTTCTTCGTGTCCTGAAGGATATTTTCACTTTTACAACACTAAGGGAAAGAAAAGGAAATTAATGAAGGCATTTTCAAATTTAACTGAACGCAGTCGATTTTTTTTTTCCATTATCTTAATGAATGCTATAGCATGCACATTTGGAGTTGAGTGCCGTATCATTGTACTTGTAACTACCACCGTTCCATCTGCAATGAGTATGCTTGTGTTTTAAGCCTCTCATTTGCTTTAAGCAAATGAAAGGCTTCAGGCCCATAGCCAGGGGGGGGGGGGGGAGGTCGGAGCGTTCGAACGACCCACCCCAACTTGAGGGAGGTCCACTTTTCCAGCCCTGTGTTTGAAGGGTTAGCTATGAAATATTTTTTATTTTGACGTATTGAGGCCGAACTTCCATTCACTTTTAGCAGGAAGATAAAACCTTTCCATTTATGTCATAAAATGTATACAGGTCCAAACTGACCACAATATCTCATCACCCCATACATACACTATGTGGGGTGATGAGATAATAAGCTCAAAACGCGCATGCATGATTATGTCATTGTGGCCGTGGATATCATTGAACTAGATACAATACAAAGCTCGGGACACACTGCCATGACAACCTGCGACACGACGGCGACCATCCACCTCGTCTGCTGTGGTCGTGGCGGTGTGATCGGTTCCACGACTAGAGTTCAGTTGTGTCGTAAGCCGTCTCCGGGCCCGATTAAATATGTTCAGTTGTAGTCGGGTGCTGTCGGTGCATTTTAAGCCCTATTCAAACCGCCACGACTACCGAAGAGTGTCTACTCAGGAGCGTAGTCAAGAAGGGGGCGAAAGAGGCAACCCCCCTTGGCCATATTGTGGTATTTTTTTTCACAAGAACTTACGCCAGAAATACCCAGGAGCATAGGCATAGCCAGGGAAAGGAGGGCGAATAGGGCGACCCTGCTTGATCTCATTTTCGCTTTTTTCCCGCGATATCGCTAAATAGTAATTCCCTCAATTTATGCGGCAGGCCTAACAAGGTACGTGAAATGCTGACTTGGGCGCATGTATGTATGTAATGTAAAACATCCAGGAAGGGCCGTTTTCTACTATCTGAGTGGTTTGTAGAGCCAAACGTTTCTTTGAATGCTCATCTCGGCATTGCATCCTTTTTCACAGACTAATTGTTTTCTCAGTAATTGTTTTCTCAGTAATTGTAAATTGTAGACATGAGATCTATATTTCAAGGATGGGTTCATGCAACTGAAAAGACTTGGGAAGGGCTATTTCCGGCCATCTGGGGGTTTGTAAAACTCAAAATTTTCTTGTACGATCCGCGCCAACCGATGGTGGCGCTCCACTTACATAGGCTTCACGGGGTCGCACCCCCCTCCCCACTTGTCATATTCCTCGCTACGCCCCTGTGTCTACTATTTATGTAAATTGTCTACGACAGAAGGTCTTTTGTAGCCCTCTAAAATGCTCCAGATTGCGGTACAGATTTCAAAATTGTCCCGGGGAAATGCCCCCAAACCCCTAGCAACTGCATGCTTACGGCACGCGCCAGCCGCTTCCGTACTTGGAAAAAGGTCCAAATCTTGGAAAAAAGACCCACCCCTCCACATGGGCTGGCTACGGGCCTGGGCTTAAGTACTAAGAACACAAGCATACTCATGGACATTTTCTATGGGACGTCACTGAGGTACTTTCTGACTGAACTAAAGTGCCATTGGCAGATTGCTTTTTAACCGCAAATCTCTTTAACAGGTATGTTTTATACCTGATTTGGAAGACTGAAGAAAGTGCAGAGACTTAAGTAAGATGAATATTACAACTTAACCAATCCTCCTCTAGATTAACAGTTAAAAATAACTTGGTAGCGTCTGTTTGAAAAGAATAATCTTAAAATACGTACACAAACACGACTCACTCACGTGCCGACAATTCTCACAGTCGTTTTTGCTTCGAACGATAATTCTGTTTTAAATAAGTCTCGAGTTGGCAAAAATATATTACGCAACGAACCGTTCCGACCAGCGATCCCATGAGTGCACCCACACGGTTCAGTTCTTGTCAACCAGCAACGTTGCGAATTCTACGTTTGTTTTGTAACGTCTGACTTGCTCCGCTGCCAACAACACCGTAAATTGTCTCCATGCAGCGAGAGATGCGTTTATTTAAAGCGACTGGCCCATTAAGGTTGATATTTCATAATAATGATAATAATAATAATAATAAAATTCTTTGGATCTTTTCCCTTTGTACTGGTGAAAACCAAACAATACGGATGTTTCGTTTGAAGTTGTCATTTGGTTTTCCAAAGGTCTACGTACCTGATCAAGAAATGGTATATTGCAAGCCCGTATGCAGTTTTTTCAGTGGGGGGGGGGGGGTTCGATTTTACCACAAGTGGAATATTTTCCAGATAACAATGACCAACAACTTAAAACTCATTAAATATGTTGCTAAAGTAGGCCTACTATCATACAGGCTGAGAGATCTTGTGGGGGGGGGGTTCGTCCGAACCCCCTGAACCCCCCCCCCCCTGGATACGGGCCTGTATTGTGTAATGGGAAATATGTAATGGCAAAGAGAAATAATGAAGTTACTTGAATATCCCCCGGGTTTCTTCATAATCTTTCCCACATTTTTAAGGTAAATCTATAATATAAGGCTACTCTAGAATTTGTACTGATCACCTAATCTGAAGGTGGAATAAAAGCACTTCGTCTTGAAAGAAAGACAAAGCCATATAGCAGAAATTTCGCCACTTTCTTATCGTAAATTGTAACCTTCAGACAACGTGAAATCTTTCTTGACAAGAGAAGTCTAACAGCAATGTCGTCGTAAGGTAGAAACAGGATATTGGTGTGAGGTTTGAAGTAAACTGCAGTGAAGAGATATCTTCTTTCGTTTCAGAACCATTATACTAATCAGTGAAATACTCCTTTTAAGGAAGATAATGCGTTTGGTTTACAGAAAACAGCCCTATTTTTTCAGACCAGTGTTTGTGGACATTGAATAATAGATTATTCAAAATAACCAAAAAAAAGAAAAGGACAGCAGCCTTCTTTTCAAGAAAGAAGTTTCTCATAAAGAGCCTACATGGCGTGATTTGTTTCTCAATAATAATTTGTTCACCAAAACTTTTCAAAATTCGAATGATACATCTTTCGTTATTCTTTTCCTTTCCTTTATCGTTTTCTTTTTATGCCATGTTGTTATATTGTAAACGCCCTATTTCCCTTTAATCGATAGTACCCTGCCGTGAAGCTGACAGCGCGAACACAGTCGTTCACCTACGGGCGTCGGCACCGGTGGGACATTAAGGCTGATGCAAAATATATATAAAGTCGTGTAGTTTTATTTTCCAGTCCTTGAATTATTAAAGGTGTGAACGAATTAAACAAGATATAAGACCCAAGATCCCGATCATACAACAGGACTCCGTATGCAAAACGGAAATTAGCCTACGTTGGTGTTGACCGTGGTACAGTAAACCGCGATGAGTATGCCTGTCGTTAAATATTAATAACATCGTTATACTAGGTAATAGTAAGTATAGGATAGGAGTACCAAATATGCATGCAGATATTAAATTGTGATATTAATACGTTCTTTGAGCGGTAGGTATACATTAATTTAAGGATACGTACCGAGTGTGGAGAACATTGTAGGCATGTTAGAATAGGAAGCTGTTACTGAGATGGAGAGAGTACGGAAAATTAACTTAATATTAATACTTTAAGATCCCCCCAATTGAGTGATGATAAGCTGTGCAATTAGCTCAAAGGTATTTCTTTCCTTTATTCGACGTTAGCAGCTCAATACAATTAACCTAGCACCGTCATTAAAGTCAGCTAATTCTTGAACAAGAAGATCGCTCCGAACAATGCTTTGATGTGTAGGTTTGTACCGCCAATCCTTAAAGAGCAGATGGCACGCAACTCGAAACGACTGTTTAATTGAAATGATTACCTTTAGCCCGTTCCTTTAGAGGTTAGTGCATGTAAATGAGCTACAGAGGCAAAAGTCTGTATGTTTTTTTACAAATAACAGAGAAGTTTCCTCAAGTTTCCAGAAATGGCGAGATAACGATTCTTTTTTATGGTTTGATAAACAAACCAAATATTGCATGGTCATACGAGTCGCGAGCGTCGAAAGGTCGAAAAAGGCATTTATTTCCGTGACGACTGGCAATGTTGTAGCAGTAGGGAATGTCAAAGTGAAGTTCTGTTGCCGTAGCAGACGACAGAGCTGTTATTGTGTCTATCTCCTAATCCGGTGTAAGTCCTTAGAAATTTCAGTTACCATACAAAGAACAGATTACGGTGTGACCTTCGCGGCACTAACATCACTTCAAAGGGTACTGACTCCATCTAAGTAACAGCTCCCTGATCAGAGGATATTTAGGGAGTAACAGTGGCACTATCCCCGTATAAGAGGATATGCCTTGAGGAACAGTAGCATTACATACATTGAGGTATACGTGAGTAACAGTAGCTTCAGAGCCATCAAAGGATATTTACTGATGAAAAGTAGCACCGGCAGACTTAAGAGGATATTTATTGGGTAATAGTAGCGTCACAGGTATAAGGGGATATACATTTTGTAATAGTAACATCACAGGCGTAACTGAGGATATATATGCATTGAGTAATAGCAGAATCACACACATTAGAGGATATGCATTGAGTAATGGTAGTTTGACAGACATCAGAGGATATTCACCAAGGAATAGTTGCATCACAGTCATGAAAGGAGTAACAGCAGCATCACAAACATTAGAGGATATATACTGAATAATACAATCTTCACAGATATCAAGGGATATGCATTGAGTAATAGTAGCATTACAGACATAAGAGGATATGCACTGAGTAATAGTAGCACCACATGCATGAAAGGATATACATTGTAATAGTAGCGCCACATACATAGGAGGATATGTCTTGAGTGATAGTAACGTACTTCACAGATTAATTACCTGCATTGAATAATAGTAGCACCATAGGCATTATATCCTAGGATATGCGTTGAGTAATAGTAGTATCACATACGTCGGCAGGGGTATGTGTACTCGGATTTGTAATATTACAGCAGGCCTACACAATGAAACTATAATTTACAAAAATTAAAACGTTTTCAGGCCTTCTTATGGAGTAGTCGTAGTGTTACAGGATATGTAAATCGAATATTGATATCACAAAACATGTTAGCACGTCAGCAGCATTGCAGGCGAGTCATTACATGCAGTGAATTTGGTCAGCTACCCAAATATTTGGTAAAAGATTTACATAAACTCTAGACCTTACATTTTGGAAGAGAAAGCTTTTCAAACACAAGATCTCAAAGTAAGAAAGGTCTGAATGCCTTTAGCGATGCGAGAAGAGTGCCGTTTCCTTCAGTCTGGGTGATGACTTTGTTGACAAAACATTTCTTGGTACGCTAGACGGTAACTGATGTTGGTGGTTAGATGATAAAAGTGAATTAGTCCCTTAACCCCCCTCCCCCGCCAAAAAAAAAAAATACTGTTTCTAGAACTTTTTGGGGGTACCTGGATGTCTGTAATAGATCAGGTCTCGTTATGTTCATTTATATGCAACGATATTACAGGAGAGCCGGGACTACACATTGTGGATTTTAACATTGCGCTGTATAGATGCACAGATATACCGCAGGCAATAGAGACGTATGCAGAAATGTTTACGTAAATAAACAAATCTTTAGGGGAAAAGTGTGGTTAATTCCGCGTTTCCTTTAGTCAAATCAGTTCATTAAATTCAACAAAACAAAAAGTGACGGCACGTTTGTTGATATTTGACAGGATTTCGATGAAAACGAAAGTATTTCTGACAGAGTATGTTGTTTCTGGTCTCTCTTTGCGATTAGGACTCTCAGGAAACTGCCTTTCCAAGGCGTGGTAGGTATCGATGTCAAAATGTCACGGTGGCGGAAGAGTGAAGGGGCCACATGACTGGGCTCCTAACCACAGGAGGTGCATGGATACTGGGCTTACTATCGCCACTGAGTGAATGTGACATTCAAAAATCAGAAAAAAAAAAAACATAAGTAACTGAGTGCCGTGCTGATCATTAAAATGACATTACTGGCACACAGACCGAAGCTTAGCACAGGCTTAGAGGTATACTGGTAAACTGAAAGATTTTGCATGGTGCACACGCATGTAATGAGGGCAAAAAACAGTCCGAAGTTGCCAAGGCGGAGGGCTCCGGGTAAACGCTATTCCTAGTATTTTCTAAGTTAATTTCTCTGGGATTTTAGAAAAAAACCCAAAAAATAACATCCTAAACATAAATTTATTCATGACAATTTAGCACCAAATTACATAGGCCCACAAGGGTGCCTAAATCAGTTGTTTCAAAATTTCTTGGCGAGAGTCAAGATTCCCCCCCCCCCCCCCCGACGTCAATAATGATAGAACACATGACATAACATTGTCACATGTGCAGGGTGGGTCCCCCCTTATTTCAATCCCCCAACACACACGTACTCAGTCCTGAGAATCTGACATGGCCACGGGATTGCGGGTGAAAATACACGTCAACTCTTTTCATATTCTCACCGTGCATATTGTCCCACGGTGCTGCATTTGCCTGGACTGAATTTTTTACGTAACGTTATGGGGGCCCGAGAGGAGAGCCTACTTTGCAACTACATTACTTTGCAATGACCTATGTCCAAGTCATAAAGCCATCGTTACACTGTATGCACATGTGACGATATATAGGCATCGACATAACTGCTTGGCCGTGTACAGGCCTATGTCCTTAATGCTACGGTCACGTTGATAAAAATTCAACAGTTTGTGCGAACCTTGTCTTTTAAAACTCCGGAGAGATTTATCATTTCCTTCGCGACTTTCATTGACGTTCCAATCAGGAAATTTAATTTGCTTGACATAATCCTGTTGTCACGTTGGCTGGTACGCTGCATTATTCATGACATGGATTATCGCCCATTGGCAAGGTGACGCGTGTCATGAAAACAATTAACGAGTTAGGTAGGATGGTGAACGAGGACTTTAGTTTAGTGTTTAGTCTCAAATACTCAACAGCGTAATACTGCATCGTAATATTACGTCTTCAACCGTAGTTTAGACGCTTTATGTCCTGTGGTTCGCTGGTCAGTAAACCTATAAGGAAGTAGGAGGGTGGGGCGGTTGACTGTGGTGGCATGGCTGCACCTGGGGAGGGGGGGGGGGCTTAAATGGGGCCCACCAACACTAACAGCTAACGTGTACGTAATGATGAGTTTGATAACGGAAATCTAAGTTTCCGACGCCGAGAGGAAGTAAATGGCTTAATGTGAACCGGCTACGAAAAATTGTTATTTATCACAAAATAAAATACGATATGATTCATTTATAAAAAAAAAACAAACACAAATTTGAAGAAATGTAACAGGTCTCGCTATGATTCGCTCTTGCGGCGTGCTACTCAATCCCCCCAATTCCAGTCACGGCCCAGGAGGAAATCTCAGATCGAGTGCACAGAACAGGTATGATATTAAGGGGAAGTGAAGGGGTCCCTTCAATTAAGACATGCGGAGTTTCATTGCAAGACCTTTTCAGAAATTTGGGGATGATTTGCCCTCAGGCTGAAGTATTAGGGTAGTTTATACCTTGTGGTCTCTTCGATTCAAGTGTCACATGTGAGATTCAGTATGGCTTGCCGCACGGCGCTTTTCCCGAGGTGAAGGCAATCTACGCTAACATTCTTGTGCTGTTCGTTAAATATTGCCAATTGAATCTGTGAGGATCAGGAAGTCCGGAGACTCATCTTGGATCCTGTACCTAAGTTGATCGGCAACGAGGCATGGGTGAACCAACAATCCCAAATCTGTTCCCACTTGACGTCCATATCGAACGTACGAGAATGTATCCCCCGTCTTTCGCCACTTTTCTAGAGGTTGGAAGGGGGGGGGGGGGACTTGCCAAAGACTGAAGTGGACGAGACCTGAATCCGAAATTACCAAAATACCCCCCCCCCCCCCCCGCTCTCGGTACCAATTTAAACAGTTTCGTAATGAACAAGAAATTTTGAGTTCCCAGAAAATTTCCACCAGTGGTTCCACCAGAATTTGATTAGGGGACCGAAGGTCTGCAAGAGAGGCACTTTACCCACCAATCCAACCCTACGACCGTTCCTCTGTAAGGAGACCCCACCCCCTTAACCTAAGTAGACTCCCTAATCCTGTTACAACTTCATAACTTGTTAGATGGACAGCCCAGTAATTCAGTGAATAAGAGGTGCATTAACTGAATTGACGCCAGGTTGATCTATCTCCGTCAGTCAGCCAGTCAGTCAGTCAGTTAGTCCACCGGTCGGTTCGTCCCTTAGTCGACCCCACGTTGACATGCAGTTTGTTCACTTGGTTTTACCGGGCAGGTGTCATTAGAATTAATAACTACACAAAACTTAAACTTGGGACTGATCACACTAAAACAGTGACTCCATTGAACCAAAACTAAAACATTGCAAAGAAATACTCTGAAAGATTATATTTCAACATGTTGTTCTATTTGAATAATCTGAAACCTTTGGTGAAGTCTTTGATAAAATCTGTGGAGTACTGCTTTACTTATCATTTGTATTCATTTTAACTTCTTTCTATTTTTACCATTTTTAGTCTTGTTTCTCTTACTTCTTATTTATTTGTTTATCATTTTCAATGTTTTCTCTAAGTATCCGCCTCGCCACATTCTTTCCTTGCCAGTCCTTCTGTTGATGTTTGTGCCTATTTTTGATTTTGTGTCTGTTCTTTCACTTTATTCCACTGTTTGTTTTTGCATTGTTTAGTTATATTTTTCAGATGGGTCTCGGGGACTAAAAGCTCCTGCTCGCCAAAGCACCCTCGATTGAACAAGATTTAAATAAACTAATAGAAACCTGTTACACACTTTCCAAATATTTAAAATTCCTTTCACATCGGATTGTACAATCTAACAAACATGAAACCATGTCAGCGGAACTGCACCCACAGGGTGTGTTTGTGTGTGAGGGGGGGGGGGCAATATGGGGGGGGCAGTATTGCAGTTGCAAACGTTTCAAGGGACTCTTTGTGTGATGACAGGTAGTCTACCGGCTCCGACAGATAGGGTGTGAATTTTTAAAAGTGCTTACATATCCTCACGACCTGCCAAAAGAATTAAGGCATGTTTCAGTCACCAGGTGTGACGGATTGAAAAAAAAAAAACAGCAGTGATGTAGTCGAGTCCTGACGCACCCACAATGTTTCGGGGGGGGGGCTCAAGGTCTGACTTCCTTAACACAGGAACTCTATATAGAGACTTCTCTTGAGGGTTCGAGGCCGGACTTCAACCCCAAAAGACATTCCAACTGTTGCTTTTCACATATGAGGTATTAAATTGGAGAGACTAGCAGAGAAGGAATGGGGACACACAGAACAAGATATGAATGGTGGTTTACAGAGGTGGTGGTGGTGGGGTTGGACGGCGGTTTCGTTTCGTTTCGGTGATTGACGAGGAAGCAAAGAAAAATCTCGTTTGACCGACAAGATGAAGATGGAAGGGTTTCATGACATAAGGGGAAAAATACAGTCACCACAAACTGAATTAATTTTACCCCCTATGCTAATTCATGAATGGCTCTTTTTCATAATGTAGTTTCATTTTTGTTATTCAATTGCCTAATTTTGCTCATGCAGTACTGATATTCAGCAAAAAGCATGAAATATACTTACAAAGAGAAATGAGAAGAATTTGCAAGATTTTAAAGATTTTTCAAAATTAAGAAGAGATGACCTCATATTGTTTAAATAAGGTCATTAGTCGAAGCTGGCCTTGGCCTCAACTTCCCTACCCCGTGTAGCAGATGAGTTTTCCGTTCAGCTTATTGCTATGAAAAACTAATGCCAGCTTTGCAGATAAAATTTCTGTCACTCTCACAAAAATCCTACCCACCTTCTGTTTCAATGCTCTAAAGTAATTTCTGAAGCAGGACCTTTCATTGCAAGAGAACCACTGCTAACATAGCACTTAGCTAAACAGATCGACTGTAAATCAACACTGTACACTCCGTGGTACCCTGTGTGCAGTGAAAATGGACCATGGCCATGCATATTCAATTAATCAAGTTTCAGGCTTTGTGAAAGGAATATTTGACCATCGCCTTGCAGATTCTTCGGGGTGGCAGCCAGATACATGCTACCCAGGCTATGACTTCTCGGGCCTCGGAGCCGCCTCGAGGACTCCATCTATATAGCATTGGGAGTCTCTGTTCCAAGTCTGGACTCGGACTGCCCAGACTCAGCTACAACACTGATATTGAAAACCAACTTTTTTCACTTTCATTCATTAAGTTCAAAGAGTTTTAAGCTTTCAAGTGTCCAACTTCAGGCAGCAGTATGTTTGGCACATAAGGCACAACATGCTCGTTGCATGTTAGATATATCGTTAGACACCAATGAAATGACCGCCGGCCGGTCAACCATCAAGGGACAGACATTACTACTATCCCTTGGGTATCACTGTCCTTTAAAATGACACGCGGAGATACATCCGTCTCTCTTCCCCCCTCATCGGCCCTCGTTAGGTTTTGTTGTCAAAATGAGGATAATATCACCATCCTGGTACACGATGATGATCACGACTACATAATTAAACCTTAGAGATGATATCATCTCCAAGAACATGCTTTACATCATAAAATCAAGAGGCCTTCTACTGGCATGTCACCAATAGATTAGAACCCCACCTACCCTCCTCCGCCCCAACCCCCTCCAGGAAGTATCAGCCCATATGCAACTCAGTACATAAGATCTCAAAGACTTAAATTAGGTTTGATCGATTTGACCTGATATCAAGAGTTTCTTTCCTGACAATCCAGTCTAATGACAATATCTCCCTCATCTTCCATTCCCCCTTCGCACCCCACCCTACCCCCTTTCCTTTCCTCCCCCACATCAAATGTCTGTAACGGCCGTTTCTCACTTTGACGAGTAAAATGAGTGAAACAAAAGAGTTTCGCGTTTCGCGTTCAAGGCTTGTTTTTAATTTCGATCTTTCGTCAAGGTGATCCTGAATACATATTCGCAATAGTTAGTCAGGTTTACAAAATAATATTTTAAAAAGGTGCACTCATGTGTCATAAATAGTGATAACTAACATTGCAACATTCCCAAGACACAGGTACATTAGGGCAGATGCTGGTGCTCTACAAGATGCAACATCCTCCATCTGCAGCTCTTTGGGGGTTGACAATTTGATACACGACACAAGCTCGGCTGGTGGGAGATGAGTTACTGGACCTCAACTGGCACTGTACCCATATTTTGAGCTTTGTTTTTGGGGGAGAGCTTGGTCTCACAGGAAGTGGGTATTACTTCTCAAACTGCAATACACAAAACTTTTTTTCAACCTGCTTCCTCTTCAAAAGAATCCAAAAACTGCTCCATATAAATGCAAAACTCCTTCAAAGTTTCGACACGGTATTTTGAGAGCATTTCACAGACGTCTGAAGAGGCATTGTGAAATCTGACATCCAAAATGTACAATGGAAATGTAATTTCCCCAGACCCTTTCCATGTACGTCACTATTCAAGGAGGGCCATCCATTTGCATACCGTTCCTGAAGGGAGAGACATCAATCCCAACTTGATATAAACATAATTCAGGTCTCAGTCTATTGCTTAATTCAAACTCTCACTTAGGCATTCACGGAATAAAACCGAGCAATCTTTCCATTTTACTTGCAAGAAATTAGTGCCACTTATCAATGACCGAATGTATCCTATCCCTGGCCTCCTGTTAGCATTACTTCTACTTTCACTTGCATCTTCAACCTCCAGCTAGGATCATTGCAAAGTCTGCTCCAGCATCCCACCGGCATGACTCCGATCGTAATTCTCGCCTCCTTCCGGCACCTCTATTGCATTGGCTACTCCTTCCTGTTTGACGGCATAACATCGACCCTGTATCCCCCGAGCACACTTTTTCTCCATCACTAAACAACAAATTATGAAACTAATTGTATCAGTCTCCTTGTCAATGTGGCCATTTAAGTTCCATGCACCGACGGGGAGGGGAACCTCTCAACAAGCGCTGCCCTCCCCTCTCCAGGGAGCCGTTCTCTTCCTCCGTCCTCCTTCAGTGCTTGTAGGTGGCTCTCACGAGAAACGTCTCCTCGTTCTTGTCCATCTGGTCATTGATGAAGATGTAGATGTCTACGGTGCCCATGTACTGACAAGGAGCGAACCTCATACCGAGGTTGGTGGTTTCACCTCCCTCCATCTATAAATGAGAAAGAGAGCAACATGTGAACCACAAGTATTTTAGCAGCTATGAACGATGGTCCAACCAATGAATGATGGTCCAACCATCGGATAACACACAACCTGTTTCAGATGGCATTGGGACAATTTATGCCTATTGAAACATTGCCTTTCTAGCCACCAAAATCCCACTGAAAGGAGGGCAAAAGCATCGGGGTGGGGGAGGGTGTTTTGGAAAATCAACTCTTTTCTAATGGTCAAGTCCTTTATGGACAAACTTGGTCGTCCCACAATTCAAGATGATTTTCAATCAGACACTGAAACTTCGATCATTATGGTTCAGAATTTGGACACTCAGAGCTCAACAAACTCAACCAAAAGCCATATCATGGAAGGACAAAATTCTGAGTGTTCCCTAATGTTTGCATCAAATACAAGTGGCAAATATTTCATCCTCAAAGGGAAAAAGTCCTAGAAATTTTTCCTCGAAGACTACGCATAAGATAAATACAACACATCAGTCCGACACTAGCGATTTCACGACCAGTGCATCACAAAGTCAATTTTAGATCACGCAAAAGAGAAAGATATGGTTCTTTGACTAAATAGATTTTATAAGATTGTGTTGATGAATAAAACAAAATCAATAACATATGAAGGAGGGGTCACCACAGGGTGTTAAATCTCCCACCATATATCACCACCGATGTACCTTAGATTAAATTATCATCTTAGGGGCAAATGCACCTTTCAAGGTTCACCAGATGTGACCTCACCACTTCTTATCCCGAGAGCGAAAGTGTATCGAATGAATTTTTTAATGGCAAAATTTACCTTCAGAGTGGTTTCTTTAAACTGCACTAAGTCAGGACGGTTACACTTGACGATAAATGTCTTGGGATTGGAGTAAGGATTCTTGTAAGAAATTTTCTGTGAAAAGAAGAAATACCACGATAGTAAAGACGCAAAGTAAAACAGTTTTACCAAATGCGGAGATGACGATGAGAAGTGACGTTACCTTGTTGGAGCCTTTTCCTCCGCCGATAGGGAGGGTGAGCTCGAAGCCTTTGGTTATGACCGGTTCCCTACACGTGACTGCGATCAACCAGGTTCGGACCAGCTGGTGGTAGTCAGTGTCTGGAAGATGCTTTATGTAAGGAATTTAACAGCATCCAGGGAGACATTTTGGTGAGACATAATAAATGTAGTAAGGGGGTTCTCTCAGAAAGGAAAGATTGCACTGTAGTGGAAGATGGCCTCTACCTAGAGTATCTAAGCTATCTACTTAGAGTGAACTAACTAAAACCTAAGGCTAATTACTGAAGTGGAAATCTGAAATCCAAGGGATGAGACAGTGAGAAACAAACTGATGAGCAAATGGCCCATTTTGATTGGAAGATATTCAGGCCAGTGAGCAGCTTTTTCAGTGAGGTGGTTCAGTTTTTACCACAAGTGGAACATTTTACGTGACAATTCTGACCGACAAATTAAAACTCATTACCTACGTGGCTGACGTAGGCCTACCATCACAGGCTGAGCGGAACTCCAGGTCTTGTAGCACGTACTGAAGCTGCTTTATACCTGAATATTCATGATATATCCATATTTAAATAAAGATTCGTCATACAGAATGTTCCATTTACATTGACACTAATAACATGAAACTTTACAGAGGAGAGATAAAATGGTCATGTGATTTATGATGAAAATGCAAACGAGGTTTTGATTCTCGAATCAACTTTCAATGGCACTTTTTTGAAAAGGATACCGACTACATTGAGGTAAATGTACTTGCTCCCCTTCTGCTTTGGGGAAACATAAACTTGTACCTCGTGCACCGCGTTCGCCATCAGCATGAAAGGATCGGACGGAGTCATCTATGGAAAGATGAAGAGAGAATGAAAAAAAAAGAAAGGAAGAAACAAACTTGTAAATCAAATCTATGTCCTGATTCACACCATTCCTGCCAGTGACAACAAAAACCTCAAATCTGGTGAAAAGGTTGACGACTTTGCAAAACTTGAAACATCCTGTCAACCTGCAACTTTTCTCATAAATAACACTGCTCCCTTCAGAAGCATGAGAAATGAATGGTAACATCATGACATTCCATCCTTGTGTGTTAATTAGCACTGATTATTTTTTAAAAAATTCATTTTTTTTTCACCAAATATTTCTTGTCCTACCTACAATTACTTCACAAATCACACATGGATACAGAGCATTTTTCAAGATATGGTACTAAAACACTTGTCACACTAAAGATATTTTACAGACATTTTCTGCCTTACTCTTGACTTCCTGCCTTACTTTTGACATCAGAAGTTTAACTGGAATTGATTAAGCAATTATTGAACAAATTTGCTCTTTAGATGCATGGCCCATAGTTTAACAAAGAAACAAAATACAATGAAAAGATGATATGCTAACTACTGATTCAAATAAACTTATGAATATTAATGACCAAAGCTAGAATTTCATTTGCTGGGAAGTTTATCCCAAACTAGAACGTTTCCTGGGTTGATCCCCCCCAAGTGATGTAATTTTTCATTCAATGCAAGATGCAATACAGTGAATATTTGCGCATGGTGAGACTGAGACAGTTCCTATTGAACTTGCAGTGATAACAAAGTGTGCCTGTAAGTTTATGCAAAGGAAGTTATTTGACTTTGATCTGCACTAATGCTGTCTGCAGGATACAAAGTTCCATGCATCAAGACAGACAAAACAACCCATCCGAACCGCATGAGCGTACGCGCGCGAATATCCAAGCTATTCACCATCTGCGATAAAGAATAAAGGAACAAACTATCAAAGACGAAAATTAAAAGCCTCTCACATAGCAGGGAGATCTTTTTTAAAGACAGCTGACTGGATACAATGGAGTGCTTGGAAATGTTGGATACAAAAGGAAAACATGAATAGCATGATTGAAAGGTAAAAGAATGCACAAGATGAACACTGTCAAAGAGACGGACATCAGCAAATATTAAAGGTATGACCAACCACGAAAAAGATATGCAGGCAGGCGATAACCTAAAGATGGATTCACAGCCGCATGCTGTGCTGGCAGAAATTATACAACATGTTTCAGTAACAAAGATACTTTAATGGTAAGTAGAACTACGGTTGCATGGAAACAGCAGCAGCAGCAGCATCGAAAATTACGAAAAAAAAACAGAGGAGAGGGCTAAGCCATTGAAACAGAACTATTGTAGATGTGTGTGTTCTTTCTGGTGTCTACATATCTATTTTTTTTTCCCCTCTAATCATAGGAAATTCTGTCAAAGTAATGAGGAAATTGGTCACCAAATAGACCATTCTAAAACTGTTTCAGGTGGTGGGTGAGCAACGTCGGCTTGCTGCGACAATAACTTCACATGAAAGAATTAATGGGTTGAAATAAATACGAGGAAACGGTTCTTACGTTGAACTGCTCGGGAAGAGTTCCAAATAAAATGAAAGTGTAACGAAGCAGAGCAAGATCCTTCTTCTGTCAAGAGATTTACGAGCAGGATGCGTTGTTCAAGCAGGGACGTGACCTTTAACATTATTTACACCAAAAAAGTGCCTCCAGACATGGCATTTGGTTAAAGTTAAAACTGGTACTAAACAATGGGGTATATATTTTCATGTTTACGAGAAAACAATTTTCATAAAGGTTTAACCAGACCGGTGATTTGCATTGAACCAGTTGCGTGTATATTGACCTGTAAGAGAGGCAGATGTACCAGGTCTTACGAGTCCTGACAATTGGTCAGCCATTTTTAAAAGCTGGTGAATGGCGTTCTCCATCAAACAAAAGCGGGCACATCAAAGAAAGGAAGCACTGAGAAAAACAGATGAGATTAGAGGCAATGGAGAGAAATCGGCGTACGACTGGGACACAAAGGAAACAGTATCTCATGTTTGTCAAAATACTTAAACCTAAGTGAAGATTAGTTTAGTTGAAAGAAAAATTCTCTTTCGCTTCCCGAATTTACAATCACACAATCAAACGTCGTGCTACAGGCAATGGACGACTGGGGAAAGGGGAAACTGACTACAGCTACTGCACAAATCACCTCATCTGAAAGCAAACAAGGAACCACTCGATAGTTGCTGAATCAGGACAACGCAGACGTGATTGAGAATACATGAAAAACATCGGCATGTCCAC
The DNA here is from genome assembly GCA_021234535.1 of Stichopus chloronotus. Classification (NCBI taxonomy): domain Eukaryota; kingdom Metazoa; phylum Echinodermata; class Holothuroidea; order Aspidochirotida; family Stichopodidae; genus Stichopus; species Stichopus chloronotus. The sequence continues at coordinate 10,690,832 of SFZH01000008.1, forward strand.
ACTTCCTTTGAGAAAAAAAAATCTAAACTAATTAAAATAATCTTTATGACTGACATGCCTTAAAGAGAATGTGATCTTTAAAAGAAAATAATTTGGTGCATTATAGACTGTGGAAACATGACTACTTTCAGTGAAAGCCATAAAAACCTGAAATAAATTCTAACCTTTGAGAAATCATCCCACAAACATTGCAGGATAAACTGCTGTTCAAAGCAGATACAACATGATCCTGAAAATCGAAACAAAATGCTTTCCACAACTGGAGAAACTCAAAGTGCACACCATATTCCTAAGGTCCTTCAATTACCCCACGTCTGATATCCTCTTTCCCTCCCCTTGCCCTGCTTGTCTCTTGCTGTAGGTGACAAAAGCACCAGGTGCGCACATATTTTCGTAGCTGGTAAAGGGAAATAAAAGATAAGTTGGAAGCAAGACCTACCAACATCTCCTGAGGATGTGAGGAGAAACACTTGACCAGTCTTGAAGCTGTCGTTCCTTTCAGAACCAGTGAGAAGCTCTGGGTCTGTCCCTCGACGCAGCTGACGTCCATCCTGTGGAGTGCGTGGATGTAAAACTGCCAAATCTGGACAGGTTTACAGAGAAATGGATCCCTGAAAGCAAATGGACAACGACAAACATTCCTCTTCAGTGGATGGAGTGACTATAGATTCAGTCAAACGCAGGATGAAAAAATGCATTGTGGTTTCGATGATGCAATGACAAGCTTTATTTTGCCCTGAATCTGACATTACATATAGCATTAGCATGTGTCGCAAGCTACCTATGCTTCGTACGAAACATGAGATCTGTTATCTGTACAAGCTTCTTTTCTTGAGATATCATGTTTAGCGGGTTTTCACTATTTGACTCTTGCTGACCGCTAATGACCTTTGACCTCCACTAAAAACAATAGGATTCCTGTACTCAATGAAATACACCTATATACCAAATATGAGATCTGTCCAGGCCTCCCTTCTTGAGATATCGTGTTCACAAGGTTTTCACAGTTTAAATCCTATTGACCTCAAATGAGCTTGGACATCCACCACAATACAAAGGGAAACTGTACTAAATATGGTACTCCTATATACTAAATACGAGGTTTCCACCGAAAACAATAGGATTCTTGCACTGAATGTGGTACACCTACAAATGAAATATTAGGTGTCTGCAAAATTTCTTTGTTGAGGTATATTTACAAAATTTTCACAATTTAAGCCCTGTTGACCTCAAATGACCTTTCACCCTCCACTACAAACATAACACTACTTTCATAAATGTGGTACACCTATGTACTACTGTCCAAGCTTCCTATCTTGAGATATTGTGTCTGCTAGGTAGGTGTCACAAAGACACACAGAAAAAAGCAGACACTCACACTGCCACTTGATAAAAATGGTTACAATTACCATCGAAACCAAAAATAGCTTAATACTGAATCACTTATATCGCATATGTACATGGTCACATCCTTTATGACCACAATATTAAGTAATTTTTGATGAACAAGATGTTGGGATGGTCTGATTTGACAGTCTTTACTATCAGGAAATTTGAAAATAGGAAGCTGATGTTAAAAACAAACGACAGGCATTCCACATTAGCTTGTGATCACGATGCATATTGTCATATGGCACTGGAGCAAAGATCGATCTGAACGAAACAAAAATGGTGGTTTCAGGGTGAATCCCATAGATGCTATGTAATCAACAAGGGAAAAGAAGCAAATGATTTTTTTTTTCAACACTTTTTATCATTTCTTCACAAACGTGAACCACAGAGCTACTATGTGCAGGCCTGTAGTATATGATGTGAGGGCTGGTTGGTTTTGGCTCAAAGAGACTTTTTTAAAATACCGATTAAGTGTTTAGCTAAATAACTGAAAACCCATTCCACATACGATCATTGACTTTTTATTGAAAAATTTGAATTGACAGGTAACCAGCATTGAGGGTGGGTTAAGTAACCAGCAGTGAGGGTAGGCAAGTAACCAGCATTGATTGGTGAACTAACCAACATTGAATGGAGACAGGTAACCAGCAATAAGTGGTGACAAACAGCTAGCATTTAGTGGTAACAAGAAAATGGTATCGAGTTTTGAAAAGTAACCGGCATATTGTGTGGTGACGAGTAACCAGCATTGAGGCGTGATGAGTAACCAGCATTAAATGTTGACAAGTAACCAGTGATAAGTGGTGACAAGTAGTAAACCAGTATTGTGTGTTGATAGGTAACCACCATTGTGTGGTAACAAGTATCCAACACTGAGTGGTAATGAGTAAACAACTTTGAATGTTGATAAGTAACCAGTATTGAGTGTTGACAAGTGATCATTATTGGGTGTTGAAAAGAAACCATTATCGAGTGCTGGCAAGTAGCCATCACTGAGTGTTAAAACAGGCTAACATTGAGTTTTGACAAATATCCAGCACTGAATATTGACAAGTGACCAGTATTGAAACATGACAAGGAACTAACATTGATTGGTGACAAGCAAGGATGTTGCCATGCCGGTCAACACCGGTCTGGCCTACCGGCACTAGCTCTTGCCGGCTTTGCATGGAGTCTTAAAATTGCTGGCTTGCCTACTGGCACTTGGATGATCAAATTCAGGAAAAAGGTGCTAATAGGTCATGTTTTATGACACACAACATACCACACGACCATGAATTATGTCCATAAATCATCATGTGAATTTGATCCTTACCAATGTGAGCACTAAAATACAAAACATGCTGAAATCATGACACACTAACACAAATAATGTAGGTGGTATAATCCTACTACAGTCACTCCTACCTAGTCATGGCACTCATGAACGTGTAGCAGCCTACCGTACAGGACAACGACTCAGCGTGGATGAATAAAAAAAATAAATAATGGGAGGGGAAAATAAAGAAAATAATGGCTGAAAAATGAGGAAGATTCCATAAGGGGTACGGTGGAGCACATTTCGTGGTTTAAACAAATAGCCTGCACTGTGGCTCAAATTGTACTGGTGACAACCCTGGTGACAAGTAACCAGCATTGAGTGTTGACACATAACCAGCAATTTGTGTTGACAAAACCAGCGTTGAGCTACGTCACTCTGGTAAAACACTGAAAACTTACATGTATATTACAATATAAAACTTCTTGACTGACGGCGACGCACCACAGGCGACTTTGATGAACACATCTTGAGGCTCTCCGGAAGGCTGAGAATAAAAGGAAACTTGGTTGATGCCAGCTCAGACTATGTCTGTTTCATCTTTTAGTAATCTTAAATTTGCTCTTTTTAAAAGAATAGGCCAGACAATATTAAAAATATTCTTAATAAAGACCATAATAATATGAAACTACACATCAACAAACTTTTAATCTGCTCTGAGTCTCTGTGTGTATGTGTGTAGATCGTTTGAAACCGCAGAAAGTTTTAATAGGCCGACGAAACCTATGACGGAGAAGTCGCACAGAAACAAGACACAGCAAAACTATTGTGCGAATTAAACCTCACCGTGCCTTGATTATGGATTATTCATGAGTCTGTCTCGAATGTTATTTATCGTAAAATGTGTTGCTATTTCAATAGCTATGTGGACCAAATGGGTGGCACTTTTATGGGAAAATAGCTTGTATGGTCCATCGTTGAATATTCTCCGTTTGTGACATGTAGTTTCGGGATGGTATGGAATATTCTTTTAAGAAACAGATATCACCTTGAATTCCATTGCTTCTGACCACAAGCTGTGATGTGAGAAAGTCTTCGAAAGGAGGTGACTTTCACGCAAATGATGCTAGTTCCTGACTTACGCTAGATACTGATGAGGAATGATGGGGAATGTCATAAAAACAGTTATAGGGTTCACATATTACTTCATTTCCCCCAAAAGACTGACTACCTGGACTGAAGTCTGACTTACATTTAAAAGTCAGCGGTCAGTTCCATTAATGTTGTGATTATTCCATGAGGTTTTGCCCATTTGACTCATTTGAAAGGTCAACGTAAGGTCGGGTCACATATGCGGAATTCAACACGCCATTCATCTTTTGACTAAAATCACAAAAATCTGAATTGCAGTTTACATCACTGAAAAGCAAAATATCAATTTGAAAATGGAGTCACCTATTCTTGACAATTTTTGATGGAATGATAGATTGACACTGTTCCTGACAGCTTTCTATGATCAAAATGAAATTGCGCTTATTTAGCTGATAATTGAATCGTGTGAGTGAATCGTGCATATGTGACCCGGCCTTCGGAAGAAAACAGCATCATCAAAGGGGAAGATGAGAAAGGGAGACACAGATGTAAATGGAACAGTTAAGATTGAACCATTCATGGGGGAGGGGGATGAGGGAGACACAGTTAGCCAAAGTCTGACCTCTGTGAATTTTTTTTCCTTCTATTCCTGAAAATACATTCTTTTCCACCAGCCACATACACATCATAAGCTTCTTGGCGACGGTCGTGTAGGATTCATAGAACTTACCAACTTCTTTGCTTCACATATAACATTGTCGTCGCTACACTTGACATAGACCTGCTGGTGAAGATCGGAATGGCCCAACATTTCTGTGAATTTGAAATTTGTAAAAGGGTAATGTAAAAGCTGGAATGAAGGAAAGTATATCATTGAAATTTCATTCTATTTTCTTTTTTTGAATTAATGGAAATGTCAAAGTAGAATGCTTTTCTGTGTTTCAACTGAAAATCAGAATGTAGACAGTGTTTACCAGCTCTGACCCACCAGTCATTTCTCAATCCCAATACAAACTGAATAAATGAATAGAAAATAAAGGAATGACCTGTCATCGCAATAAAATTTTAACCTGATAACTTAACTTATTCAGAGTGGTCCCTCATTGCAACAATGACGCGTCACGCAAGCCCTTAAAACGATGTCTAACATTCTCAAGAAGTAGAAAAAAGTGTTCTTTGAAGAAGGTAAACAAATCATCGGAGGAAAAGCAGAGGTAAACACCTTGCCATGGCAGCTCTTTGAAATAAAGGCAACCTTATTGTTACAAGTCACACGGACGTTAAGGCGTACCATAGGTACGGGTGAATGTATTAATAGGCGTTATCGATACAAAACAAGAAGCGGCGAAAGGGTCATGCTGATGTGCCCCTCTGAGATAACTGAATGTAACTTCATTTATTTACAGGTTAATTGCATTTTAAACTCGTGCTAGATAACTGAATGTAACTTCATTTATTTACAGGTTAATTGCATTTTAAACTTGTGCTGTTGTAACTTTGAGAGCATGATCAAATACAGGCGATTTGATCATCACCGGTACGGTAGAAGTTCAAAGACACGTTGTGGTTTTCTGTACCTTTGAAAGCATTAAATGACGGTAACTTAATGACTACAAGCCAAACAGAAGTTACAAGGTGTGCTATTTTTTCTTTTTGTTTGCACCATTGATAGCATTAAACTGAGATAATCTTATTAGTTACCAGCCAAGCGAAATTTACACGGTATGTTGTTTTTCATACCTTTGAAAGCAGTAAATGGGGGTAACCTAATTGATTTTTTCAGGAAACTCTGCTCCGGATGTTGGAAACGGAACGTCTGGTCGACGATGTGGGGTTGGGGTTCGACGTTCAGTGACAAGACTGCGATGGGTTTGTTATCTTGCGTGCGGAAAAACACCTGTGAAAGAATGATAGGTGGTCGAACAATTTCATAAAATTTCTTGATGTTGGACCAAACTTATCAGCAAAGTATGAAACTCTTCTTGGACATAGAATATGACCAGTTCAATTGCAAAATGGTCGAAACTAGATGGTGTTAGTCCAACAAGACATAGCTGATGAATTCATCAATATAAATGTTGATTCCAAAATCTACACAGAGTCGAAGGAAGGCTACGTACTCATTGCAGTTTTGCCGTAATCATGTCTGTATGAAGCAGGTTTACTATTAGTTGTGTGCTGTGCAGTAAACCACATATAGTAGTAAATAGTCATTGACAAAAATATGTTTGCCATTCAGGGTGAAAGTGAACACATAGCTGCCTACTACGAGTTAAGAACGTCACTTTTGGATCTGCTTGAGAAGTAGAGATATTTCTCGACTGATTGCAGTGTTCTTGAAACAGTCTAAACATACGACCTCAATCGAATGTTTTGATTACAACTATCAATGTATGGAGTTAAAAATAATTATATCCTAGGAAGGGACTCATCAAAATGGGGGGGGGGGGCAGTTCCACGAAGAGTTATGCACAACCTTAAAGGGAAAGAAGGCGTCTGCTTTACAGAAAACAACCATAGATTTAAAACCAATGTTTGTAAAGGTAGAATGACAGATTCATTCAAAGTAAGGAAGGACTGTAGCCTTCTTTTCAAAAGATTAAGTTTCTCATAGATAGGCATTCAGTTCTTTGTTGCTCGACACTAACTTGTTCACCCAAATTTTCCAAAATTCAAATGATGCATCTTCCGTTACTCACCACATGTATAATGTATTGAGGAGATAAAGCTCTTGCAGATGTTTCTTGGTAATACTGACTGGTTTAACAATGATTAAAGTTTTTTCCTATTTCCTAATAGCTATTATCTTTGAATGCCATGTTAGTATGTTCTAAATGCCCTATTTCCCTTTAAGTTTGATTTATCATGTGAAAGGCCTACAGAAATCAAACTTAAGATTAATCTTAACCCTCCTTGGAACAGGTTCAAGATCTGATTTGGTGACAGCTCTGACTATAATTGATCACTAATTAGTTTCTCAATATATTTAATGATAATGTTTTCCACAAGAACAACACAATGATAAGCTGCTTTCACTCAAATACTGGGTCAGGTTTAATTTCGGGCAGACTTATTATGCACTGGAAAACAACTTCTTTGGCGCAAGAATGACAAACTGATGACTGATAACAAGCAAACCAAAACCAGAACTGAACCATTGGCACATGTTACCTCAATAACTAAACATGGAAAATTTACAAAGTACAGTTCAAGGAACATGTGATATAAGTGTTTGCTTCCGTCCAAACACTCTCAATGAACATACAGCAGTGTGATCTATAGCGGCATGCAGCTGATGTATATGTCGCTGACGTAATTCACGACACTGGGACCGGTGGCAGCCTATGGCCCGCAGGTGATTTCTTCTTTTTTTTGCAGCCTGTGAGATGCTTCAAAAAAAGGAAGAAAACCTTCAGTGCCACATGTATCATTGAATGCTGTTAGGTAGGGCTGTATTTCTCCCATTACTTGTCAACAATACTATATTGAGATTTTGTTTTTGTGAATTAAGGTTTATATTGCTTAGAAGTCGTCAGATAAAAAGTTTGCAATCACTAACAGGGTGTTGGTCCAGGATGGCCTGGAAAATTTTTTTTCTAGCCCGTTTAGTCAAAAGGGTTGCCCGCCCCTGCACTAGGACAACAATTCATACCCCCCTGGGTTACAAAAAGGAGCAAAGTCTCAGACCAAGCGGCAGTTTTTGGTTGTCAGCATTTCTAATAAATGACAAAAATATTAGAAATGTCGATGCTTGTGGCAAGAAACAATTTATTGAAGGGAAATGTTTTTTGGAACGTTTTCCTCTACTTAAAATGAATGTTGAAGGACCACTAAATTAAAAAAAAAGAACATAAATCTGTTGGGTACCACCAAATTTGGGAAAGAGGACTTAAAACCCCTTTCTCAACCCCCCCCCCCTCCTCTTCCACATTGTCCAAAGTGGGGAATCCAGGTAAATGATATTGAACGATGAGACTGGCTTTATACCTTAACATTCTTTGACTCCAGTGAATCATCTGCGGCAACCATTTGTTTCATCCAGGTGTTCTGTTTGCCTGATGGACCCTGGTAATCAAGAAAACAGCAAAGAAGCATTTTTATCACTCAAGTTAATCAAGCCAGTGGTGAAAGGAATCTCAGATGTTCAATGAGGCAAATTTTTCAGACAGTTGAAATAACAGCGACATCATAAGTCACTTCAGAGCGGTGCAGAAACAAATGTTTGACCTGGCCAAAAACGTAACCTGAACACACAACTCGGGTCCCTTCGTACGTACCATGAAAAGAAGGCGAATAATCCCAAATAACAGTAAAATAAAAAATACCAACTGACAGTAATACTTACGATAAATACTTTAACAAAATAACAGTAAGAACGATAACAACATAGTCATATAAAAATGCCAAGTTTTACCTGAGGTTGTACATTATGATTTGTCCTAAAAGTCTGGTACTTGAAAGGAATGAAGACTCTCTCCTTTGGTTTTAGGAAGATCTGGACTCCTAAGCCCAGGTATTCATCATCCGTTGGCTCTACGAACATTCCTTCCTCCATGTTGGTAGTGGTCAACTTGAAGATCTTCTTAAGGTATCGCAGTTCTTTGAAATTGGTAACCACCCTGAAAATGAATGGGTCGATTCAATTGACAGGGATGTTCGTCCAGTGTTTTAATGTCCAGAACGTTGATGTTCAGTGCTTAAGTTCAGAATGTTCAAAACAATGATGTCCTGTGCTTTAAATAACAATGATCAGTACACTGACATTCAACACTTACAAGTTCAGTGTTTTGATAGTAGCGTTCAGTACATTGATGTTCCTAAAATAACTGTTCAGTACACTAATGTGCAATACTTTGGTAACATGTTCAGTGTTTTGATAACTACGTTTGACACATTGAACGTTCAAGAATGTTCACCACATTGGTGTTCAATACTTCAACAGCTATGCTAAGAATGTTGACATTCAGTGCATAGAAGTTCATTGTATATAATATTAATGTTCAGTAAATTGACATTCAGACTTGTTCAGTGTTTTGATGTTCTGTGCTTAATAATAATGTTCAGCATCCATACAGTATGTTCAGTGTTTAAATAAAAATGTTCAGTGCATTGATTTTTCAAAAACAGTCTGCAAACCGATGTTCCGTACCTATATGTTCTGCATAATAACGTTCAGCAGTAGCTGCTCAGTCCTGTGGGAACAACATAGGGGTCTATGAACAATATGTTCAATGCAGATGTTCAGTGATGTTAACATGCACATACTCTTACAGAAACACTTACTAAAAACACTAATTATTTACATATCTCACTATTACTAGGTACATGATTCTACTATGGACGAGATGGTGCAACACTAGAAACGGCAGGATGGGGGGGTTGAGTGAAAGGGATGTACCATTTATGTTAGTTGATGTCTACCAAGGATATTGCTTGTAAACATATTAGCATATACTTTGTTGGCATCTTTCGTTAACTGTTAGTAGCTGTCCCTGACGTACTAACGATTTACTTAAATTGCAAGTTACGCATCGATACCAAAATATTTGAAACACAATCTCTACCAAAATTTGCACGTCACAGCCCAAACCTTTCGACTGTTTCAAAAGGCATGACTTACGGATCCCCACCTCGTTATTGATTACAAGCACAAGGCAACCATCAACAGGGTTTCAAAAAGTGAACACAGGGCATAGGTTTGGCAAGGCTCACTAAAGTCTCTTTTTTTCCTTTTTTCTTTTCCCCAAACGTCTGAAAAATAAGCTGGCCTAAAACAGAGGTGCACAAAGTCAAGTATGATCACAGTATGCAGCAATGAGAGAAGTTGACACTAAAACATCAAATATAAATTAACTGTCGTCGACCGATGGCCACCACTGACCCGAGTTCCCTTTCCTCCCACTGTATAGTGATGGTATGTTCGACGTTGTAAGGGTTCCTCAGCTCAAATTCAAAATGCTCCGCCGCTGCGAAGGTGGGATGTACAGTATGTTGTGTGGTAATGACGGACTGCAGCATCAACAGTATACCCTCTTTCTTATTCAAAGACCTGAAAAGCAACAAAGAAATGTCATCAACAGTTGTACATCGGTAACTCTTGTACGCATCTCAAATATTCCTCCGCTCATTCCTTAATGACGTTTTCTTTTGCTTGTTTGAAGAGCAACTTTTTAATCAGCTGACGAAAAGAGCATGCAGTGTTCTCCATGGGAGGTTTTAGGGGTGGCCCGCCCCACGGGTGAAAATTGTGCCCGATGAAAAAACAACTAAATCTTATCCCTTACAGAGCCTCCACTCTGTCGATAAAGAAACTTGATGATCTAGGCTATTGCCATTTCTAAAAAGATCAAAGAATCCTTTTTAAGCGGCACCCTTTTGCATCATTTAGCATTTCAATTATCAATAAGGCTAACACATACAGCTGACGTACATTTGGGGTCAATGAGGACCTCAGGAATAAAAGACCCTTTGTGTGCCTTCTTTTGCTAAAGGCGGTCGCTCCCACTACAAAACTGGTGTTGTAAGCAAAACTTTTCTTGATGTATTTCACCAGACGGAAGGATGGCAGTGCCACCATAAGAGTTTTCTACGGCCGAGAGTTCAGTACGATCTCACCACCCGCGCATACAACGAAACTGCGGCTCACACCGCTTTGGAGGAATAACGCAATCATGTGTGCAGCAGGCCTTGCGTAGGTATCACGCTAGATGCTAATGACTGAGCCAAATACACTGGACATTCTCTAGATTTGTCAAAGTATCACACAATCCCACCATAAAATATGTGATTATGCACGTACAAAATAGTCTGGATAGATTATGAGTTGGTACCTGAAATTTCAGAGAGTTCAGTGGTGCAGAGCTTGACTGCATCAGTGTTAAAGCTCAAATATGAAATTGAAAATTAGTCAGTGAGAGTCAAATTCAGGGAAATATGTCATAGTCACTACAAAAAAACAAATACAAACATTGTGCAAGCCGAGCCCCATTTTTGCATAAATGAATATTCAGATCCATTCCCATTGGTCTGTTCGATTTCAAGTAACAGTGATTCACTGCTATGCTTTTTTGGAGAGCCTGAATTTCGTAGGGCCAAAAAAAATGTCGAGACAATTTTCACATTCCAAATATCTGGAAGATGAGTGTAGAGTTCTTTTGGATTTTGTGACGGGTGATCTTTTCCCCCACTTTCTCTTCCCTGAAACACTGACAAAGAAAAAATGTAGATGAACAGGTGATTGCCAGTACAACTCATATTCCAGCTTTTAAGACACATGTGATTCAAAATGGAGTCAAAGCTCTCCCTTTCGTTTGCAGTAGTAACACATATTGGTACAAAGTGCAAGGTATGCGGGCATGATGTGCAAACTCTGTCAGTCAGATTTCGAATGGAAAGTGATGTTACTCTGTTAATGAGTATCAACTGTTCGTCATTTTGACACCCTTAAAGTATATCTACAGCTACCCTGGGCAAGGACAGACTGAAAGACATGGCTGCAGAAGTGCTGCAACAGATGCCTGGGCTTTGATGGGGTCATTCTTTGCACCTTTGACATCGAGAGGTTGGATTTTGTTGGCCCTGTGGTGAAGAAAACACCATGGTGTTGTAGTGAAACAACAGTACCTGGCAAAAAAACATGCACAGTTTCAAAAGTCTACCAACATGGAAATGCTATGCACATAAATGGAGACAAAGTCTCAGCAGGCTCAAAGTCAGATTAGATTCTAAGGGTGTGGGGAGAGAGAAGGCAGCGGTCGCACCACCAGATGAAGTTACAATACATGCTTGCCCAAAAATTCATCATTCAAATACATCATCAAGACTTGCTCAAAGCAGTATATTACAAGTAATTATCAACATGTCTTTTCTGTAAATGTTAGCATTCTACAAACCATGTAATAGATTTAGAATACTGAAATTAGAATCATGAGACTTAACTTAAATTTCAGAATAGAAAAAAAAAAGAGGAAGAATAAAGCTTCTTTCCAGTATTTACAAATAACACTTTTTTATTCATCCCTTTTTAGATCTTTTTGTGATACAACAAAATCAGACTCAACAAAGTACTTTGTACTTTTTAGGCATCTATTATCTGTTTGTTATCAAATGCATTCCTTCACTTGACATCAGTAGTCTCTCAACAGCATTGTCCTCCATCACCAACTGCCATAATCATCATCACAGGCATCATCATCATCATCATCATCATCATCACAGGAATCATCATCATAGGCATCATCATGGGCATCATGGAGTTCATCATCATCAAGGGCATTATCATCAATGGTATTATCATCATCATGGGCATCTTCATAGGCAGCATCATCATCGTGGGCATCATCGCCATGGGCAACATCATTATCATGGGCATCATCCTAATCCGCATCATCCTAATCCGCATCATCCTAATGGGCATCATCATCATGGCCATCATCATCATCATTAAGGGCACCGTCACCATCATGGGCATCATCAGCAAAATGGGCATCATCAACATAATTATCATGGGCATCATCCTAAAGGGCATCCCCATCATGGCCATCATCATCATCATCTCGTAGTTGGATGATATTTCTTCAGAGGTGCCATTGTGTCAACTTTATCAGAGAAAAACAAACAATGCAGTACATCACAAGATGCGAAGACTTACTTGTATATATTTTCGTATTATTTTAAATGTGGCCTCTGATGGCTCCAAGTTTGATCCAGAAAGTAGGGAGTAAGGAAATGCTGCATCAAAATCATTCTCTTTATCACCTCTCTACCTTTGTGTAAAAGCTTCATTATTAATTGTCTTTGGGCCAGTGTTTGTATGTATGTACACTGCACACTGCTAGACTAAACACCTGAAACATTAACTGACAATGAGAATGTAAAAAGCCAAGAAAGTAGTTTTATCTTTGACAAATTATTCTTCGTTAAGCAGAAATCATAATGCAGAGGAAACTTGAGTGATCAATGTTTTGTCTCACAGAAAGCACGCATCAGTCAAGGGGAAGGTGATCTGGGGAATCATTTTTAAATTATCTCCTCTCAAAATCAAAGCCATTTCCTGAATAGGTTTCGATTAGGTGATGCAAGCTCAGCAGAACAGGTTATGAGCTAACTATCGATAACAAAATAAGCAGATGAACAAACATAAAGAGTACGATTAGCTACCTCACACATGATTCGTATCTGGGAATTTCACAATTACACTGTTTCCTTGCTTGTTTGACAGACAAACTGTAGGCCTAAAACTAAAGGTTACGAAAATTTGTGGAGCATTGATTGATTGTTCAGAGCTGCTGGTACAATGTACTGACTAGGATACGACTGATGTGGATTTTCTTTGTCAATTCAGTGGCCTAAGTTTTCATCACAACATCGGCTGACATGTTATCAGATCTGACATTTTTGCTATCAAGCATGTTCTCTCCTGAAAAATATTTTATTTCATTTTATGTGCAATGTAGTCTCTGGAGAGCTATTCATGGTCACAATTTCAAAATCATTGCAAATTTTGCAGACAGTTTTCACCTTTCAGATGGAAAATAGCACAGCCATCATGGTGCATTTCTCAACTCCTCTAGTGGTTCACAGATTAACATGTCCCTCAGTGCAAACGTATTTACAGTTTGCTGAACATGTTCAAACTACAGCATCTACATTTGCCGACTGGATCGAACCAATGTTTTACCGATAGTGGTGAACATCGACAAGATCCCATGTCCGATCCAATTATTGGTTGATCCCTAGTGCCGGCTTGTACGTTCAAGTCGATAGCAGACAATTGGTTGCTCCAAATTAGAAGTTACCTTAAACTAGGGGACTGCAGTATACATATAGTACCACGAACTAATACGAATAGCAAGAATTTATGTAAGGCAACTCTGTGCACTGCATTACGGAATGACCCACAAGAACAATGCTGATAACTAGCCTATGTCAAAGCCGAACGTAAATAATACTATTACTTAATGCATAATTTTAATTTACTTACCTATGGACTCAATCCATATGACACATCAGCCTAAGCTAGGCAACATCCAATCTGCAAAATTGTTTGTCAATGGTTGTTTTCCCTGCTCCACCGACTGTGTCACCCTGTCCGTGTAACTCAGTCTCAGTAAGGAGCAAGACGATACACTTGAGCTGCACTTGCTATTCTCTCCCTCTTTAACGTGCCTACTTTTCGAGAAATCATGTCCATAAAGCAAAAGGATTTCATGTCCAGTGTTCCAAGCTCTTGGTAGAATTGCTTTCTCTTATATCAACCTCATTGGTATAAATTCCGTTTTCAGTTCTAACATTACCCTTCATTCCATGCAGAAAGAGGGGCATAACATATTAGAACACACACACACATGGACACTATCATAAATTCGATCACATTCTCGTAACTCGATTCTTTCTGCTTGGATGCTACTTTTGTTCACAGTTCTGACTTTGCTCTGCCTTGCGCCTCAAACTTAATCAGACACGGCAGACCATACACACTCCTTGAGAGTGCGTAACCCTGCTTCAAATTCTGTTTGTTTCACGACCGTGTCAATAGGAAACTGTCTTGCTTCGTCTTGTGCGGTCAAACTTCAATTTGGACACGACAAGCAAACTTCAGGTAATGACTGGAACTGCGCACAAGGTTCTTTTGGGTAAAAAATCAGTGACTCATGTCTGTTCATGACACCTGTTCACCCAGGCAACACATTTTGCACACATTTGATTGTGTGGACCATAAGTGTTAGCTATCAAGGAAATAATTTTCCTGATACATATGATAAACTCTAACAATAACCAAAACATTGCCTCTGTGTACCTCTCTTCTCTTTGTAAAGCAGTTTACAAATGAGTTCAACAAATGACTTGACGACCGACGTCAATTGCGGCAGATAAACTGCCCTCTGGAAACTTGGGATGCCCAGCTGAGGCACCACCTCAAAATGGCGATCGAGCTACGGCAACATGGGAGAACCAACTCAACCTAAATTACTACTGCCACATGGGGATTGGTACTTATCAAACTCAACAGAGATAAGTTGAATAGACAGTGGTACATCCTCTGAAAATTTTACTTTGCTCATGGAATATGTTTCGCTACTACCATTCCTGAAGGGATATTTTGCAAACCTCACTCATTCTGCTTTTGAAAATGTTTATCTCTATTTCAAGCATTATTAGTTTGCACTTTCTAATAGAAAGGTCAATTTTTTTTTTTTTCAATACCTCTGAATCTCAATTGTTTTGAGGTCTCTTGTCCTTTGGATCTTTTCTTCTTTCTTCACCTGATTAAATATTAGTAAAAAAAAAGAAAAGAACAGGAAAATGAGTTATTCGTCTTCGATTAAAATTATTAACACACTGTTTATGTTTGTGAATGGCGTTGCCCTAGCAGCAGACGAAGACCAAATGCCAAATTAAAAGGAGAGCTCTATAGATTGAAGCAATGAGAATCATTAAAAACATCATGGCATTAAGATCCACTGAAGCTGTCTGTAAAGTCTGTTGCATCCAACAACATTGCAAGTTCTGAGGAGGTAACAAAGAGAAGTGTCATAGCAACCGATGATGTGAATTTGTTTTTTTTTTCTTTGTCAGCGTGTCAGATGATATGTGGCTGCAAAATCCATTTTGCAGGAGGAATGTAAAAGGATAACAAATTCAGATATTTTTAATAAGCACTGACTTCCACAACACATTTTCTTCTCATTTTTCTGCTATAAACAATTCTGATTTATACAAAGGCTGTCCTGGTCAACATCCAATCACCATGGTGACTTTTCTTTTCGAGTTTTATATTTGCCCCTGGACTGCGGGATGATGGAACGCCAACGGCAAGTCCAATCAAGCAATGAACAGTCGCAGTATTCGGAGTTCGGTACCTCAAGAGTACTCTTCTCTCACAAAATTAGATCTTGCACTTTTTGTCTTGCAATGGCTCCTTTCGTATCGTTTATGCTTCCCCTTAAATCTCTCATGTCATAGTTGTTCTGATTTAAGGAGAAGTTACATTGCCACTGAGCTGTGTACTGAAGACAAATGTTAAACTTTTTTGAAGAACTGACACATACGGTCCATGGAATGTGACAAAGTGAAAATGGCACTTTTGCCATCTTTCCCAAGACTAGTTGCAAAGTGTATTTCTGTCACATTATATATCACCTGGTGATGAGGTATTCTGCAGACAAAGCCGTTATTAGTAAAACAGGGTCCCAGTTCTAATAAACCAGGGTCTCTCCTTAAATAAACCATGGTCCCTGTTCTAATAAACCAGGTAGACCAGGGTCTCTCCTTTAATAAACCAGGATCTCTGTTCTATAAACCAGGGTCTCTCCTTAAATAAACCATGGTCCCTGTTCTAATAAACCAGGGTCCCTCCTTTGATAAACCAGGATTCCTATTCTATAAAGCAGGGTCTCTCCTTTAATTAACCACGGTCCCTCCTCTAATAAACCAGGATCCCTCCTTTGATAAACAAGGATTCCTATTCTATAAAGCAGGGTCTCTCCTTTAATAAACCAGGGTTCCTGTTCTATAACCCAGGGTCTCTCCTTTAATAAACCAGGATCCTTGTTCTATAAACCAGGGTCTCTCCTTTAATAAACCAGGGTTCCTGTTCTAATAAACCAGGATCTCTCCTTAAATAAACCATGGTCCCTGTTCTAATAAACCAGGTTCCCTCCTTTGATAAACCAGGATTCCTATTCTATAAAGCAGGGTCTCTCCTTTAATAAACCATGGTCCCTGTTCTAATAAACCAGGATCCCTCCTTTGATAAACAAGGATTCCTATTCTATAAAGCAGGGTCTCTGCTTTAATAAACTAGGGTTCCTGTTCTATAACCCAGGGTCTCTCCTTTAATAAACCAGGATCACTGTTCTATAAACCAAGGTCTCTCCTTTAATAAACCAGGGTTCCTGTTCTATAAACCAGGGTCTCTCCTTTAATAAACCAGGATCCCTGTTCTATAGACCAGGGTCTCTCCTTTAATAAACCAGGGTTCCTGTTCTATAAACCAGGGTCTCTCCTTTAATAAACCAGGATCCCTGTTCTATAGACCAGGGTCTCTCCTTTAATAAACCAGGGTTCCTGTTCTATAAACCAGGGTTCCTGTTTTATAAACCAGGGTCTGTCCTTCAATAATCCAGGGTTCCTGTTTTAACCATGAGATATCAAATGTATCAGTACCACTTCTTTTAAGAAAAATAATTCAACTTTCATAGAAAATGCCCTCTTAAAATAATTTCCAATTTTTTCCAAATATATGAAAAAGATCTGCCTGAGATCTTACCATAAATTTGTCGCTGTTTTCATTTCCAAGGGCCTGACGGACAGCTTTCATTCTGTTCAGCTTCCTCTGCTGTTTGGAACTCATCTGGTTTGGGTCGGTTGTCGCGATCCTCTCCGTCCGGGAGAAGAGAGCGGTCGCTACCTCCTGGTCTACTTCAGCCATGTGAGATGCCATGAAGGTCCTGTTCTGGCTCAGGTGGGCGAACCTCGCATCTGTTTGTAAAATTAAGGACAGGAAGTGGAAGACATATTACTTTAATTAAAATAATGATATTCTGGTGATAGCCACAAAAACACTTCACTGTGAAAAAATTTTAGTGATAGTTCAAATCACCGCTTTTATATCTTGCTGTAGTATAAATTGTATATATATTTGTGTCACTAGTTCAGTTTAGAAACTTTGGCACCGATGGTTGAAAACAACATCTCAAACCAAAACTATCTCTAATTAAAACATTAACATACCACTGATATCAAGGCAGCACAAGATTACACCAACACAATCAAAACCCTGATTGACTTTCCTTCCATGACAGCCAATGTGACACTTCTAATTCGGTGTGACTCATTGTTGACTAAAATTTGTACGCCAAACATTATGATGTCTACAAACATTCTGATGTGCCAGTAACTAAGAAGCGGGATGGAGATCGCGGGAATGCCACATTCGTCTGCTGAATCCCGCACGAAGATAAATTGAACGTGGAAAAATCCCGCACACTTTGCCACGGCTAATGTTGTAGCTGCAATTATAAATCCACACAATATGGTATTGCAAGAGAATCTTTACCAAGTGACAACTCCCTTCTTGAGTTTGAAAATCCCACCCAAGACCTTTTTTCAAAGAGTGATTTTCCTCCCAGGTTAGATTCCTTAGCAAAAAACTGGCAAACTTGAACACTTTTGTCAGTGACAATCTCTCTCATGGAGTTGATATCAATAAGTTTGTGATGATTTTGAAGGGTACAAACACATGACAATACTTACGATCAGCATAATTATTTAAGTTTCACATCCAATACTTATGAAAATTTTTGGGGTTTTTGGACCTGTGATTGTACTGGCTGTGTGCATGTGAATAGGCCTAAGTACTGATATGACAAGTGTCTGGTCATGAATTTTCAAAAAATAAACTGAATTGTTAATTACTCACTAATTAATGTTTATTTGTATGAGAAACATTAGGATTTTATTAGTCTGACCATTTGTTATTAGTATTTAAGGAAACTTGATAGGCTTAAAAAAAAAAATTAGTGAATTTCAAGAAATACCTCAATGAGCCTCTTTAAAAAAATTGCCACCTACAGGAAATATTTATCTTTGGTGTCATTACAACACCAACAAAATGGTTACACTTTGCACTGATGATGTCAGCTTAAGAAAAGACTATTGACAAATGCAAAAGTTTTGTGACAAAAATTCTACCAAACAGTTTCATCAGATTTGAAACAAAATCTGTGCCACGATAATCCATGTGATTTTTAATCTGCCTCCAAAGACTGTAAAAATTGAAATTGTGGGAAAGGTCTGAGTTGGTCTGTCTGTCTGTCTGTCTTTTTTTGTCAAGGGAACTTGAAATATGTCAGAAACAGAGAAAAATTGAAATTGGTTTCATTTTCAATGCAACACCACAAACCAAATGAAATTATAGTCTCATGCTGGTGATATTAATTTGGATACTTTTCACCGACAGAAATTTATCACATCTGTGAGGCAGAGCTCTGCGTAAAATTGACCATTAAAAGCGTCAGACAATAAATAGACGAGAAAAACTTACCGGAAGGCCTGGCGGTCGAGTTCAGTCGGCCTCCCAAGAATGCACCGCTTCCATCGTCCTGTATCACTACTTTGGGGGCTTCAAACGGCAGGGTAGACGCTTTTGTAACAGCTTTGTCCACTGGGTGACCCACATTGGCCAGTCTAACGTGAAGTTGACCTCTTAAAATATTCGCCACACCCACTGGCCTTATGCTGCCACCACGACTCTGTTGGGAGGAGCAAAACAAATGAACTCATGGAAGGGATTAAAAGTTGGTGAGCAACCTCATTGATTGAGTAAAGGACATGTTACAAGCTTGCAATTGTCGCACAAATAGACAAAACTTATCTAATATCATGGACAAAAGCTAGTGTGCAGCACAAAACTAAGAATATTTAACACTACAGACAAACACACAAGTATCTGTTGTAACTACAAGATCTGGACAGCATATATTAGATACAGAACTGGGGAGATTTAAAATGTCCAAACCCTTACAACATACTCACCAAGTCTCCCGTCATCGTGGCTGCAGCCTCGTTGTACTCCGAGGTGACGACGTCTAGCTCCGAAGAAATCTGGACCGCCTCTCGGCCGCCCCTGAGGAGATGCTGCATGAAGTAACATAAGGTAGGATGGTGGAATGCATTATGTTTGGAAACCAGGAAAACACAAAAGAGACAATTTATTCACAATGTAACCAATATTAAGTCCAAAGAAGTGGAAGTCAATTTTTTTTCTCAAATGCTAAGGAGGGTTACTGTTACAGGCAGGAGAAGCGCCCTCAGTCAAAAATATTCACCAAAGTACCAAAATGAGGCTAACAAAAATTGACCACAGGCAGTGATTATACTTCCAATTCTGTAGGACTTCACTGATCAAGTCCACTTGTTTGGTGAAACTGCTTGTTTTTTTTTTTTTTTATTCTTTATCATGAAAAATTTCCAGAAATCCTTTTACTGATACTTTTTCTTTAAGTGTGGGAGAAACAAGCCCGGGTCATGACACACACGATGCAAATAAAATCGATGTGTTAAAAACTGCTTTTTAATGTGAGTCTTTTCTTGTCACTTAGGCAGATTTTATTAAAACGAGAGTTCCTGCATTTTTTGACGGAATAAAGTTTTGTGACTCTTCCATGACTCTCCCAGGACCAAAAAAGGAATTTCCATGACCGGCCTCATAAAATGTTTCCAACTATGACGTCAAAAGCCAAAGCAATATGAAGTAAAGAGAATGATAAATTTTCATATTACGAGTGAGAATACATTCTGATGTTTTGAGCGACAAAAGAACAATGTCACATCATGATTATGTCCATGACTTTTCCATGACTTCGCACAATTTTTATAAACTTCAAAACTTTTTCAGGCCTTGAAATCACTTTTCTGGATTTTTTCAACTGTTCCCTTTCCCTTCCCCTCCCCTCTCTCCCTTCTTTCCTTCCTACCCTCACCTCCCCTCCTCTCTCTCCCCACCCTCATCAGTTATCTCATTTGGAACGGTGAGCTGGTAGGTTTGACCTTACTTTGAGTTGTACGGCGCAAGAACCGACCAGCATCAAGGAGTCTCCATCCCAGACGTCGATGTGGAGGGTCTGCAGGAAGAGGTGTCTGATGAAGAGATGACCCTCTCCTGGTTTGAGGTAGTCTGCATCCACCCGGTAGGTGATCTAAAATGATGAAAAAGATGAAACAAGTGAAGCTCTCTAAATGACCACCTGGTGCCAAGTGCCAATTGAAGTGGCCTTGCAGGGTTGTACTAAATATGACCTGGTCGTGAAAATAAAAAAAAGATTCAATTCAACCGCATATGATCTGATCCTGTAAGGTTTGACAACACATAAACTGGTCTTACAAGGTATGACTACATATGAACTGATCATACATGGTTTAACCACATATGGACTGGTCTCACAAGGTTTGACTTCATATGGAGTGGTCTTACATGGTTGAACTGGTTTCACAGGCCTTGACCAAAATTGAGCTGGTTTCAAAGAGTTTGATTGAATATGAACTATTCTTACCACCAATGATCACATATGACTTGGTCTTACAAGTTTTGATCACATATAAATTGGTCTTAGATGTTTTGACCACATATGAGCTGGTCTCACAAGGTTTGACCACATATTTAACGAGTCTCACAAGGTTTGGCACAATATGAACTTATCCACAAGGTTTGACCACATATGAACTGATCTCACATGGTAAAACCACATACAAAGTGGTCTTACAAGGCATGATCACATGTGAACTAGTCTCACAAGGTTTTAAAACATCTGAGTTAGTCCTACAATTGAGATAAAACCACATAAGGAAAAGTCTCACAAGATTTGACCAAAAATGAACTGGTCTTAGAAAATATGAACTTGCACCACTAATTCGGTTCAAAATGCTTTCCATTAGGTCACATCTTACTTGACTCATTTCACACCACTGTTTATCGTATCCCTTACCATCCAGCCAGGGTTACCTTCTTTAGCCGTGACATCATCTTGCTTCATCTTTTTCAAGATGAACGGAAAGTTATCTGAACTTTTGGTGAGTTTGTTGTCCGGCTCGGCGAGGAGCAATCTGAAACGAGAGGTGAGGCAAAGATGTAGAATGAAGGAATGTCAGGATATTTGAAAAAAAAACACAGAAGAAAGATCCATCATGAAAATATTAATCTTGCACCATCAGCGAAAGTGTCAAGCGATTCGGCATAAATTGAACCCCTTATCATTAGGAAAGTCAAACAATAATTCACTGTCTATACAAAGGTACTTTTGTCTTGGCTCTGGTTGAGGATCGCAGTGCTCTGATTAACATGAATGAGGTCCTCTTTCGACTTGTTTGTTGTTGCTACTTCATTCACTTTGAAGTCCTTGGAGTCGAGTTTTCGATGCAAAAATCAACAAAAGGAGAAAGAACGACTAAGTGCTATAGATGTTTCATAGAATGCCCTTTATCTTCAATCATGTGGCCATAATTTGTCATCTAGCAAATCTGCCAAACACTACCAAATCTACAAAATGGTGATTTCTCTAAGGTCTTACCTCTCTGTGGTAACAGCTGGGTATCTGTAAAACTGGAATGTGAAGAACACCGTCTTGGGAAAGTCTGGCCTAGATACAGGTTGCTGGTGTGTCACTGGTCTGTGAAGAGAGACATGTATAGATTGATAAACAAAAATCGTGGAATGTTACAAATCCTTCTCCAAGACTAACGTGGTCATAAATGAAATAAAAGTTGAAAATTTGTAAATTTTCATATCGAGTGCACACAGTTTTGGGGTTACTTTTACATGGGTCACATGCAGAAAGAGAGGAAACAGTTCCTAATCAATGGATACACTCTCTCAAAGTAAAGTGGCTATGCATTAAAGTGCTATGTGACACTCTTCAGTCACTATAAGGAGTGTGTATATTCGGCTATCAACGAAGCATTCCTGATTTCATGTCAAGTAAAATGAGTGACTTTTCTTCATCATACCGACCTGGTCAAAGCTAAAAACTGAAGGACTATTTCATTGCACTGTAAAGAGTCAGCACTCTCCAAATCTGGACGGAAAACTGAAGGACCGAGCACGTCGACCAGTTCCGGGGGTTCGCCGTGTCTGTCTCGGACCACAGGAAACCCGGCCTGATACAGGTACGCGTATGCAGCCCGGGATATTCCGGGACCGCTGCAGGGGGATAAGCAGAAGCAGAGAAGGAAGGGTATAAGGTACAAATCACTCTAAGAAGAAAGAGATTCTCACGAAACAAGGTATTAAAGGCTGTATTGCATCACCCTAAGCTATATTTTTACCTCCCTGAAAGGAAAATTCTCAACTGGTTCTAAGTTACAGTACTCTTAGATTGCCAGCAAATTCGAAAGATGCAGAGCAGCCCGTATTACACAGCATACACAGGGAACCATTGTTTTGATTACACATGTGGAGGAATGTAAGACAGGCTGAGGGAGGGACTAGAGGTAGGTGGTTGGGAGAATTGAAACTGTCTGGGGTGATGCATTACAGCCTTTAATAGTTGCAAATTTTGTTGCCACAGTATGTGAAATCAGAATTTACCCAGAGATACCAAAATTGCAGTCTTTTACCTCGAGCTAAGCACACTGCCGACCGTCAATATTTACCTTTCTGTTGGGGCCAAGGTCGGGATTATCGGTGCGTGAACTGGCGCGAAGGGCATCTCCTGAAGCTGGTCCTGGTAAGAGCTATCTGTGCCTTCTCTTTCACTCTGTGAGAACACAAGCAAAAAGGATGACACAGTTTCCCCCAAAAAATATGCATATGGCAAAGGATGTCGTTCGGTGAGAAGGCAAAAGGGGCGTAGTGGGAAATGGGGAAAGAAGAAAGAAGTTAATCTGTCAGGAGTATGAGGTCTATAATTTCATTAATATATTTACATGCAAAGTTAATGACACCATATTCAAAGAAAGGTTTGGTGAGAATGAGGAGGGCTGGGGAAAGGGTAAAAAAAGGAAAGACATTACTCAGGGGTATGGGGTCTTTAAAATCAACTCTTTAATACTTACATTTAAAGTTACCATATTTATTCTTCAAATTTTATTACACCTTCTTATTCAAGCTTTGTCCCTATAAATGATGCCACAAATTTTACTTTTGACCAGCTAGGCTGGATCCAGCTAATTTAGTTTCTGTTCTCACCTCTAAATGAGTTATCTGAAAAGGGTACCCATGAGGACCCACTCCTGGGTCTGTCCCGGCAACACTTCGGGCAGAATCCATTCCCTGGCTGGAATAGTTTGACAATGCAGAAACCTGAAATCTGAAAGAAAAGGTGGCTTAAAACATGAATTCCCCAAATTTATTCAATTTCATTTTGAGATTCATATTTCACATTCACGGCAATGATGGATGTAATATGAATATTCATAAATAATTTGGTGATAGCAGTACAAGGATTTTTTAAGTGGACAGTGACAAAATTACAGCCAATCCTCAGGGTATCATACCTGTTTATGCCTTCTCTAGAGGACCATATCCTAAGAATTATGGTATATGTGGATATCACGTCATGTTCTATCATGGATAAAAGGTCTTCTCGAGATATGACTTTAGCACATTAAGGATATTTTGTGAGGACTAGATGCAAAATTACGGCTGTACTACTAATATTCGTGTCAAAAAGAATCAACCAACTTTGACTGATGAAGGTGACTGAGTGACAGTTGAACAATGCATATTCAAGAGCAAATGACACAGCGACATTGGCACAATGAATATTCAAGACACATGTCACAATAACACTTACTGCATATGCTAAAGTTACTTTTTCACACTACTAACCACTTGTGCATCTTAAATCACATCGCCAACAGAATAAGGGCTAGAAACTGCATCTTTGTCAGCTTAGCACACAAGTATCACTTTTGTCGTTGCTAACTAGGAATGAAATGTTACGTCTTGGCTGACAACAAAGGCTGATCTATAACTACTTCTGATGATGGTTGTG
The DNA here is from genome assembly GCA_021234535.1 of Stichopus chloronotus. Classification (NCBI taxonomy): domain Eukaryota; kingdom Metazoa; phylum Echinodermata; class Holothuroidea; order Aspidochirotida; family Stichopodidae; genus Stichopus; species Stichopus chloronotus. The sequence continues at coordinate 10,715,066 of SFZH01000008.1, forward strand.
CAATGAATATTCACTGGACACATGACAAAGTGCAGCCAACACTCACATGATATCATACATGTTTAAGCCTTCTCAGGAGAAACATACCCTAACCACTTTTGTATATCTGGATATCACGTCATGGTCTATCATGCAGAAAAGGTCTTCTCGAAACAAGATCTTTGGCACATTGTGTATATTCTTTGAGGACTAGGTTCAAAGTGATGACTGTTAAATGAGATGGGAGTATTTCAGAATAAAAGGTCCAGATGTTCAGTCGTGAAACCGAAAAAAAAGGTCATTGAGGATGGAGCAGAAACATGCACCAGATGTATCGGAGTAGACGAGCAAGGCGTTTCAAACTATTAGGGGGCAAATGAAAATAAAAGTCAATGACAAAAAGAAACAAAAAAGCAAGTGTCACATTTTGAAATGCCACTGGCAAATAGGTTCCAAAAAAGGGAGTCATTGACAACATTTATGGGATAAAAAAATGGTGTTTAAGACAATGGTTAAAATATGGAAAACAGAGCATCAACAGGTAGGCAGCTTGCTGTTTGCCTATTCTACCGACCTCCTTGGACTCCTCCCTAACGGAGGCTTGCCGCTGACGGCGGTGTTTGCTTCGAGGAGAGCCGATCCTTCGCTAGTCTGGGAAGGTAGTGACATCATCGAAGAAAACTGACCACCACCAGACGAAGGTTTCTGCTCCTGTCGTAATATGAAATAAAAAAAGGAAATAATTTTAATACAATAAATTGAAAATGAGTATTTAGGCCAAACATTCCAGAAGGAATATGTTCACCACATAAACTTTGACGTTCTAAAGAGTCTTGGTTATAAATTACAGTATGTGTTGATGGGCTTAAAAATTGGAGGAGGTTAGAATATTAAAATGAATTTTTGTGTCAAATATTCTCCATGTCTTGATCTAATATTAAAAGGAGGGATAGATTAATTATCTCTGAAAATGCTTCGGCTGGTGTCTTTCACGACAGACCTAGACCTGAAGTGCATTTAGTCATAGATGATATCGCTTTAAAGAGTTCAACAAACATTTATTTCGGTCACGTAATATGAACAGTGACAAATATACATGAACGTAAGTACACAGATCGAAGACCGAGGGCTATCCACAGGAAGCTTAGGGAAGCTTATAAGCGTTGAAAGCTTAAAGATCATAGAACCAACGCAGCAACAACACGTATGCAAAACATGCAAATTATTCAAGTTGTTTTTTTTACTACGGTTCAATTTCTTATGTTAAACTGGTGGCGAGCAATTCAGAAAAAGGTGTTGGTCAAAGGGCATTGTGTTTTGATAGAGATCTTTAACATAGCCCTCTCATCTCGTATTTAAGTATTTTGTACCTGTAGGGTATTATTCTAAATCTAAGAAAAGAACTGCAAAAAAAAAAAAACCCCATTAAAACATTTGCAGATCAGGTTTTGGAGCGACCATATCACAATTCAGAAAGAGAGAATTGTGTCTCTATCAAGGAACTGAATAGCACTTTAAATATCCAACTTCAAAACTTGAAGTTATAGATACAGGTAGAACATTCAAATGCCTGTTATTTTTGGCCTTTCATCCCTAAATTGTCTAAGTGTTTATATTACAAGTATTTACGTTTATATAAGAAAAATGTTTTGCCAGTGATACCAAAGGGTGCTTACAACCTCTATTCTACTAACCTTAGTATATATTCCAGTATGGCATCATTTTGTGCAAGTTAAGGACGATAGAAGAAGTAGAAGTTTCCTTAAATTTTGTTCAAATGTTTTCAGATTTAAGTACAAAAATCTTGTGTATAATGTTGATGAAGCTCCAGGAATGCATTTGTAAGACTTGTCAAAGCCATAAGGATCATCCTCTAAGCCTTGGATTCAGTTCTATGTTTGATTAAACGAACCATGATTAAAGAAATCCAAATACAATATTTATATGTTTTACAACAACTACTTTTCAAGGATTCTTTCATCTACGGAGCTGCTCTTTTTACTCAAAACAGTATTTTGGACCAACTTTTGTAGTTACTGGTAACTTTTATAAACTTCTATATTAAAACATTATGTATATGGTTTCTTTTTCTTAACCGGAAAAACTTTCATAAGTCTTAACCTATTGCTCTTTGAAGTTTGTAAATGTCTTACCCCATTTGTTTATTTTGTGAAAAAAATTTACACAGGAAATAAAGAATGAGCTAATGAATGAGTTCATGAATGTTAAATGTTTCAACATAGGCCACATTCCTTCGGGAATGTCCCTGAAATCTATTGTCAGCTTGGTATGGTAAGTCTTGCTTTTTCATCCTACTGTAAAGACTGCTGTGACATCATGGCCACAGTTTCCTGTTACCTCGTACCATATCGTACATAGGTGTCAGATAAAGGCAAACCAGAATGGAAAATTGCATTGTGGGTTTCAATGATGTTAACCTAGCCTAGTTGCTCACAGAAATTTAACACATACTGTAAGTAGTATGAATTAGGCTGTAATAAACAGCGTGCACACTGACATTACACATACAACATATGAGATCTGTCCATGTTCCCTTTGTAAGGTATTGGTTAGAGAAATCAAGAATCAAATTTTATTTTAGTTTTCTCAGCAAAACACCACGTTACTTTATATATTAAGTTGTTGATGTTATGACAGATTCATGATATTCAATATAAAAGTTTTCTGATAACTTCTCAGCAAGTGATATCATGGTCACAGCTTCCTGTAACCTCTTGCTACGCATCAGCACCGAATGAAGTCAAAATGTGCAGATGAAGTCGAAACCATGTCCAGGAAATGCGAAATTGAACTAAGTGGTGTGATGCGTTAAGTGAAGAAGGTAAAATCAATGTACCGTGAAAAAAAAGAGGCAATTTGAAAAATGGTTACATAGGTGTTCATCTATATCAAGAAGAGAAGAATCCCTTATCACATATGTGGGATTGTTAATTGTTTATCTGTGCAAGGATAAAAATAAAACAAAACTGACCTGGAGGAGGGAGATTATTTCTATTAACAAGATTTGCAGTGTATAGTATTGATATTTAAAATCTTCACAGAAGCTAAGTTAGCATTCCACATCACCTCAAGCAAAACAAAAGGAAGGGTGTCAGGGCCTCAAAATGAGTGTGGGAAGGGTGTAAGGAAAGTCATGACATTCTAGCTGCCTTTATGACAGACCTCCTGTTGTACATTTTATCAAACAAAACTAGAACATTTGTTGTAATACAATCTTGAATGCAAATGGACTTTCTCTTAGCAGCTTCCACCCCCTCCCCCCTCCCCCCTCCCCGCCATCTTCCTTTGATATGCTAAGTTCTGTAACATGTTGTAAATGAATACGTCCATTTCCCTGCCATAAACGAAATAATACGGCTCTGATCCCAAAGACACATGGTCACCGCCAGTGACCTGTGAAAAAAAAATGGCTTTTTGGCCATAATTGAAATGGTTCATACAATTTGTAGTTACATAACTGTCTTCCCTGATGCATAGAAAAAATTTGTTGAGAAAAGAAGCAGGGAAAGCTTAAGATCATTGCAAATTATTCACATTTCACTCAAAAATCTTGAAGTACTACACAGACAGCCATCAGGGTTGACTCTGATCAAAGTTTCAAATGGCATGGCCATCGACGAGGCCCCGTGAATCACTTTACCTAGGGCATGGGTTATAACAAAAAAAGAGCCAAAAAAAAAAAGAAAAAAAGTTGATCAACTCTAGAAAATAAGCTGGTAGCAGATTGACTTGAAACTTGTTTGTTTCTTCAGGTTCAGTTAAAGAGGAGTGCCTGAATCAACTTTCCCATTTGATGTGATGCTCAAGTTCTGGAGTGGAGTGGTTCTAGTGTGAAGGTGCACATGTGTTAGTTTGGCTGTGAAATACGTTTGTCTGACAGTGCAGGTATGAAATACGGAAAGTCCACACCTTCCTTCTTACCAACATTCGAGGCGAGGCTACACTTCCTGAGGACGGCGAAATTGGCCGAGAGTTCCCCGCCATCTGATCGTGACAAATTCAAAGAAACTTGAAAGAAGCAAAACTGTATACCTTCCCTTAAAAATCCTACCATGGTAGACTTGGATGCAAGTCAAAACTTGAAATTATGAAAACAAAGCAAGATTGACCTGATGTTTTTTAAGATTACAAAGTTCACCTGATGAACCATATTGAGGAGGAAGTTTTGAAAGACAAATTTTGCAGATCAGAAAATCACCTGAAGTTTAGGATTCTGCCAGTATTGACATTAACAACAAACAACATGAAAGCAAACCTGCAGTCAGGTCAGATGCTGGGGCAACAGGGTTTTAAAAAATGGGGGTGGGTGGGTGGGTGTGGGCCCTCGGACACATGTCATATGTTATAATTTTATAACTTTCATCTTCCAAAAAAACTCCTAGGACAAAGAAAAAAAACAATTAGGGGCAGCACCCCTGGGCCCCCTTGACTTAATGCCTGGACAAGAGGGTCAAACCTACTCGAGTCTACCTTTCACCTTTTTCATGGGATCAAACTTATTCAGACTTTTACCTCTTATTGCCCTCAAAATGAACTTTGACCTTCAAACCATACAAGGTCACTATCACAAGTATAACATCCAGGACATGTCTACTCCTTGAGATAATGACTACACAGGTGATCTAAGATTCTATCTTAAGTTAATCTCAATATAGTTTCACCTCTAAGAATAGCCATACAGGATCTGTTAGGATGACAGCTGGCCTACACCCTGTGTACTTGCAATGAAACTTAAACTGTTAGTAACTGTGCTTTGACATATCCTGTTGTGCACTTCTTTCTTTGTTCGGCCTTTGCAAAATTAGCTTGTCCTGCCCAAGCAATGTCTTTAACACAATCCATGAACTTATTTTCTAGGTTTGTGTTATACCATATAACACATTTGTATTGTGCTGCCCACCATGCAAATCCAAAGGTTGATTTCATTGTATCATTTCAGACATTCTAGGCAAAATCTAAATTTTGTTCAAAGATAAATAACGAAATAAAACGAACCTTTAATTTAAAGCAAAAGTTGATCGTGCCACCGTGATTCTTCCCCTTATCTGTGTCATCTGGATTTGCGTAGATTAAGACCTGATCTGGATTATGGGCTAATCCACCCTCCAGGGGCATCGAGACGTCCCTCGTCGGCTGGGATAGGTCTGGAGTCCAGGCCGCCCATCGGATGAAGTAACTCTGGGTCTGTGAGCGTCTCATGCTCCCTGCCAGCTGGATGAGACGGTAAAAGAAAAGTGAGCATTAAATTAACAAAGTTAAAATACAATCAAAGGTGGACTTACATTATCGAAAATAAAATATCACTATCAAACACTATGCAGTTTCTTCTCACTGTTTTTTACTGAGTTTATCAAACAGGCAGTTAACGACTTTGTGTGGGGTGATCACAACTGATCAATCGTATCAAAAGGCTTTCCATGTGAGAAGTTTTGTTGTTGGATCAAAAACAAAGTTGATAAGGAGAAGGGGTGTAAGAAGAAACAAAGGGGATTGTAAGTACGATGATATTGTGGAGTAAAAAAAGACCTGTGTCAATCCTTAATTAAAGCCGTTTTCAGTGTTACTGATTCCATGGATATGATTACCAAAAGATTACTGTGGCATTCATTAGCACAGGAATCATTTACATACAACATACACCAGCTGCCAGCTTGGCAAGGATAGCATTTAAGCCTCTTATTGTGAAATACAATAGGATTTGTAAATTGTTTTAACACACACACAGTAATTTACATGGGATGGATGTACGGATATTAACAACTTTCCAGAAACCGCAATCCCATCAAACAGCTCAGCGGTGGATTTCTCCCGTAGCAGAAGCATCACATGACCCACACTTAGAGAGAAATGATTGACGACGAACCTTCTTCTCTTGATCAGATATCGGCAGAGTGACGATGTACTCCAAGAGAAACACAACAGCGTAGAGGGGGTCGTCTACCATCGACGGAAGCTGTATCTTACTCTTGACTTGTAAGGACGATGAAAGACTCTCCCTACAAAAATAAAAAAAGAAGAAAAAAATCACAGAATCAAAGCAAAAAAATGACAATAAACTTCATGGTTTGCTAAGTAACAATCCCCCCAAAATTAATCACACGGTGTTCTAAATATCCAGTTCTCAGATTGGAGTTTGTGACTAAAACCAACAAGAAACTTAAAGGAGCATGTTTAAATGATTTTTTCCAAACCCGTCAAGTTTCCATCACACACTGACCACAAAAAACAACGAAGAGGCTAACCATGTGTCAAATACAAATGAAAGTTAATGAGCAAGTAAACAACTTTTCAATTTAGCTTCTGAAAATCTTTGACCAGACACTATTCTCTTGAGAACTAATTCAAATGCAAACAGCCAGTACAAGTCCAGGAAAAAGATTTGAAACTGTTGAATGTTTTCGTACCTATTCCATGAGAAAATTACCAAATTATGCTCTATATATGCATTGTCAGGTAGTTATGCCCTTAAAAATAGTCACAAACTTATCGATATCAACCTCATGTGCCCCTCTAAGTCAGAAAACATTACTGCTAGAAACTACTAATTACAGTATCTTCCCTGCTCCCAGTATCACCATAGCAACCAAACCAAAGATCTACTTTAAAGCCTTTTCATTTGGACTGAGGGCATGACGTCAAATACCTGGAGCCAGACAATCCTGATTTTTGCTTTCCCCTCGATAGGCTTCCTCTGTTGCCGCCTCTGACGAAGGCGTCTGCATCTAACATGACTATCTGCGGCTTATCCACATACTCCCACCCATTGTGGAGACTCACGTGGAGACGTCGCTCGGCGACTTTCACAGCACCTCGATCTGCTTGAATGTTTTCCTGCAAACATACATGAAGCAGACAGGGTTTCATTCATGTTATGTGCTCATTATCAGAGGAAATGTGGGTAGATGCTTCATTATTTTTTCTCCAAAGAAATTTTGACACTGCTTGATTCTACCTACGATTTAGTAGGAAGGTTCTTCTTCTGGGTCAATAATATGATTAACTGCACAATCCAGTTTGGGTTTTTCATCTCTAAAAATTTGACGGATATGTCAACATCAGATAAATTTTCATATTTTCACAAGAGTGGACTGTTAAAATATTTCTATCAACTTTTGGTCTAAGCCTAGTGTACCATCTCTGAACAATTAAATATTACATATGGTGTCCTTTCAAGGTCAATACTCTTGGAAAGTCGTCATGACCAGAAAGTAGCTTTGATAAACTGAACAGCATTTTTAAAAAGAGGGTATCCATCAAAACACAAACAGGAAGACCACAGGCGGACCCAAGGCCCTCTCTTAAAAAGAGGCCACCCACTAGTGGTACAGTGATATGGGGGAGGGGTCTAAGGTGAGGTAGTTTCCCAATCTCCTTTGAAAAAGTATTTTATAAATTTTGATGAAATTTTGTGCAACAAAAGTGTACAATTGAGAATTTAATTTTCTACTTTTTTTCTATTATTCCTTAACTATTCAGCCACTTTTGTGGGAATAATTTTTTGAGCCCACCTTTTTTGTGTGGCCACGGCCCCTATTGTTTCTCACCTTGGTTCCACTAGAGAGAAACACCACACTTTGTGGACTAATAACAACATACGTTCCACGACTAACCTTCGCCATCCTATCTGCATTGACCAACTGGCATAAATCTTCTTCGAACTTCTCTATCGATGGCGGCAGCGCCACATTTATCTTGTCCAGCACTCCGTGGACTTTCTTCAACGGTTTTGGTTTTCTGAAGTTGTCTCCGTCTGACAAGAGCAAGGGAAAACTTTGGCTACGTAGCAGATAAAGCGGTTGACAACGGGATCTTGAAATCTGATATCGACAATGGACGAGGAATCATTTCTTTTTGGTATATGGCAAGGTAATCTTTCACACATCATTGTGGTAAATCAGTTCCACTTCATGCAATCTCAAAATTATTAATGCAACAGACAGTTTTCAAGTCCACCAAAGTTTCATTCAAACCTGATGCCGTTTTGATGGCACAAATGCCATAGGCCAGCAAAGACAGTAAAACCACACTGTTGTAAGTGATGCTGAAGAAATTTGTTGATTTATTATCAAACCCTGTTACAGTCAATCTCATAAATATACATTTACTTTGAAAATTTTGAAATTATTACTTGTGAAAGATAAATCGACTAGGATCAATTCAATTCACCGTTTAAATTGGGACAAATGAGAAACCATTACCTCAAATTAGAAATGCCAGGTACAAAGTATCAATGACTGTAACCATCAGCTTTGGCAATATGTGGTACCACGTCAGATTCTGAACGATATGTGAGTGGTGTATGTTAGGAATGCTGGTGCCATGGTACCACCTTACCATCAGCTATGGCAATACCTGGTACCACATTAACCCCCTGAACTATAAAGAAGCTGCTCAGATTCAGAATGCTAGTAAGTATGGTATCATCTTACCATCAGCTATGTAATATAACACCTCATTCCACATCAAATACTGATCTACGAATAGGTAGCTAAGATTAGGAATGACAGTGCCATGGTATCAACTTGCCCTCAGCTACGGCGATACCTGGTACCACATGTACCACATCAGATTCTTAATTATGACCTAGATTTAGATTGTACCATCAGATATCAACTTACCATCAGCTATGGTACTGCCAGGTTCCATAACAGATTCTGAATTCAGAAAGAGCTGCTACGATTGTACCGTGGTACGAACTTACCATCAGCTATGGTGATACCTGGTACCATATCAGATTTGAAATTATGAATGAGCGACTAAGACTGTACTATCATATCAACTTACCATCAACTATGGTGATACCTGGTACCACATCAGATTTTTAATTCTGAATGATCTGTTACGGTTGTACCACGTTATCAACTTACCATCGGCGATGGCGATGCCTGGCACTACATCAGGTCCTGAGAAGAAGGCATTCTCTGGCATAAGGTGAGATATTTTATCCATGAGGTGATGAGTCTTGATACTGTAGCAGAGCTGACAATCGGCTACAAGGGTGATTAATTTGTTACCTGCAGAAAGACAAAGAAAATACTGAACTTAACCTGAAATGAATGTACTTGCTTCTTTCCCTGATGAGAAGATCAAAGTACTCCACTAAATGGCTTTGAGAGAGAGGGCCTGACTCAACTGAAAATTGCTGCCATCCTGAAATAGCAAGCACCCAACAAAAAAATTCCTGTTTCCCAACAAAAGCTCTGCTCGGCTGAAAAAGTTGACAACAGGTTACTGCCATTTCGAATGGAGCTAGAACCATCTTTAAGTGGCAACAATTTGCATCAGTCAGCATCTGAATTATCACACGCATTTTTGGTAGGGGGGGCAGGACCTCCCCCAAGGTGACTGTTTCGTGATTGTGTACATGCTTCAGGTGTGTTCCTCTCCCCCTCCCCCCTTTCTTGAAAATCTGTGGAGAATGCTGAGATCATATTTCAAGTCTTTGTTGTACACATCCCTCTGCAAATCTCTGATAATAATGGTCTTTATAGAAGATGTTGAAAAGTGCATCAGTAAAACAAACATCAGAACAAGAAAGGATGAAATAAGTTCAGCCCTGACTGATGCATGTAAAATAAACGCACATCAAGCATGATGACTGCCCGCTATAACAAAAAAAAAGCCATAATACTACGTTTGTTTGTTGTGAATGGCAAGAAATCTTTCCAAAAAGCCTTTATTGGATATCATTCGGCGTAATTAGTGACTAGAGTAATATTTGGTGGTGAACTCACCCACTTTCCTGAAACATGGAATGAACAAATCACTCTCAGTGATGTCAGCTTCAACCATGACTGCCATTATTAAGCAAATATGAGCATCTGATACGCCGTAGCCTCAGAAGTAGGTCTAAGCAGCATTAATGTTCAAGATATATTGTATGCCAGTTAATGAGATACTAAACCTGCTTAAATTTACAGAGCGCAATTTTCAAGGAAGTAATGTTTGAGTCATCCAGTGCCTCACCCTCGATGTCGTCATCTTCGAGGTAAAGGAGAGATCTCGGTGATCCGTGGAAGACGTCAACGCGCTTGACTGGGGCGGGAGTTCCAGATGAGGTGTCTGCAAATTCTCCTGAAAAAGAGAATAAGAGCTTTTAGTTAGATTTGCCTCTAAGTTTAAAAAAAAGTTCACCATGTGAAACTTCCTCCATGACATGAGAGAAAGGAGCCACGTGGTTGAAAAAGAATGGATCTTGTTGAATTGAAAACACAATGAGGGTGGTCATCTGTGGGTCTACCTCAGAGAAATAGATAAACAAGAATGACATCATGGAAAAAGAAGTAAATCCCAAACTCTGTATGGCAGAAGGCGTTACGAAACCGTGAAACACAAACCCACGTGGAAATTTAATGACGATACGAAGCACAAACAGCTACACGATGTGAGGTTGTACTTGCATTATATGCTGCAAATGTTGAAGAGAGAGCTGTTTTGAAGCCGCAGCTGATCATATCAAATAAGATGCCCCCCCCCCATTAATGTTTGGCTTCATTTGTTTGGTGTGTGGGTACTTACAGTACAAGGACTTCATTTCTAGGTTATATATATTTCTATGATCACGCTACGGCAATGAAGGGATAATGGACACAGGTACAGTCATAAACATCTGACTCTGTCCAAAATACACCGTAGTATCACCTTGTTGAAATATTCTCATGACCGACCAACCGCAGGAGAGTTGATGGATACGGCCATTTTTGTCCTCCACCATGGCCACGATTTCTGCCACGAGGACGATGTTCGGTTCTGTCAGAGATGTGTGAAAGTACACAGGCTGTGAAAAGAAGATTTTTGAAAGTGCTGACTTGTGGGAAACAAGTTATCACTGTTCAAGCTGGAATGTGAGTTGAAAATTTGTCAGTGAAAGTCAAATTCTGTGGAATATGTCATGACCACTGCAAAAAAGAAAAAAAAAAAAAAAAACTATTGTTTAAGCCCCATTTTTGCATAAATGGACTATTCATATCCATTCCCTTTGGTCTGTTTGACTTCAAGTACAATAACAGTAGTTGACTGCAAGGCTTTCTTGAAGAGTCTGAATTATGTAGGGCCAACAAAAACGTTCAATTTTCACATTCAAATATCTGGAAGATGAGTACATAGTCATCTTCCAGATTTTGTGATAGGTTGTCTTTTCCCCTACTTTTGCTTCCCTGAAACACTGATGAAGAACAAAGAGAGGTGACCGTGGCAATTCCCAGTGCAACTCATATTCCAGTTTTACGGTAGTAACACATAGTATGGACTACTCTGTAACAAAGAGCATAAGAAAGACAGGTAATACTTATTGTGGTTTATGGCACACGTAGAAGTTACAGGCTCTTACAGTAGGTAATATATAGGTTCTTTCATTGTGACATTTGACCTATGATATTATTGGCCATGGGACGGGCCACAACATCCCTTGCAGACATATAACCCTCTAACTTTCTTGGTTCTGGGGTCCCCGTCTAGGAGAAAATGTGATGCAAAATAATGGATGACCTTTAACCCTACCCGAGCCCGTAGTGTCAGTTTCACGTTCCCCACTGGAACGTTCGATGATGCATTAACTTTCAGAACAGCAATGGTAGGGGTACAAAGAAGTTACTCTTTTAATTTTTGCACTGCACATAACACTATAACAGTTAATGTTGTACAAAATATTGCACCTCTACATAATTTCATACACACAATACATAGGGATGAGAAAATTACAGTAGAGCAGCTTTTGTGCGGCAAATGACCAAATTACTCCCTGTGAGACCGTTTACTTCTTTAAAGAAAGCTACTTCACTGCCTTATTTTCAGTTGCCCATCATGCATTCTGCATCTATTAACATGGTTTTTAAAATATGACGATTTTCTGTCACACAAACACAATATTTAGATTTCATATCAAACCTACAGTACTCTTTGAACTCATAAAGATAAAACATAGATAAGTTGACAGGGACCTGACGCGCTCATCGACTCTGAATGTCTCGTACACAGTAATATCCTTTGAGAATTTCATTGTCATCAAACAAAACAATACGAAAGCTTCTGATAGATTACAATTCAGAACGGAGCCCACACATGGACATGAATTTTGTGCTGGTCAGATTGTTTTGAAAGGCTCTCCATAAGCAGCGCCAAAGGATGAGAAATTTGTCAGGTTGTTTTCGACAAATTGATGAAAATCTTATAATGACGCTCTGCTTGTTTCTCAAGGGGCATTTTAACTTTGTCAGACTTAGAGCTAAGTGAGTTTGTAGGTTTAATTAGATATGTCGACCATTCAAAAGTTTGCTTTGAAAATCTGCTTTTAAAATTCTGACCATGAGATGGCAAGTTGCTTATATATTCTACTTACAGAGTGCAGATGTTCCTATGATTTGGTTTATGCATGAGCAAGCTGTCCCAAAGTAATTCAGTGCCAGGAAAGTAAACAATCGTCAATAGGAATTTGATATTACAAAGGGGGGGGGGGGGGTAAACAGTGACATGCATGCAAGTCACAGAAGTGGGGGAGGGGGAGTCAAAAGGAGAAGTGAATAATTATCTGCGTGTGAGGCGTAGGAGAGGGAGTTGTGTTGTAAGGAGAGGTGAATGGTGAAATGCATGTGAGTCAAAGGAGTGACTGAAGGGGAGGGGACTCATAACGAGGGGTGAATATAGTGACTGGTATGTCAAGGACGGGAGAAAGAAGGGAAGAGAAAGGTAAGTTGTAAGGAGCTCTAGGTAAGCAGTGACATGCAAGTGAGATTGTGAGTTAACTGCAGGAGTGAGAGGGGGGTAGGAGGTTGTAACGAGAGGTGAAAAGGAACCTGAAAGTGAGTGCAGGTGAGTCTGATATGTGGTTGAAGAGACATCTGAGAAAATGAGGTGAATAAATGTGAGTCACAGGAGAGGTGGGGGGAGGAGGGGAGAAGTGAAGAAAATTGACTTTGAGTGGTGGAGAAGGAGAGTAAATATGATCACCAGTGACATGGGTGAATGTCAAGTAATTTTTAGTTGATTGGTTATGTAATTGGTTAAGGGGTGATCAGATGAAACTTTAATAGTTGAATAAAATGAAAGGTTTTAGACTACATTTAGGCTTCTTAACAATGCCTCACAAGATTGCAGCGGTGTTACCAAGGCTAAAAGAAAACCGATAGCAATCCCAGCAGCAATGTGAAAGTAGATAACCTAGAAGTTTCGAAAAGCCTTCAATTGTCAAAACAATTTGACTGGGTGCTATAAACTTCTACCATACTTGGCAGTGATTGAGTGCAAGGATGTGACGTGCACAGTAAGTTTGGTAATTTTTAAACCACATCGAGTTTATAGAAGACTCTCACAGGAAAGGATGATGTAATCTGAAGAGAAGCTTTAATACAGCAGCAGAGTGGAAAGGTTAGTACTGCATGACATTCAATGTGAACAATATGTTAGAACCACGGGTGATTGGTATGGTAGAGCCAGAGGGGTTGGTATGTAGAGCCAGAGGAGGTTGGTATGGTAGAGCCAGAGGTGATTGGTATGATAGAGCCAGAGGTGATTGGTATGGTAAAGCCAGAGGTGAGTGGTATGGTAGAGTCAGAGAGGATTGGTATGGTAGAGTCAGAGGTGATTGGTATGGTAGAGCCAGAGGTGATTGGTATGATAGAGCCGGAGGTGATTGGTATGGTAGAGCAAGAGGTGATTGGTACGGTAGAGCCAGAGGTGACTGGTATGGTAGAGCCAGAGGGAATTGGTATGGTAGAGCCAGAGGTGATTGGTATGGTAGAGCCAGAGGTGATTGGTAAGGTAGAGCCAGAGGGGATTGGTATGGTAGAGCCAGAAGTGATTGGTATGATAGAGCCAGAGGTGATTGGTATGATAGAGCCAGAGGTGATTGGTATGGTAGAGCCAGAGGTGATTGGTACAGTAGAGCCAGAGGTGACTGGTATGGTAGAGCCAGAGGTGATTGGTATGGTACTGTAGAGCCAGAGGTGATTAGTATGGTAAAGCCAGAGGTGAGTGGTATGGTAGAGTCAGAGGGGATTGGTATGGTAGAGCCAAACGTGATTGGTATGGTAAAGCCAGAGGTGATTGGTACCGTACAGCCAGAGGTGATTGGTATGGTAGAGCCAGAGGTGAGTGGTATGGTAGAGCCAGAGGGGGTTGGTATGGTAGAGCCAGGGGTGATTGGTATGGTAGAGCCAGCGGTGATTGGTATGGTAGAGCCAGAGGTGATTGGTATGGTAGAGCCAGCAGTGTGTGGTATGGTAGAGCCAACAGTCACTGGTATGGTAGAGCCAGAGGTGAGTGGTATGGTAGAATCACAGGTGACTGGTATGGCAGAACCACATGTAATTGGTACATGGCAGAACCACAGGTGAACAGTACAACAGAACCTCAGGTGAACAGTATGGTGGAACCACAGGTGAATGATAGGTTGGTACCACAGGTGAACCATATTCTTGTAGGTGAACGATGTGGTAGAACCAAAGGTGAACAATACAGTAACACCACAGGTGAAAAATGCAGTACATACCACAGACAAACAGCATGATGGCATCAAGAAGTGCAGTACATGTTAGAGTTTTAAGTGCAAAGATTGTAAGGAGAAGGAAAATGAGGACAAATGGTCCCTAGTAAAAAACTCACCTGCTTCGAATATTTGAGAGCAATGAACTTACCTGTCTCTGAACAACTATGCCCCACTTCTGAGCAAGAAACAGCTGGTACTATAAATCTCTAACACACCTTTATCTCTGCATGAACACAAAGTGGACTACTAGTGCTTTCTTACATAGTCATATCCTCCCAAGAGTGCAAAAGTTGTGTGGAGAGAGGTAAGTAAACCGCAATCCCAGATTTCACAACACAGACAGAACAGATCTACGAAGAACATGTATTGCTCACAGTGTTGTAGTGCAGCACCGTCTTCTGGCCGCCCTTCTTTTTCACGGCTTTCCGTGGGCCCGTCCATGTCTTGCCGAAGAAACGCTTGAAGGTGACGTCAAAAAGACTGAGCCGAATGAAATATTCTGTCTCTGCTTTGCCCTTCTCCTGGAAAGAGAAAATGGATGAAAATTGTCCGACCAAGGTATGGGTTATCCTTACTAAAGCGACCTTACATTGTAAGTATGAGTAACTTGATCGAAGGTTGTAGTGAAGTATTCATGGAAATTCCCCAAAACTCAACAGCAATTTAAAAATATGAAGGATTTGTCATAACTTGAACTTGGATGCTACCCATCTCCAACAGTGAGCATCTCGTTACTACCATTTTGAAGTTGACAGGTGACCTTTGGCACTGCCCTAACACCTCCCTGCCTCTTGGCATACAGTAAGCACTCCTACTCTACGCAAAAGCATCAGTTCGAAACTGGTGGTTGTTTTTTTTCTTTCAACCAGGGAATGATTCATTTTTCAAAAATTTGCCTAGAAGCTTTCAGGTTTCTTGGGTATTTTGTTGCAAAACCTGCTCAAGCCTGTATGTTGGATGTACAAAAGCTGCTACACAATATTCCATTTGTGTAGCCATTTGACCATTTTGTGAAGCAAAATGAGATGCGATACATTTGACAAATTACTCCTGGTCAACTGTTCGGTTTCGGCTAATAAGGGGTGCAACTGTGTTGCAAGAGAGGAAATGGGAGGGATTAAGTAAAATTTGATGTGCAAAAATTACACACACAGTGCTCACCAAATTGTCAATTTAACTACCGCAGCGCACTGTGAATGAAAGTGCAATGTTTGAATATTCATGACGAAAGTACAACATACAGTATTCACTGTACCCAAATATCCTCCTCTCCTGTCAGAGGAATCAAATAATTCAAATTTTTGTTGTGATTAGTTAAATGTCTTCACCTTCTGCTTCGGTAACTCATCCACCTGGGGTACATTCTCCAGCGAATGGATGACAAAACACAATGAGAGTGGCTCAGGTTCCACATAGTCCTGTTCCTCGTGGAAATTTCGAAATGTGTTCCACCTTCGAAGGTCAGGCGGCAACAATTTTGATTTGATTAGGAGCTGATTGAAATCACGGGTGTATGCTCGTGGCTGACTTGGCTGGTATCTCGAGGCCACTAGCGACACCAGGGGATTCAGAAATGAGGTTTTCTTTAAATCGGGAGGAAGCGAACCCCCTTTCTGAAATCTTCCTTTTACAGGATCATTTGGTATCTGAGTTTTCGATGTCAGTGCCATCATTGATGTTGCTCCACAAACTGCACAAAATGTCTGAAGTGTCTTTGACGTGATCAAGTCATTTTATTCAAAATCAGGCAACACATTTTACACCCAAGTGTGTTTTCCAATAATGCAGGTACTGTAAAATATACAGTTAAACAAAAACAAATTTTACCAATACCATTGACACCTGGGCAAACAGATGCTTCTGTTAAACCAAAATAACTGCAGACTTCAATGTGATACTGTACAGTACTACTGTAGCTCAATAATGTCTCCGTACGTACAGTATCTGTATACTGTATGAAATTAATGCCTCTCCAGTGGGATACTGCGACATTGCACATGACCTCAGGAGGAGGAACGAATTACAAGGTGAGGAAATAGCTTTAAAACAGTCATGTGCAGTAGGCTGGACATTCAGACAAGCTTGGCCTTGCAGTACAGATCTGTACAGTATTAAGTATTGCAATAGTGCTTCAATAAGAATGTTAAAAAAATTGCATCACTTGCCCAGAATGATACATACGGTAATACATCAGTACTGTCTATACACATATGGTAATTCCAAGGAATTTACCATTGAATATCACAAAATTATGTCCATTCTGAGAAAGCAAACCATGGCTGAAGATCTGTTTATGACAAAACCAATGTCAAGCACAAGGTAAGTTTGCATACATAAATGTACCGTGTACCACATACTTGTGCAGAAAATAGACCGCGTTTGCGGCTTCTAGCTCCATCCAAATACTAACATACTGTACAGTGTATGTGGATCATAGAAAAACAAGTACCTTTTACACAGTACATGATACTGCAAGAAGCCAGAAATACTGTATGCCTGCTGCATTTACAGTTCCTTGTGTATGTTCTTTTGATATCTTCTTTTTGGGTGTACGAAAAATGAATGAACGTAGAAAAATGATAAATTTGTCAACAACCAACATGTGGATCCGAGTCTTGCTTAAGGAAGTTCTTAAACTAAATTACAAGCTACTGGCAGTATTGACAGTACAAACCTACAGTAGCAAATGAAGCTTTGCAGACTGATGCCCTTTTTATGCCCTAAAACATAAAAATCCAACTGACACAGAGACATGTATGCCAATTTCCAGAATCCAAAGCATTTGTCTCAGCCAACTGTATTAAGTCACTTTTGCTCAAGTTAAAAGTGTCCAAAAATAAATCTCCTCTAGACTCTGGGCTCAGAGAATTGTCCCACTGGTAAACACAACGTTGTATTAACACACCACGTACGACAAAGAGCGATCCAACTAAAGTTGACCTCATCTGCTGCCTCGACAGTAAGAAATTTTGTGAAAATTGATATCCAGTTTACTGGAATGTGATCTTCAGCCCTCTCGGTATGTCAATGTAACCTTATCAGTGGCAGATAGAGGTGGCTGAAATGATTCAAGTGAATGTAAATGTTTGAATGTGTAACTTCAGTGTTATCATAATTGGTATGTAGTAAAAATTACAATACAGTTCTGCAAGATAATCTATAGGCCAGTAAGTGAAAACCACACATGTAGTTTCCACTTTTTCAGTATTACAGTAACATGCAAGCACTGCTTATTTTTCTGAAAGTCTAGGGGCCTAAGCATCCTCAAGTACTGTATCCATATTGGCAATGCAGATTTATTGATGATGCAATCACTCCACTATGTGTGCTTGTCCATTCCTTGCAGAGACTCTCTAAATTCCGTATCCACAGGGGTACTGTAGATGATACCCACTGACTAGCTCTGCAGCGCTGCCTCTCACTCCGCATTTGAACTGCACGAAAACGATGGAAACGACAATGGGAACCTAGACAGGACAAATCTGCTCACGGAAATGACGACTCATTACGCTGCGTGTGATTATCTCCCATAAATACTACACCGTGGGTATACACTAGGACAACCTCAAAGAGACACAGAAAACAAGCTCATCAACAACTGTAGCTCTTCCGAAGAAACGACCTTTCCGATATCTCCTTTCCTGTGCAAACAAATTTAAGCAAAGTCCACAGATCTGACAGTTGACATAAAAAAAAAAGTTGCTTCATAAGTTTTCTTTGTCATGAAGGATACTAGACACTTTTCAAGAAGATACTCCGATGTACAGCAGAAATGTGTACCGCATGTTCACTGCTGAAACCAAAGCATTCAACTTCCTGTGATCTGTCTACTGTGTATATCCCAGCAATAAGCTCTATGGCTTCATTTAATTCTAATACTCCACTGAGTCAGTTAATTTGATATCCCGTCCGTCCGTGAGAGAAGTGCTCTCCTCTCCTGCAGCAGGAGCAATGAGGACTTTGAGGAGGAAGAGCTGTGAATGACGGAACCGCCAGACAGAGCGGAGGAAGGAATTCTTTCATGAACCGTTTTCACCGGTGGTTCAAATCCCGCCTATCTGTGAGCGTCTGTGACAGTGGGCAATCAATATTGATGGATGGCAGATCCATCCCAGGCGATATCAAGCCACTGTGTCAATATCACATAGCATCCGTTGCTAGGGAACCGCAAAGTGATATGCAAGCATAATTGTGGGCTTCCCTTAGAGCTGATGGTTATTATATTGCCAGAGAGATATATTTATTACAAGGCCATCTTTTCAACCGAAGAACCGATGGAAAAAAAAAAACAAAGGTTCATTGATGACGCAGCCGAAAGATCAATAACCGAGCCGATATGTGTGCCAGGCAAGCAATATATGAATTTGAGGTACAACATAACAAGACTGAATTCGGTGCTTGTCGGAGAGACGGAAAATTCACCCACAGGTAAGAAACCTTAAAACTTGAGATTCAAAATAAGTGCAAAAAATAAGAAAAAAAAAAACTTCATCGAAAGGTAAATTCAATTCCTACTTGAACAGAGATTTCTAAACATTTCTGTGTAGTTTAACTCTATCTACTGTCTTCGCACAAAATAACACATATGCATATATGACGACTAGATTGAGAAGATCCTCTGCTGGCTGAAGGGGGTGAGAAGAAGCATTCAAGTCTGTGATAATGGAAAATAATTTAGCACTTAAATTTTGTGTTGCAGATTTGGAGACATATTTTAGGTCTTCAACACTATTGATGAAAATGCAAGGGTTATACACACAAAAAATTGCTGCAGACATATTTTTGGGTTTTTTTTTTTGTTCCATGTACAGTACTGTAGCAATTTGGAATACAGTTGCAAATTGAGATGAGATAATGGAAGAAATTATCCCCTGGTCATGTCAAGTGTAACTATTCTACATCTGAGCTGATCGACTGTATTGTAAGCATACAGGTATATGACAAACTTTATTCAAAAGACCAAGGTTTTGATATTAACTTCAGCTTTTCACCCTTGGTGTCCATGTAATTGCACCTATACATTGCTGTTATTTTTAAATGAAGTCACTCTTAGGAATTGCATAAGAATTGAAAGAAATTTAGGAAAAACGTGTTCCATGGATTTGCACAGTAGCATCTTAAAAATTTGGAAGTTTAAAATTAAAGTGATTACGTGCGTAGGCAGAAAGTAACAACATTGAAATTTCATCTCCAAAATTTTGGTAAGGCTGTTAATTGCATCATTCAGACAATCTGGGAAAATAGTTTTCAGTTCATTAATTTTGCCATATGATTTCAAATTCTTGAGACATAACGACAAAAAGTGTAGAATACAATAATGTAGTGGTTCACAGTTTTCATTCAAATCAACGGTGCGCTCTTTGAGCAAGCCAATGGTAAGTATACTAGTATTAAATATTCAGTCAACAACTCAGGATCACTGACGCCGTGGGCAAGGTTGTGTTCAGTTCGTAGGTTATTTGTAAATACAGTGTTTTCTTTCAACAAATACTACAATTCCCCATACCTACTGTACCAAGGAGCGACGACTTGAGTGGTAAATTTTTGTTACACTAGTGAGACCTGTACTGTTGCATATTATGTAGGCGGTTGTAGTAAGATCCGTTAATTTTCAAATACGATTTCTGTTTTTTACTGTTTTCATGCCAATCCCGTTGCTTTTCGAAGTAGTTACTGTCATTTTCCTTTTTTGAAAGACATAGTCCGTTCATGTACAACCTCGCGTGTACATTTAACAACAAAGAAAAAGTTAAAATCAAACATAATCTTATCTTTTTGGTTTTTCAGTACATATGCAAGCACTTTAACACTGTTCAAAAGCATTTCATGATAATGTGCAAAGTGCTAGAAAAGTTGCAAAATTCTGAGCTAATTCAATGTAAATCAATGTTGTATTCTAGGACAGCAAGTACAATAGGCTACTATAGACAAATCTGCATAAATCACAGCAGATAAAAGTGAATGATATATCTCCACTGAGTTGTCATGGAGACAGTCTGGGTGAAAGGGGACTGTGCAATGTGGTTAACCCACTGACACTTCAGTAGAGTTACTGTATGTCTGATAAGTGTCTATAGTGTGGTACTATATATGGTAAATGTTAAAATTATATCCAATACCACTTCCATTTTTTCCACTCAGTTAATCCATGAATTCATTCCCTCGTTACTTAAAACAACTGAACGCAGACTGAATGCTTTTGAGGGACATTTGCATTAAACTCTGAGTGAATCAATCCAGCTACTGAGGACAAATTTTCAACACAAGGTTGCACTGTACATAAAACAGATTTGTCCACTCTTGTAAATGGGCACACTTGTGCTGAAACTGAGCTCAGTGAGGATAATATCCATCTTGGTAACAGAAAGATGGTAACAGAATGACAAAGTAGTTTGTTACAGCATTTGTTGTATGAAAACCTACAGATGCAGTGTATTTCATCCCAGGGTTGACTTTGCTACTCCTTTGTTGCAGATGAAGCATTCACAATTCATCTTAAGTTTAGTGAAGTTCTGCATTAAAACATTTGCATCCTGACTACTTTTTGTTTTTTTTGAATGGATATTTTCTCAGTTAAAGCTTTTCATGGCATACCTGGAACATTCTCAGTGGCAAGAAACTGCCACAGTATTTCACGTACTTTTGGAGGAAAATGGGCCTTTAAAATATATGTACAGTACTGCTCTGTTGTACTGTATGTACTGTACAGACACTGAAGATAGCACACATACAGTACATACTGTACAGTACAGTATGTTGACAAGATAACACAATATGCTGCTGCAGTAAGTTGAAAGACCAGACACTTTCATACCCTGCAGGTTAACTTCATACCGGGTTAGCTTACTACTTCTTATTTTGAAACTTTTTTTTTTAAATTTAATTCAAATAATAATCTGATCAAAGAGATAATCAGGGGGATTTTATAAGGTGATAATATTATCATAGCTTGCCTAAGTTTGCAGGCCTGCAGTATGCATTGAACTGATCGCGTGTAAGAAACTCATCCGTAGATGGGTGAGGTTTTGACAAATCTGCTCTTCAAGGAGAAACAAGTCAAAGAGGGCTAGAGTTAATTTTGAGTGACTTGCCAAAACAATATGCACTGCCCCCCCCCCCCCCACCTCTTCTGAAAATTTCCATGGAAGTGTGCAAACCTCATCGCCCCATTTCCTCAAAGAGGCCATGATATGTTGACTAAAATGCCATAAAAACTGGTTTTTCTAAATATTCTGACAAATTGATATCCAAAACTGCCTTTGGTGTAAAGTACTTCTGACATCATCCAATGTTATACAATCAAAGTTTGAAGTTTCACAGTTGGAAGCTCCAATTTGAAAACCTTTGTTTTTCTGTGACGTCATATGATGCCATATTAGGAGCAGATTCATGCATGTGCTACCTCTCCACATAATTGAAAATGCTTCTACTTGCACATTCTTCATGGATTTGTTTGAAACTTGAACACAATGTAACTTGGGGAGTGGGCCATTTGGGAGGTATTCAGGAATTTGTGGTACAAGGTCCCATACATGTGGGTCCTATGGCCCACTTTAAATTGTGTAAAATGTTCATTGTCTTTCAGATGTTCATGTGTGGTCTTATTGGTTTTTGACAATGATGCATTGTTGGTGGTACCTTCAGGACATTCATTTTTTATCCAAGGTCATGGGCCTATGGCCCCTTTTATGAAATTCTGCAAAAAGTTGTTCTCCTACAGATTCTCTTGTTCAATGTTGAGGATTTGACATAATGTTGCTCTGCTAGCAACACCTTAAGGATGTTCAGAAATAATGCTTTCAAAGCCCAAGATGGGCCAGAGGGTCCATCTTCAGCCTTAGACCCCAAATGCTTAAGGTGCCACTGACAGGGCTTCCTAATGACAAACCATCGATACAGTATATTGCACACATGAATGACAATCTGTTCTGCTAGAAGCATTTTGCAGAATGTTGTAGAATAGGCCAAAGGGTTCACACTGAAGTATAGCCCAACCTTCTTTAATACCATAAACAGATCACCAACAGGAATCATTACGACAAATCATTAAGACTGCACACATAATCTGTAGGATGATGTCAACTCTGTTTCACATTAATTAAAGCAAAGCTAGGTAATTATTTTGCAGTATTTCACAATGGACCCCAGGGCCCATCTTGAGATTTGGACCCAAACTTTCTGAATGCCCTAAAAGTGCCACCTGAGTATCAATATGACAAAGCATCAACATCACAAAAGAGAATCTGTAGAAACAGAAGCATCTGGCAGAATTTTGTGTAATGGGCCATAGGGACCATATGAGACCTTGGACCAAAAATTCATGAACACTATGAAGGTACCACTAACAACATATCTTGATGACAAACCATATAGATTGTACATGGCAATCTGTAGGAGGAAAGCATTATTTCATAAAATGGGCCAAAGGATCCACATGGGACCATGGACCAAACTTCCTGGACACCCCAATTGGCCCAGTCCCTAAGCACGACTGTGTGTAAGTTTGAAGCAAATCCAAGAACACATGTGCACATACAGCGTAGTAGAACATTTTGAATTATTGTGGATCGATAGCGCTTGCATGAAAGGGTTCCTTTATATGACATCATACTGTAAGGTGTCTTAAGCTGAAAAAACAGTTTTTCAAGGAGCTTCCAACTGTCAAACTTAAAGCTTTGATTGCATAACATTGAAAGATGTCCCAAGGACACCAGAGGCAGTTTTGGACATCAATTTGTCCAAACATTTACAAAAACCAGTTTCCATTTAGTTTTAGCCTATGTGTCATGGCCTCTTCAAGAAACCAGTTTTACATCCCAGAATCTGTTTTTTTTTACCTGTAATATTAAAGAGTTAGTAGGAGCAAAATTTATTGGCTCACTCGTACTGCAGGCTGCCATAATGTATACATGTAATGCACACACTACTGTATATTTACTATTCAGCCAATTCTTTAGGCTTGCTGTATCTCTAAATACCACAGTTCTGACATTTGCTTATTACTGTAAAATTGGATTTTCTTATTTCAAGGTTGTGCGGTATGTTTCTAGAAAAGAGCACCCTTCATTCAGAAGCTGCAAAGTAAAACCCAAAGTGAAAATCCATTGGAATTTTGTTTACATATTTTACTGTTTTTGAGATCTATATGACTCTTTAAAGTTTGAAAAAAATGCAAAACAGATGACGTGGAGTGTTGCACAGTGTCAGAATTTCTTTTGTTAAGCCATAGATACATTTTGCATCTTACAGTAATTACTTTATTACTGAGTTTCACAGTGGTAAGTGATATCAATATTTTTAAAGAAATACTGTACATGCTTCCAAAATAAAACCCTCTGGGAATATAAAATTCTCACATATCCTTGAAATAAAGGTTGCATAAACAAAGGATTAACAAAAGACATAACATAGGAACCCATCTCTTGATGTCACAAATTTGCATATTTAACCAAAGTTTATTCATGATACAGCTGTGAAACACTAATTTGCCAATAAATTGGTCAATCTTTGACAGATTCTGATGCAATTTCCTAAATTTTTAATGTTTTCAATGCTGACTGCACCCAATACTCCAACATGTCATTTTCATGCCACAGGACCTTTAAGCAGATGTAGATAAATACACTCTACATTGTTACATGGTGTTTTCAATTGCAGTTAACGTTCTTGACATTAACATGTTGCAAAGTTAGAAATTTGAGTCAGAACGTCATTCTGTTATTGTCCATTCGGAATTGTCCAATTATGCTGTACTGTATGTACGATATTGGCAAGTGACCATAGTTATGCATGATAAAAGATGCAAATATCAAGACGTAAAGATCATTCTGCCAAACTTCATGGATCCATAGCCTACACCTGGTTGCACTGCTAATATCACCAATGAGAGCAGGAGCTGCCTATTATTTACTGAATATACTTTCCTCATAGACAGTAAATCAAAGGAGTGCCACATTCATTCCCATTCATGTACTGTAGATTATCTTTGGTGGTACGTAGCTTACACTTCCTACGGAGAGGTGAAAATGAAGAAGTTAAGTGAGAAACATTTAACAGCATGCAGGCCTTGCATTCCGTTCTGATATTTTGCTTTTTCCTTCCATTACAAAGCAAGAAGGTTTGTGCAAAGTTTACTTAGTACATTCTGTGACCTACAGTAACCATCTTTTTTCCCCTACAACAGCAGTATTAGAGTTTAAAATTGAGTCACTGTGTATATGCTAGTGTCCCCCTACAAATGATGTGGTATTTCTCACTTAATGTTGCTATTTATTCTGACCTTTGTTCCTAGGGCTGCTACTAGACACAGGTATCTACACTGACCTGTAGAACTTATCTTCCCACAAAGCCTACACAATATATCTAACTAGTGCCAATTAGGGAGCCATTAGACACAAAACTGCACTAAAAGTAAACACTTGATATTTGCGTTACCCCAGGAATATGGTACCATGGCAACGTCGGTACATAATTTCAGAGCATTTGAAATTAGTACCTCTTTAAGGTGTACTTGTGAAACTTCAACATCACATACAGTATCTGTGGCATCCTTTGCTCAGATAGTAAAATGGTATCGTTCAGTCAAGTTAATCTCAGTTGCAATTCTTATGACCTTTTGCCCAGAGGTCTGTGCGACACTATAGTTCCTGTTAAGTATTGAACTTCCAATTTAGTCTGAAGAAATTTAGTCAATTGAACATGCTTCAAAAAGTTCTCAACAATAGGTCTGACTTTTTGATTGCATGGCCTTTAAACTCAATTACTGTACCATGACAACACATTTTTTCATAATCTGATATCTCATTTGGGGGCTTTCACTTCAATGTGTTGACCTGTTGTAGTAAAGTTAAAAGCAGCAGCGAATTTCTTTTAAATACTATGACTTTTGAGCTCAGACCTTTTGGTTTGTGACAGCTTTCCACTGAGTCTAACAATCTTCCGTCAACAGATCTTGAGAAAAGAAATGACCGCACACACATACAGTGTAGTCTTCATAAACAGAAACACACCCATCCCGCATGCCTCCTGCACCCAGTTACTGTGGTGTGTGCATGTATATGCATGTGTATGTGCACATTGTCAATGACATTCTTGAAATCTGCAACATCAAAGTGTTATACATGTACATTTGGAAAGTTCATTGACTTGTATTTGATAACAAGTACGTGCAGTACTGTACTTCATAATACTGAAGATCTCAGAAAGTTTGCAAACCTATTTTGATGTCATTGTTATATTGACTTTTGAATAGTTGTTGACATCAGCAAATTTGTCACAGGGTTCAATTTTACTTGGAAATAAGATCATAAATGTAGTGGTTAAGATCAGTTGCATCAGGTGGGGGATGGGAGATGGGAGAGAGTTTTGTGAGGTACAACACATTGCAACTTGAAAGTAAATTACTCAGAGTATCATCTCTCAAATATGAAGCACAATTTGAGAGGACTGAGTATATTGGAAAGAAGAAAAAAAATGACACAGAAATTTAAAATAAACAATTTATATTATTTAAATACCTCAGGTGCATACACAGTATATAGTCAGTGTGGTAGCCACTGCCCAGCAAATACAAATGACAGTACAGAAGGACTAAAAGCAAAAGACTTTGCATGAAAATCCTGCACTTTTTCTCTTTCATATGTCAAAATTTCATTTCATCATTCAAGGTGAAGACCTTTCATCATTAAAGTATTTTGAAATTCCAGCCCCAGTTCGGGCAAACCAGTACCATTGCCTTTATATTTTAAGACAGTGCTTTTTTGGTTTGTCATTTGTGTTGTATAAGGCTGTTTGTTTTTGTGAAGCACTGTTTTTCTCATCCAACTGTGTGACAGATCTTCTAAGTCGGCTTTTGTGAAAGAAAAAAATGTATGAAAAAAATGATTGAAATTTACGGCTCTGTTGACCAATGAAGAGATTTGTGCACAACAACAGACAAAATGATCGGGTTCACATCACACCCTGTGACTCATGAAAGTTGCAATTCAACATCATGCACACCTTGCACATACTG
Source organism: Stichopus chloronotus (assembly GCA_021234535.1). NCBI lineage: Eukaryota > Metazoa > Echinodermata > Holothuroidea > Aspidochirotida > Stichopodidae > Stichopus > Stichopus chloronotus. The sequence continues at coordinate 10,741,561 of SFZH01000008.1, forward strand.
CTTACAAATCAATATTTTCTCTGGTCCTAACTGAAAAAGTTAAATCTCTCTCCAAGAGTCACATCTTTTGCTTATATAGCACATATTTGGGTAATTATTCACATCCATGTGCTTGTTTAACAGTTGCAAATCGAAATGGATTGACTGATAACAAATTCAAATATTTATTAATAGCAAAAATTGATCTTAATGAGTTTGTTCACACCACTATTTTTTATCACTTGCACTTGAGTTAATCAATTGTCCATTACCAACGCTTGACATTTTCATCCTTTAACATTAGACTATCAAACACAAAGGATGAATGACAAGTGTTTAACAAGGACAAATGGTCAGGTGTCACGGTGGGCAGGGGGGGGGGGGGGGGAGAAGAGTCCCCTCTCTGAGAAAACTCTACCTTCCTGAAATTTTTTGAGGTGAAAACATCAACACTATGTCACAAGAACTGCTGAGTGTGCAAAACCTGTTTCTACCGTATTTTACCCCCTCCCCATTCCTCCAACAGGATCTGATCAGACTGCAGGCCTGTGGATGATCTATTTCCTGGAAACTACAGTAAGGGCAAAGGCAGCAATCTGCAACATTGTGAAAGTACAATGCATGGTACAATCCCTGGCAATATTGCCAAAGTGAAATGTGAACATGTAAAACACTTACATTTAGCTTTCACTACAGTACTTTTGTACACTTCAACATAATCTTCGTGGCCATTATTAATTAATAAATGTGGTACGCTGCTCAACTAAAATGCAGGACAGTGATACAGATTTGAACCATAAAAAATGTAACCTGCATTGGGTACTGTATAAAAGTAGGCCTATAGATTATTTCAAGTTTTTCATCACAACATCGACTGCCAAACAATCCAGCATATTTGCCATCAGGCATGTTCCGTTCTTAAAAATGCCCATTTTATGTACTTTCTGGAGTGCTTTCATCATGATTCCAACATACTGTAATTTGTAAAATGCAAATTTGACAGGATTATTTTTACCTGAAGTTACAGACTGAAAATAGTCTTCATGGGACATTTCTCAATTCTGGATAATAGACTGAAACGTCAATCTGTGCGAAATGTACTTTCAGGTTGCTCGGGCAAACACTGGCATCTAAATTTCACCGATTCAATGATTCAACGATAGCGGTGAAGATCTGTCTAATTCGATGTCTGATCCCACCATTGGTCGATCCCCTAGAGTATACGCCACAATATTTTTATAGCTAAATGTGAGGTCAACTTCAGTTTTGGCAGAGTACTTACCACAGGTCGATGTACCGCTTCGATATTGTTCACGGTCAGCTGGTAACAGGTCGAAGATTCGTCAGGATCTTCCTGCTGTCCGGTAGTTCTCGGGATCCTGTCACAGTTTTTCTGAAAGTGATCCTTCCACGAGGAGTCACTCAGATTAGCCTTCCTGGCTGCTGATAATAATGACTGCAACATTTCTCGATTCCTCTGAGCGATACAAACATGCTTTGAAAAGTCAAACAGAATAAGATGATGCCACTTTTGCCTGATCCTAGACCATTTTGAGATGGTGGCTTAATATCCCAAATTCTGTAAGGAAGAAAAACAAGATTATGGCTTACAGCTTCTGCATCACCATGAAGTATTTCCCGTGATTCTCTTCAGCTATGTTGCAACTCCAAGATAAAGAGGACAAACAAGTATTCATGCTGACAATGGTTGTTTAAAACAAGTCATTCACTTTGCAGGCACCATATACTGTACTATAGAACTCTATACTCTATACTATAGAATGCCACCTCACATTCAAAGTTGTAATACATTGCTTTTATTTAAGAGGTTATTGAAAAAGTTCATTCATAAAAAACATAATTTACAGTATACAGTAATTTGCTGTTTGGTTTGGTTTGTTTGTTTTTTCTTTGGTGCAAAGGCTTCCCTCTTTTTTTGTTTTGTTTTAAGGAGAGCTAATACTATGAGTTCTTCAGATCTAGTTTCTTTTGGATTTCTCTTGGGTCACTTTCCGTCTCATGTTTTTCTTTAAGTTTACTACATGTGTTGCACAATTTTATTCTGTTGAAAAAAAAAGATGTCTAAAATAAAAAGTTCAATGTTCAAAAAAGCACACTACTGTACTGCATCTGTGATATAACCATCCTTTTGGAGCAACTGACAACAGAATATGACCCTCAGATATATCTGAATTTAATAAAATAAGTTATGACATAAATGTCATTGTTGATATCCCAATATAAAAACTTGGTCAAGGGGTCTTTATCCAGATTACAATTAAATCAACCCATAAGTTATAACAATGGGAACAAAAATTGGATATGCAATGAATGAGAACATCAACAAACCAGGATTTCAAACAGACCAAATCAATATTACAGTCTTGCTCTTGGGGTTGTAAAAGGACTTTGATCTACAGTCTACAGTTCCTTGTTACCTTAGAGTCATCTTCAAGGTTTAACATCAAGGTATGGACCATGAGCTTTGATTGTAAATTTGTGACACCTAGTTTCATAACCAGCACAGGTTGCACTGTTGACCCTACACATTATTCTCATGAAATGCTGGTCTGTAATGAGTGACAGATGCTTTAAATGTCAATACAGTACAGTCCATATACTGTACATTGCATTATGCATTGAAACAATGTCATTAATCAACCCTCTCTCATAAATGTGCAGTCTTGTTTGAAGTCAATTTCATGGGCAGGACACCAGGGCTGTGCCTATGACACTTTTTGATCTATTTGATCAATTTTTCTGGGCGCCAAAAATGTTCAAGACATTGATCCACAATAAAGTGATGACAACAACGACCAGAACTTGGTGATTATTTAATTTACTTATGGAAAATTTTGCCACTTGCTCGCAAAGAGTGCACTTGCGAATACTATACAAAACATAGAAAATCAGCAGAACTTACATTTCTGTAGATTTGTCGATTTCAAACTACATCATGGTAGAACTCAAGCAAAATTTAGCAGCAGCAATGTAAGCCTAGGCTACTTCCTACTGACACTTTACCAAAGAACTAGATGCTACCTCTGGCTCTAGGCTAGTGCATACTAATATTGCTGCTCATGGCAATAATCACAGGAGGACAAATCATTCGCGGGCTAGTGTGAATAATCTAGGGGCTCGAATTCGTACCAACCTAGGCTAGGTCCTAGACAAGTACAAATCTTGCTCTAGCTTAACTGTCTAAGTTAGACCCAATGCACATAAATTTTCCAGTTTGCATTGTACGATACTCTAGCGCCTAACTTTGCATGGGGGCTAGTTCCACGAATTGCCTTGTTCTGGATCTTCTTGCCTTTACATTTGCGTTGATTTCATGCATGATGAGTTAAATGCAAACGTAAAGATACAATACAATATTCAGCAAGATCAAAGACCACTGCACCAATTTTGTTGAGACTATGAAATAAAAGCTCAGTTTTAGTTAAAAGACCTACCATCGTTGGACCTGTAACATTTGTTTCTGCTTCACTAAACCATAGGAACGTAGACTTGACGAAGTCGTTCCCCTATAGCGCTGGCCGTGGGCAATTCGCCCAGTAACACATCAACAGGGTCGGGCGAATAAAACGATTCGAATTGGTAAGAACGAAATTTTCTTGGGTTTCAGTCTCCTAGAGCTTGGGTTAGGATCATGAGAATAAATGAGGTTATTGGCAGTATTAATTTGCCCGTTGTTTGTGGTAATTTAATTTCAACGTGTTCGGAAAGGACATGCCGCATGCTCGCATAACTGTGAATGCGGAGTCAGCGGAGCGCCTTTAGTTCCTTGGCGGATCCAGTGAGTGGCCAGCGAGGAGCATGGTCCCGCCTCCCAAACCTGGACCTCCACTAATGAAAAAAAAAAATTATCGAGTATTATCGCGTATTGCAGGAGGACGTTTCTCGATTCCCCCCCCCCCCTTTTTTTTTAAGGAAAATTAACTTCACAATTGCTCATGGGTGTCAATTGGTGTGTGTGTGGGGGGGGGGGGAGGACTTCTCTCTTGGAGGGATCATACTGAGAGGGACAAAATATGAAACGTCTCCCCACTTCAAGCTCTGCAGTGTGTAGGTATATTTGTAGATCTGTATTTGTTCAATTTATATGTAAATATCCCCCATATTGGTAAAAAAAGACCGGCGATATTTCCTTCCCGAATAACACGTACCTAAGATTTGGATTATCTTAAAAAAGTTGTCCATTTTGCATACATTATTTTAAACATTAAATATTGATTGCAATGCTCAAAGGTGGTCATTGTCGACCCTGTAACCAGAGCAATGCTAAACTCTAGTCATCTGGGCCTCTTTTTTCAGGAAAAAGGTTAACATTATTCTACGTATCGTATTATCGTTCAGTGAGTTAATTCATGGGGACTCTGTGACTTTGCATAATCAGAACCTTAATGAAAAAAATGGGGGAGATGTATGTTCACCCCCCAACCCCGGGGATTGTTTTAACATGAGTGTTGTACCAACAGTTTTTTCCTGCCGTTACGAGAAATAAAATCATGGTTTAACGTTTAAGTACATCTTTAAACTTATGCTAATGAAACGTATTTTAGTATATTTGTCATCTTCATGTGTTTTAATTACTGGACGGTAAGCTATCAACAAGTCTTGAGCGGTGGACGGGTATTTTGGACCTTGCCAGCTACAACCCTGATCTCAACCTATCTAATATCTGTATCTGTATTACCATTTTTCATAGATTTACTTTTGTTCTCATTAACTGCAGACAGATCAATTGCAGACAGAAGATCAGCATTGCAAGAAAGTGAGCACATGCAGCTTAGAACATCCGGGAAGTGCCGTTTCCGACCATCTGTAGAGTTTGCAAAGCTTCGATAGTCCTGACGGCGGTTTCTTTGGCCCCACTCCAGTCTCCTTTTCGTTGTGCACATCCACTTTAAGCGTATACTGGGTATCGACCCTAAAAGCTATTTTTGCCTCATATCTGACCGAAACTGTTAGCTGTTGTGTCAGCCAAGTTCCTCGCCTCACCCCAACCCACCCCAGTCGGTCTACATGCTCATTCGTTCACTGACGTTTAGCCTACCCCTCCCCGCCTCGTCCTTGTTGAATAATCCTGGCTACGCCACTGTTACAAACGTTCTAAATTCCAAGGCAAATCCCCCCCCCCCCCTTCACCTCTGACAACGAATTGGCGTTCATCCAACTGTACACTGTTTTATGGCCCAAACTTGTCTCAGTGATAACACTCAGCTGTAGAAAGAAAAATGCTAAGCAGGTATCGCTTACTAGTTTGGTCCCTCCCCCCCCCCAGGGACTTAAATTCGTCATTCGTCGGAAAGCCGGTGGGGTGGGACGTGTGGTGGGATGGTTGGCTGGCAGTAGTTGGACGAATGCAATTTACTTATTGCAGAGAGCTGTTGCTGAGTAGACAGAGTTTGGACGAAAAAAATATTATTGCTAATACTTTAAAGGGGCTCATTGAGTTAGTGCCATGGTGTGTAAAATTCTTTTTTCTTTCTTTTGTCACACTTTTTGGTTATTACTCGTATGCTGATGACAAATGGCCAAACTCACAGATTTTGAACATCTGACACAAAACTGAAGCAACAATGACAGGGTAATTAACAATCGAACTCACTTATTGCAAATCTGTGACCAGGCATGGGCAGTTACTACAAGGTATTTACGATAGGCAAACTCTGTTCGTAAGAAACTACAAATTCTCACATTTTAAGTAACTGTAGGAATAGATGTATGGCTAATGATGCCGATTAGAATTATATTCTCATGCAACAGTTTACTTCAATAACAAAATATTAGGGATATCGATTCACTGAGCCCATTTACCTTCGAAACACCAAATCAAGTGAAGATAAGCTGTGTAGTTGGGTCCAAGTTTGCGCGGTTCCAGCTCAATGTAATTCACAGAGCAATATCACCTCAAGTTAAACTAATCATTATGCAAATCGTTGCAAAAATGCTTTGAATAGGTTCATGCAGCTTGCCAACAACATAGCATTAAACTCGAAAGGACTGTGCTTACATTTGGCTTTTTTTTTCGTAAGAAAGAATCGTATGCAAATGAGCTGAAATAATCAATTGACTTTACGTTTTTTTTTTCATGTTTTGATATATAACGCAAATGTTGCATTGTCACCCGCGTTTACGAGAGTCAAAAATGGGGGATAATCAGATATTTTCATGACGGCTGGTGATGCTGTAGCAGTGGAATTTTTTTCCAAGTCTGCTGTCTCTGTAGAACAGTTTCAGTGATAGCTTCCTCTTCCCGTCTTTGCCAACTGAGGAAATGGCAAGAAGTGGCAGCAGCAGGTGTAGAACTCAATTAGGCCCAGACTTATTTTGACTTTAATGGACCCAGAATTATTTAAATACGTCTATGCAAACAGTTTTCTGTCGAATTCAATCATTGTTAAGACAGGGTGAGGGTCACTGAGGCACAGATGAAATTCATTGAAATATTTTCACTGGAACACTAGCTCTTAGCCAAAGGCTGGAGGACGATTTGTAATATAACTATGGTATAATGATGGGTTTTACGGTAAAATTTTCAGAATTCCGTATATTTACTTTTCAATTAAATGAAGAAATGAATCAGACAAATGAGGCAAATATAACATTTGCTTTCTCTTGTTTGCATGTCTAAACATTTATTTTGTTCCATAGGCTACTCAACATATATACATAAATACTATCGTCATGATAAATTTCTTTATTTTGTTTTATTAATATCTAATTTAACGTGTAATAATTATCAATAAACATATCGACCGTAATGTTATAACATTTGATCCTGAAGGAAGAAATTAATGTTCCACGTTGTACAAGAAATTCGTTGTCGCAGGGGAGTAGGCTTAACCTAAGTACGGTGACGTAAATGAGGTACACTCAGGATCACTAACAGGGAAAACAGGGGGAGGGGGGGGGGGACTTACAGCTCATGCAGGCGTATCAGCCAAGTGTCACCATGGGTATACTTAGGCCCATAAAGGCTAAATCGAGATGGATATTGCTGAGAATAGTGTTCTTTATGGTATTATGATATGTGATTGGATAATTTGTATATTATGAGTTTAAAAGGCAGAGTAATTAGAATCTAAGACCAAACACGGAGTTACCGTCATTCGGCTTTTTACCTACCCTCTTGCAAAAGTGGGAGTGCCTGCGAAAGGCCGTGAAAACAAGATAGCCAATAATAAACCTAGAGAACTGTGCAAAAGCTTTGAAAGGAATGTGGTAAATATATACTTACCCTTGACTAAATTACAGTCCGTATGTCAGAAAAACATACAACTTTTGAATCGACATCGTAAAACTAATAATTGAAGAGTGATGACGTTGTAATTATGAACAAAAAATATTTAAACAGAAACAAAAGTTGCATAAGTTTTGATTTGAAAATGTCCACGTAGTTAAAGACAAAAAAAAAATATGACAATAAAAATACATTGAACTCCGGTGTGACATTAAATCTCGCGGCCACTTGAGATTTAATTTGAATAATTGACAAAATGATATTGTTACACATCGGCCTTTGTTTCACTTTTTTATATAAAGTAACGTTAGTTTTTATTTTGAACAGATATTTCACTTTATTTCAATAAGTTGAGCCTGTAAAAAAAAGACACCCACACATGGACACAACGTTCTAGTATGGACGGATCCATATATGTTTTCGAACGAAATCATCGATAATGTAAACAATACGATCATTTCCACCCAAAGATATTACCAGTATATCCATTTTTTGGTATCCTGTTAGGTTGGCGGCACGTAGGACATATGTTTTCCTTTTTTAAATTATTTACATTATAGTGCTAGTATGTCTCTTATTTTTGCGCTATGCCTACAATTCTTGGCATTGAAAGGCATGCGTGCATGACAAGTGAGTTTTCCAGCTAACCAGGGGGTATTTTCGGCCAAAAAATTTTCGTGCGCTCTTTGGTCCAAGCTGCGGTGGCGCCACGCACCGTCTTCTGCTGGCTCACGTCTCCGAAGAGATCGATGGATCTAAAGGAACGAATGAATCTATTCTCTGATAGGACTAATATCGATAACATATCAATAACAGAAACGACAACATGAATCAAATCTCTACTCTTTAAATGTAAAAGAGTGACTACAGTGACCACTCTCTTAAAAAAGAGTGAAATTCGATTGAGTTTTTACTCTGCTTGATGCTAATTGAGTGAAAAAATGTCACTCAACGGAGAGTGAAATGTCATCGAAAACTGTTGCCACTCTTTTTCGCGGAATTTCGCTCTTTTACATTTAGCGAGTAAAAAAAAAAGAAAAAGAAATTCATTTTAAAAAGAAAGAGTGTGCACAGGGTTCTGGCTCGTACGAACTTGTGAATTCCACCCCGAGTGGAGTTGAAATGCACTCCAAAAAGATCGATATTTCATCGCAATTGTGGAAAATGTCTCTCCATTTGGAGTGAACTTTTCACTCTCCATTCGGGGTGACATTCACCCGTACTATACGAGTGGACCCTGCACACACCCTCTCATGAGCGACTTTCACTCTTTTTTTCCTTTCAATAGAGTATATTGAAAAAAAAATAGTAAAATCAAATCGATGATGACGGTCGTAAAATAGAATCAAATCACCGGGGATTAGAATGAATCTAAATTTTCGTTACTGGTATTCTAAAATTTGATGACCGTTATTAATCATAGCAAAGCAGATAATTATGTTCATGGACGTTATCTGTTCGATGAGAATAGGTTCAAGTTTAACTTAACCTGGTGGTGTAAACCGAAATCAAAGAAAACGATCAACAATGTCTCTCCTGACCATCGTGAAAGGAAGTTTTCATACATGGTTACCTTGAATTATTAAGCTATTTTTTTTTTTAAAGGACGATTCAACGATTGTACTAGCTTCTCTCGAATAAATCGTAATGAAACGCATAAATTAATTACAATAAAAACAAAATGGGAAAGAAGGTGACGTAGTCGTTACAATGGAACCAATTAAGTTACTAGTTAACAATCACGAAATGACAGGACATTCACAAACAGAAGTTTACAATAGTGGGCAACCAAAGTGAGAGATAGCCGCATAGTCCAAATGGTCTTCCAGGACCAGACTGACCATATCATTCATATCAAAACATATCAAAACCCCTCCCCAACTCTCTCCCGAGCACAATGCCGGACTGACATACAGGGTAGGGCTCAAACCATCCCTCAAAACTCATCGTCACTGTATTGATTAAACTCAGGATAAAATATTTCAAAACAAACAGAAAAGTAAAATGCAGTCTTGAGTTTAGTGATTATTCGAAAGGCCAATCTTGCTTTTTGTGGTGACTTTCCGGCATTCGATCCACCTGCACCTATGTTTTGTAACACACGTTTCACAAATGTTTAGTGTAATACTGCCACCAACTTTTGTCGGGATTAGTGAGGCAAAAATGGTGCCTAAAATCGCAGTTGTCGCAATCCTCTCTGTATAAGAACCATAACTGGCGACAAAAATGTGTGTCCTCTCATAATGCTCACCTTTGGTGGCCATTGGCAGAACACAACAACCCTAAAAACAGAACTTTCAGGAATGCTTCTTGTTTAGACTTTGAGTCGCCTGAAAAGTTTCAGGCAAATGTTATAAATCTAATTATGACGTCATGGAGTTTGATCAATGATGGAGTTCATTGAATGGAAGAAATAAACACGACAAATGCCCCTAATGTTGTCAATTTTTTGGTCTCCATGCGGCTGCGGTACTTAATAAAACATATGTTGATATACAAGCTGTTACGCATATGACGACGCCATTTCTTGGAAGTGTGCTATAAAACTGAACTCGTTGGTTTTGACACGTGACATTACGGCGTTACCGAAACAAATATGATAACACCTTATTAAATAATACTGATATAATTTGAGGATATTTCATCTTTCATATCTAATAAAGATCTGCATTTACATATTCATGTTATAACGTTTCGTATATTAATTTAGTATCTTTTTATTCATATATATTAATTTAATATCATGTCCTTTACAATATCTTGCCCTCATATGTTTGTCTAAGTAGGTAAATTTCGTCTTGCTAGTAATACCTCTGGCTCAAATGCACGCACATGTTAATGAGACAGTTAATTTTGCAAATGACAGTTGTTGAATTTTTCGAGGCTGCCGGCTGGCTCAAAACGTAACACATCTGGAGCTCTCCAAGTGTGATCTTTTTACTCACAGTATTACAGACTGGTTCACATTGTTACGTTGAGATACTCAAAGTTTGACACATTTGATACTAAACGTAATGAAACATTTTGGGGAATTCTCCATCGCTATGAACATTTTAAAATAGTCATCGAATTCATGTATACATAAATAGATGTTGATCCATTGTGTCAGAAAAAAAAACAAAACAAGAATGGGCCTATAATAATTTTCGGCTACGTCATTCGCTGCCTATGACGTTCTCATTTTTTGTTTTTGTTTTTTTAAAAAAAGGTTATTACGATGATTCTCGAAAGTTCGTATTCCGTCGAGGGATGATTTTGCAATAAAATGAAACAAATGAAAAAAAAAATGACGAGCAACGTCGTGCCTTCTGCAATAAAAATACACAATGGATAAGCGTATAGGAAACAAAACGAGTGCATCCGAAAGAATTAATTGAAATTAACTTCCTATTGTTTTCGGCACAGTTTGAGGTAACCCGACCTTGATATCTATCGTCTTTGTCATATTTTAATGTCGTCGTTATTATTTTTATATTTTTTTTCTTCATTTCAGGAGCGAAACTACGGGGTACATTTAAATACATTCCGACGAAGGTTACGCTTGAGCTAACGGGAAAGAGGAATCGATTACAAGAGTACAACAATGCAATGACAACGATGTCTACAAAACAGGAGATTGGGGGGGGGGGGGGGGGCAGGGGAGACGGTGACTGGATGTTGAGGGTGGTAAAAGGGAAATGTGGAAAAGGATATGGCCAAGCACAGATAAGTCTTTCGAAAGCTCTTGAAGCAGTGGGTAGCAACGCTATCTGTTGTGGTATTTTGTTGTCCTCCTTTACTGCAGTAAAAACCTCGCATGGGATTTGTTGGCTTTATTCGAAGTTAAGTACAGGTAGTTTAGGACATTCACATGCGCATAATATTGTTGTATTCAAAATATAGTGTAGGTTTCAACCTAACGAAGAAATCTTTTAAGTGAAAATTAATATTTTTGTCAGTGAAAACTACAACATTTCGTGCGAGTTTTGATAGACTTGATCAAACATTGCACGATCACATCATTGATTTATAGAACGTTGATTGAAAATTTTACCTTGCCGTATCGAGGACTTTGCTGTAATAAGGGGGGGGGGGGGGGTGAATCACCACCTCGAGGAAGGATTTAGTGGATATTTCCCTCCTTTTGAGAAAATTTAAAATAACGTTGGCCTACTTGAGAAGTTAATGATTGCACCTGTTTGACGTCAAGACACCATGGTCTCTTTATATCCATTATTTTCTTTCAGTCCTTCTTTGCTTTTGTTCATTTTGTACATTTTTTCTTAGGTGCCAAGAAGAGGAAGCTGGAGCCCCCCCCCCCTCCCCCCGCTGAATACGTCTCTGCTTATGGTATTCTGAATTGTTTACAGTTAATAGACGGCAATGAAAAGTTACTGACCTTCCAAAATATTCTTTATGGCGAAGTAGTGTATCTTGTGCAGATCCGCGGGAGGGCGCGCCTCGAGCACGCTTCCCCTTCTTTTAATAAACAGCTGGGTTTTTTCAAAATGAGAAAATAGATATGGTAAAGATGCTTTCCAGATGCTAGGAAATCCCATTTAAACGCATCTAGAATTCACATCTACTTAAGGAGGAACCCTAAAAACCAGATGGGATCCCCCTAATACATTCACTCGGCGGCCGATGCGAGCCGCCCTCCCCCACCCGCCAACACCCCATCTCAAAACAGCCTGGATCTGCACCTGCTGGTAACAAACATTCACATTGCATTAAGGCAAATAGGAAAGCCTTACATTAAACGCACCTCCAAAGTACATTCTGGCAAATATAAAGAACTTTACAAAGCCATGCAGGCTCGTAAATTAGGGTTCCAATTGCCATTAACTCTGCCATTAAACAAAAATGAAAAGTAATTGAAGACTCAACTTATTTTCCGGTTGCGATTAACGGAACCTATTTTGGTTGCAATTAACGGAGCCTTTGAAATGTTTAGGCTTATGTGAATTCTTCTTGAAAAGACAGTTGTTGTTGTTCCAAATTAAGTTAATTTATCAAATTTACCGATATGAAACATATTATATTCTTCTCCAAAGAGAGAACAAAATGTGATGCTCAGATTTTATACTCGTAAAAAGCAGGATCTATTTTTTTTTTTTTAAATTTTAATAAGATTCTTTGGTTTTCAGTTTATTTTCAATCGTTCTTCACACATTTCATTATTTTAAAGTTAAAGCAATACCTGGATATTTTGTAGGACTGCTCAAGCAAAATAGGTTTCTCTTTTCCAATTTGGTCATATTTAAAGTGGAAGTTGAAACTGCCAATGAATTACTGTAATGATCATCATGTGGACATACTATCCATACCAATGACTATACCAGTAGTTAATTTGGTGTGGATATGATATCCAAAGCGATGAGTTGCTGTATGCATGGCTAATGTAATAATAAAGACATTGGACTGTTGTTATCATTACGGATGGGCATAAAACATCATATACGCTGCGTTTGATATGATGCGGACTGGACATCCAACCAATTAAATTGTTGCACAATTTAAATGATGTGGATACAACGTCCAGAATGCATGGGGGGGGGGGGGGGACTGCCGCTTGATTAAACCATAGATTCTTGGTTATTCACACTATGTAACGATGCTGACTTTCAGTCTGTAATGAAAATGACGTCACTACGAAAAGTGACGAATCAATAGGCAACAACGATGCATGAACGCGCATAAAAGGAATCTCATATCAATGGCGTCCTACTCGGGCTGAAAATCTTCCTCCAGCGGTTTTGTGTCCTCTGAGGCCTTGCTGGATTTTTTCGTGTGAGCGTTGATGACGTTTTGTTCCGTCGTTACCTTCAAAAGAAAAGGGGGAAAAAAGACGTTTTGATTCATCAATACAAAGTAATCGCAACAATGACTGCTCGGGCATGAAAGTTTTGTGATATTTTAAACCGATGGATTTATGAATATTTTTAGGAAATACGAAAACGTCTAAAAAATTGTAAAGAAATACTCATCACACAGACGCTATCTGTTCAGTCACCTCGCTTTTAATTACGCATATTTACGTACAATATGCATACATATATACTCACGGGAACTCCCTGTGACTCTAATAAAACTACTTCATTTTGCCTTTGTCTTTGTCGGAGTATTTCACTGTTACGGCCTTCGATGCCGCTGTTCCACATTCCGTAACCGAAGTATATCAATAAACCTAATTTCAGTTACGATAGAAAAGAAAATAACAAAGAAAAATAAAATACATGGTATCTTGTTTCATTCTGAACGGTTTCAATAAGAAAAAAAGAAAACAACAAAATAAAAACAAAACTCATACATACACAAAAAGAAACACGCAACGTGTGTAAAAGTCAACTCAACAGATTCGTATATAAAAGCAAAATGTTTGCTTTGTGGGGGGCCTCAAATCGTTGGCTAGTTTCTGTTGCGATTCAAGATAATTGCTTTGCAAAAATTTTAAAATAGAAGAACAAAGACAATCTACAAAAATTATCTCTCTTTTCGGTTCCTGTATTGTCGACTGAGTCCTTGGATTATCGTTTTTGTTTTTCCTTTTGAGGATGTGAGCTGAGGGGTAACTGCCACAGTTGTGCTTGTAATCAATACCACCGTAGAAAAACTTGAAATCCGGTGGCGTAATTTATCATTGTGTTAAATAGTTGCTCTGTTCCATTTGAAATGAAAAAAAAAGTCTCAGTCGATGTATTATGTGATTCAAGGAAGATCAAGTTACGATCAAAGTTAAAATTGCTGTTGTAAAACACCGTAAGATTGTATCATATTGTAGGTATGCTACCCAATCGTAGGACTAGAATATGGCGAGGGAAGGAATTACGTGCATGGCCATCGGAGTGTGATGATTCACCTGATAAGCTGAGACATTTACTACAAATGATGAGACTTCACATTGTGTGCTTCTACACATTTAACCCCCCCCCCTCCCAAGGATATAGCTAGCTTTTTGTTAGTGGTGGTTATATTTTCTGAGCTGGTGGTTGTTGAAATTGCTTATCCTTATATTTTAGTATCATTTTACTTTTATCTTGGACTAGAATGACAGTCACACAAGTCCACAAGTGGTGGTCGGTAGTATGTATTTCTTTCTCTAATAGTGGTCGGCAATTGTGAGTGCCGGCTAGAGCCGACCACTGCCGACCACCATAGCTACATCCTTGACCCCCCCCCCCCCTCAACTCTGGGAGGGTTGTGGTCGCGTGTGTTGTGAGATCATACACTCACAAAACGTAACGGTAATATAAGAACTCCATAACTTTTAGGTAAAATTTTACACACAGTTAATGTAAGTCTTACGTTGTGTACATAACAATTTTACTAAAATGTAGTAAAATTTACCAAAATTATGTAGAATTTATACATACTGTTTACATTAATTATATGTAAAATTTATGGAGTTCTTATTTTAACTATATGCTATTTAAACTATATGCGTAATCTCGGAACATGGAATGTGGATACTTTCATAAAGTTTCGACCATAGTGACCAAAAGTAAGAAACAACATGTTTCATAATTACCTGCTACCATCCATATGACGAAACGGACCCAGGTCAGGTAGGATAGCTTCAACATTAAGAATATATTGATAAACATGGCGGCGATGGGGAGTAGCGGCAGACCTGGTGCCATAAACTTCAAACGATCAGGCTTCTGAGGCAGACGCATGATATTCCAAAAGCAAAGCAGTACGCACAATGTCAAGACAATTAAAAAGATTACACCCCACCAGCTGCCAGCTGAATCTTCGCCGAAAACAATTATGGCACATATTAGGAATAACAAAACGAACAAGAAAAGCGTCGTCAAGGTGATACTCCGTCCAGTCTCCGCCGTCGGCAGCTCTGACGCCACCGGAAGCCGTAGCCTCACACGCAGTCGTTCCATGCTCGAGCTTATAAATTCACGAACACGTGACTGAACAAACTGAGACTGCGAATAATTTCTGAAGCCGTTCGACGGTTCCTCGTCGACGGCACCGTAAAAAGGTTTCTTGGATTGGAAGCCATCTTCGTCTTGCAACTTCGGCAACAACTTATCTACGCCGGCCTCTTCGAGGGTAGCTTGGGCTTCCGAAGTCGGCGGACCCGTGGCGTTCTCGTCTTCCTCCTCGAGACGCCCGTAAGCCAATTTAGATTCCAGAGTGGACACGACGTCAACGTGGGGCTGATAGCGTAGAATCAACACGCACATGGAGACTATGGTGTACGCTAATAGAGTTCCTATAGACATCATCTCGATGAGGTCCCTGAGGCTCACCATCAAGGCCAATATGGCCGCTAGGAAACCGGAAATGATGGTTGCTATGGCCGGTGTACGGGTCACGTGGTTGATTTTAGAGAGTGATCTGTGAGAGAGCAAATTAAATTTACATTGATAAATGAAATTAATTAAACTAACTGTTGAGCGAGAATATGAAAGACGAAAGATATATCGGTATAAAACAAGAAAAATGACTTCAAGATCAGACTAATTCGAAGAATCTTTTATTACGTTTTATAAGTGTATTGGTCGTTGTGGTTTACATTTATGAGTTTCACTTTGATCTTCATAACTTGTCAGATTATTGTAATCTAATAAGTGATATTTCACTGAAAACTTAAAGGTGCTTGACATAAGCTTCGATGAATCACTCCGTGAGTACAGCTATGCTCTTCGGTCCCTTGAAGTCTGCTTATACCGGCAAGCACAATCCGAGGTTCATCAGTGCATGTGGTACATGACGTCAGCGACAATGGAATGAACAACAAAGGCCATGACTAGGAGAGGTGATATTAGACACTAATTTATAGCCACTTTAAATGGACGAATATGTTTCTATGATTGACATGTAAAGCAAGGGAATCGACTTTCTAGTCTTGGATTGAGGAGTGTCCCGCTGAATCACGGGGACGTCGAAAGTCTGCTACACAGGACGGTGTGGAACAGGAACAGAGCTGCGCAAGGGACCTGCTAGGCTGTGAGAGAGCCATCTGTAAACCACATCTGACCGACTTGCAACAGGGAGAAAGCGCACTGTCCAGCAAAAAGTCAAACATGATGCAGGCATCGTCTCTCCAGACGGAAACAGCGGACGAACGACGACGATACACTGACAAGATTTGAATTATTCACTTTGTCGTCTTTATAAATCGACAATTTCCAGAAAAAATATCTACATTTAGCTGGAAGGACAATTATATCGATTTATTTCTTATTTGCACTAGGGCGCTTGATCAAAATATCAGGGCGTTCTGTCTCTGCGGATTTATACCAAAATCTGGTGGACACGCTCATATCTCTCTGTATGTGATAATGTCTCTGTTACATATTTTGTTTACATCCTACTCACATTACGGCTGCGTTACACTGATGTACATCGTTACGTACATAAGGATCAAAGTGTTCGTTTATAAGAAGCGTACGTAACGATGGATAGTAACAATGAAGTCAGAGGGCATGTCCAAGTATATTAAGTTTTTTTCTGTCAGATTTCAGATTTTCGTGAAACGTGTGACACTGAACGTAACTCTCATGCTCACAGAGCAGCTCCGGTGGACCACGCCCGGTGTGAAGTACACTCGAGAAGTCCGGACAACTACGTCTAGTTTTGTGTTGTTTAGTTTAACTTACGTGCAACAAAATAACACGATTTTTACTCTACATTTTCATGGGATCACTCCCCATCCGCGCCCCTCCTCCAAGATACATCCCTCGCAAATTTGTGTAAGTGGACATCGAGCGTGTACCTGAACAGCAAACCGTCCACGGCCATGGCGTAGATCACCCTTGGCATGGGAAAGATGGACCCAAGGAGGCTGACTGTGAGACCGGCCAAGGAGCCCGCGAAGACGATGTACTTGCCCAACTCGGCGTTATTCTGAACGAACATATCCATGAGGGGGGACTCCGTGGATATATCGTAATAAGGAACAGCCAAAGTAAGTACAAAACTAATGGTGACGTAACCTGGTAGATCGGAAATCAAAAGAAGAAAAAAAGAAAACAAACCATAAAGATAAAAACAAAGAAAGAAAACGGGGGAGGTGGTGGTGGTGGTGGGGGGGGGGGGGTGTTTGGAGGTATTCGCTTCTGATAGTTGTCCCGATCAATGATGTCATAGCATGTTCCGTGCATATATGACATTGAAACTGTTCATATTATCATTTCGCACATTGTCTAACGAAGAACAAAAGGATCCAATCTTTGCATCTGTCACGGTTTGATAGGTACATCCAATACCGTAATTATTTTTTCTTTTGTTTCGAGACACGAATACGGCACCAAACAAGGCAAAACTATGTCGGGGGGGGGGGGGGGCAACGTCTGCTGTTACAGATAGGTAAACGATTATTCATGAAAGTAAAGAAAAAATGAACAAGATATATCATATAACTTGAAAAACGTGGCAGCTTCAGAACAGATTACAATCATTCGACTCATGTGTGACTCGGCCATACTAGAGACGTATTAGTGATTGTCCAATGATCTGTTGAGATTGTAAGCCTGGCCACACGCTGCTAATGCAGTTAGACTTTCATGAGTAAAATGACTGCCATCGTTTCAGAAGACTTCGTGTTCGGTTGTCACGATTGATTAATCAATTGATTGGATTAATGTAATTGATTGGTGCCGTCGTGTACCGTCGCGGTGGACGTGAACCACTCACCAATAAGGCAGACCACTAAAGAAGACATTATAGCTACTGGGATGGACCTGCTCGGGTCCTTAGCCTCTTCACCAGTCGTTGCAATTATGTCGAAACCAATGAACGCGTAGAAACAGGTCGCAGCACCAGTCATGACCTGAAAAAGAGGTAAATAATAATTTTTCAATTAGAGTGACACCGGGTGGGACGAGACTGAAAAATGCTCCTATTACATACCCTTCATTAATGAGAAATTCTTGGCAAGTACGCTCATACAGTGGCGGCATAGGTGCATATTTCCTGATGAAGGGGGGGGGGTCGGGATGTAGACTCAAGTGGCACCCATCATTACCTCCATTTTAGCTGGCATGTTAGTGATCATGGTGATTTTATTAACTAAGAATCTTTAACATTTGTTCAATTTTTTCTTCAATGATCCATCCAAGCACACGTCTATTACAGTGTTCTGATTTTTATCCTTACAATTTCCATCGGTGAATGCCACAAATTTACTGTATTCTGGCCGTTCCTCCCCCCCCCCCCTTAACACAAAACTACTGGCACTCCTCGTATACGCCACCACAGCATTAGTGGAGTGCGACAAACAACATGCAGCTAGTAAGTATTCATTGGCAGATTCGCAAATGTAGACTCAATACATCTTAATGCAGTTATTTTGTTTTCGTCATCACTGGAGACATCAGACACTGATCGCTGCATGCTCATTTGCAACGTTGTTGCCAGATGCAAATTGTAAAAAGGTTACACCAATCTCGTCGTTTCGTAATCAAACTTTAAACAAACATTCTGTTTTTTTTTTAATCAAAATTTAAACAATATACAAAAAAGAAAGAAAGAAAGAAATATACATGTTCCGACTGATGCCTTCACCTCCTGACGCCATCACACGTTATACCTGTGCCACTGAGATGTATACGGACGATGTGAGTGTCGATACAGGAAACGATTAAAGCGTTGTTAATACCAGTCACGAGATGTTTATGATACCTCAATGGAGACAAATGCAACCGCTGAGGCCACGTGATTACCCTTGAATTCTGTCTCGTTTCAAAAGATTACCCGCGGTACCTATACATTTAAGAATACCATCTATACCTATAGGTATGGCAAGGTATATCATTAAAACCCATGCTACGTCAGGCTTCCTATAGACTTACACTTAAAGGGGAAATATACTGTTTTTAAAATGTACCAACGTAGCACACAAATGAAAATGCGTGTATTCATTGCTATTTCTGTAAGTCTCACCTATAAAGATCTGCAACAGTTTTATCTCCTCAAATCATCACGCGTTAGATAATTTGCGGAAGATGCATCGTATTTGAAAGTTTGAAAATTTGAGTTTGCAAATTATTCTTGAACAACAGATAGCTGAATATCTAACCGTACGCGAGAGACTTTTTTATTTATTTTTTTCGAAAAGAAGGAGACCGTCCTGCCTTACCTATCATTATGTGTCCGTAATATTGGTTTTAAAAGTAAGTAGGCCTAATGGTATTTTTCAAACAAGTTCGTAGGACTGGGCAGGGGGGGGGGGGTGTGTGAAATCATTTCTAAGCATTTGTACACTACACGATGGTCAGCGCCTTTAGGTGTCTGCTGTGGGCCTACAATTGTAACATGCAGGGCAGCCGGAGTTACAAATGTTCTGAGGATATTTGCATCTGTTAATATACGACAGTCTGCGCGAAGTAGGTATACTGTCGGTCTATATTCTGGAGGCTATACATGTTCGGCAACCGACGCCTTAGTATGTAGGACCTACACGTGTACATGTACAGCAGCCGGAGCCTTAAAGAGTGTGCCGTGGGTCTTAATAAGTACATTCACGGCGGTCGGTACGGTGGCTTAGTGTGTGCTGTGGGCCTACACCATTAAATGCCCATTACAAAATGTTTTGTACAACGAAATCGCATTGAGGCTGCTGTTGTGTATTGTAAAGCAAAAATACACTGCGGTGTTGTGGTAAAGTTTTGACTTAGCTCCCTTTTGTTCAAGTAAGCTGTAAAGGGTCACCACAAAAGTGTTCTTCTGAAAGTGCAAGTAAAACATAAACGTTCACTGCGAGAGAGAGAGAGAGAGAGAGAGAGATAGCTAATCTCTGCCATTGATAGAATCCTTGTAAAAGTAACAGTTATAAACATATTAGTTTTCATGCACGTAAAATTGATTAATTTGTTACTACAAAATTATCAATTAAATAACAAGCTATTAATTTTTTATTACGAAGTGTTAATTTGGTATTTACAAACTGTCAATGTGTTCTTCGTACTCGACCCAAGTGAATGAAAAACATGAACGTAAAAACGTGCAAAGTTAACTTTAACAGATGCAGGTTAATAATCACCACTTACGAGATTTATATCTAAGTAGATTAACCTACGACGAATTTGTGAGATTTTCATACACAGATTCCTAAGACAACCGAATATCCAAACGGACTCTAAATAGTCTTGGTTGCGGAGACGACATCCTATTGCCGAAGGGTCTCGAAACAGGAACAGAACTCGAAAGACTAGGTGTGAAAATAAATTGATTTTATCGATTGAAATCTTTCATTTAGATTGGTCCCCGATGTCACTCTAAAAGAGTGACTTTGTTTTTTTACTCTAGCGTTTTAGAGAGGAACTGGTCTAGTTGATCACAGGAATCAGTGGGATATGTCGTCTGACACACTAATATAGATACATAGTAGTACATCATTTTCATGCAGAACGTTAAAATCTGTTTCATTGCGGGCGACCTCTTAAAAAAAAAGTTATCGAGTTCTTCATAATTTTTTTAAAATTTAAATAGTGTTCAACCGCCTACGCTAGTTTTTCATCACATCGAAGTATAGCCTCCAACTGGAAAGCTACAATCTTTAACGAAAATGTTTAGACAAGTTGCTATTCAGTAGCGTGTTTAAAGGAAAGAGGGGGCACAGTCCCCCCCCCCCGACCTCCGGTGTCCCCCGCTCTCCGATGCCAGACAGGGGGAAGGTCGCTTAGTCGGGGGATTTCAGGGTAAGGGAAAAGAAAAAGATTGAAGACTCTCAACAAGGGTTGGGTCGGACGAGGGTAGGGGCACTCCCCCGCTCGGGGGATGCTCCCCCAGTTTAGGGAGTCTTAGAAGATACGATACAGAATGCAGTCCGCCGCAAAGGCCTCTTTCCGCTCTCCAGAGGATATTTTTTCTGATGAGAACCAAAAATTTTCGCCCCTGTAACTTAGAGTTTCTCCAGGTTTTCAGTAGTTCCATCCCACATTACTAGATAGCACAGGCCCTGCCCACATTACCAAGTAACACGAAGGCACAGTACACAGTTTATGTGGGCCATCCCATGTCGCAAAGCCTAGTTTGCTGCTGTTCTCTCATGTGTTGGCCATGCGGTATGTCTATAATGACTGGAGGAGAGAAGTACAGCGTAGGTAGTATGTCCAATAGGACCCAACTGACAGGGTAATTATTGACCTGTATAAGGTTTTAATTGGTACCGATTTTCTAATATATTTCTGTATAATAACTAAAAAATTTCGGGCGCTTCGGACGCTTTTTATTGTTACACTTTAGATTCCAGGGCAAAAACTAAATCAGCGCTAAAACTATGTTCTTCTAGTATATATACATTTATGTAAATGACGTGAAACAAGTACTGATAACTTTTGAGATCATCTCAAGCGGCCCTCTTGACGCAATGATTGGCCTCATGAGGTTAAACTTATAGTCCTGTCAATGTATGTGATACACCGCAGCCTATACGGCACGTAGAAGATAACCTGAACTCTATGTGTTGTCTACTGAGACCCGTGGTTACTTTGGTATTGGATATACTGGGGAGGTTAGTCGGAGTATGGTTAAACTGATGTTTACGTTGCATTCCATAATTCGCAATAACAAATCACTAATTAAATGAAGTAAAAAAACCTTAAATGAAGTAACAAATTAATAACTTGTATTAACAAAGTTAATCATTTGCAATGACAAACTGATGTATTTTGATAACCAAAGAAATACCTTGTAATGCCATAATTAGTAGGACTGTATTGACAAATTGCTCATTTGTGATATCAAATTAATAACGTGCAATAACAAGTCTTGCAATATGAAAAAAAAAATCAATAATTTGTAATAACAGAATAAATAATTTTATCTCGTATGGAACGCATATATATCTTACTGCTGAACGACTTTGAAAACTTGAAATGACGATTGAGGATAACTGTCATCAAAGATATTATTGAAATGAAACTTCCTCTTTAAAATGTCAAAACGATGATCAATAGAAACCTTATTTGATTTAACCTTCCGTTGCTCCTCACCTAGAAAAAAATCAATCCAGTTTATTTTCGTCACAACGTCATGCAAAAGTTATTACATAAATGTTTCATGTTGGCTTACACGATTATTTTATGAGACTTTCTGCACCACATATCTAGATGACTTTTTTTTTCGAATAAAAGTATGAATCGTGACAGTATGTAGCATATATATACGTATCTCAGTTTCTTACAATTTCGTCTCCCTCCCCTCCATGCCCCACCTCACCACCACCCAGTCCTCCCTTGGTCTTTATTCACCTACCCGTTTAATCTATCCCTGAAAGTTAAGATTGTCCGAGGGGACATCTGTATACGTTGTACACAGTCACACTGTGACCCAACTAACCGCAAGAAAGTACATCTTTATGACGTTAGTGTTACGGTTAGGAAATGCATATCCTTCAAACCTATATCATTTTTTTGTCACCACAAAGCTGGAATGAATTGATGGAAACGTCGTGAATGTTAATTCTTTTATATTTGCATAAACCTGCATGATAATTATAAGTCCCATATACTTACTCCGGAGATTCCGAACGGTAGAAACCCGTTGGAGGTCCAATTAGTGATGTTAAAGAAGAAGAGTCCTCCAGCTACCATGAAAACCCAGACAGCGAGGTTGATTGAGTTAAGGATGTTGTTAAACGTCACTGATTTCTTGACCCCAGCAGCCACGATCAAGGTCAAAGCGACAGCAATGACGAGCGCCACCAAATCAGGATATGTTTGGGCTAAAATTCGAAGGGCAAAATGCGAAAAGATTGCTGCCAAAACCTGAAACAAAACCTTCTGGAAACAGCTGAGCTTTACTGAAGTTTAGGTACTCAAATACACATGCGTTGTCAACTTAGCAAAGTCTACGAATGTAAGCTATACCAACGTAAATGGAGGGGGGAGGGGGAGGGGGGAAGGGGGAGGGAGGAAGGGGGAGGAAGGGGGAGGGAGGGGGAGGGAGGGGGGAGGGGGGGAGGGGCGGAGTGGGAGGGTTGGGGTGAGGGGTAAAAAATGGCTCCTAAGTTTTTCACTTCCGATGGCAATACTTGGAAGATGTAACAAAAGCTTGCGACTGCGCCAATCAGATGGTTTGATGATAAACATTATCATAGAAAATCGACCGAAACATTACAAATAAATCTGTCAATATAATCTGCTATGGTATAATATTTGCGGTATTGCTTATCCACACCCCCCCCCCCCTTTCACTCACCCGCCAAAAGGGCAATAATTCTTATGAATTCCACACTCACTGCGAATACCAAATCCACCGACATTATCCATCATGAAAGTGCTGATCTTGTTTCTCACGAGTGCGTCCAGACAGCTACTCAGGGCGCTGGCTCCCGCGGCTGTACCAATCAAATACTCCAAGATTAAGTTCCAACCAATCACGAAAGCTGCGAACTCCCCAACGGTGACGTAACTGTACATGTAGGCGGAACCCGTTGTCTTGGGCACGCGCACACCGAACTCGGCATAGCACACACCTGTGTGGACAAAATGAAAGAACATTTTCAGCAAGTTTGGTAAGGGTCTTCAAAAATGAGAGCGTTTGCTATATTTATACGTGGAATTTTTTTCTGTTCCCAATCTTCCTCTACCTTTTTCTAACAACCGTATTTTTTCCTTACATATCGCGGATTCAGGGACGGCTATGTAAAACGGCACGAAGGTTACTGACCGTGTGTATAACACAATACAAAGTTTCCCTGGTATTTGAAGAAGGGTGAATGGCAATATATCAAGGCGTTCTATAGGAGTTCGATGTTCTCACATCGATGAAAAACACACCGGCATTTAGAGATAATAGAAAACTAAGCTACATTCTATTCTCTCCTTTATTCTGTTTGTGTTCATACTTTTATCGGATTTGTTACGCTGTATGATACATTTTATAAAAAAAGTAAGTAAAAGAATGAACAAGTAAAAGATAGTGACCCTATGGATACTTAAATGTTATCACAATTGGTACGGCACCGTGCTCATACATGCAAACAAGGTTACACAGATACGGCATGGGAGACCTGTACACTCTGGAAATTAGCGCGTAATGAAATTCCCTATCATATGGAGTGGAAAGGGAAGCGGGGAGGAGGGGGGGGGGGGGGGAGTTAAATAAATTGGGTCCTGCTTGCATACTTCTGTCACTTTTTCTATCGTTTCATATCGGTAGTTGACCATATGCAATAGAGTATTATTAACCGGTTCCAACCGTATGTGTGTAGAAAGTATCGCGATATCTCCATCGCATACCGAACTCAATTGATGTAGAACATTAGAGTGGAGCAGGTTGAGAAAGATCGGTGTTTGGAGTGTACTCTGAATGTCTCCTTCCCTCCCCCCCCCCCCCTCCTCTACCAATGACATCACGGACACTTCTGATTACCGATTACTGATATTGATCTACGTTAAAGTATCACTCTGTCGTCTGATAGTACATTTTAACAATGTTAAACTTTCAAAACTGTGTGTAACGCCTCATCAAATCCGGTGAACATTGTTTGGTCATTGAACATTTAACTCTTTCTATTTAGAAAGTGTAACTTCTGAAGTTTCTGAAAGTTTCCTACTCTATTTAGCTTCCTTGTTTAGAAATTACGTAGTTGTCGCATCAGGTTTTTCTTTTTTCTTTCTTACCCCGACCTGCCATACGATGCATTTACTCTTAAATACGATAACAGAAATGAATAATTAATATCACATAATACAATATCATAATAACAATAACAAATAAATGTATTAAGCGTAAGTGGGGGGAAAGGGCGGAGGGGGGGGGGGGCGACAAAAACATCCAAACAATATTTCGAAAGAGTTGTGGTGGCACTCGAGTTGTACAAAAGACGCTCTTGCTCGTAAGAGTTCACTTCCTTTTCCTCAAAATGAAGTTCAATTCTTACCATTGAGATGTTGTATGAATGAAAACGAAACATGAAAAGCCAGCTTATCAAGAAGGATCTTAATATATCGAGCAAATCATTAACATGTTGGGTAGGTTAGTTGACAACCTCTCACTAAATGATAACCCGACGACGAAGCAGACAGTTTGTTATCTTGGCCCTTATAAAATGATAGAACTAATTATTGATCGCCGCCGTAGGGGAGGGGATCTAAGGGGGGTTGGGAAAATTGGTGCCTACGTAAACCGTCCACCGTCCGAATCCACCCCCCTCCCTTGCAACTCGGGTCTATACGCCCCTGTTTCCTTTTTCGAAAGGCCGGCACTTAGCTTTCGAAAGCGGAATATTAAAAATCAGATGTCGCAAATTTGTTTTGTGTTGGTAAAGTCCATAACAAATTGTTGGCTAATACGTAGTTCGAAAATGCAACTCTCCAAACTGTACATTTGTATCTTTCTTTTAATTACACTTAGATCTGTGAGCACAAAATATGACACAGTCTCCAGGCTACGGCGGACGTGAGGGGACATGCTATAGATGTCGAGTTACCGACCTAGGCTAACTCGACATGCATCTCGGAAAAAAAGTTGGCAAATTGTCGAGTTACCAAGATACAAATAACTTATTTTCTCGACAAAATTTTGCAGATCGTCTGGTTGTCGACTTAGACTAAGTCGGAGGTGTCGATGTAGCGTGGGGCGGTAACTCGACTGTTTGCAAAATGTTGCCGAGATGGCAAGTTATTTGCAATTCGGTGTCTCAACAATTTGCAAAACTTTTCCGTCATGTTGACGAAGTGTAAGTCGATACTCGACAATTTGCAGTTTTTTTTGTCGAGATAACAAGTTATTCCAACACGATGACTCTACATCGGGCATGTCACCGTATGCCCGCCGTACTCCACCAACCTGATATCTACTTTGCGGGAGATTGCCAGTCTTCGTTTACTTTCTTTCTACCGAAGGGAAGAAATTTAAAGTTGAGACCAGTTACGTTAGTATGAATGATTGGATATACCTTGTATTTTTTTTTCTGTTTTCTTCCCAGAACAGCCAATTTCACTTTGACGACTTCCGAGGGATCTGTTTTGATACCTACCTGGGATTGGCATTGCACCCAGCACGCGCATAGAAGTGAAACCAAAACTATCCCGAATTTCGCTTCTGACCTTTTTGGACTTTCCGGGTAAAGGACTCACTTCCGCCTTTTATTCGCAGGGTTTAAAAATACATTGCGGTATCGACAAATTTTCACACTGCTATAAGGCGACAGACTGGATTAAACGAACTGTCGACGTGTTTCAAGTTTTCTCAGGTGAAATGGCTTCTTATCCTATGATGTGTTTGTTTTGAGACACGATTATACTTTTGAAGTAACCCATTTGGACCTCCTCTGTTTCAAAAGAAAAATATTCAGTGTTTTCATACAATAAAAAAAAGGAGGAAATAAACTATGGAGGGTCTCCTCGGTAATGCGACTTCTGAGCCGGCAGTGACCCTCCCTCCTTACCCCATCACGATCCGTTACATCCTAGCAGTATCTCTCGCTATCGTGTGTACCGTTGGACTTTTCGGTAATGGACTGGTGATGGTATCTGTTCTGCTTTCTCGAAAACTGCAGACCAAAACCAACATATTCGTCTTCACCCTCGCAGTCGCCGATTTCATGACGTGCGCCGGGAATGCCTTTTTCGGTGGTATCTTTCGTCCACGAGGAGCTGCCCTTCCCCCAGGCCCTCTGTACAATCGGGGCCTGCATGATCTGGGTCGGCGTTGGGAGTAGCAACCTGAACCTGGCCTACATCGCCTTCAACCGATTCGTACTGATAACCCGTTCGAAGACCTCCTACGATAACTTTTTCTGCAAGATAAACGTCGCCGTGATGATCACGTTCGCCTGGACCTTCCCGTTTTTACTTTACATAATTCCCGTCTTCGTGCTGCTGGACGGGATAGGCTACACTGAATATTTCCACGTGTGTATGACGGACGCGTTCGCCTACCTCGGGGTCTTGTATCAAATACCCTCGTCGATCGTCATCGTCTTCTGCTACTTTAAAATATTTCGTCACATCCGGTCCCACTCCGTCGGTCTCAAGTCCCACACGGTCAAAATGGAGGCCTCCTCGTCGTCCCACTCGCAGAGCAACGACTTCAACAAGCACGGACAGTCGAGGTCAAAGGTCACATTGGTACAACCCCCGTCGTCGCCGAGTAGTCCGACCGTCTTCAGGAAATCGACCAAGAGCAGTTTCGCCCAGAGCATTTCGTCACGGCAGGTGCAAGTCACAAAAAACATGTTTTTCGTTCGTCTGCGGGTATTACATCTGCATCATGCCGTACACAATCTTGACCATCTTTACGGACGTCGTGGACCCCCACGTATGGACCATCGCCCTCCCTTTTACGACTTCGTTCATCTTACTCAACAGCTGCCTGAATTTCGTGATTTACAGCTTCAACCATCCTCAATTTCAACTCGTATTTCGTAAGATTGTTTTCTGTAAGTGGCGGGAGATACCGCAACCGTCAACCCTATTGCAGAATATTTGGTCGCTTCGCCGAGATTAAAAAAAGGGGGCTAGAAGATAGAGATGTACTCCTTGAAGGGATAGACAACAGTCATGGAGGATCAAATGTAAGCAGAGAGAAAAAGAACAATAGAGGAAAAGAACAATAGCTATCGTTAAAGAGGATGAACATTTCAACAGAGACGAGAATAACAGCTATTGAAATACGTCAGGTGGATATTGGAATAGACAGAGGAACAAAAACGATCGTTAACGAGGATTAATTTGATAAGACAGACGAAGCAACTACTGTCCATATGGAGGCTGAATAGGACTACTGAGAAAAGAACAATAGCCTATTGTTGCAAAGGATGCACAAGAGACCAGAGACACAAGGGACGGAGAAGAACCTTAACTCTTTTTACGAGGGATGAATAAGAGGGCAAGAGAGGCCAGTAACTAACGTAAGATTTATTGTCTCAATTATTGTATTTTTGTTTATTGAAAGTAACCATTTGCAACACAAGAAGAAGAAAAAAAAATACAAAATAAATAAAATTATCATTGAGAAGAGTGACCTGCCAATTAAAGACAGCTTACTTGATTATTTTTATTTTTTTTATTGAATTTGTTTGCAATATTCGGTAACTTCATTCACCAGTCACCGAGTACATTGCACAACAGAGGGCTGGATTGGGTACATGGCATGGCGAAACAACTGCATCTGCTTAGACTAGACAAAAATATCCACTTAGGGAAAATTTGATTTATTTCGACTGAGAGGAAAGTCAATTTACATAGTTCTTTTCGTACATCTGTGTCTGACTGCTTTTCCTTCTCCTAAGGATGCTTTGAAATTATGGAATGAGTCTCCTTGACTGATCACAAAATACACAACTCCGATCTGATTTGAAATGTAGCGGAGAATTTATGTATGTGGACACATAATTACCGTTCTCTTTGGATTAAAAAGTATATAAGTATTTTCAACGATCTATTTTTCAAAGAAGACAAGGGAAAAAAAATAAAGAAAGATGGTTAATTCTGGGTTTATAGATTTTCATTTCTACAAAATTGATCACACTACGTTTTGTATCAACAATAAATAGTGCCACCTCGTCATGTTACCTTGCTGCCAAAACGCGCTGAGGAGGTTCGTCATAACGTGGATAGCCTGCTAAGCTTAAATGGCATACCAAGGCTACCGTCATTTCAGGACTTCTTTTGTTATACAAACCTTCACCGTGTACGCTGAGCCCAACAAAGACCGATCTAATTTGGAATCCACTGAATTTGCAGAAGCCAGAAGTTTAATATCAATGAAAATGACTTAAAACAATAGTCTTTCGAATTCAAAGCTCAAATTTTGAGCTGTCATGCCCGCAATGACGTGTACGATATTTGTCTCGGCGCAACGCACAATTCGAGCACGGCTTTTAGGATCCCATGTTTAGTTTTAGCTTGGTCTTCTGGATTCAATTTCTTTGAACTGCACTAAACGAGTATCCGGTTGAATAAATTCTCGCTATAATGAGCACCACAGGCTATGATCACGTCTCCATGGCGATCAAATTAATTCTGATCGCTGTCGAACTGCAGAACATCTCAAACGGTGTATATTTTTTAGGAAGCATGCAATTCAAAAACCGCTAATTTTTGTGTTTAATTCCTTGTCTTCGGGGGCTGGAGACAGCATTGTACTACACTAGTAGGATATTTGTATAGAATATGCCGAACGTGTAAAGCACGCTTGGTGAATAAATGCAAAGAGAAAAAAAAAAAGAAGGGGGGGGGGGGGTGTTTTGCAGCAATTGTAAAGCTGACACCGTACTCAGCTTCAAGAGCAGTAGTATTGACCACAAAATAAAACTAGAGTACGTTGTGGATTGAAATCTATGTTTTCCCTCTTAATAAAGGTTTGGAAAAAAATATATACACGGAAGTAATAGCTTGATGGTGAAACGTGCAAAATGAATTTAGCTTCACGCATGAGTGGGATCCTGTTATGACGAAATAAAAAAGAAAGAATTTTTTTCAAAGTGTCAAACTAGGACTTTAAATTGTTACATTTATAGCTTTGATTGCGTAACACTGACCACAAGGGTTCAAAAGGCAGTTCTGGATATCATTTTTTTTCAACTATTCAGAAAAAAAAAAATCAGTTTCAACAGCTTTTTACTCTACGTGTCATGACCCATTTAAGTAAATTAAAGTGATCGGAATTTTCCGAGAATAATTTCGCACCAAATTCACGTGTATGATGCATTGAATACACACTTGGGTGTTACAGGGAAAAAGTGACAATATTTTAATGACATGCTATTGACAACAATGTCAGTCAAATTAGAGATATCGAAAGTAACTTTGTCATTGCAATTAACAATAATTGTTTATCTCAAAGAGGTCTGGAAACAAAACTCACGCCAAAGGCACGTCGAACAAAAGTTCGAATGAATTAGTCATAGTTACCAATACCCGCTGTACTTTCATTTTGATGGTCTGAAGAACTTCCACCCTAGGTTCTGGAAAGTTTCGATTTGAAATAAAAAAAAAAAAACAATGTTATGACGACATGAATTTCACAAAGATAGATAAGTACACATTCGAAAATGAGCTGTGCCTCAGCTGCATTGGTTTTACACATCATGCTACATTGTACACATTCAACGATAAACAGACTACACCAATCACTACAAAAAAAAAAAAAAAAACATGGCGTAAAAAACATGGCGTCACGCCATAAATCAACAATACCACGATGTTTCCTATTAATTGAAATGCTTTTCACGGTCATGCGAGTTGGTTGAAGTCTTCAGTAGGAGAACTGAAATGAGGCCGCAAAACATGATTAATCTTCCGAATCTGTTGGAATGCACACAAAAAAAAAAGGCAGCTACGTAAAATACCGACTTCGGTCGTCGTTTTCGCCGTGTGTTCATCGAGCGCGGGCAAAAACTTATGCGAGCCTGGGGACCTCGGTTGCATGTGCTCCGACCCAGACCCCCTTCCCCCCCCAGAAAAAATGGCAGCTTGAGATGTGTATCTTCACAGCAGTTGAGTGTGCATGTAGCTTTAGAACTTAAATTTCTATTTGAGATAGTTATTGGATGAACGTGTGGTGGTTTTGTATGCGTACTTTATTTTCCGGTAATTTTGACACTGCAAGTCAGGTACGGAATGAGCTAATCGATTTGAAAGTTTAGGCTGATTCGTAGTAACGTACATGTATTGTGGACAGTCACTTTCCAATGGTAACATTACGTAATACTTCAATTTCTACAATGCAGTTGTTAATCCAGCGATACTTCATTTTCGTAATGAACCGTAATGGTGGGGTGGGGTTGGGTAGAAGCATGGGGTGAGGTCGGGGCAAGTGAGCCGGGGTAACACGTGAGTGGAAAAGACAAGTCCTCTGTCTGAGAAATTTCTGTTCTTAAGATTGATTAAGAGCAAATCGGTGCATCCAATTGTGGACAATTTGTGTTCGTTGTACTATTTTTTGCAGTCGTGCTCTTTTACACTGCCATAGTTATAGTTCAGCTATAGAAAACGAACATTAGTCTATCATTTGTAACACTTAAGTGTATGGACAGAAGAGGAGGTGGGGGGGGGGGGCGCTGGTATAAATGATATTACGTTCGTCTTGATCTCGCCACTGATTGTCTGATCCATAGTAATCCGAGATTTAAAAAATATATAACAGTAAAGGGAATAAACGCGGACGCAAAATAATGGAGTATCGCAGATGTTACAGGCTCTGAAAGATTATTCTGGTTCATTTATATTCAAGCCTACTAAAATTCGCTTGGGTTCAAATGTTGCCAATAATACCTCGTGTTTTTTTTTTCAAAATTTTTCTTTTCTCACTTGCGTAAAAGTTAATACTTTAGCTTTAATCTTGTTAATTTGGTTTGACAAATATAGAGCAAATAGAGGTAATGCCTTTGGTTCCAACATAGTATATTTTATACAACAAATTACACTATGTTGGAACCAAAGGAATTACCTCTATTTGTTCTATCTTTATTTGTATGTTTCCAACTCGTGGAACTTTCAATTATGCATATATATATATATATATATATATATATATATATATATATATATATATATATATATATATATATATATATATATATATATAAACTGTCTTTTAGTTTCATAGCTTTATAGTTTTAAGTTATTTATATCATACTGTTTATAGGATATGTGCAATCTGAAACGACGCAGCCAACGCTGTCTATTTTGTAACTAAGATAAGTCGGTGACTTCATGCACAGGCTTTGCGGGGTTGTCTGCTCTGTTACCCAACAATCATGATGTCATTGCACCGTTCTTGTACTTGGAGTACAATTGTGTTTCAATTCTTAGTGTAAGGAGTTACTACAGATTGCTAACAATAGTGCCAACAAAAAGAAATGCTGACTGGCACAGTATCCTGTTGTTAGTGTTAGCGCCTACACTCGGACGGAGGAGATTTGAAAGTGTGTGTGTGTGTGGGGGGGGGGGGGGGGGGGAGTGTCAGGTAGGTAGTTTCTATAGTCCCTACTGTGCGGGTCTACGAAAGTAGAGATGGCGAACGTACATCACTATTTTTTCTATGGAAACATAGCACATATTTGTTATCGTAGCTGGTGTACTACTAGTATACTGTCATTCACAGAGTAAGGTATGACATATAGTTATTTTAATTCATGTAATTAGTCAATGAACCAAACTGTGGGTTTCTTACAAACAGAGAAAGAGGGGAAACACATATCGAGTGTACCATAAACTTTTTACCATTAACATTTTATATATAAAAATATATCCAGAACGATGCAATACATATACAATGTAGATAAACAGACTGCATAAGCTAATATAGTATTATGAACCATTATCGGCAGCATTGATCTTTTTTTCCTTTCCAGTTTGGGGATATTTTTATTCATTTTATGTATATTTTCATTGATTATGGTATACACCAACCAACTGTTGCTGAAAACAATGTATACAATGAGAATGGTTTTCTGTGTTTCTTTATTTTTAACAAACGTTCTTTCATACTTGTCAGGAATCCTCAACTCCTATTGGCCCATGACAGTCAGATGACTGTGCGTTATTCTGTGCATTTAAGGGTAAAATGAATGAAATGGATGAATGAAGGTAAACGTAGATCGACAATGTTTTGTCGTCCGTTACCGTATCTTACACACAACGATGGTGTTATTTTGTCAAAGGGCGCACGAACATTGTTGACATGTTGGTTATGTTTACTGTTAGTCGTGGTTCGTTTTCAATTAAACTGCGGCTATTTACAAACCCAAATTTTGTCTTGTTTTTGTCTTCTTCATCACAATCATCTCAATTCATGCAGTGTATGAATAAGGAATGTCAATCAACACTGGACGTGTGCCTTAAACTGCAGCATAATGCACTATCCGGGGTTAATGCTATCGCTTGGTAGACTCGGGCTGCTCCCTGGATCATCGCTTGCATTAGACCAGATCATGACATATACCCTCAGTTAATGCACGGTCCAGCGGTGATTAACCTTTTCTTATCACATAGTAAAGGTCTTAAAATGTTCGAGACTCAAGTCGCATCTCAGCGTGTAAATTTGCAACTATGGAACGCCAAGAGGGTCATTCTCTCTAGTTTCTCACAGTAATTAATTTTCCTTCCTTCAGTTTGACCTCTAACATAGCAAAATACATGAGCTTGCTTTCCTGTGCGCAGACACTCCAAATACACTCAGTACCGTCCCACCCCAACCCCCCTTCTAAACACGTTAACCCGGCAAATTCGTTATTGCAGAAAAACATTTTCTTATATCAAATTTTCACAATCTGAAATTCTTGCAATCTGAGGTCTTAGAAACTAACATAGTTGCATATGATGGATTGAAAGACCTTGGTCAGTGTGTGGCATCTATCAATGTTCAAAACGTCTTGGAAATCCGATGGGTATTTTAAGACATTACTCGCACTGCTGAGATGACTAATTGTGACGTCAGAGGCACAAATGACGTCATATCGAAGGATATAATGACGCAAACGGTTTTGATACCGTTGATACCTTTCGTTGCTCGGGGTTCCTTCTTTCCATCACATGGTTATAGTTACATTATTAAACGGTGGACTGAGAAAAGATTTGATCACACCTCGTTCAGTGTAAATATATCGATCCAATTCACAGAGGTACGGTAAATCTTAAAAGCGGCGTTCATCCAGATCATCTATGACGTAATCGATCGCTGAGGTAATATATATATATATATATATATATATGGCTATCTGTGCACCTGCACCCGGATGACACGGTTAAAGGTTTATAAACGCTCAATTCCACAAAAAATAGATATTGTCACTCCAAGAGTTTTGTACACAGCCCAGAATTGCACAAGACAAATGTATAAGTGCCTTTGAATGTCTGCTATCAAAAGGCACTACAGCACATGGTATATACAGTGTGTGCACTGGCTGGCACATGTGTGCATATCGACTCATGATAGAGTGCATTATATCAGATAACAAAAATATTCAAGAATTCTGAGAAAAAAATGCAATGTGAGAAGGAACAGGACGCACTTTAATCATCTGTTAGACATATCACAGGAAGAAGAAATAAACATTTCCTTTCCCTTATTTTAGATAATTTAGATGAAGAGGAAATGAAAAAAAAAATGTATAATGCACAGATTAGTTTTCCTTTTTAATGATTCACCACGCTGGGATTGTTTGTTGACCTGCGGTCTTTTGTGTTTCAACATACAGAACAGGCAACGCATTGATGAAGAACGAAACAAATAATACCCCCTACCGCGGTTTTTCCTTCCTTTTTTATTTTGGATTAATAATCACACGTTACACTTTCTTTTCGTTATGCCGACTGTATTCCTCCTACTATCAAAGGGGGAACGATGCGTGAAATCCTTCGGGGTTTTTCATCATGCGGTTGTTGGTCTCATAGGTGATTATCGGAA
Source organism: Stichopus chloronotus (assembly GCA_021234535.1). Classification (NCBI taxonomy): domain Eukaryota; kingdom Metazoa; phylum Echinodermata; class Holothuroidea; order Aspidochirotida; family Stichopodidae; genus Stichopus; species Stichopus chloronotus. The sequence goes on from SFZH01000008.1 coordinate 10,776,095, forward strand.
CCAAGTTTTCCACTCATGAACTAATACAAGTTAAATTTTGAAAATTGATCCCAGTAAATATTATAACAATTGTTGTTTTTTTTTTCTTCATCTTTACCAACATGAATGATTTGTATACATAAAGTACCCTGAAGATTCATTCTGTAAATATAAATTTAGATTTAATGATTGTCTATAAGGTATGGTGTTATTCTGCAATTTAGTACAATGGCTTTACCTATAGTTTTTTAAAACACGGCAGATAAATAGTGAGGTTTTGTCTTGACTTTGTGATGAAAGGGTAAATTTAAATAACAAAAGGTCAGTTCGTACTTAAGGCACGCCGCGCATGCTGAGATTTGTTTTACGTCATACGCCATACTGTTGGCTCTATTGTGATTGGTAAAGCGAGAGCGAACTTACAAAGGGGAGCTTACATGGACGGAAAATCTTATTGACAAGGAGGGTGTATTGGATAAAAACATAAATCAAGGTTTAGAATTAACACTTCTAGATTGATTTAATTATTAAAAATTTCAAAATAACGGTAAAAAACTGTCCAAAGTCATAATGTTTCATCCCTTCTAAGTTAAGTTCACCAAATGTGGTTCAACTTGATACGGTTTTACACATGCCCGATAAGAGATGTGTGATAGATTTTGTTTTTTTATTATATTCCATTTGTGATATTTTGCTGTATATTCTTAAACTAAATTAGTCAAAACAGCCTTGATTATTCCCACGATACATCATTTGACAAATCTTTAGACAAGAGAGTGTCTCTTAGAACTAATTACGGCCGTTTTGAGTTTTACGTTTCGAAGATGATATGATGGGATCCTCACGAATGATTGACTATTCTGTCGACACCCGACTCGACCAAAATTGAAACTAACAAATTCGAGCACCTAAGTGAAAAAATATCGAAGGGATTTTCAACAGATGACACAGAGAAATAGCTCACTTGAAAACGGAAACTTAATTCGGTATGCAAAGAATACAGAATGCTTTTCTGTAGAGCTTGTTTCCATATGTGGAGAGCGCAAGCGTGAGCTTTCCCATTATACTCTTATTGACTAATATGGAGAAGCAAACCCTATAGAAGAGAAAGTAACCGATTATGACAAACGACAAAAACTTCATGTGGCAAATGGAATGGGGTGCAAATGGTCGTTTAAATTTCTTTCTTCCTACGCAAACATTATTTTATGGATGCTTTATTGTCTGTTAAAACTCAAAGTCCCTATGTTTGCTTTGGACAACACTCAGAACAGTCCATTAAAAAAAAAGAAAAAATCGTATGATTTGACTCTTAAAGACATTTCTTGAGCAGTCCGAAAAATTATGATTTAAAGGAGTCTAATTTAAGGTTTTACTGTTTTTACTGCATTTCCATCTTTCGTGTGTGTGTCATATCCATGTGAATTCCCCAGTCTTTAGCCACTTTCCCAAAGGCTGGGAGGGGTTGAGAACCTGTCCAGCTCAGCAGCCCATCAGCTGTGCCAAGTAACCTGAAGTGGACTAGACCTAAATCGGACAACAGGGACCCAAATAACCCCCTCAGCACCACTGTCAACAGCTTTACTGAACAAGTCAAATTTGAATCCCCAGAAATTTCCCAAGTGGTTCCACCGGGATTTGATCCGGGGACCCTTTGACGGACACTCTATAACCACCAAGCTATCCTTCTTCCCACTAATAGTTCCACAGTGATTTCCTACATTCGTATACCAACTACGATTGTAATAACGCGACCTACACATTCTTATACATCGATGCATGTTCCTTCGCTTTAATCTGCATGTGTATATCCAATAGCTAAATCGTATAATAAATCGTATAATAATTTGAAAAAAAAAGCACCTGCAGGAAATGTCCATGAGACATCTCAATAGCACAATCTAAGAGAAGGGGGGGGGGGGGGCGGGGACATTTTACTTCAAGGCAGCCTTACGAGGTATGACAGACGAGACGGAGTTTGAACAGACTTCTTATGCGCACAGCGTTTTATTATTAATTCCAACCCTAGTCGTCAATCTTCATAAATTACAAACTGACATTTAACGTACGCGCTGCCTTGTCGAGGTGACCAGAATACAGGTGACATTTAAATTCCAGCCGCACCGCACACAGCTATGTGCAGCGGTCGTTGAGAAATAGGGCTTGAATCGAGATGGTAATTGCCATTTTATTTGAACATCTATAGGAATGAGGAGCCTCATGAATCCTTTAGTGAAGTTTATGTAGTTAAATAGAGTGGAAGTTCTAGTGCGCGTTTGTGCGTGTGCGTGTGTGTGGCGAAGAGAAGTAAGAGGGGGTTGAGGCTGGTTGAGGATAAAATCAGGTGGAGGTGTGGTGGGCGCGACAAACCATGTGTAGATACGAGGAAGGACTAATAAGTTACTCCTTGCCGTCTATCATAAATCGAAAGTGTTATGGGAATGACAGAACAGAATAACAAAACGTGGCTCAAATGTCATGTAGGCCGAAATTACAAGACTGTTTCAGGAGAGGGGTGAACGTGAGTAGGGAAAGGTGGAATTGCTCTATTGACTCCCCCCCCCCCCTCCCTTCAAATCGGTGGATATTTTCTCTGCATGTATTCCGCTGACACTTATTGTTTTAACATGAGAGGTACGGATGACAACACGAGTCGAAATGGCATGGTACCATTGTTAATTATTTAAAAAAGGATCCTTAAACAAATATTCAGATATTAAGAGGTCGGAGATCTTGACATTAAGGTCAGACGTAGGTCACGTGAGAGAATGCCCGAATATCAAACCATTGTAAGGTGGATAATTCCTATCTTAGTACCGTATATCGCTTGTTGAGTATATTTAAATAAGAAGATGCTTACCGATTCTCATCAGTATTTCAAACAATCTAGGTTTTTATCTTTAGCTCAACTGTACCATGAACAAACGAGTCCCTTCCCCCTCCCCCCCCCCAAAAAAAATAACTGAATAAAACTGTACGAACATGATGGGAAATAGCTGACTCAATAAGTAAGTGTAACTGATCTATTTCACTGGATGTATACTGATCACAACACGATATTTCATTCCTAAAACAGTCACACTCACGATCAGGGTGGAAAAGATATCTTTTTTTTTTTTACAACTTGATAATATCATTTAAATCTTACGTATTCCATATACTGGTTAATATTTAAAAAGATCAATGTCCTTTTCAAATCCCAAATCATGTGAAGGTACTCGCAGATTAGAGATGCCAGAACTGGGCAGACCCTGGGAATGAAAGCAAAACTAAAAGTTATTGTCCAATGGCATTCCTCTTACTACGTCACGTAATTCTTCCTCTTGTTTTTCTTCTTTATTTTTGTAACAGTCACTGTAACATTCCTCGTCAGTGATTGAGTGTAAACTTGAACTTTGAAACGTACCGATGATATGTTTCTATCATTCTGCATGATAAAATCCACAAGAGCAAACGCCCCAGTGGCCGCATCGAATCCTGTATAGGAGCACAAAGGTTACCGCATCCCCAGAGTATTGTTTGGCTGTTGTAGGTAGGTCCCTATAGCTTCCTTTACGATTTGCGAAAGTGTTATCTTTTGGAAGGTACCATCCCGAAAAACACAATAGGGTGAACGAAATGATACCGTCAGTGGTTCTAACTTAAAGCTATACGAATGACTGGGTATGGCATTTTAATAACTTTACTGAAATGTTTTTACCAATTAGTTACACGCCATGATGACCGATTTTGTTTGATGTGATTTTTATCATATACTTTTGTGGCCCTGATTACAGCACTTGTAATTTATTGTGATAAGCAATATGATGGTCAGTTACATGTGCTGAAGTAATACATTTTGCTATAATATCAAATGATGATTTTAAGGTGACTAATGACATTACTACGTTTTCAGTTTGAGAAAAAAAAATATGACAGTTTTATAGCAATACTAATAGTACTCTGTTTTGAGAAGTCTGTTTATGCGTGTTTTGATATTTTGCTAACAATTTTCAGTATATCTGAGGAAAAATTTGCACATCCTACCTGTGCAATCACACGTTTTATTGACTTTTGAGAGCATTATAATTTCCCCTATGGCATTCAGCCATATGTTGATTTAAATTATTTATTCCGTTATATATAGTGTCAGTGCTCAAATCAACACGAAGGGGAACTAATGTAAGAAGTCTGAGTATCCCTGTCAATACGGAAAGACATCCAAAGTGATTGGAACAACATCATCAAAACATTTGCAGTCCAAAAGACAAAGAAAGAAAAATAAATGTGTTTGATGATGTTTGAAAATCGTCAAATGTATAATTCGGTTTGAGAAGGTTTGACTGATGTGTGTCTCAATGGTTTGGTGATACGTTCTGTAATTTTGAAGATAAAATGAGAGGATGCATTACAGTAACATATTTAGAACATCGTCAGTGTCAGCAAAATATCAAATAATATTTTGATAACGTATTGACGACTCAGCAACCACGTTTCAGTGAGATATTGCTCAAAATATCATCTATGCTAGGCAGGTGGGTGTGTTGAATCCGTGTGTGGAAGGAAACTGTGGAGAAAGTGCAGGCGTCCCACAAATGTGCAAGTTCTGTGGGTAACAACATGAAAATGATATTTTTAAAAAATATTCATGAAAATATTGTTATTGTTGTCGAAGCATTATCTTATTGCAATGCCATGACAACCTTAATTCAGGTGTAACTATGTTGATTTGAAAAAGGTGAAAATGTGCTGTGGTAAGTGGTAAGAAAGTTCAATTAAACATTACATGCCACGTTAACAAAAAAAAAAAAGGATTTTATCCAGAAACATCTTTATGTTTCCAATGACATCGTAACGATATTTTACAGCAATTAAAACGGTAAGATGTTGTTGTTATAACAACATCAAAACATTTGCCGTTTGTTTTGAACACATGTTTTGATGGTATTTTGAAATGTTAAAAACTTGATTTGAAAAGGTTGTGCTAATGTGTGTCATATAATGTTTCAGAATTTTGTTCTCTTTCGGAGAAAAATCGTAATAATATTATACTAACATCTTTACAATATCGTCAGCGTATAAGTAAACTATATAATAACATTTTGAAAACATTTTCACAATTTTCCAATTACATTCAATTTGATATTGGTGGGAATAAAATTTCTGTACAGGTAATCGCGCGGAATCAATATATGTGTAACTAGTCTATTGAGAATATGCGACGGTTACTCGCATGAGCTCAACAGTATAGTAACATTAAAATGATATCTAAAATACATTCCTGGAAATTTTCGGAGACAAATATTTGAATAACGTAGTACAAACGTTTTTACCAAAACGAAACATTATTGACAATGTCATAAAAATTTTAATAAAGGTATAACTTCGTTGATTTTAAAGAGGTGGAATGTGATTGCTATTAATGAAAAGAAAGTGGAATTAAGCCTTACATACAGCTCAGAAATAAAAATCCGAGATTTTGTATATGGTGAATGAAAAGATACTTCTCAAACATTACATAAAACCTCTACAGGAAAATGTTTTTAACAACAACATCGAAACATTTCCAAGCTGAGAAGAAATACTTTGATGACGTTTTGATAATGTTAATGTTCCCTTTTAAAAAGTTCCATCTAACGTTTGGCATGATGCCTTTAAGAACAATTTTAGGTAGTGAAAACATTTCTTAAAAACGTTGTTTGGTGAATCAAAACATTTTTGTAATATTGTAATAACTTTATGTTATGCACAGCAACTGTCGACGATATTTTCATCGCATTTACATTACACACATTGAGGTGAAAGAGCTGAATCAACATAGTAAGAAGTTGTTTTTATACGTCTCTTTTTACGCCTTGCTTTCTTTCTTTTTGAATTCAAGACAATTTTTTAAGATGTCAGAAAAACGTGTGAGTTCTGAAACGTTGCAAAAGAAAAACATCATTGTAAATAACATTTGTTAAACACTGTAGTATGTAACCGCATGATATTTTCAGAACATTTTTAAGAGAGAGAGACAAAGAGAAGGGAAGGGTGTAGGGATTCTCGGGGGGGGGGGGTTCGAGGGAGAGGTGGGAGGTGATAAGCAGTTTTCTGTCAAGGATCAAGCCAGACGAAGACCGACCAAACGTGCAATGAGATGTTTACGAGTTCTGACCCATGTCAGTCTGGTTCAACTCATAAGTATCTAACACAACTACAGCACTCTATTTTAAGAATCTCTGGAAACTAAAAACGTGTTTCAAATCTGTACTTTTTCTAGCTTAACTATCTGCAACACGACGGGCGGGGGGGGGGGGGGGGGTTGTTGATCTAATCTACTATTACTTATCTGGCAATACGACGTAGTTTGAGTCTATAATTCGTACTTTCTATCTGGCAACACGATAGCAGTTTTAATGTAGAACCTTTCAGGCCGGCAACACTGTGCACTCAGACTATAGCTATAGCTGTTGCAGTGCAGTGATGGAAAACTGATTAAAAAAACAAACAAAAAAACACTATTTTGTCTTTTTTTTTGCCCTATGTTTTCATGTGGTAAATCAACTCTTTGTATAATGACCCCCTTTCACAATATTCCGCATTGCCCTTTTTAATTTGTTTGGATTTTTTTGTTGTTTTTGATGTTTAGCACTTTATCAATTAGCCGCCAACATACTCCATCTATTAACCACAACATAAAGTAACCACAGAATATGAACCGACCTGGAATATATCAATACAAAATAATGTATAGGACATAATTATGCAAAATGTGGCAAAGTTCGCGAGAAATAATTTTCTAGTCTGCGAATTCTCCAACCACTCTGCTTTTTTTTTTATAGGTTCACTCATCGGGTCTGTTTTACAATGTTACCGTGACGGGCAAATACATAGACCATGCATACGTTAGTCCATTACGTGAGCAAAAGTACAAAGGATATTCTCGCCTTTCCGCTTGTCTCTCACTTTCATAGCAACGATCCATTCGAGAAGAATATACATGACTGTTGTTCGTCACAATGTTTCTGTTATGATTTAACATGCCCGGAAAAGACAGACAGACAGAGAGAGAGATTTCAAAGTAAAACACAGACAAACAGACATACATATACACACGAAAATGATCAAACCTTGAACTTTCATTTTCAGTTCACAGACATACTAAGGCCACTTCATTCTGTAAGGCGGTGGTTTTTTTTCTTCATTCAAGTTATGGTAATCGCAGAAATTTTTGTAATGGAACTTTGGAAAACAACTTTCGAGTATTCTTTTTTCTCCTTTGTTTTCGAGCCTTCCATGAAAAAAAACAAAACCGATGAATATGGCCTGCCGAAATCGATAACTAAACCAAACCAGAAAGGAAAAGAACCTTAAAGTAAACCAAGAGGGAAATTTTGATCGTAGGCTGTGTAAATATCAAGTCTTTTCTGCTAATAGCCTGGCTGCAGATCTGCGGCTTACACGAAGTTCATGGATTTACATACAAAGGTCATGTATATCAAACCAAATAAACCTTCCAAAACAGAGAATGTGTTTATTGGTTCTCGTTTAAGTCACAAACTTTGATCAGACTGAAACAGGGACAACATATACCTCAGGAAGAATTCTCACTGGCAGTTAGGCAGACCGATACGTATATCGATATGAAAATTTTATTATTTATTTTCAGTCTACATTTGCTTATGCAAGTCGATAAGTACAATGTTAAAATGCAAAGCTGTAAATATTCATGTATTGCTTCAATAAAGGGAAGCATTCTTATTTTGTGTTTTTTTTTCTAGCGTAGAGTTTTGGAATTAAAGTTAATGGTGCACATGCAATACACGTACCATTGGAATGGTAAACGTATGTTTAGGGTACTGTCCCCAAACGTAAATGGTATGCAAGTAATGTGAATGACATGGCCACGGTACTAATCACGTGGCCACGATTTATTGAAAATTGGTTCAACCGCAAAGCCCTCAAGCTGTGATGAGAGCAAAGATTTCTTCATAGCTACGTGGAAAAGGGGCCAAATATAACTATAGAAACCTGGATATTTCCATTACACTGTAGTTGCGAGCTAAACCAAAGAAAAACGTAAAAAAAAATACCTAAAAGGAATTCCATTCAATGTGGATCGTTACAGCATTGCGCAAAGTTTCTACGTGTCCTGATAGCTCCATTATACACACACGCACACACACATACAACTTTGTTTTCCATTCATTCCGTGGAACTGATTGTGCTTTCTTTTGTTTTTTCTTCCTCAACCCTAATCTCAACAATACACTCTTTATTGTTAATCTTGAGAGGACCTGAGAAGTCTATCGAATTTTCTACAGAGGACCTAAAATCTATTGTTTCGGTCCTCGATCCCACCCGAAGACAAGGGAACGCACGAACACGCACCCAGGAACACACACGACACCCAAGAGTATCGGACCAGAGAAGCAATTAACTGTAAACAAATAGACAGATCTCGCTTTCATCATACGATCCACGTCATTTGATTTATCTTTAATTAGTCCGTGAGGCTTAATTGCAGTGAACGACAAGCCTCATCGTGTTTGGTCAGCAATCATACAAGTCGTAAATATCCTGCTTGTCTGAAATAAACCCAATCGCATTTTTGATTAAAGTTTCGAGCACTGGATTTTGTTTGCTCGAGATGTCGAAAGTCATAAAAAAAATTGGGACGAGAAGAGATGTTTGCACGTCATCAGCTTATATTTGTTTTTGTTTTTTTTACTCTACAGCCTAATGTCCGGTTTCCATACATTACACTCAAATCCTGAATTTTCTTTAATGTGAGGTACAGAATAACAAAAGACTTAATTACGACCAGACCAAAATAAAACCAAGTATAACGGTAAATTAAAAAAACAATATACAATACAAAACAATGAAAGGCAAACGATGTAATACAATACATTGAATGAAAAAATGAGAATACAAACATTTTTCCTATTCCTAAGAATCTGGGGGACAGTATGTCCCTCAATAGACCGCAAACATTTCTTTTCGAGGTACTTTACAAAATGTGTCGATCCCTTGCATACCCCTTGCGATGAAGTTTGTAAGTCTTTCACATAACCGCAGTCTTGGTAAGATGATGAAGGTGAGGAGGTATGGGTGTGTTTGAAAATATTCAAATGTTTGTTTTGGACGATGCACTACACATTAACAGTTTAAGGAAGTTGGTTGAGATTGAGAAAGGTTCTGGGAGTTTTTTTTTTTTATAAAACCAAATAAAAGAGCACATAACCGCAAAAGTGTTCTTTAAATCCATTGTCGTATTGAACGTTTTGTGAAGAATAACTTCTTCCTTATCAGGTGGAGAAATATTTATAAAATTTGAAAAATTTTTAGTCCATTGATAGAAAGGTGCAATATATACAAACAAATACATCATAATATATCAAAATACAGAAAGCATATAGCAAGATCTATGATAATTGTGAGCTTAGAGGTTTTGCGCACCTTTACGAACAGAGCTTCTTTTACTTTCATTTCAAAATCGGAGTTGCCAGTTGCTAATATGGAAAAATTTCTGCTGTCAGAGAACCTGCATTCTTCACAGTTGAGTGTGTGGTCATGGATGGCTGATTTGCCAGATAAATGCTCTCTAATCCTTGTAGACAAATGACGTTTGGTCTTACCAATGTAAGATTCATTCTTATTGTTTTGGGGGTGGGATCTTGAATCCCACTCCAATCAGGTTGAAGGCAAATGTCATTTATCTTTTTAAAAGTTCTTGTTTCTTCCGAAACTATCTGGTTGTTTTTGTTCTACGTTAGTTCATACATTCACGTTTAAGATTATCAGCGACGGCACGATATGTGGACATGTTTACAAACAAACAAACAAACAAACAAGCAAACAAACAAACAAACTGGCAAACGAAGGGTACTGATGATCTCTGTTTATTGATTATCCATGGTTAGGTTTGGTTAAAAAATATGGCGATAGTTCCTTTGTCTCGAAATTGCTGAACAACTGCAAGTTTGCCTGCAAAATACATTTCTGGAAAAATTAACAACATGATAATATCTTTTATTCCAATATTGAGCTCAATCTTGGGGTTTTACTGGTCTCCAGGTGAGTATAGTCAGGTCAGATTACCAGGGGGCTGCCAAAATAGAGACAGTTTTTGGCGGGGAGGGTAAACCTACCGGTACATGTGACATAATATAGAGAAATTTTTTTTTCACCAAAAAATGTTCTGTACGTGGTGAACTGTACCAGTTTCCGCCTGCCCTCCCCCCCCCCCCCCCACTTATGGGCTTGTCGGTAGGATCAAGTCAGGGGTGTAAATAATTTCAGATATTACATTTCATGTCAAATGACATGCAGCCTATACAACGCAATGGACGTAACATTGTGTAAAGGAAAAGTCTCTCTGTACGAAAGCGTCTTTTGTAATGAGTTATGTTACGTTCACTACATGCACGTGGCGCCCAAAACTGGGTTTGTGTACTGCTCATATTGGCGTAAGAGGTCAGAGAGACATACAGTACTAGGTACTGGAGGCTATCTGTAAATCACTGTTTGGACTTGAATGAAAAAAAAAGAAAACTGCTGACACCATAAAATATATCCGGTACTCCGGTATCGATGCCGGTGTTTGAACCTAGCGTTTGCAGACTAAAATTGCTCATGAGAGATAAAGAAGTTGTGCTTCATTGTTCACACACAATGGTTTTTAAAGCGATAGGATGACAAAGTAAAAGCGATGGGGATTAATTCAAGCCTGTGTAATACTAAACCCTCCCATTAAATACCACCTCACTCGATTTTTGCTCTACAGGACTCGGTTTAAAATGTAAATGATGTTTAAGCATGTTAACAATTTTTAGTGACAGGAATCTCTGTATTGTATCGGTATTTCTTGGACATTGTGTATTCCTTTTGAAACTATGCAAATTGGTTGACAATATAGCACTACTGGTCTATGATGCCACAATAGTCACGTTCTTTGTTTGCATGTAAGTTCGTTATTTATAGTCACTGGAGTGTGCTCTAATCTACCCCCAAAACAAACGAACAATAGCCGGACATGAAACTGATGGAGTTTAGAAAACGGGATTCCCCTGTTCGGTGTAAAGGTCAAAATAATACATACAAACTTTGCGGTAAGAATAAATGAAAGTCTTTTAGTCACACATTCAACGATTCGCCATTAAAATAGATTTATATCGCACCTCCCTGACTGTAGATGCCCTCATATCATGGAGTTCCCTGTGTTCCATTTTAGTTTTAACACGTAATTGTCTTTTTAGTACAGTTACAACCTTAAGAGGTCACCAATCACTGCGCGTTATGCTATACTAAGACACCGCCGTCATAATATTGAATCCGGGATCTTGAAAAGGTTGCGGAAGTCCTCATCCTGGTCTAACGGAAGATTATTCACTTTCATTAAGACAGTGGTGTCCTGTTTACCAGAAAGACTACGTCTCAGTCTATGTAAAACTACTAGAATTTTTATCCAAGTCTTTAAAAAAGAATGAAGAGTACGGCTCTCTCCGTAAAATCCCTAACCTATAGCTGGTAATCGAAAACAGAAAGTGTGTGGAAATTCATGTGACTAACTGGTATGACTAACTGATATGACTAACTGGAATGTGTATTTCATGAATATTCAACATGATTTCAACATAAATATGCATTTTTGCAAGCTTTTGTTTGTATCAAATCCTTAGTACGTGTTGTCTTGTAAGGTTTCAAATTATATAGAGACGTGTGTATATACCTGTTGACGTATCAGACGGTTAGGTTACTGTCAGAGGCATGAGGCATGCTCGATTTATGTTTCTCGAGAGTTATTATCATGCATGATCCTTGCGCATTGGGGGTTTGTTTGAGGCCTAAGCATATGCACTGCATGGTGTCTCCCAACCGTTTGAAACAACTGATGGTTAGATATTAATTATTTTGTTTTACGAAAGATGATAGATTTTTAAATTAGCAAATGTGAGAATCTCTCTCCGGCCAATATTTGATGTGGAAACTCGATTTATGAACACAGACTTCAAACCTTTAAAAATGAAGTTATTAGGCTACCTGCGTTGAAACAACAATTTGATTCTACAAGCAATGGTTTCTAAAATTTCGAGATATTTATCAATATGATATTCCTATTGTATTGAATGAAACAGTCATAATTGTCAGTTGTAAACAGTCAAAAATAAGTAACTTCCTAGGGGGACTTTTTAGTCGTTTTTACTCGCACTTTTAACTTCGTATAGTTTCAATTTTCGGAACTTTTATGATTTTGAACTTTTGTTTGTTTACTTTTATCTAATCTTATTAGTGATTTAATTTGGCTTAATTTTCACCATCTTTTTTTACTATGTCTTCTCTTAGCGAACCGGTTTGAAATGTTATCTGTAAGTCGGTTTTTGAAATAAATTTATTATTTTAGATACTAGTTACTACAATATAATTCAAAATAAACGTATTATTAGACACTTTTTTTTAAAGCACAGTCGCTTACACTAGTCGATGGTCGGCATTGATTTGTACGTATGTATTTATAGAGACAACTTACCCGAGAGGAGAGAGGCAGCAGCGGCAATCAAGAAGGACAAAATGACTCCTGGTCCGGCCATTTCCCTAGCAACCATTCCAGACACTACGTACATGCCGGTCCCCATGCAGCTCCCCACCCCTAGGGAAATCAAATCGATCGTGGTCAGACATTTTGGAAGTCTACCGGGAATACCACCTTCGGGGTAATCGCTCTGGGAATCCGGTTCTATCTCCCGAACTCGGACCAGACGACTGGCGATGTTTCGAATAACCGAACCGGCGCCCATCACTCTGGCTCGGCAAGAAGCAACTCTGAAGTAAAGAAAAATAAATAAAAACGAAAAAAAAAAAAAACAACGTTAGAATCTTGGAAACATGAAACGAATTCGATGTTAAAGTGATCCGAGGCATTGAAATGAGGACAGAGCTCATAAGTTTCCCTGAATTTCGACAGCCCATTTATTTTCGAAAGAAGAAAGTATTTTCAAGTCAGGTGGAGCCGTCGTGTTTGTTGTGGTGTTTTTGGTATTACGAATAGCTACATTGTTTTTTTTTCAATGATCATATTCACAGTTCAATATTCATAGTTCAACAGTAACAATGCTTTAAATCTCAACTTTTGTGACCCACCTCCGGGAAGGACCTAAATTTTAAGTGTTGGTATTGACTAATCTGGACGATTCCTTGAGCAGAACTTGAACATTTTAGAGAAAACTTAAAAAGTAAGCCCTATTTTTGACTAAATAAATGACACATTTAGACCAATCAAATTCACTATCTGGTGGCGTTTCGATAGCTTAAACGTCCTTCAGTCAATCAGAGATTCAGAACTGTAATATTGAATGTATATTAATGTATTTAATGTATCTGGTTTTGTCAGCAACGAAAGTACAGATTTTGAAGAAAGAGGAAGTGTTTTGAAAAAAAAAAAAAAAATCATTGGGATTTCTTATGATATTAGACCATTCCAACTTGAAATAGCTTCACTCGGTTCGTGTAATCGGCCAGATTCTTCAGTACTAATAATTAAGTAACTGCCTTATGATAAATTTAGTTTTTCACTGGGGGCGGGCGGGGGGGGGGGGTAAAAACAACAAAAAGAACTCCATGCCACGTAGTCTATTTTGCCTTTGCAAAACTATACAGTAACTTTACACTCACCCACTGCGAAACGTGGTAAAATTATCTTTTGCTACCACATTTTCATATCACCAACGAAAATTTCAACCATTTCCAGATTCCAATTTTTCGTATTTTGTGACTTTCTACGGTCATTTGCTCTATTATTCCCTAAGGACAGTTGCTCATTCTTGAAAATGCAAGGAGCATTGGCCGTGCTTCCCACTTTATGACCGAATTGGTATAGACGTGACCTACGCTATACATCCATGTACTGCATAACGACAGCAACTGTGAGTCAACTTGCTGCTGTCTAGGAATTAATTTGAGCATGCTAGCGTGTACGACATTGCCAGATGCGATCATTAAATTTTCATGGTCTTCATCAAACCCTGCATGGAGTGTATTATCAGATATCGAGCTTGCTTACAGTTAAGGAATTCACGCCTTTCTAACCTTTACTGTTAATGAGAAAAAGATTTTGACACGATTGGTTGTATATGCCTTCACAGGATCTTCTAATCCTGTTCAAATTAAAGATGGCTTGACTGAATGTCATTACTTCAAACGGAGACTGCCGGGGATGACTTGCATTGTATACATTAACGAAGATAAAGCTGACTGACAACGTGCTAACTTCACACTTGTCTTTTGTGAGCTGAGCCAATCTTTCTTTTCGTTTATTTTTTTTTCATCGCTTTGTATACGTACATAGATACAGTAAGAAAGAAAAGAACTTAAACACACAAAGATGACTGTACATGTGTAACACGACAGGAAGTATACACAAAAACTCCAAGAAGCTTGACAACCTGCACTACCTGTAAATAAGAAAGGCAGCCTCCCCAACCCCCCCCCCCCATCCCCGTTCGTCCACCCACCCGACACCTTTTGAGAAGTAGATGCACAAGACGGTTAAATCAAAACAAGCGTGGTGTATAGAGACCTACGGAATGACAATCCTAGTAACACTAGGACTTATTAGTAGGCTTCATTACAATAACGTGAAACGCCTTTCCGGAACCACTGAACGCTTTGTAGTTGGTTATCGAAGACGGAAGGGAATTCCAGAGCCTAATGGAACGATTACGGTGAGAGTTGTGCTGTAAGGAACTCTGAATCGAGTCTAGATGTACGGGGCGTCTGGTTTGGCGAGTGCTGTGATCATGAACTGAAGAGGTGGAAGGAGAATAGTTTGAAAATGGATTTGGTGACAGGTGGTGTAACGGTCGATGTGAAAATGTGGCAATGTTTACAGGGGGGTAGCTAGGATTTTTTATGAGCGGCAAAATTGACTCATCGTCACTATTTTTTGGACCGCCGCCCTGGGGTAGGGGCGTAAGGGGTGGGGTGTTGTCCCACAAAGACTTAAGCTAGGATTTCAAACCAGTCGCTCCACAACCCCCTGCCCTTTGCCTAAAAAGGATTACGTTTGTTCTTCTTTAGCTGACCAATCATGGTGCAAATTAAATTTCTTCGACACCTGGACTCATGGACCTAAAATAAAGGTTACAAAGTATTGAAGGGGGCTTAGTGTCGTCAGGACAATCTAAGCGGAGCGCCACCATCAGTTGGCATAAAGTCTAAAAGAAACTTTTGGGCTTTCAAACCCTCCTGATGGCCGGAAACGGCACTTCCCGGGTGGTCCAAACTGTATGTGCACAGCCTTGAAATAGGGAGCTCATGCCTGCAATTTTTCAATTCATCTGATATGTATTATAATTTTTCATACATTCATTTTTTTTATCACATTTGGCCTGGTTGAGATGATACAAGAATTATAATGAATTAGTCATCCTCTTTCCTTTATTCTTGGAACAGTAGGCAAATAGCAGGAGGAGAGGAATGGGGGGTGGTGCTGAACATACCATTATAGATCCCACTTTCATTGGTAGATTATGACCCATTTCTGAGCTTGAAAATAAATACGAAAATTGGGGTAGGTGGTTGACTATTATCTACTGAAACGAAGTGACGCAGAGCCCGATTAGTAATATTTTTCAGTAAAACGCCCGGGCAATATATGAGCTTCCTGCATGCACCCGTGGTGAAACATTCCCAACTTAAAAAAAAAAAATATATGAAAATGACGTACTTTTAAGTAGTACAATTGACATAGAGAAGTAGAATTGACGTACTTTCAGTAGTACTATTATAGTAATATAGGTTCGTATTGCCAATAGCCTTAGCCTTATTTGGCATTGAAAACCACTACATTTCTTGGATTTATTTACTTCATTTTTTTTTCATCCAGCGTTAGGGTTGGAAAAAATAGAGGAACATTTTTTTCTACATTACATGACATCAGTAAATTTCCAAGGTTTTGATTGACAGTTCGGTGAGGTGTATCACCTATAATATTTCAATGTGAGATAAAGTGTTCTGCTCCGGATCCCGTTCACTAGCCGCATACTCATATACTGCGTATATAAGCAACAGGTACATGTATGCAGGCCAATTGAAACCAGTTGAAAATCAACGATTTCGCACCTTCATGAACACCTTGTCTCAATTGTGCTTTTAATCCGTTTCGTTTTAGTTTTCAGTGTCATAAAAGGATCACACTTGTGACGCAAGACAATTCCCCAGTCCCCCACTCAGTTTAGGCCTGCCAGTTCTCCCCAACTCCGTCAAATTGTCCTCCCTCCCTCCCCTCTTTTTTATTTGCTCTGCGTTATTTTTCAAAATCATCCATCAACCATCCATTTTTGTTGGGAGGGGGGCCCCATCCCCCTGGTGGCTATGCCACGGGGGGGGGGGGATGGTGAACGTACCTTTAGACCCTTTTTTATTGGATGATAATGAACCATTTTAAGCTTGAAAATAAAAATGAAAATTGGGGCAGGCGGTTGAACATTTTCTAAAGCAACAAAGGGACGCAGAACACGACTGGGAATTTTGATGGGAAATGCCAGGGCAGAACATCAGCTTGTTGCATGCACCGGTGGCGAAACATTTCAAACCTTTTCAAAAAATGAAAATGATGTACGAATTGAAGAATTGACGAACTTTTTAAATAGTAATATGTCAGAATGTTGTTTGGTGTTGGCAATAGCGTTAGTTGGCATTGACAACCAATACTTCATGGGGATTCATTTATCTTTTAATTCAACGTTAGGGTTTGAAAACATAGCGAAACATTGCTTCTAGAATCCATAACGTCATTAATATCGAAGGTTTTGATTGACGGTTTGTGGAGACTTATTGCCAATGAGTCTTGCCTGAAATAAATATGCTTTCTAATAAATATACCTTTCTGCTGTTGATTCCATCCCCTAGCCACAAAACGCGTACAATGCGTATGAGCAACAGGCGCATATGGATGGCCAATCAAAACATCGAACTAACGATTTCACACCTTCATGAGCACCTTGTTTCATTTGTGTTTTAAACCTGTTTCGACTTAGTTTTCAACGTCATGAAAAGACCACGGCTGTGAAGTCCCCACTTATCATCCCTCCCTCCTCTCTCCGCTTTTTTATTTATTTATTTATTTTTTATTTTTGCTCTCCTTTATTTTCCAGCATCATCCATCGCGTCCCTTAAATTTCTGTGGGGTGAGGGCCCAAAGTTTCCCCCCCCCCCCCCCCGCTAGCTACGCCACGGAATGTTTATATTACACATGTCAGTCAGATGCAGAAGGTTCAGTGACTTGAACAAGGAGCTGGGATGGTCACGTGGTTTGGAGCCTGCCATGTGTCGGACAACTCTCTTTTGTCAGATTCATAACTTATCGAAAAGGGATCGACTAGTACTAGACCAAGCAATTGAACAATAGTTAAGATGAGCGAAGAGCATTTCTGGGTGCAACGTGCATGTTAAAGCCTTCCTAATATACCGACCACTTTAGCAAGCTGGGATGGAAACATTACATACCTGATTATCCCATGATAGCTTGGAATCAATGTGAAGACGCAGAAATTTTACATTTTCAACACCTTGCAAACATTTGCCTTCAATAGAAATTTTCAGCTTATGACCTCTGTTCAGAATGCATGTCATCATTAAAAACAACGAAGCTCGATCAGAGTAACGCTTAAATTCATGACACACTACTTCCTCCAAACGTCGTGGGTTAGAGTCGCTAAAAAAAGATATGAGTATCATCAGCAAACAATAAAAGTATAGCAATTTTTGATAGCCTACATTAGAATGATCATTTACATAAATTATGAAGAGGAGAGGTCCAAGAATAGAACCCTGTGGAGCCCCACATTTTACCCTCCTTAATTCCAAATTAACGCCATTGAGAGAAGCAAATTATTTTCTATGAAAAAGGTAACTTTTTATCTAGTTGCATAATCTTGCACGGAATGATAAGAACAAAAGATATTAAAGAACCGTACATGTACCATTAATTGACTGATTGTATACATTAAAAAGAAGTTACAGTTGAATGCCATTATTAACTCCACACTTCATTGTTGAAAATTGGGACTTTAAGAATAGGTCTCCATATAATTTGGCCTGCATGAATGAGCAAAGTTTGGTGTATGTATTATGTACCAAATGCAATCGTAGAGACTGAGAAAAAACATCGCAATTTCACAATTGACCGTTGAAGGCAAGGGGTATATATATATATATATATAATAAATATATAATATATATATATATATGAACATGATAACCATAATGCTGAATGGGTAACCTATGCTGTATACATACAATTATTGTAGACACTAAAGGATACCACTGAATAGCTGACTTCACACTGGACTGTCGAAGACTTCAAAGATATATAATTTTATCCTGAATGGTACACGAAAATCCGTTATTGTCATGAAAAAAAGAAAATAATCTGTAATTACAGATTATTAATTTGTAATAAGCAGATTGCGAAATCTATACAGATTATTCATCTGTAAATATGGAATCGTAATTTCTTATTACATATCATTCATTTGTAATGGACAGATGATTATTCCCATGTGTATTTTTCCATGGTGCTTAAATGGGATTAAGGAGAATGGACCAGCACTTTCCCATATCTACCGCATACCATCACAATAACTCATTGTCTATTGACGAAGAGTCAGTCGAATAAAATGCTAACTTCACATTTGACGATTGAATACTAAGAACACATTTACGAATATTTCTATCACACTAACTTTACACTAACAGTCTCATTAACTTCAATACGCATCTACTGAAGATGGCCATGAAGGAGTTAACAGTCGCAGGGTGTAATGTATGTTACTGACATCCACTATACGAAAATCAATACGAATGTAACGTCAAGATCTACTCCGCTATGTCATGCTGTTGTATTGTATCCGAGCAAGAACTTGACGGTTGCTCTTCTACCTGACACAGGTTAACATTAGAAGTGGAGTTCCTGGGTTTAGGATTGTATATAAACAAAATACGATGCACACAGTGTATGAGGAAATGAGGTGGAAGTGTTTCACACACCACACAGACACATACAAACGGGTATACGGAAAGCTCTAGCAAAGGAACCAAAAAAGAAAAAAAAAAAAAAAAAAAAATGAGCAATCGTAATTTTGACAGATTATCCGTTATTTAGAAGGAGTCCCCATAACATGCTTAATTAAGTGACCCTTAAAAGAAAAAAAAAATCAAATATCAAGAAATGACTCATAAGCTGCAATGCCAATTAGACGTAAAACGTAAGTAGATAATTTTCCACCTTCACGTAAGCAACCAGTCCACGGGCTAGCATCTGATTTCGAAGTAAACGCAGCGTATAAAGACAAAGACCAGATGTAATTATACATGGATTTTAAAATATTAACCAGATTAGTTCTTAATTACTATGCATTGGCCCTATTTATGGCAATCGTAAATCTTTCAGAGTTCTGGGATGCCCAGAAGTAAATTCATAGTTTTACGCGTTGCCGCTTCTCCCCTGCGGTTATTATTTGCTTCTTTTTTTTTTTTGTCAGTTTTGTTGTTTTTCGTAGATGTAGATCGATAAAGAGAATATATCAACCTCAGTCAGTCTCTTCCTTCTTTCTTCATACACCGTGACATGTTGAGAAAAATGCATTATGGGTAATTGCTATCTTTGTGTGAGTTCTGTCCCAACGCACTTGCCACTTACCATCATTACGAAAAAGAAGAAAAAAAAAAAATGCGCCACTCGAAAGTAAAGTGCGTGGGTGTTTTGATATCAGCTCGATACAAGAAACTAGTTCAAGTGCCAATCTTTACGAGACTTGTCAAAGACGTTCAGCAGTAAATTAATTCGCAGATATGAACGATAGTGTCTTTCCAGTCAAGGTTTTTCAATGTTTCCAATCGAAGGTATACCAAAGCGCCAGACAACTAACACTTAACACGGTATAACGACGATGCAAAGCAGGAATTTACACAGACGATAAAAAATAGCTTGTAGGGGAACACTAATGGCACTATATACATACACAGCATAAAAAAGGAAGTTTTTCAGTTGGCCGAATAACAGGGATGACGTCACCACATGGGATGAAGAAGAAGCAATGATGGAATGTATTGTACGTTGTTTTCTTAAGTAACAACTCCGTTCTTTCACTTTCCAACGGAAGGCAAAGAATGTGACGTTTGCGTTCTGTAGACTCATTATTTTTTAAAGTTTCATACAAATATCATGTTCAAATATGTTTCACACAAATGTCATGTATCATACAGTTTTTTTTTTAATTTTACTTTTGTTTACTTTTTTCTCTTGAAGAATATTCTATTTTGCTTTTACTTCCGCAAAAAAAAAAGTCTATGAACGTTAAAACTATGAAAGACGGAATGAAATATGAGGAAGGGTTGTCCGCAAAACGTGTCAGTAAAAAGAAGCAAAGTTGATGAAAATAATTGTGGGAAAACTAGGACTTGCTCTGTCAGTTTTAATAAATTCTCTGTAACTACATCTTTTTTTGTTTTCGAGAATGATGACATAATAGAGACGAAGAAGAAAGAAAGAAGACTTCCGTTCTGCTAGAGGATTATCATATGTTTGTAATAATAACTGAAAAAAAAAAAAAAACTAGAAAATCTTCAAACTGGTGAAGAGAACTCCACCCGAATTCGAACTTAGAACCTTCCAAGATTGTCGACGCCTTGCCAACCCTACATTTCCATGTGTCGGTAATTTCTATCCCATACAGTGCAGTGAAGTCTATGTTTTAATCAATTCTGCTAGCTAATGTCTGCAGTAAATAAAACGCTTGACTATCTGTATACTTGACTGCATTGTACACCTTACGAATACCTCCCGTAGGCGGTTGCTTATTGCCATGACAACCGGTTTTCGTGAATTGGGTCCACATGTACGTACGCCGTCTTATACCGCTCTACATTTAATTGCGTTCATTGGGCTTGCAACAAGACCTGTATAGCTTTATCACTACTTCATTATTCACGCAAAACAAATTCCTTTATCTATCGCTGTGACACCTATAGAGACGAGTTGTCGAACTGAGGAGGAGAGAGAGTTTAGAGATGGCGTGTTTGTGTGTATGTCTGTGCGTTTGTCTGTGTGTGTAAGGTTGAAAAAAAAATCTGTAGTAATGAGAACATAACTGGACATAACTATATAAAAATTGAAGCATATTAAGACTACAAATCAGAATAAAAAGAAACATACCTACAAAACTAAAAAGAGCAAAAAAGAAGGGAAAAAAAAGTAAAAAGAAAGAACAACAGGGATCATCTAAGATCATTGTACTACAATCTTGTCGGAATTTGCAAATTTTCAGATCGAACCAACTATATCACAACAAAGATTAAAAATCAATTCCCCCCCCCCCCCCACATATTTTCGACACTCAGTAAATTTGCTTAACGACATGTTCCATTCATCTTTGACTGCCAGCTTGCATAATCGAAATTTGAACGATGATTTTACAAGTGGTGGCATCCAATATGTTTCAAATTATGTGATTGTTCGTTAAACCTCTTAGCCAGCTATAATCAACCTCTTTGGTGGAGAAGCAATCAGTCAGTGATAACTGTATATAATTTGCTCTTTTCAACATCTATTATGTTTGAATGTCTATTAAATGGAAATGATTCATCTAACCAGACAAGAAAGTCTTTGTCTAAAGGATGACGAACATATGTCAAAATAGAGAACGTTTCTTAATTAGCTCGATGTGGCATGTGATTTGTGTGCTCAACTTATCGGAGGTACCGTGGGTAAGATTGCCAAATTATCACACAGCACATGTTAACATTCATCATATATGTAACTAAACCCATCTCTCTTTGCAGATTTAGAAAATACAAAGGTATCAAAAATATTTCAAGAATATTATTTTTGATCGTAGACATGCATGTGGACATTACTGCAGTAAATGCCACATCCATACGCGTTTAGAGACACTTGCGAGGGTAAGATGGATCCAAACTGAAAAACCGGCAGCAACTCAACTAAATATTACAGGAAGGAAATTGAACAACAAAAAAAAAAACATAATCATGAGAAATTACCACTTGTTGAAAACGCAATCTAAATTTCACCCTACAGTACGGATCTCATAGCATGCTGTGGAAACTTATATTTGTATTCTACCACTCACGACCGATAAATTGTTGTACATGCAGACATACATATAATGTAGTGTGTTCACATGCAGTCCTTTTTTTAACTTCCTCTATGTATTTCTGATCAGCAAAACGAAAATTCAAGAGAAGACAATTAAACCTCGTTACAAAGTTGACAAAACCACACGAGTCTTACCACAAAAACGGAGGCAGACAGAACAGAATAAAAAATTCTCGAAGATAAGAATCCTGATAACACGGTGATCCGTATATATCCGTTTCTGTTTTTTCCCTTCCAAACTCAACATGAGCTCACCACGAAGCCGAAATTATCTTCACCAAAAGTAAAATAACTTCATTGAGAAATGCAAAATTCGTCTCAGCGAAGGCTGCTTGCTTTCTTTCTTTTTTCTGTCTTTGTAGCCCCCTGTTTTCTTGTTCTCTTTTTTTTTTTTATTACAGCTGCTATTTCGTCGACGCCCGTCCAATTACTTGCAGGTCGAATACGGCAGGCTGATGTATATGCATTCCTAAGTTTATGATAATTTTCGCGGGCGTTCTGTGCTGATTGTATTGCTAGCGTGTACGTTGGTATACATATATGTATATACGTTTTGCCTCATTGTACACGGCGTATTTCCCGTAGATTAAATCGCTCGATAAAATGGCAGGCAAGGAGAACTGTATAGGCTATGTGCAGTCTTCGTGAGCCCCCCTTACCAGAAGACCAATCATTCCAATGTTCAGTGTAACATAATGTAGTGAATTTATTGGTTTATCTTCTACCTGACCCCCCCAAATAAAAAAAACCTCTTTCTTGTCGTCAGAGTAAGAGTTTCTCTTAATCGGCTTCTTTTTCGTTTTTTTTTTTTTTTTTTTTATCAAGGTTCTTCGTTTTCTTGACACATAATTTTGCCAGCCAGTGTGACTTGTTCTTCGAACTGATAAAGAGATGAGCATCATTAAAAGAGTGGTGGAGAGCGGGAAAGGAAGAAGCAGGAAGAGGCAAAAAAAAAAAAAAAAAAAACCTGAGAGGAAGAGAGGCAGGGGAGATGGAGAGTGGCAATGTGAGAGCAAAGCATCGAAGACCGTTGAGACATTATTGATAAATTCGATAAAACCCCAAAAGGTTGTTGCGCGTGATAAAATGAAGGTCACCATCCATCCAACGTCTTGCAATGTATGATCGTTTTACATTAGGTTAATTATCAGCAATGTAACGACGTCCCTCGACGTCGACGGCAAGGTGATAGCATAAAGGCCGACTACGGAGTGAGGGGGTAGCGATTTCTTTCCCTGCGAAGCTGTCTCCGATCAAGACAGACCATCATATCGAAATTGCAGGTATTTACCTGCATCGATAATCAGCTTTATGATAGGGGTTTAAAAGAAATTTAGGGACTTTCTTTGTGAAGTTACCCTTAGTTTCAGTTTTGTCTCTGAAGTTCAAATGGTCTGATTTGTCGTCCCCAGTTTCGGCACAAATTATTCAGTTAACCTGAAGCATCAAGAGCAGTGACTTTTTCAGTTCTCATAGCTTCGAATATTTCAAAGCTCGTTAGGTAACTTGAAAGTGGATCTATATAATGTCAGTTTACAAGATCTGAGATAAATATTTTAATTTTGATTTCTATGAATTTACATATTTTAAAGGAAACGTATACCGGCATTTGACTTTGAGTACCTTTAAAGACTGAATTCTATTACAATTATTTTTTGGTACATATTATATCTCGCACAACTTTCTGAAAAGAGTGTTACGTGTAGTGTCGTGACGTCATCTGTCGTACACCATTCCGCAGTTACAGTTACGACAGAGGAGACGTACTGTGCACCACACAGGAGACGACATATCGGTACAAGCGTGAGCACATCACCAAATTTCACTTCCATCATAACAATTATCACCATTAACATCATCGCCGTCGTCGTCGTCATCATCATCAGTCGTCATCATTCATCACGATCATCATCATCATCACCATCATCATCATCATCACCATCATCATCATCATCATCATCATCATCATCATCATCATCATCATCATCATCATCATCATCATCATCATCATCATCATCATCATCATCATCATCATCATCATCATCATCATCATCATCATCAAAAAACGTATATATCATTACACAAATGTAGTTGTAATAAGCAGTGCAGGATTTCCAAACCTTATTCATGTTTTGTTAACCAATTTAATGAGGTTGCATTGACTAAATCATGTGAAACGTTTCTTTGTAATTACACGAATATTTGGTTTTTTTTTTAATAGTGATACTGCACAGGCTGTCCATTTTTGCGCTTCACAAAACAAGAAGTCTTCGGAAGTGCCGTAATGGCGTCACTACGAAAAATGTAAATTTGCTAATCTATCATTCACAGAAGCTAGAAATACCAGTCACTATAGGTCACTGTAAGACCACAGCGTTTGTGTCTCCTTTAATCATGTCATACTACAATTCAAAAAAGCATGTAAAATTTACATTATCTGTATCTATAATTTGTCGAAATAAAAACAAAAACAAAACAAAACCAGGAATCTGGCTAACTATCCTTGCGTGTCACTTTTACTACTTTCAATACGGTCTTTAAAAAGAAGATGACAGTCAGTAAAAAGAGACTAAAGATGCAAAAACCTTGTGAAAAGTCCCTGTGACAAAAAAAAGAAGAAAAAAAAAAGAGATGCCAAATTTGATCCAACATTGTTAAATTGGTAGCCGGATGGCATCAGTCCAGATAACGCGTATGATCCGCATATGGGGTAGTTATGGGGTCCACGTGGACAATTGTCCCATAATGACACCAGGCTGTCCCATATGGCTATTTGGGGTATCATGCTGGCCCCATATGGATTCATCTGCATATGGGACCCATGTGTTACGTGGGCTGAATGTTACCTGGGACGTTAAATGGTGGTCCCGGCCTTAGCATCTCATTGCGATTGTGTGATTTGTGTACCCTTGTCTCGTTATCCTCTGGACACCAATCGAAAGGAGTAGGCAAAGCTCGCCGGTATTCCTTTACGATCAGCGTGGTATAGGGTCCTTGATGAGTCCATATGGGTTTTCTGATCCTCAAATTACTTTCAAATTTGAATTTGGGCTCGAAAATGTAGTCCCAACACAGACTCAAATGTTTATTTAGTGAGACAGCGCAGTAAAGTATCATGCTCGAAAATTTCATTAATTAATTTACAAGCCTTTGCTTGTAAGTTTTGCCAGTCTTCAATATATGAAGTCTATTTGGATGAAATTTGAGTTGCAAAATCTAGTTGGACCAGCTTCTTGCTGGTACCATTCACAAACCTCGTGGAGCACTGACTCACACGCATGTATTGTTATCTTGTGTGGTTCCACTCTCCTCTTGAAATAACTTTCCTGTGTTTTGCTGTAAAGTTTTTTTAAGTTTTCAATGTCTTTCCTTTTTGTTTGTTATGTTTTATTTTATGTTATTAATTTATCTTTTTTTCAGCAAATATATTTCCCAAATTACCTCCCAGGGTTCCTGTATAACGCCCGCTTAATATATTACATAGTGTAGATTCCGAAATAGCACTATACACCCTTCACGACATTCACGACATCAAAGCACACGTAGTTGCTATGGAAGCTGTTATTGATTTCAGGGGCGACAAGTCACCAGCATAACTTTTTGTCATTTTCAACGGTTTTGTTCCACAAGAGACATGCCTTCAAAGACAAAGAAGAAAAGAAGCAAGCGTTCTTCACAAGAACAGAATGTCGGAAAGAATGATCCAATTCCACCGATTCCATTAGGTTTGCCACAGCCATCACATCGTGAAAGTGTAAGAAATAGTTTGGGAATGATAACTTTTTACTGCTATTCGATACCACACCTATGCACCAGTTCCGCTAATATTAATTGTAATCACTAAGTTGTAAGACGGCGCACGTCATCATTGCCCGTATGATTGCAGGCGTGTTTGAGGATAAGACTAAGAGTGAACATCTGAAAGCGTAGACAACCAGACATATTGTTCATTCGTTTGTAATCAGTGTATGACTTTGGTCTTTGACAGGCACTCACCTTTACTGCATATCCTCACAGCTGCCTGAAAAAAGTAAAACGTACTGAAAGATAGGACTGTGTACAGTGCTAGTGTATCCGCGTAGCCATTTCACAACATATGGACTGAAAAGGCCAAGTAAAAAAAAAAATTAGTCTCTCGTCCTAACTTTTGAGAAAAATTGAGCATGAGGGCCTTTTTTTTTTTTTTAATTTTTTTTTACCGGGTGAATCCTGAATGGCACTTTCGACAGCACAGCAACTGCAGTATGCAGGTTCTGTAGGCCTATATGTTTACTATCATGCTCAGCTTTCGAATAGGCTCAAATTGGAGACACTGCCAGTGAATATGCATGGCTCGCGGAGCTAATTTGCGCGATCCCAAAATTCTTATGCTCGTAAGTTATACTATTTATTTATATTTTTATACATGAAAAATTAAAAAAAAAAAATTACGTGCGGTGTGAAAAAAGCGTGCGGGCGGGGACGAGAAACTAATAATTTTTTTTACTTGGCCTTATGGGTGGTTCTCATATCAGAGATTCCCTATATTAGATGGGATCTTGACTGTGTATCTTCGTAGTCTCTTAAAAATACACTTGGGACTTAGAAAATGATTTCTCCGAATATATGGAGGGATCTTGACTGTGTAGCCTCTTAAAAATACACAGTTTGGGGCTAAGGCCTAAAATGATTTTCACAAAGAATTATGTACTATACAGTATGCATCACAGTCATTCCTGTTTCGACTACGTGTCATTGTAGCCTCTTAAGCACATTTGAGCGTGATGTAATGACTGCATATCCAAAGTGCATTCCATGTCATGCCCACGCCGAAGTTTTTTCCAAAAAAAAAAAACAGTAGGAAACATAATGAAAATGCCAGCTCCATGCCGAAGATCTTCAGGTCTGAGTGCACGAAATGCATACTGGCTGCGTATCCTTGTAGCCTTCTAAAAATGTATCAAATTATTTGACTGCGCATCCTTTTAGCCTCTAAAACTATGCATTCTGATTTGTACTGCATATCCTCATGGTCTTACCATGAGTAGTTAAATACTGTTTTCTTTTATGGAATTGAACTTATCTTTGAATTGACCATGTATCCTCATAGCCTTATTTATAGGTAAGGTAGTAAAACATACTTCCTTTATGACTTACAATTACTCTTGCTCAAAAGGGCATATACACCTAAACATTGCAGTTGTTTCCACTGATTTTCAATTTGGACTTCACATTATTTCCAACAAAGTCATTTGTTTAGGGGAAGTTAAATCTGATTTAATTTCTCTGATGAAATCATACAATAATCATTAATCGTTTGGTATTCCCGATGTACTTGAGTGAATTGTTGTCACATGGAACCTGAAAAATTAAATGTCAAAAGTGTGGGTTTTGTATAAATATTTTCAGTTTCTTTAATGCTGTCACAAAGGACAAATGAGAGTTCAACAATGAGGAAAACATGGTATACAGTAAGTACTTGGTGCTTAAATTTCCATCACTGTTGTGGTGCACCTTCTGACAACTCAAAAACCCATTGTGCACCTGTATTGACAGAATCTGAGTCTGTCTCTTGCACCTAGAGTTCAGTGAGATGCCTGTACTGTGTTGGACAGGGTTGCAATCTAGGCCATCCTGGGCCTTGAAGTCTCAGGGCTTGAACGGCTTTGAGGCCACCATACATAGTGTTACAC
This sequence comes from Stichopus chloronotus, assembly GCA_021234535.1. Lineage (NCBI taxonomy): Eukaryota > Metazoa > Echinodermata > Holothuroidea > Aspidochirotida > Stichopodidae > Stichopus > Stichopus chloronotus. Next base: position 10,803,884 of record SFZH01000008.1, read on the forward strand.
GCCTCTGTTCAAGGCCGGCCTCGGTCTTGGTTTATCAGGAGTTGACTTCAACACTAGTGTTGCTTGTCTAATCTACAGTAAGACGGTATATGGCTGAGATGTGAATGTTGGCAAGTAGTTCTGGCAACTTCAAGGTTGTGTTTAATAGTGCCCTGGAGCTTGTTTGCCCAAGAGATCTAGAAAGAGATGACAAGTCTGGGAATATAGGGAGAGTGCTACAAAGCTGTAACTGTGACATATGGCTAATAGGTTCTCCAGCAACATGTATGCCATCATGAATTCTCACTTCCCATGCAATGTTGGCTAACTCAAAGGTATCATTGATGTGATAATAAGCATGAAATTGGTCAATGCATATGCAAGTAAAACTTGATAGTGTATGACAACTTTCAATATTTTTTAAAATGTTTTTTTAAAATTGTTGTGTTTATCATTCTTCTTGCTTTAGCTGAAAGCATTGCTTACAGGTGAGAGGGTCGATCTTAACACCAAAGAGTTCATGGGATGCAGAATAGCTACCAGAGTCTTTGATCACCTCACCACCCATGAGATTCGAGATCTGAAGACTGTCTTTGATGCCTTTGCAGACAGAAGAGGGTAAACATTCAGTCTTCATTTTGTCTTTTTTTTGGTCTTTGGAATCAACTTAATTTGAGTCGTTAGAGTGATAAACAGATCATAAGTGTTGTTGGGTAGAAAATGTGGCTGCTTAAAAAGTTTGTTTCACTTTTATTTTTAGAAACATACGTCTAAACCTCACAAAGAAAAATGTTGATAATGTCACATCATACACTGATCTGAAACAGGTCATTTGTTCCTTATGAGAAGTTTGATGTACTGTACAGGATTGCTCCTGGCTTCAGTAAAAAAATACATGCATTTCGTTTGTTATCTTGTGTCTTAAAAGAGATCATATTGTGCACAGTTTAAAGGCTGTATTGCATCACCCTTAGCTATATTTTTACTTCCCTGAAAGGAAAATTCTCAACAGGTTCTAAGTTACAGTACTCTCAGATTGCCAGCAAATTCAAAAGATGCAGAGCAGCTCATATTACACAGCGTACACAGGGATCCATTGGTTTGATCACACATGTGGAGGAATGTAAGACAGGCTGAGGGAGGGACTAGAGGTACCTGTAGGTGGTTGGGAGAATTCAAACTGTCTGGGGTGATGCATTACAGCCTTTAAGTTTATCAGTGACATATAGATGAAGTTGTATCAACATTATCATTGCCTTATTTTCTAATTAACTCTAGTTTCTCATCATTTATACTCAACTGAAGCGTTGCCAAATATCGCAATTTTTAAGAAATAGTTTGGCTCTGACCTGCAAGCTATTTACCAGCATTTTAAGTCAATGTTATTTTGATATCATCATAAAACAATGTTCCACTTATTTTATTTGCTGCTGTCACCCTGCAGACAGATAAAAGCCGACAGCGTCAGGAGAGCGATGAGGGCTCTTGGATTCAAAGTAAACAAACAGGAAGCCAAAGAAATGGTGGCTGACATGGATCTTGATAAGAATGGGTAATTAGTCACAATCAGTTGCTTGAGTGTTAAACTAAATAAAGTGAGATTGGTTATCACCCCAATCCTCCCTCCTTCCTCACTCCATTCCTCACACACATAAGATCGTTTGCAGTAATTTTGTTATGTACATTGTGCATTGTAACAGTTTGCATTGTTGAGACTTTGAGGTTTATATTGAAAAAAAATAAAACCTGCTGCTGTAGTTCTCACTGACACACATTGCATGCAAAAACAGTAATGGCTGCAACAATATTGTAAATTTATTTTTGTTTTTAAACGTCATTTGGGATCTCTTTCATGAGGCATGAGGCACACCAAAGCATTATATTATGTATGATGTCATTGTTTTGTCATTTGTTTGGTTTCTGTTTGCAAATTTATATGCATCATGCAAAGCCAGGTTCCTACCATACAGGTACAGTATGTGATATTTAATACTAGCAGCACCGTATATCTCAAATCCTCTGTGTATACTCTTCATGCCTTGTGGATGGCAAACTTTATAAAGGTAATTCCCATTTTATACCAATTAACTGTGCAACAGCAGATCCAAGATTTAAACTGAAGGCGCTGATTACTTCCATACTTCAACAAATCTCAACCTACTTTCTCCCAGTTTCAGAGATATCTTCTTTAGAGTGGTTAAATAAAATTGTAATTCCTATGAGTCATGACTAATCATGTCCAATTTGCTCAATTTTCTCTTTCTTTCTTTTTTTTGTTTGCTTCACTTTTCCTCCTCCACCAGGACTATTGATTTCAACGAGTTCCTCCAGTTCATCATCGACAGGCAGGGTACGGCCAGAGATGTACAGGCAGAGATATGCCAGGGATTCAAAATGATGGATTACGGTGAGTCGTTGCCAACCAGGGAAAGACTTTGGCTTTCAATGTCGTTCTGTAGCAGTTTTGATGCCTGCTTAATTTTCTGTTGTAAACCCTTTAGGATTCGCAATCTCAGGAGTATATTAATTCACATTTGCAGGGCAAGTTGTGCATTGGCATAATAGCAGTTTCACCACTTTTTCAAAACAAACTGCAATCTTTGCGGGGGAAAAGCACGGGACCTAACATGGTAGTTTTGTTAGAAATGTAATTTTTCAGAGTGAGACGTAGATGAAATTTGACTCCAATGATAACACCTTATGGTGTGTGTTTGATAGATTTATACTAACCTTCGACTTTGAACTTCCAGAGGCAGACTCCCTTTCTCCATCTCTTGAAAGCGCAAGTATAATATGTTTGTCTCGCTGTGAGAGCCCACGTCCAGAAAATAACGATAGGCAATTGTCTTTCATATTTATGCACCTACGCCACAGACAGTACGGGAAAACTGACCATGGAAAACCTGAAGAGGGCCTGCAAAGAGGCCGGGGTCCAGTTCAACGAGAATGAGATCAGGGAAATGTTGGAAGAGGCGGACAAGAATGGGGACAACATGGTTGATCTGGAAGAATTCACCACAATCATGCTGAAAACAAACTTGTTTTGAGTACTGCTGTTAAGCCTGTGTAACTCACATGGTAAAGGTATGGTGGAAGTCTGTAGCAGGAAGGTATTGTCTCTTGATAAACGACTTGCCAACCTGTTTTCATGTTACCCTTGGTGCACCTAGCTGTGAGAGGCTGAAGTTGTATCAGCATAGCAGGCAGTGTTGATACATTTCAGGCTGTCCGTGTTCAACTGCTCATAAAAGACGATCTTAATGTGAGATGGGTACACCTGGTGGCGGGCAATTTAATCTAAACATCCGTTTGAGTTGCCGCATCCAAGGAATCAGGCCTGTAGTCAAGGGAGGGGAAGGCTAGGGGGCACCCTCCTTGAAATTTTTTGCCCCCCTCCAGGAATTTGAAGTGGCTATGGGCCTGCCCCGAATGAGTGTTGGTTCTTTGAGACCAACTATTTAATTATGACCCCCATTGTAGACAGACAAATGGATTTTCCGGCAAACAGGTGCGATGTCCAAATATGACTTCTACCCTTTGCTATCTTTTGTCCTAACGTATTTTTTAATACATAATGTTTCACCTACTTGCGGGGTATGAGAAAAACTCAATGTAAAAACAGATATTAAGTTACTGTTTAAGTTATAGATCTTATAACAGCAAATATCATCAACCTTTGGATGTGAAGAGGAAAATTTCCCAGAGGCCTTTGCAGAGAAACCACGAAGTAAAACGAACAGATTGAAACTGTTGGAAAGTGAAAATGGTCAGGAAGCAGAAACCAGATTTTTGTAACTTTTCGGAGAGAGGATATCAAAATTGCTTCCTTTGTTTGTCTCTAAAGTTATCAGAAGGATATTGCGGGGGGTTACATGGTGTTTCAAGAGCTATGATGACATTCAACAAGGATCTCACCCAGCAAAGAGTGAGGTTGAAATCAGATCCTAGGCAAACAGATCAACTGTTGAATGACACTGAGTAGGTGTCTCTGTTTGTTGCTAATAGACCTCTAGCTGATCATCACAGTTCACAATTATATATATTTCCGGTCTGGAAAATTTCGAACATTTTGTGACCTTTGAGCAAGCATAAGATTGAAGCATTGGTTGTCTGATCAGTCTGTAGTCAAATAGATTCTGACTTGTCACCGGAACAAGTATTGACTTTTTAAATGTGTGCTACACGTTTTGCTGGACTTGGTCCATATGCCTGTAGAAGTGATGATCTAAAAACTAGTATACTGAGGAATGGTAGAATGGTTGTCAAGACTCTTGTAAGGAATTGCATGATTGGAATGATGTGTTTAATAGCAAGTCTAATAAATAAATACAATACTTAAATATTTATTATTAACTTTTATTATAAATTACTGATTATAAATAATTGATTGGATGGATAGATGTGTACCTGATTGGAATTAAGGTATAGTTTCAACTGCAGAAAAAAAAAAATGAAAATGGTATTACACTCACCTACATTGATCCCAAGCAATAAATTGTCTCAGAAACCATCCTGCTAATTTTCCATCAAAGCTTTGGAAATGAAGTTTAACAATTGAATGCAAAAGTTGCATCAGGCAGAGAAGCAAGCTTTGAGATTGTTCCTCATTGCAGTGTTCCCTAAGATGTCTCGGTAAAGATTTGCTGGTACTTTCTCACTTGTGGTGCCCCAAAATTTCTGGTCTCACACTGTGCAAACTAAGTGAGAAATATCAGTTTTCGACCTGATGAGAACAAAAAGCAAGCCTGACCGATGTAGCGGATTCTAGTTTAAAACTGAAGATGCATTTTGAAGGAAATACTGTATGTCTGAGAATGGACTGCCCTCTCCTGGCCTGCTCAAAGTCAGGTCACCATGTATGACTCGAGTATGTATCGGGTATCATACCAGGTCATGTTTGATCAGTATTGTGTGTACCTGCTGCTGTGCCATCTCAGCCATGGATTGTAGTATGTATACATATACACATGTAGGTAGGTAGATAAACTGGGAGAGTGGTATAAGCAGTAGCTTAGGTAAAGTCAACCTCAAACCGACTTGAATAGACAGCTGCTGCTAATCTTAGCCACTAGCCGACTAATTAATTTATTCATTTCCTTGCTGATGTCTATTCCCCTGAGTTGCATGAAATCACCTTACTGGAATAATGTCACAGCTATTTGTTGACCATACCTATTATTTTATCTAATGTATGCACTCATATGCCATCATATTGCAAACTTTCCTTTCCAAAGAAAATATTGCCAAGTACTGAAATATTTCTCCCGTGAAGGTTGAGTAAAGCTCAACAAGACATTTTGCAAAAAAAGAAAAAAATGCTGACAATTAAATATGGTGTCACATGCAGCCAGGGGTTTTGCCATAATATCCCAATCAAAGTTTATATTTAGACAAAAAATGATTCAAACACTTCTTTCAGGCATCATGCAGTGTCTGGTCTTCCAAAAATTTCTACATAAGTACCTCATAACATCAAAGGCGGTGTGGGGTATGATCAGATGTCAACCTTGTCACCTGATCTGTGCCCTCCAGTGTTTTGGAATTCGTTTTGCCCACAATGCAGAAATAATGAATAAGGCTGCAAATGTGCCTTATTTTTCTCCCTGAGGTAGTGTTAATACGTAATCAAGCACAGACTTTTTTTTTTAAGAGGGACAGTTTCAGCATGATCATCCAATATACATGATCTGTATACCAAAAACGTTCAAATAATTAACACCTTTTTTTCTGACAGGTTGTACAACAAGTTGTCCTCTAGTAACAAAACCTTATTTGCAAACACATGTGCAAAGTTGTAGAATCACTTCGCAATTGAAATTTCTTCTGTAATAGAGGTATTTTCCTAGTAACTTGGGTATTTCTTTAACTTACCGAAGGAACAAGTACAAGGATATGCTAGTAATGTAAATCAATTTCTGTTTTTGTTTCAATTAACTTTTCATTCATATATTCCTTATGGCTTAGAACGTCGTCAAGTATATGATAGCAACGTTGGGGTTATTGTGATTTTATGGCCTTCTGCCGTACATGAGTAATTCATTATTTTGCTCCAAAAGATTACAAGAATTAACACGTGGCAAAGAGTCATTTAAGCGTAGGGATTGATGTGTGTCAAATGTCGGTGTTTTGGGGATTGTGGTAGACATAAAAATGGAAGAATGGACGGAAAGGAGCAATTTACCAAACTCTTGACTGAGAAGATGCGAACCAAGCAAGCAATTTCTAAGTTTATTTATCATCCTTCAAACTTTAATCTTTATTTTAATTAGCCATTTCCTGAAGATCTGAAATCACAAGTTAATATAAGTATTATTTTTTAAAAATGCATCCTGCCAATTTTAATCACTGAGATACCAATAAGTTTGTACCGTACTGTCATCCTAGACTAGCTGTAAATCACAACTGATTTTTAATCAGTTGTGATTTTAAATCAGTATATAGTGTAACTGATCCAACAGACTGCAGGGACTTTTTGTCTTGATCACAACCTGCTAATTGAATTCATGTCATTTCAAGTACAGTCTGAAAAATTCAAAGTATTGCTTAATTTACATCAGTTTGGCCAACTTTAATTTGCCATCAGTTTATGCCGTACTATAAATGCATGCACATCTTGTCTTTTTTTTGGGGGGGGGGGGAGGGGGATGGGGACTTACCTAGTTATAATTTTGTAATTTTTTTTGTAATGTTAGTTATCACAAAAGTTATTCAGCTGTTGTCATGCACTTCTTTCCACATATTCCTTCATGTGCAGTTTTGCAAAACACTACCCAGATCTGCAGTATCATCCCTTAACACTGAATGTACTGTATTTGTAGAACTGACTTCTCCGCCGTTGTGCAACCTTTGTCTCATAGCTATTTCGGTGCAAATATATATTTATCCAGGATCACCTGGTCACTGGTCAGCCTAGCATGCATATGAATTTTTCATTGTTACCATTTTTACCATATTTTGTTTTCTCTAACCAGTTTCTCAATGCAAGCTGTTGATTGTTGTATAGGGAACAACAATAATTCTGACCGATTAGGTTCACTTGGTCAGCCAGCAGTAGGTATATTTTTTACTTGATCTCTTAATGTATTTTCCCTATTCAGTACCTCAATAAAGGTTTCTTTATCCAGTATTTCATTGAGGGTTAGTTATTGTTGTATAAGGTACATGCACATTTCGTAGTTTCACAGGTAGAGCACGGCTACACTAATATGCTTGGAGTGCTTCTTGCAGTTAGCCCCCCTTTTTTTTTTGAATAATCAGTTAAATCTATCGTCTATATTTCGCGTCGCTGTCAAAAGGGGCCGAGTGACTGGGAAGAGAATCCTGCAAGCTCTATACACAAACCATGCTAGGTGATGGAAAACACACACACAGTGCATGCATGGAAATGTACACTTACAGTTAAAGTACAGAGAAGTCTTAATGTAGGAAAAGAATTGATCATACTAGCCATACTGGTGTTCCCCATTTACTGCCTATCCTTTCTCTCTACCATACAAGTTTCACATCAGCATTTTAAACATGATATTTGAAACTTTGCAATGGTTCATTTACGGTCTGAAGAACTGGTCCATCTGCAAAGGCTGCTAAGGATTACTTGTTGTCATCTAGTCGGTGGGAAGGTCTGCAAAATATTTAACTTTTTCACTGTGGTTCTGTTTCTACAATAATATTTAATAGTGTTAATTTTTCAAACATGGTCAGTAATTACATTTCCTCAAGCCATCTCCACAACCCCCTGCCAAAAAAAAATTAAAAGCACATTATCACAAATTTTGCATACATCTTGCCTTTCAGGTGCAACCAAGGAGTTTTTTAAAATGTAATATACTTTAAGAGCCTTCTATATCTTTTCATTCCGTTGATGTGTGCATCCAAACACACCAAAAAAAAACTTGTGCTGCTGCATGGAATTATGCAATGGAATGACATGTGCTTCTGAACTCTTGTTTTTCTACCCTCAAAACTAGGGCTGCCACACCAAAAATGGTAAATGAAGCATTTTTTTTTTTATTGATAATGATACTTTCTTTGTCCATTGAGGAATGAAAGCCCATGTTGAACATCTTTTTGGCATTTTTGGGGTGTTTTCTGAAAGGACTTAAAACTTACAAAAATGTAGTTGAAATCGCGCACGTTCCTTTGATAAAGTGAGAAGTGTAAAACTCAGTACCAAGCACAAAAAATGCATCGTCCATGCTCCACCGCCTGGTTAAGTTGTAATGAGGCTAGTACTGGTAACAGCATCAAATGAATGTGACTCGAATTCTTCATGTTTCACACCAGTGTGTACAACCAATGCTGACCTACGAATTTCCAGAAAATACACACCAGTTTTATATTTAGCATCTTTTTTTTTTCTATTCCGCCCAGATCTGGTTGCTACTTGGCAACTCTGCTCTACAGACCCTGCACTGCAGCAGCACAAAAACACCTCTGCAAAGCAATTTTTTACAAAAAGCCTCACACTGTGTCTGGCGATTCTCCCCGCTGACATTTAAAAAGAATGATGTTGGATTACATACTTGGAAATTGTGTAACAAAATGAGAGAGAGCAGATGTCGAATTCTGATTGGTGTGGCATCCGTTTAATAGACGGTAAAGTTAAAAACAAATAAGATGATTGAAATGAAACAGAAAGTGTGGTCGTGGTCCTGTGTACTGTTTATTTCCTTCATACACACATGCATAGTACACTCACAGTGTATTTTATGATGATACTATTAAAATCAGTTACTCAGCTTAATCCTGCTCGGATTTCATCTTAGAATTTAGAACAGTAATGGCACTTTCAGTGAGGTTACAAGAACATTGACAAAAAGAAGATTTGATAAATAAATTTTACGACCGAATTGGTGACATAAAGTAATGTAACAGTTTTGCATCTTCGCACAGACAGTTGTCCTAAAATTCTGTTTACAGTCATCTTTATAGCTCACTTGGAAAATGTCTAGCAGCTTTAAGTTTTGAAGATCATCCATTAGCATCAAGAAAAAAAATGTTTTTTGTGAATCTGAGATGAACGCCGGTTCAGTTGAATAAACTGCGCTGATGATGGCACATGCAATGCTCTGCTACGAAGCTGAGATACGAAAGATGCAAAACGCTGCAATTGCCAATTTACATCAAAACCACATTTTTTTATTCCACTGAATAATGAATGACAAAAACAAAAACTTTTATGTACATTCACTGAAAACAATGCAAACAAATCACTGGTGGGAGAAGTTTTCTCAAACTAAAAAGTCAAAGAATATCTTGCGAGATATGATACTGTCATCCAAGACCATCATTTCCGTATATGTTCTCAAGTTGAGGCAATATAGACCCACAGAGTACGCACTTGGAACGATCAACCATCAATGATTTGCTAGTGTTCTCTTCTCTAATCTGAGAAACTTTTTGTCTCTCGGTGTCGCTTTACCGTAAGCAAGCCTCTCTGGGTCGCGAAATCTAGAAATTACCTCCCACCAGTTCCTGCTAATCACTGAAATAGAAATTTACGACAGAAAATTACAGCACGACTGCGAAGTGTGTTGCCAGTGTGTATATACCCGCAGGATAATTAGACGATCAAAACATAGTATAGTACCTGCGTAGTGCTAATGTAGTACTGTACTGGTTTTAATTAGGAAACTCCACAGTTACAGCAGGGAGATGACTAATTACCACCTCCTTGTTCCAACTTATTTCAACTTCTCACTTTGCATTTGTTAAAATATTCTGCTAAAATTTAAATGTCAGGCCCACCCGCTTTTATACAACCTAATTCTCTGACTTAGAAATTCTTGCAAGAGGTAGTTCTAGGAACCCTCACTCTAGTTTGAGGAAGAATGGAACACATTTCTTTAATGTTTTTTGAGTAATGTTTCAGCGTTCGTTCATTATTTAATTTCCAATATAACAGCGTCAGTTGTCAGGTTTTGAAATTTAATTGGCAGTTTTTACTGTTCTACAGCTACAATTGCGGCTAAGACGAAGGATCGTTGATATTCTCGCAGAAAACGGCAAACGTATCATTTTGGCGGTAACTAAATCGTTTAAATGCAAGTAAAATTGCCAATAGGTTAGTGAGTAACAATTCTAGCATTATAGACAGAAAATTGATTAAAACATGCTGTTTGGTCTATCGTTTGAATTGACTACACACAACACTTAAATCTATCACCAATCTGCAACAATATTACCCATTTATTCCATCATTTCCATTCTTGTATACTTAAGTTTCTTTGTTTAACAATCAAACGATAGAAAGTTCTATTTAAAGTCTACAAATTCCTGAACTGAAAGAAATTTCGCAGACACCCGTAACCGCTTTGTACAAAATCTGTGAATGTGACACAAAATTATTCCAATCTGTGTGGTACAAAAATGCGATAGGACTATGCTTTCTTCAATTGAAGTTTGATCATTCTCATTCTCAGTTTTCTGGATGCCCGTTCCGCCTGCTCATTTTCATGTACCGTAATAACCTCCAAACGTTCTAACTGAAAGTGAAAAAGTCCATTCATCATAACCTGTCATGTAGTATTTACATGCCTGTTTAGTTGTCAAAACCGCTCTTGATGGATGTGATGTATTTAAGGAAGTATGAAAAAAAAAAAATTAGTTTCTCTTCCTAACTTTTCTGAAAATTTGAGCGTGAGGGTCTTTTCCCTTACTTTTTTTTAGGCAGGAACCCCCAGAGGCCTGTTGGCAGCAGAGCAAGCTGTTTTTGCATTCCTCATCCAAAAGACAGTCAGTTTTACTTACGGCGAAGTAAATTACAGCCCTGCGTCGATAAGTGCTTTGTGCATGCAAAGACAAATGGTTTCCGCTGTCAGGACTAGACATTTTCGTAAAACATTCTACTCTCCACATACGGAAAAAAAGTCTGTGCAGTGGAAAAAATTTGTGCAGATGGGGTGGAGAAACTAGTCTTTTTTTTTATTTGGCCTTATACAAGAACATTTTTTGCAAACAATTCATTCATGAAACACAGAAAGACAAAACATTCATTAGCTACACTGATAACTAATGAATAGGATAAATACTACTCTGTAACACAATCTTGTGTCACAGTCAGGCTCAAAGTTTTCACTATATCATGGCCACTCACTTCGGTCCCCTTTCCATGCACCCTCTCTTTGCCCCCCCCCCCCAGCTACCTAATAGGTCCATGCATCTGAAACCAATCTTTCCATTAGACATCCATCAATGCCCCCATATTCCCAACTCCCCCCCCCCATTTTCTTGTTTCCTGTCTGTGGTTTCATGATAGCTACAATCCTTCCAAATGGACCCCAGACTAATTTCCTCCATCCACAATAAAGAAGCATACTTAAGACAAAACCCTCCATGACAACTCCTCCTTTCCCACCCCCTCCCACACCCCTCCGTATTGGAATTCTACAGTCCAACGGGCTTAGCGAAAACCTGTACATAGACGTGAATGCATGGTGATGAGATCACAGCTGTGCCATTACATTATATTACGAAAGTCTGCGACGTCAAATACGTAAGACTGTTTATGAAGTCACATGAAAAGTAGCATTAGCACCGGACACCCTGTTATCACCGGGTGTCCGGTACTGAAATAGCCACAGGTTTCACTAATGTGTGTTGTAACCAGATTGTGACAAGATTCAGCTACGTATGCTTATCACTAAGAACACTTCATTGTTACAACAGCACCTGAGATACAGTACCTGGTATTTTATTTGAGTGACAAACAAAATATTGTATTGTGACTTCACAAACAAACTTCAGTCGAACCTAGTGAAGGTATATTTTCACCCACGAGGTTACCCCGTCCACCATGGATTGCATGTGCCGGGGTCCAATTTCGACCGGCTGAAGACGCTTATGAAAACAAATTGCACATGAAAATTCAACAAAAGAGAAAATTATTACTATGAAGCCTTCCCTGCAGTAAAATTTTAATTTGGTTATGTAAACATCTGCAAAAATAAGAGGACAATGTCCCTTCAATGCAATGCTACAGGTCCGTGGATGTTTCTCTGTTCTGTTTTATTGACAACCAATTTACAGAGATGCATTGACCCAAATCGACCAACGTTTGCCACTACAGTCAAGATGCAACTTTCCATAGCTGGAACAAGGTGATAGCTCTGGCAGTTTTCCGCACGTCAGTAACGGCCACCAACACTCGGGCGGATCCACCATCTAGTAGTCTACTCACTACGATGAGAAATGCCATTGCATTGTAACATATTCAGAAAATGATCGACCATCTAAAATATGATAGCACCATCCTGCAACGCAACATCGCCACACCATGCACCTCCCTACCTCCCCCATCCCAGCCCTACCCCTGTAAAAACCAATTTGACAAATTTCAGATATGCAAACCAATGTGCTAACAAACTGAAACCCATCAATGATTACAAAATTGTAGGTTATCGTACAACACTCAATGCTTCTACATCTCTTTGAAGGGACTTCTGTTTCGTATCTAATTTTGTTCTAGTCTAGTACAAAAAAAAAGATGAAACTTTGACAAGAGTTTTTACAAAAATGATAGAAAATTGACCAAACCTTGATATAGAAAACTACAAAAAAAAAAGATGTCGAGGAAAGAGAAGGGGCGTCCACGAGAAAATCATCTTGCTCAAGGCGAAGATCAGAAAAGATGGAAGGATCCCATCACCTCTCACCCCAACCATCAGTACCTGGAAAGGAACCAAAGGAAAAATTGAGGTGCGCTCGAAGGTAGAACTCGAGGAAAGCAGAGATCTTCTTTTCAAAGTTGTGAAAGTATAGAACCTGCAGGTTCTGCTATAATGTGCAAGGCGAAGAGATAAAAGTCATGCAGGAAAAAGAAAAGAACAAAAAAAAAAAAAAGAGGTGTAATGACACATGCAAAAAGGAAACATTCATGATTATTCATTGCGTGTGGGTGTGAATGACTTCATGAATATTTTTGGTAGACTATCACACCTCTATGACAACGATTATAGTTTGCACACATGCAGAATTGTACGAGAAAATGCACTGTCACTCGCAGAGTTTTGCAAAGCGCAGAACTGCACAAGCAAATGTTGTTCTGTCCGTGTTGTTTGGCATCAAAACTGAGGATTGGCTGAATGTCAAAACCAGTTGGGAAAGATTTTCTGAACTGTGCCTTCATGTACCGCTTTGTAACACTCACAATGTAAGAACAAGGACTGTGAATATGTTTATTCGTTTCTTTCATATGTGGTTAGGAACTGCTCGCACTGTACAGTTTCAGTAAACATCAAAGACGTTACAAACCTAGCGAGAAAGAATCGATACACCCGAAACATCTTTGAAGCCTATTCTCAATACTTGTTTGCTGCTCATCCCATATTAATGACAACAATGTACCTTTTCAATACTCTTACAATCGTCATGTACATGTCATGCCTTTGCAATTGTTTCTGTGATGGTTCTAAAATATTTCAAAACATGATACTAAGATGTGACACATCTGACTATTAAACTTATCTTCTAGAGAGATAACATTACATTCTTGGATCATCATGGTGATCTTTCCACCTCTTGCTCTTTTAGAATCTTTGATCTTCAAACTGTAAATGCACCTTTTTTTGGCACTGGAATTATCAAAATTGTAGTCATCGCGATAATGAAGGAAAAGAAATGGAGTTGGTCAATCCTTCTACCCGCCTGTCCTAACTTTTGAGAGGACAGAGGTCGCTACGTGTGGTATTGAACAGTATCACCCGTTTTTCACGGACATCGATGTCCGGCAAACAGCTGTGGAGTCAATAAGTCTCAACAACTTGGGAACCACTTGAAACCTTACAGTCGAGAACAACTCAAACATCGACTACTGCCTTTAATTTAAACTAGAGATCCAATGCTTTCTTAAATCTCAAAGAGGAAGGAAAAACAGTGTCTCCTTCACTTCTGGCAGGAGGTATCCCGCGATCTCACTGTTGATTGCTGGAGACATAGGTTCTGTTTCAAACAATGTGTCCGACGCAAGACAAGAGACCATGGTGAGGTCACTGTTGATGTTTGCCGAGGCTTAAAACACAAATAGTTAGCTGGCTTCAAGGCCTGCAGCATGCTAAAAAAATTAAAATCAACTTTGTTTGAGACAGTGCCAAAGATCACAGGTAAGCGGTGAGTGGAAATTTAAAATTCAACAAAATGAAAACTTAGACGTTGGTTATATTCACAGCGTATAAGGAGTAATGCCAAGTCACATGACAAATGGCTCATTGTTTGAAAAAGGGTCACCAAATGAGCAAGGTTACGAACACTTCGCTGAAGAAACTTGCACCAAACAGGCAAAAATCCGAGGATTGGAAACAAAAACTTGTCGAGGTAGTGAAACCACCGGGAGCATAACTTCCTCTGTCTTGATGGAGTTCCTTTCAGTGAAACCAATCTCTTAAAAATGCCATTGAATTCAGCCTATCTAGAAACTTTGATTCTGGGTAACTCACAATGAAAAGGTCACAGCCACCCCACCGTCAGTTTTAGTAGAACTGGCAAATACCTGTACCTTGGATACATTAAAACAAGAAATACAAGTTCAAAGCGGATCACTTTTACAACTGTCTGCCTCTCGATGAAAACATCAAATTACAGATGTACTTCCTGCTTGGCTTTCTGTTGAACATTTAATGACGTGGACGGAAACGATTGAAACAATCGAGCCCGCTTTATTTCCTTGGTCTTTCTTTTTTGGAGAAACTTTTTTCCAATACCTGGACACTGGTAGTACATTTCATAAATGTCATGAATCAGCACCAGCACTGTTTTTGTTCTCCTTTCAGTTTCTCCGTTTATTGCTGCACCTTTGTTTCTTTTTTGTTTTGTATAACACATAAATTCCAAGTACAGAAGCTGCGAATCCGGTTCCTACTGAGTTGCATTTAATATCACATCGCAGCAGTATGGAGTTACCAAATTTAAAACACTTTTGTACAATTTCCAGAAAGTGTACAAAGCATTTCAAGCGAACCTGAAGTCTAAAATTACAAGAAACACATTTTAGAGGTTGAAGAATCAATCCTTTTCACCCAACTCCTATCCTTGTAGCTTGACAATGTTCTATTGCTAAAATATTAAATGTTGAAAGACATTTGCACCTGATTTGAAATAGTCAGCATACTTTGCGATGTCCTTCTTGTATGACTCACGATACCTACTTTTGTTTCCTTTTGAAAGTAAAATGTCTTAAAAACATCGACATTTTCTTGCAAAGCACGTTGCATGGAGTGGACTGATATTAAGTAAAGTCACCCAATAACAGTGAGACAGTGATCACATTTTTGTGACATTGTGCTGTGGCTGTTGAAACCAGACTGCACAAATGCATTGTGGTTTTGATGATGCCATTATGAACATTTTTTGTTTCTGACATTGCAACATTCAACTGTGTTTAATACAAGTTACACCTGTTTCATATGAAATATGTACAAACTTCCTTTCTTGACTTATCATGTCTGCAAGGTTATCACAAATTGAAAGTTGTCGACCTCAGATGACCTTTTGACTCTACTAAGAGCAAAAGGGTTCTTAAACTCAATGAGATACACCGACATACTAAATATGAGATCTTCCCAAGCTTTCCTTCTGAGGTATCGTGTTCACAATGTTTCACAATTTGATCACTGTTGATCTCAAATACATTTGGCTTCCTCCAAAAATGATGTGGGTCTTGTGCTCAATGTGGTACACCTACGCTGCATGAGATTTTCTGAGCCTCT
Source organism: Stichopus chloronotus (assembly GCA_021234535.1). Lineage (NCBI taxonomy): Eukaryota > Metazoa > Echinodermata > Holothuroidea > Aspidochirotida > Stichopodidae > Stichopus > Stichopus chloronotus. Next base: position 10,819,564 of record SFZH01000008.1, read on the forward strand.
GTTCTTGAGATATTATGTTTACAAGTTTTTTACATTTTGACACCTGTTGACCCCAAATGACCTTTGACCTCCACCACAAACAACAGGGTTCTTGCGGTCAATGTGGTACACTTATGTACTAAATGTCGGATCTGTCCAAACTTTTCATGTTGAGATACAGTTTTTACAATGTAAGCATCACAAACACATATACACAGCCATGTGACTGCAAAGTTTACGACTGTCATTGAAACCAAAAACAAAGGAAGAAATTTGAATAGTACAAGAATATAAATAAATCCTACGTAATTGCTTCTCTTCTCAAGCATGTTCAACAGGAAGTGTAAGAAGTGCAAAACAAAACTGCAAGGCACTGGAAAGGGAGGGGTTGATAAGGAAAGAAAACAAGAAGTTAAAAGGAGCGCGATTTGCACAGAAAAAAAAACAAATCGTGAAGAAGTAAAGCTACTGTATATTATTGTTTCATTACAGCTTTCTGTCAAATTTACTGCGAGAATGTTTTGCTGCAAACAACTTTTTCTCGGTGATCTTGTTTCCAGACTGTACTTGGATCTAACCATTTTAAGCAAGTCTGCTACAGAAAAGTCAAAGCAGAATTTCCTTAAAAATAAAACAAAAAAAACTTCAATTTTAAAGATCCCTAGAGGTTGTATATTGAACTTACATCCAGATGAGACTGTGACTCTTCTTTAGAGCATTCATTTCATGGCAGAATAAAAAAATCACCTGAAAATCAAAACTTTTCCAATTACTGAGTGTTTTATCAGTATGATCCCTTTAGATTGTTGACTCAACTAGACTGCCGTGCATGGGATTTATTTCAACTTCTTGTCAAGATCTCCAAACGTCAAACACTTGCCATCGGGCACAATTATTCAATGTACTGGAACAATGAAGTTTTCTTTCTTGCAGTTAGTATTAATTATTGGACAATGACATCAAACCAGAATTTTTCCACGTGCAAATGAGGCTGAAGAGTTTATGGACATGAACACTGCCAGCTAGTGATTTCCAACATTAAAAGTTTTTGAGAATCTGAGGCATTGTGACAGTCTTGACACAGATTGAAAAGGTAACATCAGCTTAAGTGTTGTTCGGGGACAGTACCGGTTACCATGGAAATGCATTCAGCTACTGTACCTCTTAGATTGCTCATACATTTCATCCTTCCAATCCTCTTCAAATGTTACAAATTTTCGGTGAGGAACCCATGGGACAGACAAGGTGAGGGACTTAAAAGAGACTGCTCAAATGCAAAGTGGCATTAAAATGGCCTCTTAGTGTACGAAGCTGAAAAATACTTTGTAGGGAGAACCTTTGACAGCATCAGACCAGGGGGTTGCGATCCTGGGGGGGATAACCCAGGACATATCCACATATCACACATAAAAAATGGGTGGAGGGGATATAACACAGTGATACAACTTTTATTCCCCCCATGAATCTCGGGGCCGAGAATATTTTCAAGCTTGTATAGACTTCACTGTGGATTTACAGCTCCATTAAGATGCATTTATGGCCTGCTGTTTTCAAATTCCTTGCCCTAAACCCAATCACGTATTTCGCAAATGCTGTGCTATAGAACCTGTTTCCATCTACGACACCATGTTTCAAGCAAAATACGAACGAGGTCACGCCCCTTCATTTCTCACCATGTCCACCCACTCTCGAGAATGAATCGGGCCCATTCCTTCAGACTACTGGCATTAAGTATCGTGGACGGATTTCTACCCGCTCTCCAAGTCCAGCAAAATATACTTATATTGAATCTATGGTAAATACTGATACTAAAAAGAGACGGACCCTTTTCCATCACATTCCATGTCACTTTTTTTTTCTTCTTCTCTTCACCTTGAAAACACAGAGGACACTAAAAAATGAGGTAAAGAAAAGTTTTAAAGTTTACTACCATATTTCATCTGATCCTTTTCGTTTACATAACAGGAATTAAGAGGCATGAAAAAAGTAAACAAAAAACAAACGAACGAATGATACGTACAAATTCTTGGAAAGTGTAGATAAACCTGGGTACGACCACATACATATTCAAACGATCAACACGCTTCATCCCAAAAAAGATGTCGATTAGCAAACAACACTGAAAAAGTGAAATACACCGAGAATGAGACGGCTGTTGGTACGAAGACTGGATTTAATTGCACCGAAAAGAAATATGAGGAAAGAAAAACTATGACCATTGAAAATGACTGACTTGAACATAGCTTGAAAGACTGATCTCTAACATGTTTTTTTTCTGGGGGTAGGGTGGGAAAAGGAGGGAAGGCCAGTCACTCGAGGCATCGCCAGAAAATGTCCGCATCTCTGCAGGAGATGCATCATGCAAATGACTTCAAAAGATGGACGTGTGATGAGAGACGACAAACGGATGAACCCCGAACCCTCATGACGCTACGGTACTGCACGCACATGGTACTGACAGAATGCGTGGCAAGCTGAAGTAAATCCAAAAAGGAAGGTTGACGGAATGAAAATATGAAAAGAAATGCACGACTGCTTGGGCCTAACACAACATGTGGCTAGTACTGTGTATACGATATGACATTCAACACACAGGTACTGCATATATACTATGTACTGACCTACACTTAGTACTGTATATATGTTTAATGCACTGATCAAAATTTTATTGACTGAGAAAGTATGATTCATTGGAACATAGATAATCCAAAAAACTAAAAAGATCCATGAAACAGGGAAAAGGAAGCAACTGATCTTTTCGACTAACAGATACAAAAAGAGGAATATGGGGGAAAAAAGACAGCAATAAGGATGAGGTCTGGAAGTAATTTTCATATTCTCACAAATGATAAAAGCCCTCTGGATCCACCTACTGACTGGAATTATGGCGATTAATTAAGAGCGCAAAGACCCCCCTCCCCTAGACCTGACCGTCCAGTCTACCATACTTCTTCGAACGAAGAAAGTTACAAAAACAACAGAACATTCAAATGTTATTGATAATTTCAATCACATGGTGTAAGATAAATAAACAAGTTTAAAATAAAGGTTCCACTTACATCATTTCTGAACAACTCAGTAAAAAAACATCCAATCTGAGTACAAGCAATTCCCCCTCCCCCCCGCTTGCTCCTTCCACCTTTAAATTATTCCTCACCATTTTAATTATCAGTCTATGATTATCAGATACAGAAGTTTACTAATGTTTACAATTTAGTTAACAATTTTACTCCTCATTTACGTCCAAAGTTCTTGACAGATTAATTGTTGGTCGTACAAGTTTCCTTTTTGATCAGCACTGTCAAATTTAAATGAAATTAGTGTCCAGACATCATTAAAACCTACAAGAATGGCTGACTATTCACAGATACAAAAATGGTGGAAAGTTTTATAGACCAGAGTGAAATCGAAGACACAATGGCTGTCCTGCACGTCATGTGAAATTCTGGTCGACAAAACAAGCAACCCTGAAGATATCAGAGATCAGAGGAATGCAAACTTCTTTCTGATCACAGGGATCCCTTAAATTTTTCAAAATAGATTGACGACATGTTCCTTTAAGGCTGCTAGCTAAGGTTACCCATGGTACCTCAAAGATTATGGCGACCAGAAGAAAACCTTCCAAGTTACTACCAAATTTTAAAGCGAGTGCACATCATTTATCTTATTTTGAAAAATGCCCACAAATGCTTTCCTCTTTGTGCTTCGAGCTTATACCCCTTTATGCTGTTGCATTGTGAATTACATGGAACATGACAACAATGCAAGTTTATCGCCATTAAGATTATTACTTGCCTTTTGGCTAAGTCAATAGGATGTTCTCTAAACAGTAATATTAATAAGGATACTGATATGAATACCAACTCAATAAATTATGATAGAAAGGTTTTGAGAGTTTAAGGAAATCATTATTGTTTTAATTAACACATGGAAAAACATAATGAGTATACTTTTCATCAAGGTTTTGATTCTTATTCTAGTAACCATTTGTAAGTTTACCACCAACAACCTGAAGGCAAAAGACTAGAGCGAAAAGGAGTCTAAATTGTGACTGCTTCCTATTGCTGGTTGTTTGCGGTAGTGTATTCTGTGGCAATGTAAAGACGACAATGTCCCAGAAAATGGTGTGAAACGAACATATTCTGTGAATGTGTAGATCCCAAAATATGGTGGGTAACAGGCCTATAGATGTGTAAGGAGCTACGGGAAAAAACGATAAAATGTAAAAGGTCTGGTGACATATAGAGGAACAAGAAGATACCATAATACCATGCAACAAGTCTACAGATACTGAAAATAGCGAGATTCCAAAATATTGTGTAACAGATCTGCTCTCGATATGTAAAGAAGAAGAACAACAACACAGGATAACATATAATAGGTCTGTGACTATAGGAAGAAACAAGAAGATCCCAGAATATGGTTAAACGGGTCCACGGATCGGATACCTCAAGAAGCTACAAGAGACTACGATAAGGTGTAACAGGTCTGTGGATGTTTAAAAACATCAGCTGGTATATCAGGTAACATGGAAAAGTATGGCTGCCGGTAAGGAAAAACAGCTACAATACATAGGCCATGAAACGGTACAGGATGCCTACAGGCACAGTAAAGAACTGCAAGACCCCAGTCACAATATGGTTTATCTGGGTGTAAAAAAAAATGTAATTATGCCACATGAAACCAGACCATGGTCAAAATATCTGAGGGTTACTTAAACAAATCACAACAACTCATAGCACTGAGCATCTCTCGATGTATGTATATGACACAAAGCCACAAGAGACCAGGACACATTGTGGTTTGCCTGCCGACGGTAAAAAAGAAGCAGAGTAAGCCAGGATGTGGTACAACATGTTTGTAGGTACATACAGGAACCACAGCCAACTGGGACATGGTGCAGTTTCATATGAAGGCACAGAAGAAATCACACTCAACCAGGAAATGGCACAGCATGTCTGTGCAGACATGTGAAAGAATCACATCCGAAGGACCACGGTAAAGTAGGCGTGAAGGTACGTGAATAACCAACATTGCAAAATAGTTTTGAGGGCATTGAAACAATCCATAAGAAACCAGCATACTGCGTAGTCGGTAAGCAATAGAGCCAGCAGAATCAGGGGTATGGAATAGCACATCTGCTGATGAGAAAATGAACCGCGAGAAACCACCAAGAAGTACCTTTGCGACGACCTGTCTGCAGACGATCGAAAGGTTTGCGTCTAACTGTCGAAATGATTTCTGGTTTCCTTTCTGCGGACTACAATTTTAAAAGAGCTTAGTCACTGTTTCATTTTTCTACCTCTCAGGTAAAGCACTACTTTGTTTTGATTCACGCACTGACTGTTGTACCATATGTTGTTACACTAAATACAAAGAAACAAAATCGCCAGCTCCGTTCTTCACCATGATGCAAATTAGTGAAACCAGACTGGAAAGTAACATTTTATGACACTGAACTAAAATGGAGCTTTCTGTGATTCCACAGTCCCAAGACAAAGTAAATGCAACAGTACCACTACCCCCCTTCAACGTTGAAGTAATTAAACTATATTTTCCAGTTGGAACAACATATTCTTTAAAATTTTTAATAGGTTTTGGTTGGGACAACATTGATTTGGAGGAGGGGGGAGGGAGAATTTTGAGAGACCAACAAATCTATCTACAAAGTGTTGCTACGGTTGCCTAAAATTTTCCCATTGTTTTTTTACAAGAAAAGTAGTCTAAAAGGTAGCTATCAATGACAGTAGCTTGAAACAGAGCTATCTACAATGCTATCTTTCCTGAAACGTACAGTAGCTTTCTATGATACTGAACCCAAATGTAGCTATCTACAATACTAGCCCCAAAAGATTGATGAAAGCTTTCTTTAATGCTAGACAGATATCACTAGAGTGAAATGTAACTTGCTATGTTACTAGAAAGAAATTGAACTTTTGTTATGGATAAACATATGAAACTTAAAACCGCAAAAGCAATATTTATTGTGGCTAGCTGCCGATTATAAGATAAGATGCACTGCCTGACCAAGCCACAGACGACGTCTAAACAAACTATACACCAGCAAAATCTGTCACCAGATAAATGTCTTTTCTTTTTTCAAGTTTTGCAAATTTCTACGCACAAGGTGGTGTTTCTGACCAAGTATCAAGTCACAGAATATTTTCTCGGTCACAGGTGGATTCACTTCAATAGAGGGACGTTAATGTGAGCACGAACAAGACAGATCCACGACACAGATGGAAAAGTGCATGCAGTGAACCAATATAATGCCACGGCAAACATGAACGAAAGTTTCAAAGCGAGGGATGCCACCGGTGAGGTGAAATAATGATGGCGATGATGACCATTGTGAACCTCATCAGAACATGAAACATAGGACTTACTACCCTTAAAAGAAAACACAAAACATTTGCATAACGGTTCAAAGGTGCTCACATAGGACAAATTACAACAGAAATCTAGCAGTCAGGTATGGAAGCCACCTTGTTGGAAGCTGATGGATCTTTTAAAGTTGCTCTTGACTGAGATTTCAAGGAAGAGAAAAAAAATTTCTTCATCGATAATTTGCAAACAAGAACATCATTTTTAGGGGTGATTTCTTACACATCATCTTGGCTGTTAAAAGGTTTGGTAAAGTTAGTTCGGTTTTGTGTTTCCTTTTAAATTCAACAAAGAGAAATGAAAGTCTCATAATAGAACAAATTAACAAGAAGGAAAACCAACAAACCCAACCAAATCCAACAACAACAATTGTATCATGTACGACAGTGTTTGCACCGGGTAACCCACAGAGGGTGTTAGGAATCGGTTCTGAATCGCTAAATGGATCCTAATTTCGAAAACGTGCATGGACATGCGTGACAGAAGTCAGCGTGAATGCAACTGGGAACAATTCAGTGTCATGCCTCTAAGGTAAGACACCTGGTGTTACATAAAACCGCAAAAACGACGTACCACTGTGACTTCACGATGAGGTCATGGCGTAACGAGAGTCACATTTTCCAGTCCCCGACAGACTACAGACTTGACGTATCCAGATCTGAATCTTGGACCCGGTGCATACACTATCTACACATACAAGGAGGGATCATATGAAATTCTTTGGAGTACGGTGACATGCAACTTAAAATGAAAGTGTCACAAAATTATCTTGAATCCATAAATTCATTCATCGTTTGTGTTATGGCAGGTTGCTTTATGTATCTGCCAATTCCAGGCAAAAGTCCCACGAAGTTCATTCGTCAGTAGATACCTCACTCGAGTGGCACGACTATTACCAAAAGTATTTCCCCTCCCCTCCGCGGATGATCTTCCATCGGACACATTTAATCTGTCACATTCTAGGCTTTGGAGAATTGAAACACACACACAACTGTGCCATCTGCAGTAGTAATGGAGCCTAAACTTGCAGACATCACACTTGCTACGCAAATATGAACGCTACCTAGTCCTTCAAACATGAGGTTTGGTTTATTTGGTCCTTGCCTTAGATTGAACTTATCTTCCCCCATGGTTTTTCTTTTCTGACGAGCTCAAACATGTTATGGAGAATATCTGCAGCGCTCTTTGGAAGACACATTGCAATTTGTTGCATGGCAAAAAAAAAAATATTCAATTATAAATTTCAATATCACTAACAATATTGCAAGTTTTGTTCCCATTCTGAAAACCACTATCTACTATTATCTGGATCATGACATTCGACTAGTATTGTTTCATATCAATGATGAAAAATGAAGTTTGTCGTTTCCAACCAAATGAACCCCCCACCCCATCTCATGAATCCCCCCACGATCTCACAGGGACAAAACAAAATTGGAACTTTTCATGTCAGCTTTATGCACATCTGGATATAAACTACTTGCCTAAGGGCTAATGTGTAAGTAGCTTACATCATCATGATATTATGGTAAGAGAATGTCACAGATGTGACATTCTTTGCCCCAATTTGGAGTGTGACAGACTATGTTTATAGACTTGTGTGCCATACAGTGTCACAAGCTGATTTAGATTACACTACAAAGCTTGACCGCAATTGCCCAAGCAGTTTAGACTGTGATAAAGTTATGGTGAGAGTGTGTCACAGGCCTGTTATACTAAACCTACTTTGAAGTGTGACAGATTACCTTCATAGACTTTTGTGCCATACAGTGTCACAAGCTGGTTAATTATGAAACTAGATTAAAATTATACAAAGCTTGACTGCACTTGCCCAAAAAGCTGCTAATGATAGAGAGAAGCATAGCTTTCAATACGGCTATCAAAATTGCTTCTATCAAATGACTTTTTGTTTTCCCAAGGACTTGTCACAATTAAAGACAAAAAAAAAGAGAGAAAAGGATTGGCACATGCAGTTCTTGCACATACAGTGGACATTGGAGTGTTACTGTTCATCTGATTCTATCGTGAACGTGCTCGCTTGCCGAGCGGTTAGCAAGGAGACTTTTCTTCTGATTTGCAAATTGTCCTCTCCCAAGAGAGCCAAACCTATGAAACGCTGACATCAATCTGCAACAACCCTGACCATTCACGAGAGACAAACACGAAGCGGTGTCAAAACATTGCCGAAGGCGAGATGGCGTCCATCGGCAGTGCTGGTGGACCTTTGGGCAAATGCAGCAGGTAGCAAAACAAATAAAAGGGGGGGTCAGGTGCAAGCATTAAACATTGAAGCCTACATTGGCAAGATATGTTCATCTCTATCCTCCTCCTCATCCATACCGAGCTGATCGTCTCCAAGGCCCTTGTAGCTCCTGACGTCTTCCGGCCTGTTACATCTGCAAACAAAGTCGCATCCATCCTGTTGATGATCGAGAAAGAAGGGAGGTGAACGAAAGGAAAGGAAGCGCTGTATGAGTTCTCAACCCTGGGACCAGAATCCACAAATGCATTGAGGTTTCCAAGATTTCATCATGAGGACTTTTATGAATTTGGTATATGATGACTGATATGTATCATGTCTCAACATGAACGACTGCATATTACAATTACAGTAATGGAACAACTACACATTACATATGAGATTGTACAAGCTTCTCTACTTGACATATCATGTTTGCTAGGCTGTCACAATTTGATGCCTTTTGACCCCAAATGACCTCTGACCTCCACAAAAGCAATAGGATACTTCTACTCAATGTCTTGCACCTACACATTACATATGAGATCTGTCAAACTTTCCCTCCTTGGGATATCCTGTTTACAAGGTTTTCATAGTTTGCCCCCTATTGACGACCTCAGATGACCTTTGACCTCCACCAAAAACAATAGGGTCTTTCTACCCTACGTGGCACACCTTCATACTGAGTATGAGATCTGTTGAAGCTTCTCTTCATGAAATATCGTGTTTACAAGGTAGGGTGTCACAAACATACATACACGCACACACATGCGTGATTACAAAGGTTACAATTATCATCGAAACCAAAAAGGATGGCTGGGGAAAGTGGTAAGAAGCAAAGGATCCAGATGGCTAGAAGGGGCTGTTTAGTTGGACAGCAGACAGATGTCACACTAATATAAAACATAAATATGATGAATCATTGACTGTACCCCTTTAGGTCTCAACATAAATTTTACAAGCAACTTGGAATTCTATTAATTTGAATATGAAGGGCTAACTTTCCTTTGTATATCCTGTTTTGGGTGTGTGGACTCAACCATATACTTTAAAATCCAGTTAAATGTTTCTGTCATCTGCAACTGAAGATATAACTTGCGACAAAAAGTCACTCCTTTTTTTCACTATGTTATGCTAACCTACTAAAGTTCATTACACCATGCCAGTCGGCGCCTTCACTCCCAACAAACAACTTTGCCCCACAGAAGAAGTACCACAGTAAAAGATGAAACAATTTGATATATATGTTTAAAACATCATTTCACCAAATTGATGCTAAATATTTGTGTAAAACCTGTTCCCCCCAAAACTCTCTGCTTGCCCAAACAAAAGTTGACGGCAGGTTTCAAATAGAGCAAGCAATTGTCTCTAAGTACCATCATTTGGCATATCAATTATCAAAAATTTCTGTGGTTGAGGTCGAACTCCATTGCTTAAACCAACTCTCCCCCCCGACATGCATGGCTGCCTCCTCCCAACCTTCTTGAATACCAGTGCAGCACCCTCAAGTTAAGTCCCAACATTGTTGAACATCAATTTAGAACCATCAAGTTAAGTCTGAAATAATCTTTTCTTCATGAAAATTAATTAAGGACAACATATCAAAGTCACATTTTGATATCTCTTTTTTTCTGCATTTTGACTTGGCTGCATTGGAGGTTACATTTGGCTTACCTTAAAGAGGGGCACACTGAGTTGATTAAGTTTAATTTGTGAAGATTTTTAAAGGTGAATTCACATGACAATGCTTTTAATTAGCATATCTAGTCTTTTGACACTGTCTTGTATGAGCTATGTCCATATGAAGAAGTGCTGATATGAAAAAAAAGTGTCTTGTCATAAATTTTCAACAACCACTTTGAATCATTGATTACCTCATTCATTAATGTTCACTTGGTGATCCTGTTAGTTTGACCATTTATCATCGGTATGTAAATGTAACTTGACACGTTTGGAAAAATTCAGTGATTTTTTATTTTTTTTATGAAACAACTCAAAGAATGTGAGAATGTGTCCAACTTATACACACACTCTATTGCAGAGTATTACGGTCCACGCAACGGTGCCGTTTCATTGGCGTGAGGAACTTCCCGTGCACGTCAAGACTAGAGAAGAACGAAAGTCTCCTTTGTTGCGAACCTGTTTGATCAATCTGGTTACAAACGTGAACGTTAGATGGGGAGATTCAACCTTTCCCATTCCGACGTCCACGGTTGGATACTTACTGCCGACAGACCGCCGAGCTTCTGCCAAAATGACAAATTCGGTATTTGCTCCATCCCTTTCGCGTGCAGCTACGAACCTCTGGTACAAGAATCCGACCACGAGGTAGACCGCCGCTACGACGAGGACTCTGCGTAGACGAGATCGAGACGTAGAGAAACAAGATGTCAGACGGTCATTACATGATATGACCTCTCCATTGCTGAGAAGAATACATGCAATTTAAACGGATGATATTCACACTCGACATAAGGTTGCTGAAAGGATGCTTTGTGCAACCCTGGAAAAGTACGCAAAATACGAGAAGGAATACATATGTACAGTTTTCATTGACAATACAAGTACGATGAACAAAACAGAAGCATTCAAACAGGAGTCCTACCATTAAATGGCAACCCGAGCTTGCCTAGTCTCCGAAAATTACTGTTTATAAGTAGTCTGTGTGAACAACTTTTTCTCTTGATGTACTAAAACATTGCATGACTTAGATAGCAGATAAGGCAATAGCACAATTTAATTTTTGGTGCAAGAAAGGGTTTTGGCGACAAAAAAAAAAAAAAAAGACAGGACAAAACAAGACAAGGAATGCAGGAAAAAAGCCAAATAACCTTATCAATGTTGAGAATTACAGTACTACTGTACCTGTGCTGTACAAATGTCTGACTTTACTCAATGAAAAGGTTCACTTATTGCAGATAAAGATATTTTGCCAGCTGCTCATATCTGGGTCCGCAGTCGTGAAATCCACCAACTAGACCCTTGCATTTTGAGAGATCTGCACACACTCTTGGATAAGTACTGCAAACTCAATGCCGACGAATAGTCTGTTTCCTGTTCCATAGGGGTCGCAGATGAGGTAAGATCAAGAGGGTTTGAATACCCAAATTGTGATCAAATCATTTTTTTGATGACCGATGAGCCCGAGACTGACGGAAAAGTGACGGCTTAAAGGGATATAGGGGTGCCATTTACAATGCACCGACTTGATATGCAAAGAAAACAGCTTTTATCATTCAGGCTCATCAATAAACATCTGCAGAAGCTTTCATCTCCTCAAAACCATTATGCATAAGACCAGTTACAGAAAATGCATCATTTCATTTTTGGAGGTTCCCTCCCCCCTGACAGCATACACTGACCATTACCTCAATTCTTCTTATGGGCGCTGCTGTTCCCTGCCGACTATTCTAGTACTCAGTAGATGATCCATTTAAAACTTTTTCTTTTTACAACTTTGCATGTTCTGACGCTGTTTGATATTTGATTAGTTTGTAATGTTTTCTATTTTGCGACTCGTTTACTCTCTTTTTATGTAATTTTTTTGTTTGTATTGTGTCTTTTTTCTGCTCTGTGCTTCAGTGCCTCACTATTTTACCACCGATGCACAATTTTCCTTGTGGATTTAACAAAGTTGCCGTATCTTGTATCATTCAAGAATTTTTTTCTCAAAGTTGCATTCAGGAGGAGGATGGGGAGAACAGGATGGACAATAACTGATTGAAGAACAGCTTTTTGGCACCATTCTAGAGATCTGACTCAAACAGCTTGCAAAAGAACCAAGAATAAAAACACTCATGGTTTCCTTTCATTGGTTGTCTGAGGGCTACCTTTAAGATGCATAGCTACGGTAACAGTTTTGTCTTATTCTCAGATCCTCCAAAGTTTATGATTTCATATCATCTCCAAAATTGCACATACTGTAAACTTTTTGTTGTCAAGCACATGGCAAACTTCTGTCACAGGACTTCCAAACAAAAAAAAAAGGAAAAAAGAAAATGTTACCAAAACTTGGCATACTTTGGTGTCAAAAACATAATAAATCCTGATGTTTAAAGAGAATTCATTGTAATATACAGTAACAAGTGAGAAAGAAAGCAACAACGTCATTTGCAACAAACTCCATGAATTTTCTGGCAATTCACACAATTTCCCTCAATTTCAAAAATTTTCCACACGTTGAAAAATGTTTCCAAATTTTCATAACTTTTCCAGGTTTTCCACTACAGAAACTTCTAATAGACTTCATGTCCTTTCAGAAAAATCCCTTTGTGGGCATGTCACTCTGTGGGGCAGATCTTGACATCATATATAGCCGTGGGTTGCGAGTGACCTTTTCCCAGAACCCAACTACGCACACTGAAAATCATGTTCAGCACTATTGGCCTAGGACAAACAAGAGCGAACCTTCAGTACGAATGATCTTTAAGTAATCATGAATTGTAAAGAGAGAATAGGAAGTCACGGTAACATGCTTTCCAGTAAAAAAGTAAGCTTTTCCCCTCTTGTATGTACCAACACACCAACGAAAGACGAAAGAAAAAATTGTGTTTGTTGCAATAAATTTGTCTTTGAGCCGATATTGTGTGTCATGCTATATTTTTTACCAAGGCTAGACCATGCTGAAAGCTACCACAAACACCTGTGCCACCAATGTATCACGATGGCAGCATGTTTTGTTGACTATGAAATCAAAGTGCCACAATGATTATTTCTGAATGGCAGCAAACCAATGGTTTGTTAGACCATATACAAAGGGAAATTATTCACTTGTCTTACAGCGAAAAAAAAAGAACACATTTTTAAAAGTAATATTCGTTGCATGATAAATCATTCCAAACATTCTCTAAAAGAAATAATATTTCTCACAGGCAGAAACTGAGTCACTTGTAGCTCAAGAAATAATCCAAGCTTTCCAAAATTCATATGATGTATCTTCTGTGCCTGATCTTATAGTGTGAATAATGTATAAAAAATGATCACTCTATTTTATTGATATGCCATGTTGGTGCATTACAAATGCCCTCTTTCCCTTTTAAAGTAATGCAATACCTGCTGAAGTTATTATGTACTGTGACACCTATTCATTCAAGTTTAACATGTTTCTTGAACATTTCCTTCCTGTCTGAAGAAAAACTCATAAATGGATGCCACACCAAAAAAAAAACTTTCTTTGTGACTGAGTACATACTGTAAAAGATTGAAATTATGAAATGTCATGCTACTCCCAGCTGATTTGTGCCACACAAATAACACTGACAAGTTGATTAGCATTGGAGAAAGACACTGCCAACAGCAAAAGCTCTATCCACTTTGAGAGTGTGCTTGTTCCAAAATACTTTCCAATAAAAGATTGAAACAAAATCTTCTGAAATCTTTAAAGTTGTCTACTAAGCTGTTGATGAGACTTATCTTTCATAGGGTCCATCCATACATGTCTCAGAAATGAGTCGGAAGTACTTTTTTTCTAATTTTGCCATGATGTGGGTTTGTGCACGTGTGTGGTGTGTATGTTTTTTGGCTTATACAGTATCTGTGAGTGCACCTGGCTAACACACTACTGTGGTGACAGCATCAATACCTGGACCTCGGAGCATTTACAATGCAATGATACCACCATGAACATCTGATACAGAAGCCCTGGGTGTGCCAACGGGGTCTACCAGACATTCAGGTGTCTACCCGAGGTTCCAGAGGTTCGTTGTTCCCAGGGTTTGTTGTTCACCTTTTTTGTAATATTTAAATGGTTGCCGATGAGTACAAGGTTCATTGTCCCCAGGGTTCCATGTTCCCATGTATGTCACTGTCATTTCCAAAGGTTTTTAATTCACTGTGAGTATCAAAGGCTTTTCATTCACTGTAATTCTCAAAGGGTCTTTATTCTCTGTGAACCCTAGAAACACTGAACCTCGGGGACATCGAACCTTGGGGAGTGGGAACGTTGACATAACCCTGTGAGACTAAAAAGCAGGATTCGTTCATCACTTCTTAGTGATGAGACTTGGAGTCTTACATTATGACAAGAATCCATCCGACACTGGAAGAATGCGGCGTCTTGGAGAAGCATGCAACGCTGGTCTGCACTTCAAACATGTAGTAACACGCTTTGGTCTTTTCATTATTTTCTTCCAGAACCTGGGCAGGCCCCTGGAGTGGAGAAAAAAAAAGGAAATGATCAATTTACATGCCCTGTTTGATGCTGCTCAAGAATGAAAGATACCAAAGAAATCAAATCTTTGACTTCACCATGTGTAGTTCATTTACAGGGGGCTGCATTTGTACATGTTTACAGTGCACTGCGACATTGGAACAAACAAAGAGACCTGACAACCAGAGAGAAATCCATGCAATGGTTACTTGCCAAGTATCGCAGAGAAGTGTTAACGGTGAAAAGGGTGAATTGTACTAGTGGACACTACCACAGATACTGTAGACTTCATATAATTGGAACCCTCAGATACGTACGTAACTTCTTGTCGTGTAAACAAGACACAGCTACATGCTGAAATACAAGAATAACTGTTTGGAAGGTGTTTACTGCACATGCTGACATTTTTGTACAGTTACTAAGTACACTGCTGACCTATAAATACCACCATCAGAAACTTGGCTATCACCAACTATTATATTGCCTGCTCACTTAGCTCCATCTTATCAGAAGATGTGACCTGAAGGGCAGCCATTAGCAGAGAGACCTTAAGACCCCAAAGAACTCTCAGAAGGGAAATATAGTGAAGATGGCACTCCTCGAACAGGAGAAAAAGATACATCCAGATAAACTTGAGCTCTACCGGAAGTGGCTACATGCAGTAATTGTTTGTGATCATTACTCACTGTCTTGAAGGAAAGGGGGATTCAAATAACACTACAGGCCAGGGATATTACTGTATATACTAAGCTTCTAGGAGAGTGGAACATTTCTGAGTTTTGACTTTAACTTTCATGCTCAATGATATTTCAATGCTAAATGATATTTTTTTCACAAAACTAAGTCTTATGGAAAACTGCCCCGGCTGATCAAGGTCACTGTTCAGTGGCACAGCACAGGGGTTTTTTTTGTTGTTGGAGGAGGGGGTTTGAGGATGAGGAAAAATTATTTCTTCGAGACGATACGATACTATGGTTTGACAAATTTAACAATGATTGTAAGTGCAAAAAATATAAAAGGAACCATAAAACACATTCCAAAATGCTGCTAACATTCCACCAAATTTTCAAGAGGGCACACACTAAACACAGCAGCACATGGAAAGGGTGAAAAAAAATGGGGTGATGATTCTTACTTGTAACTTTACTCCTGGTGGCAATTCAAGCACACAGAGCAAGAAATCAGACATGGGGTCCAGGGACCTTCTGTGGGGATCCAGTGAAGATTTTAGGGAATATAAGGGCATACATCTGGTAAAAATAAATTATCTTTCCTTAACAAAACCCCCTCTTTTGTTACACTGGGTAGCTTCAGGTCACTGAAAATTACCACAGCCAGGTTTTCTTCTGGGGGGAAGGGGGACGTTTTGTTGTGTTTTTATGCTAGGGATGGTAGATAAAGAGAAAATATTTCTTCTTCACAGGGAAGTGGGGATACTGTAACTAAGTACTTCCCCCGACCCCCCGTCATTACATCAGTGATCACACAGTACTTTGGTAGACTGTGCAATATAACATGGGTATGGGCACATGGGTATGGGCACTGATTACGTGACCTGTCAGATTCTCAAAAATAATGTAGCAAGGTAATAATTGTAAGACAGTTGACACTTCCACAATACTTCAGGGTTCTTGTTAAATAGCACACACATATCAGATTTCATTGTTAATACAAATGTCAATATCTTGACAGTAACAACATTTTCAGAGTTTGACCACTGCTGAGTCCAAATGACATTTGACCATCTGAAATAACTATAAATGTGACAGACAATTTTCTTACTCTGCACCATGTGTACATGTTCAAGCGCAAGAAAAAGATTTCAGCAATGACTTGAGTGATCTTCATTTCTCCAAAAATTTGAAGAAAATCATTTATAACAGTGTCAATGTCACCCTTTAACCTACACAGAGACACAGAGTCACCAATTTAGGTATTACGTGCTGTTCACTTAGCTGAATCTTATCAGAAAACATGACCTGTGGTTCAACAATTACCAAAGAGCCCTTGCCCCCCCCCCCCTCCGCTGAGGTGAAAAGGGACGACCTTCTGCAAATTCCAAGAGAGAAATAAATATCCATTTTACAGTTCCTTGAGGGCTGACCAACTCGCTTCAAGGAAAGAATGAGAATGTGACAAGGGCAAAAGATGGACATTAAATAGTTTTGTGAAGAAAGCTAGTAACTTCTGACAAAGGGCCCATTAAAACATATTAAATCAGACACTACAGATGACTAGACCGATGTCAACCACTGAATGGCTTATAGGAGAAGTGGCACATTTTCATCAGGGTTTTGACTGTTACACTCTCAAGTAGAACAACTACAACTGAATGGCAAGCAAGCAAATGAGTTAGAAGGGACTCGCATTGAACATGTATCTTACAGTACTGTACATGACCTTTATGATTTTCACTTCTACTGTAGTTTCCATTGTTACACAGACTCTTATGTTTGACATATATAACAAAAAAAAAAGAAAAAAACTTTCCAAACCATCTAGGAGAACTGAGTTCAACACTTTACACACATGCATGATCTGTCAATTTACCATGACTACTGTACCATACTTTGGTACATTAAGGCTGACACATTTTGCCCTCTGCTGACCCCATATGACCCTTCATCTAACCAAAACCGATAGGAATTTTTGTAGTAATTATATTACATACTGAATTAAAATATTTACATTAACTACATATCTCAAGATGTTGAGGGTACAGTCTTTCAATAATTCAAAAAGTTCAGCTTACTGCATAATGCCAAATGATCTCTGACTTGCACAAAAATTATGAGAAAAAAAAAGATAATATGACACAACTGCATATTCCAGTGTAGGAGATAGGTGGTTTTAAAGGTACTTGTGTCTTGACCTCTGCTGATCCCATACACCTTTGACCATTACCAAAAACAATAGGGGCCATTGACGTAATATGATAAAGTCACATGCCAAATATAAAACTTGCCCTACAAAAGTGCCTACCTTAAGATATTGAGGTTACGGGGGGAGCAAGGTGTCCATGATTTCACCTCTTCTGATGACCTTTGAAGTGCTCCAAAATCATTGGAAGACTGTTCAGGAGTATTACGCTTGTCTACCCAACTCATGAAAACTTCCACAATGTTTATAAAGATTTCATGATTTTCACATATCAGCCTCCCCAGGCTGCATGGCCTTTGACCTCCACAAAAACAATAGGGAATTGAACTTGATAGGTCGAAGCCACATGCCCAAAATCACGTCTGCATTCAGTACCTACTGTACTGTATCTCAAGATTATACAGTTACATGCAAGTGTCACACACATACACTGTACTACTTAATAAATACAGATCATCTAGTCACAATACTGTAGACCTACACGTCACCAACATTGAGGTTCAAACAACTATCCCTTCTAGAGATATCATGTTTACAAGCCAAGGCATCACACACACAAACGCACACACTCGCACTGAATTCCTTTAATACAGGGTACTGCTGACCGTTTCCCATAAAGAAGTCACTGCAATTCCCCTTTTTCAGATTATTGCAGGCAGCATGTGAATGCCAGAAGAGAGGGCAGCCTCCTGGTATCAAGTGACAGGACTCCCTGCAGCGTCGCAACTTTTGGGCAGCTACGCCAGTTACCAGCTGCGTGTGAGTGAGGATGGATGTGCAAGGCTTTCACTCTCAGCTTGTACCCTTCAAGGTCAGTGTCCGCAGGTTCCCATACAAATGCCATCACCATCACATTCATCCTTTGCCTGCCTTGGGCAAGGAAGAAATCACTCCACTGGTTGTTTTTGATTGAGGAATATGGGACAACACATATTTTTTGAAATTGAAATTTGTTGACAAACAGGACCTCAAGCTTTAAAATCTGAAAATATGTTAATTCCAACTTTACTTAGACCATTGTCATATACTGTATATGAAAATGGTGAAAATAGAACACAAAAAAAAAATATTGAAATGACGTAAATAATAAGTGTTTCAAAGACAATGGTCAAGGGGTGTCCCAAAGACAAAAGGGATTAAGTATGGCCCCCCCTTTGAAGGGATTATCAGTAATGCTATACAAGAAAATAAAAATCTGTAGAGATTAAAGACATACAAATGATGAACTGTCTCAAAACTCTAGGACTGTGACAGATTTTCCACAAAGCAATTGATCTCCTTGTTAAGTTGAAAAAAAGTTACACACTTTCAGAAAATGAGTTTTGGGGACAGTGTATGACACTTTTGTAGTATTGTTTTATTTTGCAAATGTAAAAGCTTCAACTTACAATAAGAGTATCTGGATTGCATATTAACATTATGTGGCTCCTCCTTGTCTTTTCGTCAGTACAATGACTGCCATACTCATCCCCGTCGTCATAAGTTAGAAATATCCAATCAGCTGATTAGAGAGAAGAATGAATAAAAGTCACAGATTGCACTTAAAAGTAATAGGCCTTGTTCACATGTAAAAACGCATCCATACTGTACTTCAGATTAACAAGGGCGATTGATGTTTTTTACGTGGACGCTTACGTATTTGTACTGGAAGTCTGCGTGGGTTCTTAACAGGAATCCCCCCCCCCCCTTCGGTAGTTCTACAATTCCTCATGTGTCCTTGACGAATGGTAAAAGTGAATTTTCCACGGACTAATAACTGAGACCCGAGACAGCGCAGGGTTGACTGGTCTGTTTAAGTGACAGCAAATGATGTGACCTTCTCACGCCTGCAGTGTATTAATCACACGACGGTACCTACCTGTGAACATGCATGTCTTGTTCCTGACTAGAAAATCCCCCTCCGCGGACAACAAATTTTTATCAGGGCGACCCCCCTACTCTGATTGTCGATGAATTAAAATGCTTCCCTTAATTTTACATCATGTGTTACCGATAAAACTCATCTTTTTCAGTTACGTGGGAAGTTTGTTGTCTTGCCTTTCTACTCTGCCAGTTCAGGGCAAGCAAAAAATTTACTGTATCATGGCAGGTGAATTCTGAATGCCACTTGACCCACTGGGCATGTTGTTTTTTAAAGTCAATGCTCAGCAGTGTGGGGCTGCATGAGATCAGAAAATTTTCATATTTTTGCCACATAGGGAGTAGGTGAAAATGATGAAAATCAACTTTAAAATAGATAAGTCTGCAAATGAAAAGTAATCTTATATTGTAATGAAGTACAAGAAAGAAACATTGCATTATCAATTCACATCTACTGTGTACCTACAGTGACAATGGCCATTGAGCCTCCGCTGATGTCTGTGGTGCCACTCGGTACTGTAAATGTCCGACAAAATAACACACACCTGTGGCCAATATGCTCAGTATGGCTGTGTCATTCTTCAAGTCCTGTAAGCATTCGATTAAATAATCAATTTTTGACTAAATTAAGAAAACTGTCATCTATGTGTGCTGCACGGTGGCGTTACGCGGAGGTTTACTGTACCACATCATCTGTGCAATAATGTCATTGAATCAACTTTATCGTCAGATTGTCGAATGGAAATTTTATGGTCATGACAAAAACTGCATTCCTTGGGCAGCCACAGTATTGTCGAGTGTAGTTTGAGTATAGTCACCTTCATATATTCAAATAATATTGGAGAATCTACATAATCATTGGGCTTTTGAGAAAATGCTAGCAATAAATGAACGATAGACGTAGTTTGGTAATGAACGCACTTATGCAAAGGAAAGCAAGAAAGCCAAGATGCTTAGTGACTCCTTGCCACTTACGGTGTACCACTGCCTGAATTTTTTTCTCAGATGCAACATACTGTAATAACCATAGGCTACCAGATAAATAATGTATACCATTCTTCAATACCTATGTACAGTATTTCAAATTAACACTAGAGGCCAAGCATTCTCCAGCCTCCACGGTGGTAGCACAGGTACAATATTGCATTCTCTAGGAACGAGAGATACTGAATATACCCATACTGTATGACAGCTGAATTCCAATTATATATATATCACAAAATTTCTCCATCTACAGGACTTACATTCATCTCTATAGAAAAATGATTTTTCACTATAGAAAACCTTTGAAACAACTTCAAATTTCCAATTCATAGGACTGTATTCCACATTTTTTTGATGACAGAACAAGAACTGTATCTCAAATAATGATTCCTCTGGGAAAGATAAGCATGTCAACCTCTCTAACCATTTTCTGTGGAAGTCAATCACCATTCTCAGACAAAAAAAAAAAAAAGTTACCTTAGATGAAATAAAAAGACAAAGGCTTTTTTTTTGCAACTCTATGAACACTTTTAAGTGTCAAAATAACAGTCATAAAAAAGAAGCATGATACCAAATACTGTACTGCTCATTTATGGACTAAACAGAAACTCTACGGTGTATGGTGTTGAGTGTTATCAACAAAATTATTGGTTTTTCGGATCACCTTTCAACAGAACTTCTTTGTTATGAGGTCAGCATATAACCATGACATAATACTATGCAAACACATATTTTTTTCAGAAATCAGCATATAACTGTCAGCTGTCATGATGCATAGATGAAGTTACATCATTTCAAGTCAAAGATTTGTACGGTCAATTAGTCCAGCAAGTTAAATTTACTGTGCCTGACAGATTAACGTTTTTCAGATTAGTTCCTTCCAAAAATTTGCACACATTGCCAGTGTTTACCTGCAGGAGAGTTCAAGTAACTACCCATGAGAAAAGACAAGCGAAACGACACCAGCGGAGGTCATACAGTAACATTTTGCACTCAAGGACCCAATATGATCTTTGACCCACAACGAAACCAATCCCAACAAAGATAGTTGTAATGCTGCACCTAAAAAGAACAACTTTGTGAAATAATGCAGTGTCCCTTTGTAAATAGTGTGTTTACAAGCTTTTTTGTTTTAATGACCTCTGATGACACCACATGACCTTTGACCTCTAGGAACTTACTTAGAAAGCCCTACTGTACAGGGTACATACCCTTCAAGTTTTAAGTTAATTCAATGTGTGGTTCATGAGATACTGCAAACCAGGTTTGCCTATATTCTGCCTGCAGATGACCACAGGTTACCTTCGTCATCCAGCGAAAAGAAGTCCAGCCAAGATCGTTAAATGTCCTACCCACACACTGACTTCGATCTGACTGTCTTGCACACATTCAGTCAAAAGGTGGAGTGCTCACAACAAGCTCTCTACCATTCTGACTTCTGATGACCCTACATGACCTTTGACTGACAAGAAAACCCTCTCAATCTCATTTATTTTTAGCAGTACATACCAAGTTTGAATATGATGCAACTTCCTGTTTCTGAGAGACTGCAAACATAGTTTGTCTACATTCTGCCTGCAAGTGACCTATGATGACCTTTGACATACAACAAAAGCAATCCTAGCTGAGATCTTTAGTCCTACCAACACATCAACTTTGACCAACCTTTAACTTCCAGTTCAAAAGCAAGAGCGTCACAAGATTTTGCCACACATACAGTACATACACGCACACACACACATACAGTACAATGAATCACCATTCCAAAGATTCCTTGCCCGCCTATGACAAGGAATCAAAAATTGCTTTGACATGACAATCACATTGTTAGGCATACTTTTAACCAGCGTGGTGTTGTTGTTAACTAGGCATGATCTCCCAGTGAATATACTGTTTCATGTACTATACACACTTCACTTTAAATCAATACGAAGCATTGACTTAGTCGTAGAGTAGGACATATTAATACACACACGACATAATGAACGTGAGATACAAATGTGACACAAAACAGAAACAAATTTGAGAGATAAGACACCTCAAAGTTTCAAGTAATCTTATTCACTTGTACAAACGTCTGGAAATGAAGTACACAGTCAGTCGTATAAATCCTGCGTGAGAAATTGCAAACCTTTGAGATACATGTATATATGTAGTGATGTTGAACATGCATGCTGACTTACTTCCATTCTGTATGCTTGTTGCGTTGATTCTCCCACCCACGAATTTTTTTCCAGTTTTAAGGTCTGTCTGCAATACACCTGCGTCCGTGGCGTCTCCAATTTGACTACAAAAGCTTATCACGTAATTATATTCCTGAGGATTGTCTGTAACCTTGACGCTGTTGAGAGACGAAATGATCTTCTTTACAAAGAGACGGTGTTATCAGTGACTGTTATCACAGTGGTGGCACGGGCGTCCCCAGAACGCCGAAAATCAACTCCCAAGCTCCCCAGTTGCCCTTTCACTCTTGCAGTTCCCCCTACCAAAAAAAAACAAAACGCTGCTGTGGGGCATGGTCTCCACTCTCAAGTCCGTCCCCCAACCACACTGCCAATGGATCATCAAAAATCATCCATGGATAAATTAAAGGAAAATATGGTGGAAAATACAAAAGAGGCCCTGTCCAGGCTTTACACTATCTGCAATAGCCCTGGTACCCAACTGGGGGTACTAGTACCCTTGACTCCCATGAGGGTACTGTACAGTATATCGACACAAGATTGGGCTGGTGTATATGGTAAGCAAAAGGGTACAGTACCATGAGATAACACACGGTAAAGTAACAAATTAGGAGGCATGGGACAGTAAAAAGGCTGGTATAACCACTGACCTACATACAGCACACACTCACTGAATTTAATATTTATACTTGTTGTGACCAGGCAAGCTTGCCAAAACAACAATCAACCTACAGTAGCAATGCACAACTTAATTCGTATTAGCTACATATATATTGCTAATCCCCAGTGCAATGCATCATGGGGAGGGAAAGTGTCAACAGACGAACCATGTAATACACTCCAAATGTATAAACTAAAATGGCATACACGGAATGTTTCAGAGCATACAAGAACAGCCCCGGTGCAGCTTTGGCCTAGTCTTGTTATGGTAAGGGACGTTGCAATGCACGACGCAGACCAATTAATGACAGCAAATGTACTGAAAACTTGAATTTTCACTTGTACTTAACATACAGTGTACAGTTCTAAATGATGGGAGGAGCATTGGTTACTTTTGCATCCCAGAGTGTTTAAGGGGTAGTCTGCCGAGGAGTGCCGTTTGGTCTAACGTGCCAATCAGCAATGTAGCTTATGAACTGTACAGTGAGACTCATGATGTTTTCCTCATTGCGTTCTCATTTGATTGACACGAAACCCATGCTTCGTAATTCCATTTTCTCAGATATCGCACATCTCGCAACACCATAAAGCGTCACGAATTTGACCAACTGTAGGGTTGATACCTTCCAACTTTGTATGGTTCACATATTGCATGATCAGCCTATACTCGGTCACAAACATAGTCAAACCTAGCATACTGTAACTTATGATAATTCAAGACAAGTATCAGAGTACTTCAACTGGAAATGACATTTTGGCAAGAATTTGAGAGGGACAACTACAGGTACTGTACTGTTAGTACTTGGTTGCAACGCATACTGCAGTTTCAAGTGTTACAGGCTTGTGGCAAGAGTAATCACAATTTAAACATCCGGGACAAGTCAGGCTGACTGAAAATTGCGCTGATGTGGTATCTAAATGGCGTTTGGTAGATTACACCCTCAGATCATACAGTGGCTTACTGTGCTGTACATGCGCAGCCATGAGAGGAAAAGTTCAAGATGCTGACTTTCAACGTAACAAATCGACTACATGTTGCACGAGAAAAGAACTGTGGCCTGCAGTGCAGTAATGGAACTTCAATATCAAATATTTCTCAGAGGGCTTTCCAAAGCAGTAAGATACTGTACACTAGAGATGCCTTCTGAAAGCCATTTTGATCACTGACAACAGTTTTTGCCTACAGCTTGTTACCGGGACGTAATGCTCCTTGACAGCTAGCAACAGCCAAGCCACTCTAGGCATACTGTAGGCTGCTTCAGACCAAAATTTTTAATACTCACAGAGCTTACACCAGTGACAAAGATTTCTACAATCCTCCACAAAACAGTTGGGACACTTGCACACTACTTAACTTTACTGTATGTAGCAATGTTGAAACATGTTTATTCATCTTCCAAAATCTCCTCCCCCCCCCAGATCAACAACAGGTACAAATTGAAATGTTGAATGGAGGAGTGGGGGTGGTGTCCCACATATTTTTGTCAAGGATTGTAGGTTGCAAAGCTGTCAGATTTAAATACGTTTCATGGCCAGAGCAATTACAGCATTTTGAGGTCTGTCTCAGAAGCAGTCCACCTGCAGTAAAGGTGGCCAACATCACTTCGATCTGGCCGTCTCAATGACAGAGAGATGCATTGATAACTAATGACTTGGTCACCAGATGTTTTCTCATGAGTTACAAGTAACTCTGTGGGTCGCGAACAATTTCTAGACTCCATGATAGGTCGTAGTGGCAAATTTTCTCCATGGAGGTTACTGTACAACAGGTACCAAAGCATGCCTGTCTATGACGAATTGCTCTCCTACTGTACCTGTCTAGGGCCACCTGGCTATATTGAAATGTTTTAACATTAACTGGATGCACAATTATGCTTAAAATGACATAACTCAATAAAGCGGGGGGGGGGGGTTACCTCTTGACATGTAACAAGATGTAACAAGACCATCTATCGAACCTCCCCATCTCACCACATTGTAGCACTCTGTAGGCTTATATCTCTTGTGGTATGGTAGCTTACAGATATTATAATTTGGAGAGGTGTATGATCATCTACAAGGCACCGTCAAATACAAAACTGTAACTACAATATAGCACGCTTGTACAGTGTAACAGTAAGCTAGGCTAGTCAACCTACAGTACTACACAGTCCAGTATAGGGATTGTGGAACCCTGGGGATACATGAATATAAGATATGAGTGTTGAAATATCTTTTTATAAAGTTCCATTCCACAGAATGTTTCCTTCCCGAGCTACGCACTTTTTTGAAATCCACAAGTGTTCTGCCATTCTTGCCTCACTTGATTGGTAATCTGAATGGAATATACATCAGAAAGTATTCTTATTTTTGAAGGTTTTTTCAGCTTGTTTGCCTTCCCTCACTTTTACGACGAACAATTCATGAAGTAAGTGAATGTTGATACACCTTTCCTTTCATCAGTTCATTATTAAAATGCTCCTTGTTACAAAGTTTAAATTTTAACATGACCTACAGCACTGGGAAGACTCAGGGCCACGTACTGTAACGTTGTGGCAAAATTTGGTCATATACTGTACAATATTTGCCTCCAATGTGAACCTGCATTAGTTACTCCACTACTGAAGCAACTTTTTACGCCACATGTATGGAGTATTGCCTGATCAACCATAACACAAACTCAATAGGGAAAGGTTGACGAAAACATGAACAGTATGTGAGGATTTCTACACACACAAGTTTTATTGCATGTGTTGCAAGTTGGGATTGGCTAGCTATGTAACATCAAAGTTGATCAAACCAATCACAACGTTCTACTTCTGTTGCATCAGTGCATGCAACTACTGCATGCAGCATTACACAAGTGTGTGTTGTGTCCAGGCCATACAGTATGTATATGTATGTGGCTACAGCACTAACACAGTAACAGCTCTAGGCTAGTGTTGGTGAGAAACTTGGGAGATAGACATGTTTAATTCACTTTACAAACCTTTCTAAAAGGAGTTAAACTAAAGTGTATTTTTTTGTCCAGGCTGCCAATGGTTTTTGCGTGGGTGGTAGGTATAAGTTTACGTGCTGACACATGTACTGTATGCTCTTCATTATCTTGTCTAGGGGGTGCACCTGGACAAAATGAATACTGTAGTGGAGAACACTGGTTACTTGAGTGAAACTTTCTGTGGTGGTCAGCAATCTGTCTTGCCTTGTCTATATTATGGAGTAACAATAGAATACCCTGCCGCAGTGAAAGACACTTTTCAAATCCTGGATTTCTAGTTGATATGGCCTCTTAGATCTATTTGCTTTCGAGAATGACTCACGGCGATCTTTACGGTGTATCCTCAGACAAAAACAAAATGTTATATATATGTGACATAGTTGCCTTCCTAGTTGCTTTGGAAAAAAGACCCCAAGTCTTATGAACTTGCCTCAGATTTCTTCAATAAGGACTACTCGTACTCCAGCCCCCACCCTCGTTAGTCAAAGTGGCAGTCTGATCAGGAATCCATTTGTAGCTGGATTCCTGTGTACAGCAGTTGTAGTGTGAGGTCTTTGACAGTCACTGGGAATCCATTTATCACTGGATTTCTGGTCATAGGCGAAGTGGCAGCCTGACTAGGAGTCGATCTGCAGCTGGATTCCTAGTTGTAGTGTGAAGTCCTTGACAGTTGCAGGGAATCCATTTTTGGCTGGATTCCTACAGTTGTAGTCAACCTGGACGCCGGACTAGGGATACATTTGCAGCTGGATTCCTAGTTGTAGCCTTAGTGTGAGGTCTTTGACAGTCACTGGGGATGCATTTGTGGCTGGATCCCTAGTCATACAGTTGAAGAGGAAGCCTGACTAGGAATTCATATGCAGGTGGATTCCTGGTCTTAGTGTACAGTAAGTGTGGTCTTTGACAATCACTGGCAATCCATTTGCGACTGGATTCCTAGTTGTAGTTGAAGTGAGGGAGGGACTGACTTGGGTCTGTCTGTGTTGAAAAATTTGATATCAGTATATGGATTATAAGGAACCGATAATATCAGTAACAAAAGTTTTCCTGCAAAATTTTGCAAAAGAATGACTACATACCTGTATGCAAGAAATGGGTGCCTAATAAACAACAACTAATGTTTTACTCCAATAAACGCCCATTTACAATATGAATATCGATGTCTTTTTCATATCATGTACAGTAGCAGTCCTAAACTTAGGCCAATGGCATTGATGATGGTCTTTAGTTTCAGGCCTCGGCTTGGCTAGCCTACGTAATACAGCAGCCTGGTTACTATTTGCCTTACACTGTAGTTTTAGGGCCTAGCAATTCAAGCAAAATCAAAAGATGCTATCTCTCTCGTTAGAATTCTCATTTTTTAGTACTACTGGTAGTAGATTTTTTCCTTTTCTTACACAATACTTGTCCTCTTGGAATGGAAACAGTTATTTTTCAGCTAAAACACACCTCTCTATTGCTACAGTACATAGTTACATAAGTCTTTGTTCACACTCACTGAAGTAATGAAGACTACATCCAAACGGCTGCACACTAAAAAGTTCATAACTTGTAAGCCTTCTACAGTATGTATGTATATATGATGTACAGTAATGATAATGAAGTAATTGCTTCGTGTTTGTACAGTACCAAAAAAAGTCCAGAAACTTTGGAAAGAGCATCGAATCTTCCAGAAAGATGCCGCTAGAGTGGAATATTTAAATACTTGTACTAAATTTTTTACAAATAATGCTGTTGTACATACTATATACAGTTTTTGCTGCTATATATCGATGTTGAGAAAAAAATCAGTATCAATTCTATGGATGAAGAGTGCAATACCGGATATATTGATAATATGGATATATCAACATACCCTAGCCTGGACTCACGAGGAATCCATTTGCGGGTGGATTCCTAATGTTAGTTTTAGTCAAAGTATCTTGATTACACCTAGGAATACAGATGTGCAGTGTTTGACTTCACTGACTACAGGAATCCAAATCCAGGGTGCATACCATGTAATGTTGATGCCGATGTTTCGCTGAGGTGTTCATACGCCAAGGTGCTAGCATTAATACGCCAACAAACACGGGTGCTTTACCTCACAATGCAACATACTGTAACAGAACCTGCTGTATGATGATGAGCACTTGAAGCATACAGTTACACACATTCTCCCAGTCTCATATTTGGCAGGAAATAATCATACAGTATTTTGTGTTGGACTTGGCATGAATTAAACGGAAACATACTACAGCAGGAACTTTTGCTGCTACCGTTTTGACTTAGTAGTTTACAGTTCAAAATGTATAGTGATTACTGTAGCCTGTGTAGGCTAGGCCTTACAAGTTGCACACCGAGGCTGAGTTTTTCATGCACACCGGCACGCTGAGGTAAACATTTTGCCCAAACTATGCCAGGAAGTGCCTAGAATGCGGACTGGAATCAGACTTCATTGACTACGACTAGGAATCCGGACGTGCAGTGAAAATCCTTAAGGCAGGGTACTGTATAGTTGTACCCTTATCGTGGTGGTGGTAGTTATAGTGTATAGAACGACCAGGCTATGGGCTCAGCCAACCACTGAGAGTGGGAGTCCACCACTCGACACCAGATCCAGTGCAGTCTATGTTAGAACTAAGTTACTTTGAAAGAGACCAGGGTATTCTGTACTGCAGTTGCTCCAAAATCAGAACTGTGATAACATTAAAAAAAAATAGGCCTAGGCTGAGTCCAAGGTACAGTAAATAACATGATGAAGCTTTCAACCTTAGGCCTAGATCAGTATTGTTACTTTCAACAGTCCAATTGTAAGTGTAACATTGGCCTAACGTTACTAACGTGAGGCCAATGTTGCACTAACGTTAGCCTAACTTTTTTTTAAACGTGCAGCTTCAGCCTAATAAATATTGAGAACTGGCTGACTAGGGACTACCTCTGTCCAACAAGAGGCTCGATAAGCTTGAGAGTTGAATTTTGCGAAGGCTTCTCGGTTTTGCACAGAGCATGAATTCGTTGTACAAGGCAGTATGCAGCAAAGACAATCAACATCTGAGAGTGTGAGAACTTCATCTTCGTCCAGCAGTAGGCCTAAGCCTCTACGCATACGTTTCTTTGAATCGTTGAATATGGTTTAGCCTAACGTTGCTCGTTCGTTACTAGTTCTGGGTTCAGAAACTCGAAACTCTGATGGCATGTGATTGGATGAATAAGAATTTCAAACCTTCATCAAATCACAAACAATATCATTACGAGGTTTGAAAAACACAGAAATGACAGTAAACATCCAATAAAATTCCTAAGGGATAAACAAGCACTGTTCTGTTCTTTCCTTGTTGTACAGTACAGTGTACGTACTGTAAATAGTACTGTCATCATGTCATGTGATTTCGATAGTATAGTAGAAAATGACTTGAGCACGGTTTCTGTATGTTGCACTTGATTCACGGATCCTCTGGTCCTCACTATAAATATGGAACGCCAAAATGGACATAAAATCGTGGTTGTTTCATGTTTCCTCCAGAGCAATTCGGTAACACAACAAAAGTGAAAGCTAAATTTCATAGTTATCTAAATCATAGTTTATCTCCTGCCTGAAGTCACTTAATTCTAGCTTCTAAACGTTCATGTTAGCAATAATTCTCTCTACTGTTTGTTCATATAAGTGTTCAGTCTCATGGAAAGTGCTTGTGAAAAAGACCTCATCTGATTCAGAATCAGATCAATAATATAAGTGACGGCCTGTAGGCTTACTCCGTGGGATTCTGTATTACCGTAACCTACTAGAACTAGCTGTTACGTACCACAATGGCACACATGTTATCAGGTTCAACAGCTACCAATATCGCTCAGACATTGGTTAAATTTGTGTAGAACAAACAAATCCAAAAAAAAAAAAAAAATTCTGATTAGTGCAATATATATTAACTATGCATAACGTCCCATGGACTATAACGGGATATAGACATGTACACAATTGGGCCTATTTTTGGCTGTTTGGGGGTCAGTGGCTTTACTTGGGCAAACTAAGGCTGCAGTCAGCCTTTAGTATATGACTCAATGAAGGTAGAGCCGTTTGTACAATATTGTACAAGAGAATCTGTAGGAGAACAAGTTCCTTGTAGATTTCCATGATATGGACAACAGGCCTCCTGGGACATTGGGTCAAACAAATTCATTGAATACTATGAAGGTCCCACGAACGACGTGCTATTGCGACAAACCAATAAAATTGTGTATCAAAGTCTGTAGGAGGATAAACATTTTGCACAGTTGCCTAACATTGGATGATGTCACAAGGACACCAGAGGCAAGTGTAGATATCAAATTGTCAATGCGGTCCTTCCGACAGAGAAGTATCATCAATTACAAACAAATAAACTTTGACAGCATTTGCCGTTTGTTCGGGTAGTGTTTTTATAACGTAGACAAAACTCAGGGGTATTACCTCTAAAATTATTAAAGAAAAACAGTAAGTTTGCTTTACTAATATTTAAAGATAACTAATTTTACGGTAAAGATTAAGCAACATAATTTAATTCTAGAGAAGCCACTTTAATGGATTGAATGATGTCAGAATTGTAATAATAGACATGGTTGTGTCCGCATCAGCAAATAGTTTAAATGCAGGAGCACTGGATGATTTGTAAAAGGTATCGTGAGACTTAGACACAAAAATCACATTTTGGGGTATTGGATGTATTAAATTTACCATTGAAAATCTTGAAAACGGCTACAAATCCCACCAAAATCGGTCAAAATTTCCACAATTCAACATTCAAGTTTATTTCTGTTTCAAATTAGCAACAGGAATAAACATTATTGGCTAGGTGTGCAAATTTGTCACGTCAAGAGATGAACGCCTATGATGTCTTACTTTATCCATTGTTTACTTAACCTTTTTTCAAGTACGATTTACAATTTTATACGTGCCGCAAAGGGTTTCCTTTTAGAAACTATATACTCTCAAGGTTCCTTAAAAAATATCGACATCACTTACCGAATTAAATAAGAGACAATGCGTAGGAATAACAAAAGAAATACTGACATTGTAAATGTAACACATACGTCATCTGCTTTGCATATTCATCAAACTTTGGAAAGTCATATCTCAAAAACGGTAATAGATATAATATGAGCATGGAGGTAAGATCGAGCAACATTCAGACGGATTGTAATTCAGGGATTCAACCTGCAACTTCTGAGGGAAGCCAGCTCTTCCTTGTTGCATGCATCTGACACGACATTTCATGTATAACAGAAAAAGAAGTGGTCCCACTCCCAACATGGAACCTTCCGGTACACCGGAAGGTTGATATTTGTAAGATTCGAGTACAATCCATCAAAACAAACAAACTAAGAAACAAACAAACAAACTGCACAAATTAGGTGAGGGATATGATAGTTCCGGAATTTTGGCCCTCCTTATAAGGTGAAAATATTTTTTTTTTCCTGAAAATCAACATTTCTTCTTTACATTATTGTTCATCCAGATTTTGTTCATTGCATTGTTATTGTTCATGCAATGACTATGCACAGGGACTGAAAGTCTGCGTGCGATCTCCACTTTATACCATAAGGATTCTTAGCTAAGGGGCGTGCCACCATCAGTTGGCGCTCTCCTATATATCATCTCATAAGCGGAAATTTTTGACAACAATGCTTGCAAAATCCCAGGAAATGTCAAGCCAACAGATTTCACTTTGCCCCTGGACCTCACCGGCACGCCTTGGCGCGCCTTCGCGCTTGGTACCGCGGGTCGCCCGAAAATCTTTGCCCCCCAACATTTTCCTTTGCCCTCAGTTTGCCCCCCAGGCCCCCAAGTCTAACATTCTGGCGCCGCCACTGGCCTTTGACGATGCACCTTCGACGGTCTGCTTGAGCTATATGCACCGCACATTGCAAGCCGATGGGGCCACATAGACACTGTTTAGCACCACCGTGTCTCGAGTACCGAAACTCTTCTCATTTCTTTTAAATCAAACAGACACGCTTCCAAAAAATTGCATCCTCTTTTGAGTCTTCCGACGGCCATAACTTTGCCGTTTGTAAAGCGATTTTCTTTTGTCCCCACGTAGTTTACAAGAGCAAAGTAATGTTGTGACTTTCATCAACATTTAGCTTCATTTGAATAAATTGAGGGCCGTAGTAATGACCCTAGAAATGCTCCTAGGAGGTATAAAGAGTAAACAAACTGAACTGAACTTAAGTGAAATTAAGTTTGAATTTGAATTCCACTTAATTGAATTCCACTGTACATTTGAATTCCACTGCACATTTGACTTCCATTGCACATTTGAATTCCACTTAAGTGAAATGCATTCCACTTAAGTGGAATTCATTTCACTTAGGCCTAAGTGAAATGCAAATGTATTCCACTTAAGTGAAATTCATTTTCACTTAAGTGGAATTCAATTTCACCTAAGTGGAATGACATGGATCGCTACCGTACTTCACTTAAGCTAAATTCTATTTCACTTAAGTCGACTTGAATTTCACGTAAGTGAAATTCTACTTCAGTTGAATGCAGTTCCACTTAAGTGAAATGCCAGTTCTATTCGACTTAAGTGAAATGTGATTGGCCAGCTCCAGGAAGGCTTTGATTGACCAAGTTAAAGAGCGCGCGCTAAATAGGACGTGCACTAAATAGCCTATGTATACAAACTTCATTCTATCGCCAAGTGGAAACCATTTTACTTAAGCTAAATATGTTGAACCGCCGTTCTATTTAGCTTAAGCTAAATGTTATTTCACTTAAGTGAAATTGTATTCCATTTAAGTAAAATTGAATTCGACATAAGTAAAATAGCATTTCACTTAAGCAGAATTGCGTTTAGCTTAAGTTGAATTGTATTTCACTAAAGTGAAATATAGCTAGGCCATTCGACTTAAGCAAAACATAATTTCACTTAAGTGAAATTGTATTCCTCTTACGTGGAAGCGCAATATTCCACAATTAAGTGAAATACATTTCACTTTAAGTGGAATACATTCCACTTAAGTGGAATACATTTTACTTAAGTGAAAAACATTTTGCTTAAGTCGAATACAATTCCACTTGAGTGGAATATAATTTTACTTAAGTGAAATTCCACTTAAGTGAAATGTATATTATTTCACTTAAGTGGAATCGCGCGGTAAATTTTAAAACGGCTTGCCATAGGTTCCACCAGTGGGCATGCATGGCCCTTCCATGCTCTGTATATGTGCATGATATGAACGTACGTACGGCCGGCTGACCCGTCGCGTACGTCACGTACGTCTATACACTGCAGGTACTTCGCAGTCCACTTCGGTCGATGAATTTCACTTTCTATTTTCAAAACTTAAAAGGTAATGTCATTTGAAGTTGATCACTATTGTAACAACCACATATTGACCTACGTAAAGTGCCTGTTAACAAAGTGTAACGTTGTCACTACTTTGTCTTTACCCTGAAAATAGAGCGGCCTACGTTATATAGCAACGTAATTAGCCTATTGTAATCGTTAGGCTAACACAGTAACACTACGTAACGACAACGTACACTAAGTAAACCGTTTCGTTGATTAGGCCCATGATATAGCGCTAGTCGCATGGGTGTATAAAACTTCGCGCATCTACGTACTGTACTGTAACTAAAAACCTTGAAATTTCTAGCTGCTGGAAGTTCACACGGTATGAATCCAATGATCTTGTTTTAGAAAGCCTTAGGTTTTATTTTTCTATAATTTTACCTAATCTGGGAGGAATTGTACCACGAAATCAGTTATTTTAACCAACATTTGCTTTAGTTAACCAAACGATATAAACCTGCCAAACTTCGCGCAATCATTGCATGCATGAAGACTGTCTTTTTATTTTTAAACAAATCCTGTGCGTAAACCTACACCATAGCAATTATCTGTGAACAAGCCAGCAACAAAAATGGTCATAAAAAACGTCCAGTAAATTGTCAAAATCATTATTTGGAAATTTTTAACATTAGACGGCAACTAAGAATAGAATGCATTAGGTCTAGCCTACCTCTCCTCTACAAATGCAGCATGGTCAAGTTGACTAATCAGGCAAGGGCAATGATGTTAACAGTGCTTCAGCTTTTTTGAAGTAATTGCAAGGTTTGATAGTCTAAACTTTGTCAGGCTGTTTAGACCATATTTTGGGGCTATTTTGTAGTATGTACAGTACCCTGTAATTGGCACACTTTAGGAATCCATCGCCGATATTTTAAATGTCACAAATTTGAGCCCTTATTTAGAAGAAATGTACCTGAAATGGGTTCATAATCGTGAAATGCATAATTGTGGTTAGATTCAAGAAGGTTAGGCTCACTTCAGTAACATTTCCACAGTGATAGCGAGTAATTTTTTAAGGAAGCGCCAATCTCGGGGCGCGCCAACTACGGGGTACTGTATATACTACAGTATATAGTTTGCCTGTAGGCTAGTTAACTCTTATAGAAATCCGAATCCTGAAGTATAGGATTTCGATGACTTAACTTAGGCTTAATTTTATGTCTACAGTATAGTCTAACCTCGGCCTAGGTCTACATATCTGCTGTTCCTCTGTCTTGCACTCAGTAATGTTACAGTAACGTTGAACAGTGAGTCACTTTCCTTCAATTTCATTTTCAATAAATTTAAATTTTCATCAAAGGTTACGCCAAATGCCGAATTAGAGAAACTTGTTATCGGAATATTATTCATCCAAGTGAATATTTTTACAGAAGATGAAGCCAAACAATCAACTAGGCTATTCTAAAAAAGATTTC
Organism: Stichopus chloronotus; assembly: GCA_021234535.1. Lineage (NCBI taxonomy): Eukaryota > Metazoa > Echinodermata > Holothuroidea > Aspidochirotida > Stichopodidae > Stichopus > Stichopus chloronotus. The sequence goes on from SFZH01000008.1 coordinate 10,854,589, forward strand.
CTGGATGTCAAAGTTTGAGAAGTTCTGCGAGACCCGTCAATTGAAAAACCTGGTTGCACGTGTGCAACAGCACTACTCAGAGTGAAAGAAAAGTAAGCTGTGGCATTTGAATTCTGCTAAATTGCTGTAAGTGTTAGGTCTAGTGAAGGCTTATAATGAGTAGAATGTTTAAAGGGAGGGTGGCGCGCAGAGGTGCACAGTCCCCCCACCTTCGTCTATAGCCAGGCGGGGAAAAATCGCTTAGTTGGGGGATTTTAGGGCCATGGGGAAAGAAAGAGATTGAAGACTCTTAACAGGGGTTGGGCCAAGTGAGAGTAGGGGGGCTTCCCAGTTTGTGAATCTTGGTCGATACGATACAGAATGCAGTCCGCCGCAGAGTGTGTTTTCAGTTCGCTCTCCAGAGGAAATTTCTCTGATGAGAATAAAAAATTTTCAGCACGCGGCTTCGTGCACTGTAACTTAGAGTTCCTTCAGGTTCATTAGTAAGGTAGTTCCACAAAATTCTACCCATTGGGTACATTGTGATTGTCAGCACACAAGAGGACTGGCCAGTTGAACTTGTTTAAGTTAATGGTGAAATCACTAGTTGCATATTAATTGAAGCATGACTTTTCATGTACCTACTGTAGTCCATTTGTCCTGTGCATCATCAACTTGTTGCATTTGGAAACATAGAAACCGTGAACAATTCTAATTTTCAAAAGCATTGTAAAAATCAGGTCTGGCCAGATTTTATCCAGCCTTATTTCAACTAAGATCCGACCAAATTTGGTCTGGGTGAACCTTAAAACTGCATAGGGTGATTTTGGTCCCTGTAATGATGGGGTAGAATTTTTGTGTGGAGAACCCGACCTATGTATGGGAATTTCCGGGTTGTGCATTTTTTAACTACTTACACAGAAATTGACTGCCTCAGGTAGAAATTACACCCATGGGCTGGCCCAGTAACTTTGGTCAATTACCTTTGCAATCTTAGCTGGGATATTGGTTACTCCATCAACACACAAGTAGGTCTGTTTCTAGAATGTTTATAGACTACATCCTATTTTGTGTTCTGCATGCTTTTTAATTAATGTTGGTAAACTTTCCTTACTTTCTGTGCAGAAATAAGACAACAAACTGATAAGAGAAGCAGAACAAGGAATTTTTTAAAACAAAGAAAAGAATACATGGCCCAGCTTAAGTGAGTGTCGACTAGGCACACAATTACAGTTAGCTTAGAGCTTAGAAGTGTTTCACACCCTTTTACCCCTGTAGGGAGAAGGCTAGCAATGATGGTTATTGCCTAATTGTCCATGAACTGGAAAGATGTTATCACAGTGAAGGTAGGTTGGAGTGAAAAAAAATCTTGCCCCATGACTACTGGGGACAGAATCACGCTATGGAAATCCAGTGCATCTCTCCCTACGCCCTAAATTACAGTAGGCCACCTGAGATCGATTCACTTTGATCATTACTCAAATTTATTTCGCAAATATCAACACAAAGAGAATAATGGTGCAAATAAGAAATAGCAGGAAAGAATTTGAGGGACACTGGAACAACAGATAGACTGTCATCAGGCTAGCAACCTCAGAAGGAAAAGAAAAACTAAACAAAAGAACAGAAGGAAGAAGTGCAGCAGGAATGCAAAGGCCTAGCCTACAAGAGATTTAGAGCAAATGTTTCAGTGACGTACAGTAAGGTTACATAATGGTCACGAACGACTTGATTCTGTTTGGGGTCACTTTTGATGAATTGTCTGAATGTTATAAGATGGTATATCATGCCACAGCCAGCCTAAGGCAATATAGTTATTCGACAGTAATCAACCATGCATGGGGTGTGTTTTGATGAGAAACAGTAAAAAAAGATTTCTGTAAATGACTATTAATATGCCTACTGAGGTGGTATTAAACAGAGTTGTGGAAAAACGGGTGTAGAAATTGCAGTGGGTAGCATCTTTTACTACAATGCTTGTAGATAATTCAGCTTCAGTTGTGCAGTAAAAATGGATATCACTCAACATATATTGCAAGTTATAGGTACTAGCCTAGTCACTTTTCAGATAATGATAGATCTGGAATTCATTAAAAACAGCAATGGAATGAATTTAAAGCTGTGACTTGTCGTCCCAGGTAGTTACAATTTTCCCAACCACTTACTTCTAGCCAACCTCACTCACAGCCTGTCTGGGTTCCTTACAAGTGCAAACACAAGTTTTGTGCCTCATACCCCTAAAGTAGCCTATATAGATTGTACTGCAGTGAGCATCCAAGGACCACAATCAAAACACTTCACTTGCGTAATGAGTGAATGTGATGAGCTACTCTATGACTTTGTGAAATTCTGCAAAATGCTTCTCCTCCTACATATTCTTTTGGGCAATGTTGATGGTTTGTCATAATGATACTCTATTATTGGTGCCCCTCAGGGTGTTCAGGAACTTGAATTTTGGTTGCAAGGTTGAAGGGTTCCACGTGGGCCTTTTGGCTCATTTTATGAAATTCTGCAAAATGCTTCTCCTCCTACAGATTCTCTTGTACAATGTTGATGGTTTGTCATAATGATACTCTATTATTGGTGCCCTCAGGGTGTTCGGGAACTTGAATTTTGGTTGGGAGGTTGAAGGGTTCCACGTGGGCCTTTTGGCTCATTTTATGAAATTCTGCAAAATGCTTCTCTTCCTACAGATTCTCTTGTACAGTGTTGATGGTTTGTCATAATGATACTCTGTCAGTGGTACCTACATGGTGTTCAGTGATTTTGGGTATTATAGAATCACATAACTTACAGACACTTGGTTGAAGGTATGAGCGTCTGCACCATTGGTGCTCTATTTAATAATAATCTTTGGCATCTTAAGCAAGTTTAGCTTTTACTCCATTGCAAGTTGTATCATGTCTGCAACAGGCCATCAATTTTTTTTTTTTTTCAGTTTTAACAATTTTTTTTTTTTCAGTTTTACTTCCATGGTGTATCATGAAAACCAATAACACACCATCAACATTTCTTTTATATGCTTTCAGGTTGTGCCATTTCTGCAAAATCGACCTCTTTATTGTTTCTCCCTGTCATCATGTGTCAATCTTGAATGTCGGCATCAAGCCATCACTGCTTTTATTGTGCTTTCCTTCAGGTTCTACCATGATGTCAAACAACAAAAGTCAGGATGCAGTGTCAGCTCAGGAAAGAGGCATAAATGAGTTGGATGAAATTCTAAAGAACTTAGGTGAGTTCATAATCATACGCTGGATTCAACTTGGTGAACTGAAGTAAAATTCAACTGGAGTACTGCACATAATATATATACATGTGTCAGAAGAGCATACTTATTAATAGTGTAATATGATAATGAAATTATAGTGTTTATAACATAAATAGCAGTGACATAATTTGATTACGTTCCAAAATGATATATGACATACCCATTGGATTGTTGCTGCTGCCAGTTATTTGACCCTAGTAGTTAGCTCTAGCTGCAAGATCTGAGAGAGTAGAGGTATAGACATTAAGGGGTTCACAAAATTTTTCTTGTGTGGTGACCTCTTCCCCAGAGTGTTCTGTTTTCTGTCAGTGGTGTCTCGCTAATTTGTTTATGAATCCAACAGACGCATCAAATTAAATCAATGTGACAATTGATACTTGCTTTGTATTGCTTCATGTTTCCTGGAATGTAGCATTTTGTGAAGTAGTTCTTGAAACTTATGATGTGACCCCACAAAAATTGCTCTGCGACCCGCAAATTGGGTCGCGACCCCAAGAGTGGGGAAACCCTGCACTATATATATATATTTTCATGAACTCCACCAGCATTCTGTATATGCTGCTGTGTATGTCATGTTTATCCTCCAGGAATGTTTTAAAGATGTTTGATCTTCTTCAAAGAGTTTTACAGTGAAACGTTGGGCTTGCATCCAACAACCGTCAGTCAGACCAGGTCAAGACAGACCAGGTCAAGTCAGACTAGGTCATGTCAGATCAGGTCAAGTCAGAGCAGGTCAAGTCAGACCACGTCAAGTCAGACCAGGTATAGTCAACAATACTGCAGATCCACCGTTTCATCACCTGCACCTTAATATGATATCTTTTGCCTCTAGAATTAGAAAACAAACATGAGACCCAACTTTTGGAGAAAGAGCAACAACAGATTCTCGGTGAGTTTATTCTGTAGAAATACTTCAATATGTAAAAGGTAAGTGGTCTGAATATCTGGAAGGATCAGGTTTTCTTTTTTCCTTATTATATCACCACAAAAAAAAAAGAAAAACTCCAGAAAGGCCTGTTTTGATAATAAGCTGTATGACTGAACTGAGCAGCCTTTTTGTAATTCTATAAGTTTATGAGAAAAGAAAAACTTGTGTGAAGTATGTCGATATGGTCTTTGCTGCTGACTACAATTGCAAAACAAATAAGGTGGCTACGCAAATTCATCATGGATCTCATTAAAATACTCCAAAAGTTTGCCCCTTCTCAATTAAAGATTTTTGCTCGTGGGGAGGAAAACAAATTAGATCCCCTGCTATTACACGAATCCCAGCTCAAGAAAATGTAGGCATTTGATGCTTAATTGACCACGTCATGGTTTGCAACCTAGGTGAGATAGAATCACCTTGAAGTGATGAAAGTGATCAAAGGCGATGTAGTTGGTAACAAGATATACCATTCTTCTGTCTATAAAGTGTGGTATGAAAACCATGATTTTTAGTGACTTCAGTTCCACATGTGAACATACTGTCATTGCTTGAAATTGAACCACTTACCCTTTAATTAAAGCTGTTCACAATACTTTGTATGTAAACTGCTTATCAATTATTGAATGATTGAATGAAAAATTATATGATGTGCCATTGTTAATGGCATGGAGCCACAGCAGAGAGATTCATCGATGATAGTCCTGACTTAGATTACTGGTAAAAACTTGAAAGCTTAAAAGTTGTTTGCAGCTGCAGTGCTTGCTGCGGGACTTTCGTTTCGTGGATCACTCACCCACTGAGGAACTGCTAAAATGAACCACAACGCTCAGCTTGTGGACCTAAGAACTTGTCAATGTCAATTCTCTCACAGCTTTGGAGAAGACACTGAAAGAGAAACAGGAAGGTATTCAACGAATGCAGGAAGCACTTGACAAATCTGACGAAGATGCCAAAGCGCTGCATAAACAATTCAGGCAGAACAAGGAGAATGTCGAAAGGTAGGACTTTCTCATTCTTTCTCATCAACGATCATGTTTGGTGGTTTTCCGTGAAGTCCCAACTCTTAATTCTTTTGTCTCCATTCACCTTTGGCGCCGTATCGTTACGTATTTATTTGTTTATTGTGTGTGTTTGTTTTTTTGCTGGGGACAAAGAGAGTACTGCAAGTAGTCTCCAGTACTGATGAACTATAAGAGTAGAAGGACGAATTTGACCATCGAGTGGATAGTTGTTAATCAGAGTGCTAATGTATCAACACAGATGAGGTACACATCTAGAGTCATGTTTTCACTTGTGATTAAGCTGATTGTTTTCAAAGGTAACAGGTGAATAAACACCAATTTGGAAGTTCCGCCCATTTCATAATAAATATAAACATAATATAGTACTGCAGGTGTACCTTCAGTCAATCAGTTAACTTTGAGTCCATTAATGCATTCTTAACTCCAGTGAGGCATTGAGGGATTCCAAAGTAAGCAACGCTCCTGTCGTATTCGTTCAAAATAGAAAAACTATTTTTATCGTTTTTTTGACACTGTTATGTATTGATTTGATGATAAACAGTATTTTGGTAGGTCTTATTCTGAAGTGATCCACTGGAGGTTCTACCATAAGCCTTGTGTTATGTAGGGCCTCCTAATTCAAAACCTGCTTCTAAGGAATTACTCATATATTTTAACACAAACAGAAGGTAGCAGAATCATAAAGGCATATTAATGAATTTAGTAGTTCCATATATTTTTGATCATGTTTTCATATTTTTAACGGTCAAAATGTTTATCAGGTGATCTACTGATGATACCCTGATTCTGCTGACCTTATATCGACAAAAGGTCTCCTGACTTTTACATGTTCTGACCTGATGGATAATGTCAACAAAACTTTAACAATTTAAATACTTCTGGTACCATGGCTACATTTTGCTGCCAATGACTAAAGTGGAATGTCATTTTCCTCTTTTCACCTCATCGTCACAACTTTCTCTAAATTTTATGTTTTTAGCTTGAGGAAGCATGCAGATGTCCTCAGTTGCCATGGGGACACCCTGGAAACAAAACTGCAGAAACTGCAGGAAAAACATGAAATGGCCAGGTAGGGGTGCATGATTGGGTTGAAAGGTTCACCAATTTGAAAATAGAAATCTTATGGAATTGTGGAAGCTTTTGTGCATATATCGGCAAAAACCATACATCTCTTTCTCAGTAGCAAGTTTTGCTTAATTACAAGTTACGGTTTAAGAAACTTTCTCTCTCACATTGGTGTGTTGCAGTATTGGAATATGTGATTTCATGTGTGCCATACTGCATTGGAAATCCTTGGAAATGTTTAGCAATCTCGCCTAAAAGAAACATTCAGATACATTAAAAGAATAATATTCCACTGTTACATACTATTCTCTAACCTTGAGGAAATGCTTTCTTCAAGTCTTTCTTCCAGCAGTAATAGTATATCTTGGGTTATGAAGAAGGCATTTGTATGGGGTAATATATGACAAAATGCCTGCAGTAGAAAAAAATATTCTCTTTTGTTTGTGTTCCCCATACGTTGTTGCTGAAGTATCTTTGTTTAAAGGTCGTGAAATATGAAAATGCTGTTTTGGAGTATTGCGTGTATTAATCATTAAAATGTTGAAAACAATGACTAATTCCATCAAAATCCATCAAAGATTGACAATTTTACAGTAAATTTATGTCTCGTACTTGAATAATGAATAAACATTGGCTAAATATGCAAATTTGTGACTTCAAGAGACTTTGATCAAGAGGAAGTGGGTAGGACTTTGCTTCATGCTTTGATCATTGTATCTTAGATGTTACTTAACTTCATGCCTGGACAAAGATCCCCACCAGAAGCTGAATTCATCAGGCCAAGCTGACACAAATGGAGGAACAACTGAGGATGCAGTTGAGGTCATTGTGGTTGTCACAGCTTGTCGCCAGGCGTGTGTCACCATCTCTGTGTTTTAGAGTACTGTAACTCATATTATCTTGATGTACTTAATTTTATGGATCATATTTGCATCCCTTGATTCTTCCTAAAATTTGCCTTGTTAATATCTCACAGAAATGACCGTGCCACAAAGTTTGCCCATTATCAGTCCATCTGGGCCAACTACCAGGAGAAGTACGAATCATCCCCTCTGGCCGAGAAGTGGAAGTCCTGCCACCGAGAGGCAGAGCTGGGACTCAGGGACCTGATGGAGCAGGCAGATGCGGTGAAAGAACTAAAGGAGGCCATCAGGGCTGTAGAAACTAAACTAAAAAGTGGTAGATATCTATATGTTTTGTCTACTTTGTTTGCCATGGTGATGTTCTCTCTATGTTTATGCTGGTGTTTGTCATATTCATTGTTTAATTTATGCTTTTTGCAACTTCTGATATTTTCCTTTATTATTAAAGCTTCCTCCTTATGCAAGCTTACAATGTTTATTCTGCTATATTTCTGACAATGCTTTTATGTTTCCTTTTTTCCATCACACATACAATTATGATGATGATAATGATGGTGTTCATGATAATTCCACTCCTTATACTAATTACCGTAATTAATATCAACAAAGTTTAAAAATTTCTCCTTATTGTTTCTTTTATCTTTTTTGATGTGCTTTCAATTGTTTTCAAGCAATTTTATTTCTCACTTGAAAAATCAAATTTGCTGTAAATCATGCACTGACCTACACAGATGGACTTGATTTTACACTAAAAAAAACCTGACAATAATACTAAAAAAAGGACAAAATGGTTAAGTTTCACCTGAATTGCTTCAAATGGTTCACTGGGGTCATAAACCATTTGAATGCTTGTGTTTGTTTCATTTCATATCTCTGATGATATTGATGCTGCACTCAGCAATTAATGTTTCTTAACTCACATTGTTATGTTGTTTTGATGTTTTACCTAGCTGCGGCCGTCAGTGGTTTCATGGTTTACATTTGCAACTTCAAGTTGAAGAGGTAAACTCATTTTTTTTTTTTTTTTAGTGAGAAACTGTTTCGTAACTTGCGTTCCAAATTGGTGTTGGTTGGTGCTTGGTGTTTCACAGATAGCTCTAGTTTAATTTCTTTTTCTGAGTTGTGCATTTCTTTTAATGGTGTTATGTTTAATTTTACTATCTTAATAACTAACCCCACTTTCGATTTGTGGTAAAAACAGTTAAACCAGTGCTTTTATTGGTAGCATATTGAAAGAACATTTTCAATAAAAGAGTAAAAAATAGAAAATATGCTAGAATGATGAAAAACTTTTCTTTACAAAATGTTAGAATTGAGTATCATCTGTAAATGTGGTTTATTCCGCCTGAGTGTCTGTAACTCAAATTGTTGTCAGTATTAGAAGTTGAACTTCTGGAAAGGAACACATCAACATCATAACAGTAAAGGTAGGTCCATATTAACCGTAGGAGAACATACTTGGCTACATTTTTCACTGAGGGCTTTATTGGAAGATTTTATTCACGTGATCAGCAGAGAATTCCTGAAGACTGTTTTTAGAGGTTGTGTGTGATTGCAGTGACAGAAAGCTAAACGTGATTGAAATCTCCCCACAGATGAGTGTATGATTTCAGTTGGTTGAAATGCATGAGCTGGGGTTTTTGTTTTTGCTAACAGTCAATTTTCATTAATTGATATTATTATGACATCACTATCCACAGTGTCTGAAAGGAAAGAAAACTGGAAGGCATGGATTATTGACATGTATCCTTTAAAAGCAGAAAAGTGACTGGTGAGAATCAAAGGCTCATTTACCGAACCAGTCGGTACTGACTCAAAAACCATCTCTGTATTCTTCATGGCCAGAAATCTTCTGACCCAGAAATCCAGAAATGACAGTGTAGCGTTTTCGAGGCCTGATAGGCTTTATGCACTCCGGAGGTTCCCACGATGCCAGGTCGTGAATCAGTAGCTAGGCTACCAGATTCATAACCCAGAGAACAAGGTACTACAAAAGAATACTCTCCGCACAAGTAATCTCTGTTTCGCTTGAACGCCCTGTGCGGGACTCTAAAAGTATCTTTATTCAGTCTTCAAAATAGTATATGAATTCGATCATGACATTGAGCATAAGTTTGAACACAATCTCTTTAAGTATTTACTAATAAAAACAATAATATTTACGTGTAAACCATGCACACATGTCCGGTATGTGTTTTTACAATAGTTAATGATTTTGTTCTACCCAAGTCTCTTAATTAACTTTTAATTAAGCAATAATAACATTTAGCTCAGGATTTTGAGCAGTTCTATCAGAAGCTTTCTCTACGGAGGCTTGTAAAGGCCATTTACGTTACACTGCCCCCCCACCCTCTAGAACTCGACCCGAGTTCTAAAGGTACTCGAGTCTTGAAACAGGAAATGGACTTAAAATAATAAAAGTAAAGAAAAGGTCTCATACAAATGTTCGAAGGAAATGGAAAAGTATTTACAGGATATATACAATGTGATGGACTCTCCATAGGAGGTAACATACTTGGCAGTGTTTCGATTAATATTCATAAACAGTGCACTTCACACATTACATCACCGAACTTGACATGTGACAAAACAATACCATCGTAAGCAATATACATCATTATAATGTGAACGTATATCCATGTAAGAGCAGCATTTAGATATATGCACCGATAACTTTTATGCACAGGTACATTCATAAAGCACATCATCTCACAGTAATCATCAGAATGAGAAAAACTTAGCAATACGTCATTACCTTGAAAATAAAAATAAAGGATAAGTGATAAATGATATTGATGAAGTCTTGGTTGCGGCCTTGACGCGAATATCCCTATCTTGGTGACCTAATTACATACATTGACGCGGGCTAACCTAAGTCACATCCTATCAACGCGGAATCAACTATCAACGCCGTTGCTGCCCCTCGTCTTCATCAATCGTCTTGGTGGGTGTCGTCATCAGGTTGGTTAGGCAAAAATCCAAGCACTATATGGCAGCGTATGACCTTGCCTAAGGGCCTTCACATTGCCATATAGCAGGTAGATACCATTTCCATCAACCGTACAGCAGAGATTGACCAAACCAGTCAACAGGTCGCCTCGTCCTCTGGGGTCGTTGTCCGTCAGGTGATTGGTCAGGGTTGGTGGTCTGACCAGGAGTTGATGAATTTGACATCGGTGGGTCAGTGTTTGATGTCTGACCATCTTCTGTTGCCTCGCCTGCGGTGGTAATAACAGAGTCGTTGAATGGAGCCACAGCAACTTCGTCAGTGGTTGTCATGGTGACCGGGTCATTGGCATCATCAAAAGCAGCCACATCATGTACCTCGGTTGTGCCAGTAGGCCGATTCACTTCCCAAGTTGGAGGATTTCGTCCATCGTAGGGCAAGAGTTTGTTGTGGTGGACAATCTTTGGCTTACTGTGTGGACCCATCTGGACTCTGTATGTGACGTCGGATATCTTGCTGACGACTTTACCCGGTCCAATCCAAGATTTTGTGAGTTTGTTAGATAGTCCTTTCTTGCGTTTGGGTTCATACAGCCAGATGATGTCGTCTTCCTCGTATTTTCTCAAAGCTGACTTCCTGTCGTAGGTTTTGGCCTTCCATACGTCTGTCATATTCAGATATCGACGTGCCGACTCTCGCACTTTGTCCAGCCTCATCTCAAGTGTGTCAACATATTCACAGTAGGTACTGACTCGATCCGCCGGATTCGGGCTTTCAACGAGGAGTGTGATAGGGATGGAAGCCTTCCTGCCCATTAGAATTTCATAAGGTGAATGGCCTGTCGACTCGTGCACTGCAGATCTGTAACTCAGCATGACGAAAGGGAGCCAGCGGTCCCAGTCTCGTTGATCCGGGGAAACAACCAGTGCCAGCATGCTTTCCAGGGTCCTGTTGAATCGTTTGATCATGCCATCAGATTGAGGGTAGTAGGGAGTTGTTCTGGTCTTATTTATTGCTAGGAGTTTGCACAGCTCTTGGAACAGTTTCGCTTCGAACTGTCGGCCCTGATCAGTGTGAATCTCAGATGGGATACCGTAACGGCAAATAAACTCCTCTACCAGGATGTTGGCAACAGTAGTAGCTTCTTGGTTGGGAAGGGCATAAGCTTCTTTCCACTTCGAGAAATAGTCCCCGATCACTAAAATGTATTGATTGGAACGTTCCGTCTTCGGCAAGGGACCAAGAATGTCAATGGCAATCCTCTGCATAGGTTCGCCCGGGCTAAACATCTGCATTCTGGCCTTTGTTCTTTTGTTGGGACCCTTCCTTGCACTGCACAGGTCACAGTTCCTGCACCATCTCTCTACGTCTTTCCGGTAGCCACTCCAATAATACTTGTTTCGGATCCGGTCGATGGCCTCCTTGGTTTTAAAGTGTCCTGCCAGCTTGTGATCATGGGAAAGTTTGAGTAAGGCTTCTCTCATGACATGAGGCACAATCACTTGGTAAGTGAACTTCTCGCCTGACGGGGATTCAAACTTCCTGTAAAGTACGCCGTCTTTCACTTCCAGTTGTTGCCATTGGCTCCAGTAGTTCCTTACTGCATTGTTGGCGCCTGCCACCTGTTCCCATGGTGGTCTGTCTTCGCCACTTTCTTTCCAACCCAGAACAATGCCCAGATCCTGATCGTCAAGCTGTTTCAATCTAATATCCTCTTGGGTGTAAGTTTCGAACCAGGGTTGAGTCTTGGTTTCTCTCTCTTCATCAATCGTGATTCTGCTTTCACAGTTTTCCTTTGGGACATCTGTCACGTGGGCATGTGGCTTGTTCATGGCGGGATCAATTTCCCCAATGGCACGGACTTTAATGGCGCCACAACCTGCTCCATCGGTGTTGATGATTGCTTCCAATTTTATTTCCATGTTATCGCAATGACTACAGTCAGTGCACGGCCGCCGGGAGAGAGCATCTGCGTTGCCATGGAGTCGTCCTGAGCGATGTTGTATTTCGTAGTCGTAGGTGTTGAGGGTTTCCAGCCAGCGGGCAACCTGACCTTCAGTCCACTTAAACGATGTCAGCCAACGCAGGGCACCGTGATCCGTCCTGATGACGAATCGCCGTCCGTACAAATAGTGGTGAAAGTGTTTCACTGATGCCACAATCACCAAGAGTTCCTTTCTCGTTGTGCAGTAACGTCTCTCTGGTTTTGTTAGTGTCCGACTGAAGTAAGCAGTGACCCGTTCTTGGCCCTCCTGAACTTGGGACAGGACACATCCAAGTCCAAAGTTACTTGCATCAGTGTCGATGATGTAAGTTCCATCGTCAGTCGGGTACGCCAGTATTGGTGCGCTGATCAAAGCAGTTTTCAGTTTCTTAAATGCCTCGTCACACTCATCTGACCAGACGAACTTTAACCCCTTCTCCGTGAGTTTGTGGAGGGGCTTGGCTATATCGGCAAATCCCTTCACAAATTTTCTGTAGTATGTGCAAAGGCCCAAGAAACTTCTTAGCTGGGTGACTGTCATCGGAGTTGGCCAATCTCTGACTGCTTCGATCTTAACAGGATCTGTGGAGACACCATCCTTTGACACTAAGTGTCCCAGGTATGCAACTTCTTCTTGAAACAAGCAGCACTTCTTGGGATTGAGCTTCAGTCCAGCTTCCTTGATGCGGTTAAAGACCTGACTCAGGCGCGCTAGTTCCTCTTCAAAGGTCTTTCCAAAGACAATTATGACATCTAGGTAGAGCAGACAAGTCTGCCAGTGTAGTCCTCTCAACACTCTCTCCATCAATCTTTCGAAAGTTGCGGGAGCGTTGCAAAGTCCGAATGGAAGCACGTTGAATTCGAATAAGCCACTGGTGGTCGCAAATGCTGTCTTTTTCTTGTCGGCAGGGTCCATCTCCACTTGCCAGTATCCACTCTTCATATCCAGCGTGGAGAACCATTTAGCCCCAGATAACGCGTCTAGGCTGTCATCAATTCGTGGAAGAGGGTACGAGTCTTTCATTGTGATATCGTTCAGCCGTCGGTAGTCTACACAGAATCTTGTGCTGCCATCTTTCTTCGTCACAAGAACTATCGGCGAGGACCACGGACTTGAGGATGGTTGGATGACTCCAGACTCCAACATGCGCTGAACTTCAACTTGCTCTTTCTCCCTTCGGTGAGCTGGTAACCGTCTCGCCGTCTGCCTAATGGGTCTCTCTGTTCCGGTGTCTATTCTGTGCTGCACAAGATTCGTTCTTCCGATATCTACAGGGCTAGTGGAGAAGGTGTCTTTGTATGTTTGTAGCAAGTTCATAACCTGCTCTGTCTGGCAGGGTTCAAGTTTTCTGGTACTCCTGTTGAGAAGTTCCTTTAAGTCGGCATGAATCTCCGTTGATGTTTCCGATGACTCATAGGAGCACTCCTCCTCAGCAGGGCCAGTATTTATCACTCGGCATGATATTTCGTTCGCAGGTTCACAGGTGGCAACATTGGTACCCTCATAGATGGTCTGTTTCTGATCGGTCGGGTTCAGTATCCTTACTGGAAACACTGACATCGAGGCATCTATCATTGCACGAGCTACCATCATCCCATGCTTCTCGACAAACCTACGAAGCACCTCCATAATGGCTACTCCTTCAGATTTCGTGTCCAGGGATCCCGGTACAACTGCTTCACAGCCCGGTGGAATCATAACATTTTCCGCAATCCGCACACGCATGCATGACAGCTCCACATGCTGATCATGCCTTGCCGATTGCTCTCCTATCGTCAACTCTCCACTGCCTGCCTTTATCTGACAGTTGTGCTCCCTCAAGAAATCTATACCCAGAATTCCTTCTGCCTCGATTTCAGCAATCCAGACCTCATACTGAACTGACTTGTCTTGAATAGTCAGCGAAAAGTTCCCGTAGCCCGCACACTCAAGTGGTTTCCCATCTGCCATCCCGACTTGCACAGATGACTTCTTCAGTTTCGGTCGAACTCCTTCGGGAATAGCGTAGTAGACATCTGGTCTTACAATGGTGACATCCGCCCCGGTGTCCACTACGAATGACAGCTCAACCTCTTCCAGTCTTCCCGCCACAAGTATATCTCGGCTACTTCCTCCTCTTTTCGCTGACTTTACGGAGGGTCTATTGTCACCTACTGTCGACCTTCGACCCTTAAACTTGACAGATTCGCATTTTCCTGCTTCGGGCCCTCCTGTGTGTTTGGTTGCTGAGTCTCTCCGGGACAGTCTCGGGCCCTATGCCCCTTCTTGTTGCAAGCAAAGCAGTTCCCTCTAAATTCTTGTTTATTTTGTTTCATTGAGTCACTGTCTTCCAGCTTGAGCCGTTTGGATTTTTGCATCTCTCCCTTTAACTCTTGAAAGCTGGCTCGAATAGCCTCAATGAGGGCGCTGGTCACATCCTGGTTAGTCTTGCCATCTTGGGCTTCAGTCGTGGCTACTGCCCTAACCAGTCTTCGAGTGGCGCCTTTCTTTTCTTCTGCCAACGCAAAAGCCTCCATCTCTACTGCAAGAGTGACAGCTTCCTGCAGGTTCATCGCCCTGGCTTGATAAACTCGCCATCTTGTTTCCGGGTTATCCAGGCAGTCGATGAAGAAGTCTTTAGCCAGTGCATCATGCATTGGGCTTGGTGCATCTGGATACGCCTTGGCGACTTCTCGCCTAAGGTCCTGGGCTAGTTCTGGTAGACTCTCCTTAGGTTTTCTCCTTCGGTTACGTAGGAGTGCTTTGTGCAGTTCTGCCTGGTTTTCGGGAGCAAACCGTTGTTTCAATGCTCCTGTCAAGGTGTAATAATCTCTTCGGTGTACTTCAGGCAAATCTGCCAGCACAGCTTGAGCGGGCCCTCGAAGATTTGCTGCCAGGTTTAGCGCCTTCTCATTAATATTCCACCCGTGAAGTTCTGCGACAATCTCGAACTGCACGAGGAAGTCTTTCCACGGGGTCGATCCATCATACGTAGGCGGGTGAGCGAGAGCACGTCTTACAGGGGGGTGATAGTTTCCGTACAGGTCGTTCCTCGGTCCGTTATAGCCTCCATATACTGGCTGATGTGGCGTCATGTGTCCACCAGAGGGCTCATAGTTGGTAAACGGATTCATTGGTTCAGAGTCTCGGCGGGGGTAGTAGGGAGCATATTCCCCTCTGACCTCAGGTGGTGCATCATTATTCACGAACGGGTTGGTCTCCTCCTTTGTGAACGGGTTCATAGACGGTCTGGATACTACGGACGGTGTCCTGTACTCGTCCAGTAACAGCCACTGTTCGCTGGAATTTGTCTCCGACATCACTCTTCTACGGGTTTCTTCCTCTGTATCTAGTAAATGCAGAGAGTATTCTCTACAGACTTCCCGCCAGTCTCTTCCCCGACTTCTCTCTAGAGTATGACCGGATTCCCTTCTGAGATCATCCAGAAATTGTCGTCTTCGAAATCTCTTCCTGTGTGTACGCCTTCTTCAAGCAGTTTCCTCTGCAGTCTTCCACATAGCGTGCCGACTTGCAGGAGTTTCTCCTAAGCATCCACTGCAGCACCCCTCGTCTCTTTCAACAGCCGGGCATCCTCCACAGTGGTTTCCTCCACAGCGCTGGCGTCTTCCCACGTGGACCCCCTCTTGAGCACTGGCGTTCTCCCTCAGAGATTCCCTTCAGAGCGCAGATATCCTCCTTTGGAGACTTCCTCCAGAGCGCAGGCGTCCTCCCTCAGAGATTCCCTTCAGAGCGCAGGTATCCTCCTTTGGAGATTTCCTCCAGAGCGCAGGCGTCCTCCTTGACCAATCTCCTTCGAAATTACCTCGAAGGATTCGGATCCCACCGCTGCCACCAGTTGTAGCGTTTCCGAGGCCTGATAGGCTTTATGCACTCCGGAGGTTCCCACGATGCCAGGTCGTGAATCAGTAGCTAGGCTACCAGATTCATAACCCAGAGAACAAGGTACTACAAAAGAATACTCTGCGCACAAGTAATCTCTGTTTCGCTTGAACGCCCTGTGCGGGACTCTAAAAGTATCTTTATTCAGTCTTCAAAATAGTATATGAATTCGATCATGACATTGAGCATAAGTTTGAACACAATCTCTTTAAGTATTTACTAATAAAAACAATAATATTTACATGTAAACCATGCACACATGTCCGGTATGTGTTTTTACAATAGTTAATGATTTTGTTCTACCCAAGTCTCTTAATTAACTTTTAATTAAGCAATAATAACATTTAGCTCAGGATTTTGAGCAGTTCTATCAGAAGCTTTCTCTACGGAGGCTTGTAAAGGCCATTTACGTTACAACAGAAACTGCTGCAGTCATGTCGATCAGCCAAAAAGGATAATCCAATCACATCACCAGTTGTGAATTGAGAATATGACAGACGGAATAATTAAAGTGACACATTGATTTGATATTTACTTCTCTATCACACGTACCATTTTTCTTTGTCTTCTGTGATCGTTGTGCTCAGACCGATTGCATCTGTGGGGCTGTATGGTTTTGGTCTGAATTTCGAAGGTCAGACTTGTACCGCCATTTACCGTCGGTAGTCATGCTGGTGGGTGTGACATCCTCAACGTTTGGGGTGTGTGTAAAAGTATCACGATGGAGAGACTGCCGAGACGATCACATTGACCCTTAGCCCATAGAATTTTGAACCATCGGTCTTATTCGTAGTATCTCCCTTAACAACGTCGGGTGTAATCAGAGCAAAGACCAAGGTATCTTCATCCAAAACACAGCTAGAAGCAGAACTGACGGAGAAGAGAATTACAGATATAGAGAAACAGGTAGCAGTGGCCCGTGAAAAACTGAAGGTAAACTAGACAGAGGACCAAATTTGGCAGTGGTTATAATCTCACATTTGTGCCATTATGTTTCTTAACTAGTTTTGCGGTTTTCTGTCATAGTATAGTTTTCAATTAAAAGTTGGAACCTTTTATTATGAATCAAAGTTTTATTGATTTTTGCCCCAGTTATGTCAACCTTCAGAACCGAGCAATGGAATTTGAAGCAGCCTAGTTAAACTAGTGTCTAATGTGACAACAGTGACAACAGTTTCGTGTACAGTACATGTAATTAGGGTTGTCGTGGCAGTGTCACATGCGATGAGAATCGATTTCAAAGACATCATTCAAATCACTTTCAAAACTTAAGTATTTACATACAGTGGACTGGTAAAATTTTAAAGAATTAATGACAGTGCTGAGTGTAATAGCTTGGTGTCTGCTTCCACAAGAGGAAAATGAATCGATATTACTGGTACTAGCTCGCCACTGAAAATCAAATTGACTCTTGAAATGGCCCATGAAATGTTGATTAACATGTTGAGTACGACTATGATCATATGTATGGTAGCTGCTCTCAAGTTTCAAGATCTGTGGAAATGTTTGAAGGTGTAAACTATTATTTAAACTTGATGAATGTTAGGAGATATCCACACAAGTGTAGGTATTATGTGCATTGCTTTTGTGTACGTACTGTTCTCACTGGTGAGGTTAGTTAACTTTCCTCAAATTTACAGTATTAAGTGTTTTACTGTAAATATATCAAGACCATCTTAGAATGGCATCCGTGGTCATAATTTTGAAGTAATTGGCTTCGTTTTGCAATGTAGGAATGTATGATAATAATTTGGAATTGATTCTTCATGATAAACTGATCTCGTCAGAATCGTCAGCAAGCCTTCTCAGTTCCACATTTTTGTCTATGGGCATGAGAACTAATATCCCTCACCATAATGTGAAATAAAGCTCAAGCAAAGCTATGCATTTGATGCCTTATTGAAAGTGTTATACTTTGCTAACCAATTGGGATGGACAGAGGCAGCGTGATCGTTAACAAATATACCACACTGTTTTATTGTCTTAGTGTGGTAGTCATGAAAACAGATTCTGAAGGAGCTTGGTTTCCGTATCCAATACATGTTCTGGCCTATCGTCAGTCCATCAGCTATGTTGCAAATTAGTTGTTCGTCTTTTCTGGTTATTTGGCTTTACTTAAATTGGTTTTGTAAGAGTAATGTTTAGTTCAAAGGGTACCATAAATTTTGCTAGGATCATCAAGGTAATACAGTACTTATTGATTAACCACTGAGTGGGTACAGTAGGACTGAAGAAACTTTGTAAGAACTACGTCATAAAAAAAACCTCAATGCTCTTCTTAAGTTGTCATTTTCTTTGTCTACTTTTGAACATCATGGAGTTAATGCCCAGTTTGTGGTTCTGGTTGATCTCAAACAGAAACAGCAGGAGGAAGAGAGAGAAGCGACCAAATTGAATCAGATGAAAGTCAACAGAGATCACCAAAAAGAACTCACTGGTGCAGGGGACGCTCCGGTATCAACACCAAGGTACTGTACATCAGTATTAGTGTTATTTAAAGGTGATCAGTATCATTGGATCTGTGATGAATTTTTTTTTTTTTTAAGCAGGTAATTTAATCATCAACATGCTGTTTGCGTCCAGCATTCTCAGATGTTCCGAAAAGCAAATCCATCCAGAGGTCGTGACACCCGGCCGTCGTTTCCAGATTCCTCAGTTGATCATTCCTCAGTCTCCTAGGCTACAGAACCAAAGCGGTGCCCCCAGAGATGTCCCTCCTCCCACCCCTCCTCCACCAGGAATGTTCCTCGAGGTTCCCAAGGTAGTCAAATATTTTGAATCATTAATTTTCATCATCAGAGTATCAAATGACTTTCCAGTTTCTTTTAGATTTTTCTCTGTTCATTTTGGCAGGATAGTTTTGACAGAAGCGACTGTTTTCACTCATCACCCAAATGTTTGTGACATTTTGATTTTTTTTTTCTGAGCATTAAGTCAGTTTTAAGATTATTATTCAGCTCTCTTAAGTGACCTCTGGTTTTCCCACCTCCCAACAATGATGTGATGCTTCATGAGTTGAAATGATGGAAGGTTGCTAAAGATTGTGTCTCTATGGCATCAGGATTTGGATGTGTCTTCACTGCGCACCCGCAGTAGAAATGCGACAAAATTAAAAGTCTGTCAATCCAATGAAATCTATACCAGCTTACTATAGCCAGCGATTGGTCGTAGAAGTCTTGGGCCTGTAATTTAAAAAAAAAATATATTAAAAGCAAACTGAAAATGGAGCTCAATTTTTTTTTTTTTGCCAATTTTTCTGCCAGTAAAACAACTAAGAAGCAAAATGGTGGCTATATTTTGCCAAATGATACAGAGTACATGACTATTCTCTGTGAAAATACTGCAAATTTATGGTGTGCAAAAGTGAATTTCTATGTTTGCTAAACATGTTTGCTGAATTTCTATGTTTGTTAGAGGCTCAATACTGCAACGGCTCGGCCACCGAAAAATCCGCTTACGACCAGCAAGAAGCACCCCACTCCAGGAAAGGTATGACATTCATGCTGAACAAACTTGTAAAGTTTTAGGTCAAATTAGTTATATGGCCCTAGTCAATCAGATGTCACCTTACTTCATCTCATGGCTAGCTACACCCCACATCTTACCACCACCTTACCCCACATCTTATCTCTAGCATAACACCACATCTTATCTCTAAACCTGAACTCAACCTTAGCAACATTACTCCACATCTTATCTCTAGCCAACCCCCCCCATATCTTACCTCCAATTTACCTGAGCAGTTTACCTCTTACATGTCTAGCTTACCCTACATTTTATCTCTAGCTTAACCCCCTCAACATGTCCAACATATCCCACAACTTATAACCCCCAGTCTACCCCAGTCACTTCCTATCTCCAGCTTTCTCCACATCTTATCTCTAAGTCAACCACCTGTGTTACCTCCAGCTTACTTGAGTCACATCATAGATCTCTAGCTTTTCAACACATCTGTAGATTAACCATCACATCTTATCCCTACCTTACCCCACATTTTTATACCTAGCTTTGTACCCATCTTTATCTTCTGCTTCTTTTGCCACTTCCCCTCCCCTTAGATGTTCAAGTAAGAGCTTATTTAACTTAAAAAGGCACACATGAGTTCCATGATACCATCCTTGATTTTCTATTTAAATTTCAAAGGTCATTTTACCACCTTAACCTCCTATTTCGGCCAAAATTTTTGATCCGTGCGTTCCTTTAGTTACAAGAATCATCAAAGAATGGGTTCAAAACACTTGAAACCCAAATTTTCAAAAAGACTTGTTATGGCACACACCCCTTTTTTCCTCAAGCTTTTCATGCCTGAAAGATCTTGGTATTAAGTAAACATTAGAGGGAATTCCCATTAGCTAGTCTTTCCCCGACCTGCTACTGGCAGGTCGGGGAAGAAAGACGTTCTGCTCCAGTGCACTGATTTAGTTTGTTATCTCTCCCTGACCATGGTCATTCCCTGTACAAACACAGTGATCAGATAAGAGGCACACATTTCAATAGTGCCGGATGGTATAACAGGCTTGGATGTTTCTCAACAATAGGTTTATTACAGCACAGCCTCTGAGTCCACAGACCTTGTGGTTTACTATTTATTTAACCATGGGTAATCTCTGCTGAAATTTTTTTAAAAGTAGCTAATGGGAGATTCATTTAATGAAGTTATAATATGTAAACCTAGCTGTGTGTGATATTTCCAGGACTGTCCACAGAACGATCGCCGGTTGGATGTTATTCCGGAAAATGGTGGTGAAGAGTCTTCAGCGTCACCTCTGGATCAGAGACGGGATGAAGGAGGAGACAAGGAAAGTGGTCAGTATGTCTTCCATTCTTTTTATTTTCCATTCATTATGTCTGCACTGCTCAGAAGTATGCTTTCCATACTATCATGGAGTGATCAAATCATAAACAGTTGGTAGTGAGTGGTTGCACATCAAAGCTCTTTACACAGGTATCATGGCATCTGTTAAAAATGAATACATGAATAACAGAAATGTGAGTATTGAGTAATTGATCTTCTAATCTGAAATCATGGAAGGGACACTTTCAAAGCTTTGTAAATGAATCAAACACATCTGAGTGAAATGATGTTCGGCATGAGACAATTGAAACCCAGCTTTGGCATTCCTCTCCAGATGAGGCAGCACCGATGGAGACCGATTCAGATCAGAATCAAGGGTGCGACATGGAATCCTCCTCTTCCCAGCCTGCTACACCCTGTGATTCCTCCCAGGGCCACAGCAAGTCAGACTGCACCGCCGCCATGGACGAAGAGCTAAGCCCCAGCCAGGTACGTGAGAAGATTCGAAACTTACCT
Organism: Stichopus chloronotus; assembly: GCA_021234535.1. Lineage (NCBI taxonomy): Eukaryota > Metazoa > Echinodermata > Holothuroidea > Aspidochirotida > Stichopodidae > Stichopus > Stichopus chloronotus. The sequence continues at coordinate 10,875,836 of SFZH01000008.1, forward strand.
CAGTCGCCTGGCTTCCAGTTCGCCTGCAGGCCGATGTACAGTGAGCAAGACGCAGAGGTAAGAAACAGGCTGGATGAAGTTCGAATCAAACTAACAAAAATCAAAAAAGCAACAAATAAGGAAAATCATAAAAACAAGCATATTGCAAAATACTTCTTTTTTGGTAATGCAGAGAAACTGTTATTTGTTTCTATTTTACTGTTGTATTGTTTATAGCTGTTCTGTTTTTACTCATTCAGTAATGTTGAATTTTTGGTTTAATTTTACTTTTTTTTGTTCAACTTCAAGTTACGGTCAGTTATCAGTCACAGAGGTTTCTTGTTTTGTAGAATTTGCCATTGGTCATGATCATTTTAGGCAAGGGACATTATGACCAATACTTAAAAGTAACATCAATCATTATCTGGAGGTTTCTGCTGAAAGCGACACATTTTTGCGCCTACATGTGAAAGACCTCTTTCACAAATTAACATTTTGTACTCTTGCTACCATCAGGAAGTCAGGAATCAAGCCCAAATCACAACAAGCTAGGCTACTATGCTTCAAGAACTGATTTAACTTAAGAACATGTTTTGAGAAGGGATTTCCCTTATTCTGCATTTCCAGAGTTGGTCTGACAAAGGTTACTCGCATGAAAAATATCTGGATTTGATATAAACAGCTAGTTTTTCTTCTGCTTTTGTAGTCATTTTCATCGACCCCACCTGCCGGCAATGGTGCACCAAATGCCTCAGAAGCAGTATTTCTCAGCAGTTTCTTTGGTCAGGTGAGGAAAAGAGGACACACATGATGAACATCACTGTTTTGGCTTCCTATGGATGTCACAAAATGGTTGAAAGGTGCTTGATAGTAGCTTCATTTCAACTTAAAAGGAAATAGGGCGTTTGTTTTACAGAAAATGTCCATATTATTAAAACCAACGTTTGTGGACGCAGAATGATAGATTATTCAAAATAATGAAGGACAGCAGTCTTCTTTTCAAGAAGTAAGTTTCTCACACATAGAAACTCAGTTATTAGTTGCTCAACAATAATTTGTTCACCCAAACTTTTCAAAATTCAAATGATGCATCTTCCTTTGTTCATCACATACATAATGTTTGAGGAGAGGAATCTTTGGCAGGTGTTTATTGATGAGACTTGATGGTTTAAAAATAGCTAAAACTATTTCTTTTTATGTCATGTTGGTGTATTCTAAATGCCCTATTTCCCTTTAAATTAAATACAGGTTGCAATGTGTAATTATGTTAATGAGAAGTGATGGAATTTGATTCCAGTCAGAGAGAGACAAGACAGTTTTCCATGTAAGATCGAGACCAAAGAAACATTGCTTCAACTTAATCATTACATTTTATAATTATATTAAATACTGCATACTTGTACCTAGAGTTTTCATTCATTTGCCAAGTCTACATTTTCACGACTCTTACATTTCTTACATGACATTTCTTGCATTATATTTTTTACATTATTTTTATTACATTACATTGCTTTTACATTTCACTCTACAGGGAGGGTCTTCCTCTGTCGAGACGTCAGCCGATGGTTCAGTCTTGAATATGTTTGGAAGTCCAGGTAAGATGAACTAAAAGGCTATTAGTAAATATTTCAGCCTCCTGAGGTTTCCCTTTTTAATGTGTTAAAATTCCAGACATCTGGTTCAAAGTTCTCGTTCTCCCCTTCCTGGCATTGCTCAACCTTCACTGTGACATGTCGCAGGCATCGGCGAGGCTATAGAGTGATGTCATAGCTCATGATGTCCTCATCTTCGTGGTGAGCTAGGATTGCCCTGGAAGATTGAATGAGGTACCACGAGAGTATTAACTTGGAAGACTAATCTAAATTCTGGTGTATCGCGATCATGTGGGCCGTGTGATGTGAACAACAGATCCAGTGTCATCGGTGTCACTTAGAATCGTTTGTTTCATCTTTGACTGACAGGTTGTGAAGATGAGAAAAACGATAAATTTATGAAACATAGTGGAAAAAAAAAGAAGTAGCATATAGTGGATATGATGGTTTGACAGTTTTGAGCTTTGAGAGTTTTACGACAGTGAGTGATTTTTAAAAAGAATATTGAAACTGATTAAGGCGTACCGGATGCTAATAAAATTTTCTTACACAAAGATTGAAAACGGAAAGGGGTATGTGGTGTGAGGTTTGACAGTAGCTGCCCGTGTTACTGTGAGGGATCCAAAGTTGTATGTGATGGGAAAGAGTGAGGTGTGAGATTGTTTTGCAGGTATCGTGATTACTTGAAAGAAGTTGAAGAGGTCACTGTGTGATGGTCTGTGGGATCTCTGCAAAGAACTCTGGTAAAATAATTAACGAAGATATCAAAATGATTACTACGTACTGTAATGCTCGGGAAAAGGACGTACAGATGACCCAGGAATTATCTGAAGCTCCTGGTATTTAGTGGAGTGCTCCGCAGAGGGATTCGTTACTCTGCTAGGATTAGACAAGCATCGTGCCTGGATTACAGGTAATTTTTAGGCTATCCTATTTTGCTTCCGATTGTAATTTGAATCATACGTCTCCGGATAATCTTGACTTGTTATTTAACATTACGTAATTGATCGCCAGATGTGACATAAGTTTGGAAATTCTCACCGATTTTGCTGTTCAGATTTAAGACAATAAGGGGTCATTATGAAGTGTGAGAGTGGCTTAGGTGTGAAAGAAAGTGAGGTGTAAAAACATGTAATACCTACAAATTGTGATGCATGTGAGCTTTAAGCGACAGTTTTTCTGTTGTCTCTTTTTGGTTAATCTGGTATGAAAAAGTGGTGTGCAGTCCCTAACAGGAGTCATTGTGTTTAACAAAGGCACACTAAGGAATGACATGCTCAACTTTACTCAGCATATAAGAGGGTTATTTAATTTAAATCAAGTCAATTAAAATCATGATTTTTATTTTAAAAAAATCGTGATTTAAATCACATATTTAAATCATGATTTTTTTCTTAAAGGAAAAATTAAAACAAAAAATCAACAACCTCGGCATAAAGCAGATTGGTGTGTGGAACTCATCCACTTAAGCTGAATCTGAGCAATTGAGTTACAGCTGTTAGTGGTTACTGTCTGGTCTATAAGCAGTAACCATGAAATTTGAAAGAAGTAACCATGCTGGGGTGTCATGGTAGGTAGCTTTGGTAAATTGATGAATGACATGTTTAGTTTTTCCTAGAATGTTACCAGTTGATGTCTGGTACCTGTCTGCCCAGTGACTATGATCATTAATGTGACTGTTAGAGCTGCATGTGCTATTTGTGGAGGTTAATAATAGATCTTTTAAAATAAACAACTACAATAGTGCAACTTCAGTGCTTTTGTCAGAGTAATCGGATTGTAAAGGTTTTGAACCAATAGTTTGGCAAGCTTACAGTAATACTTAGTACATAGCACTGCTTTGTCAGATGCCTTCTGTATACCATAGAAGGGCTTCTGAATGCCATTTGCCTGTGTGACAATCTTTGCTGACGACAGATTCGACAACAACAGTCGGTGCAATTCCATAGGAGCTATCAACACAGATTGTATTCTTTTCTTATTCTTCTTTTGTTCTTGACCCTTCCAGTGGTAGCAGAACCCTCGGAGGATAACATCATGTCCTTGTTTGGTCCCTCCACCCCACGAGAGACGAACGATCCCGCCTCTCAGGGAGGGACGTCAGGGTTCTCCTTCAACTTCGCTCCATCTTCTTCCTCGCCAACCTCAGGATTAGAGAGGAGCTCGTTCTCGTTGTTCTGATCTTTCTGCCTACTTTTTGGAGTTGGTGTTTATTTTGGAGTTGTTTTTTTTATATAGTGCTTCATGCTGCTTAATACAGACATATAAAATTGTTCATTTTTGGAAAATGTTCTCTCTGATTCTTCCTTCAAGTTATTGTATGTTACTGATTCTTAGGATCCAGCTAACTTCAAATGTATCTTCATTTTGTAAAGCTGCTGGGGACTGCCCAGGAGTGTACGTTTAGGTAGAGGTTACCCCATGCATGTTTTTCGACGTTCCTTCATATTTTTTCAGGTATGAAAAGCTTGTGAAAGTTGTTACTGAGCAAAATTAAGGAAGTTGAAACAATTTTCATTGAAATATCTGCCAAATAGCAGCTCTGGTTTTTCGAAGCTAAATATTTAGAATTTTTCGTATATTTGGTTTAAAGTAGGGATCGGTGGTGGGGTGTGTATTGAGAGAATCAGCATCGTACAGTTCCAGTGTGTTAGATAGTGGTTGGGTGGAGATGGGGATAGTGGGTGTTGATAGTGGTTGGGTGGGGATGTTGCAGACCACTTCCTCCACGTTATCAGCAAAATGGTATCGCTGGTTTGCCAAAGGTAACTACGAGAAGTTGTGAGCTATTTGGTTTGAGCCAGGGATTGGTCGGTGAGATATACTGTAAGAGAGGGGTTGACATCCTATGACTACGCTAGGTCAGTGGCTCGACGGGGGGAAAGGGGTAAAATTTGCAGATCGGCTTTAGTAATTAGAGTCTTTTTGACATAATCTGAAAGGAAAACTGTTTTGTTTTTCTTTCATCTTAGCATCCATTCCATTCGTCCTATCGATAAATTGTATGACAGACTCCAAGCCATGATGAGTAGCCATCAGTCACTGGACACCCTTGTCAGATCTTGTTACATTATTCGTTTCATTTTATCAGCAGAGCATTTCGGACACATCGAGGCGATATCATTAACAAGCCGTCTGAAGCGTTAGTCCATGTCTTTATTTTGTGAAGTTTCGTTTATGGTTGTTAATTGGTTGATTGTATGCTCACTTGAAAAGACAAAAAAAAAATAGTATTTGAAGAATTACACAGAAGGAGAGAGAGAAAAAAAAACACTTTTTGTAATTTCCTTCCTTTTTTTGGTACAGAAGATTGCTGCTAACATTATTGTCTTTATCGTAATTTTTTAGTCGTTTTTTCTCAATTTTTCAGCATTCTCAGTTATTATTCACTCTTATGGAAACTGCAACGTTTTTTAAATTTTTTTAAAGTAAAATACTTTCCTTTTGAAAAGAGGGATCCATTGGGCCGGCACTCGCTTAGGACGGCTGTTTGTCCAAAAAAAATTGAAAAAAAGTGAGAGAAAAGTACAGGGCCCAAAAAAATCATCAGAAGTATGGGTTTTGGCAGCTTAAAGTTGTACCTTAATTCAGAAATTTCAAAAAACGTTCGTCGAAAAATGAATTCAAATGGTGCATCTCCATCATTACAAGACATTCCAGAGCTGAGATACGAAATGTTGAAGGTAATACACGTCATTTAAAGCGGTAGATTATGCAATAATTTGTGATGTCATTTTTGCACTACTCCCTTTGTTTTCTTTTTTTTTTTTGAAAGCCATTACACCTTGTCATGAAGTGATGACCATTGTTTCATTGTTCTGGGGTGACTTGACTACACAGAATTCTTCACATGACGTCAGTGCGCGTCAATTTGGCACAATGGTCATCACCGCTCATGAGCAGATTCTGTGATATCGATGTGTGCGCACGACCCGGTCTAAGCAACGGTCGCTGTACAATGGACGCCCGGCCGTCAAAATAGAGAATCGCAGAGCTCGGTGGCGTTGGTGATCGGTGAAAAACCTCCATAGCAAGATCTCTCGATATTTCAATGTCAAAAGGAGGTAAAAGCAGGTGATGTTACTCGTACAAGATGGTCATTTTATATCTCAACAATGGCAACAAGCTTTGAAGATGGGAGTTGGAGGAACAGGATTTATTTTTCCAGCCTCTGTAATACATTTTCTTACAATTCTATGATTTAGTTACACGTTTTTAATTTCACACCAGAATCCGGATTCATCGCCACCCCGCATATTCTGACTAGCATAGGACATCTCTTTTTGAAATGACTTAAAAAAAATCTTTGTTTTATACACTATGCACCAAGATATATCATAATTAAGAATGCAAAACTTTTAAAATTCACGGCCGACTGGTTTCCTCCCCCCCCCAAAAAAAAAAAACTTTGGTTTAGGAACTGTCGATATAAACCATTTGTTCTCTTAAAAAATTTCTCATTCAGTTATTGAAATAATTCCAGGAACTTATCACAAAATAAAAAGACGCACACCTACGTCCGTCCCTCGTACGTCACTTAATTCTCAAGGTCATTCTTCATTGATGGAAATAATTTCTACTTTGGTAAAACACACTTACATGTGTAGAATACTGTGTCCTAACTTTTCGTTTCTTCCCATATGCGTAAGAAATATGATTTTGATTTGGCCTTTCCTGTCTCATTTCAAGCGTTTTCCCACGCTTAACACGCTTAACGTACTTTCAGTGTCCTATTTACTGACGAGTAAGAAATTTAACAAACTATGTACAAATCGTCAGTCACTCAAAGCCAATATATAATCATTTCATTAAACATTCGCCTTGAAATGAAGTTTACAAAGTCGAATAATTTCATGGCAACGGAAAAAAAAAAGAAAGAAAGAAAAGACTACTAAGTTTTCTCGCAATAATCGTCATAGTTAAAAAATGTTGATAAACTGTTTAAATTCAAATTATTAAAAATAATGTTTGTACTAACATAAATGCAATGGGGAAAGATTTAGGAGGATATTAAACTAAAGCGTCGTCAGCTGAAACATTTCTTGACAATTATGAATACAGTAATTGGTATAATATCGGAAAAGATTTTAAAAAATAGAGCAAAAAAAAAAAGAAGGTAACCATGGAAAAATTTACAAGATGATTTCTATCAAATGTATCATACATTTTACTAGCTTAACAATTTAATAAAGCAGTTTCATGTTAATATTTACGTAATGGTCTTCTATTTCATTTCGGTACAAATACAAGGTATAGGCTTACTCCACAAAATGGCGACAGATTTTCAAGATTACTCCGACCATCTCATTTATATTTCCCGCCCGATTGATGATTTGAGTGCAGTGAAACTTGGTCACGTTAAATTGTTTTGATTTTTTTTTATCGAACTGAAGTGACTTTTTCGTGTGGGGATGTTTTATCCCCAACCCCAGCAGAAAGTACCCACTCTTTTGGTTAGTGAATCGTCAGGGAGGCAGGTGGACCTGTCGATAACATTTATTGCTTTCATTTTCGGCGTACTGAACATTTGGGAGTCACATGGTGTTGGGTCAGAGGTTGATACTACCTTTTGAAAAATAAATGAAGTAAAATAGTAAAAAACCGACGGATCGAGGTAAAGCTTTTGGAAATTTTTGAAAACTGCAACTTTGGTCGTGTAGATGTCACCACTATCGGAGTTTCCTTGATGCGGCAAACGAGTAAGACTTAATGTGGACTTAACAGATCCAAAGTCAGATAAAAAGGCTGGGCTTGAGGGGGGGGGGGGGGATAAAATAGGAGGACGGGCCCGTTGATACATGTTACATAGTGTTGACCACTTAGGGGTCTTGACAGGTTTTTCATTTTACTAGGATGTCCGCAAGTCTTTGAGTCGGTTTACAAGATTAAAATTATTACTTACGAAAACAACAATAGTTGTAGTCATGGTTTCGCGGTAAATTGGGAAAAGGGAAGAATTAACATTGGCTTTTCGTTGTGAAATAAAAAATTTAGGGGCATATGTCTGTTCATATACTCCAATCGGGGACCTGTTATCTAGCTAAACAACAAATAACGTTAGGTCAGTCGTAAACGTGGATAGAGATAAGTGAAGTGGGTTAGGCCTATATCTCATGCACTGCCTTCTCATCGGAAGACCTGGTAGCAATCCCACGATTTAGTTTTATGCATGACGTTTTCGTGTTTTATGGTGACGTCAGATTTTAATAGTCTACGGTTACTGTTTTATTTATTTTTTTTTTACATATCGCCGACTATGCATGATTAAGTGTGAATACCACAACATTTATTAAACTTTTGTTCCGTAAGCGTTCCCTGTATGAACACTTACAGCTATGTTACAGCAACAAAATAAACCATACCAAATATTTTTTACAGGTTGACACACCGGTCAGTTCAGGCGGTAATTCATCCGAGTAACTGTTGTTTCGTTTAACATCCATATTTTTATTGTCAGAAATTTGGTTTCAATTGATATGACCCTGACGTGGTATGACCGTTGGTGGAGTCAAGTGTTTTGTACAAGTTACCGTATTGTCTGCAGGATAATTTACAGCAGCAACTCAGGTGGACCTGAAAAAATAAAATAAAAGACTACCAGGAGGACTTTGTTCACGGGTGTGAAGGGTGTGGTCGTGGGGTACGGCAGATCGTTGAAGGGGTTTTTTTTTTGTACCTGTTCATATCATACATAACATGTACGACATCGTGTATCATTACTTTTGTATCAACCCCCTCCCGAAGGACAACAATCTTTTTCTCTAAGTAACAGAAACGTAAACCAGTAATTAAACCCAAATCGAATTAAAAAAAAAATGCATAATTAGTGGTCAGGCAGAGGTGGAACTTTATCTTCTGGTCTTTGTGACAATAAGCTTATCGTGGTCCCTACGGTAGAGAACAAGAATATGATTAACAACAATCTGTCGAGGACCTTCGCTACGAGGGCCCAGTCTTTCTTTAGCTGGGTCGCCTTCTCTTTCTTCCGTTCGAGGGCCTTTAGGTGTTTCAGTATCTCTCCCGTGATTTTCTCCATACGGGCCAACCTCCTCTCACTGACAGTTTCAGAATCGTGTTCGTTTTCGCCTCTGACTGTGTCGAAGTACTGCTGGGCCGGTCCGTTCATGTAGCGACTGCCGCGGTTGTCGACCACGTGGTTGCTGGTCACGCCCCCGTTGCGTGGACTGGTGGTGTCAAAGGTCACAATGTGAGTGTTTTGGTTCTTGACCGGCTTGTACCGTAGTTCGTGGTGTTCCTGTGTCCCCCTGCCCTTTTTCTTCATATTGGTGCAGGGGCAGGGGATCACCCAGAAGAACACCGCCAGGTATTCGAGGGCGACTTTACGCAGCCAAGGCGGTACTTCTCTCGAGTGGACCAGGCCACCTTTCTCGTTTATGTTCAAAACGAAAACGTTCATCGCTGTCGATATCGATATCATAAACATCGTCGCGGCATAGTACTGACCTGAAATAACAGGAAAAATAAAATAACAAAATTAATATGATGTCCTACTAAACATGATTACAAGATTAATGAATCATGAATCAGTATCTCTCTCTCTCTCTCTCTCTCTCTCTCTCTCTCTCTCTCTCGTTGGTCTTTATCTGATATAGTCTCTTCGAAAGAATTGCAATTTTGCGTCGTGCGATGTCAATGCTGGTGGATTAACAATTCGTCTTGATTGAATACAATCATGACGAATATTTTTTTTTTTTACTTTATTTGATAATGATAAAACCGATTTATTCTGCTTGCAGAAAAAAAAAAAAACAGAAACTCTAAGGATCAGGAACTCTGAAAAAGTCTGAAAAACAGAAACTGCAAAAAAAAAAAAAAAAAAACAAGAAGTCTAAATCAGTTAATGCCGCGGGTACGTGGAGAGTTCCTTTTGACTCTGCTAACTACAAGGAAATGCATTTCCTGTGACGTTATCATCGGAGTTAGGATCACATTTCCATCAGCTTAATGACGTTAGGCATGTATCACTTTTGTAGCTTCTAAGCTGGAAGTGCGCATGTGTCGAATTGGCTGGCGACGTCCCAGTCCTAACAAAATACATTAATTTGCTAAAATAATGTCTCGAGAACACCTTTTCAGCATGATAGAACAATGACGTGATACGCAGATGTACCATAATGGTTAGGGTATCTTCCTCTCGTAAAGACATAAACATGTATGATATCATGTGAGGATTGGCTCGGTAACATATATAGCAACCATCTCTCACATGATATCATACATGTCTATGACTTCTCGAGAGGAACATATCCTAACCATTGTTTCAGCCGATTCCTAAACTTTCGTTCCTGCTTAGCAGTGACAAAAGTAATACATGTCTACTAAGCTGACCGAGATGCCTGTCCTATCCCTAACTATTATGGTGATGTCACAGAGATGCCTTCTGGTTACCTCCAAACTCTTTTGTACGCACTTAGTGGATTGTTACTACCTTTGTTCGTTAATGGTTACCTTTTGGCTGGACTAACGACAAGAAAAAAATGTATGTCTTCGACATTGGAACAAAGAACTGGCCTGAGTAGGGTTAGGAAATGCATTTCTGCCAGCTGGGTAACCTTAGAAATCACTAAGCGACAAGGAAATGTTGGAAATTGCTTGATTTTGGTGAAGTAGCATTATATTCCACACAAGCAAAGTGCACTTTTACTTTAGCGACTTTGGGGGCGTTAGACCGCATTGGCCTTACGTGAAATAAAGTGAAATTGAAATTCATTTAAAGTGGAATTGCCTTTTGCTTAAATTAAGTGACATACGGTTTCATTTAAGTGGAACACATTTCAGTTTGGTGGAATTTTTGCACAAGTGAACCTTACCAACCTAGTGAACCTCACTATCCCTTATGGGCAGCAACAAAATTATCTTAAAGCCACCCTGACACTTGAAGTCAACGCCACGCATTTTGGTGCTAAGTAGCGGAGCGTGAAAATGTTCTTTGTGGCCTGTTCGCATGTTCTCACTGTATACACATAAGTTAGGCATTGTCTAAGAAAGGCACTGCCATAAATGGAGCACACTGTCACATATTTACGTGTAGGTTAGTATTGCCACCCACCGCCGGCATAGTTCACGTAGAGTTCACGCATGGTTCAGAGAAGCGTACCCACACGTTACGAAAATTGACGCGATATGGCACGCAACTTCTGTGCCCTATGCACACTCCCCACGCTCGTTTACAAAGACGTAAGTCATTGCTATGCGTCGAAGTGGGCGCCATTGCGAGGGAAAAGTTCGTGCAAGTGTCAGGGTGGCTTTGCAGTAAAAGAAGAATGTAGTCCACTGGGGTGAAATGTATTAAAAAAACCCGGAAAACACCTGATGTAAATATTATAAAGGATTTGTGGATATTACCAATAAGTGGCACGTCTTCTGACGTCCTCGGCATCATCTCCGCCACCAGGAGGAGGAACACCGTCAACGAGAGGATGAGGGTGATGGAGAGAGATACCTTTACCACTCCGACGTCGTACGGCATGAAGAAACCGAGCAGCGATAACGCTGACAGGAGCATACAAGGCATCAGAAGATTGTAAATGTAATAAAGCGGCTTGCGTTTCAGCCCGAAATAGAAAGTGACGTCAAGGTACTCCTCGGGACAGCAGATGTAAGAGACGCTATGCCGTCTCGTTTCCGCGTATTTCAGGTCCCACTGTTCGTTCGGGATGAGTTCGGAGAGGTCGGGTTCAGGGTCGTGTTTGCTCAGATTCATCTGGAGGCTGTTGTAGGTCCACGATCCAAATTTCATGGTGCATTCTTGCATGTCGAACGGGAAATATTTCACGTCGATTTTACAGGTGCTCTTGACTAGCGTTGGCTTCGACCACAGGTCGACCTGGCCTTCGTTGCTGACGATCGCGTTGGAAGAACGAGAGTGAGCCACGTAGTCGTTGGAGTCGGCGCTACCGAAAAAAAGAGGAAAAGATTGAGGTTCAGAAAAGGAATGTTTTTAGTTGCTTTGAAAAGGACCGATCCTCGAAAAAAAAATAAGACAAAGTGCAGTCCCTGAAGAGTGAGTGGGTTTGACTATTAATTAATCTTCAGTGACTGTGGTAACAAAGGAAATGTAACTAACGTTTTCTCTGATTGAACTGAAGTCGGTAATTCAGTAAGGAAGTGTTACGACGACAAATAAGAACGAAACGAACTGACCGTGTTCATTTGTACCATCGACCCACAGAACTTTGTCCAAAGGTACACAAACAATCCGTGTTAACGATAAGATATCATTGCATTTACAGTGGTGGTGGTGTTCATCTATGGTATACGAGGTAAAGTACGTCAATTCCACTTAAGTGGAATACAATTCCACTGAAGTAAAATACAATTTCACTTAAGTGGAATACAATTCCACTGAAGTAAAATACAATTTCACTTAAGTGGAATACAATTCCACTGAAGTAAAATACAATTTCACTTAAGTGGAATACAATTCCACTGAAGTAAAATACAATTTCACTTAAGTGGAATACAATTCCACTGAAGTAAAATACAATTTCAATTAAGTGGAATACAATTTCACTTTAGTGGAATACAATTCCACTTAAGTAAAATACAATTTCCCTTCAGTGGAAAACAATTCCACTTAAGTGAAATTGCCCACATATTTTATTAAACTTTGGAAGCAAAATGTGATTGGCACACAAAGTGTTTTCAAAGGTGGCTGCATCATTTTATCAGTTACGCTTCAGTAATTCCACTTAAGTGAAAATGTATTCCACTTCAGTGGAATTGTATTCTACTTAAGTGTAATAGAATTTTACCTAAGTGGAAGTGGAATGTATTACACTTAAGTGGAAATAGAGGGTAAATGTTAGTATAGTAGACTCTTTTTTTCCACTACGTTAACCGCTCAGACAGAAACCCCGATAGGGTCAACCAAATTTGTCAAACAGTTTGCTGATCATATCATTTGCTTTGCTGGTGCTATTTTCTTTTTTGTTTTGACTCTCATCAGGGAATTGGAGTGACAATTCCCTCATGTTTTTTTGACAGTAATCATTGGGTCTAACTTATAGCTAACATTATGAGGAATTCCTCGTACTCGAGTTCAACACTTGGTTTGGCAACTGTAGTATATAGCGTATAGTGCATCCCCAACTCATCTAAAAAAAAAGAGTGACTTAATTTATACATGGTTAAACTGATGCCACATGCTGTCTAGACAATAGATACAATTTATTAAACTGGCGCTAGTGAAGAAAGCCATGAACTTTCCACTACTGTATGCCTCATCAAGATCCAACATTTCTTTAACCGTGCGGACAGAGAGAATTATATGAAACAATCAAAATTGAAAAGGACAGAATCTGTTTCATTCTTATTGATCGTTGAGTCTTCGTTTCCTAATGATTCCGATCATTTCGTCCTTATAATAGCAAAAGATGGCTGTTCTATCGTCCGTGTGTGTATGTGTGTGTATATGTGTGTGTGCGTAAGGGTGGTGGTGGGGGGTATGGTAGATAGACTCCGGTACACTACCAAACACAAGAACCAAGAACCTGATAAGATTTTGACCGGAATTCCCAAGGTATATGTTCATGGCCTTAGCATGTTCCTCTTTAAAAACATTTCAACCTTTTCATAGATGAAATAATCTATTTTTGTTGTAGTAAGGTCACGAAGCTATTGGTCCTATTTAACAATTAGACAGATTATGCGTGTGCATGTGTATGGAGGGAGGGGGGGGGGGGGAGGTGGGCTGTTGTGATTTAAGCCATTAATCATCCCCATGGAGGACAAATAGGGCCGCTGATTGGTTTTGTTACCATAGCATTACTTACTTATCATAAAGGGTTACGTCGGGAACCCATATTTCTGATGCAGGTATTCTCATGTATTGTATACCATCGTATTCATCGATGTCCCAGACCAGTTTCTGATCCGTCCAATGCTTTGAAAGATAAAAAAAATACAGGATTATAACATCATAAAGAATACACTATGAAGCCATAGATATATATATATATATATATATATATATATATATATATATATATATATTAGAGGTTGCAACCGGGGATGTGCTAAAAAACGGGGATATCCCCGTTTCTGGATATTTTAACATAATGCAAATCGGGGTTTCAGATATGAGCCCTCAAGTTTATAGCTCGATCTGACCTTTTCCCAATTACCTGTTATATGGATTTATTCCTGTGTATAGGGGTGTATGTGTGTAAAAAGATATACACCCAATTCAGTTTTGGGCGTGAATCGGGGATACATACAAGTCTTATATCAGTAAAGTGGGGACATCATGTGCAAAGTGGGGATATCACCGTTTACGTGAGGAAAAGTCCATGTCCCCAATAGGCGCCGTTAACGGGTATGTGTGTGTGTGTTTGTTTTCGGTTGGGGATCGAGGACCGAAAAAATAGATTTTAGGTCCTCTGTAGAAAATTCAATAAATTTCTCCGGTCCTCTCAAGATTAACAATAGACAGTCTATTGTTAAGGTTTGGGTTGAGGAAGAAAAAAACAAAAGAAAGAACAATGAGACCCTCGGAATGAATGGAAAATAAAGCTGTATGCGTGTGTGTGTGTATAGTTCGTAAGACACTATGATCAGAGAGCTACAGTTTGTATCTCGCGCCCTCTTCATTTTGGGTTACACTGCAATAAATACCATTTTTTTAACAATGGTGCACCTGCAAGTCAAGGGAAGGAAACTCTATACAGTCACGAGTGGATTCGATCGATTTTGATCCCATGGCCCAAAGAAACCCATCGATGCTTGATATTTGTGTGCCTGTATCTATAGATAGCTACAGGCTCACATATTGCTGCCCGTGTGAGCTTCATTCGGAAGGTAATAGCACTAAATAAATCCACATATCTTTTTTTTTTTTGTATCCCGGCGGGAGTACGCAGAATCAAACGGTTTGTTTTCCACTTTGTACAATTATAAGCCTACACCTTCCGCAAAGTCATAGATCGATAATCCGTGATATGCCCAGAGCAGTTTACCGTTTGGAGTTTTATCGAATTGTATGAAGTCGTCAGAGAAGAGCGATGGGAAATTTTCTAAAAATGATCTGGCCTTCAAATTGGGAGAGAACCATCGAACGAGCATGCACTGTACTCTGGACTTTGCACATAGTTGTATTTACTTTGTATGCACTACTCAATTTATTTAAAAAAAATGTAATGAACGGTAATTCGTTTTGCTCATAAATTCCCCTCCTCCGTGTCTCGATCAAAATATATCGAGAATCGCAAGAATAGAAAAAAAAAAATCGTAGTCAGAGACACTTGAAGTAAGGAATAGGACAAAGTTGTCCATCAAATGGCACACGCGTGTTGCAGGGAGGCACATTCTCAAGTCGTGCCAGTGTGTTAAGACTTCAAGTTAGAGATGAATTCCGGGCAAGTAACATGTCTTCTGACTTATTTCAGCAATTTCAAACCATTTTCGTTCATATTCTTGACGTTTTGAAACGATCTTCTCATATAGACAACACGAAATGTACAAACTCCCCCCCCCCCCCCCCCCCGCAGAGTCTCTAACACTATGCATAGACGACGCCCAGCTCTCTGAGGCTCGCCAGTTATTTTTCAAAATTGATGTTGGTGGCGCTTTGACCTTGGGACTATTCCGGAGCGCTATACTAAAGCTAATTTCTATAACTGGGGGTGACATTGATCTCACATAACAGGTTATCTGTTTTATTACAATCGATTTAAAACCAAACAGGTATAAATCACTGTTTTCATCAGTTTGTGTGAGACAAACACATCGGCATATGCATCTGACATCTTGTACTTACCGCTTGAAGGATCTATACCACGAAAATGTGACGAAGGCAATTTGATAATGGGGATTAAGGTACACTTAGAAAGGCCATTAAATCGTTAAATATTCAATTTTAAGCGTTCATCTGAACTATGTTCTGGTTTACCAGTGGCATGCATTGTCAAGTTTCCTACTTCGCGGGTGTTGTTATACCAGTCTCAATCTAACTCAATCCCACATACAACTGTCTGCTAATTAGCATAGATCTTGGGCTACTTACTTGTTCAATCCACAGATTCGTTGTCAAGATTTGGTTTCTTTCGTCCTGCAAAGCATAAACAAAACAAAAATGAAGTTGAAACAGGGTATCGAATTAATCGCAATACGCTGAAAAGGGATATGACACAAACGCGATTGACGGCGCGTCGACCAACCTGTGCCAGTATAACACTCTTCTTCGTTTATTCGGTTCAATTCTTCGAAGTAAAGACTCGACTTTATGGGGTATCGTCCCCTCTCTGAGGTGTTAACCCTCAACATCCGTGGGCTTTTAATCTCTGCAAATTTAGGGAAGGATATCATTGCAACTAATCTGGAGAACAAAAACTAGAGTAATTAAATAACTCGTAACCACAGCATTGTGAAATGTCTTTTCTATTTGTATTATGAACCGTTATTATGCTGTATGGTTATGCTAAAGTGACGAGTATTGAGTATTACTGTTAATTTGCAAGTCTCACACGCTCCCCGTATACCACGTAATGTAGTTTCTCCTACACTATCAACTATATGCACCATGCATAAACATTAACGGATGTACCAGAGAATCGGTTACAGGGTTAGATACATGAGTGACTTACATTCTGGTCACATAAGATTAATGATCTTGGCAAAAGTATGGCCATTCCACGGGTTCGGGACTCATTACCTAATGAATGACCAAACATCAAATTTCTTAGGAAGTCGATGAAAAATTTTACGACTTCCTCGGGGCTCTTTGCGTTCAGAAAATTTACACCTTGGTAACACTATACCTTTCGAGTAGTCCTAATAATTCAGGTTACCGTGGTTATACTGTAGTTTTTCTACATTGCACTTTTTGGAGTTATTTATTTGAAACGGATGATTACGTTCTTTTACGTACACATCGTGTAAACAAATACATCTGCAATCAGTTCGTATATATATATTTATTACTTAATGCAAAAACAGAGACAAGATG
This sequence comes from Stichopus chloronotus, assembly GCA_021234535.1. Taxonomy (NCBI): domain Eukaryota; kingdom Metazoa; phylum Echinodermata; class Holothuroidea; order Aspidochirotida; family Stichopodidae; genus Stichopus; species Stichopus chloronotus. The sequence goes on from SFZH01000008.1 coordinate 10,892,372, forward strand.
CCGACGCATCTGGCGGAGTTGATTCATCTGGAGTGGACGAGCGTGCATGCATAGTGTGCGTTTTCGAATGTGTACTTTGCTAACGTCCGCAGACCCTTCATAAACGATGTCACCACTGGCACACAGAACTCCTCAAAAAAAAAAAAAAAAAAACATTTTTTGTGATGTAGGTTAAGGTATCAGTGTATACAATGTAATATCAGTGGGTGTATATAGTAAAGAAACAGTTGCAACTTATACGATGAATACTAAGATTTAAGCACAGACGAAACGTCAGATTAGCAATGTGTAAAAGTTTCTTTTAAAAAAGTAAAATGCTTCATTCTCTTTACGAATTTCTGTTTCATACTTCAATTGAGTAACTTTGATTTGGATCCTTCGCATGGACATCGTAGCACCATGTATGACATATACATGACACAACACCGTCTATCAAGTTCGTGTATTTGATTATGGTCAGTATCAGTGCTGTCTATTCAGGGTGCTATTCAAATGTATTAAGCCTGTTATATTACCCTAATGAAATCACTGGATTTTTGCCAAGGTAAGGGCAAAGTTTTTGTTTTGAAAATAAACGGTCAAACTGAATTTTTTTTTGTGTCAGATTTGAATAATACTAACTTTGACGTCAAAACATTTTTATACACTATATTTCAGCGTTAGTATAACATTCAAACCAAGAACGTAACTTCAGGGACTCCTTACATAGAAAAAGAGTTTAGTTACTTCTTTTTGGGCAAAGGTGAAGAATTAGCTGATGCTTTTGTTCCTTTCTGAAGGCAAGCACGAATCTATACGATGGCGATGGTATGTACGTGTGCGTGTGTGTGTGTGTGAGGTGGGGGGATGGGTCGCCTTGGTTGCAAACACAATGTCTCAAAGGGGTAAGTGCCTGATCTTCAAAGTAGTGTGTAGGTAGTCCATTGTAGGTAGATGATCCACATTCATTCAAAAAGGTCAAAGGTCACTTGAGGTCACCAGAGGAGAACGTCTGAAGATATCTTGCTAACCGAAACTTGTTGGAACTTTAAACTGTAACCATACGTAGCACTTGATTAGTAAATGATTTAATTGTATAGTTTTTGTTAGGCCAGAGATCACGTGAGGTCAGTAGAGGTCATACTTTGAAAGCCTTGTAAACATTGTATCTCAATATGGGAAAGTTGCTGGAACTTCAAACTTGATGTGAACGTTGTTCATTGTGTAAGTATACTATCTGTAGTAACTTTCATTGGGGTGAAAGGTCCTTTGAGGTCACCAGAGGTTAAAGTCTGATAAACAATAAAGGAAGATATCTCAGCAACTGAATGTTGCTGCAAGATGCATTTGTTGCTCTTGATAAGTAGATGATCTCTGTCATGTTTTAGTGAGGTAAAAGGTCACATGAGGTCAGTAGAGGTCATATTTTAAAATCATATGAACACAGTATCTCCAGAAGGGAAAGTTGTTGGAACTTTAAACTTACTGTATAACTTGTCAATTGTGAGAACATGATCCCTGTTGTTTTTCATGGAGATCAAAGGTCATTTGGATTCAGCAGAGGTGAAAGTTTGAAAACCTTTTATGGAAGATATCTCAGCAGCTGAATGTTGCTGTAACCTCAAACTCGCAGCTCGTGATAGGTAGCTAATATCTGTCATTTTCTTTCTTTTGATTGTCAAAAGTCACATGAGGTCAGCAAAAGTCATAGTTTGTAAACCTCGTAGATATGGTATCGTAAGAAATGTAAGATGATTAAACCTCTGAATTCGTATATTGGTTGTCAGATATTTTTCATAAATATTGGCAGGGAATTACAAGGTCATTTGATTTTGAGGTTCTCAGAGAGAGTTTTTTTTCATACTGTGGCTTACATAACGCCACTCTCTGGTTATATTTACAGACAAAGAATCTTTCGCAACATTCATTGAAAAAAAAAGTAATGAATCAATGGTTCTAAAACTCAAAACGTACCATTTCGACTATTTGGTTGACTGTTATATCCAACGATACGTTGACGGGGTCGGAGGCATTCCAAACAGGCCTGACTTTCATGTTGTAATCGGCAAAGAGTCTTCCGTAGAGTCTCTGTTCATTCCCGCCGAGGTAAGCTGTCAAGATACAAACAAAGAACGAGAAAACGTAAGCATTACGTCAGCATAAATAACGGCAAACAAATGACCAAAGTGGTGCCAAAAGAGTAACGCAGTGGTATTTTCTAATGGTCATTATTTTTCACCGATCTTGCCCTGATATGCTAAGTATATATTTTGAAAAGTAATTTTCATGTCTTGTAAATAACGCTTCAATTAGTTCGTCGGTACGAGGACGAATTCAACCAATATATGTACCCGCATCGTGTAGAGATTGTTTTCGTTCGTACTTTTTTTTTCTGATTAAAACTTTGAAATTACCAAAATGTGTTGCCCAAACACCACCTGTTATTAAAGGAAGTGGTAAAAACGTTTACTCGCCAGCAGACGTGAAAACGAACGACTAATTAATCAGAAATTGAACAATCAAAGAAACACCAAATAAGAAAACGTAACAGCAAAGTTCGCCCTCCCTCAAAAAAAAAAAAGTGCCGCAAAAGATAGTTTGTGAATGACTTGTAGTAATACATAAATAATAAAAAGAAAAACACTGGAAAACATCTAAAGCAGTCGAAACTGTCAAGGGAAGCCATTTAACGTATTTTCAATTTGCTTTTGGATTCCCTCGGTTTGGTAGAATTAATCATAAAATTACATGGAAGAAAAACTTTATGAACGTCTGCAAATGTGGACATTTCATCGGAAATAATTCTCTTCAATGAATAAATTCTTGAAAGACTAGAACTGACGTATTCCTGATGAAAGAATAAAACCTTCAGGACTAACCCATTTGTTGAAAAAGGGGAATAAAAGCTTATCGTTAAAGAGTTCTTAGTCCAAGGTTTTATCCGGAACTGATCTTTTCAAGGCTGTGCATTTGGAACAATTTTTGGCCAAGAAAGTGTTATTAATCAATTTTATCGTAAAATTAGGCAGCTGTTGGCTCTGGTAGAGTTGGGCATCTCGGAGGGAGAGATAACAACATTCAATATCGGATTCACCCTCGGGGGCGACTTTCGAGTGTTACGGATATCTTGCAGGTGTTTCATGAAATATGGAAATGATTTTATCTCTCGAGTTCCAGAGAGGAGAAACGACGGAAGAGTAAAAAAACACTACAGAGGGAGAGAAATAAAACAGAAGGATATTCCCGCATGAACATTTTAAAGTTAGTTTGTTAATATGTCGGATGTGTTTTATGAAAAGATACAATCTTGTTTCTCATAGAAAATGACGACTCATGTTATGGATAAACTTTGATACTGGGTTACCTTATGGCTTTCTCTTTCGTATGTGCACAATAAGTTAACACATCTTTCTTCGTTTCTAAATATCTATGATGTATATGCGTGCCAAAGTGTAGGAAGAATACATGCAGTCCAATCATCGTTAAAAGCGTCTGCACTTCCACAGCAATGCCCTAGTTTGTGTGGGGTATAAACGACAGTGATAATGCCGTAAAGTAACGACACATGACGCAACAGGACGCGTACGATGGAACGTTACGTGCATATGAGTTAGCATAACGTGTGCGAGGAGATGTGACGTGGCCGGCATATGGCAAGTAATGGGGGGGGGGGGAGGGGAGGGGCAATGGCTCTCAACCGCTAATTGAGCACATGTTCTTTTCAAGAATCTTTCCTTGTCAAAGAAAAGTGTAATACAGTTTCGTTTTGAATCCATTTTAACAAAATACATTAAGGAAACGAAATACACACCACGGCACAAAATGTTGCATGACCTGTTTGGTTTTTACGTACACACGCGACGACCCTCTTAAACTGTTCCTATTGAAACGTTAACATGGCTTGTTTCAAACAGACAGGCGTGTAATACGCAGCCACCAATTCTGAAAACCTTTGAAACAGTTTGCTATATACACTTCTTCTGACTGAGACGGCATCCGTATTTAATAGGACAAGAAGACTCTGATGGCTTTGACTCAGTATCTTTGAACTTACAGTCTTTGCGTCTTATAATGATACAGCCTGTCATTTATTAATCAAAAAATTGTTCGCCTTTTCTTCTCTGAATCATGAACTTCTTTTTCGTTTTTCATTTGAGATGTAGTTTTTTTTTTCTTGTTGTATTTCACGCGTCGGTCGACGAGGGACAAGTTCCGCGGAAAGTATCAGAAGTTGATTTTCTTTTCCTTTTTTTGTTTTCAAGTGATTTACGTGTTATTAACCAAACAGCGCATAAATAGCAGAGGCTATGACTCCATTCGCGCCAAAAGCAACTTTCCTCGACGCGGTGTCTCCATCTGAAGTTATATCGCTGATTGCTTATTCATTTTAATTTGTTTTCTTTTTCATTTGTCGGAAAGAAAGTATCCACCGTGTAGCAAACGATGATCCTTTTGGAATAGTGACAAAAATAAATAAGGCAATAACATGTTTTTGTTTTTCCTCTCCCCCCCCCCCTTTGTTGCTTTATTTCTTTTCATGGACACAACTTCAATCTTTAACAACATCGTTCGTTTACAAATTCTCGAAATTTTTTTCTTCAAAGGATAAGACAAAAGGTGACTACGTGGAAAGTAAAACAGACACGCTTTCGTCAGAAAAACAAAATTGAGAGTTTTGACATTGCAAATGGACTAACTCAGCATCTTAGGGTGCTACTTTACGGTAGAATAATTCGGAAAAATATCACAGTTCGTGTACCGATTAATGTCGTTCAAATATAGTCACATAATCGCAAATTGTAACCTTCAAATTAGAACGAATGCTATGCCCCCCCACTAGTTGTACCTGGCAAAGTGTCACGTGATTAGCCTACATTCAATTGGGAGTGGTGAATGGGACTTTGGTATTTTATTCACCACCAGCACCCATGTTTGAATATGGAAGAATTCTTTTACGCTGGAACTTCCTGTTTCCTCTTGACTTTTTTTTGTGATGAAAGGGGGTGGAGCTTACATTGAATACTTTATCTTTGTACATGAATGTCAACAATATTGACGTGGTTCTAAAATGACGAGAGAAAAATGCAAGGGAGATGATTGGACTGGACGGGGGGGGGGGGGGGGGGGAGTGAGTGTTGTCACATGAAGCGATACCCAAAAAAGACCAAGTTAGACCAGATCTAAGCCTACAATGTCAGTAGACCCGACAGTTGACGACGTTCAACAGTATTGTTTCTAATGGAGAGTGAAGTAAAAATATCAGTTTTATGAAATAAACCAAGAAAGGGAATATCATAGACCCATCTCAAATAAATGAGCGCTGCAGACGAGATCAAATTTCATGAGTTAGTTCAGGGATGGAGGGTCACATGATCCTAACTTATACTGCGTTTGACATAAACAACGAAAACTTGTTTGGTCGTTGGTCGACAATTCTCAAGGCTCACCTTTTTTTTTCTTCTTATTTTCCTTCACTTCTCAAATCTATTGTCCTTGATATTGACTATCAGCGGAGGCCGGTTCGATTTAAAGGGTGTCTGTCAGATTATTGACTAAACAGTGGGTATCCATGAGGTCATTGCCCAAATAGAGGGCGCCTTATCACTTTTATATATATCATTCTGCAAGCCGTTCTGAATAAACTGGGCAAAAGTAATTTCGATTTTGTTTCTTGAAGGAGGTCATATGAGAGTGAGCATGTCTTAAGTATGATAAGCTAACAGCAATAATACTTGAATTACATCGATTAGAAATACATATCAATATGGAAACAAATATACTTTCAATCTTCTTTATTTAACAAATCATAACAACCTGTTAGATTAAGGACACTTGGTAAATTGATTCGAAAATTAACCAATTGCTGCAATTAAAATGGGGAAGGGTTTACTTTATCATGAGCTGTGTGCATCATATGGTTAAGGGATTCGGCTAAATTAAATTCACGCCAATTCTCCCTTCCTTTGCGATTTTCCATATTTCCTATTTTCGTTCACATAGAACAAAATAAGTTTTTTTTTTCTTTAAATTAAACCGTAAGTGAAAGGTTCTCTGTCGATACCCCCCCTCTCTGTGATTCTCGTCGTTTGTTTATCCTGTATATTGTGCCTTCGATTGCTGCAGGACTTTGAAATAAAATTACCGCTCAAGGTGTTCTGAGAAAGCTAACAGTATATGCTCGGTATTAACAAAAGCCGAAAATAAAAAAACAAAACAAAATATGAAAGTGAGGGAGAGAGTGAGAGAGGCACGGGGAATTGTAATTTTTGGTAAAGGATGCAAATAAAAAGCTTTTGGAGAATTGGAGGACAACTTCGGACAGACAGAGAGAGAGAGAGAGAAATATATGACACATCAGCCTCGGGTAATCAGCTTATCGAAGAACGGTTTCCGGGGATTTTAATTAATAAACGAAGAACAGAACGGACTCCCCGACCCCGTAAAGTCTAAACGAGATAATACGGTGTTGTGACGTCATATATTGCCGCAGATGTATTATAATGCCTCGTTGATGAAAACAAACTGTCGCGTGGGTCTATATCGAGATGGAGGGGATAAGGAGCAAGAAATCCGAAAGAGTTGTTGGAGATGAACAAAGAAAAGAAATCAGTTTGTTCGCATCTCTTTAGTTTACCCTCCTCTCGAAAATCTGAATTAACTCAACAAGGAATTAACGAATCGCTCATTTTTTTGTTGATTCCAACTCGACAAAAATTGTATTCCATTTTAGAATATCAAATTAATCGTGACATGTAAATGCACTGTAGCAGTCCAGATAAACAAAAGAGAGTAGAGTTTTCAACGCACTGTCGGCGATGAGGCCTTGGAAACCTTAAAACTACTTCGAAATTATTAATGAAGGAATAGATATAAAAAAGAAGGGCCTCTTCGTAAATGTTTTTTTGTTTGACAAGAATGAATCTACCTATTTTCCTAGTTTTAATTTTGTTTGTTCTAGTTTCAAATTACTTTTCTGCCCTTGCTTTTGCGTCTGATCATATGACTGAAGTAAAGTGTCTGCACGATCTGTCTGAATTCTCGTGACGTCATCACTGATTTTTCCTTCCCTCTTCAGGTAACTGTCAAGCAAAACTAGATCGGACATCGTTTTCCATCATCCCTTTAAATGTATTACCATATAGCCTAGGACTGTATTTATCACGCGTATTTGAAAAGTAAGATCATCTTAATGGTTGCAATGACTATCTAAAAATTTCAGACTTCAGTGCTTGGAGGCAGATGAAATGGGCGGAAAAAAATGTAATGTTGAAGAAATTCATTGGTGAACGCAAATCGTTTATATCAACGAAGCCACCAGGTTTAATATACGGTAATACCACTAAATGGAGGTGAAAGTAGAGCAATGTAGTGGACCACTTTAAAAAAAAAAGAGCGCATCCATGTATAAAAGAAAAAAGGTCCTTTGTGAAATAAACAAACTAAGGGAAAGACAATGACTTTGCACTAAACTTATGATTTATTGCATTGATGAAAAAGAAGAGGAAGAGAAGTTATCGTAGAGGAAGAAGCAAAATGAGATTAATGTTCATGTTATGTAATGATTCTTTGCTGCTGATACTTCATATCGCAAATTAAGCGATACTTTGCGATATGAAATGGAAGTCCCGTCTTCATCATTTTCAACAGTGGTTCTATGTGTAAAGAAATGCAAAATATATTAATGTGGCCTAGAGGCGATCAATCTAAGCACACGGTGGTAGCAGTACACAAGACTTGAAAAGTAAGCGATTGGCTGATTATAGATAGGTAACATTTTTTGAGGGGATGAAAGAATTTTCCAATACAAGAGACAGACACAACGGACCACCAGAAAGAAGGATATGTTTGAAACGGACGGTCATATCTTGGCCATTAAGTTCACTCTACGTATATGCTTCACCACACGGCATCGCATCGTTGTCTAGAGATTGCTTTTATTTAAAGCTGGCTGGTAAATGTTGACTAGCATATACTATCCATCGCCCTTATACTTTTGGTTATACAGTAACAGCTTACAGCCATGTTTCACTGGTCGCGTTTGTTTCATCCCTGGCATGATTTTAGCAAGATTAGTTCGTATTGATCACAACAATTCGAGAATTCAATATGAACTAATTTGGCGCCAAAATTGTCACTGGTCTGATCAATATTCGTTACCAGGGCTAATTCATCAATTTTCTCTCTCTGTATACTCACGTTCTTCGGTAGGGAGACAAAAAGGAAAACCTAAGAAAGATTCACAGCCTCCCTGCACAGTCTCCCTGAAATATACCAACGCAATAACCGTGCAATGTAATGTCAATGATAAATGGCGTGACAATTAGTCTTTTTAAGCCTGATGCAATTGGTAGTGCGTGCGTATCATTCTCCTGTGTGGCACTTAACGATAATAAGTATAAGGCCTGCACAGTTACAGGATAAACGAACTGTAAACCATATATGAAGCACTGATACAATAGGATTATATTGATTTATTGATTCATGATCAATATATCACCATTCCTATAGTCACCGTGGGTAAATTTCTGTACCGTCGACGTCGGCTTTCTTTGGACCAAACGACCGTGGTATAAACCACCGATTTGGAGAATTCACTGGCCATATAGAAGTGACCACTGGGTGCTCATGAAAGTATGCATATACTTGGTGCGCAGGGGGAGAAACAAAAGACGAGCTAGGGGATTGGACTTGTTATTTATCTTTCTTAATGCCTTAAAAAGGATCTTCTAATAAGAGACAAAAGAAACTTATCGATCAACGCAGGGGATGCCCTTAGCTGACTGAGGATAATGACACGTTTAAGTGAACAAATTAATATACATCCTGTATGCTCGAATTACTTTGACAGAAAGAAAAAAGTTCGTAGTGTTTGTGAGAGGGCTTTGGAGAGCTGAATGAGAGGGCTTTTAGCTCCATCTCTTCAGGTTCTTATGGTTCCCAATGATCGAAAAAAACGAAGAAAGGAAAAAACTCAATGAATTATTGGGAATAAACTTCACGACTAGAGGTTAAAAGTTTTGTTGACTTAACTTTAGTGGTTTGTGATCTGTAATTCAAAAGCACAAGGTCCCCGGATCTTAGGGCAATGATATGATACCACGTTACTGATTGTATAGACGATAACATACACATTATAGATATTCCTCACAGAGAAAAATTGTTTACTCGTTTTCATATATCTCTCACAGAATTTATCCTGAATTTTGAAAAGCAGAAAAAAATCATATTGCTTGAAAATCTACTGATCTACAAGATCAGATCAAGACGAAACTTGGTGGTGGTGTAACGGGGCGGGGTGGGGGGTGTGAGTTGTGGTGGGGAGGAAGGGGGACGTGAGGTAAGATTAGTAAGGTGACCGATCACCTTTAAATTGTAGTCTCTTTCTGCTATCAGTGACGTCATGTTTGACATATTAACGTTGCTATTTATGTCAAAGAGATTAAAATAAACGTTGCCGATGAAGTGAATTCAAACTGTCCTTATGTTGTATAAAACGATGTTTACGGTTTACCACAGATTTTTAAGGAAAAATTCCTCTTTTCTCTTTTTTTTTAATTTCAGGTTAACAACTAAACTGATTAACAGTATGTGACCCTGAGAATACATTATCTGCAGTTCGCATGCTGATTGTGAACAGGGAAATAATAGAAAAAAAAAAAAAGAGGCTGGATCTCCCCTCACCGGTTTGCAGTGAAATTTACGCGCGATGAGAAAAGCATGATAGCATCTGCTGACCTTGACGGAAAACTTACATCTAATGTACGTATGAGGTAATTACTTACCGCACATGACACCGAGGAAAGAGGGAATTTAATTTTAACACCAGCGTCGTGTTGGTATGTTTATTATGGTTCGTATACACATGACCTAGTCGTACATTGTTTGTATATATACATGCTCCCTGCGACGTATACAGCTCATCTTCTACGCAATGTCTATTACGTTGCATTTATCATGCTGTTAAGTGCAGGACTATATGTGTGGCGCAAAAGTAAACAAATAGTATGTGCTCTTTTCGTATTGATGTCACCTATGATTATTGGAATACATGCGTTTCTTCAGACTCACTACATGATTATGAAGATCCAGATGTTTAATCTGAAGGGGGGAGAGGGAGGGGGAGGGAGGGGGAGAGGGAGGGAGGGGGAGGGAGGGAGAGGGGGAGGGAGGGGGAGAGGGAGGGGAGTGGGTGGGTGGAGTGTGGGGGTGGGTACGGTAGAGCAGGGTAGTGGGTTAACGGAGGGGAACATCACAGCTGAGAAAACAGTGAGTAATCATTACAATGGATTGGTTCATTTTTCTGGTCCTTCTTAATTCACCATATGTGAATCCATTCTAATATTCGCACCACACGCAAGGTCAGAGGTTTTATCTAATTTAGCTGAAATGTAGCTGGAATGTGCTCGAATCTTGGAGTCTAGTTAAGCTGAAAAGATAAGCATCATTTTATGGCTAGTCGACACGATATACAACATCTTAACATGAATCTTAAAAGAAAAATAAAAACGTCGTTTAGAAGCATCAAACGTATCATTTGATAACAGTAAATCATATCTATTCTACAGAATATTCTTCGCCCAATTATACATATCATTTGGCTGATACTCCATCATAGTTGGACGTTTAACACAAGAACTGGCTTAAGCAAACTCCCAAACATGTTCTAACCGATTGTGGGCCTGTGTACAAGTGAAAATCAATCAAAACTAATTGAAAGTGTTCCGGTCACGTCTATGGACGCCTATCTTCCTAAGATGAACACATAATTGAACGAATAAATGTGCTACCTTGAAAATATCTACACACCCTTTCCGTTAGTCAGTGAGTCTGTTTGTCGGTCCGTTCATCTGTCCACGCATGAAAAGTGTTCACATTCTTCTCGCTTTCCAATTTCAACAAATTACTTTGACATTGTTCAATGCAGGAGTGTTCATCAGGCTATTTTGAGGTGAATTTGAAAGATTCTTCTCTTCATTCGAACATTTACATTTTTCATTAGCTCTCATAGGCCTCGTCGAATCGACGTCAACTTTGATTTCTATGGGAAATATCAGAGACATCAGACCTACTTTCTCGAAACTGATGTTGTTGAATGATTCCATGTTATTATTTTATGACAGATTTGAATCCGTGCTTTCTTGTAATCTGTTAAGTGTCAAAAATCATGATAGACTAAAAATCTTGAGCAAAAGTAAAATAGGAAATTTGTTTGTATGAAAGTGGCCCAAAGCCGTCGATTTGTTAGAATGATCCTCAAATTTCAGTCGAAGAAAAGCAAAGGGAATGAAGAGTCTGAAACAAAATATACAATTTTTTTTGGGAAAAATACTGGTTTTTTGTATTGTTTTGCTTTTCAAAGTCAGCTCTACAAAAGTTGAACATTCAAATCTGCCGCAAGGCTGAGATAAAAGTGGTAACTCTCGCTGTTACTATTTTTTCTATAGGCACAAGTTTACGAAGCGAAAACAAAATAAAATGAACTAAAAGAGGAATACATGAAAACACAGAGTGTTTTCCTAGGTAGACCAATTGATATCAACAGCGAACGAGACTTTTTGTAGTAAAGAGTCGGAAATATCTGAAAATGTCAGCCTTGTGTCGTATCTGTCTGTCCCCGATCAATCCTTGTAAACGTTTCTTAATGTCTTTTATCGACGGTGAGAGTTTTATATACCGCCCCAAGTGAATAAGATATGACACTAGTAGCATCTCCATCAAAAAAAAAAAAAAAATGAAAGAAAGAAAGAAAGAAACAAAATGGGCCTCAGGTAGAAGGTACATTTTCTCTTCTCTACCACAGTGACACTTTGAAAATTAATTTTTCTTTTCTCTTAAGTTTGCAGGTGTACGGGTTCTGTCAGGGAACTACTTTTTTCCCCGTCCTGTCTTTCACCTTTTCTTACTATCCCCCCGGTTTTTTTCTATGACGTATATTTTGTTCTTTCAATTTTGTTTTTTGTTTTCTTCTTTTTTTTTCTACTGGCAATAGCGATGAATAATCGCTATACATATTTCTTTGTCAATTGTCATTGGTTTTCGTATCAACAAATTCGCTATACTTCAGAGATTCCTTATTTTCTCCCTTTTGCATCCTTTGTCCTTTTTATCGCTTATACGTTATACGGTACTTTTTTTTATACTTTTCATTATATCTTAAGTCGCTACAGGGGTCCAAATGTCTTGTTTAGTCAAAACCCGAAGCATTGTAATGTAATTTGCTGACGTAACTAGCCTAAGGGCGTACGTCTTATATCTGGTGATATGGGCAATCGTGTCCTTTTCTTTTACGGTACTAGAAAACCTCTCATCCATTTTTGTTTTCTGCCCGAGGATAAAAAAGAAAAAAAATACAGTTGCAAGTTTACGGTTTAAAAAAAAATCAGAAACGTTTACAAGACTATGGACATATACGGTAGTATACTTGCAACTTAAGTGTGTAACTTTACATTCCAAATGTATGAGATTTGAATATGTTCAGACGGCTGGACTGTAAAGTTCGTGCCTTGTTGTTGGCTACAGGTATTACTGATCACGTGACAAACTGCGTAAGCATTTTGGAATTATGCATTAATTATGTTGTCGCAGAGTAATCTGGCTTAGTTATAACAGGTTCTGGTTTTTTTTCGAATGTAATCGAGGCAATGAAAAAAAAAGAGGAGGGAACACCGTACGCAATCATTGTCATACGATTGGAAACAACTGTTCAGTCGAAATTTAGATTGGTCGCTCATCCCAATCTATTACATTGTGGTGGCAATCACATGACTCAGATACTCAAACACTACGACGGTGGCACAGCAATTTTAAGACCAATCAATTCATCGTTTTGTAAAAGACGGTTTAGAGGTTGGCCGATCGCAGCGGTGAGTCAATAAAGGACATCATTTGTGTTGATGTGACAGCCTAATTATCCTATCGAATATGCAGTACAAAAGATAACAACAGCCTACACTATAACATCGTTTGCCACGCTTCAAACTCCCAGGTATGTCACAGATCTTGAATGAAGTAATTGACCTGGGGTGACTTTTGTACAGTTATGACGTAGTTTGCACCAGCTGCAAGCCATTTCTTGAGGAACTTGTCATTGTAATCTGGCAAGCATAGAGCAAATACATTTCCATGATGATCACAATACACGTTAATTGGCAAAAGTTGGCATGAAAAATACCGATACCGAATACCATCAAGTACAGAACGCTTCTATAAATTTACAAATTGTTTTTTACTCCCATATAATGGATTGCAAAAATAGGCTTTTGCGAGCCTCTCTTTAGATTGTCTAAGACTATGTCAGGCTCCAGAATTGTTTACATCATAGTTTATGCATTATTGTACTTCTTTAATTATGGTAATAGGCCTATACAGTGTGCATACATATACAACCATTTAAACCAATCCTTCTTACTACACCTTCAACAGGCACATCTGGCGTTTGCTCTTAACCACTTTAAATGTATGGAATGTTGCAAACAAGTAGGTAGAAACAAAGAAAAAAAGAAAGAAAACAACTAAATGCAAAGCAGCAACAGCAGAAAGAAAAAAGAGATTGAAAAATCGATGCACGTTTACAGATTCAACGTTCACAAACCGAGCTTAATTCTAAGAAGAGCCCAGCATTAGCTGTATGCTGTCTGACACATCGATGGCACACACTAAAACCCGATGTCGTCTGCCTATGATATGCACTCATTAAGACATAAATAACTTTCATTTCCTCCAGTTCTTTGGAAAACAAAGAGAAGACAAAAACCGTCAATTGAAATGAAACTAATTTCCGGAAGTTTGCTGTTCGCCTCGTCTATAGGCTATAGGCCTATTAACCAGTTTTCGCTCTTTGCTGTATTTTTTGGTATTCAGCTTGATATGATTAAACGAGGAAGACTCAACAAAAATGGTAAGCTCAACAAATTATGGTGACAAAAACAGTGCCATGTTCTTTGGTTATTGACGTTCGTCAAAAATGATGTAGACCTAATTTTTTCGATCTCTATCGTATATCTGTAAACTTTATTTCGGTACTTGTTTTTAAATAGATTTGCCTACTAAGTAATTAAGTTCTAAACCACCTGTATAAATTATTCTAAACGTTGTAGTCATTTCAATTGTAACATTTAACTGTGAACCCATCGACAATAAGTAATTCGTCACACACATGTGTTGGTTTTACATACAATCTGAGGACTGGATCTCTTCATGTTTTCCTTTGTACTTTCTTCCTGAAACCTAACTTTAAAAATACACTCTCCCTCACTCAAAATTTAGAGCACTCACGAAATCTATTGAATTTCCTTCAGAGGACCTGAAATCCATTGTCTTCAGTCTGAATTCAAAACAACTGCATACGCGCACAAATACACACACACCCCCCCCCCCCCCCCACACACACACGTACACACATGAAAAACATCGTTCTACGGCGACTAAATTTAGTACTAGATTGTCTGTCGACTATGGAATCAGGCGCAAATTTATTTATTTGCAGATTAATAAGCTTTGATGGATTCATGACCAATTCTAACCGTAAAGAGGACTTACTTCGGGGAAAGAAGTACTTTCTACTTGGGAAGTTAGGTAAGTCTTCTTGATCGTGAGAATTGGTCCTAAATTCATCTAAATTACAAATTAAGACGCTGGACAGAATCAGGCAATCGACTAAGTCAGATCACGTAAAACAGTATTTTAAATAAATAAGCGATACGCAGATGACATATATATCCAAATCGCTTGCATTTTTACTATTCTGCTGAAGAAAACGAAAGAAAGCAGATTACACATGTATGCACAACATAGCCGAATATCAGGGATTCGAAGATCTTTGAATTACCAACCCTCTAAAAGTTTCTTTCACTATTGTCACTGAAATCGTGAGAAAATTTGTAAATATTTATGCAACTTCCTCACTGGGGAAGTAGGGGGTGGGGAGACTCGATTTTACCACGAGTGGAATATTTTACCCACCTTTGAACGCCAAGTGGGACATAATAAAACACCAAACGTATCGTCATACGTGCTTTAGTATACTAAACGAATGGAAATTCCAGACCTTCCTAGGGGAGGGAAGTCGCAGGGAGACGGGGGGGGGGGGGGTGCCAAGTGGATGGGTGTGGTGAAAACCGACTAAACCCCCTGCATAAGGGCACGATTAGGACCTGATCTTGTGTCTTGATGTTAGTGTGTCAATTTAACCAAATCGTTTATAGTTAACCCACAAAAACGATAAATAAACAAATGTAAAGAAATCTCACTCACAAAAACATTTAAATTGATGTATCATGTATGAATATTCTTGTATACTTACTCTTTTGAACCATGTGTATTCATTATTTTTACACATTTGCTTTAAATGGACCATAACTCTGATCGAATGTATACTCTCTCCCCTTTTCAATTGCAATTTCCCAAATTATTTCTATTAGAAAAAATAAATAATATTTTATTATTAAAGGGTAATAACGCGCTTGTCTTACTGCCTGGAAAAAATCATATTTTTCAAGCCAATATTTACGTTTGCAGAAGGATAGATTGTTGGAAGTAGGGTGGGACGGTAACCTCCTTCTGAAGAAACAAGTTTTTCACAGACCCCGAAAAAAGTCAGTCGTTTGTTGCTCAAGAATTATTTCTTCACACACACTTTCAAAAATTCAAATGATGCCTCATCCCTCTACTGTATGTCATGTTACGCATACCGTTTTCATGAGGTAAACGTTTTTACAAAGTTCATCGGTAAGAATGTATGGTTTAACGTTGATTAAAAACAATTTTCTATTTACATTTGAATCATGTCAATAGCGAATTTTACAGGAACGTTAGTAAAAAGAGATACTGGATCAAATCTAGACATAATGGTTCCATCTCCTATAGAGTACACAGAACTCAAAAGAATCTTTAACCGAATATTTATTGGTTGTAAGTCCTTGTAGAAACTCGGACAGGAACTCCGACGGGGTCTCGTTTCGTTTTTTCGTCAGTGGCAGTGAGACTCTCCAGGTGTGTTAATCTTAGGGTAGCATACTCTATAAAGAAGTTGGAGATCATTCCGCATTTTGTTCGCCGTCGGTGAAAGTCCCTATCAGGGACATTTGGGCAACTTTCTTGGTATTTTATCCTTTGAGATGGGTCCTTTTGTGGATTGAATATTGAAGTGGGCCAGCTAAAGTATACATGGTGTGAAAATGGGGGAAATTGAAGCAATTATAGAAAAGTTATGGAATCTTAGGTGGCGGAGCATCATCGTCGGAGGCGATGTGTGATTTGGTCCCAGTGACAAGGTGTGCCAACTTTGACGGCCTCTAGCAGAAAATCTAACCACTTAAGGTACGGAAAATTGAAAAAGCCATGAATAGCCAATGTGTCAGCCTTCCAAAGAGTGGCAGCTTATATCTGTTGAAAACTTCTACCAGGCTTTAAAAACCATATTACTTTTGCGATTTTGTGTGTAAGTCAATGGGGAAATTAATAGGGGTATGCTACCTTACGTAAGCCAACCGTGCGCCTTTGTGTATAGCCTAAAGGATAAGAGGAACGTTGTAACTTGTTTTCAACCTTACTTTTTCTCTTCCATACTCTTATAGAGTCATATAGATATAACCGAACCGTTCAATTAGTCCTAATAGTCCTACGCTGGCACATGAAGTTTAATCGTGATCTGGAAATATTTACGATACTTTCTGGATAGTATTTAATTTTAATGATATCGAGTCAACCCGTTCCTATGATTATAACACCAACTGAGGCCCGGTACATAAATCACTGACGACACAAAGCGTGATTTTTCCAGTACATTTTCCTTTTTTAATTGGACAGAACGTGACCGTGCTTGTAAAGTGACACAAGTGCACACAAACCTTAACTGAGCACTGAACTTAGACGACGCCAATGCGTTAACAAGATTTTCCATTTCTTTCCAAAATATCCTCTGAAACAATATGCTAAATCACTTTCAATATACTACTATTCCGTCTGACTTTCTTACTAAAATTTTAATTAAGAGCGCGCAAGAAGTATCCATCCATCTTTTTCTTTTTTTCTTGCCGTTTCTACTTTAGAAAGTGCAGACTACATCTCACGGAAGAAAAATTCGAGGAAGGGAAACTTGAACCAGGAGATAATGTTTCTTGTTAAAGAATGTTAAACAAGCAGAAAGAAAAGGCAAACAAAAAATGGAGAAAATTAAAATAAATAAATGAATAAATAACCCAGAATTCAACTGGGAAGATGAAATAATTAATTTAGTCCAATGTCTGCGAATGTTTTTCAATTATATTCAAGTCTTTTGTATCAGCGGGTTTAGACGCAAGAAACTATATATGACTTCAAGGCTGTATAGTAGCGTACTAGATATTTCCATCCTTTTCATTGCAGACTTAGATTTTGGCGGGAAACCCTACACTCCTGTGGCCTTGAAAACCCATTACCTAATAATTATGACCCAACTTAGAGAAGACACGATGATACGTGATGTGTTCATTTATGAATTATACATGCAACGTACAACTACAATTAAGCAATACTGAGCGAAAAGTTATGCGCCAATCTAATATCCATACTTGTATTTTGAAAAACATTTCATCACCATCACCTCCCAAAGCCCCCCCCTCCCCCACTTCCGTCAGTAATAATCGATGTTTGATTTTGCACGACTTCAAACTCTCAAAAATTAATTATTCAGTTCAAACTATTGGCGTAGTTTACAGTTTAAAAGAGGTTTGTGCTTCGCTATCTTTTGCTTTGTCAAAATTAATTTAGATGTGTTGTCAAAAGTTTTTTTCTCAAAAAAAAAAGCGGAAAAAAGTTAGTCCCAGGTTTATTAATAATTTTCAGTTACATTGTGACGATGGCCTGAAGAAATTTAAAACAATGTACTGAAATTTCATCCAGTTGACAAGAAAGCAGATGGAAAAAATATACCAGAGTCAGACTAAATTAATTACCGACTAGACGTCTGACGTACGTTTAGCAATAGTCCCATCCAAACATATTATTAAGATGGACACAGTTTAAAAAAAACCAAAAAACAGAGAGTTGTTAAAAAAAAAAAAAAAACGAACACACGCGTTTCTGTGTGGTATGAGTCGTAACACTGTTGTGGTGCCTATCCACTATTTCAAACCGTAAACGAGTCACAGCATTCACATGCGGCTGTGACTTTGGTAAAAATAAGTGAATGCGATTGACAAGCCCTTTCTTCGTCGACTTTCATCCTCGAAATTACTTGCTGCTGACAGTTGACTTAATTTTAGAATGAATAATAAATGAGATCAAATTACAATTTGACGTATGAACTTTTTAACATGCGTACCCCACTTTTATGAAGTTTTGATCATATTTAATACAGAGATATAAACTGATGAGACTAATACATTTGATGTTGATGTGTTCTAACGTTTATTATCTTTCTTCTTTTTGAAAGGTTGGGGGGTGGGAACACTCAAATTAAAATTCATGAAAACGTGAAACTGAAGATACTAGTAATAAATGATTTAGTTTTGTTTTTAGTTCGTCTGTAATTTTTTTTTTGGCTCTTGTCAATCAAACAGAACTATTCACAGTTTACTACTGGCCGGGCTTGTCACAAAGTTTCTGATCTAGTAATATGGTATATCGAATGAAAAGCAATTACAGGAAAATAATTGAATAAATCAAAAGGTGGAACTACCATTATTGCTTGACGAAAGGTGATGAAGCTAAAAAAAAAAAAAAAATCAAAACCAAAAATAAAAATAGTGTAAATAAAAACAAAAACGTCACCGGATAATGTAAATAATAATAACAATTTCATCTTGGCTAGTTAAAGAATATATATATATATATATATATATATATATATATATATATATATATATATATATATATATATATATATATATATATATATATATATATATATATATATATATATATATATATATATATATATATATACACCGGTATAAGCCTAGTTCTTCGCTGTACCACGGTGGCCTGGGGGTAAGGGAAATCGGTGGTGAAGGGAGGGTGCGGGAAGTGGGGGAGGGGGTAATAGCACAGTTGAAATACACATCACTACAATCGATTTAAACATTCTTCTTTTTCGCCTCGTCTTTTTTACAGCTATCTGACATTGTTGCGCAACGAAACAAGTTTTTTTCTTCCGTGCATGTGCAGCGAACAGGACCCTGATTTGATTTTATTGATGACGTCATCGAGTAGGTTTCGTTAGGGTTTGTGATATCGGATAAACCACCATTGACAAGAAATTCAACTGGCCACCTCCATGACTTTTTGGAGACTGCTCGCGTGGGGTGCTGTCCGGGAAACCTTTTCAAAATGAAACAGCGAAGCAAGCACTCGATGACACCAAAGCCTGACGACAGCCATTGCCATGGAAACGTTTGAAAGTAAAAAAAAAAAAACAATATAACATTTTATGTTAGTATCAGCCAAGTTACATTAGGACTGTGACCACGTGATGATTACTTCACCATTATCTTTAGACTTCGACTAATTCGTCTCATTCACTCACAGTTTCCCTCGATTCAAAGGTCAGTGATTTTCAATAATCACAAACATTAGTTCTGGAGTGGCGCCCTCCTTTACACCATCGTCCTGCAACGTTTTGCCAACATTTTTGAATATATTAATTTATGTATATTTTAGTCTTTTTAATTAAATGAAAACAAAAAGAAAACGTCAAAGATAGGTATCTAGACGACTCTTTGCCCAAGTTTTGTCTTCTGAATTGAGTTCTGAATATATTTAAGTCCAAAATTGTGCTTCGCGTATGTAATTTTGAAATCATTTTAATTCTCTCTTCTTGTTCTCACGGCGCAGAATACGAGCTCACGTTTGGCAATGACTGTTTGAAAAACAACACGTTGAATCTTGTTTGGAATTTCAACTACTAAATTTGCGATGATGTTACCACTTGACTTTCAAAAAAATATTGTAAATATTTTAGATCATTTGCAGATGTGTTTTAAAGACTAATTTACGTTCAAAACAGTGTTAAAAATGACATATTCTATACACAGCCATTTAGTACGGATAGCTAAATGTACAGTATATATACATATAATACTAACCGATATAACGTGTCGCTTCGGTGACACATGTACTAAAATTGGAACGATACAGAGAAGATTAGCATGGCCCCTGCGACAAGGATGACACGCAATATCGTGAAGCGTTCCAAATTTTTCTTGAGGGGGAGGAAGGGGGAGATTAAATGAAAGGATGTACAAGTTTTGTAACGGATTTAGTTAAATAAATTCGTCAATTCTTCCCCATATAAAGGCCAATCTAACTGCAGTCCACTTGGCCAAAGTTGCAAAGGAAAGTACTGCGTAATGTCATTCGTGTGGTGTGGAGGTGAGCTTGATCCATGGGGTGGGGATAAGTAGTTGGAAAAAGTGGGGGAGGGGGTAATGTGGATGGTAAAGGCATTTCACGTATGTGTCATATCCAAGTAGATATTTACATGTTTTGACGCTTACCTTGCCGGTCTTTAATGAACAAGTTTATTCACACTGGGTTAAGCTAACTTCATAGCTACTTTACTATAACTTAGGTGTACAAAACTTGAAGAAACATCTGATGTATACGATAAAAACATTTGAATGGCCTTTTGATCTGTCAAACTTTCTGAAAAAAATTGAATTAATGATGTATTGCATAACAACAGAATGCGTTTAATTGAAGCTGCAAATCAACAGTTCATGATAACATAGGCTACATATGTCCATTAATGTCACTCTCAAATTAAATCTCATATCAACCGATCTCTTCAAATTCTTACCATCCCCTTGTTATCCTTAAGACCTCACACCCCACCACTAGGGTCTGCCCCTATTCTAACCCACTCTAAGCCCTACCCCAACTCCATTCCTACCCCTGCCCTAACCAAGCCAACCCAACTTCCACTCTTTCCTTAAAGCACCCTTACTCTTACCCAAATCCAACCAACCACAAACGAAACTCATACCCAGCACCTCCAGCCTCCAGTACAAAGTCCCCCAACCACTACCCAAACCCCTAGTCATAACTCATCTGCTTATCAGTTTTCATCCCACCAGGGGTATTTATGTCTCTGAGCCATCAAGTTACCTTGAGCGTGGGGTACGTGAGACCGCAGTACAAATTCACCATTTACGTACTTAGGACTGTAATCACATACATTTCGCACACTGAAACAAGACAACCGACACTTGCACATGCTAAGCTATTCTTCCATATGCTATGTATGCATATACGAGCCAATATTTCAACAAACTCTTCCACAAAACCCTTCAAACACATCATTCCCAAAATGTCAAATTTGAGGGGTGTTTTTCTTTTCTGATAGCTAATCGTCTTTCTGACTGATAGATTTGATTAATAATACGTCAATTTTTTTGTGTGTGCATATGATAGGCCTATTTTCTCTTTCACTGTTCTCGCTGTCATTCTTCCCTTTATGAGTTTTAAGTGTTTCTTCTTCAGTTTCATCTGTACAGCTTCAGGAGATATACTTTTTAACTACTTTTGGTATATATTGGTATATATATAATATGGTATATATATATAATTTGGTATATATATATAATTTGGTATATATATATATATATATATATAATGTGATATATATATATATATACCAAATAACAACCAGAAAATGAAGTATAGCATAAAGCGTGGGGCAACGTTTACAACGCTGACTTAGCCTGTCCTCCGTTTATGTAAATGTTAACTGGTTACACATGGTGTCCTGAAAAAGAGTAGTTCAAAATGATAATTTGCTTGTCAAAAGAGAGGGCTATGGGGAATATGTTTGCAGCTTTTTCTTTGATTAGAAGGAAAAATAAAAATAAGAAAAATAGTGGATATCAAAGGAGGAAGAATAAAACAAAGGGGTGAGGTGAATAAATGTAAATAAATAAAGAAGAAAATATCTAAAAGAATAAACTATATCGGTGAGATACACTTCCAGTGGAGAGTGTCACATTCAATTTACAAATGCAGACGATATTATCACGGAACAAGATTTGATGTATATTTGATGGGGGACGCTGGAATCGATTGGCGCTAATCTTGGACTATTCAAAGGAATGAAACTTGCATGAGATGTATAATAATGCTAAAACTCCAAGAGTTTCACAAATGGAAAAATCGATTCTAATGCAGGCGCAATTATAATGATTTACATTTATTCATGATTGCTTTTGCTATTGCGTTTTTTTGGGGGGGGGGGGTGGGGAGCTGTAAATGGTTTAGGCTGTGTGGCTTACATAGCAGACGAAGCAGGACGTCAATTGCAAAATTGACGTCCTTGACACCTGCACCTATGAAGCTAAACCAAAGGTTCGACAGGAGAAAAGGGTGGAGTGCTGGCACGACTATCTGAGCAGAGCGCCACCATCGGTTGGAGCAGAGCATACAAGAAAATTTTTAGAAACCTTTAGAACTATAGGTACAAAACTATTGAAGCCTGTGCCTATTTCAGTTATCGTCATATGCTCAACGAAATTTTATACAAAACGTATCATGAAATTAAGGAGAGTCTAGTTATTTGGGGGGGGGGGGGGAGGACGTTTCTCGCGTGGAAGTAATTTTTAAAGTAAATATATTCTTAACAGTGAGTCTTACATTCTTTGAACTGAAAAAGGCGGTCAATGTGAACCACGTAAAGAAGCTTATCTCTTACCCCCCTTTTAATCCGGTTATAGGGAGCTACCTCATCTTTACAGTAACCGACTGCTCTTTCTTGTATATTCAGATGACAAAGGACTGCGCCCACCCCCACCCCACCCCAGTCACATTCCCCCCAAGTGACAATACGCTGCCACAGATTTGCCGACAACTTCAAACGCCCACAAGTGAAATCAATTATATTTTTCTTTTAATCACACCTGCTCCGTTTTGTTTTGTTTGTGCTGACACATTAGAGCAAACACATGAGTTGCCACAACAACGGAATGTTATCGATTTTCTCTTCGATCACTCATTTTATGACGTCACCAAAAAGTCGTTCATTCTACAAAAAAAAAAAAAAAAATGACAACCTTTATAATACATACAATATCAAAAAGTCAACAACGTGTGACACTTGCCATCATTTGAACGTGTCACTTAAATAACTTCGGGGAAAGGTAAGAGTGAGACAGAGAAGTGAAGCGTAGAATCCCCCAGGGTAGGAGAAAACTTTACTACTGCACTCTTTTTGAAAAAAAAAAAAATGCAGCCTGACTTAACCTTCCGTGTTTTCTTTGTAACATTCTTACATCTTATTTCATTACCCTGACGGAATATGTGGAAGTTACCTGCATGAACTAACATTTTACTGCTCTCTCCATAGAAACGTGGTGTTGGCAAAAGTGCAAAGAGAAAACGCAAGTACGTCCATACATGAAAAAGTGCCATACTCCAGTACAGAAAATATATAACCAGTTGTATATAGCCAGTTGTCATTTAGATAAACGGAGGACAGGCTAAGTCAGCGTTCTAAACGTTGCCCCATGTTTTATGTTATCCTTCATTTTCTGGTTGTAAATTGGTATACGCATATATTTTTGTGCATTTTTTATGTATGTATTTTTATGCAACCTATACCTGACCCAAATGTAGAAGTGTTGTAGAAGTGCTACATCCTTTTGTGACCAGATCTTTGCTCTCTTAGCAAAAGGTCTGAGCTATTATCCAAGTGCAGATTTGAGAACAAGTTCCCCCTGACTGTAGTAACTTACGAACAATGCCTTTGCTCCCCCTCACACTCACATGCCTTTAAAGTTGTGAAGAGGCTCAGGTTCCTGTAAAGCACTGTTTACATTGTTTACGAAACAGCCTCTATGTGAATATAGTATAGTGTATACTGAACTTTAAAATATATATATATATATATATATATATATATATATATATATATATATATATATATATATATATATATATATATATATATATATATATATATATATATATATACGGTTTTCCTCCGTGGTTAATGCAATGCCCGACGTAAGAAACATTGGCAGGTCAATGTTAATTCTATTCTACGTGAACGGTGATTGTAATAACGAGCCCGCGTGATGAAAACAGGCCTGGTTTACCATTCAAAAACGAGAAGACAGGAAGATTGAAGACTCGTTTTCCATAGGGAGATGGACGAGAAACCCAAATGAACTTTGCCGGTGCCCATTTGACACAACGAGTGTTCAATTAGCCAGCAATTTAGCTGGCATTTTTTTTAGATGAAAATATTTTCAGTGCAACCTGTCTGTTTGGATCTTACATCGAGAATTTTACCGGTCATCGCATATGTGGACTAAAGGATGTATCTGCGGGTAGTAGGGGACGTTGTTAAATTTCTCGGTATTGACGACTCTCCGCTGAACAGAATTAAGAATTTCATCGGTAGAGTTAAGCCGCTAGGTAATTTAATTCCCCTTGACCTTATAAGTTCCGTAGGAACCATGGTCTCAACTATGACCAGTGGTCCTTGCTAGCAGATTCGGCTAGGAATATTTTTAGATTTTTGAGGACGTGTTCCACATGAAGTTTGTTAAAATTGTGTTATAAGTTAATAAAGATTTCAGTTGACAAGTGCGATGCCGCGAAGTAACTGCAGCAATTGTAAGATAACTAACAGATCGGTAAACACACATTCTACATATGTGCACCGACATAAACACACATGTCTTACACTGATTAAAAAATTTAACTTCCCGAATTGATACTTATTTTACGAGGCACTGCACTTGCGAACGAATTCAGGCTATGATGCGTCACTGGCAGTGACTGGCAGAACCACTTGTGTGATCCATATTGCAGTTCTAGAAATGTCAGATTATTCTGTTCAGTACCCTCGTCAACGGTTTTCGAATCTTAAAAAACCATTTCACAGTGACTGATGGTGTCCGGGAAATAGAATATGCACATTTTTTTTCTTGTAATGATGTGTATTATTACTTTTGTTGCAATGTATGCGTACACCAGTAATTGTACAATCAGATCTAAATAACAGCTTTCTGATTCTACGAACATGTGGATTTCACTCCAAGAGGTAAACCTACGAAAGATGCTGGTTTTATCGTTAGGTCTTGATATCGTTACAGGTTTTCTTCGTCACTTTTGGACTTTTTTTCTTCGGTACATCTGTAACAGCTAAAGTCACTTTTAGACTGCATTAAAGAATGAAGTTCTGTGACGTTACACGTTTCACATTGGTATTACTATTAGCATAGCTATCGTACACATTCAAAACGGGTAAAATGGTACCCAGTTTGGTTAAGTTTTCGTCTTGTTAAATTATTTTGAAAACAAAACGGCCAAACTACCCACGTTGGGTTAAACCTATACCCAACAATGGGTTCATTTGCCACCAAATTGGATAATTTTACACCCAACAATTTATGGAGAGCGAGTAGCATGTATACGGAATTCGTTTAATTATGCTGTGTAGTACATCTTCCTGTTCTAGCCCGTGATACGGGAGAACAAGCAACGCTCCATTTGGTCTACTCAGTGACTGTATACGTACTTCACGAGAAGCAAATTGTTAGGTATAGGTCTTTGTTTTCTTTCCAAAAGCAGAGTATTGTCTTGGGAAAGAGAGATTGAAAAGGCAATCTCGACCAGACTTATTTTCTTTAGAGTTTCTTTTCTTTTGTTTCAAACTTGATTAAGTTGTTTTCGGTTTAAATTATCGACTAGTTCAAACATTTGGTATGTTATTGGCACATCAGTACAGAGATCAACATAATGGTCGATTCGTGTTAATAATGGTGGTTAATGGTACCATAGGACTTTACTTATGGTAGATATGGCCGGCGGTGGCACCATAAGGCTTTGCTTGTAAATGTCATGGCTGGAGGTGGCACCGTAAGGGTTTCTACAAGTCAGGAATGGTTGGAGGTTTGAAGGATAGGGATTCGTTTAGAAATGGCTAGAGGGTGGCACTGTACAAGGATTTATTTATGTCAGAAATGGCTGACGGTGGCACCTTAAGAGTTTGTTGATGTTACTAATGGTTGGAAATGGCACTGTGTGTGTATGGTGACTTACGTCGTGAGAAAGTGCGGAGAAGTCCCATCGAGAAAACTTGGAGCTGTTAAAAATGTAATGTCGTAACTTTTATATATCCGAGTATGACATTGCCATATTTTTGTTTTTCGTGTTTTGATAAAAACACGACCCCCCTTCGTCCTGGCAGGTGGAAGGAGAATAACTGAAACTTTGTAAGCATTTGACGTGGACGTAGTAAAAACGCACCTTTGATTTTGCTTACTGCTTCCGTAATTGAATAGTATGAAAGCCATGAGTGTATTATAGGATGAGTATACAGTAAGTAAATAAATTAATACAAAAAAAAAACAACTAAAAACATAAGTAATGTACAAGTTGACGTCAATATGAGACTTGCTCAAAGACGTTTTCTTTTTACAACGGCAAGAAGATCATCCACTTAAATACAGAACTATCAGTTTGTTCTAATATAATAACACTTTCATAATAACATATTCTTATTCTTCTTCCAACATTTGTGTTTAGTATAGTCGTATTCAGCCAAGTCAATTTAATATATTTCCCTTTGCTTGTAAAGGTTGGAAAAATAACAAAAAAACAAAAATTCGGGGAATAAGTAGCAAGCGTTGACAGTGATAAATCCACATGGGGCCGTAGACCATTTTCGGAATTTGTGCCAGCTACGTCTCAAGTAACCCCAGGAGGAGTACTTTTCAGATGAATGTAAATTGTCTTTCTGAATGAGCATGAAGAGGACAGGGAGGATGCATATAGTTACCGAAACACTTTGCGTAGAATATTCCACAGTATTTGAGCAAGAGCAACTTTAAACCACCTCGTACTTAGAAGGCAGAAACGACGAAAAAAAAAAGGATCTCTATGGGGTAATGATTCGTTTTTTTTATGTGCCACGTACGTGCTTGTGTCAGATCCAACAAACCTGAATGATTTTAAGCAAAAGTTTCTTCGAATTTATCCCGCCATTTTATTGCCCTTTAGTAGGTAGATATGTTTGTATCTCCATATAAATCTATGTAAAGGTACTAATTCCATGCTTGTCTATGGTGTCGAGGGCGCAGTACTTCCGGTGCTGCCATTTTGGTAGAATTTGTGATCACAACAGAGTTGATCGTTGATAGGAGAAGGTAAACAACAACAACAACAACAACAACCACAACAGCAACAGCAACAGCAACAACAACGACAACAACAACAACCAATAAAATACAAGAATATGATTGACAAGAGCAGTTAGTTTAAGCTCTGTTGTAACCCCACCATCACTAAAAACGATAAAAATATCAAAAAGCCTGACATAAAACATCAGTGAAAACAGGACAAACATACGGCTTGTCAATCAGCTCTTTACAATCACTCCCCGATACAACGCACTATAATGTTCTATGGTCGTTATCTACCCCTCATTAAACACTTTAACTCAAAATAGTTTACGACATATTACCGTAGTCTCCGTTTACTGTTCACTAGGGTACCTGCTATGAGGTTGGACCATACAAACAAACTAGAATGATGTCAGGCAAACTACTAACACACTGAACAAATGAAACCAACAATAATATATAGGCGGCGTCCTTGTCTGTATGGTAGAACAGATCTGCCCTCAGCTTTTACCATGTATAATGCACGCACGGCCCCAGAATTTCTTCGCTCGATATCTAAATACGTCTTTGGGGAAAGCAGAAATAACTGCAATAGTTTTCTTTTAGATAACCTTATAACATTCAGGGAAAACTGTACTAAACTGTAAGCTGCTTGCAATTTATATTATCCTATAAATTTCCGTTGGATTTGTGTCACAAGGTTTCATGAGAATGACCCATTGCCTAACAAAGTTTGGACTTCACTTATTGTTCCACGATGTCATTCTGGTTTGTCTATTTCTATGGGTTGGACAAGCGTGTCTCAACCAATCAAAGCTTACCTCATAGACGAGCGTTTGAGTTTCAGCCAATCAAAGCGATTCTTGCGATGATAAACAACATAATCTGAGCAGATATGACAGCGTACGCATCCGAGATCAGCAGCCGGAAGCAATTGCCTAACTAACAAAATAACACATACATCCAGTCGCCAGTGTAACTAGTTTTAGCATCGGTTCTAACATTCGGACCCGACGTCCATAGTCGGTCGGATATACTTGTCCCGAGTACTCGAACATGTGCTTCGGTTATCATCCGAATGTGTTGTTATGGCGAATACTCGACGTGTTGATGTGTACGTTGATATAACGACATGTATTTTAAGTACGATCACGACAATGATTTTTTTTCTTAAATATACGCTGTAGTTTATCGCGCGTACAGTGTACGTTGGTAAAATTTTCGATCATGGTAACGGTTTCAGAACCGGGTCCGGAGATCGTCGGTTTGGCAGTCGGTTACCCGATGCAAACACTAGATGCAACTCGCTGACAAATTGTACCGTAACACAAACTGTGAGTTGATCACCATCCCTAATATTTTGAACACTTGGCTCACAGCAGTAATTTGTTTTTAGTGCATACAACGCAATAAAGAGATCGACAACATATTAATACTTATATTAATGGTAATCAATCGACCACAGAAATTTATCTATTAATCGATTAATGCAACTGAAATCCAATTCAAGGTTGTTATAATCGTTTTTATTTGGTTCTTTCCGATCAGAGATGGAGAAGATATTTACTAAAAATAAAAAATTCGGACCTGAATTCGTTTTAGTGTGAACGCGCCTGTATACAACATTTTGATGATCAGTTGATCCTCGTCCTAGACAAAACCTCAGCCAATCACAATCAATTCCATACAGTAGCATATCGTTACGGTCTTCAACGCCATCTTTAAGTCACTCTGCATTGCAGTATCATGGCCTATATACCATTGCAATAACCCCGACATCGCGATAAAAAAAAAAAAAAAAAATACTGATTTTGATGACGTTACACTGTCAAATGTAATGTTTTTAGCCTATGCCCTGAGGTAATAGTGAACTAGAACGCTTTCTGCGCAGTAACGAGTTAGGATATCACAATAGGTGAACGTCATAGACAGTGGAACATTGGTAGTGTCATGGACGATACAAAATGGTAACCATGTTATCACGATAAACTTTTACTGACTTTGATGACGCAGAGTGTCGAATGCAATGTTCAAGCCTATGCCCTAAGGTAACGCTTTCTTGACTAGTAAAGTCATGGATAGGACACAACCTTGTAGCAGTCTTTGAGATTTAACGTCTCAACGTCACAGAGGTACGAAAAAAGTATTTAAAAAAATAAAGAAAGGAAACAGTCAGGAAAATGAGAGCAAATGAAGGTATCACTGTAACAATTTGCTGTTGAAATGTCACGTTTTATGTTTCTTTTGAAAACATTCTTCATGTATGTTCCTTCCAATGAAAAGCAATGTAAGAAGAGTTGTGTTATTGCAGAGTGGGAGGCACGTTCATGGATGAATATCGCAATTTTTCTGATGCAAACGACAGATCTTTAAAAAATCACTGACATACAATTTTTTTTCGACGAATTTTCCTACATGTGCCGGAAAAAATCTTTTTTCTTATATCCGATTTATTTTTGGCCCAGCCACGTAATCGATTTTTATTTTAAGACTCCATTTGTTGAGAGGATTGACCAATTCGGCCCTCCTTAGGTTTGAATTTCTTGACGGTGCACGGCTGAGGTGATGATGCCCGCGCTTCCACGCTAATCGATTAGGGAATTATTCTATATGGATAAAAAAAAGTATCCATGGTCATGAATACAAATAATGGGGGCGGATACGGTGAAAGCGCCCTATCTCATTTACTTAAAGGACGATGAGTGAAACGGCTGTTTAAACATGATGTAAAAGTTAGGTGAGAGGAAAGACATTACATTGGAATGGCCCATTTGCTACAGCCATATCGATCTGGGAGGAACATTAAAAGGTTCTTGATAAATGTCTAGTGGTAGACAATACCACCGAAGATTGGATTTATTCTTTTGTTCAACCGTCTGAGTCGCTATTAGCAGTCGGGGAGTTTGTCTGTCAATGCAAGTAATGTTATTTAAAACATATGGATTTTTCTTATAGTGTTGCGCTACGCTCACGGGACAATGAAGTGCGGCTTATGTGTTCACACGTCTACTCATGAGTAGCTAGCACGATTTAACACCGACATATAAGCACTTTATCGTAGGCTAACTGTGCATGCATTTGCTACTTTGGATTGCCAGATACACAGAGACACGTGAAATTGACTTGTCCATGTACCATATCTGTAAATCTGTAATTCGCTAAACGAGCTTACACCCTTTGATGCTTAAAAGCTCCACGGGTTATCTGTTTACATGAAGGAAGAAATTAAGAACTTCAAACTTAGAACACATGTAGGATATATACTAATTTTAATACCGAGTAAAAATTCCATCACCTCTCAAGGGTGTCTTACTCCTCTTGCTACGATCTTCCACCTTCCTTCATTCTCGGTACTTCTCTATCCTACGACCCGCTGCCACGTTTCCCCATGCATAGTCTATTGAAGCAAGGTTATTGCATAGATTTAGGGCCTACATAACACAACCTATAAGTGGGTCATACAAGTGATCTTCTTTTTTCACGTCTACGGATGACGTCAACCATGACTTGTCAACATTTTGGTCTATAAATGTAAAATAAGAACCAATCCTCGTGTACTTCGTGTGTGGTTGACAGTTCGTGACGTCAATTGAAAATTCTGGTATTTTGACCTAGTAGTAGGCGTATCATGATGTCAAGTCATGGAGTACTTTCTGGGGGCAGTATGCTTTCATGGTCAAACAGACAGGAGATAAAAAAAAATTACAAAATCGACTTTGAATTTATTGGCTACAAAATATCTATGATGCAATTTTAAGAACAAAGGTTAATCATTAAAATTTTTTTTTTTCCGTTTCTTGTGAATGTACTTTCTCGTCTTTTACACACACTGTTCATAGAAAAATTTTTTTTCATTATTAGTTAGTGTTGAAAGGCCTAAGTGTAACTTTTTCGAGGATTGTTGATCGAACCCACAAAACAATGAGAAATTTCTGGGTTTTATCATTCCAAGATGAAAGTTCGAATTATTTTCTATTTCCATGGTGACGAATGTTGGACACGGGAGTAAACATCGATAAAGATGTAACCGTTACAAACTACAGAAGCGGATTCTTCTTCTTATATTTAAACCACGTGTAGATCTGCAGCGTTGGCCTAAATCATCTCATGTAGATGAAACAACTAGAATATGAATAGCATAAATAAAGGATTAGCCTTCGCTCTAAATTCCATCGATTTGGTTCTTCCAATACTTCCTTTACATTCAGTGAAGCCTGTCACAGCCCAATGGCTACTTCGTAATGCTAGTTTACTAACGAGATAAGCATAAAATATTTCTCCTTTTCATTATTGACCGACTTCAAGTTTACCTTTACATGAGGGGGGTGGGTGGGGATGTTTGTCTTCTTTCTGCACAAATTACAATGAGACAATGATATCACAATGAATTATTGTATCATTATTGAACGTTATTACCAGGGTTTTATACTTTATCGCAAAATTATTCCTCATCATTGTCTTTACATAAGTCAATACTACTTCGAGCTACGAAAAAAAAACAACATACCGTATTTAAGGGTAAGCTTGATTCTATACGAAGAAGATATTGTCTGGTTCAACGTTTCAAAATATGCTTCGTCCTCGTTGCGTTGCGTCTTCTATGCTTCCCCCCCCCCCGGTCTGTTCAACCAAAACCCACCCCCTAATTCCTCACAATATATCCCGGCTACATTCTAATGAAATTATCTGAATTTTTCAACCGACAGAATTTATCTCTGCATCGACGCAAACTCTCTTTTAAATGTGAGAGAACGCTAAAAATATGCCACAAAAAAAAAAAAAAAAAAATCGAAAACATAACTGTGTTTCATGGAGATTAACGTTAATTTATTTAGAATCACGCACGCACAGCAAGTCAAAAATTGGATTGATACATCTGGAATGATTCATATCCTTCCGAAAAATCGATGTTGTATCGGAAACTCTAACAGTTATACTCTTATAGATACACGCAGCCCATCGCAGTACTACATACATTGAACGATGTTGGTTTTGTTTATACTTTGAATATGAAATCAAAAGTCCTTCATGTTTTTTTTTTCTATCGGGTTTGATTGATTGGCTGTAACTATTCAAAACAAGACGTAGGTATCCTTGTAAAGGATACTAATGTACTTAATGTGAGAAACAAAAGAAGAGCACAGAAAAATAAGAGGAAAAAAAAAACAAAACAAAACGAAAAAAAAAAAAACGTTCAGGTACCACTGCAGATAGCACGTACAGACTATATGCAAACTACAGAATGTAAATAATATTAATTTCAACGGACATGACCTTGTGTCTGATTTTTATGTAATATAGTAAAAGTGTTTATTTTAAGTCTTAAAATGGTTCAACAGAAAATGAAAAAGAAAAAGGAAGACACAACCCATAACCTGATAACAGCACATTCACCCCCATGAAGTTAGATCTGCAATTTTTAAGTCAAATAGAAACGAAAACATCAAAAACAATTTCATTTTCGAGTTTTCCCAGTTACCATTTTGTGATCACACTGGGGGACTTGTTTTTTTTTTTCTCCTTACTTATCCTTCCGTAAATAACTGAAAATATGACAAGGTTAACATTTAAAAGTGTCATTTATTTAAGCCTCATGTGATTTCACTTGTAAAAAAAACATCATCATTTTTTTTCCTTTTCTGCGGAGAAAGCTGCAAATTACAGTCTTGCTCCCTGTCGCATATAAAGTAATACGGTCATATTATTTACTTTTCTGTTATTCTTTGGATAACTTTAAGGGACAGCTGGACACATGGGGATTTGACACAAATTAGCCTTGGACTTTAATTCTGTTAAATTAAGTAGACTGTACTACTGTCATTTGCAAAGGAGGCATTCCAACTTGGAACTAAGGTTTTCTTTTGTCATAAATTTGATTTTACTCTCTGGGCAATTTCACGAAATTGGCTTGATCATTATTTATTTTTTCCTTTGCCTGGGTTCCGCTTGTCTATCGACGGAATAGGTCATCTCTGCTAAATACTGAATACTTAGAGTAGGATGTTCTCTTGTTAAGATCAAATGGGCGGAGGGGCACATTTTGTAAGGACTGAAAATGTAATAAACGGAAAGAAAAAAAATCAGTGGAAAGCGAAACAAGCAAAAGAAAAAAAAAAGATAGAAAGAAACCAGCTATTTAGAGACGAAAATAATGCAAGTAAATGTAAGTAATGCATGCGCATGCTCACAATGTCGCAAAATATTTTAACATGAAGTACCTTCATGTACTGTTGAGCAAACTTGCTGTTTTTCTTAAAATGTCTAGATGGAACTGGGTAAAATAATTTCAAAATCTGTTGAGGAACCGGGGGTAGTGGACCTATCTGATGGGGGTTGGGATGGATCTGGTGGGGCCTAGAGGTAATAGAAGATTGAATCTGTAAAGGAGTAGAGATGACTTTGTTGTGAGGAACCCTATAGGGTCTTTTTTTTTTGAAAAGAAATATATGGCAGTGATCAGCTAGGAAACCCTATACAAACCCTTCCAAATGAACTCCTGCCTAGCCCCAAAATTGTCTCCAGAGAAAATATGGGAGATATATGACATTGTAATTATATTCTTAAAGGAAAGAAAACTACAAACTTTCCATAAACGTAACAAACGTTGAGGCTCTCTCGGGAGAGGCATCGGTAATGCTGGTACAGTGGCGCACCTCATGCATATTCTACGCACACTCAAATCGTAAGATGAAAAACAGCTAACATCGCACAACCTCAGCCGAAGAAATATTTCAAAGGCCCGTATAGCTGTTGATCAAAGGTCGTTACGTTGTATATTAACGCAGTGAAAGTTTTCACACCCCTAAGTGAATATCAAATTCTGGATGCAGTTTCGTATATGAGGAAATATCATTTCTTATTTACACTTCTTGAAGTCTTATGAATGATTCTGGCGACAGTAAAAATGTATCTTTTCATTCGTGGCAAATTATCTGAAAATAACTCACATGGGCCATATGCCATAACTATAGTAACAGTATAATCCCTCTCATGACTTGTTTTGTGTCGTTGTGTTTCCGCCACAAAAAAAAGTGACAGAGAAAAAAAACTATACATCTTTTCAATGTCAAGGACATTACGTAATGAGGATTTACAAAACAATATGAGAATGTTTTAATCGTCCCGGCAGCTACAACAATGGTACGTTACTTGCAAGTGTCACACCATTGGAAATTAGTTAACATTAATAGTTCGGTTTGCTCTTATTAGGTTTTGGAAGGTTTTAGAACCATCGCTTTCAGTGACTCATTCTCAACCGAGGAATTCATACAAGTCTTTGGTATTACTTTTCCTAGCACTTCTCCGTTGATACATCACGTAAAGTTGAGTGACCTATTGCAATACAAGTATCTATAGAACTGTATACCCATCACAATTTTGTGTTGAATCGAATATGGGATTAGTTCGAGGCTGCGACAACGCAGGTGAATTATGAACCTGTGGGATCATTTGCGTGACGTTGATCTGTTGCAACCATTCAAAGGTAAAAAAGTTAAATCAAGGGCAAAAAAAAAATGTAAAGCAAAAAGTGTTACTCCTGAATGAATTAATCCTATAATAAAATTGCTCTTTTTCTCGATGAAAAAAAAGAGTTGAAAAAAAAAATCCAGCAGTTTAATGTCAATATTTACTTTATCTTACTCGATGTTTTCAGATGAAAAAAAAGGATGCTGCTTTGATATTCTTTCCATGAAGATAAATGGACGATACATCAACGAAAAAAAAAACCAACATCCGAACTAACAGCAGTAATAATTATAACGCCACCAGCAAAGACACCGACACCAAGAGAACAGTATCATTACAACCAACGAACACATCAGCAACTCAGCTTGATAATCTGGTAATCTATTCAAAGAATGTCAATGTGTCTGACAATTCTTTAGACAAAACAGACAAAATATTCATGTTTTGTGAATGAGTCTCCGGTTGTGCTTGTTAACAACTTACCGCCAGTTTAAAACAACACGGAATTGGCCTCTGAAATCTTTTAACATTTACCTTGAAAGAAACGTGGGATGAAAATCTCCTTCACGTTGACTTTTTTCTCATTCTCTCCTAGCAGAAGTTGGCAAAATGGTTTCACGTGAGAGGTGATACCAAGGACAGACAATTATCTCCGAAACGGGGTAGTCTGTACAGAGTGACACTTGATCTCTTAATCTTTAGTATTGACTTCGCGAATGTTTCAAAGTTTCTGAAACAAAGGTATGTGTTAACATTAAATACAGTCGAACCTTTACATTGGAGTGGTTACGTTTTCAAATATTACTTGATATAGTGACTAGACATGTCAACTTCAAAGTCAGTACCACACATACAATTGACAAGCATACAACAACGTAAACAAGCTATGTAAAATATGGTTGCCGTATTCCTCCTTACATAAACCTCATTTGATTGATCACGCAATACAATTTCTTTAATCGAACGTCATTGTAAGGTAAGTATCACCGGCTACATCATATTTTAGATGCGTGTTTATTTTCGTGTTTATAGAGCTGTAGAGACCTACACATCTATCCTATCGTGTTAAAAGGTGGCATGCAGACAATGTTTATATCTATGAAACAATATTTAGACGTGGAATTATCTCTTCAAATCTATCTTCAAGAGAGGGATCGAGATATAAGCTTAACCTCCATGCTCTCCTCATTACACATCTCAGAGATTGGAATAATATCCTTAATTGAGGCTCCTGTCAATATGTTTACCATTAGTCTGTCGTTTAAACGACCAGTGGCTGAAACTTATACTGCTCCAATAGCAGGCATCTACAGAAGATGAATAGAACAAAAGACCCGCAGACTGTATAGTGATACCCATTTAACTCCTTCTACTGTTAGATTTTGTTACTTCAAGAAAACACCAGCAGCAGGGTTCTACAGTAACAACCAAAATGAACACACACATGTTGCACTTTGCAAATGGCGCCATGTCGTCACTTTCGTAGGGTTTTGCAAAGTTTCGTAAATTGAGAAAATGGCAGCTTACACAGTGTCCGTAAAAATAATTCAAAAATTCGTGAAACTTCTTTGAAAGTTACAATTGCTGACTTATTTCTCAGAGGGTATAGGCATACTAATCATTACTATGTGAGGCCAATGTGAAACTCCACTTGTGTATCCTCCAAATAATATGAAGAATGTTGAAAGTAGCCCTTGGTGTTGTTGGGGTTTAGGGAGGTGGGGGGGGGGGTAAGATGACGTTCAAATCACGTGGTGTGGTACAATGTCACTGTTGATCGTGATCTGAGACACTGGATGTGTCAATGAAACAATTTACCTTCTGCAATAAAATGTAGAATACAAACGCAAACATCATATGTGGGACATGATATGACGTCACATCCCTTGATCAAATGAATTTGACTTATGTGCTTTCTACAAACGTCGACAATTCCCTTTCAAGTAGAGCTGCCAGGGTATACGCATTTTGGCATGCAACGTATTATTCCAAACGTCCCCCTGTACGTGAAGGTCTCGATCGCGTTGATAAAATTCCTTCTGAGCCTTCGTTTGATCTAGTGTGCAACATAACACATTAATTACCCTGTAAATTTTGCATCTACTATAGGTACGTATTCATCCTTTTCATTAATTTTCGTGCTTTGTCTATATGCAGCTAAACTTGTTTATTTTTCTTCCTTCGTGTTTACATAATAAACGAGTATCTTCTTTATTTTCTCTTTGTCTCTACCATCATTTTAATAATTCTACTGCCACCCTTGTTAAGGGCATTGGCAAATTTTCTTGACCAACTTGTCCGAAGTAGTCCTCTTTCATGCAGACAAAAAAAAGACAAAAAAGACAAAAAAGACACTTACGTACATAAGGTTTGCTCCCTGAGAACGTGAGTTTAATTGGTTAAACCACGCACCGAAACTTGATTGGTTTAAGACTACAAATGACATTATGCAATTATAAATCAAATCAACAGCTTAAGAAGCTTTATGGCGGTAAATAATTGATCACCGTACAACGATGTACATGCATGTTTACTATTAAGGAGGAATAACGAAATATATGGAATAGGCTTTACTTTGCCGATTGATAAACACACACACATACATACACACAACTTTGTTTTCCATTCATTCCGAGGATCTCATTGTGCTTTCTTTTGTTTTTTCTTCCTCAACCCTAACCTTAGCAATAGACTGTCTATTGTTAATCTTGAGAGGACCGGACAAATCTATTGAATTTTCTACAGAGGACCTTAAATCTATTGTTTCTCGATCCCACCCGAAAACAAGGGCACACACACACTCTCACACACATACTGCTTTAAATACAACAGATGTATACTATAAAAATAAGAAACCAAAGTGGGGTGAAAAGGGGATGGATACAAGATCTTTTGACTGGGTTTATTCGATCTTCAAAAGAAAGGACTAATGTCTGATAAAAATAATGACGCCATGTATCACATGAGATCACAGGGTCTTTTTTAATCCAAACAGATAACTGCCAAAAGCGTACCCTTCTCCTTTTTTCTTTCGTTTTGGAAAATTTAAGCCCCCAAAATAAGCCCCATCTAAAGGCGACTTGGACGGATTGACGCAAGGGTGTAATAGAATGTACCTAATGAAGACCTTTGTAACCGAAACGGAGGTATAATTTAAAGGCCACGTTCTATGTACGATCGCTACAAGGGCAAAGTTAGCGACTGGAGTCATCGAGTGTCGCGAAGAAAAAATAAGGAAGCTAAGCCAAAAAACAGCTGCCAAACTAGGTTACGCTGAAAGATGAAGGATAATTGAAACAAAGAAACAAGAGAACGTATCGAAAGCATTCAGGGTAAAGGAAGAAAAAACCGAAATGCTAGAAACGTCTCCATCTAAAGTTAAAACAATGCATTTCATTTCGCTATGTTTTTTTTATGTTAACTTTCAAACTTTGCCAAATTGGCAAGATAGAAGAAAACCATTGACGGGAAAAAAATTGCCGTTCGCTTGATATTTAAAAAAAAAAATAGAGCTCAATTTGGAAAACAATCACATTTACACCCAAAAAGCAGTTTGTAATAAAATTTATGACGTCTGAACTTTGGAGATTAAATATGACGTCAAAGAAACCTTATATCCTTTACTCGGTTAAAGAGGAGCGGATTTGTGTTTT
The DNA here is from genome assembly GCA_021234535.1 of Stichopus chloronotus. Lineage (NCBI taxonomy): Eukaryota > Metazoa > Echinodermata > Holothuroidea > Aspidochirotida > Stichopodidae > Stichopus > Stichopus chloronotus. The sequence goes on from SFZH01000008.1 coordinate 10,930,569, forward strand.
GACGCGATAGTTTTGTTCTTTCTAGTCAGTGACGATTCAAGGATTTTAATGGTTCTGACGATCACTCAAGGTAAACCTATTTAGTAAATTTCCCCATTGTGCCTCTCTGTGTAATGTTCTCTTCGTAACCATTTTTTTAATTCTTTTATGTTTGTTTGCTTGTGGAAAACAAACTTATTATTCTGTACTCTTGAATCTCGGTGTAAGTTTTTTTTTTTTTGCAGATTGTGATAAACAATGAAATAAGTAGATAAGAACCATCTTCAATATGAACTTTTAATAAAGTGTAATCTACAAGATATTCTTCCCTGAGTTTTATCGATGCAAAATTCTTAAGCTTCTTGAAAAGGTGTTTTTTTTTTTTTTTTTTGAAACTTGTCGTTGTACTGCTCCTTTAATGAGGAGAGGCAACTTGCCTCGGGCGGTCAGAACCGACTAGTCCTATAAACAGTATCTAGATCAGATCCTCAAGAAACTCAAAAAATCTGTCTCTATCTAATAAAATCTGAAATGGTGTTTAAGTGGTTGCGAGAGGTTCCAATCACAAGGGACTCGATTGCGATATTGTTTCAAGTGTACTGTTGACGTGTCGTGTTGTTTGAAGGTATGCGATCAAACGCGCGGACAGTGCGACGAACGAATCCGAGCCTAACACTATAAGTCAATACGAAAAATATAACTTAGGCTAGTTACTTGTGAATGTCTATATGATATGCTGTTTTCATGTGACCGTAAAGAATATTACGGGAACAATTTGAGATGAGTAATCTCGCCATCTGTTTGGTGTCAGCTGGAATGAAAAGAAGGAAAAGAGAGAAGAGAGTAATGATGAAAATGGGAAAACAGGAATAAATATATGAGACTGAAACTTAGTTTTGATCAAGTAAGATGAATCACGGTTTGAAAACGAAAAAAAAAAGAAGACGACCGCTCTGGTTAATCTCTACAACATGTGTGGTGTTTTATTGCATCCAGTGCGAAAATAATGAAAATGTTCAGAACATGTGACCAAAGTATGAACTGAGAATTCGTCGAAGTGATGACACTGGAAAATTAATCACCGGCTATGTGTATTATCAACGGAACATTTAGGTTCTTCAAGGTCTTCAATCTCATTTTAAAACAGTGATAAAGCTGAAGTGGAACATGGAGTTTACAAGTGATGTATTCATTACTATAGCAGGAACAGTAAGACTAACGTCGTAAAAGAAATGGTAGGGACGATACGACGGGGACGATACGACAAGGAGGATTTAGCAGGTACAATGTAACAGGTACCGGTACCGCGCACCAGTGAAGATGAAAGCTTGGTACCACAAATGTTTGAACTCATCAGACTGCAGTTTTGACCATTCAAGGGAAGTCAAAAATTGAGGTTGTCCAAGGTTTACCGACGAAGTAAGTGGGTGGTATGTCAAATACGATTTACAAAACTAATGATTTTGTTTTTCAAACAGAGAAGGAAATAAATTAAATTTACAGATACGTTAGGCTGCTGACTTTATGCACTGATTTGTATTCAGTGCGATATTTGCCACAACCAGTCACTTGCGGATAGAAGAACACATTTATCAACTTTGGTAATTGTTTGAAAACTCGTATGGTTGGTTGAAAACCATATATGCTGCAAGCCATCGTAAGCGATGCGCATGTGATAGTTTGAGCTTTACATCGCTTCCTGATGGTTGTGGCAATAATCAAATTCTTGTGTAATTATCAAGTTTCGTGAAACCAATAACATGGGGAGAACACGTGATAGCTTCCCTCAGTTTCACGCACTGTTAAATAGCGTGGCACTGTTGTGATACACAGGGGACTACGGTAAGGAATCAAGGGGAGAAACTGGGAAACAACAGAGAGGGCAGAAAAGGTAGCTGGTTAAAACATGTAAAATATTAAATAAGATACGGCCAGCTTGCCTTCTCTAAGCATTACCGGATTCTTCACTTGATCCGTACTTTTTTTTTTCATTTACCAGCAAACGTATCTCCCAATTTGTCTTGTAATTGATCAATTTTCGTACATTATTAATACGTTCGAACGTTGTATTAGTACTGCTGGTAATAAGAGTGAAGTTTACAGCAGTCTATTGAAGTTTTAATTAGACTCATAACACGGGTATTCTTCACCACGGTTTGTTCAAATCAATTCCTCAGGTTCACCGAATTCCGTCAAACGTCACTCAGAACTACGTTTCAATTTGATCTGCATCGGCTACTAGGGCTGTTTTGAAAGTTTAGGTTTGTTTAATACATGTATATTACTATATATTCGAAAACGGCACCACCTAAGATACTGAGTCTTAGATCAGACGAAAACCGTTGCAAAACAGATGAAAATCTTACAGTTCATAATACTTGCTACTATTTGCTTGAGAGTCTTTTGATTAATTGCTATTGCCCACAATGTTGTCCACGTCTTCGCTTATTGTGATTGTGATGTGATTGTGAGCGGCACGTGTGATTGTGAGAAGCACATGTGATTGTGAGAAGCACATGCGATTGTGGGAAGCACATGTGATTGTGAAAAGCACATGTGAATTTACGTGGCACATGTAATTGTGAGAGGCACATGTGATTGTGAGAAGCACATGCGATTGTGAAAAGCCCATGTGATTGTGAGCAGCACATGTAATTGTGACAAGCCTATGTGATTGTGAGCAACACATGTGATTGTGAGAAGCGCATGTGATCGCGAAAAACGCATTTGGGAAGTGAGAAGAACATGCGAGAAGTACATGTAAGAAGCACACGGTAGAAATACATGTGAGACGCAATGCGAGAAATACATGTAACTAATCATTGATTTTTTTAAAAATCATACTCTGCATGTGAAATGTACATAGCGAGCGGTATTTATGGATAGTAAATAATTGAAGGTTCATTTAATTGACTTTATGTTGAGGAGAATACGTGCAGTACAGAACGTGAAAGGTTTTGTTATTAGACAGTTAGCTGTTTTACCCCACCAATATAATTTTGAGTTCGACCGAACCTTGAACGAATTCTGTCTATAGTGTGCATATTGTCTTGCATTATTCGAGCTCGAGGGCAAAATATGGCTTTCATTATACGTTTAAAGGGAAGGATAAGTGTATACGACAGAGTTTTAGTAGGAGGTTCATACGCTGGGTATTATGAAGTTATCAATATGCCGCAGATACGAGCTCTCAAGTTAGACGTATCTCATGTTACAACAGACCGTAATTCCCTTTGTCTTTTAATACAGTATTTCATAGCAAGAACTGTCGATTCTCAATGTTAGTCGAAGTAATTAATTCGGGAAAGCATTGTACATTCTTGCCTTCAGGTTGTCAGGTTAAGTGTAAATGACTCGAGAACTTTCATCCCCAAGCCGCCCAGGCCAGCCTCCCCCCCCCCAAAAAAAAGAAAAAAAAATACAAATTTCGAATTTGCTTCTGCTCCATTCCGTTTTCTTTCACGTTTTTACATTAATGTTAGATATCAAGTAATATTTCATTTTTTTTTCAAATCGGTAGATTTTTCATCATGATCCAAAAATTCTTTCGCATTCGTCTAAAAAAAAGAAAAAGATTGATTTATTGCCCATATCTCACGGCTTGGGTTTGCTACATATATACGCTACTGTGGAGGTATCAGGAGTCAAATTTCAGGAGGATATTTACGTTTTTGACATTTTCGAGGGAACTTGAAAAATAAATGATAAAGGAAGGGAGCAGAAAACGGGACTGACTCACGAAGATTAAGAGGTAGGTGTAATCTTGGAGAAAAACATCTTACTAAATCAAGGGGAGCATCTGAATTAACTCGACTATTCAAGTTCGTCAGGTAATTTTGTGAACTTAAGGTGGGGGTAGGGGGGGGGGGGTGTGATTTCGGGAAAGACCGTTTCTCGCGGATTCTGATTGACAATAGAACGATGAACGATCTTTACTACACCAAAAAACTTGCACGAAGAAATACAAAGAACCGCAAAACGAAAAAAAAAAAGAGTTTAAAAACAACGGAGACCTTTACGATTCATGTAAAAGGAAAAAGAAAAAGAGAGAAGAACATAGCCGCTATTGAGCCGGCTGAATCACGCTTTTAAACTTATTTTTTATCCATTTCATTGACTGACAATATTTCTGGAGTGACGTATACGACAAGATCGTCACCGGTCTCAGCGACCATGGTGAAAACAAGATGAAGATTCATCAAAATGAAGATTGAAGCGGAAGAAGAGGAAAAGATTAGACCAAACCGAACCAAAGAGCAAGAAGACCAACATCGTCACGTGATAGTCACTTACAGTAACAATGACTACAGTGAACAGGAACGATGGTGACATATATAGATAGTGTAACGGTATTACAAGGTCACCATAGCGACAACTTTGCAACATATCCCATGACCAGGACCACAACATCTGCGAAATCTGACGACTGACTTACAATGGTAATGATTAAAGTGACCAATAACGATGGTGATATTCGATAATGATAGTGTACGGTATCAATATGACCCAAGTAACGACTTTGTAACATTAACCTAACGACCGCAACATCTGCATAGTGGTACACTAACAATAATTGATGATTCAAGTGAGCAGGAACGATGGTGATATCAATAACGAATATGTAAAATTAAAAATATGACCATAGCAACAGCAATGTAGCCATGGTAACAAAAACATAAGCATGACACCAACAACAATATTGAACATCATATCAACATCAACAGTACGATCACTGATGTGACCTACAAGTTTCCGTATATGTTGTAACTCTTGTTAAAACATTTTTTTCCCCATTACCATAACCTTCTGCATCCATACGACATGTCGTTTGTTTTTATAATCATAACTGCAAATTGCATCCAGGTAGCCGCCTGCCGCTTTTACTTACATACTCGACTAAATCTCTGCATTGTCGACACTACCACTGGGGGTGGGTTGGGGGTGGGGAAGAGGGAGACTGGGGACGTCAACGTCATCAGCAAATTTAGGCAAACACAAGGGCACCTGGTCCTCCGTTGTTCAAATCATCCAATTAAGAATGCCATGCAGAATTGATGTAAATGAAAATATTTCAAATGTTAAATCTATGTTAGTATTTTCCAAAATAGTTTTTCTGTCCTTTATAAGGGTAAGATGACATACGAAATGAATTAAACATTCACGAGGATGAGTCCTATTGTTCATACTTCTGCATGGACTGGAATTACCGATGACACAGGTCTCTAAGGCATGGTACACCATGACCATCTGAATTATGTTAGGTCAGAACCAAATACTAGGAAACTGTGTTCTCCGTGTGAAAAATTAAAGCCCCGTCGCTCATTGCGGTACATTTACCCTTCACTTAGGACGTTCACGCACACAAAAAAAAAGAAATAAAAAAAAACTGAATTAAAAAAAAAAACCAACACAATTGGCAAGTCAAACGCTCCCTTGAAAAAACCTTACATGAGGAATGACGCTAGGAATAATTTTTCATACAAAGAATCTAACAACTAATAATTCAGTTTTATAAAACGTGTGCCAAAAGTACGATGTACTAAAATCCAGTGGCGAATTCTCGTAGAACATTATAAAAAATGTTCATCTACGTTCGACGGGTTTTCGACAGGACAATTATCTACTTTCAGTCAGCTCAAAAGGAGCGTTACATACTTTTCGTGGCAGTATTTTTAACATGGTTCTCGAACGGAGGCCTCCCACCCGATATCATCACATTCACACGATCTGCAAATATGCCGACGCGACCACAGATTTTCCTTGGTTACCACTTCCGCGTGTTGCGTGAATAATTAACAGTAAATGACTACCCGTCCAACAAAATGTAGCTGACTACAGCTGCCTCTACTCTTGATGAGAAGAGGATTAGCTGTACTAAATATAGAACATCATTTCCGATACGTGCACACTGCAGTGTCGTGTGAACTGTGAAGAGGGTGATACAAAAAAAGGGAAGGCCTGATAGTAGGTCACTCCACTTATACCCACATGTAATACCAACATGTATGGGCATAAAATACGTCGATACGAAGACGCTATCCCGGTAATCGTCGTGAGGTCGGATCTAAAAACAAATACATGAATGTTTTCGTTACACACAATAGTTGAAATATGAGAGACCGATGCGTAAGCATAAAATTTAAAGACATATTGTAAACAAATAAGAAGGTCAATTGCTAGTCTAATATATAGTCTGCTTACTTTTCTTAAATTGACAACAAAAAAAAAGGGGGGAGGGGGTAATGGTAGATGGTGATGAAATCGGTGATAAATTTAGATAATCAGAAACGAAACCAATGTCTTTGCGCATGCACTGAGCTTTTAACACTCACACTGGGTGTAAGTGGCAAACGATAGAACTGAGCAAGGGCCGACGAAATTGATCTTGAGGGAACGGACTCTTAACGGGACAAGACAATATATCCACATGTCTCAACAACCACTAACATCCAACCCACAGGAAGCGTTTGAGAGGTCTGATTTGCATAAAACAGGCAAAAGTAGAACTTTAGCGATGGAACTCGTTCGATAAAACCTGTAACCTGTAGCCCTGGTAATCGAATATCTGCTCTGCATGGGTTCCCTTTCCCGGTACCTTCACCAGTATGACATTAGAATTAAATATAAGTGGATATGAGTAACCTACACGTCATAATGTTTGTTGAATAGTACCCGACAATGTAAATGGCGTAAGGAATCACTTGCAAACTGACATGGAAGATAATCCTAACATTTTCTGCTTGTTCTTTATAAAAGGTCATGAATATTCATTTCAGATAATGTTACATATACATATCGTCCGAGGTAACACTAATCGTAAAAACCATGCCATAAGGGCCAACATTTCTTAGACTTCGGTAACTCGTGTGTCAAATCTGTGACGTCATAAATCAATAGAGATGAAGTTCTTCCAATTCTGGAATTGTAATCTTTTCCGTATCTCTTTCCTGTGCCCTGATAAACTCGTCCTCTTTCTGCATTCTTCTCTTATTCTTTGAAGAAAACTGACGTCGTCGACATGGACGGACAAAATTAAATCATCATTATCTATCACCAACTTTTGGAGAGTAATGAGGCTGCAATCTGTTAATCAATGACGCAGAATGTCTACATGGCATACCTCTATCGAGTCGAAATGACGGTAACTCAGGGAACGTTGGCTCAACCAATTATATCCCTTGCAAAAACTCTCATATAGCAGTACTTGCATGTTTACATGTCTCAAGATTCCCATTCCACGCGATGGTTGTTTGATATTTTCATCGCTCAGACAACTGGAAAGCACGACAGTCATTTTAAATCAATATTACATCTCTGATCTTTGTTTGGTTCATGAATAACAAAAAAAAAAGAAGCAAAATGACACCAATTTTCATTAATACAATCTCACAACCATTGTTTCTCCTTTCAAGTCAACTCATTTTCTCTCTAGGAGTCACGTTGTCAACACACATCGTGTCTTTCCTCTCACCTTTTAAGCATCTTGTCTTTCTCTTTCATTAATATTTCTTAATGTTTTCTTTTTTTTTCTTTCTCATTTTTTTTCTTTCTTTTATTTCTCTCGTGTCTATCTAATATTTTGATCTTCTCCGGCAAGTCCATTCCTCACCTTGCCATTTCCATGTAATCTCAATCGCAGCATCATCATCATTAGATCCATCCAGTCATTTTGGCAGTCATTAATTTAAACTCCCGACTCTCATTCCTCCGTCGATCTCAGCATTCCCCCCCGTACGCTATTAAAATCTCTCGTCTTTCCTCCGAGAAGCACTTAAAACCCCTCAGAGGGGGAAACCTATCCCTCTTCAAGATTTCCTGAGTGACACGAAAGATGTCTGACGTGATATTAGCATCAATTTAGTGATCATTTTTTAAGACTCAGAAGTTACAGATCCCGGAGGCTTAGTAGGCCGACGGAGCATACTATACGAACAGGCATAACAAACAAGAACGGACGAAAATAAAGGCAAAAAGAAAAGAGAAGAAAAGAAAAAAGTAGTTGGAATCATATACAAGACGAAAAAAAGAAACGAAAAAGAGTATAACCAACAACCTCTTGGCATTCTCCCTTACGTTTCATCTCCAAGAGGCATTCTTGGAAGTAAATCAACTTACGGATAAATTGATCGTTTACTCTCTCCCTCTCCCAGAATTGAATTTTACAGGAAAAACAGATCTCCCCGTAAAATTCAATCCTTCATTCCCTCAGTATTTAGGTCTTTCACTTCCAAAAGACGTTCTAATCAGCCGTAGCCTTTCTTTTCACCGTTTTCAGGGTTCTCTTTCATCTTGTCTTATGTGTTGATGTGTTAATTGTGAAATAAACTGATGAAAAGACAATGTTCACTTTGGCAGTACTTGTTTCCTTCAATGAGAGCCTATAATATGGTAGTTGCTACGCATTTGTTCAGAGAGAGTGAAATGGTGGTTTGTTTACCCTACGATACCCCCAAAACCAACCGTAACACTCCCTCGTCCCCCTAACCCTTCCTAAGTCATCACCGCTATTTTTAGCGGCCAACATCCGTTTCATCCATGGAACCATGTAAATTACAACTTGTAGTAGACTAATTGGTCTTGAATATTAATTGCCACTGTTTGCATGTTAACATGTGACATTATTCCAACAATATGCTTAAATTGACCCAAAAGCCAGTTATATGGAATTACCTTAGCAAACTTATTTTCAAGAAATTAAAGGTCTGAGCGGGTTGTTTTTACCTGCAGTTTGTGTCCTTCCTTTTGTATGTAGTTTAACATAAAATTTAAGATATTTTACGCAAATGTCTTACTGTACAAGTATACCCTGCATACAGTAGTATGATAAGATGGATGACAAACATGTATTGCACACTCCAGTTTAACTGGTTAAAAGATTCACTTTAGGTCCACCTTTACAAAATGGCAATTGGTGAAAACATTCACGAATAAACAGAAAACAACAACAACAAACAGCGGGAGGGGGGGGGGGGGTACGTCGTGGTAGCCATGAGTCGTTGAAGACGTTTGAATAACCAGCTCATTGTCCCTGACGAGCCCGTAAACAGTAAATAAAAAGGATTCGGAGATCGTTGAAATGGAATAAAAACCCTCCATAAGGCCTCTCTTTGAAACGAGAAGGAACGGCCTTAAACAAGACTCCTGTTTTATTACTTGTCAAGGCACACCACCTTTCAATTAACGAGTAAGGAATTGCCCATCACCCCGGTCCAAAACGGGTAAAAAGTCGAATGAACCGCACGGTAAGGGTTGTTCAAGGAAAAGATTTACTGCGGAATTGAACTTTAAAGTCAGAAATGAGACTATTTAAGGAACGCCAAAATAGACGTAATTCAACCGTGGACGGTCGTACTGTTTCGCCCTAATGCAGGGATGAGCCGTCTTCTTTTCGATTAAAATCTAGAAAGACAGTAGAAGAAGATGAAAAGAAGATATTATGCCAGAGTGGTGCGAGAGTAAATTATTTGAAGCTGAAAGCCCAAATCTGGAAATTTACTCCACTCATGAGGCCCAAACATTTTCTCAGTGTAATGATACCTTACCGAGTTTAAAGTAACACGGCTGAAATATGGGTGGTCAGAGCTATAACAATCCGGCAATATCGAGTGTACGTAGGGTATATCCGATTAAATATGGAAAAATGGACGAGAACGCGTTATGTCTTATTCGTTCACTTGCTTCTTAGGTGAAACAAAAATATCCAGTGCAGAGGTCAAGTGGTCACTTGCCCTCAAGAAAGGAGAGGACGATATCGAAGGTGAGATTTCTCATGGCGAAACAAGTGGAACGTCAAAATACTGCTTGTTCCTTGAACAGCAAAGCACTAATTGAGATAGCGCATAAGAGTAATTTACGAAGATGACAGGAAAAACAGAAACGACCCCCACCCCCTTGCTCTCCAGTTCACCCGAACTAAAATCCGCCAACTAAGAACAAAAGAAAAAGGAGAGAAAGTTGCCTTGAAGACAAGTCTCTCCATTGGCGAAAAGATTACTGTCAATGTACTGTGATGCGATGATGAGTCTGCGATTACACACATAGAAGTCCCACCATTGGTTTCACAATAGCAAAGAAAAAGTTCGATAACGGGTTCTTTTCATTCTAATTTATCCTCTTTCAGAACGGTAATTGTGCGGTATACACTCTGAAAGCTCCGTCTCCTTGTCAAACTTATATTAGTGACTAAATTCGAATTAAGCTGTCCAACTGTGTGTATCAGGATACTAGAAACGAAAGACAAAAAAAAAAAAAAAACAGTGAATGAGTTTGAAATAATTTGGTGGAATACCCCGGTGCTGCAACATGGCAGTCATCAACACCATATACATTGAAAAACGCAGAATCAATTGATGTGGTGCAACCGAATAAATCAAGAAGAAGGAGAAAAAAGAACGTTTATCTCTAATATTAAAGTGTGCCAGTAATTGAGAAACCATTCATCGTCGAGAACCGAAATAAGAAACAAAGGAAAGATTGTTGACAGTTTATTCTAATAAATACTAAACAATCAGGTAATGTTCCTATTGGTCACTATAGGGAGGTCAACAAGGTTCATAGATTGTGAGAGATAACCCGTTCACAGCGCCGACACACGATGGACTTATTGTCGCACTTGACAAGGATGCATTGTGTGGTTGTTGGTATACAATGGATCATGAGAACAAAGAACGTATAACAATCACTGGATGTAAAAATTGATGAGTTTGTTGTCTGGCTCAGGTCGTGGCCGATAACCAAGGATATTTCTATCACCGAAGATCTGTATTCCTCAGTTTGTGACTCCTCCAAGATGTCAATAATCAACTTAATATAACTTAAAGAAATTGTACAATACCGTTATTGTAATAAATGCTCAATTGTATTATCTGAGTACAGATTAATTGAGTATCTCATTGGTTGTTCTAGTTTAGTTGAATTTACTGTTTCTTGTTGGTAATTGAAATCCTACTGATGTTTTGCATTGTTTGAATTTTATTTACATTTTCTGTAACAAGCTAATTGACTTTCTTCTCCATCGGCCAATCAATGAACTCCATTGCATTCCTATACTACAGTGGGCTCAGAAGGTCGGCTAGACGCCTATAATTGGAAGCATTTAAACAAAGAGACTTCCATCCCACACAATATCCGCCGTATACATTTCCAGGGTCGGTTGTTACAGCAAGGAGATGATGGAAATTCATTCTGCTACAAAGACAGGCACTTTTATGCTTCTAGCTTAAACTGACTAACATCTCTGGCTGTATTAACATGCTACGTGAGAGGCCAACGCTGAGATCATCGAGAGATCTCACGAGTTGATAAAATAACATCAATATATTGCATTAACAGTATTGGTATGTTCCTATCGGCACAATGTCATGGTACAGCACGAACCCCTTCCCCCCGCTTTATTCCACCTCCAGCTTTTATGGTCTCAATTTCGGCCCCTTAGCACCAGTGGATTTTTTTTTAACTGCAGTTAGCGAAGGGGGGTGGGGTCTATTACAAGGAGTTTTTCCTACCATAGGCAGCGTTTATGGAGAATAACAAAGACAGGTTCACCGACAGACGCATCTCGTTAAGCCGTCAGTGTCTCATGTCCTACGCTGAACTACCGCGCGCTTCCTGACTCCGTGCCAAGGTGTTAGCAATGATGGCGCTGGTATGACGTTGTTCTTCAAATGTTTTTTACTTGTGATATGCGCATATCGGAATTTCCGGTGGGAGTTAATTTGCATTTATTTAGGAATAACCTGCGATGTGGTTCCGACTTAGAGAGAAAAAGAAAGAAGAGCGAGCGAGAGAAAGAAAAGGAACGACTGAAGTTTAATGTTCTTCCGAACACGAAAGGAAAGTTTTTTTTTTTATTTTCGCTGGAAATGAAGAGACGCTTTCTCCTTAAATGGACTCGTCTCTTCTTCAGTTTTTGGCTATCAGTTTGACTTTCATGAAAGAAAAAGGGACAATCCGCTTCGGAATGATTGATGGTTTGTATATACAGTACGGTGCATATCTTTCTAGTTTTTTAGAAATGATTTCAAGGAGAATGAAAATAACGTATATTGTACAAAGAAAGGCGCTGAATGTTATCTCGAAAACGTTCATGTCTAGTCGACAAATAAGAGCAACGAAATAAAACCAACGAAAATAAAAGCGGAGATAAACCAAAGAAGAAGAAGAAAAAGAATTATCAGTGATGATGTACAATGGCCGATAAAATAATACCTCGATAACCTTTGTAACAGACACTTCATAATGTCATGCAGTTAGGAAGGAAGGGATAAATCATTGCGTTTCTACGAATCATCAACGTAAAGGAATCTATGGCAGAACTCCGCAAGCTGTGACGTCACAAGTGTTAAAATGTTATCGTGAACTTGTCATTGCTGGGAGTTCACGAACCGACACCGGCGTCTAGCAAGAGCGTAATCTTATCGTAAAGTAAAAACCGAGATTATCTCGAGATTCTGTTTGTTTTGTTTTTTTTTTCTTATCGCACTCTCGGTGATTTATCAAATTGACTTGCCTCGATGAAACGCTGAACCGAAAGGGTAACGTTATCACAACAGAGGGTCGTACATGACTTTTATCATCAGTGATGATTTTTGATAAAATTGACGAAAAATTTCATCCCAATCCACCAATCGTAAATAAAATTACGAACTGTCACTTTTGGCGCCGGTAATTTGGGACTGATATACGTGCATGCCTAGCCATGTTAGTCAAATTATTCGCTACGACAGCTTTAGGCGGGCATGTTCCTTAAACTGAAAACGAAAGCAGAAAGTTACAATTTCATGATTAGTTTTAACTTTCTTAACGAAATACATTGTCATGCTGCATACGTTGGCCTATGAGCTAATAAAACACACGGTAAATAACCCGAGTTATGAGGTGAAAAGTCGGGTTCCGGGATACACTTACTGCCTCTCAGCAGTGCGTCATCCAAATGTAAATCATGTAGGCTGCAGTTGGGGATGCTCAATTAACTCTTTAGCTAGAACACATGTGTTATGTATCAACTATATGTTAACTATGGTAGTCTTCGTTGCTTCGTGGAGTAAACCTGCTGTATCCAATATTGCACACACAATGTCCTGTCTACAGAACGGAATCCTCCACCGGGCCCCCTGCCATTTTCTTTTTCGAGTGGTCCTCACTTTCTCGTTTAGAACATGAGATCAGTTATTCGTTACCATTTCTGATACAGCGGTAAAAAAAAAGATGCCAAGTTTCGTCCCGAATTTTTTTCATGGGAAAGGGTAGGTTGCAACTGCAGGTTGTATAAAAGAATTCTGACAGTACGTATTTTAAACTAGATGCAATCTTTATCTCATAAGAGCCATGCACAATTGAACGAATCCCACAAGGAGTGATTGGAAACTAATTTTTGAGACAAAACTTTCTCTGTTGACTGAGAAAAAATTTCATGCATCTGACCTACTCGTTAGGAAGCACCTAAATATTTTAAGGCTGGCTGTGCTTTATGCAGTCTCGTGGTCAAGGTGAGGGTAGGGTGACTGGGGGCAGCTGGGGGGGGGCGACCTCATACCAATGTCCTCCCACTATATATTTTGGAGATGGAAAAATCTTAAACAGTCTTTCATGTGTCTGTGGATAACCGATCCCCGATTTCCAATTAACTGCCCCCCCCCCCACCAAAGAATTCTGAAACGGCCGCGAGCCTGGTTTCACGCCAAAGTCCAGAATATTTTTCTTTTCTGTCAAAATGTCAATTTTGTTTTACTACGTTTCTACTCATAGCTTTTGTGCGATGGCATGCATGTTTCTGACCTATTTTGAGGAACAGCTCAGAGAGTTACGTAACATCTTCCTCACAGTTGCCCACTCGTCAGTTTGAGAAAACCATTTGAATTCTCACCACGATGCGATGGTGGTGTTTATATGAACTTTTTCGTAATGGTTATCGTTGGTCACATTTTACAGCTAAATCACCGTAAAGCGGAAAATGCAGTAACTCCAAACTGAATTAGTATACCCCACTACCCTAAGTCATGTGATATCACATCACATGAATTATCACATATTAACGTGATATCTTTTTTTTTTTTTTTTGAATTGCTTGATTTTACAGTGTGACACTTTGCTTGTACAAGATTTTGATGATTTTTCAAAACCAAAAAAAAGTAGCAACAACTGCTTATTTCCACTAAGAGCAAATATTACGAAAAACTCGTCTATGAAAGGCTCGTCTATGAAAACTCTGTGACAACAAATGTACTTTGTAATCATACTTAGCCTATAGATGCAGGATATATCCAGAACGCCACCATATCCCTGTTACGACGGTTAAAGAACTTATATGCGCAGCGACGCGCAAAGTGCGCAGGTTACGTAGAAACACTGTTACTTACAATATGCGCACCTCACTCTCTATGCTGTATAGGCTGATGTTTTGATATTTATTTCAAACTGAAAGCAATGAAGTAAGATATGCAAGTGTTAATCTCTTCTTTGATTCTATGGAGGATTGAGGGGATAAATGTACATGAATATAAAATCAGGTATTTCAATTTCGTCATTCTAAAAATTTCAGTTTGACATTAATGTTTGTCTACTGCAGATGAACTTTGAGTGATTCACAATGTAAAAAATAGAGGAGGGGAGGGGGGTGGGGTTGTAATTTGTTGATGTGTTTATAAAGAAGATCAAGTTATACTTTACTAAACGCCGAGAGAATCATCAAAGTTGGATTTTTGCTTAGTTGGGACAACGTAGCAATTACGACCCCTTGCAGATACACACTGTGTACATACAACGAGTCAAAAAGAATTAACGATGTATATATTTAAATATCTACTTACCCCAGTCTGTGTGTACACTCCCCTCCTGCCTGCAGTCCGAGCAAAGCTTGTCCCCGGGTGAAAAATTACATATCTCATCACAGTCAACACACTTTCGAATGTTAGGATCAAAGACTTCGCCTAGCCTGCATGCGGCAACCACCGTTCTAAGCACCATTACCAAAACCCCAGATATCATAAAAAGAGTGTAAATATTAAACTTCGTCCGTTTAACAAATTTTGCCATTTTGTGATTTAGTTGAGCTTGTTTATTTGATTTTATTCTACAGTTTTTTTTTATTCCAAAGGCGCAGATGTTGACTCTCTTAATTTAAGAGATGAAAATTGTCCTCTTTTATCTTCTACCGGCGATTGCAATAAACATATTCCTCTCCGTCGTGGATGAAATTAAAAATATCCCACAAACAGCCGACGAATCCTCTTCGCTTCAGGTGAAGATGGAGAGATGAAGTAAAGCAAGAAAAAAAAATGGGAAACGTCGGGTAAAGCAAGTTACACCAAAACAAGTGATAATGGTGTTGTCAACACGTATGGGTCGTTGCACTGTGTACTGGTCTGACTCAGACGAGCTTCTTTTGTGTGGACGTGTACATATAGGCCTATGTGCGTTAGGTATGACACTTAGGCTATTGTATACGCGCAATGATTATGCGGTGTTCTACCACGAATCCTTAGATCTTTCCGAGAATCGACCCAGTTGACAACTCTCCTGAACAAAAAAAGGTCAGAGCTAGGACGGGACGAAAAGTGGAAAAAAAAATGTCCAGTGAGACAGTAATGTTTCCATGGGAACGAAATCTCTTCAAAAGATTGCTTTCTGACTTCCTATCGTTCTCTCGTTTATCAACCAACGGGAGACATTACGAAAGTTGATTAAACTTTCACCATCTGCAGACCAACTGCAAAAGAAGAGCCATCAGCCGCAGAACATGTATCCCGACCCAGTTGCCAGATTTCGATGTACCGGTTGGAGGAAGGAGAAGGGGTGGGCATGGGTGTAGGAGAATGAATATATACAAAGCTTTCTTTGTTTCTTATGTACTCCCAAGGTTTAGTTATTGAAGGATGTCAAATTTCCCTTGGGGAAATTTATTCCGTATCCAGTGAATACAAGCACACGCCAACTCTAAAGAACGTTGGTATAAACTTGTGAAAACAATTATAGTAAAGATCCACAAAGCAGCCAACACACGTAAACAAGTTTGAGTAACGTAAATGGATTCGCCCTGGCAGGTCTATCCTATTAGAGTGATGGCATAAGGCCAATCCGGTTAACTATTAAAATCTATCCAAAATGCGACAAATACAAAGTTAATATCTTGTTTTGCTTGTGCCACCGCGAATATGACACCCGTATAGTTTCAGTGATATCCGCACCTGAGCGTACAAGTGCGGCACGCGAAAAGTAAATAAATATTCATATGTTATTTACAACTCTGCCACCGCGTAAACCGTCAAAACAACACTTTGTAACACTTCCAAGAGAAGAGGCTCCAGAACCAATAAAAAAAGACAAACCTTTCTTTAATCCGATTTTAATATCTGAGTATCTCCCAAATCGGTGACAGTACTTCACCTGAACTATGGAAACTTAAACAAGTAATGAGGGAGAGAAAAGAGTCAAAGGACGAACGAAATAAGAAACAAAAGTTAACATTCCGAAAGCCGGTCCGAGGTGTGAAATTGGTCTTCCCTTCTGAAAATTATCACTCATTGGTGCCTGGGATGTTTTTCATTTTATCCTTTAGTGCTATACGATTATTTTCTTCTCACACATTCACAGTTGGTATAAGCTCCAATATACCAGTCACACACACACGCTATACACTTTCGTTGCTTGTATGGAGCAGTCGACACTGTGCGTGCAAAGTACGGTAGCTCGAGAAACAATACGATGAACTCAACGCACGTATTGGCATCTTGGAACTATTATTGTTTATGTTATCATAACGCTGTGCGGTTATAATACACCATACAGGAGCCGTAATTCCTACTAAAAATTATTTTAATTAGTATGATATCGACTGACGGACTTTATCAACAGAAAAAAGAGCATCGTTCATTTATTTGTTAAGGTCAACCAAGGTTTACGACCAAGTCGAATAAATAGAGATAAAAACTTTACAACGAACTACCAACTATCTGTCTGTTTTGATGAGGGGGCGTGATAAAAATAAGCACAAACACACTACATAATTAGAAAAATGTTTTTTTTTTAGTTTATTTTCTTGGTGTAAAAAGAGGGTGAAAATGGATTATCTTTTAAGGGATACAAATTTTATTGATTTATTCTACTTTTACCATGATTATATCCTGTGAAGAAAATAACTCCCATCATCGAATTATTTGTGGCAAACAAAAAAGATTCCTACTTCTTATTCGCAGTGTACACCATCTGTGAGAGATTGGTGAGGATGGATCAATCTGTTGAGGGGAATGTAAATTAGGGTTTTAAAAAGGTAGATTAAATAAAAAGCAACATGATAGAGGGGGGGGGGGTAATCTATGTATATTTGGATTGATGACTTGTCAAAGAAAATCGAGAAAAGATTTTTGTGAGCAAAGGGGGTGGGGGGGGGGGGCGAGGGATTGCTTTTGGTGTCTTTGTAATGACGTCTGAATTATATTTCACCAAACGAGAAACACCGAGATTTTGTCTTTTAACTTAATTGGGATTTATTTTACTAAACAAAAACAAACAATCATGAGCTTGTGCACTGCAATGGGTAGATGGCTTAGATCTGGCATCACGATTTTTATCATGACGTCAATAAATATGTTGGCGTATGACAAAGGTGAATGAGAGACTAGTAAACCGACCGGGAATGAACTACGTCGTCAGTTTCAAAGGGACGGCCATGTGAAGGAATGCGGGTTGTCGCCGATAAGTCACGTGGTATCTAAAACATGAGACTGATCGAGTGTGATCACAATGACAGCGTCAATGCAACCGACTTCATTTAGCATTCTAGCCAGTGCCAGTGACGTCACCATCACGGCCGAACAAGTCACGTAGTCATAAGTTGTTCGAGGTGTTTTTCCTTTAACGGATGAACTGCGGGTTTGTGGAGGAATATGAGATGCAGGATGTATATGTGAAAGAGGAGAGGGAATGGGGGGGGGGGGGTTAGTATGCAGGGGGATGATTTTTGTTTGGGGGGGGGGGAAGCACTAGGGTTCACTCATAGACGACAAGAGTTTTATCAATCTGAAGGACTTAGATGAATTACGGTGCTCTTAATATGGCGTCGGCGGCGAGCTTTTATGATCAAACCCTCCGACGAGGAGAGCGACAGTAAGCGATGGTGAATATTAAAGGTATACAAATAGAGCAGAGTGTATTTAAAATCATGTAAAAATATGTTCATACGAAACGATAAAAAATAAAACTAATGTTGCACTTTGCGTTGGCAACTTTCACACCAGTCTTTTTTTTTCATATTTTTGAATTCTTTTTTTTTTCGTTTCTTTATATACCATCTGTGATAGGTTAGTACGTAAAATTAGTTATTTTAGTTTTATTAGTTATTTAAATTAGTTAGGTTAAAATATATAACTTAAATTGAATATCATATCTTCCAGCTAATTGAATGTAATCTATGACTTTATGGCCATGTCAACGTTCAAAGCGTGAAGTGTTCTGACATTAAAAGAAAAGAATGGACGTTAGTGACTATCATACCATGACTCACGGCAGAACACACCTAGCCACTATTTACCGATAAATCAATAACTCCCCTAAAAGGACAAATATTGCCATCTCCATCAAATCAATTTCCATCTTCTCTTCAAAATTATTTAGGTCAACTCGTTCTCAAACTTCTCGGCATAATATCTTTAAAAAAAATGAAATTTAAAAAAAAAATAACTGACTACAAATGAAGACACGACCGAATAACGCAAAACCCCGTATGCCAGTGAACTTTCGAGCACCCTTACTTTGCTAGTCTTCCAACCGTTTCAACAGCTTAAAACAAATTGATTCAGTGCAATTCACGGGTAGGGAAGGGCTAACTGCTAACCCTTTTGTAACTTACAAAACACGGTCCTCCAGTTATCGATCCATATGTATATCTTAACAATACATCGAACCATAGTGAGACGGTCGAAGATAGCCGTTAGGTGGACTTGCAAAGCCGATTGTCACCGAGGCTGGAAGACAACAAGTACGTGTCTCTGTCCAAATAACATCACTCACGTAAGAAATATTTCAACTGGTGAATAGGCTAGCGGTTTACTCATCGAATTAACGAATCGAAAATCAAAAAATAAAAAACGGGGGGGGGGGGGGGGATCTGAAGAATTATTATGCAAGAATACCGTCAGGTGTATCATTGACTCGACAGAGGTAAAGGTACTGCCGGCCGGTTCATCGTATTCAGTTTCATTGTACCTTTTGAGAAGTTAATTATTAAGTTCCGGTTACTAGGCTGGCCCGAAGGGGCGGCGGGAGGGGCGTTCTACATGAAAGTGAAATAATCCCACTTTCGCTTTTAGGCTAGAAGGGTTTTTCTAAGGTGATGGCCTCTTTGTAGTTCCAAGGTCTCATTTGTAGACCATGCTAGTCTCTGAATGGTGTAATTAAAAGCCTTACCAAACTTTTGGAGATGAAATGTTTCTACTCTTTTACTACTTCAATGTTTTTACTTTTTGCCCACGCACGGAACCACTTTAATTCTGCCATATGATTTCAAATTCTTCTAACTTAACGACAAAAAGTGTAGAACACGATAATGTAGTGGTTGGCAGTTTTCATTCAAATCAACGGTGTGCTTCTTTGAACAAGCCAATGGGAAGTATACTAGTATTGAATATTCAGTTACCAACTCAGGATCACTGATGCCGGGGGCAAGGTTGTGTTCATTTTGTAGGTTATTTGTAACTACAATGTTTCCTTTCACCAAATGCTACAATGCCCGATACCTACCAAGTAGCGACGACTTGAGTAGTATGTTTTTGATACACTAGTGAGACCTGTACTGTTGCATATTCATTATGTAGGCGGCTATAGTAAGAAACGTTATTTTTCAAATATGATTTCTGTTTTTTACTGTTTTTATGCCAATCTCGTTGCTTTTCGAAGTGGTTACTGTCATTTTCCTTCATTAAAAGACATAGTCCGTTCATGTACAACCTCGCATGTACATTTAAAAATAAAGAAAAAGTTAAGATCAAACATAATCTTATCTTTTTGGTTTTTCAGTACACACGCAATCACTTTAACCAACTGAGACCCATTTATTTTCCCAGAATGTCTGAATGGTGTAATTCAAAGCCTTACCAAACTTTTGGAGATGAAATTTCAATGTTTTTACTTTTTGCCTGCAATCACTTTAATCCACCGATTTGAAAATAAAAAGTGTCACTGTCTGACCGATCTGCTGTACTTGTTTGTCTGGTCAACTGGCATACGCCTACTATGCCTACGCCTACTAGAGTTCAACGTGGCTTAGTAGCTGTATCATATCCATATCACTCAACGGTGGGAAGCCTAACTGTCTGATGTTAGTGTCAGACTAAGTCTGTCTTTAAAGGAAAAATGCAGTCACCCCTCATGTTTATTATCACCGGTCATCGTTTTACCAACTTCCGACTGCTTTTTCTTCAGTTAGGGTTGTGGTCGTCCTGTCCAGATAGCCTAACTACAGAGTTACTACAAAGTCCCAGCCCGAACTGAGTTTGAAGGCCGGACCAGAGCTGTCACCAGTTACAAGCTAACCAGGTCTAGTTGTTAAGCTTTAGTTAACTGAACATCACAATCGTGTTAGTATGGTTATCAAGAAATAGTTTGTTCATTGTGGATCTGAGTCAGGACGTTAAGTCTGAAAGAGAAATTATAGATCTAACTGAAACTCAAGCAACACTTGCCATTCCATGCATCGCCTGCTTGGTTACATATTCATCTGCATTCTTTTCTGTGTCCATTCCGTGACACCGTCCTGTTACGTTGCTCTCGGCTGCCAAAAGTGATGTGAAACTGTCATAACAGCGATCGTGTGATATGCTGTCTTATTATTCGATAACATTTTACATACAGAGGTAAAGGGGATTCTAAAAATAATGTTACATCATCAATCGACAACATGACTTGAGGTCTTGTTGTGATGTTGTGTTGTGAGGTTGTTTGTTGTGATCTCATGCCATGTGATAAATTGTGAAGTGACTTTGTGAGTGTAATTGTCACGTTGAGTGCTGTTATCTATATGGCAAGTGGTGTGGTTATCAGGTATAGCATGTCACGCGATGTAGTATGCTGTAATACGCTGTAATGTTGATGTAACACGATGTGACTAATTCAATGTGAGTTTCTACCGTATCATATACTCGAGTTTGTACTTCCAGTCGGGTTTTGTGCTCGCATATAGGCTCAGAGGAAACTGGTGTATAGTATGGCATTACAGGTAAAAGTTCAAATATAAAATCTAAACCAAAGTTCAAATATAAAAACCTAAATCAATGTAAACAAACGTAAAGATAAACTTATTATCCTGTAACTGAACTCCTCATAATCCACAGTATTATGCCGTCTTCGTTTTAGGTTGATAGCAAATTAAAAAGATACGAAAATATTTCTTTTCTTATTTTTCAGTTTCCTTGTCATAGCATATACAAGTTTAGACTGGATCTTTTGAATACCATCCTGACATTTAAGACGTTGAGCCTAAATCAGATAATATTTTTTTTGCGCTTAGATGAAAGTCGTAATTTTCACACTCTAGTAACTCCAGGCATGACAAAATTTTCCGCCCAGCTTTTCTTCGTTAATATCAGGCAATAACTAATCAACGCTGTTGGTAATAAACATCAGAAAATTCCACGGCGTCCTTAGTTTCGCTTTCTTTTTGAATTAAACGTTTCCAAAGGTCCACAATACCACCAAGAACTTTTAAGCAGTAAAATTTCGACAAATTCGATTACAGAAATGTGCCATTTTTTTCCCTCTGAGAATGTTAAATTGCGGTAAAAAAGCCTGATGCACGCGCAACCACGAAGAATTGATAAGATTGTCTACAATTACAATTTGCGGGAGATAGAAAATGAAAACGAGATGAGAATACACAGAAATAATCATAACTAAGTTCGAAATTCAGAGAATATTGGGGTTTGTGGGGGGGGGGGGGGGGTTAGGTGTCCTCGGGGAACAAATAGGGGAGGGAAGATGGAGTGAGTCAATTGGGTGACGGCGGGTGCTCATTAAGGGGTTAAGATGCCCCAGATGCCAGTGGTGATGTAGTGAACTATATAGGAAAATATATTACTGTTATTAACGGTCTCCATCCAACATTTTCTTTCTGCTTTTAAAAGCTTGTGCAGTCGTTTGCTCAGTGAAATTGGTCGACAAGTTCATAAATGGTGATGTAACATCTTGTGGGAAAGTTTGATGGTGGACGCGGTATGAAACAAAGGTTCATCAAACAAAGTATAGCTTTACTGAAACGTCCATTTGGGGGTTGACAAATTTCCTGGGAAATAAAGGAGCGACTGGGAATAAGCGAATTTCACTGGCAATAACGCATTTTAGTTGCTACGCCCATTGTAGCAAATCATATCTTTGAGGAGATGTCCGTGCTATATGCATCGAAAATAAACGTATAGCTAATATCCATTTCATATATACACGATGACATAAGGTATGTTTATCTGAGTGGATCAGAGGTGTTTTATTAATGAGGTATCACATTCACAGTGCACCGATACCTTGTGAGGGTTATCATCGGCAGATGTACACCTCATTTCTCGATATCTCATTTTCACGTTCAAGAATACCGTCTATAGCTATGCACACTGCAAATACCGAATACACATCATTACAAAGCTCTTCTTTTATACATCATGTTTTTTTTTAAATTAAAGCATCCATAAGTACCACATACCCCCCACAAAAAAAAAAAATCCTCCGAAATTCATAAACTACACTGGAGCGGAATTCAGTGTGAATGTCCTCTAAACTGTGTTAGTGTTTCATAAACGGTATTACCAGCCTTGTTCATCATTTCATTTACTTGCAGTCATCCAATCATGTCACATTTTACAATGCCATCCGTCAGCTACTGGAATGTTCAATTTTCATAGAATACGAGTTTCACCTTTTCGTATACCCTCTCCTCAATCCGATGTTTAAATGTCCTATCCTGAAAGTATCTCTTCAGTCGGAATTTTAAAACTGTTACAAAAGTTTATTATTTTTACTACTTTCAAATTTGAAACCAGGAGATTAAAGGCTCGAGGCCATATTGTCGTATACGTCAATCCTCAATTCAGTTGAATGATCGATATTTACATCCCCCCAATCCTATCCAACCCACCACCCCACTCCATCCCCCCCCCCCCCCCGCAGTTGGTGATGTTTTCCTTGTTCAGTCTCCTCATCAACCGACATCCATCTTATTCATTCTGCCCGTTCCTCTCGGACTTCAAAGTATATCACAATCCTGCAATCTTCAGGAAACTCCTTCATAAAGTTCCGTTTGACGGATGTGTCTCTTCTAAAAAAAAAAGAGGTTGTACTTTATTTGGGTTACGTTAACCATTCACAGCGCAAGAAACCAAATTTGAGTCTTTTCTTTTTTCAACCGCGAGGTAAAGCAAGACCGGTTCTGAAAAGTTGGCAGGGGAAGCAAACATCTACTGTCACATCAAGAAGACTGGAAGACTGTCGCGTAGCTCCTTGGTCACATGGGTGCGTTGCAAACGGATAAAATATACAAAAAAGAACAGGAAAAAAATCCATCAATGACGCAAGAACATATCTTCCCTGAGGAAACTTGGAACAACATTTTCTTTCTCTCAGAAGTATTACGAATATCTTCTCTCTGAAACTTTTTTTTTTACTTTTATATCATCTCCTAGCTTTTGCTTTTCTCTTGATCTATCTTGAAAGTCTTCCCTTCATGCAGTCCTTCCTTAGACCTAATTAATGTCAAAATAAATCTGGAAATCGGTGGAAATGCTTTTTGCACAACAGCTTCTGGCAATGTTTGCAACGGCGTCTTTTAGCAAACAATCTCTTTCGGTTGGAGCAGTGTTTGCTTAGGGAACTTCAAATTAAATCCCCGTTTATAGGGGTGTTTATTTTGAATGGAGAAACGGAACTCTAGAAAAAAAAAATAATAATAAAATATAAAAGGGACTTAATGTAGAGCGACGCAAATAGCCCATTTTGGTATCTCGGGTTTGCTCTAAAATTACAGTTTGGTCCATGAAAGAAGAATACAGTCTGCCACCAATGTTTGTTTTCAGTCCGAGATAATTGAGTGGTAGGTAATGCTGGACTAATTACGCTTAAATTGATGATGATGATGATGATATATATATATATATGTAACATATAACGACAACGATGATCATGATTAAAGAATAAGGACACAAGGCGGCGTTCCTCTCACCGACATCCTCATTTTTCAAAATAATGACTATCAGCGAGAGCTATGTAACACTTCACGTCGTTCAGTCTATACTATCACACATTAAATTATACGACACATCAATTTTCAACACGTCGTTTGAAAATTTGATGGCGCTGTACTATATCTGTTTCAATTTTCCTAGCTTTCATAATCATATTTCCCTGGCGTCAAGTGAAAACATCTGCCAGGCCGTTGGAAATTGCACAAGATCATGAGGGCAAGAGTTAATTAGTTTGCTCAGACAAACCTCATTGTTTGCACTTTATATTACATTACATGCCCAGAATAATTGAAATATGGGTTCAACTATAAGTTGCTGCTGGGAGATATCTTTGTTTGAACAAAAAAAAAAAAAAAAAAAAAAAACGACAGCCAGTCTTGCAAATTTATTACGTACTGTGTAACGTTCCATTATCAGTTTTCGAAATCAATAATTTTCTTGATACATTTTTTCCCCTTCTTCTTCTTTTGGATGTGTCGGAATTGAGAACGAATCTTTATCGGGTTCAATTTAGAATTGTGTAAATTATCACCAGGGTGCACAACAACACTGAAGTTGTTTTACAGTAATTACTGGTATAGTGGAACATACATTTTCATGAACTTATCATGATCGTAACCAAAGGTTTACAAATGTCTAATGTCTTTCGTATTTACGATGTCATTGCAATGATATACATCATCATGGAATTGCCATAAAACAAGAAACATCAAAGTCAACAATTATAGTTTATCCTAATAGAGAGTAGACCCAAAACTGACCTCGCCTTGACACATACATTGACAGTTTCTGAAAATTAAGACGACAACTAGCATAACACATTTACGAGTGCAAGTACGGTAAGAACTGTTGTTATAGACAGCCGTGTTACACCAAATTGAATGCTATCAATTGGTCAGGGCTCCATTTGTTCACTACAACACCTTTAGTTAGTTATATGTTTAACTTTTTGATTTTTTAAAATTTCGATGAACAGTGAAAGTAGCCTGCATGATAAACGTGGTAAACATGCATATTCATGACTCACGTCTATGTATATTCGTGTGCAGTTAACGAGTAAATATCGCGTACATCCTTTTTAACGAGCAACGTGCAAGACGCTTCATCGACAATGTAAAATCACACTGCCAAAGACTGGTAGATACATTGGTGTGAAGTCTGGATAATGACTCTCTTTACCGAGGACGCTAACTTGATTAATATTCCAAACTGCGAACTCTTGCGCTAATCTACTGAAATCTACTCAAAGCCTTCTAACGTATACAGGTCGACATTATCAATAATGTTTCATCAATTGATTATTATTTTTAGAGAAACTGCAAAATACGTTCGGATTTTGTGTGTGTGTGTGTGTGTCTCATGCAAAATGAGGAATTGTACTTGTGAAAAAGTCGTTCACACTTGCTGGGTTCATCTTCACAAAAATAATTACGACGACGCATACTACAGCTGAGACGGTGATGTCTTAGGTAGGCCAAAATGAATACTGCTAAGGAATAAGAAAAAAAATGCACTATAAAGATGACATTGATAATATACCAATGCACACAACTTCCTTAAAAATTGTGTCCTTTTTCACAATATCTTTAACTCAATCATCTAAAAAAAAAAATATGTCCATGTTTTTTATCGTTCTACAAAACATAAGTTTCCATCTAAATGTCTAATCAAAGACAAATTAAACGCTTAGCTATGCGTTGATGTCTACTACGTTAGGTGATGGAAGGCCTACATTATACAACATAGCGTCGTCGTTATACAGAAATAGCGCCCTCTAAACTAGTCCACGCTGACAGATCTAAATGTGTCATTCATTTTTTTCTTGTTAAGAATAGCTTCATTTTCTCCAGCATGTACAACTTCTGGAACGCTAGGTCAGCCCAGGAATGGTAAATATTAATAATTAACAGTTCTATGATAAATGGAGGCCCAGGTCTTTCCTAAGGTGAGTCACAAAGTCAAGATTCAAGGCCTTTTCTACTGCATTTCCCATATTCCGTAACGGCCCATCGTCAATGTTTATCGTCAATAATACGAAGCGTACCTATCTTGAGTTGGCTACAATAACAAAAACACACTATAAACTTCAAAGCTTCAGTGTTGAATACCCCGAACGACACTTAAGTTGGAGCCGTTGTACTTGCTACCTCTCATAGTGACACACGAGGCCAGACCGACCCGTAAAATTTGAAGAGGGAGCCCTCTGTTGGTGAGCATGTTAATATTTCCAGTAACTGTGAACTCGCGATAGGAAAACAAAATTTTACGGAAACATTTAAAGACCATTCAGCAACTTTGAAAAAAAATCTCTTGATCTAACCGTGCACGTTAATCAAAAGTGTTTCAAAGTTAAGTGTTTTTGTTTTCGTTTTAGGAATCAGTGATTATGTATTTTTTTATATATAATTTTCCCCATAGGGCTAAGATGAGATATTGTCACGAGAAAACGGCTGTCTTTCTCGTATATTCAGATTCCTCCACTTGAACAGCTTACCTTAACTAATTGTATGCTTTTACGCGCAGGCAATGTGGTATTTCAAGGAAAAACCGTATTTTGAGATTTGTGCTCGTAAGTGTAGCGGGGTGGTGATTCAGGGCTGAATGCCAGAGTTTGCAGGCTTCCGGTTCACAAGGTCGGCTTTGTTCCCCCGAGAGGGAAGTAGTGAGGTTCGTCCAGACAGTGAGGCGGGGTTAGTTTGCTTACGTAATACGGGATAGAATACTTGACCGTCTCGTGATTAGACCTTTGTGTATGTCAATCTAGCTTGAGGTGCCGTAATTGGTCAGTTGGCTTGCATAGGACTTTACACAGTAATTTGTTTTGTGTGGGATTTTACACGATAACGGGGTGCTTTATAATGCCATGTACGGCGTGATTTTATTCCGTAGTTTAGGGTGTACTTGTACACTGTTACCAGGCAGAATCTATGCCGAATTTTTATCCATCTGCTGATGGGCGATTTTTAGGGACTTAGTTTATTTTTGACTTATTAGTAGAGCGGTTTGCCCTTGCGTAGTATTTACGCTGCTGACTCTCAGCTGCGTTGCGTATGTTTAGCTGCTGAGCTGCGTCGAATTTATCTTCAACACTGCTGAGTTTCAGCTGCGCTGGGTTTAGCTGCTGAGTCCCAGTCGCGCTGCGCTTTAGCCGCTGAGCTTTGGCTTCTCGCTCTCAGCTGCGCTGCGTTTCAGCCGCTGAGGTTTAGTGGCAATGTCTGGCACTACATTGTACTGTCTACGCCGCATAGTTTGGTTAGCTGCGATAGCATAGTATGGGTATTAGCTTACTGCACTTGCTGTTTATTAATTTGTTGAATTATTTTATTACCTCATTTGCTTGGTATTGCGACAGTGGTGATGTCTTCAATTATATTCTCTAAACCTAACATGCTCTGTTAGTGTACTCATTTATTTTCATCGGTGTCATCCAGCCCCTACCTCTCCAGGCTCTCGCCCTTCCCCCTACCCCTTCACCGACCTGCTTCCTCACCACACGACCGGCTCGGGCAAACGTTACAATATTATAGCCATTACGACGTTAGAGCTATATTTACACTTGTAAACGTAACATATAACTCTAGACCATGCTGACACAACAATTAAAACTTTAGAACTCTTGAATAATCAGGGATACTTTCAAACTGAAATGTCGTAAAGCAAAACATTAACACATTTCAACATAAAAGTTGAAGGGAGTGAGTTACTCTTCCACATGGTGGTTACTTCAGTACTGTGGATGGCTAACTTCAATCCCACTACTTCTTAGTTTATTTAATCATCTAAATCTAATGCGTTCATCATTATTCGTGCCGCTGTTTCTATGTAAATCTTCAGAGATGTTGTGATAATAAAGCTAGGATTTACGTTAGGTCTTTCACTTTTTACTAGGAGCAAAAAAATGTCTGGTTTTAATCCAAAGCACTAGACTTCTTAACATTGCCATTACGTCTGTGCGTCAGTAATCGTTGTCTATCCATTTCCTCAAAACTTGATCCAGAAAGGGGGCAACACTCACACGCACCCAAATCGACATTATACATGGAGTAAGGACTTCATTGAATTTTCCCTGTTGTTGCTTCCTGAACCCAAACCTAGATTATACATTCCCCTACTGTTGTTCTTTTTTTTCCGAGGACATGAAAAATCTTTGAAAATTCTTTCTGAGGACCTGAAATTCTTTTATTTACGTCCTCGGAAACTATTACAATAAAATGGCACACAGTCACACACTTGTGCAAGTGCATCTTTCCTCTTTACAATAGTTTCATTGTTTTAAAAAAATAAAACTCATACATTTCACGTGATGGTGCGTTGTGTGGTGTTCTTGGTATGAATACCGCATGAATCGTGTCAGGGTATACCGAACAACGTGTTTCTGTACTTCTGTGACGAGGTATTGACACTCATTTGCATCTATTGCTTAAGGAATATCATCATCACCAATCAATTACCTCAGAGTTTGTTGCTTCAATTGCTTGAATTTTTGAAATTTTTGGGAGAATAAATTATTCAAAGAATAACAAAAAATGGATTTCTATATCCATGAGAAACTTATTTTGAATAATCTGTCATTCTGTGTCATACATGTTGAATTTAAAAATACGAAATTACTTTCTGCACAACAAAGGCAATATTTCTCTTTTAACATGCACCCTCACTGCTGTACATTTTGTTCACCTTTACAGCGTGTCCTAGAAACGATCTCATTTGGTATATACTTGGCGCGTGTCATCTGCCATTATGTTCTGTTCAGGTCACTTTCTGCAACTTGAGAAAGACTGTGTAATTCCTATCTTGAGGAAATACAGTCACAATGTCCAAAGTCAAAGAAAAGAAACGAACCCCCTAAACTAGAGAAAAGAAATACAAAAAAAAAAAAAAAAAAAACTGGAAATGAAGTTGCAAAGGTTTTGTTTTAGTCCATCAGGAAAGGTTGCCAAATACCCCATACAGGCGTTCTATTTTTTTCCCTCTTTTATCTTTAACCTTACACTAAAGCTATGCTTGAGGTTGTACTTAATACTTTAACTTGATGCTTGTAGCTATACAAGGCGCGTATGTACGGTACAGCAGCCAGGATACTCCCGTGGACGTGTTTTCAGACAAAACATGTCCAAAATCTAGGACAGCTTTTGCAGGAAGATGACGTGCTACTAATCCGATCGATTTTGGCAAAATGAAAACAGTAAAACGGTCTTTCTTGCTCTTTATGCGTGCCATGTGCCATTCAATTGCAAAACAGGGAACTGCCAAGGTAAGTTCGTGTTGGCACGTACATGCCTTTTAATACGCTACGGTGCTCATGCATGCTGGGAAAAAGTAGGCAGTAATATGTCAAAGCGGGACGTTGCAGTCGATCACACAAAAAAATGTTTTGAATGTTTTTCCTTACATTGTAGACACGATAATTTTAATATGTCTTACGATATCCTCCGGTTCCCATAATTGTTGATACATTTTGTTTTGTACAATCGTTTCAGAATTATTCGTACAAGTTATACGCACTTTATGCAATTTCTATCTATGAAATACGGAACATGTTTCCACCTTTCATCACGCAGTATCTATGAAACGTTCTCTCTGACACTGCAATATTCACTTTATGACAACAACTGACGCATTCGGATCTCTTGAAAGTTTATGCCGTACGAATATGGCGGATTTGTTATGAATATGATGAAACTGATGCAACAAAAGGAAGAGACAACTGTAAGTTTTTTTTTAAGGGAGAATAGCTTGATAAAGCTTGAATCATTTAGACGGCACGAACATACATTAAACATCAATATCATTGGTAAGGAATGGTATTTAGAGAATGCAATTGTACATGATACCCGTTTATCATCTGGAACGACGAAACATTACAGCTGTAGAGTTATCTCGTAGAACGTAAAGACAACAATTCTCGTAACTTTCTAGAGTTCTTAGTTGTTCAAGATCAGAGCTCATAACACCGCACTTTGTATGACGTAATTATTCCCACCAATAGCAAACCGGGATAAAAGTATTGCGAAAAGAAAGGTACATGTATGTATATAATTTTGTGGTCAACCGTGTGTGGGTTTGTTTTGTAGGGTCCAAAATGCTTTATAATCCACGTAATAGAAACATTTCTGTAACAAATGGATGGACCCAAACACTGGGAGCTGGTCAAGTGTTTACCTACTGGATACAACCTAATCGATATAGGTTACAGCGAATACAGGAGACAGAAAAAAAAATATATATCTAAACGTAAAAGTCGGATTTTCAAAAGATTTATTTTTGTGCGTATTTAGCTTTATTTACACGGAGGGTGTGAGGAAACGGAAATCTTAAGTTATGCATGAAGTTTTCACAGTATTTACATACTTTACACATTTCATAGAAATCCACTAGATTAAGATCGCCTGTCGTATGTTGCAAGACGTCGTTAAGAAATAGATTCACCCCAACCACATGCTTGAACGTTTTAAAAACATAATGTCTTAACAAAATAACTTTCAGCAGTTTCTTTCGTGATTGCGTCACGCATTGCAAAAAAAAAAAAAAAAAAGAAGCCATAAAAGTATCAATATTCCATTTCAAGAGGCACAAATAAGCTTCTGTAAAAGAATTTTTTTTGAACGATTCCAGTGCAAGATTTTTCGAAACTTTAACTCTTGGTTGTCTCATCACTTTCTGGTGGAGTATGTTTCGTGACAGGGAACTGATGTACTTCTGATGAGATGTGACGTTTATTGACAGACTTTGAAGGGAGGATCAGGGATTCGGAGAGAGAGAGACAAATGTCATGAATGTAATTGTTATTATTATTATTATTAATAGCCCGTAGTACTGCTATCAGTATTAGTAGTATTATCATTAGTAATATTATTAGAAGCCGTGTTATTATTATCATTATCATTATTATCAGTAGTTGTTGTAGTAGTTTTATTAGTATTATCATTATTATCAGTAGTTTTAGTAGTTTTATTAGTATTATCATTATTATCAGTAGTTTTAGTAGTGTTATTATTATTTTTATCATTATTATTATCATTATTATTATTAGTAGTAGAAGTATAGTAGTAGTGTTAATCTGTGACGTAATTATTGATTTCATAGTCTCAATTTTTTTTTTCGCGCTCGATGACATCTGAAAACAGTATAAACCATAACTTATAGCCACTGCAGTCCTTAAAGATATAAAACCTTGAAAATAAGAGCGGTATTTTTGACTTAGTCAATGTGCAGCAAAAATTTTTATCCTTCCTTTCAGGAAGCACACGGTATATCCTAAATGGAGAGAACCCCGATCTCCATTTGTGATAGGGCGCTAAGTGATAAATTCAGTTGGAAAAGGGAAGTTTTAAGTACCGTACTTAATTGTGACGTCGTGTCCAATTAACGCAGGTAATATTATTGAGCAAGGTCGTAACTACGCCGATTGCTGAATTTATGATTTGAGAGTAAAGAATTTCACCCTATCGCGTTTGTGATTAATAAAAAAAAATCTCTCCCTCCAAACTGTGCAGTTGGAGACTTTTGTATTGAATTAATCCAGCTTTTGAAGGGGTTGGGTGATATCTTCGTTGCACTTTTCGTTTTCTTCGGTGTGTAGGGAAGTAAGTGAGGAGACTTGCAGAACTGTGACAATTATGATTCGTGTAATGTGATTCAGATTCTTCACTCGTAACATTGTGTCAGGGTTTCTCAGTTGGGAAAGCAGCAATCAAACTGGTATAGCCTACGGTATATGAAAATTGTTCATGCAGCGAGCTGTTATTGTCAATTTATACATACTTGGGGAAGAATCCTCACCTCCTATTGGCCCATTTCAGTCAGATGACAGTGCGTTATTCTACTGATAAAACAGGGTCAAATTTAGAGTAAACTCACCGGCGGATGCATACAAGAAAAACGTAGCTCGACAGTGCTCTGCTATTTTACACAGGCACACTATCAAACCAAGTTAAAATAAACTTGGTATACAACTTTGGTACACAACTATATATTCTTAGTCCCATGTCTTTTTGCTTGGTCATTAAAAGAGTATTTCATGATACAAACAGATTCACAGAAAAATCAACTGGCATTTACTCCCTTCTCATTTTCGACTATTACAGTTTCCAAACCAAACGATCAATTTGTGTTAAATGCCTAGAAGAATAAGAACGTTTTGTATTCCTTGACCTTTTCGCTTCCCAAACGTTGGGCTCGTTCACGAAGTATAAAAATACCTAAGCCAACTTTACCAGCTCACTGAGAACAATTGCCCTGCGTGTCACCATCTACGCATGCCTACATTACGTGTATCTTTCAACGACCCGCAAAGGAGACGAGTGCGGAGAAGCAACCTTTAGTCTGGTACATATAAGTACTGTAGTAGTACAGTTATCAAAATGGCATCAACGAACGAGTCTGGTAGCATGTTTCTTGGCTTTTATTTGACAAAAAGTTTTTATCTTCTTACTGCCGACGGACTTTCGTCTCAAAGCAACGTGCACTTAAACCGCTGGATGGAAGAACCAACATTTATTTAATTGCAAAGAAATCATTCGTAGGTGAAGGAAAGTTAGCTTTGTGGAAAAGGAATAGCAAGCGTCACAGGGAAGCCGTCGAAACTAATTAGCGTAGAACACGTAGCGTGCAATACGTATGTTGGCCCCTTATTCGTTGTCATCTTCAGAAGATGAAATTTACCGCCAAAAGTTTTATCTTTTCCATTTAAACATTTTCATGAGCATAAATACAATATATTACGAGATTTATTACCATGCGTTAATCACTGAAGATACTGCAAAAATACGGAAAAAGAATAAAAAGACTATTCTAAGAAGTTAATTGAGAAGTGAAAGAAGTGAAACGAGTAACCAAACTGAAATACCAACTGATGAGAAGTTGAGTCACAGATGGAAAAATTCTTCGACATTTTTTTTTTTTGCTTCTTCAAGCAAACCCTATGTAACTTTAAATCTGCGCCCTGATATTTATATTTTTGTTTGAAGATTGCTTGTCGCCTTTGTGACCTTATCGAAAGATTTAATTGAAAAGTAAAATACATAATTCCAGTTCCATTCCTTATTTACTTAAAGAGATCTTTACGTTTTTCCCAATTAGCTTATTTGATCTTCGTCTGATGACAATCACTCTGTTATACGCCCCCCTCCACAGGTCGCTTACGAGATAAGTGCATAAAACTGTGAGTAGCTAGTCGTTTTTTTTTTTTTTTTGCTTTACCAAAAACGTACTGCAAAATGGAAAAAAAATGGAAAGAAAGAACAGAGAGAGAGAAAGAAAGAGGGGAAAACGACGAGGAGAAGAGGAGAGAAGAAGCAGAAAACGAAGATGATGGTAAAACTCATCTGAAGGATTCTCTAGGGTAAAAAAAAACAAACTTTGATCTTCTTTCTCCTTGTCTATCTGCAGTCCAGAAAGGAGAGAGGGAGGTAAATTAAATGAAACGTACTCTAAAGAGGCAAGACACCGAACAAGTCAAAGAAACGCACCGGGAGAAGCTTACGGGTAGGTCATTCCAATTTTCTTTCTCATATCTTTTGATAAGCGTCACTCGGAGGAGTCTCGAAGTTATCCTCGTCTCTCACGTTTATAAGGATTTATTTGAAAGGGGAGAGTAACATAATCTGCCAGAAATCTGAAATTGGAAGTCTGTTGTTGATTGATCTCGTATCCCTGAAAGGAGTCTGAACTTGATGAATGATGCGAAAGTTGAAACACGAACGGCCCTGTGACATACAAGTGATGCGAGGGGGAGAGGACGAAACACAAACGAAGTCAAAAGGAAAAACACTCCTTGACATTTGAAGCCTCTTGAAATATAAAATGGAAGAGTTTAAAGAAGGATGAGGCGTTGGAATCAACCGTTGAAACAAAGAAAATGTAACATTTTTATCCGACCATTGTACCAACAACTTTTTCCTTAAAATAATTGAGTAACACTTTTTTCTTTCCAAAGAACCCCCTTAAAGCGAAGGTCACAGCAGGGTTATGGAAGTCACCGTTATGGACCTCTTTACCATGACTGGTCACTGAAGAAGACTGAAAATTTCTAATAATTAATGAAGGGGTTTTCTCGTCATTGAAAAAAGACCAGTTCATATCTCAATAACATTCTTTCATTTCAAATCTATGGATTTTTAAGTAAATATCTATTTCAACAGGGGGTACATTGTATTGCATTATGGGATAGTATTGCATTATGGGATATCTGTGGTTTCACACAGACGCAACTTTACACTTGATTATCATTTCCTGTTTTTCTTCAATGTCTTAAGCAAATCTTAAAATACTTAAGATATTTGAGCGTAATTTTATAGTATATTTAGGGTCAAGAATCAGTCAACTGTTGTCAAGATCACAGACATCATCATCACTATCATCATCATCATCACCATCATCATTATCATCATCATCATCACCATCACCATCATCACCATCATCATCATCATCATCATCGTCGTCATCATCATCATCATCACCATCACCACCATCATCATCATCATCATCATCATCATCATCATCATCATCATCATCATCATCATCATCATCATCATCACAGATTTATCATATTAATTTGCCGATGGGACACGACACCCTGACTGAAGACGATTGAAAGTCTTTCTTGGCCAGGGCTGCCATTCATCTATAACAACAATATCTTGAGTTACCAACATACCAGCAAGACAGACTTGAGTCTTCCACTGCGACTAGATTCTTCGTTTCATTTTTTAAGCCAAACAATAAGCCGCTGGCAGTTTGAAATTGATTTTGAGTTCAGTAAAAATGGAAGAAAACGTCAAGAATTTTCTGATGAATGTGTTTCAACTAACGATCTTCCGTAACGAAGAGCGTTACTTAAACACACAAATTGGATAATGCATTTTGCGCCCATTCGTTTGCAGCTGGAAAAGTGTTGCTATCCATCAACTAATTATTGGGTAACTTGCCTAAATGTCAAAATGGTCACGCCGCGTCAGTGGTATACAAAGGTATATAGCAACACACGGTGAACTGCTATCATAATTTTAGAGATAATGAGTAAATTGAGCACGCTTGTCAATTTATTGAAAAAATTGCCTGAAACAATATGTGATAATGTGGCCCATTTGGTGTGTTTCTTTCAAGACTAAACATTTTCATCTGACAGACAAACACCATGGTACCAGTCTGTTACAACTAACTGTTCACGCACTTTGACTTCACACCTCCCAGTACACTGTCATTGTAACATCTGTCTGAAATGACTAAATTACACTTCATTTGATGACTTTATTTAATTTCACAAATCACTTATTAGCTATGCTTATTATGTTTGTCAGCCTGGAGTCTAAATTTACGAAGAAGAGATGAAAACTGATGATTTACTCAATTTCACCACCAATCTAAAACAATAACAACAACAAAAGAAAATATGTTAACTTAAAACGAACAAGAGCTATAGTATTAGATATTTTTTTTTGCGACACACATACAGTATTTTTCAATTTCATATTGAGGAGGGCAGAGCTACGCTTTAGATGTGCCAGACAGAATCAAGGGAGCCTTTAGTCTAGGGGATATAATTTGTCGTAAAAAATGTTCTTCGTAAAATCGCTCCATTCGTTATCAACCGATAGTGTTCTGGATGATACATCGTTTTTTTATTTAATCATTTTAGAAATCCCACCTTCTTCTAGTGAAAGATCTTGGCCCCACATAAATGGGTATTATTACAGACAAAAAACGTAATGAGAAACAGGATTTTTAACTCCCCCGTAATATTCCCTATGGGCTAAAACTCGCTCTAAGGCAGTACCTGTCACAATATACTGGCAGTTCAAAATGGCAAAGACATTTGACCACCTATAAACCGCTCGTACAGCGCGTTGCGTGTTGCATGTACATCATCAGTAGAAGTGTGGAAGCCTGCAGCTGTGATACATGCTTGAAGCGGAAAGCAATGGTTAGTTTATATTTTCGTCAGCAATATACGGTACCTGTCCACAATGCAGTATGTTATGTGACAGGGTACTTGTAATAGTCCTAAAGGTAAGAGGTAAAACAAAAGGGAAAAAGGAGACAAAATGGACATTTATGCTGTCTTGTTTACGATTCTTTACCTACCGGTTCTGCGAAAAATAGTCGTTGGCCAACACAGCCATGGCCTATATTCTTTTAAATATGACAAATTATGACGTAAAAAGGATATATAGGTTCTATTAATCTCTATATCTAACACCCCAGACGTGCAGATGACAAAATTTCGTGAATGAAGAGTACGGTAATTGAGAGTAAACTTTCACGGTAAACCCGTTACCGAAACCTGTATAGTATGAGGTTTCGGACAGATTTGATAATTACATTGAAGAAAATACCGAAAAGTGAAAAATACATCCATATATATCTTTAAAAATCGAAGGTTATCGTGAAACAGCGAAACTAAT
Organism: Stichopus chloronotus; assembly: GCA_021234535.1. Classification (NCBI taxonomy): domain Eukaryota; kingdom Metazoa; phylum Echinodermata; class Holothuroidea; order Aspidochirotida; family Stichopodidae; genus Stichopus; species Stichopus chloronotus. The sequence continues at coordinate 10,967,167 of SFZH01000008.1, forward strand.
CAAGGAATGTAAAACTGATCGTGGATATTGAAAATAATTGTGAAATAATTGTGGGAACATAAGTTGAAATGAAGGCTCAGAAATAAAGTGATTGGGAACCCTGCAAGTGTTTCTGAGGTTCTACTGGTAATAACGAACCAGCAACATTAGCTATCGACCCTTAGCCGATCGCTGATGTGCCCATGCAGGTTCAACCTACAGTGTGAGGGAAAAGAACTCAACGGTTATCGTCAAAGGACGATTATTAGTTGTCCGATTATACCGGTTGTCTCTTAGTGAAATACCGTGAGAGCTATTTCCCCCAAAACTATCTCTTTAAATCTATGATCCTCATATAGCAAAGTTACATAAAAGTTACATAAAAAAGAATCACTTATGAAAATTTTCTTGATAATATTTTGATACAGGGAACAAACCTGAGATTTTTTTCTTTAATCTTGGTTAATAGTAGCCTACATTACGATAGATACTGTAGCCGAAGTAGCAAACATTGTGAAAAGTGACATACAATCACACGTTACATATTGGCATCGTTTTAAATCACATTTAATATAATGCCTTATCTTTCTTTACCAACAGTGTATGTTATGGTGTAATGAGGTGTAATCTCCATTAATCACCAACATCGTATGTTATCCAAGTTTGATCTCCCCTTAATTATTAAACTTGTTGTATGTTAATCTAGGTTTGATCTGCCCTTAATCACCAACATCGCATTTTACCCAGGGTTGCTCTCTTGTTAATCCTCATATTTGCCGTATGTTATCTAGGTTTGATCTGCCCTTAAGCACCAAACTTGTTGTGTGTTATCCAAGTTTGATCTGCCCTTAATCATCAAACTAATCCAAGTTATGGTGTAATGAGGTGTAATATCCATTAATCACCAACATCGTCTGTAATCCAAGTTTAATCTCCCCTTAATAATCAAACTTGTTGTATGTTATCTAGGTTTGATCTTCCCTTAATCACCAACATCGTATGTTATCCAAGTTTGATCTCCCCTTAATTATCAAACTTGTTGTATGTTATATAGGTTTCATTTGCCCTTAATCACCAACATCGTATTTTACCCAGGGTTGCTCTCTTGTTAATCCTCATATTTGCGTATGTTATCTAGGTTTGATCTGCCCTTAAGCACCAAACTTGTTGTATGTTACCCAGGTTGGATCTGCCCTTAATCATCAAACTTTTATGTTATCTAGGATTTATCCCGTCTTAATGTATGTTATCAAGTCTGATCTAGACTTCGTCATCAAGATCACTTGTTATGGAGATTTGATTTCCACTTAAGCGTCAAAATTGTATGTTGTATAAGTTTGTTGTTACTCTCTTCTCACGTTGAAACCATGAAAAGTTCCACCTGATATTCATGTCATTTACCGGTATAGAGGTTTTAGACGGTCACCGAGGATGACAAATTTCCAAAATCATCTTTACATAGCTCCGATGGGCTCAAGTTTTAGCTACTTTCTACAATAACCTTTTTTTGCAAAAGCTTGCCTATACATGCTGCTAGGAGGAACTGTTTCTCGCTGTTCCGTTTTCAGAGAACATGTCGAATTATACAGTAGATTCGCTTCACTGCTTTCTGTGGGATTAATAATTCATAACTGCCCCCAACCAGAACCTATAGAATTAAACTGTTCATTCTATCTGGCTGCGCCAAATTACACTCAAAAATACTTCACCGTGGAGTAACCGTTTTCTCAGTACCCCTAAGGATTCCGGGATGCCACAGAGCTAATTTTATGTCCTTTCAAATATTTGAAATGAAAAGTCGTCGAAGACGTCGGGTTTGTTGGCATTTTTATGTCAAATTAGGAATGATCTCTGATCCATGTGGAAATCCTTCCGAGCATTCTTTGATTGCAATGAATACAGCGGCTGGATATCGAGGCTAACATTTGAATAAAAAAAGGTAATGGTTTGTATTGCGTTATGTGTACTGTGTTAATTCGCCGTTGAATTTGTGGTTGCATTCAGAAATTTCAGAGTGAAGAAACGCAAGGGCCACCGTGCTAATACACCCTGAGGTGCTTCTTATTACTTTTTTCATTCTTACAATTTCGAGGAAAATATAAGTAAATTATGGTAATGATAGTCAAAATATTTCTCGCATTAATACAAATACGAAAAAATACAAACAAAAATTAAAAAAAGAACAAGAATTAAAGGACGATAAGTAGTTCAGGCTGGCTTATGTTTAACGTATTAACCGTTTGCACTTTCGTCTTCAAATCGGATATCTTTCACATATCATACATGTTAAACATGTATATATCATATATCAACAGCACATCCTTAGCCGTATTTGTGGTAAAAATGGCAAATTCATTCAGAACGTGCCACAGTAATCAGAAAGAAACTACTACACTTTTCCTTTTTTATGTTGACGCCCCACACATTTTCATTGGTATGTGTCTATTCCTCTTTGTATGATGGATGAGGTCAAAGGTCATCACTATTTACCTGCAGAGTTCAGAGTTCGGTTATGTGAAATGTATGCCCCCAACTACCCTATTCTCTTTAAGCTCGGTGTTCTCTGAAAAAATATATTTTGAAGACGAAAAATACATTTGTTTCAAAGAGGAGGACAAAAATTAGGTAAATATGGCAATGTATGCAACAAAAGCTGAGGTTGCAAATTTGTTATTCACTAACATTCAAAGTGGCATACTAAATGCCTCAAGGTGACGCTATTATTATTTGCTTTCCACATTATCCCCTTGCTATAGTTCTGTTGTGAAATACACACGCATTTTCATTCTTTATTTGTATTTGGATATATTTGTATGTATATATGTATAGATCTGTATGTATTTGCTTCTTGTGAAGCCACTACATAACGTAATTTTACCACTTTTACCAACTAAACCATGTTTATATTTAAAATTTGCAAAGCAGTTCACACCAGCACCTCTTTTCAATGTGTACTAAATTAATTTATTTTTTCTTTGTCAAATTCCCCGAGGCGAAACAACTTTTTTATCTAGATCTTGTTTAATTCCATCTTTGCTCTCTCGACTTTTCTTCGATCAAAAATAGGTCAGTTGTAGCGGCGGTAATTTAAAGAGGTTCTCTGCAGGCTTGAACCAAGGTGTTTTATCAACAGGATAGGACATAGGTAGTTTGGGGAAAAAAAAAAAGAAATCGTGGTAAATATTTCTGTTCATATGAAATGTTCAACTTTTCTTTTGAGTGCCTCAGAACGTTCTGTTAGTCTACAATCGACATGATACAATAACACTTCTCCCTGTTTCTGTCTTTTCATTGTTTAATATTACCTCAACTCGTCACTACAGTTTCTATATTTCAAATGTCTTATTTTTTTTGGCATTCTCAGCATTCCATTTATTTTCTTACCTGACCTTTTCTGTAAATTTTAATTTGTAAACACCCTTTTTTCACGTCCTCGTTTTGCCTTGTTTGTGCTTGTGTTATATTTGCTGTTTTAATTGTAAAATGGTATTGAAGCTGCTATCGTGTGTAAAAGGAACTATATACAAGTGTTATATATATAAGTGGTATAATATCACTAATGGTAATACAGTTCTAATATTTTCTCAAATTGTTTTTTTTTCTTTGTGGTCGTAATTTATTAGTTGTTTGTAGTATGTATGCTTAAACTGTGGTTTTTATTATGATGTCATAATAGCCTATGTGTGTTGAATATGGATGCTATCTTTTGTGTTTGTTTGTGTTGGTGTCTGAATAATGTCTCTGTTGCTGTGGCATTATCTTGTCGATTGTTCCTTATTCTTATTTTGTTTGTATTTGGTTTGTATTGGTTGGGGGTCATTTTGAATATGATATGTATGTTTTTTTAATTTGTACTTCTTTAGTTTTCCTTGTCGCGTTTACGATTTCGCCATTGGTGTCGTCACCCTTTCAATCGTCAACATTTTATCTTACTTTACTTTGTTCGTGTGAGTGATGTAGAATTTATATCTTTTTAAACATGTTTTTATTTTGGGGGGGTAGCCTATAATTTATTACAGTTACCAACTTTGTTTATTTTTTGCCCTCAACATTCTTTGTAGTGAGGCTTATGTTAGCACCTGTTGCATAACTTACTTTACAGGTATTTGATGGTTTTCTTTAATAGCTCTCCTTCTGTATTTCTATATCTCTCATTGTCGTTATGGTGATATTGTTCATTGTTTTAACTGATATAATTCCATTGAATTCGCTTTTGTTTACAATATGTTGTATTACTTTGCATTATTCCATCCTTTTACTTTGTTCTAGGTATTATGTTTTACTTTCATGTTATTGAACATTGTTCATGTGTTGCTTTTTCATATTGCTGTTACGTAACTCTGCATTAGTGCGTTATAGAGCATTATACTATTTCTAGAAATGATGTAATTCTTCTCATGTTTGTTGCTTTCTCTTGCATTGCATTTTGTGATCGCACACTTAAGTTTAATTACAAGATTTTAACATCTTTAGTCGTCTGTATTGGATATTCTTAATCATACACTACCTACTAACGCTCTATCCATGTTGTTTTTCAAGTTGATTTACTCTATAAAAGTATTAACAACACTGATGTTTATGTATTTCAGTTAGTCCCTTTGTACAATGTTTTACTTACGTTAAACGTCACCTTTCAAATCAACTTCTGCCTTTGAATGAGTGACACGTTTGACTTTAATAAGTGAATTGTTATCCCTCGGTAACTATAAAGTTTTTATTACAACTTCTTCTTATGGAAGGTATTGTAACACTTCTCGTGTTATTCTTTTCGTTGGTACATTTTGTTATATCATATTGAGTGCTAACTTCAAATTCGTTTGGCTGTTTCATTATGTTCGCGTAGTTGTGTGTAACGTAGTTGTCTGCATGTTTCTCAGCAAAACAATAGCACCGTTGTAAAAACTACACGAACTTTGCACCATGTTTATGTGTATAACAATTATAATTTAACAAAAAAAAAGCGATCTTCATCCTTTAACGTAAATAATGCCCCCTTACTGCGCCTCTTTGGTTAGAACATGCGTAGCCACGAGCAGCAAACAAATGACAAACTGGTGTAACATTGTAAATTATTCAATAAATCCTTAGCTTCTGCAGAGGAGGAGGAGGAAAACTTTAGAAAGTTTAATCAGAATGCTAAGCCTCAAGCTAAATGTAAATTATTTGAAGATTTAAAAGAATACTTCGGGGTGATATGTTACTAAGATTGCAGTGTCCCCATATTATCTCAATATGGGGACACTAAGTCTTTGAACTTCTACCACACGCGTATTCAGGTTCATAGCATAAATTGTTCTCATAAAAAAACAACAACAACAAACAGTAAAATTTACAGAAAATCATATATTTTTCATAGTATAATCAATTTTTTTTCTGTTGGAAGTAAAAATTAAAAATTAGAATGCTAACGCACATAAGCTACGAATAAAACAAATTTTGTGTTACGGCATTGTTATGGTGTGGTGGTTATTTCTCAGAAGGAAACGACTTAAAAGCCTTTCAGTTAACAAATTAATATTGCAGAAGACAATTAATACTTTCTTGTTGTTGCAGGGAAATCTCTTATATGGACACTGCTCTGCTAAAACGATCGTTTGTCTTAAAAATTAAAAAATAGAAAGGATCTAGTCGCAGAGCCAGTCACAAGGCTGTTAGTGTTAGGTGGTTAGGTCGAGGATTAGGTGAGGTTCACGTCCGGCATTGTCAATAGGTGTTCAACAATACAGCGGAGCGAACTTTAACAAGAGAGCCTAGGACGAACTTTAACAAGACCGCTGTGTCTATAACGCTCATGTTGAAATGGAGACTTTTCATCTTGTTTTTCTTCACAGATGAGGTAAAACTTTCAAGAAGATTGCAAGTAAGATATCTTGTTAAGCTCTAAGTCTTATTTACAATTGAAAAGTCTTTCTTTTAAACTTCGATCGGATTTTCTTTTTCTCTTTCCTTGATAACAGAAAAAAGTACAATAAGTAGTCCACAGATCATTATTAAAATTAGATGGGTGTAGTTTTCTTTCACGTTTCTTCATATAGAGATGGGCAGGGAGACGGGAAGAGAGTAGTCCTTCTTAAAATATTAACCAAAAATTAAAGAAATTAAAAAGCAAAAAAAAAAATCATTTTATAATCATATAGGCCTATACTGACTAGGAAAATTCTAATGACTTAATCAAATCGTGGAAGCACCTATGTGTCCTTATTTCGCCGAATACAAACTTTTTTACCGTAAGTGCAACTTTTTTTTCTTGCGTGTATAAGGCTTTGCTTGTGAATGAAAACACTAATAAAAGTGGCATGTACTGATGGGAAATGGCCACTTCACATAAATATTTATTTATGTGAAGTGCTGTCTGCTCGAACCCTGAAAACGGCTCCTTCAGGACTTAGAAAATATAAACGTCTAGGAACTGGAGCGGACATCATTATGTTCATGTATATGATTAAGGTGTTTGTAAGGTATAGAGATGACCAAGAGGCCCTTTCTATTGTGGGTAAAACGAAAGAAACAAATTGTTTTGCTTTAGTGAGTGGACTCCCACACAAGGACGCACACACACACATACGAACACACACACACGCACCAACACACGAACATAAAGCGATACCAACATCAGCTGAGCGGAGTATGCAGCGTTCCAAAAACATTTAACGAAATTTGTTATCATATGATGTACTGTGAAATACAAACGGAATGTAAGTTGAATGTAAGTTGTTTGTTTTCGAAGTGGAAGGTATAGGTAATACATCGAATTTTTGGCATTGACCGGCAAATTCAGAAATATGTGAGCGCGAATACGAAATTACTTTCAAATGGAGCACTGACGAACAGTTACTTGTTTATACGAAAGGTCGTTTAATGTATCGTATATTGCAAGGAAGCTTTTGGAGTTATGAAAATATTTGTCAAGTGATAAGATTTTCGTCCTTGTATAGTCTTCGGTCTGCAAAACAATGTGATCGTCGAGTTATGATTATGAACGAAATGAAAATGAAAAATGATTGCCATACAAGATTCGATATTAATAGTTTGTTTTATATATGACAATAATAGATCCATTTTGATTGTCCTGTTTCCAAGACTTTTCTCACGTCATTTAGATTACACTGCCTCAAAATATGGCAAATCTGGCCACCATCTATAAATTAGAGAGACAGTAATCCTGTCATCTCATGGGCTAAAGGTATATACAGTCGTTTGTTAAACTACAAAACCGATATGAAATCAAACTTTTTTCTTTACGGCTCTACCACGGACACAATCTGCAAAGTAGTCTTAAATAGAATTTGGTTAGTATTTGGCATTTGTAAATTCATTGTGTGGAAGACCAGATGTACTCATGTGTTTGAAGGTCATGCTAAAACAGGACAGCAGATACGACAAGCCATTATTAAAGATATAAAGTTTCGGGTACAGGTAGATTTCAATCAACTTTCTTCGTCTAAATTCCTTGATACATGGATAAAAGGTAATTCTTTCGTTAAGATTGTAAATAGTAACATTGTAATTGAACTTTAACTTTTTCCTTTCTTTAATTACTTGTATTTTATAATTATGTAATTTTGGTTGAGAACCAATAAACAGAGGAAACAACCCCCCCCCAAAAAAAAAAAATAGAGAGTGAATATATTTCACGACGTAGTAATTTTTTGTTCAGTAGATTTTACACACTTCAAGCTGACTGGTAGCACGCTCGCGGACAGTGAGTGAAGACAATGTCCAGAGGGTGTTGAGGGGTTCACAGGCCTCAAATCAAATGCGCGACAGAATTTCCCCCCCCCCCCCCAAAAAAAGAAAAAAGGTGAGTATGTGATATCATTGGTTTGGTGGACTGTTCATAATCGCTTGTCCATTGGCCACCGAAATTCTTTCTCAGCAGCGATATTCTCAACATTGGCGTTCAACTCTCATGGTATGCAAATACTAGTCATTAAAGGTCGCAAACCGTTCAGTGACTTTTGCACCATGTCACATTACTATCAAATAGCATAGCTATAATATACGGAAAGTAACAAAAAAAAAAAAGTCTAATTTTAAGCAGTTTCACCACTTTATGAGAATGGTATCTGGATCTTTTAAGCATTTAAAGTTACTATTCGCTTAGATATGGTTTTGATCTTGATATCGTGCATTGCCTGGTCCCCTCCGGCAAATATGTCAACATGTAACTGCTATTTCATGTTTAACTCTCAACATTGTATGCACCAAGGGGGAACAACAACAAAAAAAGAAAAAAAAAAAGAAAAGGAACGCGCATGACGTCATTCGGGATATATGAATATTTAAATAACAGGATCAGTAGGCGGGACAGGTATCAAAATATGACGTTACCTTTGTGGTGGGAAATTATGATAGCTCGTGATTTCCCCGAGGACGTATAGCGGTGATTACTTATTCCTCCCAAAAACATTCCTATTGATTTGCTACCAGTGTTTTTTTCTTTCTTCCTTCTGCCAGTTTTGCAGTGGGCTATCAATTTTTTTTTTTTTTTGAATTTAAAGGGAATCTTTACGCTGATATACAGCTGATATGACCAGCGATGACCACTGCCACGTGTGGAAGACTAAATTAAGTTACCTTAATTAATCAAATTCATCGATTTATATCGAATTCAAAAAGTGCATTTTCGCTTCGCTGTGGGATGAATTACATAACTATCACGGCGTCAAATCCGTGATCGCAAAAGATCAGTTAATGATTGGCTTAAAGACCACTTTTTCTCATTTATCTGTTCGTTTCGTGAAACGAAACGGCAAACGTGGAACCAATAGAGAATGTGCCTGTTTCGATCTGAACAAAGGAACAGTGGTCGACATGTTGTAAGAGTTTGCTAAAATGAAAAAAAAAAATATTGTCTAATGGTGCTGCTTTGATAGACTAGGTTTCAAATCGTATGCCAAAATTTGTAAAGACTGTTAGAAGTTTAAATGGAATGATATAATTTGGGAGGGGAAGAAGGGAGGTGGGGTGTTGGAAGTGGTGGGCAGTTTTGTGTGTTTGTGTGCGTGTGTGTGTGTTGGGGATTGTGAAGTTTTGTTATAGAACTGTTCACGAGAAAAAAATCAACAAAATTACTTAGATAAGGTCCAAAGTAACACAACCTAGTATGACGATGTGCATTATTGTAATCTTCTCTTCTCATATAAGAATACATCACAGGTTTTCTTTAAAAAAAAATACCCTCAGGACGAAGTTATTTTATGCAACGATATCATTGTCAGGAGACCTTGCCCAGGTTCAACGGCGATGCACGTACCTCAGGCAGTAACCCAATTCATTTGGTATATGCAAACCTTGTGGCGATTTTCCTCGTACCGTGAGAAATACCTCATCTTTCCGAAAACTGAAATCTGAATTTCAAAATAAAATAACCGGAAGTGTAACACGAATTATGGGCTAAAACTTCAGGGTAAGAACTGGGTAAACCCTCTCCGTTAGAGGCTTAAAGTTTTACATGAATAACCCAGCACGAATATTTAATACTGTTCGAAATTACGCTACGGCAATAACAAATTTTTGAGAAAAGAAATCTTTGTCGTTTTAGACATTTCTGTATTCAAATTAGTTTTAATAGAACGCCCCAAAAACGACGTAAATACTTGATATCACTAAAGGAGATAGGTCATTACGCTACACGTCACAGCATTTTGTATGTTTTATGCCTCTCTCTAGCTTTGTAGATGGAATATCGTTGGTTAAAGGTCATCAGTGTTGACCTGCGGAGTTCGGGTAAACATTGATGACTTTTAACTAAACAACATTTCATGTAAAGTTTAGGATAGACATAAAACACATGCCAGCTCATGAGTATCATCTATAGGATGTCAAGATCTTAAGACAAATTCATAAAGTAGGGCTAACTGTTTTTTCTGTCTTCTGGGGCACTTTCTGACTGAATTTTGCCATAAGCAAATCATTTGTTTTTGCTATAAATATGTCACATAGATATGCTTATACCCGATTTGGCGGACTAAAGTGCAAAAAAATCATCTAAGATGTCATAATTACCTACACTCCTGTAAGCCAAGTTTTTGAAAGACTAAGTTCGAACTTCATCAAAAATATTACACGTGTACATGTTCACGTTTTAAAGTTCTAGAGACATTTTCCAAACTCTTTTACGTTATTTTCTCTGCTGCAGTTAGTATTTTATTTCCACACACTATTTTCGAGAATTGAATACCGTAATGACTTTGACTTTTCATGTACTATTTATCCATAAAAAAAATACTGGTGGCCCGTCTCGTTTAAGCTTTGGCTTCTACGTCCCAGCTCCCAACATTTCCTGCATGTATATATTTTCTGTGTATGTAAATCTTCTATTCATTTTTGTGTATATATCATTCTGTGTATTTATCATATTTTTGTTTTATTATTTTTGTATCAATTTTTTGCATGAAGTGGGAAGTAAATAAAATCATGTGAGGAAACATTTCCGTAATTAATAAATTGAGATCGTTATTGTGCAATTATCAGGGCAGTCATTTTCACGACCATACAAGCAACAACGTAAGTGTTAAGGAAGCCTGTCTCTGTGTGTGTCATATGTTAGAACTTAACGTCGGTGTCTCCCAACTTAACAATTTTTATATCGAATTTAGTATCTTTTCTCACGAGGTCAATTCAGATGGGAACCTCTCGAATGAAATATCCGTCTTACTGTGACCCATCTGTGATTCGAGTCCCGGACCTCTGACTGCTAAGCTGCTGTCTCCAAATTCCACCACCTTTATGCATTTGGCGACGGCACCGGGGCGACATAGGAATGATGAGATAGTGACGAAAATGATATCCACACCGACTATATTTGGCACCCGAATACGTGCAGGAGCATTAATAATAATAAAAAAAAAACTTACAGTGAAGTACCACACTCATGCATCACCTTTTTACATTATCTTTGCGAGCGACTCCTAACCAGAGATATTTCTTTTTTTTTTCAATAAGCGAGGAATGACAATCGTATTTTGCATTTATGAAATTAAAATATTTATTTGAGACCGTCCGTAACCAATGAAGATAACGGGGACATCGATCAATGATATCGATCACAGAAATCGATATTTAAAACTTCGAGGTAGAATAATGTTTATCTTGCAGCTTGGAGGAGGAAATGAGGAACTTTGCAGAAATGAAATGGAAAATTCGGTGCCATGGCAGGCAATCTCAGACAACATAAGAATTCCAAAAATCAAAAGTGAGGAAACCATCCGTGGGGGACGGGCGGCAGTAAGTATGTGGAGTTGAATCCTTTGAATTACACGACTCTTGGAAAGCCTTTCAAACAATTTATTTTATTGTTATTGACTAGTCTGGTCCAGAAATCGAGATTCTAATACATTTCACCGTGAGAATATCTTGTGGCATCAAATAAGACTTTGGGTCTTAAAAGCTGGAAGTGAAGGCACTTGCAAACTAAGGATATTTAGAATGTAGATATATATTCACCTTCATGTAAATCAATCACTCGTACTGTAGACTAGTATTCGATCTACTTCGCTAGATACTGTGGCAGGAGAAGGTTGGTATACACCTATACCACTTAACACTACGATCCAAACAGGCATTAGCTGACATCAAAGCAAATCCCACTGAAGCACCCCGCTCCCACCTCAAATTTCACTCATTTATCCATATTGTTTATACAAGTCAATGCATGGTCTTCACCTAGACAGATGTACTCAGGTGTGTGGTGAGCGAAATGCCCAATAGTTCCAAAAACTTTCATTATCGGTCGATAAACCAGGTTTATCAGAATTCTCACTTAAAAGTCAATAAACTTGGATTTTTAATTACTGAGCACTTGGCGTTCATAACCCTGGATGTTCGACTGAAAAACTGGTTTATCCGCTGAGACCTGGTTTTTCGATTGACCTATAAAATTGATCAAATAGGTTTCTTTTCGAATTGATGAACCAGGTTTATAAAAGCACCTGCCTTATTGGTTGATAAATCAAGTTAATGGTTTTTCGACTGATAAAACTGGTTTATTCGCTGCTAAAAACCCGTTTTTCGATTTAATAAAGTAGGTTTATCACCTAATGGGTGTATGGCAAGCTTGGTTTTTTGACTTATAAACCTGGTTTTTTTTATTTTAGATTTGATAAAATAGGTTAATCACCCCTAATGGGTGATAAGCTTGGTTTATCAAATCGATAAATCGTGTTTATGAAATTGATAAACCAGTTTTATAGAAGAAAAAACTTGACTTTCCGTTGATAAACCATGTTTACTGGTTTATTAGTTGATTAATAAGGCTCATCGGTAGAAAAGCCAGGTTTCTCGAATTATTTGGCATTTGGCTTGCTATACACCCCTGCGGTCTCAGGAACAAGGCTAGAGGGATTTTAGTGACGTCATGATACGCGTGCAGGGACTGCCGGACACTGAAGGGCAAACTTGAAAGACATGCAGAGCCGAACGTTGGCCTATTTACAGCACACGCGCAAACCTTACCATACATACTTTCGTTACAAAGTGTGCGCTTGCACCAAGGAATCCTGTACTTAAAGTAAAACTTCCGATTTCATCAGCTTGCCCTTCAAAACCAAGGAGACGCGCGATCACGTGCTTTGTCGAAATTCTCCTGTTTAAAGCAACGGAACTCAACGTAGTTCAGGGCAAATCGTTATAGCTTGGAAACCAAAAATCGGTTTTAAGAGAAAAACGTGGTAGTGTTGAATTGTATTTGGTCCTACTCGATCACATTGCTATATCAATCTCTGTATTAATCATAAACAACGAAGCTGGCGATGCTTTTATCGCGTGTAATCGCCAACTGCAGCAAATTAATATATGCCGAATTTAAAATTTTTGAGGATCATCCAGGATTTTAAGCGGATTTCAAATCTGACAATGCTGTTACGATTTCAGGTTACATCGGCCAAGGTCGGTGTCATCTATAAAGTTTAGAGGAACGTGCTACTTCTATCACCGTCGATTTATGGATGAAGTTATTTGCATTCAATCCCGATCGAAACTAATTCGAATACATTTTCTTTATTGGCTAAGGAAATCGTACAGTGATCTACAGCTACCTGAAATTTTGATCCAGACAAACTTGCTGGTGAAGTGAAAGGTTGTAATGAAAGCCCCTTTAAACGTTAAATCACTGGATCGTCTTATTACCAATCAAAGGAGTACTCCATCTTCTGTTGACTGTTATAATTACATCGCAGGACCAGGGCAACGACCACAAAGAAACGTCTCCAGAATGTCTACGACATGGTTCGTGTTGAGAAAGTTGAACACGAACCACGACTCCAATTTTACGACTTTTGTTGTTTGTTTAAACCCACAGCTGTATTATCATTGAAGGCCTGTGGATATGTATTAAGCTAATGTGCTGCGAAGAATTGCAAAAATGCAAAAATTAACATAAAAGTAAATCTTTAATAATTAATGAAGCTGTTATATTCCTTTTTAATGTTTATAGCATCAGAAATGCTTATTACGTAGACAAGACATCGTCTGCTTGTTTTTTTTTTTTTAAAAAAAAAAAAAAAACTGCCATTTTTTATTAGTTTACACGCTAATGTGCCTCGATCAGTGCGTTCATGAAGGTTAATATGCTAACGTCGTTAGTCTACGTATGGTTAGGTTATCTACACGGTGATTTGTTGTGTGGTGTAGGTATTCGGGATCACACTGTTGTCTAATGTTATTTATATTGTGTAATACGAGTATTGATTTCTTATTTACATTTGTTCAATTCACATATGTATTTAATGTAATAGATAAATAAACAAAAAGAATAGTTTCAGCCGGTGACGTCACAGTGGTTATCAAAAGTTTGTCAATTTTAGAATCATACATCAATATTCTGCCATAGGCCCTGGATGTGCCTTTTATCGTTGTGTGCGTCATTTATTGTGTAATATTACATGGTAATATGGTGTCAAGATGGGGATAAAGCGATGTCACTCTATATAGTAGTACTCAATATGCAAGTGTAGTACAATACTGTTTTTATGTAAACACATAAAGGGATATTGGTTATGACGACTTACGGTTCCTAGTTGCGTTAGGTCATATAATTTAGTTATGTAGTCGTTGAGAAGTGCTGTGAAGCACTATCTTGTAGACTGAAAGAGGGGTGTTTATATATGTAGATTATGCTGTGGTAGTAGTTACGCACACACAGTTATATTGGGTAAGTAGCCTTACGTTTCGTAGGTACATCACGTTGAATGTTGATAGGTAGTGTCATATTGTTTTGTAATGTATGGTATACGTAATTTTGTTAGATCTTGCATGATAATATTGGTTGTAAGTGTTGCGTAGTTATCTTTTTTGTGTAATGTGCTGACTGGTGGACTGTGTGTTGTTTTCCAATACATGGCATTACATTAATGATAATAAATGATCATAAATGATAATTCAATAGTTACGTTCCGATGTTTCCAGAGATGTTGTTATGCTTTATAGTCATTGCTCTATACCTTTCCTCTCAGCTTAATCACCCCTGTCTGTAGTTATAACAGAACCAAACCTTTGATCATGACACATGGGCTAACCTCTATCGATCCTAACTTCAATTGCTGAATATCGTACCCTCAGGGTCCCCAACGATGGATAACATAGGCACTCTGGATTTTATCAACTTTACCTGCAAACTAGAAATTGACCTAGAACTTGCACACGATCGAAAAAAAAAAAGAAAACAGAGAAGATTCTTCTTCTTCTTTAATTAAGGTGAGAGTCAAGGGCGGTTTGCTCCAAGCAAACACGAAAGGATAGAAAAGTTAAGTGAAACTATTTCACTGACCAGCGAATGAACTTAGAGATCAGAGGAGGTGACCGTGAATAAAAATGATCGGCATTAGAGTAGAGTTAGATATCAAATTGGAATCAAGGTATTAGGAATCACAGGATCAAAACGCATTAACTTTATCAGATATCTCATCTAATGGAACTGAGGTATAAGTTTTATTTAGAACGAATGGCTCACTTCAAATGAAACACTCCGCCAAATTGATACCTTTGCTGTTTATTAAACCGATGAGTAGCACAAGTTTACTTGACCTCATGCAAAGGAGTGTTAATTTTCACACAAGTCTCTTAAGACATAGGCTAGGTCATTTATTTTAATCATTTTCGTCACCTAAAATAAACATTAAGATACGGCCACCTTAGCTGGGATGTATCATGTAAATCTGTTTCAAATATGTTACATGGAGTGACTACACAATATGCTGCAAAAGAATAAAGTAAAAATAATAATGAATCTTTGCGGATTATAACTGCCAAAGTGTAATTTGATAGTACAGAGGACCGCCTAGATAATAGTTTAATGCAGCGTATACAACTACCACTATTCTAGACATTTTTGACAGTGTAGCAGAGCAGTTTGTCCTTAACGTGCAATTTCTGACTTTCGGTGCCTATTGAAAAGCAAGTATAAGATCAAGATCACCTGCTACCCTAACGATCACCTAGTACATACAATTTAAAGCCTAACCAAGTATGTTGTCAGACCAGTTCTAGCACAGGATATGTGCAGTCATTGCAGCGACAAGAATTTCCGGTGTACAAGTAATAATTGAGTAAACACAAATGGATAACCTATAAGGAGAAACAATAATATCTTTGCTTGCGAAAAGAAGGAATCAGAGATGTCATAGGTAAGGTTGAAATCAAATTAAAACACAATGTTCGCCCGATAGTTTATGTGTCCGTTGAAAAAAAAAATCAACGATTGAGAAATATGTTAGGAACGTTTTTAGAGCAGATTCAAAGTGAATGATTCGTTATTACACAATTAAAGAGGAAGAGAATGTTACTGTGGAAATCTATCATAAACAATACCGTGATACTCGTTAAGGGCTGTATATGTGTTTAGGTCACGGGCCATATGTTTGAAAACATTCAAGTGGTTCAATTTACTCGTAATCACGAAAGCAACCAGAGTGTGCACTTACAGGGCATCGTCAGCTCAATTCATGATCACAAGCTTATAGTGGCATATATCTCTGGGTTTGGACTTGGACAAGCACAAAGCATCACCCTACTAACTGTCTCACAAGGAGACGCCATGGCTTTGATCCAGGAAGCGTTCAGACCTTAGAATGGGGTGATGGATCAGGATTAAATTTGAACTATACATATCGTAAATGACTACTATCAATTCGTCTACTAAACACACCTTTTACATAAGAAGTAGATGCATATTAAGGTCATACTTACTCAATTCATAGTTTAATTTCATACATGGTACTCCGTCATTATACGAAGCATAGCAGAAACAGCCGCCCAACGTTCTTACAGCGATCAGTGGATGGGGGGTAACTATCTTTAAATTGCGATTTTCTCTTTGCCCTATGCAAATGCATGAACAGATGAGCGTCTTCCCTTAGACTTCGGTCCTGTATTTTGTAAATGCAGCGCGAAATATCCTGAAATGCATCTCACTTCAGGGGAGACCGGGTAGATCCTCCTCGTACACTATTCACACTGCAAGTTTTGATTCCCCTCTCAATTCCGTGGGTATGATCCTCGTTGATCATAGACGCAGTGTACATCATACAAAACTGAACCAAATGGTTACATGTCAAAATCATATACGATCAAAGACTAAAATGTCATTAATGTGATAGTTTAATCAACCAATCATAGTATTCTGTTTCTTACGTGTGATCTGCAGAGTTCAAAGTTCGAATTTGCGTCTCGATCTCTCCTCCATAACTGTCTTTTTTTCTTCACCCTTTCGATATAAATGAAAATCAAATTAAGTTTTACTGAGTCGTTTACATATTTCCGTCTGCCGGTCTGTTCCAGGATATACTTCGGAATGAAAACAAGTAGGAAATACGAATGTCACTTTATTTGTAATCCAATTGTTTTACAGAATATTCTCATAACATCTTGGGAAAAATTTTTACCTTCGAAAACTTATTAAATACGGCACTGTCTAGACTAAGGCACTTTGGAGGATCTGACATTTCAAATAATCTCACACTTATGTACATAGTAAAGCAAAGCATAGCATAGTAGGAAAAAAAACAGGCAATAGCTTTCGTTCACTTAAAAAGTACAAACAACCTAAACGGCCAGTGACATATTGAAGAAATGTCCTCATCTCGTTTTGGGACAGCGATCACCGGAATCTTCTTAACCAAAGTTGATTTGAGGTATAATCTTGTGATATTACTCCGAAGGTCGCGTGGACATTGTATGAGCAGGCGTATGAGGTAAAAGTTATGTGTTCTACCTAAGATACCTACACAGAAAGTGCATAGATATCCGTCTGCTCAACTGTGACTTTATTTAATCGCTTCTAGTTCACTTCACTCTACATAATAAAGAAATATAAGATTAAAAACATATCATTTACCTCGCAGGGAATAGTGAACCTATTTGTGTATGAGAGAAAATAAATAAAAATATTCACATGCAGGGAAAGTAATGTTCCAATACCTATCAACGACGTAACTTTTATCACATTTTCGGTAGTGCCTAGAGCAAATTATATTAAAGTGCAAATGACAAACACAAGGTTAGACAAAGTTGCGAATTCATTTATTTTAAAAGTACTGTTTCAAAGGTTATGGACACATTCAGTCTTATACAATGTAATTGATCAAGTCCGTAGATGAGCTTTGTTAACAAGTTTACTCATTGTTACCACGTGGTAGGAAATTTAGTTCAGTGGCCCGGTAACAAGTAAGTTATCTTGACGAAGAATCCGTGTTGCCAGATTTCTAATGGATGTCTCAGTTTACAAGTAAATGTCCTCGGGGTGACGAGAAAAAGGAGAAATAAAACATCAACAGGCATCGACCTTTAAGACTAGGAAAGATACGGACGAGACGGGTATATGCCATTACTGGAACTATCAGTTTCCTTATCAAAGTAAACAATGAAACGCTTTTCGGAGGTTTCTCAAGGAAATCAGAATAAGTTAAGATCCTCTGAAGATTGTGAGGTGACGTCAATTTAGAGATCATTAATATTTAACGTGTAAGTGTTAGTTGATGACAGACATAAAGGTTTCCTCAGTTGGGGGAAATATAACGTATTGTGATAACCCTTCTACACCTTTGGTGTTATCCCATTGGCACTCGTAGCAATGCACTCCCTAACTTCCCAAAGAGTGGTCAAATCATTATTCAGTTTCTTTCTTTTTCATTTCAACTTATTTTCATACATACTTCGGAAGAATCCTCCACTACTATTGGCCCATTTCAGTCAGGTGACTGTGCATTATTCTACACATAAATCAAGGTCGAGTACAGAGTAAAATCAACTGCGGATGAATACAACAAAAATGATGATCGACCGTGCTTTGTCGTCTTTTATCTTACACAAAACAATGTTGGTACTTTGTCTATATATGGCGCAATAACATTGTTGACATGCTGTGAGTCTTTTTACCTTTTCTGGGGTTGGTTTACCATAAAGGTGCGGTTACTTACAAACCAAAATTTTCTTTTGATTGTGTCTTCTTTTTGTTTTATCAAAATCTCGTTTTGTGTGCAAAAACAAAGTAAATCAACTTTGGACCTGTGCATTAACTGAAAGACAAAATGCACTCTTCTGAGTTAATACAATCGCTCGATATATTCGGCCTAAGCTCTGTTGAATCGCTAGCGTTCAGGCTGATCGTGCATTGTCCTATTTTAATGCACAGTGGAGCGTTGATTAGCCTTTCATTGTTACGTGTGACAATTAATTATATATTAATACTCCGCACTTGTTCATCTCTCTTCATAAAAGTACAATCACGTCGACTCGTTTATAATTTCATGAAATTTGATATCAATGTACTACAAAAAAAAAACCCCCAACAACAAATCGATAAAGGCGCCTGGGATCTGAATAGCATACCAGTGCGTCATTAATTGGTTGCAGAAATCGTTCATTTCAGAAGATGTAATGTTGCTAATTTCTTGTTTGTAACTTTCAGTGTGACATTCTTAAAATGGGGTTGAAGTGTACGGAGGATCGAATTCCGATTAAATTCTACAAAAGTTCGTCAAAGCTGCCATCCTCCACTTTTGTGTGAAAAAAAAAAATGGAAAATCAAATACCATCATTCGATCACGTTAATGTTGAGAGCGCTGTTTCGATTTTCGACCAGCTTAATTAAAAGTTTAGATTTTACCCTGTTTGTTGGCAAATAACGTTTTCTAAACGTTCTAATCATCACTTTGAAATTTAACAGCTGTTGCACACGAAATAAGAGTTTGTTCTTTGTTATGGAAATAAAACTTTTTGCGACTACGACAACAGATCTTTTTTTCAAATATCATTCAAATTAATCTATTGCCCTATAACAGGGAACGGTCAGTTGAAATTATTCAGATGTCGAAACCTTTGTAATTAGTAAGGGGGGTGATGGTGTAAATGAACACGTGACCTATCTGTAGGTGCTGAAGATAATTTCATTTTATGAAAAAGAAAATTGTGTTGTTCTGGTTCGTCCAACGTTATCATAATATAGTATGCCTTGTATGTTCGACCCAGTACTGCAAAGCAACATTACGTGATATTTATTAAGTGATCCAATGTTGATGAGTCAGATACTGTGTGGTTTGAAGTATCAAACGTTGCCAACGAGCCTTGCAAAAGTTCCTGGTGTCGGTGCAACATTCTTTGTAACACCTTCAAACATTGTCAAACCAAGGGGTACATAACACTACTTTGTGACAAACAATTCGATTTCATCTAAGAAATTTTTGGAGTGTTTACTCACCGAAGGAGATTATTTTAAAGAGTGATTCATGATATATTTATTGTAATAGCAACTTGGCTTAATTACTAATGATAATAATAATAATTAATATTACATGTAAAGCCACACAAAACCTTATGAAGAGCTTTCATAAAAGTGAGCGATATGGCCTTAACATTTGGATGAATTTTGTCTTCTCTTTTCATATATGAATGGTCTCTGATCGAATTATGCATAAAACTCCTTCTAGAGTACATGATTGAAGAGTACAATTATCATAGAAAATTAATAACAATGTAAATTTAGTCCTTCGTCGCCTTAAAATTTATGAACAATAAACGTGATTTCATTTGAGAGTCTAGTTTCTCGATTGCAAATGAGACATAAGAAATAAAAATAAAAAAAAAACATAATTTAAGATAAGACAATAAAATGAAGAGGTTAAAAAAGAATCGATCACCTTTAACAGTATAAGTTTATATGACTGATCAAGTGACATGGACTGTAATGGCATTCTTTTGTCAATAAGAGCGAAAAAAAAGAGAGGTGGTGGAGTAAACTGGGATGAATTTTAGCAGCTATAGAAATAAAAAAGAACTCCATCTTACTCACCCCTCACAAAAAAAAAGTGATGAGAGAATAAGAGAAGGAGAAATTCTTATTTTCGTCACCTTTAAAGATGTAAAATCAGCGACACGTCTTACAAAAAATAAAACAAAATATACATGGATGTAAAATGAAAGAAAAGAGAATAACAGAAGTAGAAAAAGTAGAAGTAGAAAAAGTAAAAAAACCTAAGAACAAATTGAGCAAATGTTATTAATTTCTATGTAAACCGAACAGACAGATGTCTTCTTTTTCGTGAATGCTGTGTAATACTATCCATTTCAATTGTGCTTTAATATCCGTGCTGTTGTAGAATGATATTAATATCGATGAAACTGCTTATTGTAAACTGTTGTTAGCTACATCAAATATAGGAATTGAGGAAGAAACCCGTACCACAAACCCCACATAAGGTGACTACATGACCGAGCATTAAAGCAAGCTCTTATAAAATTTTCTTTGTAAACTACTTGAGAAAAATGTAATACCAACGACATCGAACAGCTCCTGTAACCAAATATGTCATACGCAATCAATGACGTCATCTGTTTCTATTTAAAGAACACATCCTGCTTTTTTTTTGTTATGCTTTTGTCGTGCATCTATAGCACTGTCAGTCAAAATGTTGTCTTCTGTAAAGTTTTTGTAATTTTTTTGATCTGTAATTCATGTGCCATACTTCCATGTGGATGGAATTTTACAATTATAAGTAATAAATATGGCAGAAATATGATACATTCCAAACAAATTATACGTGATATGATTATACGTGAATTTTTAACCGCCCCGAAACTGATTAAAAATGAAAGCGATGCTTTCGTGTTATTTTTTTTTCTAAATTCAGTTGGATACCAATATATATTATCTGCTGAGAATAGATCCAAAAGTGTGCCAACCTTCTCCCACGAAACCGAAACTCAGTTCCACGTAGATAATTAGCCTGCCCAGATTACAGATTTCAATTTTTTTTTATGTATTACTTAGTTTTTCTTATGGAATATCTTCTCTCCCAAATATTCTCATACTATTGGTTACCTGTCTGCGTACCTTCAGTACTTCCTTAATCGTCGAGCCCTACAGTACTTTCTACCCAGCGAAATTACCGTTCGGTGGAGGAAATCGAAAATTTTCCTATCGCATATTGACTTATTTCTTGTTAACTATATCGAAAAGTTAAGATAAAGAAAATCTCCCGCGACTGTTCTTTCTTTCCTTTGCCATCTATAGCAAATTTACTTTGGATGAAAGTCAAAATTTTTCCAACCAACCAAAATAATAAGGAAAAAGAAGGGGGCGGAGAGTGAAAATACAAACCATATATAACAACCAGTTTTAGACGTTTTATTAACCGAATTCGACCTAGCCCTGATGTGAACTGTTTTAAAATTGTATTGAAGAACTTGAAGAACTTGAAAAAGTCAAATCAATTTCAAGGTATGAATTCAATTAAATATGAAAATTACCGCACCAGTAATGCGATATCTTACGAGTATTTACCCATTTAGGTTTTGCCTTCTTTTCGGAAAATGAGTATCGAACCCGCAGGTTTGGCAGTTCGTTTCACAATTTAATTTTGCACTATTGGTTATTAAATATATATGAGACGGCTTTGAACAAAATTAGTAACGTGAAATGTCTTTTTTTTTTAAATTTACCATTTCAACAATGACATTTGCTAATAGAGAAATTGAGGCGAAAATCTCCCGATAAGGTGTATTGAAAGGGGAAAGTCATTGTTTAAAAAAGTGCATGATAGACACTACGAGGCTCATTGTTACTAAAGAAAGTAGTTCAGACATAAGTCACTCATTAACAAATAAATGTTACAGATACATACGAGGATAACACTAAATGTGTGAAGTTTGTTTTCAGAAAGTTTTTTTTTTTTTTCAGTTTGTAATTGGTGTTGTCGATGATGTGTTGGACATGTATTTTTAATAAACATTGAAAAAAAAAAGTGCAAAGAGAGGTTAGTTTCTGTGCCTGTAGTTAATTTAAACTTGTATGCTAACTTGGCAACAAGTGTTCGAAATAGAGAGGTTTTACTTTGCAGACTTTCAAAAATAGAAACATTTATGCGTTTCCTTGGCGATTTACCGTAAGGTACAGCTTTCATTACACCATGACATGACTTTTTTTGCAAACACAGTCTGATGAGCGAATTAGCCTACCGAATATTGGTAATATAGCCTAACCATTTAACTTATTTCCTTCGATTTACACCATTTGCAATCTCAATGTGCGGTCTTCAAGTTTATGCATCATGAGAAAAAAAACATAATGCATTGGAAAACTACATGACGAACAGCACATACGACAAATGTGAAGCGAGAACTTATTTTAGTAATAGGCCTACAACCGTATTTCCCCCTCCCCCCCCCCCCACACACACGTATATGTAAAACACCAAGTTAGGTCTGAAGAAATCTTCCTTGGAAACGACCCTACTAGAAATGTTTTTTCACACCAAGTAGAATTCATTTTTCGTCATGGAGTGACCTATTTGCGAATTCAAAGTTCAGTCATAAGTGTTTGAACCAGGCTGAGTTGACCAAATGGAGACTATCAAATTAAGGTTCTCTAATTCGACGGAAACCGGCTTGTCCAAGTCGGCGCTAAGTTGCAAATGCGATTACGCTCTTGTGCCCTCCTTTGGAAGTATTTGACAACAACTAATACAAGTTGACAGTGATATCTTTCTTCAAGCAAAAAGTGGCGTCTTGTTATTACATTTTTGTTATTAAATCTGATAAAATTTTCGTTGGCACCTTGTCTTCTTTCTTATTTATTTGAATATTGATAACGGCGTTTGACCCCTTCTCCCCTTTTTTTTCAACACTGTCACAAGCTCTGCTAAGGAAATATCTTTATCGTTCTAGCACCCAAATATGGTTCACTGCACGTCTCTGTCAACTATGCCCGGAAATGGGGCTTGAAAATATATAACACTCATTTATTTTTCTGTGAAGAGGCTCCGTGATGCCTCTTATTGTGCATTTGCACTCGGGTCCACGAACTCAAGCTATCAAACTTTTATTTTTTTTTCTAAAAAATAAAAATGTAAAATACTTGGAAAGCGAAAGTTACTTCCGTTGATTTTGTTTCAGGGTAGTCTTCCGCTGGCTTGTACAGTACGTGGAATCAAACTTATTGACTGTATTCGTGAAAAACATTGACCATGTTATATTCATCAGTCTGGGACAACTTCATTTATTTTAAGAATAATATACTCAGTCTGATGGATGTCCCCAGGTTTGTGATTTTCTTTACTTGGAAGTTCGGTCTTTCCGTCAGAAAAGTTTTCCAAGACTGCAGTGTTGCCATTTCCCAGCATGCGTAGTTAAGACATTACTAAATACTATAGACGAGAGTCCGTGCCATGCGAGTAGGAAACTCTTTATGACGTAACTAGCAATAAGCGCATTTTACCTAATAACGACCGACTTGCTTGTCGATGTATCTGATTGCCTGTAGTAAGCTAATATAGTAAGAGACACGAAATAAGGAAAAGATCCCCTTAAAATGTTATTATGTGATTACATCAAGGTCACCATATTGCACACTCAGGTATCTTCATTAAGGCTACATTGCTGTGCAACTGATGGGCCTCGTTATTTAGTAGCTACTGAACACCAATAAAGATGACAAGAAATTTCAACAGTTTTGTCCAAGATCGGAACTAAAATCTACGGTAAATAGTTGAAAAGGTAGTAAACTAAATCACTAAATGCAAAATGACTCTTTCTGTAAGTATGACTGATGTCAGCTTCCAAACTAACGCAGACACTGGGCCTAACGTCGACCGTAACACTAGCTATACTTACCAAAGCTACTCCTGTTATACACATGGGAGATTTAAGTGACACACTGCGCGTCGAGAGGTGCACGATCTTCAAATTTGCATGGACACGGGCGTTAACTACGTTACTACCGTACTATTGTTTGTGTGTACGATTTAATCGTTTCAGCGGGGGCGAAGATCTGTAATGTGTATATTAAATAAACCGCTCGACAGAGACACTGAAGAGAAAGAGGGAGAGAGAGGTGGAGATAGGAACGTATCAACGAAAGTAAACGTATACAGATCAGCCTACATAAAGTGCTCTTTCATTGTCACACACTTCAGATACACACTCCCTTCCATAACTACTTGTACCAAGGCCACCATTTTGTCCAGTAAAATAAATATATACCAAAATTCTAAGGACATTTATCACTTACCTTTGACCGTGGCCACGACGTTCTCCTTCAGAATCGTTTCAATTGCGCCCTCACCATCGTACGGTAACGTCAGAATTATGACCATCTGAACCTCCTTACCGCAGAAATTTATCGTGTGGTTATTATCCTTCGAATATAACAGAGGTCGACCTTCGTGGGTTATCGTGCGGATAGGTTCTCGTTCCTTTCGCCTGTATGCTACGTAGATATCCACCGGTATGGGGGAGACCACGAGTTTCACGATATCTCCCTTGGTACTGACCTCGTAACTGACCAGGTCAGGTGGCATTCCGAACGGAAGATGCTCGGCTTTGATGTCTAACTGAGTCAGAGATACTTTGTCAGAATCTGATAACTTAGCAATTCCGCATTTGCTCTCTGAAAAAAGCAGAGAAAAGAATGAAAGAGTCGTCAGATGGACAATCGATCATCCAATTAATCGTTGATAAGAGATTTTTAGGCCCGTTTGATAGACTGACTTACCAGCTAACTGACAATCAACCGACCAACAAACACTTCCCCTTTATACGCACATACACGGACAAAACCTGTAACCAACCACTTACGTTAAGCCTCAAACTCAACCAACAAAGCATGAGGCACAACCCACTTGTCACCAACCAACCAATTAACCAAACCCAACTTCAACCAGTTAACTAGTCCAGCCAAGTAACCAGTCAACTAGCCAGCCAACTAGCTAAGCTAATTACGCAGCCATCCAGCCAACCAACCAACCACCCAACCAATCAACCACCCATTCAACCAATCAAAGAGATAGTACCACTTGAAACTATCCACCTAAAAAAACCCACCCATAAGCGGCAAAATCAACCAACCGACCCAAGAAACAAACCCATCCGTAACCAGCTCCCTGCACAGCCAACAAGTCAACAAACCAAAGCCGTCGGTATGACTAATCAAAGACGATCCTCGATTTAACAACCGGCAGAACACTCGAACCACCGAACAACCGACCCACCCGACCCACCCGACCCACCGACCCACCCAACTACCAAGCATGTCACTAATCGACAAGACAACGATCGACCCGGATAGTGAGAAACAAAGAGAGAAAATTAAAAAGTACTGAAACAAAGTTTATTTCAACCATAACAAAACAAAATCACTGTTTACATTTTGTTCTTAAAAAAAAAAAAAAAACGTTTTCACGCAGAAAATGTCATGTGAAACAAATGGGTCGTTGTTTTTCCATAAGTTCAGACTTAACGCAAGAAGAGTAAAGTAACTTTTTCAGCTGAACGTTGACTATGCAAACTTCCTACAAATATTCAGAGGGTCTGAAGGAAAAGCTTACAGGTTCCCTTTATCTTTGAATTGGCGAATTAAGAAAAATCTTCCGTCGATGACACTGAACTGCAGAATAGGAAAAATATAAAAAGTGTTGGTGACCCCCCCATCATCGGTGATGTTGACCTATAATTTGGTTTGTAGTGCAATCTATATTGACTTGATATTCATAAGACGCAACCCTTTGATAAATGTTTGCATACATTATTGTGACCACACAGCTGTGAAATACCGTAATACTTCTTGGACATTTCCAACAGTATTTACTATTCCCTTTTTTTTTGTCTTAGTGATCGATGTAATGTTATCAGATATTCATTGAAGAGGGAAATACGTGATCATTCAAGGTCTGACTGAGGCACAAAATCCCCCCTTTTTTAAATGGATTGATTCATTGCCATTATAATAATGCTTTTTCGGCGGGAAACCAATTGCTTCAGACGTATTTGTAACTTGTAGGTTGTCTTCCACCACGCAGTATTCTAACGCAACGCCTACCGAAACCGTGAAGGTGTTTTGTTCTGGAGAAAAGAAAAGACTATGCTCTCATGGAAGCTTAGTGCCTACATGTCGATGATTTTGGAGAAATTCGAAATTCGAAAAAAAAATTCCAGCCTCTACGGAGCTTGTTAATTACCATGTGACGTTGCATCATATAAGAAAAGTCTTCTTGAAGACGTTTCTTGGGGGGGGGGGGCAAAATGAAACCTTACTGAGAAGATAAGTTGAGGCGTGGGTTTACGACATTTTACACTATTCGCCAAACAGTGTGCTCTGATAAAAGTTACACAATCCGTAGTCATTGCATGGCGCTTGAATGTTCTGTTAGTCACTAACAACAAAGTAACACCACATCGAAGTTTCACTTTTAGACTGCTTATATTGTCTTCTGGCTCAGCACACTCGAATGACCATTCTTACACCTGAAAGTAAGATAACAGTTGGCGGTTTGTTTCATGTCTAACTTTGTCGGCGTTAACTTTACTGGCAAGGAAAAACTGACGGTTGTCTGTGATATGAAAGTTTCAAGAGAAAGAAACGTGAATCACTAATATACCTTCGACTGTTCAAAATTTCTTGTTGCCTAAGACATCGTTTCGTTAAAAAGGAGCTTTACTTGTCTACACCTACCCAACCGCAGGGAACAATGAAGGACATGATACTATTTTGTTTGTCTACATGTGTTGCACTATTTTCATTTACATGAGATAATTAAGTTATAATTAATAGAAATTATTCAACGTGACATCCTTATTAAACAAGCAAGTTTTCAAATATAACTTTTTTTCTAACTCAGATTTTTTCCAAGTACTAATTACTGTTTGCACTTTTATTTATTGTCTCATGTGTGTGCATGTGTAACTAGGATCGTTAACTTCTCTTAATTGCATTTATTTCCCACTGGATTTAATTTACTGTCGAGTGAAGTTTTCCGAGAGACGCTCATTTCAGGATAAGATCGCAAATGTACTCCTTTCTTAGACATGTAGTAAAGTTGTTTTTGAAGTAACACGGTTTATTGATGCCAGCTTCCTAGGCACCATCTAATGTAAAATAAATTGATAATGAAGAAGGTAATATGGAATTTTTTTTTATTTATCAAACTTACATATATTGTCTAGGGATACTTTTTACACCATGCATGCTGCGAATTACGATAAAAATATCCTGAAAGCTTCTCCATGACAGGAAGGTAAATATTTTCAATTTTGTCACCAGAGGTGCATAATTTAACGTCAAGAAAAGTTTGAAGCTGTTGCTTATGTTCAAACTTTTGAATTTGTGAGAACTCATGATTGCAAACGTGTACTTTGTTTTTTTAAGGAACTTGCAATATTATTCTTGATTTAAATCTTATACTTTTTTTGCTGGGGTAATTCCTGTACTAGTTCTACAAGTAAAGTGGCTTTTCCTTGATAAGGGCATCGACTTCCACGGTGCAGTTTAAGAATAACCGATAGTCTTTTTGTCTGTCAACTAAACATTTTTTCTTAGCTTTAGGCCTACATGTGAGAATGTAACAAGTGTCATTATCTTTCCTGTTGCTGGGGGAATGAGGGGGATCCATATTTATTTATTTATTTTTATTCATTAATTCATTAACTCAGTCTATCACAACTATACAAATTCCCATTTTTTCACAATGATAATATAAACCGTACACGTGGTATGGATGGTATGGAAGAGGAGCGCACACCCTACTCGAAACAAGAAGCAAAACTCCATCTCATGTTGCAGTGTGTGTAAAACGGGTTTATGTTACAACTGGATTGAACATATGCTGATCTATCAACTGCAGTACATATCGAATTACAAAATAGAGTTCATAAGATGGGAGTGAATGATGCTCTGAGGCACATTGAAGACGGGGATGGTGGTTAAGGGTCCTGACTGACAGGACATTGGACATAAAGCTACATGTTACAACCATTATAGTTATCAAGCAGTGTCGAAAGTGGTCTTAGTAGATTTGCTTTAGACTAAATGATAAATGATTTGTCATATGTGATGATATATCATATATCTTTTATGTAAATGCTCTGTATCTTTGTTTTGTTATTGTGTAAAAATTCATCTCCTCAAGTGGGGGGTAATGGTTCACGTTTTGCTTAGTTCTTCACAATTTAATTACACTGCATTGCTTTTGGTTTCATTTCTTAAGTAACTGTTATTCTAAAACTGTCATAATTTTTCATTATTGTTTCATTATGCTATTGCCCTCGTTGCATATTCCTTGCTTTCTTTCATACAGCAGTGGAAGAACTGATATAGCCACTACGTTAAAACATAAAAAGAATAAAAAAATAAACTCCAACTGCCAGTGATAGATTTAACCTGTCGTCAGCGAGAGAACCGAAAGTCCAAATCAAGAATTAGGCTAGCTTAGAGATTACAGAATCTTGATGGTCTTTATAGGTTTCCGTATAATCAAATCTCGGGTCACATACGACCCTTTCGTCAATTTAATGATTTTCAAAGTCACGTTTTTCACCGCGTCCCTTGTAGGCCATGTATCACATTAAAAAAAGTAAAAGGTATATAGTAGGCTTTCACTTTACATAATTTCATTTGGGCAATTAACCTACAAAGAGTAAAGCGCGTGCTTTTTCATCTGCGCTCGAGTGGAATGGTCCGTTCCATATGGTCCCACGTGACCTCGTTATCGAGTGGAAGCAAGTCAATAATGTATCACTTTTCTGGGAACAGGAAAAGGTTGCAAGAAAAATCTAAAGAATTTTTCTATAAATAAAATAGTAAACAGAGAGAATGTTCAAAATATGTATGGCAAACGACATCATTAAAAAAAGGGCGGGAAAGTGGCAGGTTGCAAAGTCAATGGAAGCGATGCGCAACGTATCTAACCTTAGACACACATTGATATTGAAGTATTCATGTGAACAGTTTTATGATCGTTGATCAAACAGATATATATTCGGGAGGCGAATATAACTGGATGACGTCACACTAACCTTTGTCAGCTCGAACAAGTATGTCTGAGCGCTACAGTTCAAGTTGGGTGAACCGTATGATGAGATGTGTAAAGTCTGCAAGTATTTGGTAAAAGAAATGAAATGTGCTCCAGAGGTCATTCAAAGTATAAGCTTTTCACAGTAATTGCTGTGAGCTCTGAAACATCTAAGCAACTATTTTGCTGCCTAATTGGTGTTCCATAGACGTGATGTAGCCCCTACCAGTCCCCCCTCCCCCTTCCCGCTGTTCTTATTTTATTCACTGCTTTAAAAGAATTGTTTAACGACCTGGCCTCCATTTCAATCGGAATTATCCACAAAAACGGAAAAAATCCGCAGTTATGATTTCTTGCCTTATTTATTTTTAATGCTTCTTTAATATGTGGAACTGAAAGCTTTTCAAACGAATACCTCACAAAATCAAACACTTTATGTGAAATCACGAAGTCAGGTGACGTCACACTTTGTATTTTGTCGTGCAGATGGTCAAGTGGTGGAGGCCAAACAAAGCACCAACCGGCCCCCAAACAACTTTTTAGTCATAACTAATAGAAAATAAATGACCAGAAAGCACAAATGCATTGTGGTTTTGATGATTTCATTTAAGTATATTTTTTACGAATAAGATACATATATTGCATAAGGCTACTATGTGTAACATGCTTGGATTTTGCAATATTACATTTTTTTTTACTTCATTGATTGGTGTGTAACATGCAGCCGTTACACTTTACACAATGACATCTACTGGCCCAGGGTAATGGTTGATAGGCGTCAAGGCTCAACAGTATACTAAAACAAGAGATGTGTCCAAGTCTCCCTGTCGTGAGATTCCATGTGTTTTCTTCCACGTATTCATCGCTGGTGACCAAAATGACTTCCACCAAACTGGCTTTTGTTCTCAGTGGGCTACACCTTTGTACCTACAATAATAGCAAACAGACGATCAGGGTGCATGCACGGCAATTTTCTGGTGCAAACTTCCCTCACTGAGATACCGTATTTAACAAAGTTTTTTCTTAATTTCATAGCTGTCGACATCAAATGACATTTTTTCCTCCAACACAGACAATAGAGTTCTCGTGCTCATTGTTGTACACACAGAATTTAAAATATAACATTTGTCGCAGATTCCCTCAGTTAGAAATCACACTCACAAGGTTTTCAGTATTTGGCCTCTGTTGACCCCAAACGACCTTTGTCCTTCACCAAAACGACAAGGGTCCTGTGCTTAATGTGGTACACCTTCATAACAAATATGATATCTGTTTGAACTTTCCATATACTGTTTATAACTTTTCAAAATGCCACCCCTGTCTACCCAAATCTTTGACCTCTAACAAAAGCAGTGCCGTAGTGGTCTTGTACATATACATATGGTACTCCGTATGTGAGATTTGTTGAAGCCTTCCTTATTGAGATACCGTGTTTGCAAGGTAGGCTTCACATTCACGCACATACACCACACGCATCTGCACGCTCATAAATACACACATTATAATTACAGAGGTTACGATAATTATCGAAACACGAGAAAAAATATCAAACAAGGAAAGAAATTCCACCCCCTGGTGTGATCGGACATTTACTGAACACTAAGGACGGTCACAACTAGCAATTGTACTCTGCAAAATAAAAGACTCGATGCTTAAGGCGTTCGATTTCACTGATGAAGTTCACTTTTAATCGTTTCCAAATTCCAGAAGACCAACCGTTCAAGAATTCTTTCGTGCATTATATGTTTTTAAGTTAAGAATTGCATCAACGAGACTACTAGAGACACAACGCAAGTTTGTCGTATTCGTTAATGACAAGTAATTAGATTAGGACTTGACAGCGGTACCAAACGTCCAGTAAAAACAGACTTTCCCTGCAGCATTAATTTGGATTATTTCATTAAAATAACTAGCTTCGGTATCTAAAGGGACCTGTATAAAATACTACTTTCAGTTCCCGATAGTATTCCAGAATTCACTAGGGTGTGGATTTGCAACCAGAACGGATGGATATCATAGCCTAGCAGACAGGTCACTAAGTTAAGTTTCTCTCTACGGACACATTGCATGACGTCACATTATACAAGATTCACACAAATTTTACATTCAAGATTTACTAAATTCGTCACGAAAAACAATAAATACATTGTAACCTACAAAAAAACGAAGAGGGGATTATCAATCTATTGAACATCTAGTCAAAAGTGTCATATAATTCCATAGAATGAAGTATAAGTTAAAATTGGAATATTCCAATTACGAGAAAGACAATAACCGACAATACTATCGGAACTATAAAATTTGAAGTTCCATTGAACTATAAAATATCATACCCCAACAAAGTTACAACTAAAATCGTTCCTAAAAGAAATACATCAAATTATTGATTTTAAAGTGACACTGTGAGGGGCAGAGCAAAAAAATATTTAACAAACCTATTGTTTAAGATATTTATTACGAAACGATTTACGTCGAAAAGAAATATTTAAAGACGCGTGAAGAGAGAGAGAGAGAGAAAAGGAAAGAATTCAAGCCGAAATTAGAACACTCATCTTGCAGTTTATCTAACCATACGCTTGGC
The DNA here is from genome assembly GCA_021234535.1 of Stichopus chloronotus. NCBI lineage: Eukaryota > Metazoa > Echinodermata > Holothuroidea > Aspidochirotida > Stichopodidae > Stichopus > Stichopus chloronotus. Next base: position 10,999,000 of record SFZH01000008.1, read on the forward strand.
AATGTCTCAAACCCACAGATTAAGACTTGAAGTTTCTCACAACTACATTATTGGAAAGATTCACTGCTTCTGTGAGAATTAGTTCCTTGCAAAATTAATTTCAGGTAATAAAACGTCTGAAGGCATTACATGGAGACTTCTGACTTCACTTTCTTTGTTGCAGGCCTTAATATTTTTTTATGTACTCTCTAAATGCGATTTTACTGAAATGGGTTAAAATGTCTCTAGATAGAAAATTGAAAAAGAAAGCTATCAGGCTTGTAGATAAATATTGCTATACATTATTTTCTTGCTGTACATGAAAATTACATTCCGAGAGTATCAACATTTGCTTCGAAAATTTTTCTCTCTTTTTTCTCTCTTGTTTTCAACATTTCTCCACTCTTTAAGAGTCATATATATTTTCTATAAACGAAAGGTACAATCTCTCGCTCCACAAATATTGGTATTGCTATGGAGGTTTGCATAACAGGTTCAAGTGTTCTTCAACAACTATTTATAATTAACCCTTTAGCAAACCACGTACAACGCACATCACTACGGTGGGATCAGAATGGTCGACTCCAAGCCCTTCTGCCAACAAACGATCCAAATACAGAGAAAAAGAGGACCTAGAGTGAGGACTCTGTCAAAATTTGAGATCTTAGTAAGATTTGACAAAAGGTGGAGAGATTTTAGCAACATTTAAACTTTAACCGTAAATGACCTAATGAAGAATACTCATCAGAAACATCCATGGTCCCACAAACATACAATACGCTTATGCACTCACAAAACACACGCTATGCATATACCGTTGAATGCTTCCTAAATTGAAGATGTCAATACTCCCCAGAGGTCTTCGAAAAGACGCAAAGTGAATTTTCAACCTAATGGAAAGTGCATTGGCATCCCTTCTCAGTCGAGTGACAAAAATTCAAAACAAAACGACAAGAAAAAAGTAGGATGAAAAAAGAAAAATCTTTCATTTATTCTGAGCTGCACTCTTAAATGGATCTATGTAAGGAGATCTTTTTTGGCGTTTGACGAGCTTGTTCTCTGACAAATTTCTTTTCCGGCGTTCAACCAAAGGCTATATTTACTTTGAAGTCAACTCGAGTTTGATTTGGGTATTAAATGTGTCGACCCGTGCATTTCCAGTATTGATTTTGGTGAATCGGGTAACCCCCGTGAGGTTCTAGAGTGAACTTTGTCAAGTCGCTGGAAATAAGAGTGACTCGTTTAGAAAAATAGATATTGTGGCTGTAAAGTAAGATACATCGAAGACGAAGGGAGGATTCGTCAGCTCATTACACACACAACGTCTTCCAAGAAAGAAGACCAACAGAAACACACACACACAGCTTTGTTTTCCATTCTTTCCGAGTACATCATTGTGCTTTCTTTTGCTTTGCTTTTTTCCTCAACCCTAAACTTAACAATAGACTGTCTATTGTTAATCTTGAGGGGACAGGAGAATTCTATTGAATTTTCTACAGAGGACCTAAAATCTATTGTTTCGGTCCTAGATCCCACCAGAAAACAAGGGCACACACACACACACACACACACAAACACAAACACATATCTATAATGCAACTTTACCTGTAATCTCTTAAAGTTTGTTCAATAGATTCAGAAGATACAACTAACATAAATCTGCCACACTTACATGAGGAGAATTCCGGTCATAAATGGATCAAACACAGAGAAATGTAAAGCCAAGTACATTATCACATGTTGAATTGTTCGGTAGATTACTAAATATGTATTCCACCGTTTGGGTTACTTAATAGACTCTCACGAGTTTGTTGTGAGGTTTAGGTTTCTTGTGAGGTCATCTGTGAGGTTCATAATACTGTAAGTGGTGGACTGTGAATTCCGGAGTTATCAGGAGGTGGTCTAAGAGGTTCTCGTCTTTCATCTGTTTGTCTCTGAAGTTCCTTGTTCTCAGGAGGTCGTTTGTGAGGTTCACTTCTCTAATGAGTTTATTTGTGAGACTTACATTTCTTACGAGGTCATCTGTGAGGTTGAAATACTTTAGGAGGTGGCCTGTGCAATTCCAGAGTTCTCAGTAAGTCGTCTAAGAGGTTCCCAGCCCTCATCTGCGAAGTTCAGAGTTCTCAGGAGGTCGTTTGTCAGGTTCACTTCTCTAATGAGTTTATTTGTGAGACTTACATTTCTCATGAGGTCACCGGTGAGGTTCATATATTTTAGGAGGTGGTCTGTGCAATTCAGAGCCCTTATGAATTCATGAGGTTCAGTGTGCAACTTCTCATTTCAATTTCCCTGAATTTTTTTCCTCAATCAATAGCAATGTCAGATTTGATTTGAAAGTTACTTTCAGCTGGTGCTAATGTGATAATAAAGATATCATTTAGATGGATGGCCGCTAGCAACTAAGGAGGCTACACTAGACTAATGGACACATTAAACTGGCTTGATGATTGATAGTATTTATGTCTTATACGGGGATCGAAGGAAAAGAAGGCGAACGGTGTTTAAGATTTTTGTTTTAGTTTCTCTCCAAATACCATAGTGATACCGACAAATAGGTAACAGAATATCTATGTTTGCTTGCCCTTCACAGAAAAAGAGCTAAAGTTAGGAGATGTTTCTACTTGATTTCTTCAAAAGTTCCATCGACATTTAAAGCTGGAATGTGAGTTGTTTTGGTGATCGCTTGGTCATCTGTCTTTGTTCTTCGCCAGTGTTTCAGGGAAGAGAAAGTAAAGGGAAAAGATCACCTGTTCCAAAATCTTAAAGAGAACTATGCATTCGTCTTCCAGATATTTGAATATGAAACTTTGCCTCGACATTTTTTGTTGGCCCTACAAAATTCAGACTACAAGAAATTCAAACCGTTAATCACTGCTACTTGAAATCAAATTGATCAATAGGGAATGATATGAATATTCATGAATGCCAAAATGGACTGTAAACAATACTGTATTGTATTGGCTGTAACTTATTTTACTTTCAGAAGCAAAATATGACAAATTTTCATCTCACATTGAAGCTTTAAATAAACGCTGGAGTCGAGTGTAAGAAAATACATTTTAAGTAGACCTGTAAGTTTCTGGGGGATGACAGGGCGTTTTCGTTTGAGGTGGGGGAGGGGGTGTGATGAATGGGAGAGGGGGTGTGATGAATGCGAGAGGATATGACAGAAGGGGCAGAAGTTCGAGTAGTATAACTTTCGACCATAAGACATGTAACATGAATCCTCCCAGGAATCAAATTAGTGAATAACACGCAACAAATTATTAGTTATTAGTTATATTAAGAGTTATTTTACCTAATTTCATTCAAATTTTTCCAATTTACTCTTTTCTTTGACATTATAAAACATGAAAAATGATTTCAAAAGAGAAAAAATATTTGAAAGAGATTGCAATAAAAATTTTACATGAAACTCTCCTTTTTGTACGCTTTGTTTTCTCTACAGTTGAGTTCTTTAAACATAGTATAAAGCACGCATGGAAAGTAATTCAGCCAAGCCGACATTTGTTTATATTATCCTCAATAGCTATCAGTAAATCTGTTTATTGCATGCGGTTTTCTTGACGAACAGTTTCATCCTTATTCGTTGGTTTGAGGAGCAGAAAATTATTGTTCTAGATGTCGTTGCTTAGTGGCTCAGTATTTGGGTCGTATTTAGATAACCTCCTTCCCGCCCCCCCCCCCCCCTCCTCCTGCAAAAATAAACTCAGTCAAGATGTAAAATCGAGCAAACTCTTTCATGAGCAAACAATAACATGAAAGAAAATGCAACAATATTATGGAAAAGGATATAATAGTTAACACACATAAACACGCATACATACTGATATCAATAACGTGACTGCACAGAAATGACAAAAAAAATTATATGTTACATTGTAACTGAGGGGATATTTCAATTTTTTTCTGATCATAAAAATACGTCAAAAAAAAAAGGAAAAGAAACGAATGAGGAAAATATTGGAAAAATGATAAAAATGTTTTTGTAGTTGAAGCTGTCTACTTATTTACTTTATATGGTATATTACTAAAGACGAATAGCTAACTTTTCGATGTTTTGCTCATTGCTTGGAGCAAAATTTAGATACCGGGAGACAACCAACTAAAGAAACTACAGAAACTGTGTTGTTAATGAGGATATTCCGTCACATAGTTAATGTTAAGATAAAGTTTCACAAAGGATAATACCGACTGAGCCTATGGTTATGTAAACATTAACAAAACGGCATGTAAGTATAAAATGAAGGAAAAAAAAAAAAACGGTAACAGAAAATCAATGTGTTATGATTTGTAAGCCAATTATGGATGGAGTTTACAAAACTCAAGAACTGCTTTGCCAAATAACCACTATTCTACAGCAGCTATAATCACCATCTCATTATCACTAACATTATCATCATCATCATCACCAGCATCATTTATCATCGTCATCATCATCAACATCATCATGAGCCTTTTCATTGTCATCATCACCTCAGTCTCAAGACCATCATCATTATCATTATCATCATCATCAATATCAACATCACCATCATCATGTATCATCATCATCATAAACCTTCTCATTGTTATTGTTATCTTCATTCTCCTGACCACCACCATCATCGTCACCTTCATCATCGTCATCACCACCATCATCATCATCATCATCATCATCATCATCATCATCATCATCATCATCATCATCATCGCCCTCATCATCATTATCATCATTTATCACCATTTATCATCATCATCCATCGGAATCATCGTCATCATCATCATCATCATCCCTGCCATCATTGTCATCATTCTTAATACTTCTACAGGATCACTATTATCATCAACATCATCATTATAACTACCATTATAACTACCACAACCATTATCATAATCAGCACCTTCACCATTGCTACAAGGAATTCCATTACAAAGTCTTATTTCATGCATTAGAAGAAAGAACAAATGCACCAGTGTGGTCGTAAAAAAAGAAATAGTTGTTTAAGTATTTTGTTTCTTTTGTATTGTCTCAAAGAGAAATTATCCGACTCCGTTACTTTTAGCTCAAGGCAATGTTAAATTAACTTTCGTCAGACTTACATATCGTGTTGTATGTTTTACTACGCATTGGCCAAGACCCAGAAGTATTTGGCTCGTCATGGTAGAATTTTGTCATTTACATGTTAATTTACTTTTGTATACATAAATTATCTTCAAAGGAACTTCGTGGCACGGTACACAGAAGGGTATTTTACAGGCAACCAGACACACATTTAAAAAGAGTACCGAGTCTCACGGCATATGCTAACCACCATAAGCAGGGAAATGCGCACTGTTGCCCTGTTTGACCTTAAGTGTAGTGTAACTCATGTGACTTTAGTTTAATTTTCAGTGTTGCTAAATGAACGATTGGAAAATTTAATATGTTCACGTGATGCCATGTAGCGCTTTCAAGACACGTCATAAACCAAATCACGGCTAATAGAAAATACTTGCGATTGATGACGTTTTTGAAAAAAAAATGGAATTACTTACTATATTTACGAAAATTATCACAGAACTCTCTGAGGTTGAGACATCAATCACCCAAACCGTAACACATTACATTTTTTTCTTTCGAGAGGTCACACAAGTCGTGCCTGTAACACGAACAAGGACAGTTGCGTATCGCACAAACACAGATAAATTTTAGTTGGTAGGGTTTACGTGAGAAGAGAAATTAAAAAGATGGGGTGGGGTAGGCTGAATTCTCCAGTGTGGGAAGCAGCGAAGGAAATGGAATTACTGGGATACTTGTAAAATATTCAATACAGAATTATAAGAGTACCCAGCCCTACAAACAGATTAATCAAATACATGCACTGAGAAGGACACAGTACAGGTGTCAATGACAGTACATTTTCTGACCCTGCAGCAATTGCCGAAGCTTGCGGTTAAAATAATTGTGCAAATAACGTGATTAAACTTTTCATTGGAGAATAACAGTTATTAAAGATTTAGTTTCATCACTCATTGTCGAATGAAAAAATGATCGTTATGTTGTCGAACAAGTTATGACGTCACTGGATAGTGACAACAGCCTAGCGACTGGTTTGCCGTGAACCAAAAGTGTCCCATTTAACATTTGGAGATTTCAAAGTGATTACGTCACTACTCGAAGTTATAATACCGTGACTGTACAATTTGTTTTATCACCACAGAATGACGACCATGGAACAATAAGTGACGCCCAAAATCTGTATGGCAAAAGGCATTCTTATGAAACCGCGTAACATAAATTCAACTGCAAGGTAAAGGGGAAATCAGGGTTTTGACTGAGAAAATTCACCTTTAGTTGATTTTTCTTTCTAAACTGATTGTTCACAGAAATAGAGAGACGTTGGGGAGGTGTATGGAGGTAGAAGAAACAGTAATTATTGCGTTAGTTACTGTTGAATGAGAACTCTTCATATTTTTCGAGTACAAAACATAAACGTTCATGTACAAGACAAGACCGCCTCCTCTATACGATGACCAATCACAGCGTAAAACTGAGATGACGTTATATGAATAAACATAACCGAATGTTTACGGATCCCATGCTGTTGCGCAATGCTAAGTAAACAAGAGTTTAGTGATAGTTGATGATACATACAGCACACGTAGGCTACGTATGAAAGTGTACAGCCACACCTCCTCATACTTTGAAAGGCGATATTATTGAATATTCATATTAGATCGATGAATATGCATGTTACAGACTTTCGGAGTTCTTCACCGATTTTTTGCGAATTTGACTAGCTTCTCGAAGTTTTCCACATGTTTTGAGATAATCTTGATCATATATGTTAGTTATAACTCATTGCAATAGACGTTGGACCACAATTTTTCTTGAATAAAATCGGATTATCTCAAAAAATTAAAACAAATTGCGTTTACTTTTGTTGTAGACAAAGATGTAGTTAGGTGCTGAACGAACAAATTCTCGAGCTGCACAGTGAACTATATATGGCAAATGTTGAAGGCAGAGCTGTTCGCAATATAGAGCAAGTAATTTGCATATTACTTGGCTTCATTTGTTCAGTGTGTCAGTAGATAGCCTGTCCTTATTCTGGCTATCACTTCATTTCTATGGTCGTGTGAAGAAGAGGTACTTTATTAGAGTAGGCCTACTTTTGTGAATAGCATGAAAAAAAAAGCGTTTTATTAAATTTAAGCACGTTGTACACGTTACATTTTATCATTGGTCTTAATGCTAACCTAATAAAATATGACTAGCCTTTGCTATAGTTGTTACCAGGGACATTCATTGACAGACGATTTCACCAGGCCTTTTTGTTTTTATAGGTACTCTACGGCCACAGTGCATGTATTTTCAATGACTTATGCAAAACTGATGCATATTCACAAATGATAGAGAGATACACAAAATGCTCACTTTTTTGTTCAGTTTCATTTTCGTGTATCATACCTGATATCATGTAACAAGGTTACTGTCAACGACGTTGGGAAAGGTTATTGTTACAAGTCTCGAGACTAGCGACAAACATCATACGCAAGCAGAAAGTGACGTAATACTACGTAAGTTGACGAAGTTTCAACTTGTATTCAATTGCAGTGGAATTTACTTAAATCTGTCTCTGGTGTTCTCTATTCTCAATTTTGTAGGGCCAACAAAATTATCTAGACAATTTTCACATTCATATATCTGGAAGATGAATTCATAGTTCTCATTCAGCTTTTTGTGACAGGTGATTTTTTCCCCCACTTTCTCTTGACTGAAACACTGACGAAGAACAAAGGTAGACGACCAGGCAATCGCCAGTACATCTCATATTCCAGCTTTACGACAAGTTTAATTTACGGTGTCCAGTCGAATTTTAGTGTTTCTAAGTGCCGACACTACCCTTGCAATATCTTTCGCTAGGCCCACGAACATTACATGACTAATTTTAAATCGACCACATGCCGATTTCCCCGTAAAACGTTTCGATGTTCCTTCGGGGTCCCATGAATGCCATAGAGGGAAAACAACTCTTTCAGACACGCACATATGTAGAAATTGCAGCTCTGAAATACGAAAATCCTGAGCCACTTATCCCAAGCAGAGGAATGCCATGCTTTTGCCATTACCAGCGTGGGGGGCTGAGACAGGAAATTATGCACATGCATATATTCACATTGCTTTAAAGAAGCTTATTGAGTAAGGGGGAGATAATTGCAATTTTCTCTCTGGTGGCTAGACCCATTTTCGAATGCGGAATGCTGTTGGCGGAATGTTGCTGGTGTTGATGTAAATATAGTAGGGATTATTTTACTACGCAAGGCTAGAATTATCTGATATGTTCTTGTATTAAATTTGGCCCAATTTTGCAGGAAGGCGGCGACTCGAATGAAATTCTTCATTACATTCTCTGCGTTATTCATGCACTGTTGGACACAGTGCCGGCAGGTTCCCACTGCAAATTCACTAAGATTATATTCGTTTGTCCTCGTGAATTGTGTTTGACTTGTATAACGTTTTTTGATGTTTGTGAAAAAGTTGTGAAGCAGAAGTTTAAAGAAGGCGGAATCTGAAATGCGGTTTTGTTGAATGTCTTAAATTGCACATTATGAAAATGACGTTTGATCACGATTAGCCCGTGTTCATTGATTGGTCAAAGATTGTGAATATGGCTATGACGTCATCCGTTTTCAAGACAGCCGCACGTCTTGGAGAGGTTTCTCATGTAATGGAGCATGTGATGTCACGCATAAAAACTACTGACATTTGAACTGATGAACATACATTTTAATGTTTCAGTATTTCAAATTAATCACATGACTTAAAATTATATAAACCAAAGTAATTACAGCAATGCTTCTTTTTCAGTAAACCTACACGAAAATTCAGTTTGAAAGGTACTTTAGCAAAAATCCAACAGACTAGAAAGGGTTTGATGGAAGCTTCTCGCCTCTCTTTCCTTCATTTTAATTTTGAGATAGCCAATGCAGAAATTTGTTCCTTCTAGCATCAAAAGTAACCTTAAGATAGGATGATCGTGTTTTTTTCTTTTGTGTGTGTGTTCTCTTTATGCCTGACATGCACGTAAGCACAAACCATTAACAGACTACCTATGCGGCCACACTATATACGTATATTTCTCGTAATGAAATACAGATATCATCAAACCAACAAAGTTCGGCAAACTAATTAACATGAAAAAATAAATAAACTAATTATACTGTTAGATAAAAGACCAGACAATACAAACATTACGTTATGACAGCAATCAATAGATTGATGAGACAATTGTTCATAGAATTACTGTTGCAGTTTTTACTCAAACCTTCAGAACTGATTGAAAACTGGACCACTTGCCGTTCAATCTTTGATTAGATTTCCCTTCTTCGCGTGGTTGCAATATCTGGGACGTTCCATACTATGGAGGATTAGTGAATTTCTCTGAGTGAGCTTTGTGAAAGTAACCCATACACATATTGCTGCCCTGCGCATGTGTTTCTGTCCTTTGACGTTTGACATTAGGCCCCTATATCATTATAATACTGTTATAATAATCATTGACTCTTAACTTCGAAATGGTTTATTGCATATAATGTTCCATTGACACCGTTGTTGCACAGGAAGCATAAAACCACCATGTGAAATGATAGAAGGCTATGACAATAGGAAGGAAGTGACGACACTCACTGTCTTCGAATTACCCTAATAACCAAACACATAAGACTGAACATGTTAATAAAAAACAATATACATATTTTTATATTCACATAAGTTACTCCGTTTTGTGGAATAACACAATGACATTGTTTCGAGCAAGAACAGGGCAATAAGAGATAGTAGCTGGAAAAATGTAATAGACTTGGTGTATATTTGCTTTGCTATTTCAACATACACATATCAAGAGAAATTATATCGGATGACCCAAATTGGATTAAGGTTCACTAGTAGTTTTCATCCGCGGATTCTCTTTCAATTGGGTAATCATAAATGAATATGTGTCGTTACGTCCCTTTGACATCATTTACATTTTGGTTTTGTATAGGACGCTGTTCTCATTAAAATCCACGATAGGAAGATCAAGGCAGTTGGCAGTCGGAAAGGCAGAAGTGAAGAAATCTTAGGCATCCTACATATCAACGGTAATGGTCTGAAGTCAACCTCGAAGAGGTCTTCAAGCACCCATATAGTTGCTATAAAAGTTGACATTCTTTTGATAACGTTTTTTAGAGACTCGCGAGAGAAACCAGAAGGGCTCTCGAAACGTCAGTTCCACGGAGACCGTCTGAGATGTGACATTAGTGAAGAGTAAATCGTGTCACGTGCAGATAAAAAAAAAGGGTGGCTGGAATGTCTGAAAACTTTTTATTTCTCAAAGCAAAAAAAAAAAGAAGGATATATAGAAGAATGGAAGACAACTACCAAAACCAAGGACGAAACATTAAAAAAGGTAGAGAGAAAGTGTGATTGGATAGGTTCCTTGAGAATGTGTGATGTTTAAAAATCGTATTTTATTCTTCTTTCTTCATCGTACAATGGAAGAGATCAAGCTGTCTGCGCATTCACTTGTTTAAAACGCTAACAAAACGCTCCATTACTTTCGTATATTTTCTGTCCCAAAAACTAAGGAAATCTCTTCTCACTTTTTTTAGCATCTAATTTATGTTTTGCTCCCTCTTAACATCCTCTTCCAGAATGGTCACTAACGTTTCTATAATTGATTTTTTTTTAAAAAGAACATTTTTCCTTTTTAATTTAATATCGCTTGACCATACATGAACCACCGTCACACTGAAATGATCTGCTGTACTTTTTCTTTCTTTTTTCATTCGTCTGATGTGTCACGTGTTACATTCAATTCTGTCGTTCTTCTTTTTTTCTTAATCGTATAACTAGTTTTCTACGGCGAGCTGCACGGGTGGAAATTATTGTACACCTTAATCCAATCTGGCTGCCACGACATGATCTCTCCCACCCCTATACTTAACGTGCACGTATTTCAGCACCACCGTGAAATACCAAAGCATGGAGGTATAATTGTATTATTATCTGGGACCGATTTTATTGATTTTTATTCTCTTAATTTCCTACCTATCAGATACGTTAATTAATTCCTTTGCTTGTGTTGCTGTGCGTACGTCATGGCGAAAATTGAGGTTAATTTTGTAACGTGATCCGTTCTTGTGAAAAGTAATAATGAAAACTCTCATTAATAAAGGCAGAAACAGAAATATATTTAACGTTCAATAGAGTAGAATAAAGGAGAACAGAATGTAGGTCAAGAACAGTTAAAGGTGACCTTCCCTCACCGGACATGCTAATCCGCTGACCCAAAGACAACAAAAAATGAAGTAGAGTTATGATCCAAACTATAAGAGGAGGCTCAAATAAATTCTTCTGTATAAATTCTTAAAATTAGCAAATTATTTCTGACGATAAATTAACGAAGACCATGAATTTCTGTTCCCAATAGAGTGAAATAATAGAAGTGTACTTAGGATATCTGCATGTGGACGAACCTCAAAGATTATAAACACTTTTGAAAAATTCAGAGATCGAATTTATGCACTGTATGTGTGTAAATGGAATTCAATCCAAATTTATTCCATGGTCATTTTTATTTTCTTCTTCAAGAAGGAAACAATCTCTTAAATATCTTGGATATAGACAGGGACATCAGAAGGGAAGTCAGAGATGTTCGATCTCATTACGTGCATAAAGAGTTGCCAGATACTGTCACTGTATGGTGCAATACACCCGTGCTACAAAAAAAAAACAAAAAAAAAAAACAGAAACATGAGATGGGGAAGGATTTTTCATGCTATAATACATTGCTAGGATACCCTTTTCTTTGTTGGCTCTGTACAAAGTCATTTTAATACTAATTTGACTGCAAGCCATAGCACTATCCTTGTTTACAAAGTCATTAGTTCGCATCTTTCGTAACATAATGTTCGTGCATCATCATTGTCATTATCTGCCATTGTTTGTTTTTTTAAGACACGTGCACATAAAACAATTACATCCGAAGAACTTCAACATCGCGTCACATACATCGAGCTTATAAAACGTTGAATAATTTCTTTCTGTGTTGTGCCTTGATAACATGGAAAATTCTAAGAGCATATCTTTTTTCTCTTTCCTAAGTAAGAGTAGCAACTATTCGTGAGCTCATAATGAGATTATCGGTTACAAATGTCACTTACGTCAATCAACGACAAAATTTAATTTTTTTTTTATATTTTATGTATCTTAATCCTAAGCCTAAAAACTCAGGAACAGAAAAATGCTTCTGGGCTATCTATGAGTCGCATTTAAAATGCAAACCAATCAAAACAGTTGTTTGAGATCAACAAAAACTATGTTCTCTCGATGGTCTTTATAATTGTTTTGTTTTTCACTTATCACGATACTTTAAAAAGTCGTGAGATTTCATTAATTTTTCAACCGGCGGCTTACAGAAATCTGTCAAGACATTGACTGACACGAGTAAGGTGTATGATGTTGTTTGGTGTGAATGATACACTGTATTCGTGGAACCGGTATACTTCAGTGACAAGGTGTTACAATGCGCTTCGAAGGTATTACCACGGTAAGATAAATTTAAGTCGCGTCAGTGGATTGTAGCCAGCAAAGGACTAACGGTAAGGTTGAAAATGGAACATATAAGTGACAAAAATGGGACAATGTTGTTGATTAAACCACCGACATGACACTGAATAAACATAAGATTACGTATACTTTATGTGACGTCAGTCACAACCTTGTCAGAAAGATACTTTAATATTAAACTATACCGTATATGAACACACTGATATAAAGATCAAACCGCACGTATCAAGTATCAGTGGGATAAACAATAAGCTCACTATAAATAAATCACTAGTATGCATGTAATATTATCAGTGTAGAATACTTTAATACTAACCTATACCTTCTAAAGGCACTGAAGCAGCGGTGAGATAAACAGTAGGCCTACTATATATCAAACACTCGTCGGTATATAATGCTACCAGTAGAATAGTTTCATACCAAAAAATATATCCAAAAAACTAATTAGGCGATAAATAAAATCCATCCGAGCACATGCAAAATGTTGTTTTCGTTGCCTAACTGAACATTATTGTAGGTCGCTACGCGAGAACTAGGTTACATGGTAAAAAAGTAACTGCAGTCATAAAGGAATCCAATATAGACCTGTATTGACAAACAACCTGTATAGTGACGGGATTTACGATAACAGCTAAAGGCTCATGCGACACATAACGAGAGAGTAGACAAAAATAATAAAAATACTAGAGAAAAGAAATACAAGTCAAGACTTTGTGACAATGAGGACATCAGTGATAATCACACAGACACAAAGGTTACAGCGATAACCTGTACAGTGACGAAAATGACAGTGTATACAGCCAATATAGGAGCAAGTTAGATAAGGGAAAACAAAAGATAAAACAAAAATACCAGAGAGGAGAGGACCTAAACCAACACTGTGTTGCAATAAAGATATCGGTAATAGTGGTTTATATAATGAATGTTGGTTGCTGTAACAGTCAGAGTCGTTACCAAAATTAAGACAACATCCGAAAGAGGTATGCCCCAAAGGACATCAACAAATCTCATTAAAACGTGACAGCCACATGGAGTGGAACAGGCAATCAGAGGCATAGCCTAACCGCTGTTATAGTAATTAAACAGGGACGCACGTTACAACGAAGGAAGGGAAAGGACGTCGATCAGTGGATGATTTAGAAGAGGAGGGTTTGAGAAGAGGCGACCCACCCCAAGGTTAAAATTGATCCCTCCTAAAAAAACCCTATTGTAAATCCAAGTTTGTTTTATAATAAAATCCGTTTATTACGTTTCATATCCTCGTATAGCTCGTAAAATTAATGTACATTTTTTCACATTAAAATTATTCAAAAAATGTGTAATATATGGGGGGGGGGGGGAAGAGTGGAGCAGGAAATTTCCTCTAAATGTGGCAATATATCTTTCATCACGTTCTCTCGGCATGCCTTTGCCCAACCCAATTCACACTCTGGAAATTCTGTGGAAAGCACTGTGTACCGAAATATATACGTAGTATTTATGCAACATGTAGACGAATGATAACAGTCGTTTGCACTTAATGAAATTAATGTCTTCATTTCGGTATGATTTCGAGGACGTATTCCGCTCAATGTCGCAAATAAACATCGACTATTACAGGGACATATTTCTTCAACTTAAGGACGGCGTGTGTCTTGTTTTGTTTATGAGAGTTCCGACTCTGTAGAGCTCATGGTGTATGTACAATTCAACTCAATTTGTAAGCTTGCTTAGAAGTATCACTACACCGGAGGCATTATGTCTTCCCCGTTTTCTCGAGTGGTTGTCGGGGAAACGGAAATGTTATTCCTTGTCCATACCGGCCTGTTTCCAGACCTTGTAGTTGCACAATTGTAGTGAACCACCCGGACGAGTATGAGAACTACAGTAAAATACATTGGATGTGCTGTTAGTAATGAGGTGTCAAAAGTGCATCAAAGGACTTATTGCTGTTTCGAAAAGCTGTTAAAGTTATCGTACAACGGTCTAGTAATTGTCCAAAAATCTCTTTAATTATTACCACGAGACATGCAGAAGGGTTTCGTTGTTGTTACTTGTTTGTGTTAATAATTTATTTTCAGTATCTTGTGAAAAAATTTGGAAAAGTGGCAATTTGAAATGGAAAATATGCACACTATACAATATTTGCATATAGTCTCACATTTAACACAAGACCCAGTTCCGTGAACGTTTCAGAAATGCTTATAAAGATACCGTAATATCGTAATTAACCTTCTGATTAGTGAAATTTCTCCCGCAAGAAACGTTGCGTAGATGTTGTTTGAGAGGTTGGTAACAAATGGAAGAGGGAGATTGGGGATAAAGCTTTTTTTTGTCATCAAACAACACATTCTGCCTTAAGGAATGATGCCACGCGGTATGTTGTGTCCCGTCATTAAAACTTGAAGGACTGAAGAAAAACATCATTAGTGATTGTTTGAGACCAGCTAAAATTGTCCATGTTGTTAGATTCGGAGAGGTCTATACGATCATACGATCTTAATTCTTGTTCCACCAAAGCCAGTCACGTCTTGTTTTGTAAGGTGTCATTTTGGTATCTCGAGACATCT
Source organism: Stichopus chloronotus (assembly GCA_021234535.1). Taxonomy (NCBI): domain Eukaryota; kingdom Metazoa; phylum Echinodermata; class Holothuroidea; order Aspidochirotida; family Stichopodidae; genus Stichopus; species Stichopus chloronotus. The sequence continues at coordinate 11,014,102 of SFZH01000008.1, forward strand.
TTTACATACCTGATATACGTCACAAGGTCAGGTCTATAGGTCAGAGACCTGACGAAAGGTTAGGGGATTAATGTCTCTTAATCCGCAAATGCATGATATCATGATTGGGCGGCACGTTAAGCGCAGGCATGAAATATGTATAACCTAAGAAGGTGGGTAAACAAACCTCTAGCATAATGTATCCCACGTAATTCGGGTTTCCCGGCGACTGTACAACGTAACCGTTCCATGTACGTTTTCTTTAGATGTTTGCTTGAAAATATTAAGTACTTATATTCGATTCAATAAATCGATAATTCGATTAATAAGTGACAATAATTGTTACGACTATTGAGATCCCTCATTATACCAGGCACTTAAATGTATTCAGCGATTTACGGATAACCTATACGACAGTTCAGAAAATTATTACAAGCTGGGAAACTTTTAGCTACAGGGAAGATGTGAACTAAAGGAAGCTTGAAGACATAATATTCCATTGTACATCGTTTATATACTGACAATATCATGGTTCGGTCAAACAATCACAGAAAAATATCTTCCCAGAGTCACAACTTTGATCACTATTGTAACTACAAACCTATTTATCATTAAACTCAAGTTATTACTTATGGACGTCTATACAAGTTTTCTTGGAACATGTTAATTTATTCCTATATTTGTACAGTTTTTTTTTTGAAAATTTTCTTCGAGAGTTACCCAGGGCAGTATTTTTAAACCAAATGAGAAGAGCGGTGACAACCTTGTACAACGGATTCTGATATCGTGTCTGAAAATATGGAAAACGGTCGAACAGAATACTTTAAAATTTTCAAAAGAAATTTTGAGAAGACGGAGGTCGGGAAAAGAGTGTTTTATACTCACACATTTATACATATGAAGTATGACTTAGAACCATTCTTTGGTACCGGTGCATGATATTCTAAGGCAGTTACATATCTAATCTGTATAGAGCTACATGTAGGTGCGCAATGGGTGGAAGAGGTACGTACCCCTTTCTGTATTTATTATGGGACCTGTGATCTGGTGTGGATCTCTACAGCTGCTATGGGAAGAAAGAGTGGATATACTTTTTCCACACCACCAGCTCCCTTCATGCACAGCTGTTAAAAAAATATATTAGTCAAAACAGACTTACTCAGTTCTATGAGACATCACTTTTGACTAAAGATTAGTCTAACGGTGTCCATACAACTAATTGAGGCTGTTTTGACGAATTTATTTGATAAGTGCACTGTAATTAGGTACGGTATTTTATTGCTAGCTTTTATTGCTAGCTTGTATTGTGTGACGTAACGACAGGATTGCCATGCACGTGTATGTTAACAACACGCAGTTAGCTAATGGTATTCAGAGTTGCTCCAATGTGACTCCAAGCAAGCATTTTATCACTAGTATTTTCTCTCTCACTAAGGACTACTGACTTTCGTTTGCTATTTAAGTACAGTCTAACATGTTCTGTTATCAACTGTAGTAAAGTGTGAGGATGTGGAGATCATGGCCAAATCTTGATGTAAACCTGTAGATCAAGGTATATTACCTTATACTGGATCAAGGTACATTACTGTATACGTCTTGATTTAAATTGGCAATGCCACAGAAGTGAAGAAGAAAGGGGAAGTAAAGGGGGGGGGGTGGGAGTATAAATTAAATTTGTTTCTGTTCTTTGCTGCAATAGTCATTCTAAGTTGAGCATAAAGTCACTTCGTTACTAGATTACCCTTTATCTGGGCCCCCTCCCCCCTTCCGCAAAAAAAAAAAAAAAAAATGAACGTATGTTCCTTTATGCTGCCAAACTGAAAGAGCAAAGGTGATCGTTCAGAAAAAAAAAAACCAGCAGCATTTAAAGTTGGGCGCCGAAGGATAAAATGTTTTATGCAAAGTAAAATGAATGAGTATTTGATAAACAGAAAGAGAGAGAAAAACAGAGGGCATGCCTATGTCACCCCTCAGAATTTTTTTTTCCATGAGTTCGCTTTCAAAGCCTACTGGATCACTTCAGGATAATCTATCTTTCCGAGTCCCTGTCACCTTGAATTTCGAATTGCTTAAATCTCATGTAAGTTCCTCGACAATTTTCTTCTCCAAACGAACTGAACTGAACTGTCGGAACATAGGGGCAGTAAGGCGTTAGAATTGAAGAGACATGTCAACGTCCACTGTACAAACTAAGGTGCCCTCAAGAAAACCACTGCTGTGAATTTACAGTTAAAGAAACGTGACAATTCGCTCTCGATACAACATACTATGAATCAAATCTCTCGAAGCTACAAAGTGGATTTTGGTTACAGAGAAAATGAAAAAAAAAAAATAAATAAACGCGTGCCTTTGCAATTGGACTGGGACAAATAACCGTTTCTCATTTTTGACGAAAACATACCGATACCCGCGGTCTGATAGCACCGCGGAGAGTGAAATGGCAGATAAAAATTGGTTGAAGGTATAGTCATTCTGGAAACGTAGTATCATGGTATGATTTATAACAAAAAATATTGAATATAAAAGCCCTGGGACTTATGAGCACGTGATCACTGTTTTCTGATTCAATAAAATGGCAAAGTGATGGAGGATTATATAAGGCCCTAAATTCTTGTAGAGCGAAAACGGTGAGCTAGCAAGCATGAAATAACAAAAAAAAGAAAAAAACATTTTGTTCAACGGTTGTATGGGAAACATAAACATTGCCGGACGAACTGAATTTTTATTTTCATTTAGAGTTTCATCTTTGCAACTTGACTAAGAGTAGAATTTTCAGGACCAATATTATAGATAATGCAATATTTAATTCCGTCTCTTGAGTGTCCATGTAAGAAAAGATGATATTGTGACTTACTTGTAATAATTTGATAAAAAGGATAGAATAGTTACTACCGGCATAGAATTGATATGAAAATGTGTCAAATTCTTCTCATCAATCCACATGGTTAAGATACTGGCATTGTGAGTAGACTGTTGCTGCTTACATATTCAAGGAGTAACTGTGATACGTTAAGTTCTTAATATTAGAGTTAAGAAAATTTGACGTGAAGACTGGCGAAGGACGGAGAATACTTATCATCACTCAGTCTGTGAAAATATAGGTTCGGGTGAATCTGTGACAAAACGTTCGCCCTGTTGTGGCTCAAAGTTGTTAAATGACGAAAAGATGAAAGTAAAAAAAAAGGAAGTTGCCACGAAATGTTGCAAAATGTGGTAATTCTAAACTAACGTTACCGCCATTATCAACCAAGGAGAAAAAAATCGAAACAACAAAAACGATTCCATTACGAGTTCATCTGAGTGAATAATATATGATAATATTTTTTGCAATTTCTTTGCTATTTCTGGGTAAAAATTAAACTGCTTGGTCGTGTAACATGATCATTCCCATCACAGATTATATAGATAATACTTTTTTTCATCAAAGGTGCATACTTATCAGACAAAGAATTATTTTCTTATGAATTCCTAATCGGAATATAGACAACCACACTGCATTATATCACTGAAGCAGGTTATCTTATCTATAGTCCCTTCTTCCGGGTCCCTTCTCTCTCATCATCTCCTTTTCATTTTTTTTTCTTTGAAAACTCTCTTCAAGCAGTTTGAAGCTTTGCCCGGGTCCCTGTTAAACCAGAGGGCCGAAACGAGGGCTCAGTGACGACTGGAGGGAAAATTGGGGAAATTATTCAAAATTTATCGGAGAAAGATTAGCAGCTCCATCACCGGGAGGAGGGAAATTAGGTCGGTGTTAAGGACCGACGAATATGACATGAAACCCGTGGAGCAGAGGTATTAGAGATAAATACATATCAATGTATGGTTTGTTTGCAAGTTTTGACATCGTGGTATTGAACTACCAAGAGTATTCGGATAAAGTAAATGCAATCGATTTTGCAATATCCTGCAATTTATGACTTACTTCATGGGAGAAATTTACTATGTAACCTCACCACCCTATGACAGTGATGAGTGAATTAATATTCCAAGAAACACGCACCCCGAACATATGCCAGTCGTTCTCAGTCTAATTCACAGGAACGACGAGAAGGGTGCTCAATGGTTAGTCAATGTACTTCATTGCTAATTTTTACTCGTTTTATTGAAATAATGAAATTTGTCAATGAAATATTTGCAAAGGGCAATCCAGTGTTTCAAAACGTTGTCGTAATTAGCAAGTACACGTACTAATATGATCAAGCATATGCCTTTTCCCAATATAATCTTGAAGAAATTGAGAGAAAATGAACACAAAAACTATTCAGTTTTCAAAATAAAAGATTACCCTTAAGAAATTCAAGGTACTTCCGCGTGCCACACCTTTATACACTGCAGTGTTTGCACTGGGTCTTAAATTTCGACTCCGGTTCACTCCGTCCTCAGTCGGTTAGATATCCGAGAAGCAGAAAATTTAAATTCTAATGCGATAGTCTACTTGTTCTCTGTTAAGTCATAATATAGAAGCAGATTGATTTTCAAGTTAATATGTATAGGACTGTCACCATGAAATACCCTCGGTTGAATATATACTGAAGTTTGTCACATGTACAGCATATCTTAGCGAAACTTTGAATTCGAGTATAGAAATTTTCTAAACGAGTCCCCGGCATCATCTGTCGGGTATCCGGTTACCCGGTGCAATTAATAATACATCCCAAGATTTTTGACGACAATCGACTTTCCATGATACAAATTAAATATACAGAAAAGCTAGGACGGCCATTTTGACTACTTTTACTAACAGAGGACATGTTGATGATATATACAAAAATGTGAGGTTATTTCCTTTGAACTATTGTAAGTGTATAGTTCTCTTTGTAATATTTGTCTTTTTAAGTTGTGTTACTTTATTTTCTGCACATTGGTAGTCTTTGTTCATTAGTATCATCACCTTTTTTGGGGGTCAACTGCTTTTCCAGTGACATTTTATCCCCAAGAGACATCCAATCAATCACCGGCAGAGGTAAAAACAAGGCCCTCAGTCATCAGGAAAGTCAATTTTGTGGAGATTTCAAGCAATTTCAACCTTCTGATCTAACTGGATGACCTTTTTGTTAATGTCAGTGAAACATCGAGCCAACAGTGTGACGAATGGCAATTGGTTGTCACACAGAAACAATTTGTATATTTTATTATTTGTATTTACTGCTGGTACTCAGATACATTTGCTGCTGGTACTCAGATACATTTACTGCTCCTGATACTCACATACATTTACTGCTCGTACTCAGATACGTTTGCTGGTGGTACTCAGATACATTTACTGCTAGTACTCAGATACGTTTACTGCTGGTACTCTTTGATGCATTTACTCCTGGTACTCAGATACATTTTTCACAACATCCGATAATACACAACACAATGCACGTTCTTCATTCAATGCACACTCCGATAATACACAACAGAATGCACGTTCTTCATTCATCGTTACACTGTTTCCTTTTTTTGTACTTAGTCTTATTTATTCTATGAATGTATAAAAGATATCTTGAGTTAGACTTGCATTCTTTTTAATTCATAAGGTGGTATAACTGTCAAATCAAAATTCATTGAAATGGTGCATAAAGATCGTATTTATCCCCGAGACGATTGTGTTTATTGCAATCCTATATGCAAAAAGTACCAGCAATTTATCAGACGAGGAGTGTGATAAATTTCATGATGTCACGGAGCTATTGCCGCCAAACTAGAGGAATGCTCCTTGTAAAAAAGCATGGAGTATACTTCTCATCAAAATGTCATATTTCCTATATATTTTCGTGTTTTTCTTCTTTTTTTGGGGTGGGGGGGGGGTGAATTTGCATCCGATTACTGCAAGACTCATGTGATTTCGATAGCTATAGAGAGAAAAAAACTGACATAGGAACTGAAATAAAAAAAAACGGTGTGCCCTAGTAAACATTATGAGGACATCCGTTTTATGGATTTGGTTGTGCATGCGTTTATGCTCGTCTTTTTTGTGGATATGAGAGATTTTATCGATGAGCTTTGTCCTAGTTGTATATACCGCAAGGGGTGGAGGGTGGGGAGCAGAATCGCACGTAGAAAGAAAACAGATCATTTTTTTTTATGAGAGGCGTTCATAAAAATAAGGAGATATATATCATACATAATAACGGGAACGTGATTTACTTGTTTATACTGTAAAACATGTGTACATGAGGAATGTCGTTCGGAATTTTCAGATACAAAAGGGATTTGTACAGACTCATGCAATTCGGAATCTGTATACATGTGTTTCTTGAGACTTTTTGTGTGAGAGTGTACTCCTTCTGCAAATTCCATGGAGAAATATTTAACACTTGGTAAATGAAGCACGATCAAACGTAAAGGGATCCTTCTAATTAGAAAATCTTTGACTCAATCGTCAGGTAGTTTAGTCAGATTTATAAAAGCAAATATCAAGTGGGACGATGAAGAATTTAACGTGAATTTCAAATGATCCATCATCAAAAGGCAGGGGGGGAGGTAGGGACTTGTGTACCACATAGACGGATTTAATCAAATTTCATCAGTCGGGATCCCTGAGACGATATGTATATTATATAATTAATGCTATGGTATTGAATTATATATAATATGCGCATTTTGGCATTGACATGATTTTCTGTCTCAAGTTGCATGAAATGTATGAATAACAACATCCGAGTAACTATTGCCCATGTATCTGATGCTAGAAGCGTATCAAGAGATTTAATGTAAAACGCACTGGGCTGTGTTGACTGAAAAGGAAGTATCACATAGACAATCTGCGTGTGATTTAGAGATGAAGAGATCACCACGCCTACCACAATCTTTACAATTAAACACCGAGACCTAGCTTCAGGTAAACCTTGCCTCCGGGAATGTGCTAGTAATTAAATCCCATAGATTGAGCAATAACTTATGTCTATATTTTAAATATATAGGTCGGGCAAACAAACCAAAAGAATACTTATATTTAATCATGTTGTGTTATTTTCCCTAGCATTAAAATGGTATCTCCTGCAAGCAATACGTATGTGCAATCTTCTGCTAAAATGCCATTGTGTAAATGCTGTTGGAAATTTTCTGTTGGAATCGGTTCTCATTCCACGTATAAATGTTATACCGTTTTCGGCATTGAAGCTGAAAACGAAGGAATATTACAAGGGCAGAACTTTTCGTCCATAAATTCCCTTGAAATGGAATCGCCAGCGAGAAAGCCATATGTGTCTTCGTCTGGTAGAATATCATTAATACTGTTGATATTTTAATGTAAACGCATGTAGCGCTAACGCTACTCACTGCAATTGAATGTTATATTTTAAGGGCCTGATTGACTCTATATGATCGACAAGGGGTCCCGTCGGAGCAGATTTTCAATAAATTACCAATGACATTTGCTACTATCTACATTCATGTTACAAGCAATAACGATTGAAGGTGAAGTGTGGAAAAAAAAAAGAAGCACCACAAGAATGTACTTTTCTTTTACTATGATAACAATACAGTTGTATAGGGCGTTACAGTAATTTCAGATTGTGTGTCAACTATCTACGAGACGTACAGAGGCGTGGACTTATAATAGAGTCACTGAGTTATCAAATAAAACAATTCAAATCCTTTCATCACCTGTTTAACCCTGTATCATTGCCACAATGCCTTTAGAAAAATCCGTGGCAGCTGTTACTTAGTAATGTAAACTTGTTCGCATTTTCTTTGATGTCAACATGACACTTAATTTAACAAGAGATGATCCAGATCTTGGATCTTATGAAAGAATATTTCACTTCACGTCAGTCACTAGTTAACGTTCGTCAAAAATGTTTGCCGTTATTCTTCTAATAGACGTGTCTTGCGGAAAGAATATTCACACTTCAACAGTTGGAACACATTTTTTATCATATGTTAAGTAATTATGAGTTCTGAAGTCTCTAATGCTATACGTCCTTTTTCCATTAGTTTCGTTTCCCTGTTGTGTGGTATATTGTTCTGCGGCATACTGGTACGTGAATGATGTCACGTGGCATTTGATCATGTGATAAGTTGTCACGTGACATGGTTGTTTCTGACGCTTATCTCCGAGTTACGCTTTGAGTTACGCTTTTATCCATGACTGCGCAAGATGGAAGTTCATTGGACGTTGTGTAACGCGACATTCTCATCATGTGCTGTTGTAACTGTAACATGATAATTGATAAATATGTAAATCTATATGATCAGGGAGAGACATTGCAAAGATTTAGCTTTTCGACCAATCTGAAACCATCACTTTGGAGTGTATAACATGCAAAGTAATAAATCGCAGGGCAACGTCGATCGGTGCAATTTAGTACATATATTCAAATAGGACTATTACTTTCCACATTTTTGCTTGAATGTGCGACAGTTGTCTCATACGTTGTAGTTTACAGATTTTATGGCAATATTACAATATATAATATGATAATATATATAATTACACACGCAAAGAAATGGGGTTAACGTTATGGAAACCAAATATTGGTTAATGTCAATAATTGAGAATTAAACTTACATAAAAAAGAGAGATCTAAAACTCATAATGACTTTACAGCTTGTTAATAGCAAAATATCATTTTTAAAGTTTTCAAAGTTGAAATATGTACTTTGTTTTGTAAAGCCAAACCGGTTTTGGTTAGAACAAAACCTGTTTTGTTTTTAACTTCAGTGTCTGATGTTGCAGGCTATAAACTATCAAAAACTTTGTTAGCATAATATGAATCTGTTAGAAGAATATGTAATAAGAAGTTACAGCCAAGAGCCCGGGGATTTAAGCGGATGGCACAATACGACTAGTTCTAAATAAAACACGGTCATACAAGCCTATTCATCTATCAGTTGTTATCTTCACAATCAGATATTAAATCGCAATGCTGGTTTTAATGAATTTGTTCCGGCCACGGTTTATATCAAAATTTTTAACGTAAACTTGAGATTTTGCCAAAGGTCTCTGTGACGTTTGTATAATTGACATAGTGGCAAACTAGTCACATTTTACTTTATGCTCTTGCATTGACCAATAAATTGCTTCCCTTAACAGACAATGTCATGTTATTGGGTAATCACACTAATGGCCAAGAAACTAACAATATCTATAAGACAAAAACAAAAACAAAACAAAAAAAGAAAACTAATTGCGAAATATAGGAACTTATATCTTGTTGTGTTAGCAAATATGTAGAATTGTATGCTTTGACGAACAACCGACAGTAAAAAGAAAGACAGAGGGAATTTAATTCGTTCCGAACGGCAACTGACCTGTAGCAGCCGACGATATCCCCAGCAACAGGGTAAAAGTCCAAATACCGATAAACCTGGTAACGGTCATCTTCACTTCAGAATAGAGAGCAAAAATTAATTGCGACAGAGGAATGCGCAACAACAAATCCACAAAGTTTCAACACAAATTAGTGTTTTGATTATTCCAACCAAAGAAGCGTTTCTTATTTGTAAAGCACTTATCTCCAGAAGATGAATTTATTCTTATACGCAATATGTCCGCAAAATGCACGCCTGCATAGTGCAGAAAAAACACACATACAGGCACACACGTGGCAAGCTGCATGTTTCACGTAGAGGAAACAAGAAATAAGTGAAACGACCTCATGCGACGACCAGGCCGCTACAACACAGAACTGGCTAAGTAATTAAAAAAAAGCTAGCCAAGCCCAAGAAGGCAGCCGTTGAAAAAAAAAAGCCGTGACCAGCAAAATGCTAAATCTTACAGGCTATATAGTTTACTGGGAAGTGGCTTTCCTCGACGAAGAGTTAAGATCAAATGAACAAAAGTGGGAGAGAAAAGTGGAATGGATTCGACTTTTCTTTTTTTTTAATATTTCAGTGCTGTATTCTATTTCGGGTATGAGATGAAAGCTATTACAAAGAGCGAACAAGGGAGAAAACTTGGAAGATCAGAGAGTTGTCTTAGTGTGTGATATCTCAGAGAATTACCTCCGTCTTTCGCATTCCATTTCAACTTGTCGTCCACCCATTTTAACAGCTCTGCTTTATATTTTTTGTAGTCACTTCTACATCAGAGTAAATGAGGAAGTAATCGTATATCATTTGCTCCTTTTTGCTTGCTTTTTCAAATTTTACTCGGTGTTAGTTAAAGTGGATTCCATTCTTTCCTTTAAAAAATCTATGCCATCATTATCACTCCTTGGTACTTTGCCATATCCCTATCTACTATAGCGCTCAACACGCTGTTGGACGATGTCTGTATATGCACCTGTACGTCAATGTATCATACAAATGCTCCCTAGGCGTGGAATGCTTCACTATCGTATGCCTGTACAGACCTCCTTTCATTTATAATCTCAATACTCGTCGAAAATACTCATTTTAAAAACGTCACCATGAGGACAAGTATTCGATGCAAATTAATTTACATTGTCTGGTGGTCTCTTTTAGCCACGTATCCTCAGAGGAAGGAATCCGTATTTTTTTTTTTTTTTATTTGAACTGTTTATTGTCGTGCATGCAAAGAGCTTCAGTTCCTCTATTTTGTTCTTCTGCTTCTCTTGCAGGATCGCAGCTTGCCCCCCTTTCTTTTCTTTTTCATACTATTTATGGCTTACATTAACGAGATCTGGTCTCATATAATTCAACGATTGACTATACTTGTCTGTCATAAAGACCAATGCCTCTTAAAGCAATATACTCGAAGAGAGCAGAGAGATGGCGCTTAAACAGCGAGACTGTATAGCGGAAATCCAAACCATCCCTTATCCGACCAATTAAAGCCTTGTCCAGCTTCATTATGCGAGGTATCGATTGTTTCGGGTGACAGCTTGATGGAGAATTTTTTCGTCGACGAAGGGTCTGTACTTTACCTTAAAAGATGTCAATAAAAGAAAGGGTGAGGGGAAATACAGGATGGCTGTTTCCATGTGTCAGAAACAGTATCGCCAGAAGTGACTCATATTGTGAACAATTTATTAATGTTCTTCGAAGTTAATCTGTGTTCGAAACAGGTGTTCAGAAGCGATGGTTACTTGTACTGCATTGAAGCTACCTGATAATGTATGACAAAGTAAATCTCAGAAGTTCGAAATCTGAATTGGCCAAAAGTATATTGGATTTTTATTGGATTTCTGGACGCACCACAAGATGACCCACGAAGCCTTGATGGAGCATGCCAGTTCTCTTTTGTATGATACAAGACGTTATAAGAAAAATGCTGACCTGGATATATACCTCATATAGCACAGAGCGTGTTACATATTTGATTGAGAGTGAAATTTTGTTTCACCACATTAAAGCTTTAAAACTTCAAGTGAAAACCGAAAAGAGTAGTCAGCTGACGCCATCAACTGGTTGTGCAAATCAATCCATTCTGAAGACAGTCATTAGACAATAGATTGTACGTAGTCCACGCTGATTCGTCGAGAGCATTAACGTGGGACGAGTAAGTATATTTGAACTACAGAGCGTGTTACGTGGAGAAAATCATTTATAAACCTACGCCAAAACAAACATTTAATTGTTAAAAACAAAAAAGGAAAAAGTGTTCATCAATGTTTTGCTCATCCACTGTGGATGACCAATTGTTTAATTCGTTAAATGGGGTTCTGTTTGTTTCGCAAACTTACCCCTCCATCTGCCAAAGAGAAGCATGCAAAGGCGTGGGAATAATCGGTGAACATCTGTATACCCTAAACACTTTCTGCTATCAATGAGGCTAAGGCTAGGCCTAAATTAGGGACGTATGTGCCTACCCTTTAGTGAGTGATATAATGATTATTATTAGGTCAGTATGCATAACGATATTCAGATTCATTAAACCAACTGTTTTACTATATGACAGAAAAAGATGATAATACGTTTTATTACCAACGTGCCATGTAGAAGAAATTTTGTAAGTTTTTTAACGTGTGTCTTTGCGAATCACCAGATAATGATCACTCGTGTCAAAGAATTCGAGTGAAGAAATATAAAAAAAAAACTTTTATCATAACTGTGATTAAGACAGACCTGAACGCGCTTAACAGTTTGAAGAAAAAATTTTCTTGCCATGAAGGAATGAATTGATTTATTAAAATGGCTCAGAATTACGCACATCACCAGATGGAACCCACTTCCTGAACGTCAGTTATCCCAGACAAAAGAACCGACTCCTCCATGGGACAAATCATTTTCTTTTAAAGACTGCGCGGTCTATCAGCAGACAGAATCAGATTGCCTTTACTCTCCCAAAAGTTCACAGCTGGGGGGTGGGGTGGGGTGGGGGGTGGGAATCATGAAGATGGCTTAGTTTTCTACTGGTTCTTCCTGTGTTGTACAGGCCTGAAAAATTCACCCCGATGTCTTTAAAGTGGGTGATTTTACTTAAGCGCTTGTAACTGGGACCAAGGAACACGTAGGTTACGACAGCCGCGATAAATCATTAACTGAAAATAAATGTAGCCCCTTTGGAGGTTTGTTGTGTGCGAATGTCAACTCCAGGATGAGAATCCATGTAACACGTATGTTGTAAACATAGTGAAGTTGAGTTCTTTCATTATCTATATGGTATCTGGAACTAACGGAGAACTATTAGTCAATCTTCCTCTTTTCTTTTTTTTTTGAATTCTATTTTCTGTTAGGGTTCTAACCCCATCGTATATCTAGCAGTGAGTGTTGACGGCAATCTTAATGTCTCGGTTAAGGCCACTTTTACGAGTCACTGACGGAATGTAAGGATGAAAAAGAGGAAGAAGAAAAAAAAAAAGAAAAGAAGAAATCTTGAAGGAGAGAACAGGCTAATCAGAAAAGGAGTAATCAGACAGGGAGAGACTAGGAGGAAGAAGAACGGTAAACAGGCCTCGAAAAACAAAGAGGACAAAAATATAGGGAAAAAATGGCCTTGAAGATGAGACAAAGAGGGCAAAATACATTTTTGTTTTGGTAAATCAGATGAGTAGAAAGTATGAGAGACAGATCGAGAGATGGGGAGGAAGACAAGTAAGTAATAGGACGTGAGATGGAGATGTGTGGAGAGAGAAAGATTGTCAAAGGTTGCCACGATTGAGGAAAAATCCTAAAAAAGAATGAGTCTTTACTGTCGATTAAGAAAATGAAGTACGCCCGGTACATTGTCATCTGCGGATAAGTGATAGGGGAGGGGTAACTAGAGGGTTGGGGTGGGTAACACACTCGGATATTAATATTTAAGCTACAGATTTATTATTGTCCCGGAGATGACCTCAGTGCTCCCTTTGAGTAATTTAATGACAACTGCGCAAAAATGCTTACCATAAGTCTTTCCTCACCTTTAATCGCCAAGGTGTATGTTGCAAATTGGCTGTAGTATAGAGCATTGCCATCTACGGTAGGCTTCGCCGTAGTTTCCTCCTTTTTTAACTATTATGTCTCACCATGTTGCCAGTTCGACAAAACCCGAGGAATCTCCCGTGCCTCGGAGATGACACATTTTGGACTCTATTTTTCGATTGGGTCATCAACAGCATAATGCCCAAGTGATCTGCCTTAAGTTTTCTTAAGGAAAGATGCATCGATTCATTATAAACTGTAAACATGTAACATTCCAAAATATGTTTATATCCTAGTTGTGACGTAAAGCACATCACCAGGATAATAACAACTTTAGATTTATATCGTAACCAATTCATGGTCACCTCATATCCGACAGCTTGTATACGTTCACCTTTACAAACATTGGTGTAGAGACCACAATCTTGTCTGTATCTAAGAAGCTGAGATATAGGCAAAACTGTTGGAAGTAATGTTGGGATTCGATGAGCTTTCAAAATGGCGCCATACATACCAACCATCCCAATTTGGTGATGGTAGCATCCTTTTTCATGTTAGAGAAATCTCAACGAACTATGTAAGAGGTCTTATACTGTCGTGGGGATGCACTGGGTTGCATCGGGGCCAATGGACTAAATTTCCTAGACCTATCACAGGAGGTTGTAAAACCTTTATAATTTCTGTTTGTGTCAACACCAATTAAATTGGTCTCAAGGGTAATATTAGTTCTACAAGTTCAATACGCAATACTAGTTTACAAGCTCAATTTGTAGCCTTCTATACATTCACAAGGTCAGTGTGAAATATTACTTTACAAGCTCAGTATGTAAGATGAATTTGCAAGGTTAGGATATTAGTTTACAATCTCATTAAGCAATACTGGTCCTACAAGCTCAGTATAGGGGTACTTTGCAAGATCTGTAGGCCTTGATACTGTTAGTTTATAACCCCAGTATGGAATATTTATTTACTTAGTATGTACTATTAGTCTATATGTTAAGTCTGTAATGTAAGTTTGCAAAATCTACCAGATCAGTATGAAATATCACTTTACAAGCTCAGTATGTAATATAGGTTTACAAGCTTACTATGTTTGATTTGTTTCAAACTCAGTATGAAATGTTACTTCACGAGCTCATTATGTAATGTTAGCTTACAAACTCATTGCTTGACATTAATTTACAAGTTCAGCACGTAATATAAGTTTATAAGCACAACCTCAGTATGAAATATTAATTTACAAACTCAGTATGCAATATTAGTCTACACGTTTAATACATAATATCAGTTTGCAAGCTCAGTATGTAATATTAGCTTACACGGTCAGTAGTAATATTACTTTACAAGTTCAGTTTGTAATATAAGTTTACAAGCTCAGTAGTTTACAAGTTCAGTATGTAATATTATTTTACGAGTCTAGTTTTATTGTCAGAAGACCTGTTAACTACTTTCAAATTTTCTTGTAATGAACAACCTTAAGAATGTTTACGTTGTTTAACAATGTATCTTTTCCTCTTCTCGCAATTCACGTCTAGTTCATGTATGTAGCTTAAGGCACAATTGTCTTTCTAGTATTTACCCTAATGGTAAAAACAAGAAATGATTAAAATTAATCTGCAAAGACTTAAGTTATTGGCCTTTGCAAACTTTGATGCTCCTTCTGCATTCCCCTCCTCAGTTCCCTTACCCACTCCTACGCCCCCCCCCCCCCAGGCCTCTTTATGACAATGCCGGGATGTTGTCAGTGGCGTGATTAAAGGGGTCGGGGGGGGGGGCGTGCACCAGTGACTCTCCTATCAATGTCAATCGGGGGAATTACAGGTTGTGTCCCCTTCCCCCACCCCTGAAATCCCACACACGTACATTGGCGCATTACGTTCGTGCTTAGAATGTGACATTTACTCGGCGCACATAGTTATGAGAAAATGTAAGTTGCACCCATGTTCTCATAAGCAGCTACTACACTTCTACATTAAACTTGGTTTAGAGTATCATTGTGCGGCTTATATTTCATGCTCTTTTCTTAGATCCGATCTGTAAAGAATTTGAATAGTAGCCTTTAGGAAAATCCTGATTCAAATTTACAATTAGTGTTGAATTTTAGATTTACAATCTAGTGACAGGGAAAATTTAAAGCACTGGTTTTACAGAAATTATGGGCCAAAAAAATATGACTGACTAGAAGAGTGACCTTCTCTAGGAAAACTTGAGACGAAAATACTTACGATCACTTTTTCTTTCCTTTTTTTGTTTCATCCGTAACTTCCACAACTAGCTACACAATAAAACAGTTATATATGTTGTCATTTACCAAAAAAAAAAAAAAAAAAATTTCACCGAAGTTTCTGTCACAAAATAATTTCGCAAATATCCTGTAAGATAGATATGTGAAGTAAGATAAAAGACTATTTTGAAATGAAATGTACCACAGAAAGATCATATATTCAGAATTCCTTCTGACTAACAAAAAAAAAAACTAGATTATTGAATTCCTTACCCGCGTCCCTCTTTTTTTACGGAATTGAAAAGCAAATGGTGCAGAGAAATGTCAAGTATTTGACTGACATTTGTTGGCATTTCCCACTTCCTTTGTATTTAAGATGCAAAGACTTTTGAATTTGAAAGGACCAAAACCGACCCCTCCCCCCGCGTCATCCACCTCTCCGGTTGGGAGTTTATGACATTTTTGAAGATTATTCACGTGATATCAATTTTAAAATATTCTATGATATTCAGGATGGAGTAGTCAAAGCGCAAGAAGTCTGTAAGTTTTAGTTATACGAACTGTTTCAAATCTGTCAGTCAATCTTTATCCTAAGGGAATTTTTTTTAAGTCTCTAGAGATACGGTCACCCAGGGCCAATTGTATTGTGATGTGTGCCATCGATGTAAAGATATAACCCAAGATATGAATTTTGCCCTTCCCAAAAAGAAAGGTCAACATTAATATCCTTACAGATGAAGGTTTATTTCCTTATCTTTTCAGAATATGGAATAGTACATTGTTTTCCAATATTTATTTTGTGTACTTCTGTACTTAAGAAGAAGAAGAAAAAAAGACTATCGATAACTATGAGACAACATAATATCCCATAGCAAACAAAGACAGTCTTCTGAGTAAAAGGTAAGATAACAAAGGCAAAAAAGAAAATAGAACTTTTAAACAAAGGTTATAAATACAAAAGTGATTTACATGTAATAGTCTGAAGTCTTTGTCAACTTGGAATTTGTAGGTAACGTAGGTACAGCTACAATAAGGTGAAATGTAGTCATCAATTACAGACGAAACTATTTATCAAACCAGAAAAGTGACGGATAGTTTTTGGTTTGAATAAAGAGAAAAGAATCTATCGCTTTTCTCCCGAGTTCATCTGACTATGAGCGTTGTATAAATAGAAATGAAGCAAAAGGAAATTTGGGCAAGGTATATTAGATATGTGTCACGTGGGAGCCTCTGTGACACGAAAACTCAGAACAATGCTGACAGTTGCTAAAAGAAATCATCACGTTCCCATGAATACTTGCAAATGTGGTATGCAAATGATATGTAAATGGCTGCTCCTGTCGACGGCAGTGTCTCGATATGCAGTCGTCACGTACATAGGAGGATATGGTTAGCAGAAACTTCGTGCTGTTTTTAGAAGCGTTGCTTTCACAAATGTCATTGAAACCTTATTCGTTTAGACAGAATACAAAGCGGGTGTGAAAAAAATAGATACGCCATTTAAAGCAAACCAAAAATACTCAAAACTTTGGCGGAAGTTTATTCCAACATATTTCATGGAGGAACTACATCAAACTACTGAGGAAAACACAGAACAGAAGACACTGAGACCACGTGCCTGCTGCATGGCTTACTCAAATGCTGATGACAGGGCACTCAATCGTCATTACCATTCCAAGAAGGAGCAGCTTGAAATCTTGGTAAATGATCACACACGATGTCCCCATCCCCAACCCCGTTCATCCTTGACCACCTCTTCAGTGCCCGACCAACCCCCCCCCCCCCACACACACACACCTCAACACACACACCTGGCACACTGTTTTACCGTCTTTACTACCGTGCTGTTCGTCCAAATGTGCCCGATAATTTTTAATCAGCCGTATCAAAATAGTCGTTTCATGCCAGTATTCATGAACACATTTTGTCACACGCAGAGCTGTGCAGGTTGAACTGAAAAGCTGAGACTTCAAGTACATGATAATTTATATGCTATCCAGCTTAGTTGTACTCTGTTAGCAGCGAGGTAGCATGAAAGAGACAACGCTTACAGGATAGACCCATCTTATACCCTTCAGGTCACTGTGATCGATCTTTGTGGGCAGGACGGGAAGGCGGTGTGCGTTTGTGTGTGTGTGTGCCCTTGTTTTCGGGTGGGATCGAGGACCGAAACAATAGATTTTAGGTCCTCTGTAGAAAATTCAATAGATTTCTCCGGTCCTCTCAAGATTAACAATAGACAGTCTATTGTTAAGGTTAGGGTTGAGGAAGAAAAAACAAAGAAAGCACAATGAGTTCCACGGAATGAATGGAAAACAAAGTTGTGTGCGCACGCGCGTGTCTGTGTGTGTGTGTGGGGGGGGGGGGGTGCTGCTTAAACACCTTTACGAAGGCTAACCAAGTTTCTTTTGTCCTACAGATGAGCTTCTTGTACTAGAAAGTAGATACAAACATCCTACCTGCACGGCAAATTGTTAACGCTTTCGAAGGGTTTCTTGAACGCTTCAAGGGTTCGAAACAGATGGCGTTCCATGACTTTTATATTCTGGATGTTATGGCCAGCTTCAGTTGATCGCCAATTAATGAGCTGATCTTGTCATAATTTCGATGTACATGAATTCACTTTGAGACGATTTGTAACGATTTTGTAATAATCACGCACTATATATGATTTTACGACGGACGGCTGCTTCAAAGAATACTATCAGAGATATGGAAAATATTATCTCAGAATAAATTTTTGATTATCTGTTGTAGCAGTGGAAATCTCGACGATTGGAATGCTAATAATAGCACCACTTAAGAACTCGATATGCGTCTCTTCGAATGGATTTAATTCAAAATTTTGAAATGAATATTTAATATCAATAATTAAAAATATGAATATTTAATATTGGAAAATATACAAACACCCCAGTAAGGACCATATTTTCATCTCCGGTTTCGTAGCATGTGTGTTGTCAATATGAACAGCAGCCAATCCTAGCATCATATCATACATTCATATGAATTCCCGAGAGGAACATACCCTAATCACTATGGTATATCTGGATACCACGTCATGTCTTATGCATAGAAGGTCTTTTCGAGAAATGATTTTAGCACGTAATGTGTATTTTGTGAGAACCAGGTGTGAGCAGTGTGAATAGCATGTGTATTCATGTTTCAATCAGATATAACCACCAAATCCATAGTTTTGGTTTTGCTAGCTTTGACATACGCATATCGAGACATGTATATCATACCTGATATAATACCATAAACTGTTGGTATTTGTTAATCTCATTGCGTTGAAGCGCTGTATTGGGAGGGCAATATACAGTGATTAATAGGATAACAAATTGTCCAACTGGCTGACACAGCAACGCTTAACTCACTTTGTGAAAGTAACTTCAGTGGGAAAGAAATCCGAGTGGAGTATTAGTAGCTTTTTTGTGAAAAATTATAATAATTATTAATTAATGGCATTATGCCTGTCAGTTTTAACTTCGTTTTTTTTCTCAACACGAAAAGATAACGAATATAAACATGAAAATTAAACTTACCTAAGGGGATACATCAAGGAGATAAGCAGCTTTTGCTACTTGATTGATCTTTTCATTTGTATGATAATTATATAACGATGTTTTAAGGGGCGATGTTTTAAGTCATAGAAGAAGAAGACCAAAAATATCCTCATACGATATCATGCATGTTTATAATGTCTCAAGAGGAGACATCTAACTCTGACGGTATGTCTCGTAGTCATCACATCATGTATCATGCAGGAGACATCGTCTCGAGATCTGAGTGTGAAACAAAAACAATACCAGAAAAAAAAAAAAAAAAACAGTGTTTGGATAAGGTGAGTGTCTATATCTTGGTCTCATGAACTTCGTTGTATACGGTAATGTTAACGGGACTCCTTGAGTTGATATCAGTGGTTCTGCATATGCCACGTATGAAGGAAACCATATCAAGCCTCATATCAGCCATGTATCTATTCCTATAGTGCCTGAAAATTTGAAAAATTTGTAGTTATTCATATGCAGGTTAATGTATGGCTCATATCAATGAATCACGTGGCTAATACAGTGTGATAAAAAGTGTCTGAAAACACATTTGAGAGATTTTGATCTTGGTCTTTAAATTTTGATCTTAAAATTTTGATCTTTAAGTTTCCTATAATCGTTGCTTCATGTGTGTGTCAGATATTCATAACCTCTCAGCGTTACCATTTATCATCAACATATGAGATATGACTAAACAGGTGTGACAAAATGGCATGAATATTGTTAACCAGCTCAATGAGAGCCCCTTTGCAAAGTATAAACATTATTTTCCAAAATGTCGAAAAATTATAAAGGCGTCTTATAACCTCTCATGGACGTAATAAACCCTTGCTTGCAGTTACCGGAGTGTGTAATTTTCTTATTAAGCTTTATTTTCCTAACGTCAACATTAGAGAAACATTGCTACATTGTTTTCTTCATTTCGTGTGATTGTTTATCCCGTTGTTGTCCTATACGTAGAGACCAATTGTCCAGAACACCTAATGGGCTGACATTACCGGAAAGGGTCTCAAATCCCACACTGGCGTAAATTCTGTACATAAATTTTTCAATTTCATACTTAGGGCTCACTAATTTGATTTTGAATCTTATATCCGCTTTGCTGTTCTGATTAAATGATAAACTTTGCAGTGCAGGCACACTAGAGGATATTTATATATCCTGCACATTTCATGTAAATATTATGTAAATGTATGTACACGTATGCGTTCCTTGCCTCTTGTTACGGTATTCAAATAAGTATCCCTCTTACCCTCAATACAATACCCACATCTTCATTAAAAAAAAAAAATACGGAAATAATAATTATACAGAAGGACATATTACGACTGAAAAACGTCGTACGAAACTTAACCTTGGGCATATTTCGACATTTTTTACATACCGGAGTTTAAGCGCATTAAATTTACATTCGTTCGTGACACTGACGAGAAACTAATTTCCGCCCTGGAGCAGGGATATTATCGCTCGGGAAAGCGAGGCGTTCCACTAGTACATGATTATTTGATTATATTAGCGACTTGTGTAGATTGCCTGAATGTTCGAATCGCTTGCACCGTTAATGTTAAAATCCTGTGTATGTGATTGCCGGCATGCGTGTACTGTGACGCTATACGAAAAGCCATACGTTGTAATGTAATATTCCATACACTATATGGTATGTCAAACCTCATGTGATTGCAGTTTGTGCAAACATTACACACGGCAAAGGTTTTAAAGGGAACATGCAGTGCACTACAAAAGATAAACAACAAATCTGCTAGATGGATAGCGTATTTCTACATATGCAACATGACCGCTAGATCGTTTATGTCGACGTCATTGTTTCGATAGTTTTAGAAAGCTTTTGTATACATTTTAATCACGTGATTACTTAAACGAATTAAAATCGACAACGTTGTGTGTGGCAGTTACACTGATATACTGCAAAAAAAAAAAAAAAAGATATGTAAAATGTACGTCACAACTACTCATCCTCCTTTAAAGACCATGGAGGACGTGAAGTGAATCAGAGTAAATCAACAGAAACATCGTGGAGGGTTCTACATGGGCTGAAATATACGACTAAAGAAACATATAGTTCACTTATCAATGCATCTACTCACTGTATGGGTGCTCTTTGAGTACGTCTAAGGTAGACGAAATTCACGTACAAAGGAAATGACAATAACGTAGTACCGTACAGTTATTCCGTCAAAGGTCATCGGATATGACTTTTCCATATTACTTCCCTCGCCACGGTCATGGCAGAAATGAGATCTGAAGGTTGTGCTTTTTTTCAGATGAAACCTCGAATGTTGCAGAATGGTAAATGACATTGGGTGATCTTGCAATTTTGTTCATGAACAACGTTTACTTTAACTTCACTATATTCTTGCAACATTTTAGGTGTGTTATTAGCTCTAGACATACGATGTTTCCGCTTCATAACATTTTTTATTTTGAATAGAGGTCAATTACTTACCTATAAATGGAATGTTTGTTCATTTTTTAGGTAAACAGTTTAATTTTTTCCTATGTACAGATTGGCACTATCTATAATTGCCTGATACTTTCGTTATACTTCACCAAAGTGTAAATTGAAAAAAAAAATCGTTGACTTAAATATCATCACTTGGTGATGCAGAGATGCAGAAAGTTCTGGAGCACAGACTGACGCTATTAACTTTTGCCTCTACCGGATTTGGGTATTTACACAGTTTGGATGCGTTAATGAACTTGTTTGATAAATAACGGTTGCAAACCTTGACAGTTGCAGGGTAATAAGTTCAATCAATTTTGACACCCGACGTATCACCCGGCGTAAACGGTCTATATTACACGCCATTGAGTCTACGTTGTGTCAGCTAAAAAAAAATGTTCCACTCTGGTGGATGACACAGTTTTATTTTTTGTTGTTGTTGCAGGGAGCCGTGATTTGGAACTCCCTGATTTTTGTCAATTTTAATTTCTACTGCTCGACTATACTGAGACAGTTACAATAAGAGTATTGTAGCAAACTTGGAAATGGAGGTAGATGGGGGTATACTTTACTGGTATATTGAACATATGTCGCTAACGTAAAGAGTTAAATCTTAGATACACGATAAAGAATATCGTAAGTATTGGCGCAAGTAGCATTTGTAAATCTCGTTAAGGTAGAGATGCAGAGAGAGAGGGTGAGGGGGGGGGGGAGGAGGGGGAGGTTCATCTGATCGAGATGAATATAGCGTGAAAAATAAAGGAACACACCAACGAGGGTACGTAAAGAGTGGTTCAACAGATGAAACGAAGTAAAATGCTTGAAGTTAAGAATTATCAAACCGTACACAATATTGACTCTGTGCTCTCTATATTCCAAAGACAGAGGTTAGGGATCCCTCCAAATCTAGGAGTGAATATGACACTCTATAGGAGTAACAGTTACTCTACTAGAAGAGTGATGAGAATGATTATTTATAACGTTAATTTTATTTGTTTTTTAACCTTTTTAACCAATTTATCATACTTCAACCTTCTTTCAATCTTGACTGTTTTTTTTCTGTATCTGTATACATATTTCCTGTGCCTTACTTTATAAATTGTACTTGTGTAATCTTGTCTTTGTTTATTTTCTTGCGGGACCATTCGGTGACCCCATGTGGGCTTCATAAAGTTGATCTTATGTTATCCTGTTTTATAGCCTGCATGCAGTCATGTTGTGACATATTTGTAATCAAAAGTTGTCAAAAGTTGCCTTTTTCGATTAAAACATGTGATAAAATGTCAGTGTTGCAAATTAGTGACGTTATCATAAAAAATCGTTTTCATTTTCTTTATCTCTCTCTCTCTCTCTTCTCTTGTTTTTCATTAACTATATGCATTTTGCTGCTTCTTTCTCACTCATCTGTGTACTCGTTTACACTCGAGGAAAATAAATACATTATTGCAACTCATCTGGGAGAAATTTATCGACGGTCCTATTTTTATAGCCATATGGCATCTAAAATGTTGACTTCATGGCAACACAATGTCTATTAAACCGTGCTCTTAGATGTAATCAGTTCATATTTCACGTTTATTTATTACATAGGGACAGACCTATCTATCTTGTCGAAAACTTATGTTGTATGCAAACTGGATCTCAAATCTTTATAATCGTCTTTTAAATGGCAATTGATTAAATTTTCACTTTATCTTGAGTAACGACCATACCGCCTTAGATTAAACGTCTACAAACGTATGTATTCAGTCAAATATATTTGCTATTTATTTGTATTAAAAAGAAAGTAGAAGAGAGAACACTTCTTTGTGTTTTTCATTGAACATCAAACTTCAACAAACATTTGAATAGATTTGAAGCTGTCTGTCTGTCTGTCTGTCTGGTAGTTTACCACTAAGAGGACACGAATAACTGTAGTCATATTTCATAACTATTATACATACCTAAATATGAAGATCTGATTACCTGAATACGAATTGGCAACAGCCAAGATATGTAGATTTGATTTCTTACATAATTACTTTTTATGAGTCTTGTTTCTGAAACCAAACACACATTTGGAATTAACTTAAGTGTTAATGCACTAAACACAGTTAAAGACATTAAAGATGGAGAAAAAACTAAATGCATAGAGACTATTCGATGGATCGAATGATCCGATGCGTGACCTACACTACCTCAGAGAATTTAGATAAAATGACAAAATCATTTCTCGAGAAGAATTCTTCTACATGATAGAACATGACAGGATTGCCAGATATACCATAATGGTTAAGGTAGGTACCTCTCGAGAAGGGCTAAACATGTATGATATCATGTGAGAGTCGGCTAGATGCTGGAAGCTGGATTCATGATGAATGTTCATGACTTATAACGCTTACATGTAATAATCCTTTATTTTTTAATGCCATTTATTTATCGCCACCAAGTACCAAGATGACTTACCAGCGGAAGAAGAATTCAGTAAAAGATGAATTTAAGTGTCATATAGCTTAACACAAGGGGACCTTTTTGTTTAATGATTAAAAAAATGCCCTAGATGGACAAAAATTATGCCCTGTGCTTGTTCAGAAAAATACTGTTTAGCTAAAACATTAGTTTCTCATTCATGATTGCATGCGGAAGTTGTTTCAGCTTGTTTCGCCCTTGAATTTTCACGATGAATTATTCAAAGCGAAACTGTGTCACATAATTTAGCAATTAATCTGCCCGTGGGTGGTCCATCAAATTTCATTGTACTTTGACATCTGGCATCTCTCTGACTTTTATCTTTGTTCGCGTGAATTTCTAAGGACTCTAAATCCTTCAAAATTAACGCGTTCGTGCTCGCATGAGAACAAACTCTATCACGTTGCAAGATACCTGAACCCACCTATATATTTCTCGAATGCTCTCCTCTTATTTCTGTCCTCTTCTAGCCACTTAAGTGTTTTTTCTCACTTTTTGCTATCTGAATATTTCAGAATTTTCATGTCACCTTTTGTCAGAAGAGTAGCTCCTTTTTGGCAAAAAAGAGAAACCGACAGTCATAAATATTCTCTCAAAAGTTGATTTGTAATAATTTGTGTTTTTTGTGTCTAAGTCGAAACACTACACGAATGTTTGAAGATATTCAAAGCAGAGCAAAATATCAAAACAATAAAAAAAAGCAAATAAACAAAACAAAATGTTTGTCTACGTGTACGATAACATCAACTGTGCGATCTTATCGTAAAACTAAGAAAAAAACTATTTCCTTTCAAAGTAGACATCTGTTTTATAAAAGGATGGGTAGATACGAAAAAAAAACAGCATTGTAAGTTGCACCGGGTTCCTCCAAATAATGAGCCGTTAAAATGTTTTAAGAAAGTATTGAAAAAGTATTCATAAAGAAAATTGGAAATCTCCTGGTCATGTACCTTTGTTCTTCGTCAGTGTTTCAGGTTAAAGATAGTAGGGAATAATATCACATGTCACAAAATCTGAAAGAGAACTTTGCACCCATCTTACATATATTTGAATATGAAAATTGTCTCGACATTTTTGTTGGCCCTACAAAATTTAAACTGTTATTCTTATAGGCTGCGACTGCATGTAGTAGTTACGTAAGTATATGAGTTTTACTAGCAATCGTCTGATCATCTACCTTTTGCTCTTTGTCAGTGTTTTAGCCAAAAGAAAGGGAAAAGGTCACCTGTCACAAAATCTGAAAGAGAATAATGCATTCACCTTCCAAGTATTTAAATGTGAAAAGTAACTAGACATTTTTGTTGGCCCTACAACAATTCTCCATAAAACAATTTTTCTTTTAGTGGCTATGACATATTCCACAGAATGTGACTTTCACGGGCAATTTTTGAACGCATACTTCAGCTTTAACCATAATATCTAACTAGACAAGAGAAAGGCAAGACGAAATTGTCATAAAAGAAGAATAACTCAGACGGATCCAAACATGCCAGATTACCGCTTCAAGGGAAAAGAAAGATTTAAGACAAAACATTACGTTTAAATTCAGTGCACCAAAATGACACGCAAAGAAAATAGTTTAACACTGACCATGGTTAAACCAGTCAATCTCTCCAAGTAACATCAGGAGTACTTTAATTTCCCCATCTCATGCAGTATGCATGAGATCGCTGCAACATTGGAATTCTGGAAAGTTTGAGTGAACAAATTATTTTGGAGCAACAAATATACCTGAATGTCTGTCTGTGGGGAAGTTAATTCTTGAAAAGAAGGCTACCGTTCATCGTCACTGCTCTTTATTTTGAAAATCTATCACTCTTACTGTGTTCTTAAATATTGGTTTTAAAAGTAACATTTTGTTTGTAGTTCCTGTCAATAAATGGTCTTTTTGTTCAACATTTCTGCCAAAATAGATCTTACTCATACTCTTTACGAAATGAACGTTTTTGGATTTATTTAAATAAGGATTTCAAGATCAGTATTGTGGCCTGCCTCATAACATGCTATACATAAATTTAAGGAAGAAACATACAAAATGCCCCCCCCCCCCTTATCAAGGTAAACGTGCCTTACATACCAACAAATTGAAATGAAATGATCTAATATTTCGAGGTCCTACCTCTTCCTCAGAGATCTAAGTAAAAAGTGACAAAATCCGACGTTCATTCTCGGACCTGGTAAAACTTACCCAAAGTACCTAGATCTTTGTTGAGACCCTGCACGTGACTTTTGATTCTTAGTATGAGTTTATTTTCCTCAGATTCCTGTGGTCGTCGTCACCTAAAGCTGGTTTTTATCATGCCACATGCTACATCTTTTATTGTGTGACCAGGTGAAGAGTAGTTATCGGCTACAGAGTAAGATTTCAGTCGTCGTATGATTGTGTGATTATGATTATTGAAGCAAGGAGGTTTTACAAGGAAACCCTCCTTGGTTGAAGTGAAGGCGGAATTTGGTTCTGGTTTCTCCTATGTAATTACCTTCTGTACATTGTTTGCAGAAAAGTAAATAAATGACATTAGATGAATCACAGTCAAGGTTACCGGGGTAAAGTTTAAGTTTAGTGCCTGGCGGGGTTACAGGGAATGAAGTACAGAACTGATATGTTTGCAAATTTGGCAACTTATATGTTTATATCTTATAAGTATATATCTTATATGTATATATCTTATATGGAGACTTTTATTACGAATTAAAAAGTTTAGTTCCCTTAAAGAAGTTTTCATATTGATAGTGCAACATCACACGCTTGTGAACATGAGAACTAGAAATCATATTTTAACGAGCAGAATAAAAAAAAAAGGGAGATTGTGATGTACTGTGCTAAGCACCATCTATTTATCATTTGTTGTTGTTTAAGTACATAAGGCTCTGTAACTCTGCGCTTGAAAGTATGTACCGTGTTAATGTGTTGATTGAAAAATAAAAGAAAAAAGGAAACCATGTCGTTGTCTTTCTTTTCGGTGAAAATTTATCAATCCACTCAATATCTTGAGTTGTTTTGAAGTGCAGTTCCCTAATTAGGACAATTTCACTTCATTCTCTAAATTGCACGTTAAATAAATTAGAAATCGTTCCATGATTCTTGGCAACGTAGTTCGCATCTCGATCGTTGATGTACACAGTGCATAGTTTTCAAACGTGTGATAAGAATGTTCTCATCGCTTATAGTTAATCCTCTCTGAAGCAAAGGCGCAGCATTGCCACCGATTGCAGGTTGCATTGAGGTCCTGATGAGGACTCAAAGATCATTTTTCAAAGTTTAAGGTGAGCCTTCGAGTGGCCAGAATGTCACATTTATGACTTCATGTTGGAATTTGCAGTCCAGTACCCTCCAAATTACAATATTGCTTACGTTTAAAATACGTTCCTTACGGTGTGCACACGTTCACATTTTGCACAGACCCTAACCCCCGGGAACCTTGTTCGGATGGGTATGTAACATTTATCTTTTCGTGCTTTTGTTTTGCAAGAGGAAATTATTTTGTCGACCCTTTCTATCATTTTTAAGATGGTGTTGTATGCCAGTGCCCATCGTATATATCAACAGCTGATAGCTAGGTAGCAAGGTATATAAGCATGTCCTCAGAATGGCATTTACTAAGTTAGACCCACGCTACGAAACTGTCTAGAAAACTCAATTGTGCCTACTTGAAAAAAAAAACGTGACCTAAACTTCTCTCATATCAGTGGCGCACAGCAGATGCTCTCATGGGGCAGGACGGGGGGGGGGGGAGGGGGCTGCGAAGGGTTGCGCGAAGACTGGGGCAGTGACTCGATTTAAGTAACCTTCCCAGTAGGTGTTGGTATGTACTTTTATTTATTTTTTTTCGGGGGGGGGGGGAGTTAAGTATATAAGTGTAATTGATTACGGCTGCATATATGAATTTCATTGCAGTCTGCACGCCGGTAGAGTAATTGGAATCCAGGCGTTAGTTCCTCTTACGTTGGTATAACGGATGCAGTCACAGGTGATGCATGAGTAATATATACAAGTCTGTTCTTTGGGCTACTATTTAAGTCTAGCCTGTTTGTGAGCTGGAACGACCAAAGAATAGGTGTGGGGGTGATGGTTGTGGTGGGGGATATTGGCTGAATGCAGCGACAGGAAAATAAGCGGACCGACACCATCTGTTGGCGCGAAAAGTGCAAGAAAATTTTAACTTTGCACACACCCTCCCATGGCTTGAAACGGTAATTCCCTTGTGTTCTAAACTCCATGAACCCAGCCTTGAAAACTGTATCTCGTGTCTGCAATTTCTGAATAAATAAGGAAAAATATCAGTCTGTGAAAAATTGTGATGCATATTAGATGGGTTGAGATGATGCAAGATATGATGATGCGTAG
This sequence comes from Stichopus chloronotus, assembly GCA_021234535.1. NCBI lineage: Eukaryota > Metazoa > Echinodermata > Holothuroidea > Aspidochirotida > Stichopodidae > Stichopus > Stichopus chloronotus. The sequence goes on from SFZH01000008.1 coordinate 11,042,349, forward strand.
TGGATTATGAACCGTCTTTTATTCATTTTTGGATCAAGTGGCAAATATTTTGAGGTGGGGGTTAGCATACGTTTAGCTTCCCACCATATTGTATTGGGAATCTGAGCTCCCAAAACCCCTGGATCAGCCGCCACAGAGAAAATTTGTGGATAAAAACACCACTCAGATTGCAGAAAAATGCACTTTCTAGTCTCTTGCTTGTAAAGTTCAGTATACGGTTTCTTCATCTTTTACAACGCATGTTCATTCATACTTGGAAAAAGTCTTCAAAATCTTCAAGTTCTCAAAATGCAGTCACGTGCTTTATCCTAAGGGTAATACACAGTCAATTTATTGGTGTCCCATTGTTTGGAAAACTGTATTTGAAGTATCAGGACTATCTGGACAACGGCTTTAATTTAAGAATAAAATCAGCGGCGGACGGATACAACGAAAATGTAGATCGTCAGTCATTTGTTGTCTGCTATCATACACAAAACAATGGTGGTACTTTTTCTATCGCTCACGAACATTGCTGAAATGTCGTGAATCGTGTATACCTCTTCTCGGGGTTCGTTTTCAATGAAAATGCGGTTATTTAGAAACCCAATGTTCTTTTGTTTTCGTCTTTTTCATCTCTGATTGTATCATACAATTTGTATGTATAAATAGGGTTAATCAACTTACTGGACCGTGCATAATCGAAAAATAATGCACGATCTGGAATAATGCTGCGGCGAACAATTTTACCGCGATCGTCAAGAACACTTAACTTCAGTTAATGCACAGCCCAGCATTGATTAACTTTCATTTAAAAAATTACACCTCCGTTTAGATTGCTAAAAGTTGTTGGAGGCACAAAAATGGTGGTATCCCTTCTTTTGACACCCATATTCAAATGGCGTTCTATGTAGTTCGTAAAATTTCCCAATCCGTTTACGTTCAATGATAACTCTGGTTGCGCAAGGGTTTTGAAGGTCTATAATCTTGGAATATTGCAAGATATGTTAACAACTTTGAACAAAAATGTCTGAAAACAGAAAACTTTGACTGCTCTTTTAAGAACCGCCATGAAATAAAGAGGGAAAACTTGAAATCTTTCAACGTCTGTCGTAAACGACGCGATTTAGTTTTATAAAATCGATGAGGTTAAGTCAGGAACATCTGTTCCATGCCTTTGATCTGACACTTTCCACCGAAAACTTAACTATCAAGTTAGATTCCGTCTGGTGTCCCGCGTTCGAATATTTCACTGGATTTCGTTTTTCGGCAAAATCGAAATTGAGAACTGAAGTCAAACGAAGGCAAGTGTGATATGCTTATTTTGGTTCATGTTAGATTAGTTTGAGTAGAACAGAATGGAATTTCCACGTTTTTTATATCCCTGGCGGTCAATTCGCAATATTTCGTTCGCCTATCAGGGAGAACAGAAGTAAATGCATTTCACTTTGTGCTAGTGAATGGATGAAATTATATTTCCTACTCCTAAGTCTAATCGTGATAGAAGATGTGACTCCAAGTGAGTAGAGTTGCGAGGAAAGGTAACCCTATAAGGTAGTATATATAAAAAAAAATCTGTGATCAATGTGAACAAAAAAAAAAATGAATACCATTAACATGGAGATGCCTACATCTAGTCTTCACAAAATACACATAATGTGCTAAAATCATGCCTCGAGAAGACCTTACCTGAATGATAGAACATGACGTGATATTCATATATGCCATAGTGGTTAGGGTATGTTCCTATCGAAAAGGCATAAAGATATATGATATCATGTGAGTACTTGGCTGATGCCTACCACGAGATGTTTGCGGACGAGGTTCAGCTCACTCCAACGTTCCAACATTACCAAGATGCATTTCCTTGTAGGTTGTCCCGGTATTGCGTACCAGTAACCCCTAGGGTAAGAATTTGCTGAGGAAGGCGTGTACACAAGGCATGGATATTCTTTTATTCACAGAGATGTCCAACACGAGATATCTACCACAGGGTTTATCCTACCATAAGCTATAAAGATTTTTTCTTATCCAGCTGATGGGTTAAAGAAAAAGTAACCCTTAGGTTGAAACTTAGAGCCCTCAGAAAGGATCTTATGGACTATCAAAAGAAATAACACTTTTTTTTGTCTTGAAATTTTGTAATGTGTAATTTCGACTCATGACACGGGCTCCGTCAAAATCTAAAGAACGGGGGGGGGGGGGGGGGGGGGGAGGAGGGACACATATCACCATACGTCTGTGATGAGGCATACACTATCAAAGCTGATCGTCACCACTGGTTGGCACGAGGCGTATCCCATTCCATCCCCTGTCCCTCAGTGGAGGCCCCACTGATTATATAGCTGTTAGATTGAATTGCTTTGTACATCTCTACTCAGCCTAGCCTAACATGTATTTTCTGATTAATTTACCCCCTTTCCTGAGGGTCTCTCAAATTATTTAAGAGGACTTCATATAAGTGTCTCCTAATTCAACTGATTATTGTCTACAAACAATTCCTAATGCACTGCAAGTGCTTACAGTTATTTCACACATTTTTCAACGCATGACATGAGTGGTTGAAAAAATAGACAAAGTGGCTGCAATTGGTTTAATATAAGGTATAACATTAATCACTCCTCTTATTTTTAGTTGGAAATGCCCTATGTTTGGGTTCGCGTAAAAAAGCGTTCAATTTAGGAAAGGGTTGAACTTTGTTATGGTCCTCTTAAATGTTTGACTTGCTTCCCTTCTTGCGTCGAATACGTCTGTCGAATACTGTGGACACCACTAGCCAGATGTCGTGATTAACGTCTAGGTCTTTAGTCATGAAGTAAAAGGGGGAAAAAATGGTTTCTTGCTCACCTACCATCGAGGTGGAGAATATTCCAGCAACATTGCCGTAAGTAAATGTTGATAAGGAAAGCCCTTGTAATTACTTTCGTGTACACAAAATTGCAACTGAGGAATTTGGTGAAGACATTTGAGGCAAAACAAGGTTATTTTTGTATCACCGTCTTTCTTCATTTCCTTTACGTTTCGTTAACACTATCGCTTAATTACGAGAGCTTATTTTACCGGCAAAACTCGTGTGAAAGGATACTCAATATGCAATAATAAGGAAGCTAAAAAAGAAAAGAAAACGAAAAAAAAAAAAGGAATATGAAATCACCCAGAGTACCTCAGAGATACATTTATGCCCAGAAGGTAACTCCCGGAGAATAAAATTGTGGCATTGCTTATCAAATTTGACAGATAAATTGCATCCCATTTCTTCGCCTAAAAGGAACTTTCTCTTCCTCTCGTTCTTGAATCGGATAAATTTACAGAGACGTCCAGGGTAAAGGTTTTCTCGTCAACATTTGGTTTTCTGAATTGAATTTATTAGTTAAAAAAAACATCATGGCATACGTATGGGTTTATTTTTAATTCATGTGTCTGGCATATCGTGCCCCTCCGGCCCAGAGGATATTTTCTCTTTATCACTTAACGTTAAGGTTCTTGTCATGACATGCTCAGGATCCGTTTTATAATTGAGATTATCGGTAAAAATATCGACTCTACGTGTATTGACAGGAACTCATATATATGTATACATATATATATATATATATATATATATATATATATATATATATATATATATATATATATATATATATATATATATATAATAAAACTGAAAATAGCGATGAGTTTGAAATTCATGATGAATCAAATACAAGTTTTGTCTCCACAAGGAATAGGAGTTACCCAAACTTCTTGCCACTTTCAATGCTTTTCATCCTAGCATTAAATTTACCTATGAGATTGAAAAACACGGCAAAATACCGTTTCTTGATATCAACATTTGCAGAGACGTCTCCAGTAATTCGGCTACTTCTTTAATTACATCTATATACAGAAAACCCACTCATACCGGTATTTATTGTAATTGGAAATCCTGGACCCCTAATAAGTACAAAACCAGTGTTATCAGAGCACTTCATTGTAGAGCTAGACGTATTTGCTCTACCGATGCACTTTTCCATAAGGAACTTCGTCATATTCGTAATTGCCTTCTTCTTAACGCTTATCCTCTTAAACTCATCAAGAGCTCTGAGAGATATACCTGTAATTTCAGATCTAGATTACTAATGGGCCCTGTCCCCTGCACTTTGGACGAGAATAAAGTCTTATCGAAATTCTATCTTAAGTTACCATACTGTGGTAATATATCTAATCAAATTGCTAGATTTATCTCTAAATCTTTCAAACGTTGCTCTAATGCAGAACTACAGATCTCTTTCAGATGTTCTAAAATTGGTTCATTTTTCAAGGTTAAAGACAAAATTCCTGATCTTAAAAGCAGTGGTTGTATTTATCATATTCCTTGTGGAGACAAAACTTGTAAAGATAATTATATTGGGGAGTCCAAACTCAGGCTTTGTGATAGATTTAAAAAACATGTAAATGCTGACTATTTCAAAGAATTCAGTTCCATACACGATCACTGTAAAAAGGCGTCCCATAAACTTCCAAACCCAGGTGATATTAAAGTTCTCCATGTAGAGAATGCCTGGTATAGACGCAAGATCATGGAGTCTCTTTTCATTAAGGACTTACAACCTACCCTGAATAGAAACGTCCAGAGTTTTAATCTTCAGCTATTTTGAGCTGGTATTACTCACTTACTTCTGTTACAGCTGTTTTTGTAATGTACTGACTTGTATTATCAGTTTGCTATTTCGCCTTGACGATGTAAGGTGTATTCTTACGAAATATTGGCGTATTATATTTGATTCATCATGAATTTCAAACTCATCGCTATTTTCAGTTTTATTATTAGTATATGGACCTCTCCAATCTTTGTATATATATATATATATATATATATATATATATATATATATATATATATATATATATATATATATATATATATATATATATATAAAAATATATATATATATAAAAATATATATATATATATATATAAATATATATATATATATATATATATATATATATATATATATAATAGGCTAAAAAAGTTACCATGATTCAGGCAAAAAAAATATTCATGTGGTGTAGCACAGATACTAAGCAGTATCTAAGCAATATAAACGGTACACCAGAATAGTAAGTTAGGGAGTTTTTAGTTCAAACTCCTGGTTATCCCTTTAATATTTTAAGTATACCCAATTAACGTTACCGATCTGCGCATGCGTTACAATCATTACATTGAAAATATGAAAACAACATGAACGACCGGTGGTGTACAAAACAGAAGTGGCATAGTAGATGGCCCTTTCCATGCGATGTTCAACAGTGAAGGTAGACTTTTCCCCTTGCACTGCACTTCAGGCATTAAGTGTCCGTCCCTCTGCAGGTCTGCAGCTTCGTTACCTAGCTATGGATAATCCTTACTACGACCGTCGTCAGACCTTCAATTGTAGATGAATAACAGACCAGCCGAGTGTTATGAATTCCACGGTGTATCAAGAGTGGTGTAATGTGGGTGAAATATATTTATAGCCAGTAAGCATTTGATGGAAATCTATTTTCTTCTTACAATCCCTGCCACCCCATCCTTTCAAAAAAGGGATCTAGTGTGTCTTTAAGAGCGAATAAGCTCTACTTGGATTAAGGGAACGGAACAGTGATGTTCTGGGGTAAACATGAACTGAAAGAATGAACTGTGGAACTTGAAGTTTGGTCGATTGGATTGAATGTAACCATAGTGGAAAGACGGCTATACACCAAGGTAAAGTAATGAGAAAAGTTGTGTCTTTCAATTGTTTATAATGTACTATAATCAAGATTATGAAATGTTATTATAAAGGTAGAGTTGAGTAATAGATCACCGTGGTCAAGGATTTTCAAAAGAAATAAAAGTATATGAAATACAGTTCTTCAAAATGGCCCTCAAAACAAGTCAATACGTTTGATGGTATGCATTTCAGATGACAAAAAAGTTAAGATTTAACCGGTCCTCGATTACTTTGATTGTATCTTTTCGATAGATTTCATACAATCAGGCCGATTTTTTTAAGTTTCTGTCCACACCAAATTGCTCCTAAAAGAGAAATGGATCACTGTGTCCTAATTGGAAGCCAAAAAAGGAAATTACGGGTATTCATTACTTACCGGGAAGGGGGTCACACAAACATGTAGTTTTACCTTGTTACTTGGTTGTACTAGAACTCGGTTCATACGTCACTGTAAACATACACGTTGAGTGGTGGTTCAACATTATCATATCTTTCCATTAACCAATTTAGGTGGACAAGTGGATCACGTACCAAAATTGGATTGATAGATCAGTCACGTTTACAAAGTTAATTCCATTTCCTCCAGTGTCAATGGGTGCCTTAACTATTCATATGCAAATTAAAGGGAAAAGCAAATGTTTATCATCCACCAACGACAAGGAAACAAGGATTAGGGGACAATAACACAAAATGTCACGTCCAAGTTGAAAACAATACCAGGGAAAACATGTACACCTGTACATGTATATATATATATATATATATATATATATATATATATATATATATATATATATATATATATATATATATATATATAAATGAACATATTTATGTATATATTTTATTTGCATGGCGTATTTCTTCTTTACATTATGCTACTCTACGTAGAGTAATATACAGAACGTATGTGTAAATTCATTCAAAACGAAAGAATTAGAAAAGGACATTTCACATTCTCTATTTGCAGAATAACTGTATTAAAAAAGAAAACATAATTTGAAACAAGTCAATAAAGTCAATAAAAAAATAAACAACGGAAGAAGAAAATACGGAGATAGTCAATGAGGAAAATTTCAACCATTCGAGAATTGCGAAGCATTGCATTCAGGGAATATAAAACGTGAAGTGATTAATGTTGAAACAACAGAATTATTACACATTAACTTGGACTACTGTCATTAGTCTGCGTCGCCAGAGTCATAACTCGTATTTTCACTGCTTGTTTTTCACATTTTCACATTTATCCTTTTTTAGTTAACTAAAGGTGTCGTCGGCGTTTACTAGTTTGGTTCAGGTGTATGGGCTAACAGCGGAAGTGTACTTGGACAATGTGCAGTTTTGTTTACAGTTTTCGTGACAATCACATACATAGAAAAAAAAAATATGTGTAGTATAATACATCCAAATATATATATATATGTACAGCGCTAAAAATTCCTGATATAAACACATAAAATGACGTAACGGAGGATCACTGAACTGAGTTAAATACGTCATGAACAAGACATTTACTTCATCTACTTCGAAAACTTGCCGTTAGACCTCCATCACCCAAACGAGGGAATTAGACTCTATAATTAGACAAAATTTCTTAATCTCCAACTGCACGAATGACTTTGATGTTTTTCTTAAGCCTTCTCCCTGACCCCCCCCCCTTCCCTCCCGTAAAGTGCTTTGTCGCATTTGACAGCATATTGAAGTAACTATAGCTCCACAACACTCTGCCTTTTAAAGTTTGCTCACTAACGTCACTGAAAGTATGCTGTTATACTTTGAGTAAGTCAATTATCGCGTGTAATTAATTACGTCATTGCTATGACGTAATGCATTGTGTCGACTGTTTTGATCATCTAAAGGAACTTCGTTGTAATGGCGATTGCACAAGTTACCTACAAACGTTAAAAAACTTTGTTTCATGTCATCCATGATCGGTAATTTTGCACTTACTTACGTTATGCATTATATTACCCATCATAAGTTCTTATAGCCGCAAGCACAAGCAATCAAACAAAGAAACAAATAGACATATTGAGAGACGAACAGACACATACATGTTATGAACAGATTTTTTGTTCTGTCACTATTAAGCTCTATAAGTCGACTAGGAGAATTCGAAAATGCAAGCTACGTAGAATGTTACTTTCTAGTTCATCGTGTTTCGTACTGAGCGGAAAGCCCAATGAATCTTCTATAAATGTCAAAATGGCGACCAGACCAGTTTCCTAACATAAATGAAGTGAGGAATAATCATTCTCCAAAAATTACGGAAAAGAGAACTTTGGCATGGACAAGTCCACCTTCAAAGAGAAAAACTGCAAAAGCGGACTACTTTCTAACCAGTTTATAGTTGGTCATAACATCTTCCTGAGGAGTATTTTACAAGAAAGAAATCGACGTTTTAAAAGTGAAATAGTCGCCAAATTGCTCGTTCTGCTTTTTTTCTCCTTCTTGTGACACCGTGCAGTATTGTCGCACTTGTTTCTGGATTCTTTTGACCCCTTTTTTCTTTTTTAATGTATATATTTTATCATTTTCTCTGACTGGTGCGGGATTTCATTCCTGTTAGATCGAGCAAATTTGAGGTCGATATCTTACTTTGTAGGGAGTGCCTTTTTGTCCCCAACGGCGCTCAACGTAATTATTACACTCTTCAAGGCAATAACGTCAGTATAGTGAATGTCGTACACACACACATAAAAAACCAACTGGCTGAATTGGTAATTAATTAATCATTATCGATTGGAACTTAATGCCACATTTTGCATTTCTTCGACGGGTTCATAGGGGAGTCACGTGGACAGTTAAACGCCTCGGCAAACCCGGCAAAATTACGTAGCGAGGTGCTAACTCTGTGAAAACAAGAACGGGAGAAGAACAAGAAAGAAAGAAAAAAAAAAACGATAGGTTACAGAAGCTGAGACCATCCTTTCAACAAAAAAAAAAGATAGGACAGAGAGAATAGTTTTGAAAAATATGAAAAAGAGACCATTTTTCTATTTGATTTTGTTTCAAATTTTTTGCTCTTTATTGGTGAAAACCATATTTCAATAGCATATCCATTTTAGAAGTTATTGATATTTAAAGACAAAGACTCATCAACCCAGACACTTCCAATTCTCCGAACCACTAACGTCTAGTCCCTCCTACAGTCTGTCTGAAATTCCTCCATATGTGTAATCAAAACAATGGATTTCTTTGTATAGTTGTGTAATATGAGCTATTGTGTATCTTTCGAATTTGCTGTAAACCAAAGAGAAGAACCAGTTGAAGATTTTTGCTATCCCCAAGCCAAAATTACAGCTTGGGGTGATGAGTGACTGCCTTTAAAGTAAATATATACCACAGTGGTACAATGCATTATGGGAAATTCCTGATGTCATTGAGTCACAAATTCTTTATAATCCGTTGTATTTTTTTTTTTTGTGATATTTATTGTCTCGAAAGACTATGACACTTCAAAGAGATGATAACGTAATTGCTACAACATTAAAATGTCAGTTCACAATAATCCCAATCAAGTTAATGTATTCCAAAAAGAAAGGAGAAAGAAAACAGAAAGAAAAAAAAGAAGACAAAAGAAACACTCGCATTAAGCATGTTACCTCACCTATATTTATCAGGAGGATGACGATCCCTCCGAATCTTAGCATCAGTCATGTGACCACACATCATCTGAGACCAAAATAAATAAACAAACAAACAAAACTCTTTACGATTCCAATGGTGATGATTTATAATCGTTTCTTTTAAGTGCATGACGTCATCAACAAAAGAGCTGGATACAATTATAAACATTGTATACTCCAATATCCTTATTCATTCCGTCTTGAGGTGACGTCACAGCTCTTACTAGTTGCAAAGCTGTTACAGAATATAGCTGTTTGTGTTCATATACAACAGAGAGCGGTCTATTCGCATGACATTTGAAGGTACTCACTCAATTAGGCTATAGGAAGTAAATGCAGCCATATTTCGTACAAAATGAGCATTTCGAATGTAACATTATATTTAAATAAAAGTAAGGGTAGAAACCTTTGATTTAATTTCTTTATTTTTGGTAGTCTATCCACCCATCCACCCACCCATCCATCCACCTATCCATCCATCCATCCACCTATCCATCCATCCATCCATCCTTGTATGGGGGAAAGTTCATGCAAATTAACTTGAGTTCAAACAATTTTCCCTCCGTTCGTTCGTCCGTCAGTTAAGTACATTTCAAAATTGTGTGCCATGGAAATTATTTCAAAGTCGCAAACACATAATAGGGTTATAACTTCTGTTCTGACTGTTGAGAGAGCGTATTAGTGACATGTGGATGAGACAAAGGATTGATTCCCTTTGTTGTACTAAAAAAATACTTTTGAAGTCTTCTTTTGTTTTGTTTGTCTTTAACAAATGTCAAGAAAAACATGAAACCCCAAATCAACTTGTCCATGGATAAGTACATATAAAGGCAACTTCTTCCATTCCGTTGTCCTTGTAAATTGCACCACCGAGATTGACTTGAAGTTCAACAGATAAAGCGACTGGGCCATAACGTCTATAACACACTCCCTATCACTTTGGAAGTCAGTAAAATGTCGGAACTACAAATTCTACGTTAATGCGAAAAAACAATATCATATTGGGAAGAGAAATTTATTACGGTAACCATGATTTTTTTTTTTCGAAATATGGATTGATCATAGATAGATGAACAAACAAATGAACAAATAAATACATGGAGCATGCGCGAAACGAATCAAAGGATGAACGATTCGATGGACGTATCCCAAATTAAATGAACGGAGGGAGGAAACGAATGGATGAGTACGTCATTATTATTTCTCACCAATTGTAACAAAAATTAGCATAGAACAATGGAGAACGACGGACAAGACAACGAACAGCAAAACAAGATGAACAAAGCTGTCTTGTTGCAAAGTTTATTGACTTTATATCTATCCATTTTCTCCGGTGCAGAGAGAAACTATATTACAAGACTGGAGGGGGAATGCCTATCATTAGATATTACGTTTAGTAGCACTACCACCATCATCACTTTGACATTTGGCAAGTCTGCCGCCACTGAGAAGAATTTCTTCATCAATGAAGAAAGCAATCGATTAAGTTGCTCCTTTCATCGGCCTCTAATGGATGATTTTGTCTGAAAACTGCCGTGAAACGACTTCTTCTTACTAGAAGAACGGCAATACTTAAAGTTTTCGACTTGTTATCTTTGCCCAGAGCCAAAAAAGCTTATTAGAGTTTTTCCATTTTCAAAAAATTCTTCTCATGTAATAAAATGTGTACGTTTTTTTTTTCAACATTTGTCAATATTTTGGAAGTGAGGTACCAGGGATTACCATTGGCAAAGGTGTACACACTAATACAGTGACAACATGGAAGAACATGACATGTGTTTGAACAATTACATACGGTCCATAAAATTGACGGTTATAATGTTGTCGAGGTTGTCGGGTTATTGAAAGCCTTAGCATAACGTTTACCGAAAGGGTTATGAAATCAACCACATTTTGCAGTCTCCGTGCCCCCCCCCCCCCCACACGAGATAACCTATAAAATTGACGGTTAGAATATTGTCGGGGGTTATTGAAAGCCTTACGGTAACGTTTACCGAAATGGTTATAAAAATCAACCACATTTTGCATCCTTGTGCATCCGTATCCCGAATATTTTCAAACAACGATCCACTAGTTGACTGAGAATGTGGAAAAAGAGTCTTGGGCCAACACTTGCCGGTATTATAATAGTGTCGTTTAGGCGGGAATCAATTATAGTCGAGCACGAAGCATTTGTGACGTCGGTATGTAGCCCAACATTAATGTCATGATTTTCAAGGAAAAGATCGTCGAAGATAAGAACCAAGTGTTGCTAAGTCATTGCACAATTAATGTGACATCAAGGTCACGTAATACTTTGGAAATGAAACGGAGTGCAAGGACAAACGACAAAAATGAAATGAGTAAATTGAACCGAACCGGCCAAGCGGGTAATAATAGGCTTAATGGACGCCATCGAACCAATGACGGAACCGAACCGGGCCGACGACGTAACAGAACCAACACTACGGGGGAAAAAGAGACCAAATCTGGGGAACCGGAACAAAGCTGAAAGAACCAAGTCGAACTGAACAGGTCTAATTTGACCAGACCCATCCTCTTTTTACAAACAATAAATTGATGCTAATTGGTGCTAACATTTTGTGGCACCGTCGTAGTGGACCTGTGCAACGTAACTGAAATGACCTATCTTGACCTGACATGACCTGGCTTTTGCTGATGCGTAGGCTAATCGAGTTTGTAATGAACTATGGCGTGACATAATACATAACTTGATGTAAATATTTCTGCTGGCGATTTCTCCAGATATCTCTACAGTGGATAACAAAAACCGTTTAGCCCCCCCCCCTCTTCGCCCCTCCATTATCTTCTTTACAAGGCATACTTTACGAGATACGACGGCTGAGTTCAACTCCGTTCTCCCCAAGCTCTAAAATTTCGCAGGCGTTCCCGCACAACGCAAGCCGTCGAGGGGCAACGTTGATAAATGGTCTCCAGATTGCAATATGGGCTGAAGGTGACACGGCCACGGAGAATAATTAACGACGACGTCAATTTGACGACGAGAGAGCTATTAATCTACCCATCTGTGTACGATTCTCTTTGACACGATATTTTACAATCTCCTACATGAACTCGAATAAAAGATATCTTCATCCTTAAAGGATACGATTCCCTCTGTGAGGGAAAAAAAATATCTCCGTCAATCTATTCCCTGTGATAAGAATGCCGTAGTATGAAGAGAACGGCTTTTTACTTGGTTTCACATTTATATCCATGTGCTTCCCTCGCTTGCTCTCTCCATGCTTAACGGATTCTGAGTCTCTTTACCAAGTATGCAACAATCAACGAAGAGAAAGTCTCCGAAATTCTTACGTTCATACGTTTATCATAATATTGATTTCAAACGATGTACTGCGAGGAACTTTGGATAGAAAGATGAGTTAACTGGATCCTCTTCTGCGGATAAACACTGCTATTTCTTTTAAGAGGTCATGACATGTGGACTTAAATGCCGTAGAAACCTGCTTTTTTTTCTAAATATTTGGACAAACTGATATCCAAAACTTGCTTTTGGTGTCCTAGTGACATTATCCAATGTTATGCAATCAAAGTTTTCAGTTTCACAGTTGACAGCGCCCCTTAATCTTTTGTTTCTGTATGATGTTAGGAGCAGATTCATGCATGCGCTGTCTCTCCACATGGACACATCCTCTCATGAATTTGTCGGAAACTCGCACACAATGTTTTTTTTAGGTAGTGGGCCATTTGAGGTATTCAGGATTTTTGGTGCAAGGTCTCATGTGGGCCCTATGGTCCACTTCATGAAGTTGTGCAAAATGTTCATTCTCCTCCATATTTTCATGCCCAATTTTATTGGTTTGTCACGATGATCCGTTGTTCGTGGTACCTTCAGGGTCGTTCATGAATTTTTACCCAAGGTCATAGACCTGTTGCCCATTTTACGAAATCCTGCAAAAAAGTTGTTCTCCAACAACAATCAGCAATGCATGGATAATTTGAGATAATGGTACTCTGCAAGTGGCACCTTTAGGTTATTCAGAAATACTGCGTACAAAGCCAAAGATGGACCTGGGGGCCGCATCTTCAGCCGTAGACCTCAAGTTTATGTACATGCTTAAGGTACCACTAACAGTGTATCATAATGATAAAACTTCAATATATTGTACACAAGTAGGACAATCTGTAGAAGGAGAAGCATTTTGCAGAATTTCATAAAAAGGGTCAAAGAGTCCACATTGAACCATTAACCAAGACTTCTTTAATACAGAAACCCTAGGGCCCATCTTGAGATTTGGGCCCAACCTTTCTGAACACTGTAAATTTGCCACCTGTAAATCAATATGAGAAAGCATCAACATCGTAAAAGAGAATAGGGATCATAGGGCCCATATGAGACCTTGGGCCAAATATTCATGAACACATTGAAGGTACCACTAACAACGTATCTTGATCACAAACCGGCATGAATATTGTACTAGGCAATCTGAAGAAGGAAGAAAAGCATTTTGCAGAATTCCGTAAGATGGGCCATTGGGTCCACATGGGACCTTGGACCAAAACTTTCTGGACACCCCAAATGGCACAGACCCCAAGAGAGACTATGTGCAAGTTTGAAGCAAATCCATCAAGGCATGTGTACTCAGAAGCATTTTCATTTATTGTGGATCAATCATAGGGCGTGCATGAATGGGTTCCTAAGATGACGTCATAAGCTGCCTTGCAAAAACAAAGTTTTTCAAGAAGGAGCTACCAACTGTGAAAACTGGGACACTTGAAACTTTGATCGCATAACACTGAAAGACGTCACGAGGACACCAAAGATAGTTTTGGATATCAAGTTGTGCAAATATTTAGAAAAATAGGTTTTTACGGCATTTTAGTATATACATTCGCGCGCACATTAGCCATACCTGGGCAAAATTGATGAAGAAGGTTTGGTTTGCGTTCAAGTTCAGATAAGACAAAGTTACGTCTTCGTGTTGATTCAAGAATGTCTGTAAGAAGAGAATGTTAATTAAAGTTGTTAAGAGCACTGACAAAACACCACGCAGAACCTAACTCTAGTAATTAGCAGATTTTATGGAAGATAAGAAAATTACGTTTAGATCTTTATCTGTCAAGGTATCCAAGTGCACCACACACAACTCCAGTGCACATGTTGCTTATGGGAGTAGCGTCAACTGGTGACGCGTGATATAAGAAAGACGTACGTTATTGACAGCGTGAGTATATCCTTGTAATTATTTACAACTAAGGACATGTTTTTCACGTACATCATTTGGCCACTTTTCAGCTCATGATGATTTCAATGGACCCTACATCAAACCATGGTCAGACTAAATACTCCAGCCACTATGACTGGTTTAATTGCATGTTGCTACAATTTCCGTCATAAGTAAAGCTGATTTTATGTGTCAACTGTTCATAATTCCATGGAACAGTTTAAACGCATTTCGTACTCAAAATGCATACCTTTGTTCCTGTAAAATCGACCTTAATCATCATGTTTCATTTACTATCATTTACCTGGTAGGCAACTTCCAAACCGGCGAGATCGGCTCTCGCTTCTCTAGTGTATTCTGTAATGTCGCTCTGTCAAATGAAAAAAAAGAATTGTGCAGAATATTCATCGTCGGCGGTAAGAAGCTTCACATAATGCTTAATGAAATGAAACTTACAGCATTATTGAAGCAACTGTTTCGATAAGATAGATTTTTCTTTTGTAAGGAAGAATTATCAACTTAGGATAAAGGCTAACGTACACTGCCGACCCGACTGCAAATCCGCAAAACGCCTTGCGACTGTCCGTCGGGTTTCACTAGCGTCGGTGAAGAATTTGCTTGCGACCGGACTCATCTGCGACAGTTTTTAGGAGTTTTAAGGAAATCGGATGTACCAAACATGTTTGATACTTGTTCGCAAAGTCTTAAGCCGTTGCATTGAGTTGACCTGTGTGTAGCTGTCATAGATCCGACTGCCACAACAATGGTGTTCAATAGCCAACGGTGTTGAATAGTCTGGGAATCGAGTGACCGTAGGTGGTGTCAAAATGGTGGCTCCCATGTGGACATGAGGACGAAGAGATTCGACTCACTGAGTCTAGTCGGTTCAATGCGCTTTTGCCGTACAATGAAACACGACGCAACTGTTTGCTCACTCGCGAAGAGTAGTCACGAGGAGCTTTGTCGCGTTGCATGACGGGTAGCAGCAGTGCGGCCGTACACATAAATTAAATTATTTTCCTATCACAAATATTATTCTACCTTACAGAGTTGGCAAGATTTATATATTTGGTAGTGATGTAAATGCGAGGATGCAATGCGCTTAATGCGTCTAAGCTGCCTTTTGTTTTTGGAAGATTAGAGATAAAATATGCATCAATTGGAGCGAAACGTGACTTCTACCACCTCTCAACGAAAGGGTTACACTTTATGTGTATGCATACCCATTTCAAAAACTGCCATGCTTTACGAGCCAGACAAAATAGTTGCACTGGTACGTATCCACGACCACCATCAATCGATAATTTTACGAGTGACATTTTAGGGGACATTGAAAATAATTATTCATAAGAATTAATTTCGTTTTGTATTCAAGTGTCCAACGAAACTCTGAATGGCTATAAATAGAAAAAGAATAAATACAGTACCACATCTACTTTGGAAGAAAATGACAACAACCCGAGTTTCGATGAGGCAATCATCAAATTTTAACCGAAAATTACTGTTGACCTTAAGCCTAAATTCAATTTCCATACCTGTCTGACGTCACCGTTGGAATCAATGTCCTTTTCCATAGAGGACAAAAGGCAGTGTAACCTGTCCTTTAAGATCTGTTGAGATTTGATATATTCTTCGTCGGGAAGGAAGAGAAAGAATAGGGTAGGAAACCTCTATCAAGTTTTTAAGAAATAGCGATTGCAAATAAATACATATGGATACATTATACAGCAACAAATTTTTTTCACAAGAGTTTTGATCTGTACAGGTTGAAAAGTCATGCTTCAGCTTCTTACGTTAAAGGTTGTGTGACATCAAAATGGCATTTTGTTACATCATGGCTGTAGCCCCGAAGCATTCGTTCGGTTAAGCATTAAAAATGTTTAAAATAGCCACAAATTCCATCAAAATCCATCGAATAGTGACGGTTTAACAGACAAAATCCTCAGTGTCCTATACCTGTGTCATGAATAACCATTGGCTAAATATAAATATTTATGACTTCAACAGCAGGGCTCGCACGATATATCGTATGTAATCCTTTGTTTACTTCACCTTTATTTCAAGGACAATTGATAATTTTGTGTAATGAATTTTTATAATAATGTTTCTAGGCCTGACAAAAGAAATACCGACACTGCGACACTCCATGTCATCATATTTGCATTTTCATTAAACTTTGAACAGCTCAAGAAACTTTCCCTTCTTTCTCAAGAACTGTAATACACAGAAACAAAATTGTAACAAATTTTCAGGGTGTCACTCTGCGACATTCGAATAAAAGCCAGCTCTTTTCTACATACATATCACATGACCTTTAGAGCGTAACACTTTGTAAGCAACTTAGTCAGAAACGAAATTTGATTCACCATGATCACATGAGAACCCATCCTGACTGAACTGTTCTGGTGAAACCGATGTCTGGCATAGGAAAGATCGGTGCTAATTTATGCTCCTAGTGATTTTGGCAGCATTTTGTTATAATTTGGAAGTGTGATTGCTAATAGTAACAGGCGTGTTTAAATACAACGAATCGTGTCACGGACCGCATGAACGACAGCGTTGCACCGCATGTACTGTGGAAGTTTCAGATGTCACGTACTGGGAATACGTCACTTCCGTGTACATGTCAAATAGACAAATACGTCGAATCGCAGCGAACAATACCGTAGACTAAAATGCGGAAGTGACGCAACGACTAATGAGGGACCCCCGATTCATGAGACAATCCGTTGTTCTCTAACAATAACGATGCAGACTGAATTTAAGGGGACAATAAATTGGATTCCCCCATCCCCCCCCCCCCCCCCTCTCCTCTCTCTACACTGATTGCAACACTGCAGGTCTAAGACTTCACTGTTTTTGAAATGATGCCAGTGTTCAGCGTCGTTGATTTTTCTCGAATTTCCAACTAAACGAGGGAACTTTGTAATCATAAAAGCCTTGTTTGAACCGATTTATTCTCTTTTCTACGACATTTTACACCTCTCAACCACAGGCCTACATAACGCATGTGTTGTCAACGTACATTTGTTTACGGACTATTATTACGTGTCACATTAGCGTGATGGTGAAAGCCACAGCTTCCCACTGTGATTCCAGTTCGATCCTCCATCGGTATGTGTCGGATTATGATATCACATGACCGTGAAGACAGCTCAGCAACGGCACAAAGCGATTATTATTTTGTAAATATTTGGATCTTAACGGCTCATTACTCATATTACGATAAATTATGGAATGCTGATGGAATTGAAACAAGTCTTGGAGTGAATCAAAAACAGCAAGTAATGGTGAAAAACGGGGCGAAGAAAAGGAGATTAAAGGGAAGCGAACTCGAATCCCCGTCGAGTCGGCGAGTCTCTACATTTAACAAAAGCATTAATTACAAAATTGTTTCCCTGGTGAAAGAAAAGTGATTACAGAGATTTGTAGGTGGTGATCAATATGCGGCATTTGTAGGCTATCACTAAAGCTAAAAAATCGAGATGTGGTCAGAGTGCTTTCTTGGAAAAAAAGTTACGTTCATCGCCATGTTTTACTGTTTTGCATTGAAGAGCTGTGTCGTGAAAGAAGTAAGACAGTACAAGGCAAACTTTCAAACAAAATTCTACAGATTTTTCATTACCCTACATCCATTCCCACACCCACACTACGTCCTATCCAAGACCCCACGGCTTCACCGTCAATGGATTGAAGAATGCACTCGGTAGTCTCAGAAATACAGTTTCAAAGTGGCAAGGTATGCGTGTCAATGACAGACGGTAACTACCAATATCTGTTAAAGTGGGTAGTTCTCATGAGGTATCACTTGTCGGTCTCCAACGGAATTCCTTTCATATGAAGAATTATTTTCACAAATTACCCCAATCAGATGCATGCGGTGTAACTTTAGTTATGCCTTTGGAGCGCTGGGCGATCCCCAACACCCTGCCCTGCCCTGTCAGGTCCCCGTACAGATATTTTGTAGTCCTCTTCCTTTACTTCGAATTCTGTTCTGAAATAGTTATATTTCATCTTCATCGTAGTCCTCTTTGCTATCGTTGTCATTAATGTATAGTCATTATCATCAACATTATCATTCATCAACAACATCATATATATCATCAATATCAGGAACATCTTCATAATGAATACCATCATCGCATCAGTTCATGAACATCATCATCGGTAGTAACAGCATCATCAGTGTCATAATCATCATCATCGTCACCATTATCGGCATAGTAATAGTCATCAAAAGCATCGGCAGCATACCATGACTATCATCATTACATCATCATAATCTTGATCAGCACCACTAACATCAGATCAGCATCTCAATCCTCTTCCTCAACAGTGAAGCATCTTCACAATCAATACCATCATCACATGAGCATAATCATCAGTAGTTACTAGAGCAGCATCATCAACACTATCATTATCACCATCGTCGTGATCACTGCCATCAGCATAATCATTATCATCATCATCATCCACCATTATAGACACTATTGTCATCATCACCATCGTCACCATTATCATCATCTGCACCACTATCATCTCAATCCCCTTCATCATCATTGACGTCTTGATTATCTCGACTGCCAACAATTGCCAACATTGTCATCTTCGTCATGATCATGATCGTCATCAACATTCTGTCGTCACCATATTATTGCTATTACGGAATTATTGCTATTACTGTACCGATATCACCATCATCCTTACTGTCATAGTTGTCGTCACATTCAGGTACGTCGCTAACGTCACACCGTTGTGACGTCGTAATTAGGGACGTTTCGATTCAGGACGGTAGAGCAACAGGATGTAGGGTAAAAAAGCACGGGCACATAGCGTTGCGTTTTGACATTTGAGGCGTTACGTTTTGACATTTGAGGCGTTACGTTTTGACATTTGAGGCGTTACGTTTTTGAAGACGACGGTGAGTTAGAATGACATCAAAACGATGACGGGGGCATTGATTCACAAAGTTTCAAAGCTTTTTTAGCTTTGACACTCATCACGACGCTGTAACAATGGCGAATCTAAATGGACGAGGAAAGTTACAGTGACAACCCCTTTACCGTCCTGTTTCTAAACCAGACGTTAAATCGTTCGAAGAACTTTGTGAAAACCAACAGAACGGAGGGAAGTTGTCTTCCACCCATGCGCAGATCAATTTTTTTTGTCCCGCGTTCCGTCCTCTTTATCTACCGTTCTGAAATCGAAATATCATAATGATCATCTTGCTAAGCCCTACAAACAGTGTTTATCGTCCAGGACCGTCGCCAGGATTTTGGCTTGAAAGGGGGGGGGGGGGGGGGGGGATGAGAGTGGTGTGTGAAGTCTACTTATCATGCCTGGTCTTTACCGCTGTCGTAGAGGGGAGGTTTAAGGGCATGGCGTACCCTTCGACTTTTGAAAGTTTTTGCTTTCTTGAATGGTTTTAAATGGTGTCATATGTCTCAGTCACCATTGCCTCTTAACAATTCCTTTGGAGGATTGGCTACTTTGTCTTCTCCCTGTCCCCTGCTGGCAACGCCACTGCTATCGTCTTGCACCCTAGGTTGTCGAAGCTACGGAGCTTGTTGAAATAAGGGGGGGGGGGGGAGGGTGGAGAGAAGGAAAGTTGCTGATCGAGGGTATTACGCAATATATACTGTAATACTTACCTAGGTTATCCATACTGTGGGTGAGTTCGTGTGCCATTGAAAAACCAACACTGGAATAAAACAACGTGCTGCAATATAGAAATACACTAACCAAAAATTAAGAGGTAAAAGCAAGAGGTAAATGTAGCAAAATGTGACCATTCTTGAGCAGAACAGTGAACAAAAAACAGTCATTCGATGAAAATTGAAACACTACAGGAAATTTATGCAATAATATAATATAAAAGGTACTGTGAATTAATAGGCTTCTTGTCCTCAATAAGGTACACCCACTTACCAAATATGAGATTTGCACAAGTTTTCAATCTTGAGATATCGTGTTTACAAGGTTCTCACTATTTGACCCCTGTTGATCCCAAGCGACCTTTGACCTCAACGAAAAACTATTGATAAGGTTCACCCACATAGCAAATGTGAGATCTGTGCAAGTTTTCAATCTTGAGATATTATGTTTACAATGTTTGCGTCACAAACGTACATACACATATATACATTCATGCACCCGCATTATTTCATCAAAACACACACAAAAAAAGAGCCTAAAGGGGGTGAGGAAATATCCTGAAAAAACCGGGTAAAGTTCAAGATGTTATGTTCCACACGTTATTTACGAGTTATACCTATTGCAAAACAGGACAAAAAACAACATGTGGTTAAGTGACGAGACTAGTATTATTATTTCTAATGGACGAAAGCGGAAGGCGTAGGGAGGGGTGGTGTTCATGGCGAATAAGGTTAGACAACGGCTAGAACGGTAGCAATGATTTGACTTGATAAAAAAAAAAACTACGTCTTAACCTTGACTCCTCGATCACGTTATCAATTCTCAAAGATTGTAAACTGCTACTAACTTCCCCAAAGTATGGTTTCCAGAACCTCTGAGACAAACTCACCGTGAGTCGTAATATGCTAAGCTCGGTCGTAAAAAGGAACCGAATGGTATAACTGGAATCCAAAAACAACAACAAGAAAATAAAAGAATGTTAAAATATCACTACTTCCAAAGGAAAGAATAAACTATTTCAAGTAAGTTCAGTTATATCCGCATATTTAACGTGACTGATCATTTCGTGGCATAGGAAGCACAAATTTCAGTTACAAACAGTTTCAAGAAACAAACTGTTTTTTTAATTGATTAACAGTAGGTCAATTTACGCATGCTGGATGGGCTACGGACGTTCTCGTATTCAGTGAATAATACTATTCCAGGTAACATTCCAACATGGGTCCGTTATGGTCCCCATATTGACAAACATATGGGGCCCATGTGACTTTGCACCCAAGATTCATAAGGGCTCACGTGAGTCAGCCCAGGTAACCCATATAACCCATATGGGATAGTTGTGTACTCCACGTGGGCAGTTTTCCCATAAGGACACCATACACTTATACAGTGCCCATGTTGGAATGTTTTCTGGGATAATGACAGGAAAGAGGTATCAGGCTACCCACACACACACACGGTCTACAGCTGTTTCATTGCTAATTGCTAAGAGTAACCTTGAACTAGTTACGACGTTGCCAGGGGGTTATCAAGAAGAGATATTAATAAGATGACCACCAACCACCTTTACTCGGAACTTTTCGATTTCAGGGCGGAAGACGAACAGGACCGAATGCGCAACCGGTTTGGAAATAGGACGGTACAAGGGTTGCCATAAAACGCCTCAAATGTCACTACACGGAACGGCCTGTGCGAGTGCTTTTTAGCTCTCCTTTCTTTTGCTCTACCGCCCTGAATCGAAAAATCTCTATTGTCTCTAACACGTGCACGCAACACGTCTATCTGAGTTGATGACAGACAACTTTCTACTGTCACAAAAAAAGCTTAAAGGAACATGGAAACCATTACTACGCGCTGGGAAAATGATGATGGCGACATTCTAGAATAGACGGCCGACATTTACCTACATAGAAAGGCTATGACTGGAAGCTTTCTCTGAACGTACTTTGCTACAGTACGAATTGAAGTAAATGGGTGGTGGTTGAACAAACAATTACAGGTTTCACATCCCCATTCAACACGTAGCCATACATGTCTGTACTTACTGACCGCAGCACCAAGAGTCGAATACAACGGGGAAAAGCGTGGATAAACGATTTCATAAGGCATGTGTGACCTGCAAAAGAACAGCAAATCGTGACAAATTAATTTCCATAATTAGCAGCGACGGTTCTGCTCTGTGGCGACTGTGTCAAGCGTGGAAGCTACTTTGAAGTTTATGTGAACATTTTACAAACGTAAGTCTACCCATGGAATATATGATGTCTACATTGCTTGTCTTTGTAACCGTTTAAATTTATGTTAACCTTACAACCCTTTCTTCAAGGAAGGTGCATTGCAGGTTGTAGTTTCATGTGGCATGGTGATGACGTCGCCTGACTATACATTTTTGTTTGAATAGTTCACAACTGAGTGAGTGACTCACCATTCGAAGATTTGATTTCGAGTGGCATGCTTCTTTATTTCTAAGACGTTACTCAGGAAATCATTACCGATTTGTACCTGGGGGAAAAAATGAAAGAAATAGTTGGTCAAATGCTTGTTTTTTAGGCTTTCGTCAAAACCGTTTCCTGCCTGTATGACCAAAGAACAAAGTCTGCATGTAAAAACAAAGAGCAAAGAAGTCTTCAAATAACGATAATATATGCTCAACATATCGCTGACAAAACACATTTCGCGATGGGTATTTCTTTTTTAATCAAAGTCAAGTCAAATGACTTAGGGATTCATTGCCACTACTCATGAAGATAGTTAATATGTAAATTCCCAGCATATTGTACAGCTGAGATGACAGCCTTTTAAGGATCTGGACCAATTTTTCACAGTGATGAAACAATTTGGACTGTAACCTGAGTGTAATTGACCCAAAAAATAACAGACAGACAGACATACAGACAGAAAGAACTTGATAGTCTTACGTATGTCGTTCTCTACTTTCCCTGTCGTGTCTTTGGCCAATGGATTCCGAAGCACCTTTGAAGGTTGACTGTCTTACAGATAATTAGACGTAACTGCTACCTCGTCTGTGAACCAACCGCCAAGATCATCTCATGCACGCACCACCAAGTGATCTCATTTTTTGCATGTTAATGATAAACTTGAGGAGTGTTTGCTGGATCATTTGGACCTTATTTAGAATATGAACTTTTCAATCTGATACAGAATTCATCAAAATTCTCGGTCGGCCTGATTGTAGGCCGGTCAAAGAACGAAAAGCATTTGACGGGTGGTGCTGAATTTTCAAGAATTACAAGAATTGCCTTTGCAAATACCTCGGGCAATGAAACTCGAAATAGCAAAATGGGATAAAAGAAGGCTTTCTGACTAACTACTTACCACAGACCACCTATATAGGTACCAGAGAAATCAAAGTTTTGAAGCAATTTAGGTCAAAGAAGTTATGGATATTGCATTTTTTAGAGTTGGGACCGCTATTCACCTCAAATGAACTTTGACCTGTTACAATATGACAGAAATGATCTATTCATAGCAAACTACTAATGGTCGAAGTGCGAAGTTCCAACGACAACAACTTTTTGAGGTATTTTAAAAATGTTTCAGACTTGAACATCTTGTGACCTTCAATGACCTTTGACCCCCATCATGAGAAACAGTAAGGATGATCTATTCACAGAGGACAACGTTCAGACCAAGTTGGACGTTTAAACACCTCCCCGTTCTTTGAGATAAAATGTTAACAACGTTTTCAAACTATGATTTATGCAGGCTGACCTCCATGAGCATATTGACCCCCATAAACCACAAAAAACAAGATCTACTGATCATGAGAATTCTCAAGTGTGAAGTCCCGGCAACATTCACTTCATGAGACATGCAGTCTTCAGCCCCTGGTGACCTCAAACAATCTTTGACCACCCTGAAAAAACGGATGGAATCACTTTCTCACAATGGACAACCATACACACCAAATTCGAAGTTATGGCAACTTTCTTAGTTGTGATAACAAAAACGTGTTCAAACGGTTTTCAAACTTTGCCTTCTTCTGGCCTAAAGTGACCTTTGGCCCACATAAAACGCTTGAAATTATCTATTCATCAAGAACAAGCAATGGTTCAGTTTACAATTCCAGCAACATTCAATTCTCAAGATACCTTACTTTATAGGTTTTAGACGTTGAACTCTGACAACCTCAGTGACATTTGTTCTCCCTGAAAACAATAGAGACTATCTGCTCAAAATGGCATACCTATTCAAATAAATTTTGAATTACAAACACCTTCATCTTCCCCTTTTTGAGACAGATACAGTGTTCACAAGCCAGAGTGGCACGTACACAGTCACAAGACGGGAAAACTAGAAAATGGAATGACTTTGTGATTAATTGCGATTGTTCATGAAAAGCGACTACACACCTACACACGTAATTTAGAGGGAAACACCTTATGCTTCTTCAAGTGCCGTGTCAACAAGGTTTCAAAATGTGACCTGCAGTGGCCTACCATGACCTTTGACCTCCACAAAAACATTAGACAAAAGACATTATTCAATCATCAAGAGCTGTAAACGTAACGGTTTGAAGTTTCAACAACTTTAAATTGCTGCGATATCTTCCTTAGAAGGTTTTTACCTTAAAAATCTTTTGACCTCAAATGACCTATGACCTTCAATAAAGTTAACAGAATGAGGATCATCCACTCTTGACGGACAAACTTCACATTAAGTTAAAAGTTCCAGCAACGTCCCGTTATTGAGATACCGTGTGTAAAGGGTTCTCAAACTATGAGCTCTATTTACCTAATATGACCTTTGACCTGCATAAACATGACAGACGACATCCACTCATCAAGAGCTAACAACAACATGAATTTCCAGCAACATTCAACTACTGAATATCTTTTTAATAGGTTTTCTTCCTTTGAACTCTCGTAACCTCACATGACCTTTTACCTCCATGAAAACAGTAGGGATCATCTACTTAAAATGGACTTCCCACTCAACCACTTTTATGTCAAAGGACCTTTCCCTTCTTGAAATATCGTGTGTACAAGCGTGGTCGTCACACACACACACGCACACGCACACACGCACACCCACAGTCTTAAACATACTCGAACTCATTGCCATCTGCACACTAGGAAAGTCCCGGCAAGGAAGTTACTGGAATTCCCCTCTTTGATTGCCGGCAGAGAGGGCGGACTCTGGGTCATCATTTGACAAACGTCCTCGCGGCGACCGAATTTCCGGGCAGCTGCGCCAGTTTACGAGCTCCGCGTGAGCGAGGAAGGATGTGCGAGGCTCTCGCTTCAGACAGCGACCGTGTTCCGACAAGGCAGCGCCGGTAGATGTACACACACAAGTGGTGCAGAATTTCTTGTTGCAGAAACTGCTCAACTGCGGCAATGGGGTCCAGGCTGAAGTCCTGCTGGGGGTCCTAGGGGAGAAGCCCCTAGAAGCTTCTGGCTCACAACGTTATTATAACGGGAATATAAAGGCATGTATTTGGTCAAAAATATGTCATTCGCGACACCCCATGTTAAAGTGGTCAGATTCGGGTTTATTTACCACAATTGTACGGTACAGTGCTGTTTTAGATAAGAAAAAGACATCTTCACAGAAAAGCGTGGGGGTTTGGCCTCCACAAAAAACAGCGGGGATCTTTTACTCAATATGCTGAAGCCAACAATGAGTATTGCTTTCAGTACCTATATGAAGACATTGAGGATAGAGACAAGAGGGTCACACACACACACCCACGCACACACGTCGCCCAACTTGACTGCATAGGTTACTTGCCTGCCTTCGGCAAGTAACCAACTAGAAAGCCAAAAGGCTTTGTGATTCCTTGCTACATGGTTATATTATAACAAACATAAAATATCCACATGACAAGTATAAGATCAACTGCAGTTATTTTTCTTGATACACCACAAGCCTTTACCCCAAAATGACCTTTATTTTGGTGACCTGAAATGACCGTGACATTTGACATCCACCAAAAGCAATAGGGATCACCTACCCAGTATGGCCAACCAACACATCAAGTATGACATCAGTCAACATTACCCTTCTGGAGTTAATGTGTTAGCAAGGTTTGACCTCGGGTGACCTCAAACGACCTTTGACCTCCACCACAAACAAAAGAAGTCTTTTACTTAGTATATACAATCTACACATCAAGTAAGACATCAGTCAAGGTTAGACTCCTAGAGATATTGTGTTTACACATTTTTACAGTTCGACCTCTGGTGACCTCAAATGACCCTTGACCTCAGCCAAAACAATAGAGGTCTTTTGCTCATTATTACCAACCCACACACCAAGTATTACATCAGTCATGGTAACTCTTCTGGAGATAACGTGTTTTCAAGTTTTTACAGTGTGACCTCTGGTGCCCTCAAATGACCTTTGCCCCTCACCAAAGATGATAGGGATTATCTACTCAATATGACCAACCCACACACCAAGTATGACATCAGTCACAGTTACTCTCTCGGAGATAATGTGTTTGCGAGGTTTTCACAGTTTGACCTTTGGTGACGTCACATGACCTTTGACTTCCACCAAAATCAAAAAGGGTATTCTACTGACAACATTCAGTCCACACACTAAGTATGACATCAGTCACAGTTACCCTTCTGGAGATACTGTGTTTAAAAGGTTTTCACAATTTGACCCATGATGACCTCAAATGATCTTTGACCTCGACCAAAAACAAAAGGAATCATCTACGTTATATGAACGACCCACACACTAAGAATGACATCAGTCACAGTTACTCTTCTGGAGATATTGTTTACAAGGTTTTTACAGTTTGACCCCTGGTGACCTCAAATGACCTTTGATCTCCACAAAAAGCAATACGGATCATCTACACAAAATGAACAACCCACACACTAAGTATGACATCAGTCACAGTTACTGTTCTGGAGATATTGTGTTTACAAGGTTTTTACAGTTTGACTCCCGGTGACCTCAAATGACCTTTGACCTCCATCACAAACACTAGGTATCATTTGTTCAATATGAACAATCTATACACTTAGTTTGACATAAGTCACACTTACCCTTCTGGAGATATTGTGTTTACAAGATTTTCACACATTTTCACCTCTGGTGACCTCAAATGACCTTCGATCTCGACCAAAAACAATAGGGATCATCTACTCAATATGACCAACCCACACACCAAGTATGACATCAGTCACAGTTACCATTCTTGAGGTAGAGTGTTTACAAAGTTTTCACATTTTGCCCTCTGGTGACCTCAAATGACCTTTCACCTCCACCAAAAACAATAGGGTTCATCGTCTCAATATGGGCAACGTACATGCCAAAAATGAAATTACTCAGAGTTACCCTTCTTGAGATAGATCGTTTACGAGCAGCGTCACACACACACGCACTCACATACACACACACATACATACCCACACACGACATCAGGACTGCATAGATTCCCCTGCCTACGGCAAGGAATCAAAAAGGCAAGAATATTGAAAGTTGGAATGAATACGGTACGTCTTTGTAATGTTCGTCCAGCAGATGTCTTTGATACATTCGCTCTGGAGGAGCCAAATAAATCTTCGTTGAATCAATCTGAAAAAGAAGAGAGAAATAATATAAAAGAAGGATAGATAGATAATCTAAAAGCGTTAAAAGTCAAGGAAGTAAAGTTATCCTCAATTCTTGCGCTTTTTTATGTTTGCAGCAAGGTCAAAGTTCCACAAGATCCTTTTGTGTGCTTTCCCCTTTTACAGGGCAAGGGAGAAAATTGGTATGAATACTTGCTCAGGCCTTACGTAAAAGACAAATTAAACTTGAGTGCTGTTATAGATTAAACGCTCATTGTTTTAGCACTTCGGGGATGGGCCCGGGGGGTGTATACTTTACGGAACTCATCTAATTGTCCAATGATTATCGATTAACTGTCCATTGGTTCATGTAGTTCTTAGAGGTTGTGTGACATACATCTAGAAAAGAGCACTCTTCATTCAGAAGTTGCAAAGTAAAACCCTGAGAAAAAATCCGTTGGGATTTTGTTTATATCTATTACGGCTTTTGAGATACGACTTTTCAAAGTTTGAGAAAAATGCAAAACAGATGACGTGGAGTGTTGCACAGCGTCATTTTTTCTTTTGTTATGCCTGTTTATTTTGCCTCTTACTTACTAAATTACTGAGTTTCATGTTGGTATGTGATATCAATATTTTAGAAGAAGAAAATACATGCTTTCAATATAAAACCCTCTTGGCATATAAAATTATTTAATGTACTTGAAATAAAGGTTTCATAAACAAACGTAGGATTAACATATGACACACCATAGGAGTCCATCTCTTGACGTCACACATTTGCATGCTTAGCCAATGTTTATTCATGATACACTTGTGAGACACTAATTTGCATGTAAATTTGTCAATCCTCAACGGATTTTCATGACAATTGTGGCTATTTATAACATGATTAATGCACCCACTACCCAAAAATGTCATTTTTCATGTCACACGACCTTTAGTGATTAATCCATCCACGTTGATCAATATTCTTCTCCAGTGTTTATTCAATATCAATGCTTTCGATTGTCAAATTTTAAATTAACTATTTGTTCAGTATTGAGTCATTTAACTGTCCAGTCTAACTGTCCATCTATCTAAATATCTAAATGTCTGTTTATCTGATTGCAAAGGATAAATTTATGTCATTGGCCAGCATTAACGCATCAAATCTTCCATTCTTTATCTTGACGCAGGAGAGCAGTAACTTGCCAACCAATGTCGAATCTCTTTGACATCTCCAAGTTTAACTGCTGCAACAACTGAGGAGTTCCTTCGCTGAACCTGCAACCATACACATGGACACAAAGCGTCCCAGATACTGATGGGGACAGTGGGGCGCGCCCCCACCAATTTGTCTCGACCAAACGCAAATTTCAAACTTTCCTGAATTGAAAGTTAACCTAGCCTTTGACTGAGCACTTTGCAAATGACTTGCTGCAAAAGACGAGAATTATTACTTTTGACACTGCAAGACTTGAATTATTTGTTCCTTGATCATTATTTTTTTTCTGCAGATACTAATATATGTCCCAAACTTAAATTCTGAGCCATGAAATATAAACGGTAAGGAGGCTTGGGAGCATCACTGTTTCTGGTAAATGTTATTTCCGACGATCTGGGCGGTACATTTTTACATTTATTTTTTTTTCTACGCTAGGAGCGAACCCATGATCACCCTCTCTTGAAGATAGTGTTAAGGAAAGGACAACGGTCCCCAGCATTATCCAATATGAACCTGTGTTCATTACATTACACCGAATCGGTCTACAATTACGACAAGGTGAGCTAAATAATTTCCAAATAAACTTCTCTAAACTTTTCTTTAACTCTTCGAAAAGCTCGTGGTGGCCTTCAAACAGTTAAAGATATACTCACAATCTCTGTAATATTGGGTTTATACTCTACGTCATTGTCGGCGTCTACCTTACCAAGATACGTGGCTTTTATGTTTTTAAACATTTCCGTCGCCTGAAGAAAAAAAAACAAGAATAACTAAAACAGAAGCAAAGACTAGAAAATAAAATTCAGTACCGTAGAATTATGCGGTAGATGTGTTTTTTTCTCCCAAAGTTCTATACATATTCGTGAGAAATATTTATTTTCCCGCTGAACAAGATTTTAGCCAATCAGCGATCGTGATTAGGGTTACGTCAAGGGTAGGGGTTAGATTCGAGGTAATTCGACCGTTTTTCGTACACATATAGATTCAACTTTTTTACTACCTGAAGTTAATTTCCACAGTGTTAGTTTTTAAGGAACATGATGGCGGTAACTTACGATTATATCAGTATTACACAAGACCTACTATAACCTACTGCAGGACATGAGGAATAGAGCAGACTGGTGTATATATGTATCACACGAAATATATCAAGAGCTCCTCTGGAGTGTCATAGTAGTATGTGCGGATCATAGATGTTAGGACCATATAGCAGTACATGAAGATCACTTTTGATCGTGATAAAAAGTATGATGTGTGGGGATCACAGCATTACCGGTATATGAAAGGTAATATCAGTTATGAAGACCATAGCAGTGTACGAGGATCATACCAGTATATGGGAATCACGACAGTGCTTAAGTGTCATATTGATCAGGACGATTTATGGATATTATACCAGTGTATGGGGTAATAACATCACGGTATATATGAGGATTACAGCAGCCAGTAAAGGTTAAAGGGATTATAACAGCGTACATGAGAATAATGGCAGTGCATGAGTACATAGCATTGTTTATAACAACTTATGGAAATTATAGCAGTACATACAGTGAGGATTATATTTATATCATCATATGAAGATCACAAGGAAGTATAAGGAATTACAACATTGTGTGAAAATTATAATCAAGTATGCGAACCACACTTTTTGCAACGATTTACGGGGGATTATGACAGCATGAAAAGGATTTTATCGACATATGGTGTACCCAGTGTACGAGAATCATGCCAGTGCGTGACTATATAGGAAGCATAACAGTGTATAGGGTCACAGCAATGCATTGTGATCATAGCCACAATAAGAGGATCAAAGGAAGGGTGTGGTGATTATAGCAGTATATTATAAGTTTCCCATCGTAGCAGTCGATAAGGGTCATAGCAGAAATATTACGTCTGAGTATCATGAAATGTCACTAACATCGGTGTAAAATACAGGACAATGTTTACGGTAAGTATCTAATCCATAGCGAGAAAAATAAAAGCACAATACGTGATATTCGTCAATCTTACGTAATCATACCTGTGTAAGAATATTTACATCAAAGCGTTCTTCAATAAATATTGCGGCTACGGTGTCTTGGAAGAAAATCAGTGTATTCTCGGTGCAGTATTTTCCTCGCTCCTCGGATACGAACGACGTTTGTTGGTAACGATTAGATATCTCCCTCAGAGGGCCCTCCGCGTATTTTAGTACGTATCGTAATGCATGCCACATAAAATACTCCTTAACCAACCTGGAAGAGAAAAAGCAAAGTACAGTAGAGATTAAAAGCCATATTACTGGTCATATCGAAAATAAAAATTGAATTGTCTTGACAGCTACGAATAGGAATTTCACAGAAACAACTTCCTTTTTTGTGACGACGCATGTTTTACCACTTAATAACAGGGTTGTACGAAAGAAGGCAATACCTAATTGGGGCACGAGATCAATATATCAGTCAACATTTGGATGTGCGTCTTCTCGTGTTGCAACAACAAAGTCCGCAAAAGAATGAAGATATTTTCATGATAGAAAATGGCGACATACCTAGTTGGCGTCTGGCTGAAAACGACCCCTAACCGATCAAAGTAATCTTGATAGAAGAGCTCTATCATACTGATATCGTAAGAGTCTTGTGGAAATAAGGACTTGAACAAAGTAACCCAGTTTATCTGAAGGAAGGAAAAACAACAAAACACTCATAGGATCCAAATAACACCTCCCTGATGGATAAAAGCCACTAAAAACCTCACTAAATCAGTAAAAAAAAAACCTTTTTCCCTTCTCAATTACACATTTTTGCCTATGGGCAAGCACGTGCAGAACTAAGATAACCTGTGATTATATGAAATACAGATCAAGAGAACCTCATATTAACCGTGTTATTGTTAGCTGTAACTGCGTGGGATAGAATCACTGTGAGGTGACGTACAGCAATGTGGATGGGTTATAACATATATGCCACACTTATTTTTGTCTTAGTGTGGTATGAAGAGCAGAATTTTCAGTGACTTTAGTTCAACATGAATATACAAAGTAAGAAAAGAAAAACAGACTTTACTTCATTATTTGGTTTCGGCTGATAAAGATCGTTTTCTATAACTTGTAGGAAGTAATTTCCTTGGGCTTCACAATTTAGTTGGAAGTTAAAAAAAATGGTTTAAAAAATTCCTTAAACATTTAGACAGTGCACTGATAATTTGAAACAATCAAAGGAAACCCTGAGAATATATTTATCAAAATGAAGCAGAACTGTATGACAAACATCTTCTAAAAGTTTCATTCAGAGATATTGTTTCCTATCCAAGTTACACACTTTTGAAATTAGAGAAGGGTGCTGCCATATTTGCCTAAGTTGAATGTAAACCAACTTGAGTAAGTCGAATAAAGGTGTCACATAACCACTGACAGCGGGACTTTTTACGTGTTTGTTTTCTTTATCTATAATTTTATAAATCTGCACACACTTGTAAACATTTTTGTGTTGAATTACTGAGGTGTATCATGCGATAATCAAATCATTAATACCCTGATTTTTTTCTATGTGTAAAAAAAATTATGACAACAAAATAGAAAGAAAACAAAACACGTGGTCGGGTGATTTCATCACAATTTCAAAATAGCAGCTTTCTGAATATTTTTTTATGTACATTCTTGGAAAGTAAACAACATATGTAAATGAATGTTGGTGATGGTGTTTACCAAATGCTAACCTCATTTAACATTGTCAAAACTCCTGACTTTCCTTCCCTTTAAAGGGGCTCATTGAGTTAGTCCACAAAATTCAACATATTTTGTCACATCTGTTGAGTATTACTCATATGTTGATGGTAAATGGTCAAACTAAGGGATTCAGAAGTTCTGACGCAAAACTGAAACAAATCACTTATTGAAAATGTACCATAACTTGAACTGAGCATTCTCAGCCCCTTTTTCAAACTACAACTTCTTACATTTTCAGTAAAAGTAGGGTAGATACGGAACTAATGAGGCTTATTAGAAGTATCAGCCAGTTATCCTCAAACATGTCACAAAATAAAATCATCACCTCAATGAACCTCTTTAAGACTTATCTGAAGGTATTTTGGAAAAGTAAAAGCTAAAATGGAGAGAGCACTCAATGAGAAACTTGTCAAAATTTCGCATGAGCAGTTCACATTCTAGACTGTTGAAGGTGACGTGAAAACTAAGGGAAAATCCATGCATCCATACGCATGAATTTATAATAACAATGATGATAATAATAACAATTTTTCAATTTCCCAACGATAGGAGGGGTGTCAGAAGATAACGTTCACAAAATATTCGGTACGTGGAATCCAAAAAGTTAGAAACCCTGATTTAGGCCTACCTACCTGTGGTAACATATTGTTGAGTTCTGCTATGGTTACGTTACGTTTGGTCAAGTTTGACGTACAGGCGTCCTGTAAAGAAAGTTAAAATATTAGACAGAGGATTGAAGGGATTGCCCACTGGAGAAAACTGATAGTTCCTGAAACTAAGGAATATTTTTCTTTTTGTCTCTCAGGTATGTCAGGCATGACAAACAAGAGTTGAGACACGAATGTGAATCTAACAAAACGAAACTATGAATTTGGTGTCGTTTTACCTGAATTTGTATCCACAGGTCGGAAATGTTGGCAGCGAGTCGTGACATGGTCTCGAGCGATCCGTTAGGGTACATGACTTTCATTGTTTCAAATATAAATTCTTCTTCATTTGGAAGCTGTTGGCGGAACACAAAACACGCATTTAGATTACCCGTAGGACTGAGGGAATGAAGATGAACTAGCGACGGCTGCATTGCATTGATACAGTGGTATAGGACTCTGGGTCGACGGTGGAGGGAGTGCAATGGTAACTAGAGCAAGTGTGATAAAAGTTTGCATAAGCACAGGGCATAGCTACATTAAGAAAAAACATTTTCTGGTACTTTTCACAATGCACTTGTACACTTTTCTATGTAAAAAGTTTTCTACGTCACCGTTATGTCACATGCGCCCTTGCATGCCTGAAACAACTGATTTACGTTAATACTCCTTCTGCAGGCCAAACCAAACACGTTCTCATTAAAGATGGACTGATTGTAAAAATACAGAATAATTTGGATAAGAGCAATGCGTAAACAGTTCCCCCTGAAAACCCACGAAAAACTAACACAGGAACTTTGATGAGTACACAAAAAACATCATCTTTTGAACCAATGGTTCCCAATCATGTAAACGCTGTATCGGGTTCCTGGTGCCCTTATTACCCTTTAATATGTTTCCCCAACGCAATCACATAGGCCCTACTTGGTGATTGTAAAGTACTAGTTTTTTTTTTAATTGTCCAATAATTGTGTTTGCTAATAGCCCTGGTTTCGAGCCAAGGTAGGAACAAACACATGCAAAACCAAAATGCAGAAATGCATTGTGGTTTCGATGATCTATTTAAGAGAAATTTGTTCTGAATCTGATATAATAGCATTAGTATGTGTCACATTTGTCACATTTTCACAATTTGACCCCTGTTGACCCCAAATGACCTTTGACCTTCACAAAAAAACTATAGGGTTCCTCTACTCAACATGGTACAACTACATACAAAACATGAGATCTCTACAAGCTTCCTTTCTTGAGATATCGTGTTTTCAAGGTTTTCACAACTTGACCACTGATGACCCAAAATGACCTTTGACCCCTACCATAAACAATAGGATTCTTCTTCTCAATATGGTACACCTACATACTAAATATGAGATCACTACAAGCTTCCTTTCTTGAGATATCGTGTTGTTAAGGTTTTCACAATTTGACCTCTGTTGACCCCAAATGACATTGATCTTCACCAAAAACAATAAGATTTTTCTACTCAATATGGTACACCTACACACTAAATATGAGATCTGTCCAAGCTTCCTTTCTTGAGATATCATGTTTGCAAGGTTTTCACATTTTGACCCCTGTTGACCCCAAATGACCTTTGACCTCCACCAAAAACAACAGGGTTTTTCTTCCTAATGTGGTACACCTACACACTAAATATGAGATCTGTCCAAGCTTCCTTTCTTGAGATATCATGTTTGCAAGGTTTTCACATTTTGACCCCTGTTGACCCCAAATGACCTTTGACCTCCACCAAAAACAACAGGGTTTTTCTTCCTAATGTGGTACACCTACATACTAAATATGAGATTTGTCCAAGCTTCCCTTCTTGAGATATCGTGTTTACAAGGTTTTCACCATTTGATCCCTGTTGACCCCAAATGACCTTTGACCTCCATCAAAAACAATATCGTACCTATACTTAACATTGTACAACTACATACAAAACATGAGATCTCTACAAGCTTCCTTTCTTGAGATATCGTGTTTTCAAGGTTTTCACAATTTGACCCGTTAACCCTAAATGACCTTTGATCTCCACCAAAAACAATAGGGTTCTTCTTCTCAATATGGTACACCTACATACCAAATATGAGAACTGTCCAAGCTTCCCTTCTTGAGATATCGTGTCTACAAGGTAGGGCGTCACGGACATACATACACACACATACACACACACGCCACACACGTATACATACCCACACACATACACACACGCATATGCATGATTGCAAAGGTTACGATTATCATCGAAACCAAAAATCAAGGAAAGATAAAGTATTTTTGTCACCATAATTACCGTACCTCAGGGACTGTAGGATAACGAACTTGTGACGGGGGTTGACCAATCTGAAAAGGAATAAAAACCAAATCAAATGTTGCAAATTCAAATAATTCCCAAGGAATTCCATAAATTTCCACAAGAATTCATTATGGGATTGGATGTGGAATTTGGACGTATGGGAATCTTTAATCTGAATGAATTGTACCGAAGGGAATGTGTGCCACTCCGTTGATTTCTCTGTGACATATTCAGAGAGTTCCATAAGCTTTCCTATTGGAATAGCCCAAATTCAACGTTGATTCACATTGAAATGAATGTGACACTATTAGATACCGTTGCAATGATACGCTTTGGGAATTTACTCCCTCGTGTTATATATGATACGTTGTGATATACAAGTTGACGTTTTGTGTATAATACCAATAAGTTTTGTAATTGATAGAGATAGTCGTCTAATGTCAAACAAGCTTCTTTCTTATTTTCGCAAGATACTTGAGAGGCAATCAATGAAGGGGGAAAAATCACAGGACCTAGTACACCCATAATCCCACTCTCTCCCATCTTCTCTATGTTCATGTATTACAGAGGGAGTACGGTAAAAATCTACACCAAAAGGAATGGTGATACTTCACATACTGAGGGCGCTGGAAGTGAGCTTAATTTATAGTTCCTACTGTAGAAACCCAATATTGCCCCATATTGATAACAGAGTTAATTCTTACCAGGATAGATCTGTTCCTCAGTAGTACTCTCACCAAAAGAGGTTCGTCTGAGGCGAACATAAGATTTGCCAAAACTTCCGTCAGCGATTCCACAGCGTCATCCTCTGATTCATCTTCTGGGCAGGGTACATCCTCAGTGTGAAACCCGCCAAAATCATTCCATAATTCTAAAACTCGTTGAGCGCCCTCTTTTAAAATTTGTTCTGCAATCCAAAAGTTGCAAATCCCGTACCGGCGAATTCAAAAAACAAATCTTTAGAACCTTTATAACATTTTTGTTTACCAAATAAAAAAAAACTGAGATTTTATACGGGGAACTGATACATAGGCCTATATCAGTATTCTTTGTTGGGGAACTCTCCCCAAGAGTGAAATTTACCGTTCAGTTGAAAAAGCTTATCTTAAAAGTTTTCAATGATCTTTACAACTCCCCGCGTTGCTCAACCAATCCTCTCATCCTGAACCTGAAATACACAAGAGAGACCAGTTTCCACCGTTTCTTTAAAAGTTTAACAAAATTTGTGTCTTATTTTACCTTTATTCATACACGACTTGTAAAACATCTTCGCTTTCCAGAAAGCTTCATCACTCCTTAAAGAGGAAGAATCTCTGCTTAGTAAATCTGTCACAAGCAGAAAAAATATACATTTTATCATTTACATGTAAACAAAATACATTTTCAAGGAAACGAAAAGGTCTCCCTTTTTCTAGAAGAACCAACGTACACCTGAACAGAATATAAGAGGTTGAGCCAAGAGACGGGATGATGGAATCGCCAATCTCCAAATTTAAGTCCACTTTCATCACTTTCATCACTATTACTGTTGAGACACTGAATCTTACACTTACAAGACCCTCCCCCCGCCCTCGAACCCACCCGTCCTTCCCAACAACACACATAATTCATCCCATGCATGCCCAGTATTGGGTAAATCTAATACTTACGTGCTATAATGAAATGATCAACAATTGTATCTAGGAATAGAAAAGTAAGACCCAATTGTGTGTATTTGCTCTCCTGTCGCGTTTGATATTCCAAAGGTGGGGTTTCCCCATCTGTATTTCACTACTTCTGTGTTTGACTCTCCTTGTTTCTTCATTAAAGGGAAAATAGGGAGTTTCAAATGCACCAACATGGTATATAAATTACACAATAGGTCTTATTATTGTTAAACGATTCAGTCTCATCAATAAACATCTGCAAATGCTTTATCTCATCATAACATTATACATAAGATGAGGAGTAACAGAAGATATTTCATTTTAATTTGCTTTTTAAAGTTTTGGTGAACAAATTATTCTTGAGCAACAAATAACTAAATTTGTGTGAGAATGTTATGTCTTGGAGAAAAAGACCACCGTCCTTCGTTATTTTCAACAATCTATGATTCATTGTCCATATATATTGGATTTTAAGGTATTACCCTTTTCTGTAAACGAACGACTGATTTCCCTTTAACTTGTACGAAGAAAATCAGAAGAGTGTATCATTTTCTTCATGGTTCCCTTGGTAAAGGTTGTGATCCAGTGAAACATCCTTTGCTTCAGACTGCTCTCAATTGAATTTGGAAGAGTATATATTTAGACGAATTGATAGATTTAGGTCAAAAAAAAAAAAAACTCAAAATGAGTTCCACAAAGACACGATCCATTGAACTGTCCTTAAAATGTTGTGAAAATGAAGATCGAAACTGTGACAGTATCATACTAATTAATATTCATATCCAAATTTACCTTCACTGACTTTAGCTACTTCGTTAGCAATTATATTTTGTACACCGATACGCCCCCCGTCTTCTAATACTTTCGGTGGTGAGTGGTGACGTAACCAGTTCCCACATGAATATTCATAGAAGTCGTCACACGGATCCACCAGCAAATTCATGTTTGGAATCAGTTCAGAAACTAGGATAAGGCAAGAAAGAAGAAAACGATAGCATGAGCAAAATTAATTCATACATATTGAACATAGCAAATTAATTCATTCAAGAGAGGAGACCGGAGAGGCGTGAAGGGGGGAGGGGGAAGTGGGGAGGATATTCAGGTAAGCAGGACCTTAATGACAGTTTTATTTTACCTTTGCTTTAAAATTCTCCTTTTGCAAAACAAGCATATCATAGTGAGAGCCAATCGATCTTATTCAACTGTTCAGACAATGACGAATCCATACACGTCTTGCACGCACCTCCCCCGTTCGTTTCCCCCTCCCTCTTCTGTAGCCCCCTCACATTCCCCCTCTCCTGTCCTTCCCACTCCCACGAGTCATGAAGGAAGTTGTCATGCCAGATTTCATGTTTCAGTTTCATAACATTTTGATACTCAGTACCTTTAATATGTCAAATTGTTCTAACAATAATAAAGTGTTACCGGTATATTACAATCATTAAGGACCATGTGAGAAGAGAAATGTCGTTCCATCATCACTATACGTAGCGCGATGAGCATCGGGAAGGGAAGTAGACAAGGCCTGAGTGAGGTAGAATTCAAGATATAGAAAACCAACAGTTTACAGAAAATTATTACGTTCTTTTCAGAGGCGGGTTACTTACTTGCCGTGTTCCAAAGTGTCACTTTAAAGTACTCGCACTTTAATAATCACATTTCACAGTATTTATAAAATGATACGAACTGCGGGACCGTCACCGGAAGAAGAAACGTGAGGTACACAGTCCATACCAAAATATGGGGAATAATTCCCAAAGTATATTAAATCATAAAAAATCAAAATCCCTGGTAACCAATCGTAAACTACAATTTTACGACAATGTCAATACTAGTCTCTTGTATATGTAAAAATACTGAAGAAGTCAGTCATACTCACGATACGGTGAGTAACTTTTCAATGTTTTCGATCCCCCGAGTCTCCTAACGATACAGATTAACTTCAAATCGTATGGTTCTGGGTTGCATTGAATGTGAATTTATCGGATTATTCAGATTATGTAGACATGTCTTGTGTGGACGTGAGTCTAGTGTTCACTTTATGTATAAAACTTCCTTGTAGATGGTTCCAAACTCGACTATGAATGTACGGAACGCCAAAAGGGCAAAACGAGTCGGTATCGGAGTGATTTTAAGTGCCAGAGGCCTAACAATTAAGCACTGTAGTAGCGATGTGAAATGACGTATAGCAGCCATGTTAAACGAAGTAGTAGCCATGTGAAATGAAGTTCCATATGCATGCAAAAATTACTAACCGATTGACACACAACTATCTTCCATACACGGAATATCTCCTCTGGTACCTGAAATTGAAAAAAAAACAACAAAAAAATGAAAAAGAAGAAAGTTCATTCGATTAATCCGTCGTTATATGAAATTACTAAGGGCTATGACTTTAGCTACGGGGAGGGGTAGGGGGCTTTTCCCCAAGAAAATAGTAGCTCACAGATCCGTTTTAAATGCACTACATATAGGCAAAGAGAAATGGAGAAAAGTTTAGCATATGTGGAGAGTAAGAATATGGTAATGATATGCCCATTTTGCATCTGAATCAGTCTCTTTGGAAAAGCGCCCCCACCCACAGAACGACGGTCAATAAATTCCTTCCCCTGTGGCACAAAAAGGAGAGAAAACATCAGGATAAGACCTATTTTGGACGTAAACCTTTTTTTTTTTCAGGATTATTTCATTTCGACCTAAGGAAACATCTCTGGGGAAAAAAAACTCATTTTTAGATATTTACTGAATGTTTGGCT
Organism: Stichopus chloronotus; assembly: GCA_021234535.1. Classification (NCBI taxonomy): domain Eukaryota; kingdom Metazoa; phylum Echinodermata; class Holothuroidea; order Aspidochirotida; family Stichopodidae; genus Stichopus; species Stichopus chloronotus. The sequence goes on from SFZH01000008.1 coordinate 11,082,326, forward strand.
AATTCAATACAATGTGTTGAATTTTTCTTCTGTTACCGTAATCGTATCGTGTGATGTCAATACCCTTTAGGGGGTGGCTTAGCTTCCCTGTCCATACAAAAGATAAAAGTGGACACAAACGATATAATAGAAGCTTCAGGACGTAAGTAACTTCAAGGCTTGCTTTACCGCTTATACACCTGTATTATTTTTTTTTCCAAGTAACAATATACTATAGTAACCACAGGCTACCAGATATAGCCACAAATGAGAACGTACATCATTTTCCAATACCTAAGTATGTATAGTGTAAGTCAATGGTAGAGGCCAGGAATTCTCCAGCCTCCACAGTTATAGCAAAGGTACAGTACGCATTTCTCCAGGAACGAGAGATACACTCATATGACAGTTAAAATGATTGCCACTTATGTAAATAAGATAAATTCCTCCATCTACATGACTTGTAATAACATATTAGGCATATCTCTATTGTAGGATAGACGTTTTAAGAGGCTCATTGAGTTGTTTTGTGAAATTCACTGATTTTTTTTTCCTAAGAATGCTAAGTTTCCCCTCACGTACTATCGACAAATGGTCAAACTAGTAGCCCCATGTTTCACACGCAGTGGAACATTAATGAGTGTGTAGCTAACGATTTAATTTGTTTTTTTGAAATTCGTGACCAGACACTTTTCATATTAGTGCTCTATATTCACATGCACAGAACCAATACAAGTAACGGTAAAAAAATCCAAAATTTGGTCAATTTTCATAAATATTGAATGTGAAACTTGACTAATTATGGAAGATGATGATGACGATAATGATAATGATGATGGTGTTGATAATGATGATGATAATGATAATTATGAATTGTAGGGATCATTGTCATGTGTTCATACCCTTCCAAATCCCCACAATCTTTATTGATATCAACTCGATGAACCCCTGAAACTATAAAAAAAAAATCTTTGACACAACTTCGTATTTCGACTTCATAAGACAAATATACTCCCCATTGTTTGATGACAGAAGAAGAGTTGTATCTCCGAGAATGATTCCCCTGGAGAGATAAACAGATCAACCTTTCTCACCGTTTCCACAGGGGTCATTCTTTGGTCAATCACCCATTTTCCATTTTCTTTAATAGTACTTTATCAATTGTCCTGTTTTATTGTGGCGGTTTTCTATATAATTTAATGAGCTTTTTTGTCGGTTGATAACTAGTGTCGTCTGTGAACTTCAGAACAAACTGCGCACAAGTATGACGCATGTAATTGACTATCTGCGTATTACCATTTTTTTTGTTTTTGTTTTTTTTTTTTTTTTGCCATAACTGGTGTATTTGTATTTACCAAGATATTCAAATAAAAACAAAAAAAAATTCAACATTTGTCAAAATTGTCCCTAATATCTGGCCGTGCCTTATCATCCCTTACCATGCATCCCCACCCTTTCCCAGCCCCCTCCTCCCCCCCCCCCCTTTCTGCGCCCACATAAAGCCCTTGTCAAACACCAACAGATAAGACTGCCAAAAGTGATTTTAGAGTTACTGGTATGTAAACCTACAAGATGTAGGCAAGCCATCATTTAATGCGACATGCAGCCTTACTTGGTAGGTTCGGTGTGAACACGAGTACATGGAACAAAGATGTCAGATGTAAATATCTCTCTGTGATGCAGATTATGGCAGAGATAAAGTTAACATTGAGTTACGTGGGATGAGATAAAACCCGCGATACATCACGCTTTGCAAACATGAGTAGAACATCAACAATACACTGGAGATATATATATATGCTTGACTCTGTTTCGTATAAACTGACGGCCTTTGTCATTTACAGTTATGACCCCTTCATCAAGTATCTTCATAAAACGATATTTTATGAGCCTGGCTGGAGGGAATGGTTTACTCTCGGTAAATGTAACCATATCCATATATCGTATCTCCGACGGGACCGAGGGGGTTTCTCTCCAAAGTGCTCTCCTGCAGGTAGTCGACACTATATTTCGATTTAACGGAAGCAGCTCTTCTCACGACAACCAATCGACGACAGTAGAGGTCGTATGGTACTGTAGATCTTGCCATAGGAATTGTGACTTAGTAAAGGGGAAACTAAGAAGCGGAGAAACAGTGAAGCTGCGGTGGAATATACCACGCAATGAGCAATTGAAAATGACCGTGAAGATGTGAATCTATGATATATAATGAACTTCGCATAATGTAATGGGTTTAATGCAAATAAGTTATCTTTTAATGTTAAAAACGACTTTGGCATTTTTTCCATATCAAACATTTTTAAACCTGATTCACGACTGACTGGTTTCGATGAAATCGTAACCTTTGTAATCACATGGCGATATGTGTGTGTATGTGTGTGTGTGTATGTGTGTACATCAGCCTAAGATTGATAAATAGGCCTAAGTACTATTGGAAAATGCTAACAAGTAGGAAAACCATGATTGTGATATGTGACAGAGAAATCGAGTAATAAAACATTAACTCTGAAGTTAAGCGAGTCATATTAAAGCAACAGAATGGTTGATTTTTGTGGTCGAGAAATCGCATCAAGAGGAAGGCGAGACTGCAAGGGGGTTGGAAGGGGGGAGGGGAACGTCAAAATCTGCAAAAAAAAAGAAGAAACACACGATACCACGAAACAACTTTTCCATCTCATTCTATTTGGGAGTTAATCTCGTTTTAAATGTACTTTAGTCACCGTCCACGTCGGCTACAACGTTACCGGGCCAGATGTCTAGGTAAGGTGGGGGGGGGGGGGACAATAAAATGGCGGGGTGGGACAAATTGACACATGTGACATAATGCTGGTAATTTTTTCATCCCAAACATTTCGGGGGGGGGAGGGGGTTTAGGTAGCTTCCTGTCCCTCCCCCAGAAAAAGGGCCGACTGAAGTGTTACCCATTTCTTCTTCTTCTTTTGCCATTGGTTTTCCCTTCATATTCATTCAGATGGAGTGATGAGGGTTTTGAAGGAGGAAGACGGTGGAACTAGGGAAGTGGAGATACAATTTGTTTATTGCTCCCATAAAGTATCGTAAACATAAAAAACCAAACTCTACGACTTATCAGTTTTCCCTCTTCTCGTGAATAAATGTGAACATCAAAAGTTGACATATTAAATAAATATTATCAACACCGTTCTACAGCTGAAGGGACGAAAGCTAATAAAAGGTGACGCATGCTTCTATTACATTTCGTTTTTCTAGTATTTTTCTTTCTTAGTGGAGCAACGCCTACGTCTTTCAGTGACACACAAAATGAAAACAAAGCCACGTTGCCACAGATTTTCCGACAGCGTAAAACAGACAAGTTGCATGCATGAAACAAATACAGAGAAAGTAAAGTTACAAGTCGACATTTAAAAAAGAAAAGAAAAAGGAATCAAAATGTCAAAGTCGGCGAGCTAAAAAAAAATAAACAAAACAATTACTGTTTTCATGTAAAACCAACGAACGTACAATTTAATTAGGAGTGCTGTGGGAACGAAATGTTGACGTGCAAGAATAATCGATTTATTCCGCTAATATTGGTACAGATGTGATACAGTCAGCTTAAGATGTAGGCCTATAGGAAGAAGGAAACGTGATGAAGATGAATGTTTACAACAAGTTGTGGCGAGACAGGTGTAGAGATGATGATGTTGATGATGATGATGATGATGATGATAATGATGATGATCATTGTGATGATTATGATAGTGACGATTATAATGGTGTTGATGATAGTAATGATGATGATGGTAATAATAATGATGATGATGACGATGATGATGAAGATAATGATGTTGATAATGATGGTGATGATGATAACGATGATGGTGACGATAGTGGTAATGACGATAATGATGCTGATCATTGTGTTGAAGATGATGATAACGATGATGTCTTTGGTGATAGTTACTAATATGATGATGGTGATTACGTATAAGATTCAGTAATTGATGATAATGATGATGATGAAGATGATACTGATGATGATGATGATGGTGATGGTGATAATGATGGTCATGATAATTATGATGAAGTTGTCGTTGTCGTCATTACCATCATACCACCATCACCATGCACCATCATCATTATCCCTATCACTATCGTCATCACCATCATAAGCATCACCAACATTATAATTTCCACCAACGTCATCATCGCCATCATCATATTCGTTATCACAATCATCATCATAATCATCATCATCATCACCATCATCACCATCATCATCATCATCATCATCACCATCATGAGTGACTTTTTTGTCGCATGTACGGCATATGTCATATAGGCCTCTATAATAAGGAAAGAAACTATTGGTTCATCACCCGTGTGACCTTTGACACAGGCCTATTCCCTTCCTAGGGAATCGAGATCGTAAGCTCTTTTAACTTTCAAGAGACACAGAATCGAGTTGACGTACCTTACTAAGGTATTATTAACGTTGTTCACTTTCTCTTGACCATAGTTCCGTTAATGTGTAAATTTACATGAAATGTCTTGTAAACATCCGATAATTTCTCACCAATTTAGGCTACAGTACTTAGTTCTAACAGCGTGACTAGCGTTTTGTTCAAGATAACAGTTTCAAAGAGAAGACAAAAAAAGTGTTTCATTCAAACATTCTATTACGAAAAATAAAGATTTGTAATTTTGTGTCGGTAAACAGTTAAATCTTTAAAAGAACGCCAAAACATGCATTCACTCAACTATTAGAAGTCATCTAATGGAAGTAAAAATGGCAACGTTTGTCACAGAGGAAGGGGGGGGGGACAAGTCTATGTGATAGCTTCAAGCTACCATGAAACAAGCTGATGATACATGCAGTACTTGTGGTCTGTGAATTATCGCCTTTTAATGATTGAACCTGTTAAACTTCTTGCTTTACGTCTTTAAATAACCCTGAAACTAAATTGTTCCCAAATTGCTCCTTCAGATCCGGCCTCAGATCCTGTTTCACGATCCCATGAGAGATTTCAAACTTCAAAGTTGCTTCACGGAGGGGAATAAAAAGGGGGTAAACGCGAAAATAGTATCTAAAAGTAAAATAGGTGGTCACTTTTTCGTTTTTCAACGATAACCTTAACATACCATATGTTTCTAAAACTTATCACTTGAATTGATAATATGCGTTTATTTGGAAAACAAAAGAATCATTTCCTTATGCTCTGTACATATGGGGCTTTATAGACCGATAATTAAAATTCATTTTTGTTTTGTTTTGTGGTGTAATAAACCCAGGCAGTGGTAAGGAACAACTGCATTTCAAATAAAAGTACCTACTGTACGTCATACGTGTGACGTCACGCGTTCAATAATATGCCATTTTGACTATCAAGGTTTTAACGTTTTAAACGGTAAAATTCTCTATTGAATTCGTGAAATTTCGATGTGTTTTGTCTACAGGTCAATCACCCTCAGGCAATTGCCCTCAGACACTATAACACCGTTGCCCTTCTGATGATTTTTAGTATGCTATCTCACGCAACCGGCACATTCAGAAAGGGCTGAACTGGCAGAACATGGAAGTAGCACAGATCACATAAGATCATTATTACGAACCTCCAACCTGACACATTTACTGAAGCATCCATACGTCTAGAGGGGGCATACGGGACTTTTTTTAACGTAATAGAGCTAGCAACACTGGGAACAGTTATTGTTTATTTATTACTTTTTTTTTTCAAAATTCTAAGCTCGTACAACAGGGACGATAGCCCCAAATCAGAATACGTATCAATATGTCCCGTTGTGAACATCTGTACGTCTGTTAGTCCTGACGTCATGCAAGAAGGTCTATATGTTTGACGAGAGTACAATGGCATTAGGCCTATATACGATAAGGCCGCGCATTACAAACATCATGTGATTGGATTTATTAAAACCAAACACCACCCCCACACCCCTTCGCTCCACACAGCTACTTCCCACAAACGTATCATAATTAAGGCATAAGACGAAGTATGTATACCTCATCGGTAACTGATCAGAGAGAGATTGTTAGAAGTGCTATTTGTGAGTCGATGTTACCATTTAGAAATAGAACTTTTCGTTGCTCTTGGGTAGCCTACAGTATGCAAGTTAAGTACACAATCACACCGTCGCGGGCTGTTTTCCGCAGAACATTTGAAGTAACTACTACTATAGGTGGTTGCTAGGTTCGGAATAGCAACTACCATGACTACTACCTTAATCTGAAGAATCGTACCTGTGGTCATGTGACACTACAGATTGGTGCTTTTCTCGAACGCATTAAGTCCCCGGGGACGTAAGGTAGACCCCCCACTCTCTCATGGCACTGTGTTGCGAAAAAGAGAGAATGTTTTCAAATATTTTGATGCGCTTGTATTTTGTTTCATACTTTGAAAATAAGACGACATTTGGTCGAACAAAGAGTAGCATTAGAAAGGAGTGTTGGTTTATTAAGATATTGTGTGTTTTACTTTTTTGTCACGACTCGTATATTCAAACACGTGACTGGAGTTAAACCAAAACCGTGCCGACAATTGGATCTAGTCCTACTCAGGCCTACTGTTAATATCATATATACTTCTTCGAAATAACTCATAAAATCGATCGACCTTTTCAAAAATCAACAGAGTCAAAACGGAGCAGATCGGATGAGGAAAATTTGTAGCGATATTCCTTAAATCTTGTCGATACATCCTCCATCATGCAGTCCCTCCATTACTTCATTTCTTTTTTTTCCGACAAAACTGGTCCCCATCAGTTTTTTTTTTTTTTCGTCTAACGTTTGCTTTATCTCTTCCAACCCTTTTGTCATTTCCATTATGACGTCATTTTTGTTTTCATTTTCATAATGCTTCCATTCTCTCTAAAATTTTCTGCAATCTCAGGTCTTGTTCCACACAAATAAAATAACCATAATCACCTTTTTCTCTCGTTGTTTATCTATTATCAGGAACATAATCATCCGCGTTGTCATATTTGTTTTCAATCTATACACTGTGCGCACACGCGCACATTGCACACCTCCATTACCCCCATCCCTACCAGGAATAGTGTAGTCTTCTATTTTCCCTGTTACCGTATCCAGCCCCCAAAAATCTCAAAATCAATCTTCTCCGAAATACATTAAACTGCCATCCTAAAAATTTCCAGATGTACTGTCTGACAAACTTAACGTACTGACTTCCACATTGCTGCCTGACGGCGCTAGTTACAAGAGAACAACCTCAGTTTTGAGGTTCTCGTCTAGTTCTTTCAGAAAAACATGTTCGCATTAAGATACTGGCTTTCTTAAGTAATGGGGCCAATAACGTTGACCTTAATAACACATGAGTCCAATATTACCTTCCTGTTATAACAACATGTGTTGGTCTTGAGATAGGACTTTCAGATTTCACTGTATCCATGCATTTCAATTTTTGTCTCTCTCTCTTCCTTTCTTTCTTTTGTTTATCAAAATCATGTTCCGAGTCCAGGTTTCTTCCATGATGAAGCAATGTGATAAACCAGACATACTGTCAGGTTACGATGTGTGCTCTCGAGAGAACACAAACGTACATGGTATAATGTGAGGATTGGCTGCACCGTAGCATTGCAATTTTCTTCTTCTCTTTTTGTATCAAAATCGTGTCACCCGAGAAGACATTTGTTGCATGATTTAAATAAGACGTCCTAGCCAGACATGCGGTCCGGATAACGGTTTGTACTCTCAACAAGAAATGTAAACATGTATGATATCATGTGAGCTTTGAGTTCTTGGCTTATAAATACATGTCCATATCAACAAATTTTGTCAGCACGCGATCAGTCTCGATTTTTTTTTTTTATACTTCCTGGGGAAGTTCCTGAAAGCCATGATAATTCCCCCACTTTGTCACAATAAACCACATACTGTATGTTAAAAAACAAAATACATAAAAAGCTTTCACAGTTTCTGGTTTTAGATCAAAGTTAAATAAAATGAATGATGAACTTAATTCTCTGAAAATTGGCGTGTCGGATATGAATAGTTGCCCCAAAATTATGGGGGTTCGTTTCTGTTTTATAGCATTACCCCTAGTGAGGGCCCCCCTCTCACCCATCAATACTGCTTGATGGAGAGTTTGATTTCAAAAGAGTTCTTTGTATGATCTTGTGATATTTTAAGTGATCATGTCTTTTTTTTCTTGGGTATAGGTCATTCTAATTCTTTATTTGAAATTCGGTAAGACAGGGCTGTACAATAGAAAACTGAAAGCAGAGGTCATGGAAAACGGATTCAATGTCAATAAAATAAATAACCCAGGACGCTATATCTGCCTTTCCTACGTTTCTTCAGAGGCCCGATAATGGGAACTGTGGTCAAATAACACCAAAGTAGATATTATAAACAAGAGCAAAAAACGCAAAAGGGGAAAATTTCATAACAAAAATAAAAATGCGTGGCACGGTATTCTACTCGCAGTTACTGAATTTCTATATATACGCACGGCTGATACTATTACAATACCACACACACACACACACAGCTTTGTTTTCCATTCATTCCGAGGACCTCATTGTGTGTTTGTTTTTTTTTTTTTTGCTTTTTTCTTCCTCAATCCTAACCTTAACAATAGACTGTCTGCTGTTAATCTTGAGAGGACCGGAGAAATCTATTGAATTTTCTTCGGAGGACCTAAAATCTATTGTTACGGTCCTAGATCCCACCCGAAAACAAGCACACACACACACATGCCGTTTTTGTTCTCTCAGTGTATACGAATTTTGAATGATTGACATTCACGTAGTAGTAGTACTTACATAAGATAGCAAAGTGCTCGATGATGAATTAGGCCAGTAGGCTGTACCATCGATTAATGAGTAGCCAAATGGTTCATTTCAATTTGCTTATTTTTATTACCCTTTCAAATCACCTCACCCTCCTTTCCTCATCTTTCTCCACCGCTCTCCCGTTATCCTCCACACATGTGGTTTCCCTGTCCTACCTTTATTAATGGCCTACATACGCAAGTATCCTACATTTTCCTTTCTTCGTACCAAGGTATGACTATTGAGGTCGGACGTTTTATTAATGAGCAGTGCGCAGTGCGACTGCGAGCTGACGCCCTGGCTGCTGAGTATATGCTACTGCTAACTAACTTCTTTCAAGTTTGTTCAAATGCATCAAATTTGGGAGGGGTCGAAATATATATTTAATCTCAATAATTATTGGTGCTGTTTACCGGACATTATGACAACTTTTCGGCTAAATGCGAAAGCATATTATGTATCACTAACAATAACTCAAGCAAATTCCATAACCCTACACGATGTAGGTATACATTTTATCTTTGGCCTATCATCTGTTCTTACATTAAACTGAACCGCTTAAGTCATAACTCAGAATGTAACGTCGACCAAAAACGTCACATACTTACAGTAGGTCTTTAAACTGCTTCGATGAAAAAGTGTCCAATGTAACATACTAACAACATACGGACGGGTACGCGCACTACGTAATCTAATCGAGTTTTAAAAAGTGCGATGTGTTACAGTCTTATTTTTCTTTCGCTTTTGGAATATTAGAAAGGCTCATCTAGGTTCATCATATAGATTTTATAATTGTACATTACATTGATATTTAAGGCTAAGTGACATTAACTGACATCGGCAAACGTTAGGTTTTCACGCCATTAGAAACGTAGTGCGACTAAGAAAGAGTAACTAAGACAGCATATGGGCATCCATGTGGAGGTATACTATCCCGTATCAGCTCTATCTCGTGGTCCCTTTTCAAGTACAGTGATGATATAAATTATAGTTGTACTTTGACGAAGAATTTACAGAGTTTTTTATGCTTCTACTTTTTATTCTTCAACTTACCGTCTATGTTTCCGACCGTGGACGTTTCTCCTATTTTGTCCCTGATTAAGCCGAAAATTATTACAAGAACCAACGCCAGCAGCACTGTAACTAACAAAGCGATCAGAACGCGTTCGAGTCCGGTTCGTCTCAACCAAAACCATCTCGCCTTTGCCCATATGGATCCGTCCCTAGTCAGCAGAATAACTTCGTCTTTCCCGGCCTCGGCCTCTCCATTACTATTCACCATTTCCATGATTCAGCGAGAAAAACAAAATAAAAATCAAATCGTTCAATTTATGGAGAGAAAACGTCCTCCTGCGCGCAACTGGCATCACTTGACTGTCGGTCCCAAAGTACCAAAGCGCGAAGTTTCTTTCTTTTTTTTTTTGTTTTTGTTTGGTCACTACGACAAAAGTCTTAGCAGTTCTGCTGCTGGCGTCATTTCAACAGCTGCTGCTAGGGCTAGTCACGGCGGTTCGCGTGAAGTCGTCGTTGGAATATATGGATCGCTCCACGGAATAATATATCGCCATACACGAGCTCCGATATTGAAACATCGACCTGTGTGGCTGCTGTCTTAGGCCTACTTAGTACTTACTACGTCGACTCCAATATATACTTTACTCTGATGCAGAAAATATGGTATTACCTCTTAACAGGGTGCAAACATACGTCAACACAGCCATGAAGTCACTGCCACAGAATACCAAATGATACTCATAGATCTGTGCTCGAAATCTGAACGGGGTAACCTACATAAGCGATAAAAACCGGTTAACATAATAAACGATTTTAATCTAAATTGCTTCAGCGTTTGCCAATGGCCAATGCGTACGACCTCTATCTATTCAAGAGTGTCCATGTTCGGGTATTCATGTAGAGCCTTCAAGTACAATCTTTAAACCTGTGTACCGTAACCACTAACCAACGTCTTAAGAGTTTAAGCTAGACTTTGTCGGTGTAAAACTAAATGCCATGTACCTCAGTTCCTCCTACGTGTTTTAATTTAACTCTTAGGAATCTCTTGCCCTGCGCCAATGCGACAGGCTTTTCCGAGGAATTTCTTTCAATTTTGTCTAACTATGAGGTTGCCCCTTTCGTCCATAACTCACATCGTAATGTATCGCTCGAATGTTCTCATGAGTCACATTAAGCACATGGAGGTACGTCGAACAGGCGACTCCAACTCCATGTATACCTCGACAGGCCTAACAAACCTTTTTGAAAATAACCGACGCGCAGGGTAAAACTGCACTTTATCGGGGACAAATTATCAAAATATGTGTTACATTGAGTTTAAGTTGAGATGTAATATCCATTTTGTCAGTTGGGTGAATTTGTGGATCCCGAGTGCGAGAATTCTACTAGGACATTTTTGTCTTAATTGGGCCTACAAGCTGTACATATGAAAGTCATTTTTGTTGAAGTCTCGGCGGTCTCTTCTAGATTTGTGGTACAAAACTTCCAAGGGACCTCCACGAATCCCTGTGTTGCCGTAAATGGAAAAAATGTCAGCAAATAAATGTACCGCTTTGAGATTGTCATTTGCGGCCTACTATCGTTTAGGCTAGACTTAAAAAGTGAGATGAAATTTTAACGCCTGTTTCTGCATTCCTTTTCACATCATTTTGAGATGTAGGCCTATCGTCCTAACGTTAAAAACTGTCTGTCAAAGTTTCGGCCCATATACCGAGAAATGCCAACTTTAACATTGACAGGGTTTGAAGATATCGATGTTTCGATACGGTACCTGGGATAGTGGGATTGCGCAACTTTATAACTTTTTACACTAAGCAAAAACAAATAAATAAATAAACAAATAATAAATAAAAGAGAAAATGATATTAAGTCTATGTTGAGTAATTTTATTGCACAATGAAAGTAGAAGGTACAGTTGGTGTGTTGCATTTCTTTTAAGGGATTATCCAGTTATTACTAGTTTTTGTCATCTGTGCATGTTGTCGCAAAATAGGAGATTTGAGCATGTCTGTAATGGAGACAGTGTATATTCTGGTAAACGTCCGTCTGGCTGAACGTGTAACAGCAGAAGTTTCCGATCCCGTGGGAAGGAAGGCGGATTAGGTCAAAAGGTTACACAGATGAAAGGGCTTAACTGTAGATTGTTGTTAGTTATCACATGTGGAATCTGTTTAGGGAAAGGGTACATCACCTGTTGCAGGTTAAATCGGCCAATGATAGAATATTAAAGCCCCATCGGTGTTTGGGGGATTAGGCGTTATCACTTCTGTGCAGAGTGAGTCCCTCACCGTCAGTTTTTGTAGGCTAATAGAACCCTGGTGATCTCAATTACGCAGAATTAGAACTTAAACTCTAACTACGTCATACCTAGACAAAGATGTTTTTAAAGGACATCTGACCAATGTGAAACAAAATTAATTCTTTGTTTATGCAGATTAAAGCAAAAGGTGGACTAAAGAAGAAACAATAAACCGGAACTTCGGAACTACAAACTTAAAATTAAAAAAAAAAAACAGAAAAAACAAACGGACAGACAGAAAGAAAGAACGAAAGAAATGGATAGAGATCTAGGCTGTTTTTTACTTCTTACTTCCAACCATGCGCCCATTAACATAATATATTGGAAGACCTTATTGTACGATACACTTAAGGAAGATATTTACAAATACATTCATACATACATGCATACACACGATAATTTAGTCTGTATACTTTTACATAAGAGAAAATTTTGCCTTGGGGGGCAATTTCGTGAATGCAGGGACGCACAAACGGACTAAAACCTGAATGCCTTTGAAGTCTATTTGACAGGTGTAAGGGCAAGATTAAATGTGCATGGGTAAGCGACAGGGCCATACTCTCGACCTTAAATCACAGTCCAACGGTTCTCACTTTTTCATTCTCCCTGTGACAATACCCAATGTTTTCTTAAACCAGAGTTCTCTCACCCTATGCTCGATAAATACTGAACATGAATAAAAAAAAAAATGGAAGGTGTGAACAAAACTATGTTGATGAAGAGGTTGGGTGGCGCAGTTTTCAAGATGAACGACAGGAAATATAAACAAGGAAAAAGTAAAAATACAATCTATTCATACAATGAATTTATTCATGGAGAAAAACGATGGTATGGGATCCAATGCCAACACGCAACGGAAAGAGACGAGGGTATACTGTTAAGAGGGGAGGGATTACAAAACAACGAACTTGAACCTATTTGAACCTACCGAAATGTTTTAAGACAGTGATTCTGATTGGGTAAAAACGTCATATTTTTAGTTAAAAAATATTACTCCATCACTTTTCAACAAAGTGTGCAACTTCTGCACTGAAGGCAGGATTGCCCAGATTCGTCAATACTGCTAATTAAAGAAATCGTTACATGAACAAGTTAGATTTTCTCATGAGGTGGGTTACAAAAATTAGGGAAAAAATCCATGCCTCATAAAGTCTAAAAGATGTGCATTTTCCCCACATCTCGCAATTTCTGGGTACGTACGTCAGTTGCATTGGATCAACGTACCCATTTCACATAACTCTTTGGTTTAGATGGAGTTTTTAGATCTTGCCAGATTCGTTATCACCTTATGTCAAAGCGCCACATTTATTTCTGATCGTGACCCATCTTCCATTGCTTTGTCTCCATATTACAATATACATGTATAGCCTAGCCTGTAGATGAATAAAGTGAGCTAAAAACCTGATTGATTGTTAGGGAAAGGAAAGCAGTTTAAAAAAAGCATTGCACCAATCTCAAGCAAATAAGATATATAGAAAATGGTGAAACGCATCTTAAATTTTCCGCGAACCACATAGGGTCCTTAATCAGTTTCGAAGACTGAAGAAGTATTTGAACAACAAAGGAACTATAAAGAAAAAAACACACCCAAACACACAAGAATAATAGAAGAAACGGGGTATTGAGAAAAGCTGGAAACAATACAAGGGAACCACAATGGCCATTTCTTGCTGAACCGGGCACAGGGTAATATTTTCAGGGAGCTTTTATTTAAAAGTAACAGCTCCCTGGTATTTTCCAGGCGGTGTTCATTGTTTTCTTGTGTGCCTTTTTCATTTAGATCCCAGACGTGTTCTGCTAACTCCGGTGTCGTTCAATTTGTTTCGGTTGTCAAAAATTTGCTTCATATGCAGTAACATTGGTGCCCCCATCCCAGACTTCTGAAAATAACAACTCTAGATACGGGCCTGTCCTCGTGTAGCATGGACAGTTATACTTCTGAATGAAGTCTTCCTGGGTCCTTGAACTGAGAATCTCTCACGATAAGTGCACGTACAAAGCAATGTCAATTATATATTCTCTTCTCAATGCAAGCTTACACACTGAATTGAAAAGAAAAAAAAAAACGAAAAAAAAAAAACACATTTTTAAAATCAACAGGAATTACCATGCATGCATGCAGGCTCTTTAAATTAATGGCGAGAGTCCCTCTCGTTAGCGAAATATATTTTACTGGCATGGACAAATATGGAGTCCGCCGAAAACAGGGCGTGGATTTGCATTGCTGTAATAAATAATGGCTCGAGATGTTAAACGACTGTGTAATAACACCATCTATTATTATAAATGTTTATCATTTTCAGGGAATGTATTTTTGGAGGCTATTTGTGTAGGCTTACACTAATAGGGGTATGTTTATTTTTATTAGGCTATACGACGTTCGTAACTGAGCTGGATATAACTACCGTATCATGGTGACGCAGATCCGATTCGCGGGAGCCTGGCCAACTGACTCTGGTTAACTACCCATCTGGAGAAAATTAAGAGCGGCCTGCCGGTGAGATGGCAGCTTTATCCTAGAGATGATAAATTCGAACCTGGATATTAATTTAATTGGTACATTTGTACATTCGTAGGTGAGAAAATGACGTACCGCACATGTTATAGCAATGAAACCAAAACTGAACTACGGGAATTTTGGTCTTCTGCAGACATTAATGAAGAGATAAAGGCTTTGGCTTTCATCAAACAGGGAGAAAGGGGGAAGATTTTAGCCGAAAGAGAGTGACAGGTGGAGAAACGGATAGAAAGGACGAAGAGGAAGGGCAAAGCGGGAAGGGAAAAGGGGGAAGGGAAGAGAACGGAAGCGGGATGGGAGAGGAAAAGTAGAAAAGTAGGAAGGGGAAAAAGGAGTGTAGAAGGAAAGTATAATGGCTGAGACACGCTTCAGAGGTTGACATTCCGGGTGAGGCGGGGGGGGGGGGGGGAAGTGGATGATGGGTGAATGTGGTAAGATATTGGTAGATTCCTTAACTTGTCATACCAATTATGTCGTGATAATCGAGGTAACCCCACCTCCCTCCAAAGAAAAAAACCCTAACCCTCAATCGCAAGAAGTTTCTCATACATCCTCATACTGGGTGGATAGCGACGGGGAGAAAATCGTGTTTCCTTGTCTCGTGCAGTGAGTGTACTGTACAACATTTTCCATTATTTCATCTATAAGACCGCGGTAGCATCCTTCTCCATTGTGTTCTAAATACCCCCCCCCCCCCCCACTGATATGATTAACTGGCATTCAAGTTAGCAAGCTCCCTTTAACTTTTATCTGTCATATTAAAAAGCATTTAGCTACCACTGTTGGAATTCAAGTACCTAGTAAACTCTTATTTAAAGTAAGTGAGTAAACAACAGTGCTGAATTCGGATCTACCCAATTCGAGTCCGGTTGCAAAACATTCTAGTTATTAACTTTTGAATTTAGGTTCAAACCTTATACAATCACCTATCAGAAGCTAGCACGACATTTTATGATATAAAGGTATCTTTAGCATCATTGCTATTAATGATTGGAACACAGAGTAATAATGTGTTGAAGTGCTCTCCCTGATCTGCGATTCAAAATCTTGCCGTAGTTTCAAGATTGTAGTAATAGACCAGAATTACCTAAGTGACACTTTGACAGTATAGTGCCTGCTTGCGTGGTTACCCCTTTGTACAAAATTTACGTAATTGAACTAAAGCTAACAGTGCTACTGAGGGCACATCCCCACGTTTGGGTGACATAGCTATTGTCATTTTTTTTTCATTTCTTTTTTCATTCAAATTGCACCACTTTTTTAAGGACTCGTGCCGGGTATCGGACCGAGTTCTGGGGTCCACAAAGCCCAGTCCGAGTGTTTGAACTTCGAGTCCGGCCTCGAGTCCTGCAACACTGCTAAACAAATTTAATTTTTTAAGGCAAAAGAAGTAAGGTAAGATGAACTAAGGTGAGGCACGCAGGGTTAACGTGGGTCTTGGTGGTAGTGGTGGTGGTGGTGGGGTATAGGCTATGGCCCTTGGCTCTGAAGTGACGAACAGTACATCAGCGCTGATATTCAATTAATCGCAAAATCGATGCAATTACATAGCTCTTTGAACGAAAAAGTAAAATGTTCAACAACCTTCCAAGAACGTGAGACGCTGAATAACATTTACTGTTGTGACAGTGATATTTTAAACGCCATGCGCATTGTAGACTACAATCTGCGTTTTGAATCACCCAGTGGATTACGTCACAACCATTATGTGAATCAATAGTAAACAAAAACAAAATCCTAACAGAAAGATCACGTGATGAGTCACTCACATTACAAAAAATGGTGAAAAGAACTGTGGTCTTCTTATATTACATTACCATGGTTACAATGAATATCTTAAAAGCCAAAGAAAACGGTGAAAAGTTACTCAAGCTAAAAACAGTGAACGTTTGCCACCCTTTAGTTCTATACTTTAGCTGAACTACCCTTTTTACGCAACTGACATTGCTTGGTGGGGAATCCCAGTTGCAACTACTTTCATGGACTATTACGTAATAATTTGTAGACTTACAAAGTCTTCACGAATTCACAGACATAACTAGAAGTGCCGTGGTATGAGAATGCCTTTTCTATACGTTTAAAATTCATCTGAAGTCTTAACTGTTCAAATAAAGTTCACACTAGATATAGAGTATATGAAATTCTCCACCAATTAAGCGGTTTCCATTACCTTACGATGCAAAGTCCGTTCATCAAACTTTCTATATCATAGTAATTATGTGAACATGTAAACGATATTATTTTGATGATTCGTTGTCATGGTGACGGTATGTTCCGTTTGTTTTCGTTGGCATTTGTAAGTTCATTTGGAATTTATATTTAAAAATATTTCTGGTATGTAACTAGTTTCGTCTATCGTATTCACGTACAGATAGCCTCATACGGGGCCCGCCGTCTTTGTCGGGCGACCGGCGACGGCGAACCAAACGCATGATCACAAGTGTGAAGGATGATCCTCGTACGTCAGACAGTATCTAAAATTACCAATTACATATTTACCAGAATTGATGATGTACAGCGCTGTACAATATGTAAACAAACTTTTCTATGTCGGTGCAACAGCGGCCTGCAACACCGACAGTTATCGGAAGTCGATTGGGGCCTCACAGTCCTGAAAATGTGGTTCCTTCAAGTGCTAATAAAGGTATATAATATTGGAATGAACAAATAGTTATCTGTCATTTTTTTTACACATACTTTTATATTTCTCTTATTTATTATTCCCTAATACCATGATGCCATTTTCAAAACATTATTTAGCCATCTCTTTTTCAGTCGGCCCATTTTAGCTGCATGTGGTTATGAAATACTTTTGAAGGCATTATCTTCCGGTTTCTATTTTTTGGGAATATATTGAGATTATATCGATTTCAATGACTGTTAAAGCACACTCTCCAAAGCTTCTCAAAGGCAAAGGTCAACTTCTTGAAGTATTCTCCATGGCCTTTCTTGTTCTATGATCCATTGAAGAAAAATCCGAATGATAGGTATAACTAGGATGACTTTTTATTGTTTTTTTTTGTTGTGGTAAACAGAATGAAGGAAAAGTCATTAAATACTACATAAAGGAACATGCAAGAGTGACGTTTCCGGTGTATGCTGATTCTGATTGCACGCGTCATCATTACAGTAATGGACGCCAGGACGAGTTGAGTGGCCATTTCTTGAGAGGTCCCGCCCGCCCGCCCCCCTTCCCCAACCTCTGTCAAGGGACGTATAGGGGGCGCAGTCCATAATAATGTTTTCCCCTCATCTAGAATAATTTAAGGAACTTATTAAAAGAGTTTTCAGAATTATGCCACATGTGCATGGAGGTCGGTCAGCTTTCTCATTTTGATTTACGAGGACTCTGACATGGCTGCGGGTCGGGAGGGGAGGAGGGGTATTTGTTTTACCTTTGACAAAGCACTGTATAGTTTACAAGAGGTTGGACTGCCGCGTAATTAACAAGAATTGTAAATAGTACTAGGCCTAGATTGCTCTATAGTTCAAGTTCCCAATACATTGCAACATGATTTTCTCCTATCGTTTACGAGGTTATACAAATGGACTGTTCATAACTACATACATGTACATTTTAAAAGTCCACTTCGATGCAACTTTTTTTTTCAAATCTTCGAGCAGGGGACGATACATAAACAGGGGGGAGATTGCTTACGATTCATTCTCACCCCCACACGAAAAACACCCACCCCCCTCACAACGAAAACCAGTAACCTGCAATGTGCGAAAAAAGAAACCGACTTCCATGGCGTTTATATTATACAGCATTTAAGAGACTGTGTGCAAAAGTGTTGATATCTTGCCGTACACCTGTCTATTCATAAATTGCTTCCGTCTGTAAATGAACCGCAGCTCATATTTTCATGTCCATAATTAAATTGTTATGCTCGACAGCTATTTAAATTTGTCCACACAAGCCTACACAAACGTTAATGACTTTCCGATGAAACGTTATGACAGAGAAAAATTTCCTCTTATGGGCTTTAATTTCAAATCGCTCAAACATGAAAGATACTAACAATGAAATGTAAAAGCTGAACAAATCTCCCAGCAATGTGCATAAAACGTTTGATAGTTAATTGCATACGGTACGGATAGTAGAGTCATCAGGGCAATAAACCCCGGGAGCATTTTTCTGACTGCATCTAGGCTGGTTTCGCGTTTTCTTTTGGTGTAGATAAATGCATTGGGTGCCGAGACCAGGAATTTCATCGAGCAACTCTCTATTTGGGGGAGGGGTCTTTCTACAAACCACTGAGCGGAAAATCCCCCCCCCCCCCTCTTCCACAATACGAGTGATATATCAGCGTGATGTATAGGCCAACATTAAGTTCACTCTTCTAGCATAACCTTGGAGAGGCCGGTGATTTCAAACACCTTATTCAAAAAATTTATGAAGTGTCTCGAACACTTTCCTTCACTAATGTATTCCCAGGCTCCTGTCTTCAATGCCCTCTCCGCAGAACGGCATGACGTCCTGGAATCATGGTAGTGATTCGTGGTCTTATGGTGAGTGTAACGGATGGGATAAGCCGGGGGGGGGGGGGGTGAAAGCAAGTATGGGTTACGGTAGGATTGCTGTATCAATGCAGTTTAGGTGGAATTATATTTGTCACGTGTCAAATCAGACGGAGAACAGCACCGATGAAATGTGATACCATAACGAAAGCCACGACCACCAGCCCCTTCCCCACTCCCCACCCCGCCTTTGACCTTCTGACTGTGAGCCTCTACGACGGTAGCGCAGAACTTGATGCTCTGACCAATCAGAGTTTCCTTTAAAGAATATGTTAAGTTGAACCAATCGCAATGAGGATTAAATTAAACATCTCTGTGTCCAAGGGACTGAAGGAACTCATGCATCCTTCACAAAAATACAGTGGGCGGGGGGGGGGGGGTACCCACGTTGTAACCCTCACTTTGTCGGTGTTCCTGGGATGTTGGGAGCCCCAACATAATTGTCTAAATTAACATTTTGTGCCATTCTCACTTTGTATATTCTCCATCGTCTGTGCCGACTGAAAATTCTGAAGACGTGGCCAAACAGCTGAGCAGTCAAACTATAGCCACTCTATCTTACCCACTGGTCAAACCATAAATTGGTGACATACAAAGTACGCAAGTTATTTATATAATTTTTTTCCGCGGCAGGACGCTACGAATCGTTTCACACCTGTTCAATATAGGATTGGTTTTAGCAAGTTAGCAAGTCAAATTCAATTGCTACATCTCAAAAAAAAAAAAAGCTATCCACATTGGAATTGAAATTGATTACAATTTTTGAGAAGGATGCTAAAACTCTACTCCTTTGTGATAAATCAAAACAAAATATAGCCTGGAGTATAATATTCTCTTTAATTGCGTATCTTTTTACTAGTTTCCAAGCAGACTTCTCTCGAATCGAAATTTGGTCTGCAACACCTCTACTTTCATATTACAAAAGGACAAGGTGGCCTGAAAAGTTTTTAGTTCAAGCAACATACCAAAGGATTTGTTCGACTTGTTGATCAGTTCAAACACCGCACGTAATTGGATCTTCTCTCAAACGAAAGTATTCTGACCGATAAATGGACAGTAGCGTTGAGGGAGGTTCAAAGTGCCGACATACCGGTAACCGTATCATTGAAAGTGCTATAAGGGTAAGAATATGTATAGATTCACATCGCATAGTCGCCAAGACTAGGCACTTAGTAAGAGGAGGAATTCGGGTTCGGTGCACATGTTACAATTCTACTGGTACAGATAAAGACGCTCTTGACACCGCGGATAAACGTTAAAGGGAAATAGGGCGTTTAGAATACACCAATATTACATACAAAAGAAAATAGCGGTTATCATTGTTAAACCATTCAGTCTCATCAATAAACATCTACCAAAGCTCCATCTCCTCAAAAAATTATGCATGTGATGAGTAATGGAGGATGCATCATTTGAATTTTGAAAAGTTTGGGTGAACAAATTAGTGTTGAGCAACAAGTAACTGAATTTCTGTCTGTGAGGAGCTTATTTCTTGAAGAGAAGGCTACTGTCCTTCCTCATTTTGAATAATCTACCACTCTGCATTCACAAACATTGGTTACAATAATATGGATGTCTTCTCTAAAACAAACGCCTTATTTCCCTTTAAAAGTTTTAGTACCCCCCTCCCGTGCGTCCAAGGGCGCCACTAGCTCTAATATATATATATATAATATATATATATATAATATATATATATATATTTTGGGGGGGCACATATTGTCATACGTCATTGATAGGGCATATCAGTTGCATAACCACGGTTTTCATCGGGGTTTGAGGGAGTGACTCTTTTGAGTGCACCGCGCGTACAGAACTATCTAAGCTGAGCCCCACAATTAGTTGCCGCAGAGGGTACAAGAACGTTTTTGGCTTTACAAGCCCTCCAGATGTCCGGAAAGTGCAAGGTTTCTCGGGTGTGCCAGATTCCAAATACAGGTCTCATATCTGTAGTTTCTCTCAATTAATTAGAAAAAATTATATTATAAAAATTGTAATAGCTAGGATTGCTTTTATCTAGAACATTTCACGCTAATATATCGCGTTCTTCTAAATAGCAATGTCTAAAATGCATTTTAAATAGCAATGTCTAACATGCATTTTCAAGTATATTTACTTTGGTGGTCAAAGTATGATTGGAAGGACGTGTCCCCAGGCCGATCCCCCCAAGTAGAGGGGCCACCTCCTACACCCTTTCCAGCATCACCACGCCACCTTCTGTCCGTCATGTCCGTCATAAAAAAGGCATACTGAGACCACGCCAGATGGAAACATTTTCCGCCCGCACCTAGAAGGGGGATAGTCAGACTTTACCTTGCTACTGAAGTGTTACTAGTTCATCCTTGTTATCTATTAACGAATGAACTTGATCATCTTGTTGCTCCTTCGCTTCGATGAAAATCTTTGCCACACGATGTCCACACTTTCGTGGTTAGACTGTCTCGCTGGTCGCCATATTAGGCTACTCATATTTTCTAAAACAAAATTCCAATAGATTACTATTGGTAATTGTCCTGGCAAAGAAAGGAAGACATTCTGACTTGTCAATGGATATATCCATACCTTGAATTCACGCACTTAAAAAACCTCACTATATATGAATCATCTATCAATGGATATATCCATACCTTGAATTCACGCACTTAAAAAACCTCACTATATATGAATCATCTATCAATGGATATATCAATACCTTGAATTCACGCACTTAAAAAACCTCATTATATATGTATCATCTATCAATGGATATATCAATACCTTGAATTCACGCACTTAAAAAACCTCATTATATATGTATCATCTATCAATGGATATATCAATACCTTGAATTCACGCACTTAAAAAACCTCACTATATATGAATCATCTATCAATGGATATATCCATACCTTGAATTCACGCACTTAAAAAACCTCACTATATATGAATCATCTATCAATGGATATATCAATACCTTGAATTCACGCACTTAAAAAACCTCATTATATATGAATCATCTATCAATGGATATATCAATACCTTGAATTCACGCACTTAAAAAACCTCATTATATATGTATCATCTATCAATGGATATATCAATACCTTGAATTCACGCACTTAAAAAACCTCATAATATATGTATCATCTATCAATGGATATATCCATACCTTGAATTCACGCACTTAAAAAACCTCATTATATATGTATCATCTATCAATGGATATATCCATACCTTGAATTCACGCACTTAAAAAACCTCATTATATATGAATCATCTATCGATGGATATACCTCCACCTTGAATTTCCTGTATAGTCTACATCAAAAACTTCATTTGATAATTATGTGTAGGTTGTTCACCAACATTTCGTGAGAAAAAAATTCAAGCACCTAGGTTTGACTTAATTTTCAAAATCAAACCTCTGCCGCACCTCTTATGCGGTAGAGATGGATTGAGGATATCTGTTAAAACAAGGAATCGTTATAACAGAACAAAATCAGTGCTCCACAGGGGCAAGTCGGACAGAACTTTGCAAGAAGTTAAAAAAAAGTTAGATCGTACGTGGCCCATTGTAGAATAGGTCAGTGACCACAGATACTGCTTTTATAACAGCGAAATGGAACCTCTCCGGGGTGACTATTTTGACACATTTTGCTCACCACAAAATACTTGAAGTAGTGATTCCAGATGCGGTCACTCAAATGGAAGATGATGCTAAAGACTACAAACACCATTGAAGACAAAAAAAAAAAAACTCAGATAAAATTTACATCACGTACTTTTGTTCAGTTTCATCTCATTTTTTTTTTCTTTTTCAGTGACATGAATTACAGTAGCCCCTCTGTTTTCACCCATCTCATATTAATGGGAGAAATTTTCAGTTTAGCTCGCAAAGTGCGTCTTCCATGATAATTTCAAAAGAGGCACGCAAATGGCTAAATTCAAAGAAAAATAAAAAAAATAACATGCAGTTTGTGAAGACTTGTGCAAAATTGTTTAACTATCGTTTAGAGAGCAGGAAGGTCAGCTAGGATGTGCAATTCAGGCAGATAAGATAAAAAAAAATGTACAAAAAGTAGAAAATTAAAGAATCAGAGCCGCTGCGGACGTATCAATGTTGTCCCTGAAAAAAAGAATAAAAGCGAAAGTAGCACGACAACGAAAACGTAATTACGTTTATTTCGCGCGTAAGAGTTACTTTTTGACGGAACTAAAGTATCAGGCAAATACATGACATCATGATCATCGTCAGGGTCAGGAAATGTATCACCATCGGCTTAGTAAACCATAGAAATGTGTCCTTTCTGTCGCCACTAAACAAAAACGAAAAGTTGCGAATTGGTCCCTTGATAAGTAGCATTGCAAAGGTCACAGAAAATAATCGGCAAAGTAAAACAAAACGATAAAAATGAAGAATCAAAAGAAGTTTTCGAATGCTTGGTTCTTCGAACACTTCGTAGCCTCACTTGTTTAGATGTACCTCCCTCCTTTCAGAGAATTCAGCAACATACCGACTTCAGGATTCCTCTATCTTAATCTAGATGACAAGCTCCGACATTTCATTCTGTAATAACTTCTGTGCGAGATACAGAATTAATTTCTTCATTTGTGAAAAGTGTGATCTTTTGTTTTATACAATTGGCATTTCATGAAGACAACACTGACCAATTCATAAGTCTGCGTCAATTTTTTTCGTGACATATCTCCCATTTTCAACAGAGTACAGAGAAATTTGACGGCCACTGTTCTCCCAGGGGGTTTTAGGGGGGGCGGCTCTTCCCCCTTGTAAAAATCGCCAGACAGAGAAAATGGATCCTCTTTTCCAAGTCGAAATGAGAATTCTGATCCCTTCGCCACCTTACACAACAAGTTCTCTCACGGGCTAGCTCGCCATAAATTCAAACCAGCGAAAATTCTGGTAGCCTGTTTGCTTTACAACCTCACTAAATAATTTTGGGGGAAGTAAGGACATCATTGCATTACAGTACACCATATTTCTCTCGCACTCATATCATACTCCTCTGTGTCATTTCATATACAAGAGTTCTCAAATTTGTTGGAGCAAAGCATCACTGAAAATTCTGGTTGCTTTGCAACTGACTAAGTAACTGTCATAACTTTGCCAGAACGTCACACATCCCGGAAAACACATTTTTTTCTCTCATTCACATCATGTTTTTTTTTTTCCTCAATGAAATCATATACACAACAGTTTAATCAGTTCGGTCGTAAAAGCATCGACGAGGATTCTGGTCACCATGCAACTGAATAAATTTGTTTTCTATGGTCAGGACGTCATTCGGTTGATACAAACACTTTTCCGGCATGTATTTTGGGGCATCATCTTGGCTGGAAAACACACTTCCATGTAACCTTTCAAAGTACTTCAAAACAGCACCATGATTGGTTGCCACATTTCTCTTTGCATATATATAATATTTCTCAATGCCGTCTTACAGTATAGTTCTCAGTCTGGTTTACTATGAGTGAACTTCACTTTTAGTCAGAATAGAAAACTGTGGTAGCTGTACAACTGGTTAAAGGATTTCACGTGCATTCAGGACACTTCCTGATGAAGACGACCACACATGCTCTTCCTCTCTCTCTCGGTCTGTCTACATTTCATATTTCTGTCTATGACCTCACTTTGTAATTCTCAGGCTGTTCCATCATGAGAGAACTCTAATCCAAGCCAGTAGTGTGAACTATGGTGACTTTAGCAGTGTCATTCCCAGAGATCAGGATGTCATCGTGACTGACGTTAAAGAGTCCTTTTCTCTCAGCGTGTCTTGTTCTTCCAACTTTCTGATCTCCTCTTTGAAGTGAGCTGTCACTTCCTTGCTCTGCTTCAACCTTTCGTTCAAGTCGTGAATTTCGAGACGGATCTTCTTCCTGGCGGACTGGAGTGTACTGACCGTCTTTTCTGCTAGATCCGTAACTAGATGATCATGAATTTATTGAAGAGAAAAAAAGTAGAGACACTATACAACCAAAAACCAAACCTATGAAAGAGGGCAAAGTAAACGTAAGCAACTAAAGCAACTTGGAAGCACTAACTGCAGTTACGAGTAAATAAATTAATGCTGCCATCTTTTTCAAAGCTTTACACACCACTTGCCACAACAAAAACTCTTCGTTCTTACCTAATGTGCATGGAGGAAAAAATTCTAAAAATTTCGCTCCTTCACAACCAATGTTTAATACATCTCTTCCATTTTCATCAACTTGAATCACTTTACACTGCACTATGGCGAAGCACTTAATTTCAGGGCAGAGGGGAATGGATAGTGGAAACAAGTGAAATTCGATGGTAGACGAGGGAGGGGGGGGGGGAAGGAAAAGTCCTGTGAATAACAGCCTTAACCATGGTTTGAAGTGTTTTGAACATTCATATACCCCCAGTGCTGCCCCAACATTTAATTTTATTTAGGATCTGAACTTAACTCGTGACAGGGTGCACCCCTCCCCATCTACAGTAAGTTACTTGTAACCTATTTGGGCATTACATCAACAGCACCATTTATTCAGATCATATACATTCACTCATCTTCAAATTCTGTGGATCCTACTACTTAAACAACAAGATGCCATTTCAGTCGGAAACTCACAGTCTGTTTCATGCTTGTATGGTCCCAAGGTCAAAGGTCGCGTATTGACGAGAAGTTGTTGCATCATCAAGGTTGGATCCTGGAAGATCTAAGACAAGAAAGAAAAGATAAAATCTAAAAAAAAAAATTACCTTTCGATCAATTTCTCTAAAGACAGTTTAGAAAAAGTATCCTTCAAATAAACCCCATATTACAGCTTCGGCTTCAACCAACAAGAAAGGAAAAAAGCTTCAAAATAATTGTATGAACTGCTCTGGAGTGTGACGATGGCACAGAATGTTGGTATAGGATATTGTTACCTTCTACACAGTATATTCAATAGGATATTTATGTTCTCAGATCAAAACAAAGATGTCCTTTATTGAAGCATCATTGTGATTGGCCAACCCTTAACCTTTTATAAACGAAGAATTGATTCATGCGAACATTCTGTGTCACCTTCGTAGTGTCTGTGGGTTTGTTTTTGTTAATGTGTAACTCAATGAAGGCAAATTAAATCCTACCAATACAGTTTTATCCTCCAGGACCCCACTAAAATTATAGCATGATCCTCCAGGTGTTTGCAAAAGGTGATCCTTACAAATGTGCAGTTCTAAGTATTGGTTTGGACAGTTTCTTTGCCTCAAATTCAAAGTTTGATCAGAACCAACACAGAGATGCTGTAACCATATGTGAATCACCAGCATAAAATGGGAGAGACTTCTACTTTTTACACACTGATTCACGATCAGAACCGACGGGTGTTGAATACAGCTTGAACAGAGGTACATTTAGCGATGACAAAGAACTAGTAAGATGTGGAACTTAATTTTTGTTTCTTGGCCAGGTAGTAGCAACAGTGAGAGCTGGGTAATATCTTTTCTCGTTTGTTCCTGGTCAGATTACAGAAGTACAACATAGTGGCCTCTGACGACTATGATTATTATAATTTAGGAGATCAAACTTGGCAAATGTTACCATGGAAACTACTGCTGTTTCAGTGCTGTGCCAAGGTTCCCTCCTGGGTGACTTTCCGTACCATGTTTTATACACACAGAAATATTTATCCTACACTGACGACCACTGTGTATTCACACTCTTAGCTCCCTGTGAAAGAACCGTATGCCAACTCTCAACGTTGACAACTTGAATGTTACATAGGACCTTCCTTGAAACTTGGACATCAATCTGCGGAAAATTGCTGTTGACAGGTTGTTAAACGTAATCAAAACATCCAAACTGTTATTGGCAAACCCCTGACCACCTGCCACAGATCATTTGAAGATTTCAAGCTAATTCTTAATTGTCATTCATTTTCCACACTGTTATAATAAAATGCTAATGTACTCAAATGTTGTTGGATGTACAGTCCGTGGGGAACTGCGGTTGATATTTCCCACTGAAGTTGTGGGTTCTAGAGATGGTAAAACTGTTGGTGGTTTGGTCTATGTGGCAGCAGCAATAAATCATTTTGTGGTACATCTTCTACCCATTTTCTGGTTAATTTTCCACACTGTTCCATGAGATTTCTCCCACGATCACATGAAATTCACTATTCCCACAATGCACCCTGCAATTTCTCAGGATGGTGGACTGATAATGTGACAAGTTGTCATTTTTGTCTTATGAAACACTCCATCAATCACACCATGGAAGTCTCTGTGCACAAGACCTTACCTGGACACCAGTACCTACATCACATATATATATCCCATACCCACGATGACCCCATGATGACATCGCAAATTTACCCAGGATGGCTTGAATATGCACTGCAGAATACTGTATCTTCAGTCAAGATTGACTTACTGAGCATTTTCATTTGTATATATATATAGGGGGAGGACAGAGAAAGACAGAAGTGGTAAGCTGATCAAAAGCATTGAGAAGAAATGTGAACAAGTCATACGTGACATATGTCTTAACTCGTCCTTCATTGATCCACAAACATTGCATGGTATCACAATGTGAAGGAATCATGATACCAATGCATTCTCAATCCCCTCCTTCTCCCCCACCCCCCTTCCCTCTTTTTCTACCAACACACACATACTGTGGAAAAGTATTGATAATACTGTGCCGTATGATGATAAGTACAGTATAAACTGTATAAAGGTAGCAAAAAGATAAAAAGACAAAAAATATAACATCCAAAATACACAACTGCAGAATTTTGCCCCCACCATTTCATCGTAGTGTTCCGACACGAGAGTCTTCTTGCCGAGCATCACGTTTGTTTCAGTTTGGAAAAGTTTCAGAAAATGATACAATGTGACCTGCAAAGATGGGAGAAAGTATTAAACATAAAAATAATATTTGCCCATCGATGTTACGAAAAATACACATGAGGAGAGACATACTGTAGTACCAGCTTGAGGTGAGACATAATATGCCATACCTGCACTAAACAAATCCTACACCAACATACACACGCTATATAGACATACACTATAAATGAATTGCTTGAAGGAAAAATTAATTCTATACCAACATAGGATGGCAAAGGACACCAGAATAGTTCTTCGCACAAATTACATTACGTTAATCCAACAACAATGACAGTCTTTCATAGAGCTCTTACTGAATGCAAATTAAGATGTTTAAACACAAAAAGAAGGCAGAAACTAAAACAAGTCTGTTTTGGTGTTTTCATAAAACAAAGATTATATTAATCTATAATGTTCAGGTTTTCAAAAATTGCTACGGGTCGTATGAGCTGCGCACTTATTATACATCTAATACACGCTTGCAAAAGTGCTAGTATTAACACATGTCTAAAGGGCTTTAAATATGGAGAATGGATTGGGAGCGGTTTCATAAACTGTTGTGCTGCTTAAAAAAATATGAGTCTACTAAAAGTCCTGAACCAAAGGGACTGCTGTGCTTGCCATGGTACTGGTAGATTTACTTACTGGTCTTTCGTTTGGATCTACGAAAAATATTTTGATGATAACTTCAAACTCTCCCCATCCAGTTTCGGTGATTTCAAAAGGGGGTTTGGTAACAGCTAAAAGAGTAACAGAAAAAAAAAAGAACAAAGCGAAGAAAGAAACAAATAAGGAAGATAGCTTAGAATGACTGGAAAGGAAGGGTCACCTGGAGAATCAACTTGATTGCTAGAATTTTGTAAAACAAGGTAGTCTAAAATAACATTTCATGTCATGTTTATTCATTCTTCTCAGTCTTGAAAGATCAAAAAAGAAACAATTAATTTTGTTTACTCACCTCTAACAGCATTGTTGTAACTCTCATGTAATTTAAACTGTATTTTCTTCACATAGGCAGACATATCCTACAATAAACATAAAGAAAGAGAGAAACAAAGAAAATGAATTAAAAAAAAAAACCTCCAAATCTGTGAATCTGTTTTAAGAACATCATGAGAAGAACAATGAAAATTATGATATTGTATACTGACAAATGTAAGGTCTGCCTAAGATAGTGCAGTACCTTCTTGTGAACAACTTGGCAACACTGCAGTTATAACTGGCAATGCCTTAATGCAGCAGTGACAAACCTTTTTGAATCAAGGTGCCACATTGCCTTTAAATTTTGTGGATGGCAGCTTAGTTTGCAAGCCTGTCCCCTAATATCCTTTTCTTCATTTTAGCTGTCTAATGGTAAGAATAGGAGCAAACTTTATCCAGCTGTAGCTAAAAAAAATGAATGAGCATCTACAGTACAGCAGTGGGTAGGAGAGAGGGTGAGCTACAAATTACTGGCACGCTAGGGGTGGATGTTTTAGCAAGACCTTTGACTACTGTAGATGGAGGAATTAAAGGCATGACATTCACTTGATAGAAAATGGGCATAATCTTGTTTGGTATGTTTAATAAGCACTTCTTGAAATACCAACCATTTGTTTTTCAATCACTTCATTACAGATCATATCTTTACTTTACCCCATTTGTTCACTTATATTATCTCTTATTGTCTTATTTCTTTTTCTGTTCAAACGGGCAACAAGGGTCCGCATGATGCATCTCTGTGTTCTTCAGGCTGACCACACCTGTCTTCACACATTCAAGTAGTTTGTTTGTTCTTTATCATACCTCATTTCTGTATGGCTTCACATAGAGAGTCCAGTGGTGGGTGTGGCCATCCTCCTCCCTCTTCTTGCCAAAGTAACGAGCAATGTTGCCGTAAACAATAGGCTTTACGATCGTGATTCCCTGGAGCGAAGACAAGAGGAAATTAGATACCATAGGTACCAAGACCAGCTGAACGTGATTTAAGACGCGGATGCATGTAAGTTTTCTCTTGTTTAGGCTATATGGTTACAGCATCTCTTGATTTGTTCGTTCCAAAGTTCTGAAACTTAACGTCACTCAACACTGAGCAAGCAACATTTTTACCAGTTTGAGGAAATATGTCTTACATGTAAATACAATGGAAAACCAGAGATTGTCTGGTTTGGCAAAATGGATTCTAACATGTACAGTACTACAGTGAATTACCACATCCCATTCTACTGTACAGTAAGTAGTGACAGACGACTCTGAAGCTTGCTTGAAAACTGCAAAAAGCTTTAAAAAAATACCTTAAAATATATATGTAATAATATTCACACTATTTATATCTGGCATATGAACCTGTTTGTATCAATCATTTAACGTACTGTCCACCACCTGTGCATCAACTTCGAGAATGTGCACTCTATTCATGAGTGGTTTAGGTTGCTGTACTTACTGTATGGTATGTTGAGCTTGACATCATGAGATCAGCAGTAGCAATATTTCTCCAAAAATCCTCCTCAACAATATCATGCATAGAGTAAGTAAACAGACAGGTAGCCTACGTTGCTCTTTGCTTGACCATCAGTCTTCCAACTACAGTATGTTATGGTATACAACAGCAAACTTGTAGCTCAGTGGCAGAGTTCCTTTCAGTGTGCTTTATTCCAAGATACATACAGCAGCTTCAGTGAACATCCCCCCAAACCACCACCCCATGCCTTACAGTGCCACCATCATTCACACTCTCTCTATCCAGTGCAAGAGAGACACTGCATTATACTGTACCTTTACTCTCCCGCCAGAATCTGACCCATATTCAGAGGACATCTTCCACACTCTGCTCGGTACTGTACAGAAGTTCAGCAATGAAGACAGAACCTTGTCCCCTCAAAGCCTGCACAATGTGTGTAAAAAAATAAACCAGTGGTAAGGTGAATGAAACATACAGTAAAGAGTTTTATCACCAAATGTTTAAACTTTAAAGCACACCAAATAAGTAAGTTCCACTCATTGGCATGTAAAAGCTTAGGACTGTTTTCTTTAAATGGTATGACAAAGGTGCCATAAATTACAGTTGTGAGCTTGTAGTTCACATTGACAGTTTTAAGTCAGTATTCTGTACACACTTCCCCAGGATTTGACAACTTGGCTGAATAACAGTTCCAGGAAGACAGTAAAACACCTATATACATGTGGGACTTAACACCAAGTTGCTGTATGTCGTTCACAACATAAAGTTAAGTACAAAAACTAATGCACTTCAAATACTGTTTCTCTACCGCAGTGGTGCTCTGAGTTCTTTTTGGTGAGTGTTCTGTTAACTTAAAATTCCTTACACATGCGACTGTAATTGCAGTACTGCATTAGGCTTGTACCGTAGGTTGTGGTACTATGTATGCTCAATTGCTGCTCCACATTCAAATATTTTAACATGTAATTTCTCCATGTTTGCGTGAAGGGTTACAGTCTACAATACGACTCCTTTGCTTTTTGTCATGCAAGACATGCATTATTCAAAACATGGTGGTTGCTTTTCCTACAGTAACTTTATGGGGTTTGAAGTGTAGAGTATAAATTGCACCGCCAGAAAGATAGCTTTTAGCACATTCATGCAACTACATATTTGAAAAAGAAGAATAATTTTGCAAATTTCTTAATTTATTGTATGAGCCTATGTAAATTAAAGGAATTATGACATAAGTTTAATAAATTCAATTACACATGCACACTGCATGAATATTTTCTTCAGCCTATACATTCCCAATTTACAGAGTATGATGTTGGTGCCTAATTTTGTGCAACTTGGGAATAAAATCTATTCTTATTCTTGAGATCATTCACTTACACTAGTTTCCAAATGATGAAGTATTTATGTTTCTTTGATGTCTGCAGTTCTACCCTGCAAAAGTTGCACAATGTATGCAATTTAACCATTTCTATGGTAGTATCCAAACATAGATTCAACTAAGCCACTCTGCCTGTAATTGTTTCAGTAATTAGGATCTTCTATTGCAACTTGTGAATGTTACACTACAGTACATAGTAGCCAGAGTGCTTTACTGTACGACTGTACTGTAGGACACCACTGTTAGTCAACCAACATATGATGACTTGCGCTGGCTCGGGTACACTTAGAAGACAAATGCTTGAGTTAGAGGACTGCATTTAGACTGAAGACAATCAATTAGAGGACTACAATACAGTCTCAGCCTAATGAGTATTAGTGATAGTTACAACTCATATAGCCTGAGCTCACCGAGTAATGTACACTGTTAACCATAAACTAGGCAGAAACAGTATGATTACAAAAAAAGTAATAGAACACAAGTGCAGTATATATAGCCTAACCTAACGTGAGGCTGAAATTTTGTTTTCCTCGTTAAATTTCCTTACTTGGAAAGAAAGTTACCCACAGTCCACATATTCGTAATCAATGTGGCAATCTAAAGTGAAAGATATTCTTCTCCGAAAGTAGACTATAATACTACCGAACATACACTCACACTGTCACGGTGGCACTCACTCAGCCACTGTACTGTACATACTGTATTGTGACCAAGTTAAAATGAAAACACGCTTGCGTATGTACTCTCTGTATGTACAGCCATGTCGCAAAACCTATACAAACGATACAGACAATACATGTTACGCTCATTTTTGTACATTGCAACAAAGCAAGTTGTAAACAAAACAGAATCGGTGAACCACTTCTTTCGTACCTTCTAATCAGTGTGTCAATTTAAACAGTTATTTCACACGATTTCTTCGTCGAATCACGCGAGGTTTGCTCTCTCTGTACCAGTAGCAATTACATCAGTATTTCGGGGGATATCTCTGATAATTGTAAATTTTAAGCAGTGCGAAGTATGGTAGCACAATGGTAATACTGTTATTACTAATACAGTCCTACAGTGATCGTGGACATGGACAAGGCAAGCCGTATGTGCATATTTTGAAAACAGGGTTTTTCACAGATAAACATATCTTTTCGATCGACAAACCCAGTTTTGAGTTCTAAGTAGAATTAAGAGTTAAAAGCAAAGATAGACTGCTATGGAAATGTCCCTGAACAGTTCGGTTCTCTCATTTCTTTGCTGTATTCCTTCGGTAAAGGTGTTAAGGACACACAATCCAGGGTTTTGAGAAAGGGGGGGGGGGGGGGAACATCGGCCGAAGGGCGATCGTCGGCAGTGATGTGGCCATACGTGACGCGTTAGCGTCACCCCGCGAGCGGAGTGAGCGGTTTACCGGTGTGGGGTCCAGGGGCCCGCCTAAGGGCCCCTGGTAGGGTCCAGGGGCGAAGCTCCAGGGTTTCCTTGATTTAGAAGACCTACCAAGCCCTTAGATGATAGGTAGTAGTTGATAGGTAGTAGTCTTTTTCAGTACTGAAATATAGATCCAAGACTGTGAAATTAGGCTGCACGCTGAGTGCATTTCCCGGTGTGGGGTCCAGGTATCCGCTGAACTGCCCCTGGTGGGGTCCAGGGAAGCTCCGTGATTTATTTGATTTAGAGTTGTTGGATTGACTTTTATCAATTTCAGTCTTCATGAAATTGACTGCTACAGAAATGTTTTTAAAACCAGAGCCAGAATTCCAGAGACAGGAAAAATGTCTGGTAGGGCTCAGGGGGAGAGGCCCCGGAAGCTCCGTGATTTATTTGATTTACAGTTGTTGAATTGACTTGAAATTTAAGTGATTTTTATTAATTTCAGTGTCCATGAAATTGACTGCTACAGAAATTTTGTTTAAAACCAGAGTCCAATATAGGTATAGGACTTGGACCGGAGTCCGGTATAGGTCCTGGTATAACCGCAAAGGGGCGGATTTTCTAATGATTGTTTACATTCTTCAATTCCATCCCTGGTCATCCCAGCATGCCTGCAGTGCCCTGGCGCTTTTGACTTAGCTAGCTAGCTAGCTGTAAACAAAGGTCGGGCATGCGCACTTATAATCATGAACTCACTTATTGCAGGAAGATAACCTGGTCGTTCTAGAAGGGTGTGCTATGGGAGAGGAGGTTGCATTGTCAGCTGATGCTTATGTAAGGCCTGAAAAAAATCTTTGGTGGGCGAAAAATAGGGGGGGGCGGGAGCCGGGTCCGCCCCCTCTTGGATCCGCGCCTGCAATCCTGAGTTCACACACAAGTTCTCCTCCGAACGGACTCTGCAAAATCGCTGGCCTGTTCAAGAAGAACTTTGAAAACAACAACCTCTTCTAGAACAGCTACGACAGATTCTGGAGTATGTGAGCAGGTTAATTGGACTCTACATACTTGGCACGGGTTCTGTATCCTATACATCACCCTCCGATTTAATTCGTTGAATAAAATCCACACATTTTAACGAAGGAACCCCTATAGTAGGCCAGCTACGCAATTGCTGTTAAGAGATAGCCCACCCATGGCAATACGCCTGCCATGTTAAGTTCGACAGTGGTTAACGTGATGTGAATAATGCCAGTGTAACGTAAATAACTGTAAAATACTTTTCAAAGCCACGTAAAATCGCGTTTTCACAATTTTTTAAGAAACGCCAGTTCATAACGTTAATTATTGTGCTGTTGATTACGTGTCCGAGGAACGTAAATATGGCGAATAAAACTATGTTTTATCCCAAGTATCTAAATGGAGCAAAGTAGCTTAATGTATTAGATGGAATAAATACAGGATCAATACAGGAATCACACAGACTATGGGCTACTTTAGGGAAACAGGAGGAGGAAATATGCTGGCAAGTAGCAGGGACTTGGGGCTACAGAAATCCTAAAAATAAAAGGTCATTAGGGCAGACACGGGTAGGTGAAATCCAGAAATCAGGGTTGGATGACGCAGAGTCTACTTAACATGAGTCCACTCCCAGTCCGAGTCCCGGAGGGTCCGAGTCAGAGCCAATTCGTAGTCCCACATTTCTAGAGTCCAGCTTCAGTCCGCTTCAACCTTTACCCGAGTCTTCAAAACTTAAAATATCTTATTGCCACATACAGCTGTGACAAACGATGACGCTACAGGTCCCTAATCAGCGAAGGAATAGAGTCAAGCTGCAGACTAATTCAGAAAACTACAGAACTTACTACCTTAACCCGAAAACATTGGTCAATTGGGGAAGGAGATTTGTAGATTTATATCAGACAGGACCAAAAGTATGAAAAGAAAAGTACAGTCTGCACTAAACTAATGCAAATTTCTTTTGTTTTGTGTTTTAATATGGACTCGGATTTATTTATTCTACGAGTGCAAGTTGAGAGCGATCAGAGTTTTGGTCGAGTTGAAGTGAAAAACTCTTTGAATCCACTAGTCGAAGTCACAAAAACTTGGACGGCGATCGAGTCTGAAGTGGAGCTCTTGCTAAAGCCTTTCACGTCTTTAATTCATGTTAGAAAAAAAGAAGACAATAGCCTGAACATTGTCACGTAAAGTTTACTATTCCAAAAAATTAATGTTATTGACATAAACTTAACCATTTTGGGATGGTAAACTTTGAGTGACCAGTTCAAGAGATTTGCTGTCTTTTCAGTCTTATATATTTACAACAGAAAGGTGCGAAATTTATCAAATTACTGATGGTTTTTTCTGTTAGTTTTTAATTACATTTTAAATCATACCTCTAAAGCGAAAAGTGATTTTGTAACCTGCTTATCCCTCCGTCAAGAATGGACGCTCTAGAGGGCTGACTGTAAGTTGGATCAACATGCAAAATTAAAGTATTGTTCATCAGCTGTTAATTAACGGACTGTTAGCCCTACTACCTGGGTATTGCCTCCTTCACGTTTTCAAGATTCTGTCAGGCCTTAAGTCCTTAGATAAAGCAAGATTGAAGGTTAAGATTACTAAATAACGTTGGCTTACCTTCATTTTCATGGTTCCTTCAATGAAGGTAAGTGCGGTGCCTCCGTCGGGACGGAGAGTGGGGGGGGGGGGGGGCTACAAGCACAATCCAGGGGGAGCAATGACAAAATAAAAGTCACAAAAAAGGCAAAACCAAGTTGACCAGCAAGGTGTTATTTAGATCAAGTAGATTAAGGCTCGCAAACCGTACACTTGTGAGCTTTGAGAACAAAGAATGTTTTTTTCAAGAAACCTACTATAAGTCATTTAACCATCGATGGTCGGTCATTTTAATCATCCTGGGGGACACATTAACATATTTGTTCATGTTGCAAGCTCTCCCTCTATAGCTTCCTTTATAGTAGGTCTCTATAGTGGTATGAATGGAAGAAAATCGAGTGGGCATGGCTGTGTGTATATAGGAGAATAAATGGGGTACACTTAATAACTGGCCATAATATTAACTTATCTTGATATTTGATTGTTTGATTGAGTTATTTTATTCATTCACATACTGTAAATATAGGACAAATGATATGAACATATAGGAAAATAATTTCGTAATTATTAGGTGCTATACACACATACATGAAAGAGACGTCATAAGCTCAAAGAGAGCTTGAGGTGACGCCCAAAAGAAAATAAACAAAGTTATTCAAATTAAGAATGAACATCAGGTAAATTAAGGAAAGCAAAACTTTACAACAATTATTCACAGCGAAAATTGTAAATGAAAAATGTAAGAAAAGAAGAAACAAAAACGGTAAGATTAGGATGAAAGGGGGGAGAGAGAAGGGAGGAGGTGGGTGGATGTAGGAAAGTCAAAAGGGAAAATGGGAAAAAGAAGGTACTCTACATCACGTGTAATAGACAACAACAAAAAAGGGAGGATGAAATGATTCGTAACTATGCCAGCTGATTAGTTTGTAGAAGAAAAGTATTGATATGGAATGGAGTTGGGGTATATCAAACCATGTAGTTGATAAGAGAGAAAAAGAAAATCAGTATTGCGTTTTATATTTACCCAAGATGAGACACTTAATTTGTCTCTTAAAGCTCATAAAGCTAATATTTACTTATCTTGTTTAACTTGGTTATGAAGCACTTCTAAAATATATTTATATATAGGTCTATGTTTTTCAATCTCTGTATATCTTATATAGATAACATTTTTGTTACTGTTCCTATTCCTTTTGTTGCTCTTCTTTTATCTTTGAATTTTACTTCTGTTCAGACTGGGATCAGAGGTCACATGATGCCTCCCCGCATTGGTCTCGCAAGCACGGGTTAGTCACCCCTGCATGAAACGAAACACTGATAAAACCAGTTTGGATATCCATCAAATTGTCGCGTTGCTCCTGTCAAATCTCTGCCCTGGAAAGTTAAGAAAGCTAAAGGTCCAGAGTGTCTGGGGTTTGTTAAACCAGACTATCGCGGGGGCGACTGCTAGCTTCGCCAAGAAGTGAAAGCTGTTACTGACGTCACAATCTCCCCCCCCCCCCCCCATATTTACCGTTTTGCAAGATCAATTAAATGAATTATTTATATGTCAGGCTTTCTTAAAACCAAAAGGGAAATGAACCACTATGTTTTACGTAACGTAAGTGTTCCCCCACCCCTGAAAATAATGCAAAAGTTACATGGAGTAATCATACATGACGATATGCGTCGTTGTAGTAGATTCATTGGAATTCTCATAAGAAAAGATCACAGAAAAGTAAATTATAAACTCGTCATTGAGATCTGATAAGTCGTAACTAATAACATTAATGCTATGAATTCAGTCTAGAAAGTAAATACCAGGCCAGTTCCGGCCATCTTTCTTTGGTAAATTTTGTCAAACTTTTCACTCTGAGCAACTGTGAAGAAGTTCTTCCAATCGCCAATAATACCTGAAAAACAGAAAGAATAAAGTTTCCGACGTACATCTTGAGCCACATCTTACACATACACTCTCTTGGGGTACTTGAGATATTTAACAAAATAATTCTATTTCCTGTCAGAGTGCATCATGTAATCACAACTTAAAAACTCGAATTTCAGGTTATTGTTTCAAAATGTTGAGCGGTCCACCTTAAAAGAAGGATAGGGCATAAGGACATCTTGCGTAACTTTCTGCATTTTCCTCTTCCAAATCGAGTATAAGCATATCCTCCCAACAGAATTGTGGAAAATGACCCACAAATGGCACATTTAAACTGGAGGTGTTCCAGTAGACAGGGAATATCCGTTATTTTTTAATTTGTTTTTTTGTTAAGTTTTTCTTATTTTGACGTCGTACATGTCACATAATATTCATAAGTAGGTGTTTTATGCCTCTCCATATAGCTTTAAACAAGTTTATTGCTTGGCCCAAGGTCATCAATGTTTACCTAAAAAGTTTGTAGGCCTACTGAGGCACATTGTGACTAAATTTGCCATTGCAATATCATTTTTACAATCCCATATCTGTTAAGAAATGCTTTTATCCGATTTGGAAGAAGAAAATTAATAAATGTATTGTTGAAGTTAACTCCAGAGGTCAAAATTGGAATTTAGTACGGTAATGTCCAAATTTCGGATTAGGCTTTCAATTTTAAATTCTTGTATTGATAGTGGTTGTGTGGGTGAGGGTGGGCCGTTGTCTTTGTCAAGTCTGTTGCCAACGCCCAACAGACATATGAGTAGCGTAGCTTCTAGGGAATAATTCTCAAAGCCTAATAATTTTTTTTTTCTGTCGGGATAATAGATGGACGATTATTCTGCGATGTCTCGAATTTCGGAGACATTTTCTCGACTTACTTGGGATCCCCGAGGTAAATGTCATTACATGCGGTGCTAGATTAACTGTACTGTCTATACATGTGGCAAACTCGGGATGACTGGTGGCTGATGGAAATGCCATAGGTCAGATGTGAGGTTAATTGGACGAGGTGGCGTAGAAACAATGAAAAGGATGGGATCACAAGGAACCAAACTTGTAAACCTGCGAATCAGGTAGGTTTAGCAGTTTAGATACTGTTTATAACTGAGGTTTTGTCTGGTTATCTAAGCCCAAATCACTTCGTGATATTCCCTAAAGCAAAAAAAAAAAAAAAAAATGACCGAAAGCGATATGATTTCTCAGCAAATGTCTCAACATTTGTTCAATTATTTGACATATTAATCAATTAAAAATCAAATACATTATAACACAGTCAGTATAGTTTCACATTAGCCTATACATGTGTCTTTCAAGTACGTATTATCATACTGTGCTTTGCATTTGTTTTCATATTACCTTTTCTCATAAACTTGATATGTTTTCCCTCTTCTTTCTGCCACGCTGACAACTTATCAAAGTTTGCTTTCGGGTTTTCTTTCATATTTTCAAATGAAGAACCTTCCGTGATCTCTGTAACTTGTTCGTCCGTCAACGGCTTCTCTAAAAATGTTGAGAGTTGTACCACGACTTTCCTTAGATTCTTTCATCAGGACATAAGAAGGCGAATGAAAGCAAAAAGGAATAAATAAATTAAAATATTTTAATGGACAATCTTGTCTATCCGTAAGTCATTCAACAAGAATTCTTAGGTGAACAGAACGTATACAGCTAGGCTATGAGATGTACCGGACATGGTAGGGGGGAAGTATGTTAGGCTACAAAAGCAACATAAAATGATACAGTGACGGTCCTGTCAATATGCTATTGTTATGATGATAAGTGAAGACTGTATACGAGGTATAGGAAATTAATGAGACTTTTTAGATTCTCATTAAATGTGACCTACACCTGGCAATGGTTGTCCAACTTCAAATTTGCAACTGTTACCTGGTTGAATATAAAGTAGTACGCATAAATTTCAAAGTGGTGAATATTAGAGTTCAAATTAGTGTCCTTAATAGTCCCCAGACGTCCATGTCTTTCAGTGTTGTAACGTTGTTGGTAGAATTACCACGACAGAAACCATTTATTATTATTTGATTCATTGATTAATGAATTGACATCACCAGATGGAATAGCTCACCATTTTCATGTCTTCATATTTTACAAATAGTACATGTGGTTCGTTCCTTTTCTCCCACCAAGGCAGAACATGTTCGAACCAGTCACCGTAAGGAACTGTGAAACAAAAGGAACCTGAGATTATTCACCCACGGTGTACTAAAACAACTCACTTGACGATTTGAGAAACGAAATCAAAAATATCTAGTAACAATCGAAACACTCATCAGGATACATTTGTAGATGTACTCGTTGCACAGCGCCCCCAAATTGTATGACCTAAAGTTCAATTGAATTCTTCTATTCAATTTAGAGATGAGGAAAAATAAAACTTTTTTGAAGGTATCTCACGTGTTATGGTTTCTTTATACCCACTAAATTGACACAAACTTTGGTGTAAGGGTA
The DNA here is from genome assembly GCA_021234535.1 of Stichopus chloronotus. Classification (NCBI taxonomy): domain Eukaryota; kingdom Metazoa; phylum Echinodermata; class Holothuroidea; order Aspidochirotida; family Stichopodidae; genus Stichopus; species Stichopus chloronotus. Next base: position 11,122,423 of record SFZH01000008.1, read on the forward strand.
AAAGCAATCTAGAAGGCTGAAAGGGTCGTCGCGACCCTAGGGATTGGGGTTGCCTACACCACACACACACACACACACACACATACACAAATTCACGCGCAAACAGTTTGAATTTCTGATATCTCAGTACATTGGCCCGCGATCACCCATGACATGGTTCCCTAACGACACCCTCGTGATCATTACACCATTCGGAATTACTGTCTTTCCAATTTCGGACTCTCTACATAAAATATGCATACTTATTAGTCATGTGAGGATCCATTGGAAGGATACAGGGGATTCTTAGAGCCCTCGATAAAAAAAAAAAAAAAAATGGGGACTAAAGGTATGTTCATCCCCAAAATATTTGCCAAATGCTCCAAGAAAAAAAAAGGAAGAGGATGCATAATTCATTATGATTTTTGTATTATCTCAATCCATTTGATATGCGTTATCATTTTTTCATAGATTGATGTTTTTGCACATGGACTGATCCATTGCAAACATGAGATCCCAATATTAAAGCTGTGTAGATGCAACTCAAGTACACCCCGGAAGTGCTTTTTTCCGGCCCTGTGGAGGTTTTGCGGGTAAGCGAAAATTTACTTGTACGCTCGGCGCCAACTGATGGAGGCGCTCCGTTTCCTGCTGTCACTCAGCCCCACTCCCTTCACTACTTTTTTTCGTCCCGCCGCCGGTGACAGTGCCGTTTTCGTGAAGACTGCACCCTCCCCTCTATAAAATTCTGGATGGTCTTTGATAAGTTATATTCGTACTGAGTTGGAAAAACATATAGCCATTCTGAATTTTGGACATTCACACTCATCCCCCCCCCCCCCCACCCTCCCAGGTATGACCCTGGCCGTGCACTGTTCTGATGACAGCGTACCACGGACATGAGTATGTACACTAATATCTAACGGATGTATCATCATTTTGGGAATGTAGTGTTTTTTTCGAATTGTAGTTTGGATGACTATATAACAAGAAAGCGATCAGGATATACGCCGCAACTGGGCAAGTGTGTAAACAAGCATGTAAACGAATCATAATTTTGAAAGGACGTTTAATCACGGAGCTATTACGAGATTCCATTACACGAAATATAAACTTTAATTCTCACAATAAAACAGGTTATAGCTCCTATGGGTTGGTTGAGACAATACTGCTTCTTATCTACAGTTAAACGTGTTTCAATTTAGGCGACGTGTTAAGTACCTTGGCTCACTACTTTGAGTCAGTTCATGAAATTCACTAAATTTTCTTACAAATTTAAACTTTCAAAATTTCCTCACACACTAATGCAAATGGCCAAAGTAAGGCAGTCACTTATTACTCACGAAAGAATGCATTGAGGAATGTTGTGATTAATTCAGTTAGGTTTTCTAAAATTTCGTGATGAGGCACACTGACATACGCAAAGCAAAGGCTAGAACGGGTACTTAATTTGAGTGATGGGTGATGCGTGGAAATGAAGCATGTGCGATAAAGCAAAAGCAAAACAAGAAAAAAAAAAGAGAGAATAAAAACAAAATCCATGACTGACTTACGTAATCCTTCACATAATCCCTCGAAGAAGTCATTCCACGTGTAAATCGGTAGCAGTTTATTCGCCAAACAAAAGTGGTAGTAGGACACGGCAGCATCTTTTGGATTTCTTGCTACGTAAATGACTTTCGTTTTCTTTGCCAACATTTCGCGAGGTAAATATCTCATCAGCATATGAGATTTCAAAAATCTGGGTGAGGGGGCCTGGTCGGCCATCTGATAATAAGCACCTGAACTGGCATCCTTGAGAAAAGAAAAAAAAAACGGAACGATAATTATCTTTTTTTTTTCTTATCACGTTAAAGCCCCAGTTACGTAACAGGGAGAGCGGACTGCATGGGTATCAGTGAACTTAAAAAAATTGTGAATAGATTGTTCTAGTGTCCATAAATAGTCATGCAATGTATTGTTATGTAACAAAAGAGTACATATTCTCTCAGCCCTTTACTTTAATTAATATCTAGACCAACCGGTTTGGAGTTTGGACCCTCATAAGACTGGAATTAAAAGGAGCCAGATAATACGATCCAGAAAACTTTGCTACGTCTGGGAAGTTATGATAATCTACTCTCTCTGTCTCTCACCGGAAACTGGGTACACACACCAGATGGCTCTAGAAATAGTGCTGGTGTGCTAAAACATCGCAAGTGGTGTTTACATCAACCTATAAGCACTGGAGGACAAAATGGTATTGAATAGTGTTTCATCACTTATGATTATCCACATTTTTATCCAAGTCTTTACTGTCATGAGGTCTGTTTGAAAGGTTACAGGTCCCATCGCCGTGACTTTTTACTTCAGTCATTACCTCATAGTTCTGTGGAAGCTCGAGAAAGATGTGTTGACGGAAAAAAATATTTTCTCTCACAAATTCAGTTCCATGAACGATTTGAGAGACAATATACTGTGACCAAGATGTACCTAATTGAAGGAGAATAGAAACGATTATTTTTTTTTCATTGTACTAACATAAAAGTGGAAGTAAGAGAACTCACTAATAAATTGTGATCTTAAAATTGGAACATGATATTACTGGTTTCATTAAACCTTTAAATACTTTGCCCCCGTGGACGTCAATTTTGGGTGCAGGGGGACATCTCCCTTCCACATCATTTTTCGACTTTTCTGACATGTGGTCCCATTCGAAGCTGGGAATATGCAACTTAAAATACCGGTAAGTGTTATTTCCGGCTATCTGCGCGGAGATTGCAAAGCCAAAATTTCCTAGTATATACGCTCCTCGCTATTTGGCGGTGGCATCTCCCATCGCTTAAACGGAGTCATTATACTGCTTGCTCCAGGCTCTACTTGAACCCATCGCCAGCGGCCTCGACTTCGCTCTCTCTGGACCCTCCCCGATGAAAAAAAAAATCTGGTAAATCACTAATGTGAGATTAGGATTCGGATGACTCCGCCACACAAACTTGTCATTTTATGATTTTGATGATACAAATGACTGTTGTGGCATTTTATTTAACTTACCGGTCTATCGATCAGAAGACGATTTTGACATTACAAGTTATCTCCCTTACCTTGTCAAGTGTCAATTCATGGCGTTCATCTTAATCTATTCATTCATTCATTCACTTATTCATTTATTTATTCATTCATTCATTCATCCATCCATTCATCCATCGTTACATGATATACAAGTAACCTGATTTAGGCCAAGTGACGATCGTGACATCCGTATCTCGGATTTTGAGGTTGTAAATGTCCTTCAAAAATTCATCACGGACGAAACTGGGTAGCACGCTGCCATTGTCGATGCGAACCAATGTTCTCGCGGCGTCAGGAATTCCTGAACAAAACAGACGTAATCGCACAAGTTCTCAATTGGGATAATAGGGACAGGAAAGTGCGGTGAAGGTACTGGGAAGGTGAATGGTAGGATACTAGAGAAAATCTTTCCAATAAGTTTTCTGGGGACGTATAGTAACAGTGAATTTAGTCCTGAATGGAATAAGCGCTTCACTCAAGAAATGAGTGATATTTCGTACTTAAATTAAAGTATCGCCCTTCTAGGGAGTCGATTTTACAATTATTTTACGATGTCGAATTTGCACGAGGGAACATTGCACACAATGCAACTTATGTCTCCGATCATCGCTGATTTCGTTGGAAAGAAAGTTTTAAGGCTCTTTCTTTTCTTTAGGGAAGTCACTTTTCACTAAATGTTTCTTTTCGAAAATATGGCGTTTAACTTTCCAAGGGAAAAAAGGGTACAGCAAAAAGATAAAAAAAACTACGATTGAACTAAAAAGTTATCTGTTATTCAATATCAGTCATTCCCCAGTATGCCATGACCACTCTTTCAACAATTAAATATATACAGCCGACTGAATACGCTGCGTTTAGTGCTTCACTTTTGTAAATAATTACACTTTAGATTTTTTCACAAGTGTGTGGGGCGCAGTTCCCTTACATCAATTGAATTACCGGAGTGTGAAAAGTACATTTTGCTATGGTGTAGAAAATCAAACAATTCACTGTCTCATATACCCAAAATATGGTCACAAACAAAGACAGAAGGGTCCATCTAAAGTCTAAACTATAGAGAGAAAACTGACTCGTGATGTTTCGGCGTCAAATCGTTACCGCTGGTTACCGCGGTGGTGATATCTTAAATTGATCTGGCACGGTACTGGTGTGGTACAAACTGAACGTAATTACACCGACCGTGCCAGAAAAAAAGGTAAAAATTCACTAACTTCCAAGAAAGTCGGATCCACTTACTTGCCAAAATGTCGGCCATTATTTGCTCCACTCTCTCTGTACTGTTTTTCTTAGGCTTAGATGCGTCACTTGCACACGATCATTTCCGATGCTGAATCTTGTATTATTGTGAACTTGTCATGAAGTGATTTTCTTGTCGTCTGTACAAGACATCATCATATCGCACTATCAAGACTTTGAACTGTTTGCTTTTATAGTTGATATCCACTTCAAACAATACTATATATATATATATATATATATATATATATATATATATATATATATATATATATATATATATATATATATATATATATATATATATATATATCCGAGGATCAATACAACGTCTTGAACATTTGTCATAAATGAGACGTAACCAAGTGCCATCCAATCCTCACATGGTATCATACATGACAGGGTTTCATCGAAGGAGTAAAACCTTACCATGATGGTATGACTCGATATCACCTCATGTTCTATCATGGAGAATAGGGTTTTCTGGATACATGATTTAGAACATTATGGAAATTCAAAACACTTGACCTTTACTTATATAAAACAGTCGCTTGTGTACGTAGTACTCACACAGTCACAGCGAAGTGTTTGTTCACTGTTCACCCTGACTGGTTGTTCACCCCCCCCCCCCCAAAAAAAGAAGAAAAAACATGAATAAACATGAATTTTAGGGTGTGAACTAAATGATCAAATCTGATTGGTTTCTTCACTTTTCACTGCAAAAGGGCCGTAAGATATAGAAAATTTAGTATAGCTTGGTACAAATGTACAAGACCCTACGTGTGGAGTAGAAATCTGTGAGGAACAGCAAAGGGCGCATTCAGCTCTGTTCAAAAGAAGCACTCGTGACGCGTGTGATACTACGTTCCTCGGGTCCTAGCAAGACTACGTACCCAGATATCGGTCTGTCACCTTGTGATTGAAGGGAACTGTAGATCGAGGGTAAATGATTTGCGGTAAACACACAAATGGTAAGATTATCTGTTACAATTGTGTATGTCTTCGATGACATTGTTTACTAAAGTTTTAGGTACATACAATTTTGTTGTTCTTTCTTATTGTAACTTCTCTGACATGTACAAACAGTGGTTTAGACGTTTTCCCTTTCTGCGTTCCATACTTCGAATCAACCATCAACCCCACGTACCAACGCACGTGGCCATGCAAATCTTCATACACAGTAACACACCAATCACCTTCCCCGACTTCGCGGAAATACTCCCAGTTCGCACCGCGTGACTCTGTGCATGTGGTGGGTTTGCTGCCGCGCTGCAAGCTTGTTGTACTGGAGCAACGCGAATGTGGCAGGTTGAGGTGTGTCATGCTTGCTGACGGATTCGAACTTCATCCGTTGCGAATACGCACACAATGGTACATCAAACGGTTCTTTTTTTTTTTCGGATCAAGGCTATTCTTATTGAGTTTTGAAATGTTTATGAAACATTGTTTAGACTAATGTCTGAAAATAACATTACCAGAGCTACTTTAGTGTAGGCCGTATACTATTAGTATTACTGAAAAAAGTCAGGCCTAACTGTAAATCATTTAATGTAACTTGTAAGTGATAGTGATAGTACTGATACTGTATCTGAGACTGGGCGAAACCCTTGTCACTCTCACAGTTTTTCTCAGTCTCGCACATAGCCCCACTTACAGTTAGGCCTAACATTTTGGTAGATTACAGCACATCAATAGGCCGGGCGTAGGCCACATCTGTGTATGGCGATAGGATCGAGGCTAAGTCAAGTGTTCAGTGCGCAGTAGCTGTCAAAATTCTGGTGTAGGCTTAGGCCTTACTGCATTATTCTAATGCACTTGCAATGTTACAGTGCGTATGATGCACCAAGTACAGTGCTGCCCACCCGTAAGTTATGGGTTATAACTTGTGCCGTTATGGCTCAAGAATTTGACCAGGTCCTATTTTTCTCTTATCAACCAATGGCCTGGGCCGATTATTGGATAAGCTTATAAATTATAACACTTTTGTCAATTGTCTCTTCAGGCTATCAGTTGTGTTTCTACAGTATGATGGTTTTGAAGGGTAGCCATCAACTGCGTGGGTGCAGTTGAGGGTCGACTTGAGTGGGCATTTAGCCTGACATTCTAAAATCACAATTTTTGGAAGTGTAGGTCAGTCAGATTAAAATAGTTTAAAAGCAAGCCACCATTTTTGTCCTTTCTACCCTACAGCATGTTGACCAACGGCATGTGCACTCAACATGCACCATGGGGATACTGTAACACTGTAGTTAATTTTGTTTTGGGTTGTGGTAAAGAATGTAGAATAATTTCTTCTTTGATGATGCAATTATTTTGTTGGATGAATGCATCTTCATTTAAGACAATACTGATTCATAATAAAATGTTCGCAGATTCTGACTTATGTGCAGTAGGTGAATCTGTCACAATCTTGAAGGGATAGACTTATGGCGTAATTGCACACTTGATGGTCACCACTCAGAACCACTTTCCAATACAAAGTACAACGTTGGCCACTACATGGTAATGTTAGTTTTCAAGGGACTTTGCAGTCGCCCCTACTTAATTGACAAAAATCATAAAAATCTTGAAATTCTCTCTTCATTTCATATGTATTTTTCATGATGTTGAACATCAGTACCCTGTAAGTGCTGTTATGCTGCAAAATTAAGCAATTCAACAACAAACCTCATATCATACAGTAAAAATGAAAAATGAGCCAGTCATAAATTGGCATGACCTCCAGTGTGGGGTATACCACCGTACTGTATTCCAGTTTGAGGTGACTGTGACTTTACAGTACCTTTCAGCTGTTTTTGTCCCGCATGATCTGCATCATTGCCCTAACAAAGGTGGAGTTAAAAAGAATGCATTGCCAGAGGTGCAGTGTCAATTTGATAGGCCTACAAATTCAGATTTTTGTAAATTTCAAATGTTGAAATGAGTACCTGCAATTCCTTCCAACTTTCAAAGGGATTTTTATTATTTTTCTCTTCTTTTGTTTTTGAATAAATTACATTGTGAATTGATGGTATTTAGTACATTTAGTAAAATTTGGGGCAATTGCCAGATTGGAAAGTTTCCCCTGCATGCAAATTCTGGCCCATGCAGCTTCCTGAGGCCCCTTAAATTCGGCACTGTCTTTGATGTGTAAGAGCCTGCTTACTGCTTGATCTGGTCAGTCACGCCGCTTGATATGGTTTGGTCGGGCTGAAAATACGTAGTCTCAAAATCCTGCAAAAAGCATGCTGTCATGTCGGCGCTGATGGTATCAGAGAGAGGGCTGAACCCGAATGATGCATGCATGAACCTGCCAAAAACTGTGCACAGTACACAGTGGAATGTTCTGTTTCCCTACTGTACCCCAGATAACTCCTTCAGTTTCAAATCATTGATCAGTTCAACTGGAACAATACTTTGGCTGCACATGAGCTTAAAAATATCTTGACACTTGCCCAAAGTTACAAGAAAAACTTTCCTGTCTGGGCAAATTGTAGGGGTACTGTAAAAAGCTCAAGGTTACTGTACATGGTCTAATGTAGTTGCATGTAGATACTGTAACCTACTGTACAGTACTGTACATGCAGTTTGCATAGGTAGTGCATCCAATTAAGCCGGCGTCTCAGTAGCTCTCTCCTGCTGAGGGGTGACTTAGCGGTGCAGAGACTAAATGGTGAGTTAAACACGTGGCAGTTAAAACATTTGATTGCCGCGATCAAGGCTTCCCTACAGGGTTTCTCTCATGGAAACCAAAGAACATGTTTCATCTCATGAAGTACGGTAGCTGCTTCAATTTCTGTTCATCATTTTAATGTAACTTATAAACACCCCTGTACGTGGAATCTTTCAGTTGCAGTTCATAGTCGTGTGTCTTGAGAAGCAGGAAGTTGCATCAGGTGATCCATGTCAGCCTTGGGGCATTCCTGGAGCAGGTGATCCATTCATTGCAACAGACAGAACTTCACTGTGACGTGTGCAGGTAGATCACTTTTGCTCAAGTCTCATCACAGCAACAGGTTCAATAAATGTCAAATTTGTGAATTTTTCTCTAAAGATTTCCTGTGAGAAGAAGAATAAGCCAATATTTGTGTATTTCCTAAGACAGTTTGCAATGCAAGTTGCTCTGTAATTTGCCTTTTAGTCACTGTCACAATATTGTAATGTTTACTGTATCAGAGTGTGGGGGGGGGGGACACCTAAGCAGATCTCCATGTGGCCAACATTTCCAAACTTTTAGGGAACACTACTCAAAGCAAGAGGCAAGACCTACAATAGTTTTAGTCCATTAGTGTACCTGAGACAAATTTAAGATTTCAATATTTTTTGATAGGTAGCTCTGTATCTACAGTATGAGGTACACCATTATAATCATACAATTTATGGGATTGCATCCAATTAAGCCGGCCTCTCAGTAGCATTCTCCTACCGGTAGGCGACTTAGTGATGCATAAAGCAATGGTCAGCTCCACATGTGGCACCCAAAAAGCTTTCCCTGGGTTTGTCGCAATCAAGGCTCACCGACACTCATACTTCAATGTCGTGGAACAGGGGGGGGGGGGGGAGGGGAAGTGTCTATGTATGTAAATGAGCCAAAATTATGCATCAAACGCAAAGATTATGAATAGAAATCTGTCAAATTGTAGAACAAAAAACAATACTGACCAAAACTTACAGTTGACAGAAAATCCAATTTATATTCAATCTATTTTCTCAATGTTTGACATATTTTTCAGGAAAATTTCAACTTTATCCTCTGTATGTCTTGACTGTTTAGGTGATGCAGATATCTGCTAGTCATAATTTTGGTAGTGAGGTCGTGAGCGTTTATGAATAATGTCTGTAGGATGTACGTGAGTGTTATTGGCTCCTTTGGAGAGAGACATCCTATGGACATAGTCTTGTTTGCAATGTCACATCCTGGTTCTGAAATTTCTACCCGGACTCAAAATTTCATCACAGAATATTGAATGTATGTGTGGCAATCTAAGATCAACTTCATTTTATATCTGCACAAAAGATACATGGGTAAATAAAACTGTTGTTCAAAGCAAAGGGTTGTATTACAGCTTCACAAGGACCTGGTAGACAGGAAACCTACATTTTAGTTTGCCAGGCATAGAGTACCTGGTTACCCGACCGATTATAAAAGGCAGATAGCCAGATACCATCATCTGAATTCCGACCCTGTGCAAACAGTGCCACAAGATGCAGTCTTTTCTCAACAGCCCATAATCTTTGAAGTGGTGTTACAAGTATGTGCTGTAGGTTTTACAGTACTGTAGAGTTTGAACCTCGATACAATAGTGTAATACCTGTGAGTACAGTGCACACTGTAATCTTTCATTGCAGATTATGTCTACAGTACTCCACATTCAGCATGCAATGAACTCCTGAGACCTTTGCCACACATCCCTGTCTGTGGTGGATTTGGTAGTGGCACACAGTTAATGACGCAGAGAGTACATCCGGGGTCGGCCCACAATGGTGGTGCTGTCTCACATGACGACACACTGTTGATCGGTAACTTATCTCAACCTGCAGCATGTTTGAAGGTAGGATAAAAAAATGACATTAGGACTACACAAGATTATTTATACTGGAGTCACAAAATGACTTAATCAAAGCTCAATAAATTACAGGAAATGGTTTCCATAAAGTTTTGCTAATACATGTAACGTTTGTAGTCATTGTACCAGATCTGTCCACAGACTACCATTCATCACTGATCAGGCTTTCCTCTTCGAGTCTACATACAACAGTCAGTGTTTATTTTTTATGAGTACAATTAAGAGATGCATCCATTTTAGTGAGCTTGTCAGTAGCAAAACCTCACTGCTGAGAAGTTGCAACGTGGTGCAAATAGCGACGGCGTCACGCAACACCTGCAGCACTCTTTGATAGGAGATGTCTCTGTTGCTGTGTACCTACATTAAATTTTAAGCTATTGAATACTGTAGCAGCAGTGTTGTTTCTTTGATTGTTGTTTCTGACCAGGGCTGTAGCTTTAAACAGATCTTATTTCCGGGCTCCAGGCGAGGTAGCCAGCCACTTCTGGTATGGTCTAGGAGCTCGCACGATGACCTGATGGGGTCCAGGACTGTGCCCCATGGGGGGGGGGGAAGTCGTGAGCAGCTCCCCGGAGCATTCATTGTCTTGTATAAAGCAGTGTTTTATGTGGGAAACTTCTCACACAAATGACACAATCTTTGAGTGTTAACTCCTACGACTGCTTCTTCCATCATATTTACTGCATTTTGTTAAGTAGTAAAGTCTAAATGATTGTGAATGCAAGGCAGATGTCCGGTGCCGTGCACCATAGCCACAACCCTGATAATTAACGTATACCTAATAGTCTTTTCTTTAATGTGTCATCTTTTCTTCTCTGTGTAGATCACAAATTTGCTGAATTTGTGGCAACTTCTCAAATTTTTCACTCGGTGAGTAATTTTCTTCCTGATTTTCATTTTGAGAGTACTCGAGAAGATAAAGCAGCAAATGCGAAGTGCAGTCGAGGTCAAGTGCAACCTATATAGTCGACATCGTTTTGAATTTTTTTCAGTTTGGCAATCATTTGTGGTACTAGTAATGGCAGACCAGCAGTATACTGTAAATAGAAGTGCATCGAGACCACAAAAGGACATTCACAGAATGCCGTAGAACTTCATACTGTGCACATGTAGTGTATCACCTGAATTCCTCTCCTGGTTTGGACCCACATTATAGAGAACCAGCTTTGCTTAACTGATGGTGGAAACGTTCAGGATTTTTGTTACGTGACATGAACAGAGTTAGCATCATATTTGCCTGTCTGTAGTGCTATGTCAATCCTCACTGCTTCATATTAAATGGAGGTGTTGGATCATTTTATGCCAACATTTCCCTATGCAGGAGGAGATATCAAAGGGATGCACTCCACTCGGCTCCTGCGCCCATCAAGTAATAGCAAGGCTTGATGGGTAATGCAGGAGTCGAACTAATTGTGATCTAACAAACGATTTTCGAAACATCTAATTTGGAATGGTCAAGGTCTTGCTCTAGAAGTAGCCATGAGAGTCATGGGAAGTCTACTGCCAAACCAAACCAGATCTGTCTTTCTCTTATAATCAATCTTTTGTGAAGTAAATGGACTAGTTACACGATACACCGGCATTTCACTTCTGTATAAATTGCTTTTACATTGCTTGCAGCCATCATGTAAATATTTTCTCAGTTTGGAACAGTCGGAACAAAGGCAGAAAGTAGTCATTTGTAAGTTCAGGATGTTGATGTAGGAGTTGGTGCCATAGCAAGTCACACTCTAGGTATTATGAGGCTCCGTGCTGAACTTGAAGATGGGAGAGGAGACCAAGGAATGGAAAGGTCGTCAGGTTGAATGTTAAAAAAGAAGACTAAAGAGTAAAGAAGTGACATGATGCAGTTTTGTATGTGGCACGTGTGTCATTCTTTGTGATAGTTGATGGCAGAATAAAGTGGACGTGGAGTTGAAGTGATAATTTGCTAGATATTGAATTGAATTCAGCTGCAAGTTTTCTCAACCATGGACATTTCGATAAAGGAAATGGAAGGTTGGTGTAAAATTTATGTGGGAAGTTGCAACTCCCAGCCAAACGTTGTGTGTATCAAGCAGTTTCTGCTTTGTGAACAGTCACTGAGACATTGAGGAATGGTGTTCTTAACACACTATTTATTCATGTACATATCTTTGTCTTTTTTCAGAGTTGACCCTCCAGTTAAGCCTGATTCGTAGCTGATGTTGAAAAAAGGGATATCTCCTGAGAAAAATCAGATCTGATATGCAGATCAGAGATGCAGAAATATCAGGTATGATAAAATCAAAGCCAGGGCTCACTGTTCAACCTGGCTGCATTACGTGATTCAGACTCGTTAACACTTATATCAATGGTCACTTGTAATCCTCTCGCTTTCAACTGAAGGAGTCGGATCCTCCAGTTCCGACCTCTTCTGAGGTGAGAGGAGATATTAAAGAGGTGCACTCCACTCGGCCCCCGCTCCCATCGAGTAATAGCAAGGCTTGATGGGTGATGCTGGAGTCGAACTAATTGCGATCTGACAATGGGCAAGTGACGGAATGATGGGAAATGGCAATACCTGATCTCTTTCAATGCACAAAAGTGACATCATCATTGTTTCAACTTATTGTTCTCTTTCTTTCAGGACTGGCCACGATCGGTGAAAGCCGAATCTGGAGGTGACGACCTCTGATGTAAGAGCCTCCAGGTTCACTGTCCAGAGATGTTGATCGCATATGCAGGACTTTCTGAAGAACTGTTGGATTTGGCATGGGGAAAAAACACCCTTACATTCCTTTTTGAGGTACATTATGCAATGCAAAGGCATAGTATGGTACAATTTATTGACTTATATAGTCATGATTGCCTGTTTTGTCATAAAAAGTTGAGTCTGTACTCTGTATGAATATTTCATATCTTATGTTATCCTAATTAAGGAGAATGCAGACTGTCTGTAGATTATGGAATTTACACTAACGATCATCGTAATCACATGTTTATGACCACAATCTCAGCAGTGGTTCCTCCACCGTGAATCGGAGGGTGGCAACGTACCAAGTAAAGATTATTGTAATCACAATTTTATGACCACAAACCCAGCAGTGGTTCCTCCACCATGAACTAGAGGGTTGCAATGTAGTAAGTAAAAATTAATGTAATCACATGTTTATGACCACAGACCCAGCAGTGGTTCCTCCACCGTGAACAGGAGGGTGGCAATGTAGTATTAAAGTAAAGATTATTGTAATCACATGTTTATGACCACAAACCCAGCAGTGGTTTCTATAATGTGAACTGGAGGGTGGCAACATAGTAAGTAAAGATTATTGTAAGCACATGTTTATGACCACAAACCCAGCAGTTGTTTCTATAATGTGAACCGGAGGGTGGCAACATAGTAAGTAAAGATTATTGTAAGCACATGTTTATGACACAACCCAGATCAAGTTATGAAATCAAATGAGAGAGACGCACACAGCCACCGTCAGAAATATAGCAACAGAGAATTGTAGCAAAAGCACCTGTTCAAAGTTTTGTGAAGATACTGTAGGTTCTTGTTGAATATCTATCATTTACTTTTTACATCACATACTTTTTTATATTCAACAGCAACACCAGTCCTGCAGTGACAGCCTGTGAGCAAAGGTGGACTGTACCAATCTTGTGTCGAAGTTGCCTTCAGTGTGATGGCTTCAGGCAGTGTTAAGGTTCATTTGGTGCCATGTGATGCCAATCATGAAGGCAACATCACTTTGATTATGGTGCCTTGTAAAACAGCCACAAAAGCTGACTTATTTTGCTGTTTGATTTTCCATATCTCATTTACTTATTTTGAGAGATGTACTTTTGAATATTGTGTTTAGTATAGTGATTGATCCTATCAAGGAGATGAAAAGGTATTTTGACTGTGGCAGTGCACAGACTAACACAACATCGCACAGATAAGGCAAGTCTAGATAATGCAGCCATATACTCCCCATATATAGTTCACATCCATTTGTTCATCTGATTGTAGATACAGTGCAACCATTAGACAATGGGGAACTCAGTTTCTTCCTTATTAGTGCCAGTTGATAACACATAACCTGTTTTTGCCCATTGTTTCTTGCCTTTCGTTATGTATCCCATTGTCAGGACGCCCTCTTAAGGTACGTTGTACAAGCTTCAGATGCACTTTCTGAAAGGAAACCATTGCCACCGTGACAGCATGTGTAAGGCACACATCTCTGAAGCAAACAGCTTGTATGCACTCAACTGTGGTGTCTGGAACACTGTGCAGAAGCTAGCAGTTTCTTTACCGTACATGACACTAATGTAGCTCTTAGCGAGGTTACTACACAATGTACATTTCACTGCATAGCTGCCAGCCTGTTCACCGTGCATGGTGCTGTCTAACTGGCAGCATTATTACAGTTTACTGTACATGACACTGCAGCTGGCAGAATGTTTACCGTACATGACTCTATGTAATTGGCAGCACGTTTACTGTACATGACGCTCTGTAGCTGGCAGCATGTTTACTGGACAAATTTAATTTTGAAATTAAATTAATTTAATAAATTAATTTCACTATAATTTATTAAATTAATTTCATTTAAACGAGAAGTTTTTTTCGTGTGTGTGTGTGTTTTACAGTTAAATCTTTATGACATATTGAAAGAATTCAAGACTAGACACAAAGTTTTTCTTACACTTAAATATGCTGCTCGAATGTACACATTGTACTTCAAACATACTGGTACACAAGGTTCAGTGTCAGAATTAAGACTTGTCTTTATTGGCAGTCTGTGATCATGGAGCTCCATACTCTGGCAAATGCTGCTCATGTTTAACATTTGATGTTCTCTCTGAGTGCCAACTTTTGTTGTACCATAGCAGAATTGGGAGAAGATGATTATAATATCCCACTTCACATATTCAGTAAGCTTTTTAGCAAATGATATATAAATGATGAAAAATTCCAAACTAACAATGAAATGATACCACCAGCTTCTTACCTTGCTTTCTGCTGGTATGAGTGATGTCTAGTTTCTCGCAAGAATTACAGTAGTACAGTGGCCTGTTTGAATTGGACGTGGATGTACTGTACCAATCTTTCTGCACAAAAGAGAAATATTATAAACAGGATTTCATTGTACTCTTAAGATGGATGTACTTGTTAATTTTCCTGCGGTAAAATAAAAAAAATAAACGTAGAGGTCTCACTTTGCTTTGCATGCATTGTTGTGAACTTCTTGAAAAGTTTGACAATTTCAGAGAAAGCCTGTAAAACTGCCATAACAATGATCTTGAGCCATATCCAGCAGCAGTAAAGAAATAAAAACTTGAATATGGAATATGATATGGTGATGATTGTTCGTATCTTTGCTTATACTGTCCATTTTATTTAATATCCAAGCTGTGTGCTCAGGCTTCACAGGATCCTAATCCCAGGTGTGGAATATAAACGAAAAGCTCTTTAAGGCATTACAAGTTTCAAAAGTGTTGGCAGAGGTTAACAAGAAAAAAAAAACTCAGTCTCTGCCAAAAGTTAATTGATACTGTAACTGCAGTTGTGTTAGTTGACATGGTGTCTCTGTAATGAGGTAAGTATCACATGTTGGCAACGTTGTTATCAAATCCTAATTTGACTCCCAACGACTCATCGAAAAATATTCCTATGTTAAACGTTGAGAGTTCTGTGGACATTTTGATGATTGAGAATAAGCCAATTGGGGAAAAGAAATAGCAGTTTGACCAGGCACTGTCGACAACAGTAATGCCAAACAGCCCTACCAAACACCACGCTTGACCGGTCTCCATGGGACTAGTCTCCAAAACTTGCGTAGGTCAATAAAGTGTAAGTGCATTTTTTTTCCAACCATATTTTATTTCAACTTTTGCTCATTCTGCATTATATAAGAGATACAAAAGAAAATCTTCCATTTTCTTAAACATAAAATGAAAATCTTTAGGTACATACTCGAGACATGGATTACGACTGAATATTACAAAATGTTTCCTTCCTTCAATTTATCATAGCTGAAGTATCTTTTGCTGACATTTCTCATTGAAATATGTTTCTCGACCTCCAAAGCAAATTTAAAATTTATGTTCAAATTCATGTAAAGTTGGCAATTTATTATTTTGCTTACACTGAAAAATGAAGTATTTCAAATTATAAATTAAGAAGTTGATGCTTAAGCAACTGTGACTGATGTAAGTGCATTTAAGTGGTGACTGCAGTCACAATTGATCACTCTCCCAGTAGTTGGGATGACACTTGGCGGGCCGATTGATCGAACTCAGGAACAGGGTCGCGATTTCTCACCTAGTTTCAGAAATTGTTCCAAAACAGGTTGCAAACAAAAGTTGCACAAATTAAACTAGTTATCTATAGCTACACGTCACACCTATGAACCTTATATTCAGGACTTTGGTTAGAAAATACTTTTTAATTAATTTTCCAATCTGTAGAAGAAAAGACAACAGGACATGGAAGGCAACTCCTCTTAAAAGACAAAGAAGTTACATGTTCGTAATCGATTAAGCACTAGGCAAACAATGGACACCTATAAAAATTGGCGCCACTATCAGCACTTACTTCTCTGTAACAATTCAACCCAGTGGCGTAGCTAGAGAAGGAAGGGGAGCGGGGGTGGATTGCTTTTGTCCCTCCGCTTAATTTTCAGAGAGTTATCATCAGAAACTCTGATTAAACTATAGATTTCTGTAGAGGCGATTTGAGATGGTGATATCTAAAACTAGAAAATTGGTACTTAGAAAATCATATTTTCCCTAGCGAGAAGACCCATATTTGGGGGCGCGCGCGTGCGCTCTGCAATATATGCATATACTTACCAAATTACGCTTGAACATGCCCTTTCCCACATGCCCTCCCTTTCCGATGGTCTCCACGTTGAAAATTGTTTTACACCCCCCCCCCCCCTACTTTTCGGAATCCTGTGGCCACGCGCCCCGGTACGTGTGACACTGAAAGATCATCAAGTGACCGAGCCGTGTCAACTACACTTTTCAAAAGTTGAGGAATTCAATGGAGGTCTTGGATGGATTCCCATACATCTTGAGGCCAGACCAACAGATACTCGTTTAGGCAGTTTCACCTTGTTGTTTCAATGAGGCGGATCCATAAGGGTGGTCTTGCCTAGCACAACAACATTTACTGAACATTCCTTTAACAATCCCTCGTCGCTACGGTGGCTTGTGGAGGACTGCTTCACACATGCTTTAACATAAGGAATGACTTGTCAACGATTTCGCATCAAACTTTGGAGTCTTTCCGTGTTGCAAAGTGATCAGGAAACTCAGCGCATGTGGGATCAGTCCAAGCTTGCGGTCAGAAGATATGGTGTTTTCAAGTGCACAGTTTGAACTCACTGAAAGATCTTTGACTTCCTTCAAGAACAATTGTGATTTGCACTCAGTATATCAACTGACCAAGTATGCCGTCAGTCCCAAACATCTCTTCAAAAAATATTGTCAAGGTTTTTACTTTGTGACCTCACATGACCTTTAGCCTCCATCAAAAACAATAGGGATCTTGTTCTAGCTTAATTTGGTCCATACACATACCAAGTACAAAATCAGTCCAAACTTTGTTCTTAAGATTTCACCGCATTTACAAGGTCTTATCAAGTTGACCCCGGTTGACCTCAAATGACCTTTAACCTCCACATAAACGATGTTATTGAGGCAATGTTTACCATACACATACCAAACATGACCGAGGTACTGCCAACCGTCTCTTCTTGAGGTATCGTGTTTACACTTTACAGGTGTCACACACAAGTACACACGAACTTACACACTCTAACGTGACTCCATGCTGTGACTTCCAACACTCCCACGGTTGCTCAGCGTCGTAAAATTACTGTTCTTCGACACCTTCAGGAAAACACTGCTCCCTGTTTATGTAACTGTACATGTTTACCTGTAAAGCAGGCAAATTTGACCAAGGTCTAATGATTCCGCGCCGTGCTCTGTCAAATGAATCTGACTGTCACATAGATTTTGTTAGCGAACGGCCTGAGTAGGTTACCTCAATGGCGTTCCATGTTCTGAGAAAGCGGATCCCACAGAGCGGGTTTCTTCAGAAATTCATGAAACTACGCACTGCATAAGTAGAAGTAGGCCTAGCCTATACGTACACAGGATACTTCAGCCCGCACTGCACGGACCTAGAAGTATAATCTGACAATACACTACTGAGGTGCCAGCTATGATCAAAGATTCTGCATTTTTTATTCTGATAGTGATTACAACCCAGACTTTCAGAAGTTAAACTGTTACAGTACTGTCAGTGTAACTTGTAGGTCTAGATCCTCCAAAGAATCCACGTTATACTTTATGTGACTTGAAACCACCAAGATTTTACTTCTTGAATTGAATACTGTAAGTCAGTGTCACACGCATATTGCAACGGCAGAGGAGTCCAAAAAATGGACCAAGATGAGTCACTGCAAGAGGATGACAGACGTACAATTTATACGTGGATTGCTGACTTTGTCTTCCAAGAAGCATGGAAAGAGTTTTCGACAATGTTTACAATTGATGCAGACACCGACAAACGATTCATAAGTGGTAAGTGTAAGTCCCTGTGCAAGCTCCTACTGAGCCAGTGTAGTTTCAAACTTTTCAGGCCACAGGCCGTCCTACTCCTCCTACGGCAGTAGTGCCCCACTGCGTTAATAATAACAGTAACACTGACGTTGAACATCATTAGGCTAGCCTAATTTTAGGTAGGCCTATGCCTGCAGTACATGCTTACATTAGCTTCGTCTTCAATTCTGATTTAGCCTCCTTCATCAGTTATTCATGTGGTCATTTTATAGTCACACCCAAATATACCACAATATGCTTCAATGAGCACTAGGTCGTACTGCCACTGCTGGCAATATAGCGTATACATTGCATGCTTTAGGGTTAGGGTATGTACGTTACGTATAAAGTTACAGGGCTAAGGGGACTGGGGATGTGTTGTCTTTGAACACTCTTGAGCCGAATTCCCTCTCATAGCATAGTGTGTAACGTAGGGACAGGACTCTTGACTTAAGCGATTGTCACTATTTTAGTTACAAGTCTGATACAGTACAGTACCATGGTTATGGTCACGGATTCAAACTTCGTACCTTGGTGTGTACAGTAGTTTGATCTAGGCCTATTAAACTGTTAGGCGTATAGAGAAACAGAAGTACTGTACCAAATTTACCTGTATAACGATAGTCAAAGCAGATCTAGAGACAAGGTGGATAATTAACGTAATTAATGATGCCGTGCAGTACTGTAAGTTTAGCATATGCTGATATAGTTCTTACATTTATCATACAGTAGCCAATCATTTACATGTATCAGAACAAAGACAGCCTAGTGTTGCAATCATGTTTTACAATCAAAATCATTCCTGGTACATTGTAAATTTAATAACTACAGTACAACTACAACCCCCTCAGGCACTTCAAGACAATCTTTAAAATGGACAACCAAGCCAGACATTCTGTAAAGTATCATCCCTAACAATAGTGTTAAACAACTGTCCTATAAAAAGCAAGGACTTTAAACTTACAACATTGGACTAACAACAGAATTAACTTACAAGTTGACCATATGCCTACTCGTATGCAATATTTAGCATGCGACCAAGTGGTGCTTAAAATAGCACTAGCAGTCTGCCTGCGCACAGTGCTCAAAATAACACATGGCATGGGTAGCCTTGGCTAATATTCCCTCACTGATTTATGATTACTGTGGTGCCATTTAAAAATGTCCTTGACATTTTGGTTACTGTTTTGTGTCTTATTTCTAGGCCCGCAGTTACTGTAGCATATACTCTCCTTCAAGTATCATGTGTAGTCAGGAAAAGAAGGGCTGCAGGTCAACTGCACTTACAAAGTAGAATGGATAATGTGACACCTGGACTGTCAACCGTGTGTGACATTCATTCGCTGAAGTGATGTACTTTACTTTCATACTAGTCATTTGTTTCATCGTAACCACAGGAAGATGTTTTGAGAAGAAGATTGAAATTGCACAAAATTCTCGAATGGGTGTTAATTGTACTGTATGCAGCGTTGTCATAAAGATGAACTGTACTTACACACATGTATACAGTATGACCAAATCTACTGTACTGTATAACTATCTGAAACTTAAGCAGACGACTACTGCATGTACTATACAGTACTGTAAGTGTCAAGTATCCATAGAAGAGATGGCCATGATCATTGAAACCTTTGGTTCTATTCGTCTGTACAGTACATACGGTACAGGTTCTTCCATCTGAACTGACCTTGTGAAGAAAGATGCTGCATTCGATCAAAATTGTTGAGCTGGTACTGCAGTCACCCAATGTGAAGTTACTATACTGTAAGCAACCTGGCGTGCAATACTCCACAATTGCGTGGTTGGTCTACTGTAGTGCTATAAAAGATGATTGCCCTCCAAACATAAATACAGTACATGCAGTGCATTGTTTCCAAGGCCGACGGCAAAGAGTGTTGTCAAACACTGCCCTCGACTACGTTGCTACTGCTGTACCTTTACGACTTGTACTCGATACTGTACGTAGACTGAGCCAGTGAGCCAGGTGCTTTTAGTGGCAACTTGAAGTTTTGTGGGATAAAGGAACTACTGTAGTGTAGTTACAGTATGATTACGGTATGAAGATCTACATGAATCACTTTCAGGGATGATCCTTAAGCAACTGAAAATGGTTGTCCCAAGGACAACCAGCTGCAAACATTTGGTTGTCCTCCCAAAAATTTGGTCGCCCTCCACAACGGACATATAAAACAAGAAATGTGCAAAATGCGTATTTTGCACAGTGAAGACCATGTTTTTATTTGTCTTTCTTATACAGGTTGAAACTTTCCACAGCTAAATTATACTACTGACTTGTAACTTAAAAGTAATGCTCAGGGTTTATCCAAAGGGAAGGGGGGGGGGGGGTTCCAGAAGGAGGCTGGTAAAATTCCACCTTTTCACTTTGATAATAAAAAAATGTCATTATCTAGAATCATTGATGCTGTAAAGTATGTATCATATAGAAGAAAATCTCTGTATAATATAATGTTTGTTTCAAATCAAAATATGATACATTACTAATCTTGAACGGTGCTATCATTATTTAGAAAATTCATACCAGCTCTCCTTGCACGTGGCACATATGACCGAATTCTTCGACTGAGATTCATCTATCTGGTACTTGCTGTGTACTGTATGTGCATGTCTGGTACAGTAAAATCAGTTGAAACATGATTGTACACTGAGGCTGTTTGTTTGGCGTTTTACGTACCGTGGATTTCATGTTGTTTTGGCGGTTTTTTGTGAAAGAAAACAGATGTTTTGCAATGGAGTTCATGCATGTTAAATATTTTGGTTGCATCTCAGTGTTGAGTTGTAAGCATTGTGTCACAATATAAATGACCAGGGGTAAAATTTGGTCGTCCAAAGGACAACCTTACCTGAGGTAGTAACTTTGGTCGTCCTACAGAAATTTTGGTCGTCTCGGACGACCGGACGACCGCTAAATTTCATCCCTGGCTTTTTACCATGTTGCAGGGGTACAGTAGTATGGGTTAACACTGCTTACTGCAAGTAGTTGAGCAAAGGAACTTGACCCCCTTACCTCTTCATATGGATGTGTGGCCTTTCCCAAACCATGAATGAATGATACCGTACGTCCTCGGAATCCGTGGCCGTTGAGGGCCTCAAGGCCTGAATTTATTGTCTCTGCATATCATCTCCATCTTCATCATCCCAACAGGTCTCGTGCAAAAGGTCAGTGGTCTCGTCCAGGACGACGAGATAGTCACCAAGATCAGAGTCCTCTATTTCATGGCCTTGCTTTGCGATGCCAAGAATGGGTTGATGGAAGACGGAAAGGATGTCACGTACTTGGAAGCAGCGTACAATTTGTTGAAGACAGAGATGGACCTGGAGGACGATGGAGCACTGGCCAACGAACTCAGATTTCAGGTCCGTTTGTTTGTTCTCATATTAAATTAGCACAGCTCTGATTCACTTTGCAATTAAGTATGCAGAGAAGAGGAATTTTTTAATTGCATATTGCACACAGAATTTTTTTGTTTTTGAAATATACTACTGTGAATTTGATGTCAATCAGGTATTGACATGTTTGATGTTGAAATCTCAGAAATGTTTCTAGTCGTTGCTCTGCTTGAAGGTTTCATACCAATACAACACATAACCAAATTGATTGCAAACTTAAGTGTTGTCAATTTCCTCTGCATTAGTTATTGGAAAAGGACAGCGCAAGAATTTTTCAAGCTCAAATGCTTTTTAGTTCCTTGTGTCGGCAAAGGAACCTATGCAGTGAGGTTGGCATGGTATGTGTGTGTACTGTATGTGTGTGTGTCTGTGACACTTGCTCAGGTACTGTATGCTCTAACTCAGTGAGATTAAGTCAGATGAAAGTCAAACTAGTACTGTATGTAGTTTTGCCATATTGAGGTGCACCCTCAATATGTTTTTGGTGGTGGTCAAAGGTCATCTGATGGGTCTAGGTGAAAAACTCTGAAGATATGGTAAGCTGATGGTAAGCTTACTGTAATTCCATCTGTTGTCAAAACTGTCCAGGGTTATTTCTACAATTCATCTCACAGGCTGTGTTGTCATGCTGCCGATGGGAAGAGTGGGATCTAGCGGCGGAGATATTCAAGAAGCTCTGGACTGGCAATGATTCTGGTAGAAAAAAGGTATTAAAGTTTGAGAGTTGCTGTAGCATTTGAAAATGGAGTCATGGCAAATATTTACTCAGTTAAAATTCTGCTGGTTGGTATTGATTTGAAATTTTAGTGAGGGTACATACTCTCTGTTTAGAAAGGCGGCTCAATTATCTTAGGGAGGAGACCACTCTCTGCGTAATAACCCTGGCCCCTCTGAAATCCCACTGGAAAAACCCCTACCCCAACCAAGTTGCTCTCAACCCCTGAAAAACGTTGACAGTCAGCTACTGCTTTTGAAATCCATCCAGAATATGGTATTTTTTTTTGCAATACTTTCATATCTCTGCATGTACACAGAGATGTTAATGTACTACGTATCATGGGTTAACATGGAAGTACCGTTTTCTCCAATCAGAAGGTTCTTAGAGACATCCTAAAGGACAGAGACAAAGAGAAGGCTCTTCAGACGGATCTGAGCTACGACACCTTCCTTCAGACAGCCAGGGAATCGCTTTCCAGTTCGCCTGTGGTTGACTTCAGGATGCCTTTCTTAGAACGTGTAAGCTTTTGACAATCTCCGGTTTAGTAGTATGTGGTAAAATTACAGCCTGTGCGATATCTTAAAGATGAGCTTTATGAGAGGGTAGGACTACAGTACAGAGAACTGCTTCGGTCCTTGAAGTTGTTATGGTACATACTGGCATACGATAAAAATGTCCTTGAAACGGTGCAATATGACTGGTTGCTGGTGCTAATTGTCAGCCTTTTATTCTTAATGTAGTCAATTACCTACACAGCTCCTCTGTTGATTACTGACAGTAACTGACCACAGTAATGACGTCGTGAATCGTTGTTCATCAACGAAATGCCATGTGAGCAAATTGCACGTAAGGTGTTCGACAGGACTGGTGACTTGTAGTGAAACTTTGAAATGGAGGACAAGGGCCCTAGCTGCTTTGGAATGCAACTTTTTGTTTAGGAGCAAACAAATCGAGAATAATTGGCACATGAAAAATTGTTTGTAGATAAACAACCTCAACTTTTGTGAGAAAATCATGATTTTTGATATTTTATCTGAGAAGGTTCATTTTTCAGCAGGTAGTTTTTGACTTTGAGAAATCACAGTTCAGATTTGAAGCTCGATTACGTGGACTCTCAGAGTGCTTTCTCAAGCTCTGGTGTTTCAATTGCGACTATCAGCACCAATTTCTACTGTTACCATTAACTGACTCTTTGTCTAGCTTAAGAATCCCAGACTCTGTTGCCAAACTGTGTCCCAGTGATGTCAAGATATAAAAAATGCTTGCTTCTGGAGTTATCCCAAGACGTTTGTGATGTTATGTAATGCAGAACCTGATAACTGAAAAGGACTAATTACAACTGCTTTACAGGTCACACCAAAATTCTATTTCTAGGAGGTCATGATGAGGGGCTGTTTGAAGCACGTGTGCAGTATGTTATCCTTACATGTTAGCCATCGTGTCCTTCTAATCAAATTGATATACTCTGTTACACTTCTTGTCTTCCCTATTATTTCCAAAGAGTAATGGTGCGGTGCTGTCATGAGAACGGTTTGATATAGTGAGATAGATGGACATTGCAATATGGGCAGATGGTATTGATACTGTATGAGACGTTGCTCCTGACATTGTTCGTGAAATGACCCAAGTAATATCATCTGTACGTACACTCTTGGAGAGGAAAATGAATGTTGCTGTAATTATGGAAGAGATTCAGATCACATACATTACTAGTAAATCGCCTGCAAGGAAACAAGAAATCCGACCTTACGGTTGCATTAAACTCTAACCAGTATCATGCCAGAAGTTTAGTCCTAGGCTTTGCACTGTAACTACTGTACCATGCACATTCCATAAGTACATGTATTTTTGTTCTGGTGTACATTGGTTCCAACTTATCCTCTTGATGTGGCAGTATCGTTGGGCAATTGTATGACAAGTGCTTGTGATATCGATTACAAAAATTTCAGTTCACAGTAACACCACCGTAATGTCGTTGCCATTTTGGTCATCCTTTGCAGGTGTGTCTTAAAATGGCAGACCTCGGTCCAGACAGCCAGAGCACGTGCGAAGGGGAATTCAGCACCCCTCTCCAGGACCCACCTAACCTCAGCGACGCCCCCAACCAACGAGAGACGGATAATGAACAGAGCTTCTCTGGACAAGAGGGAAATAGCAGTTACAACAACAGTACTAAAGATGAACTAATGCAGGCATTAAAGATGGAACCAAGAATGGTGAGTAGACTCTCAGGTACAAAGAAGATGTCTTGTTATGCAGTTCAGTATTTCTTTCACATACAAACACCCAATTTATTATTGTCGTTATGTGAGTGAAGAACTTTGCTGGTAGGTTTGTGACCAAGAATCATACATATCTAATGGCATGGAAAGCAAAAACTTTCCCAGCTAGGGCAATGTTGTTCATTTCAAGTGGATCTGTAGAGCAGCAATTATTTTGTGAATGAAATTGAAATAAGTATTCATGGTGCTAATCTCCACAGACCAGAGGAAGACAGAAGTCCCAGGAAACGACCGAAGAAACTACCGAAGGAGTAAGCCACGGCAACGATGACGATGTCGAAATTTCTGTAGTGGAAGTGTCAAGAAGAGAGCTTCGGTCTAGGACCGTTCCAGGCTACGTCAAGCAGACGGTCCATAAGTCTCCGAAGAAGACAGAAATGTCAGGAAATGGAGAAAATGATGAGCCAAACGGTCTCAGCGACGAATTCACCGAGGACAAACTCGTGATCGATGAAGCCAAAGCAGGATTGGAAGAATCTGAGCAAAGGCACACCAGTGACACCCTTGAGGACAAAGAGACAGGCGAGGGAAGGACGGCTCAAAGGGGAAATGATGGAATGGAACGTAGCGAGGGTTTAAAGGAGAAAAGAGGCAGGGGATCCTCACGTGGTGATGCAGACGGTGAACTCATCACAGATGAGCTGAAAGATCCACCAGTCACAGGGATCATGTTGAGAGATGCTTTCTCCAAACTGGGACATGGATCTCGCTTCTGGGATGATGTCGACAAGGATCTGTCTCGTTTGCACGAGAATCTGATAAATCCAGTGAGTGCCTATTCACGATTCTCCATTTTGTCGTTCTTCCAGCGTCAAAATTACCACTTAGTTCAAAGAGAATTTAAATTGAAAGAGGAAGTGGCCACCATCGTCAAAGCCTTTATTGCCAATATTCAACAAAAAGAATTTGATTAAGCATAGCAAGCTTAGTTATTTAATTTTGCTGGTGCCGTAATATCTCATGGCTAAGAAATGCATTTGACTTTGAAGTGCATTTTCTTATATTGAACAAAAACAGTACTTTTCTAAGAGTATGGTAGATCAATTGGTAAAGAACTTTGCTCGAGAAAAAAAGTGGTTAAAAGTTGTCCTGTGAAGCTAGTTAGTCCCCATGTGCTTGTCTCATGTAAACCAAACACATTAGCCTTAAGCAGTATTTGAAATGTGTTATGAACTAGCTGGTCTCCAAGTAAAACTTCTTATGTCCAAAAGCACAGTGGTTCATTTCACACAGGACAAAATACTGTACGTCCTGTGAAGAGGCTGTCTCCAAGTGCATCGTCTTTCGTCCAACAAGCTACTGTGGCTCGGTTTAAAACACAATCCCTGGTCTGTGAATAACTGGTCTCCAAGTACATTAAATTGTCTCATGTCCACAATTGACTTGTGAAAATGAGCCAGTCATTCTTGCCAGGATCAGTTCAATGTAAAATTGGATGAACATCGTACATTTATTGTGACTCTGACACGATTATTGGATATTCTTTTCAATTTGCTTGTTTATAAGAGGTACTATGCACCATAGGAATAGTAGAACATATAAATATTACTCTGGTATTATGGCTTTTGTTTTGTGCAGTGTGTTACTTATGGACAAGGTGACCATCTGTTTTACATCCAACTGTAAATTTTTGATCAACAGAATGTGAAGCTCCCCAGTGACAAAGAGGAAGCTAGATCTGAAGAAAGGATCGATCCTGTGCTGTCGGCATCCTCCACACCAAATAAAGTTTCTTCCAAGCAGATGGCGCCTCCCAGTCAAGACCTCAACAGCGGCAGGGCTGCCTCACCGGTAAAACGATCACAATGTTTTGACTTCCTTCAGACCACCAATTATCTGGTTTAGAGCAATACAGTAAGGTCCATCGGTATTTAAAAAACTCGATATCGATATATTGATTTGAAGATATCAATGATATCCGGTATATAGGTTTTTCCCGCCAAATTTCGCGAAACTGGCTACATACACAATAAGCCGGACATATGTACTGTAAATGTCAGTGCTGCACAAGGACTAAATTAGTCACGAATGCGACCCAAATATTTGCCGATGCGATCATCTGTCAAGTACTACATGCCACTTGCCGTGAGGGACCTAGAAATTTACTGACTAGTCGCCACTCAGTAAAAAATTCTAAGGTCAGGTTCCGATAACTGTGCATTACATACAGCTTATTTCATTACATAAAATCGTTGAAAACTGATTTGTTTTCTGAAGACTTTCTCCAGAAATAAATGCAAATCCACCGATTGTATACGCAAACAATGAAATGTACACACTACAGGGGCTCTAGGGGACTATTCAACGCAACTACTGTACTACTGTATAGGGCCACCGATTTTAATCGTGGGGAAAAAATAGAAATTGAACTATTGAACGAAGGAAATTCAAGGAATTTACCAATTTTAGAGAAGCTTTCTAGAGTAAGATATTTTGGTGGAAAAAAGTAAAATGAATGAAATGTACATGGTTTAGTTTTTAGTTTTTTAGTTTCTGGCTAAAACTTTACAATTGATATATCAAAGAAACTATCATAACACTTGGCAAGCATATTGCCAAAGTCGACCCCAGCAGACCAGCTGCAGCTGAGCTAAAACACCTGATTCAGTGAACAGAGCATTCCCCAATGCAACTTTTCCATATGTATGAATGAGTTTTCAATATTAATGTGGTTAGCTCAGTGACGCTTGTGCGAGACTGCCAGCTGTGACTGCCTGATGGGACAATGTTCAGTGCCAATTGGTCAGTAGTAAATGGAAACTCTGACTACCTTCACCATTTACAGAGATTGCATTGATATTTGAGAACCCTCAGTGGTGACTGTGCATGCCAATAAAAATCGTGCTGCGATGGGCAGGAAGCTGTATATATGGTGACATAACGCTACAGTCACCTTACCATTGTGTTGTACTACAGAAGTACTGCAAGTAGATGGTATGAACAGAGTTAGGTACAGAGCAACAGAGAATAAGTCAAGGTGAAGTAAAAAAAAAAAAAGAGAATCATGTCCAGGCTTTCTTTGAACAGCAATTCATGGGTGTCCAGTAGCACAACTAGATGTTTTTGACAAAGGAGTGCAGCTGATCGGGCAGAAAGATGCTCATGTAAAAATTATTTTATATTTTGCTGCTGTTACAATCTCATAAGCTGGTGCTTAAAATGGTAGTACTGTATGTTGTTTTTTTAACTATATATCAATGTTATCTACAATATATATTGGTATAAACAAAAATCAATGCAGGTAATATCAGTATGGCGCTCACTACAGGATATATCGATGTGTTGATGGACCTTGCAATACAGATCTGTGCACTCTCTGTCCACAGGGCGTAGCTGCAGTGAAGAATTGTTCAAATGGATGAAAGTTGCTCCACAATCAAAATTTGTCTGGTACTTTTAGTACTTTGTAAAGAAAAAGGAAAGGTTCAAAGTTTACCAAGATGCAATTTTGACTGGTGACTTGAAGATTGCATTCATAGTAGTTGGCTAGGTACACTTTGTCGATGGTAGTGTCTTCTTTAACAATGTTTCTGCAAGGGCGCAATTCCCTCACGAATTTTAAGAATGCATTTGTTGCTATCGCTTCATTGGATATCAACAGTTGATTTGTGTTTTTAGTTTCCTTTGTAAACTTTATGATTCACCGAGTACCCAAAAGTTGAAAGTCTTTAGAATTTCTGCCAAATTCAGATAACTTAGGAACAGCAGATTAATCCTCTTTCATTGGTGTGGTGCTAGAATATTGCAATTCTTTCGTAGCACACGTGCTAGTGGTTACAGCAACGTGCGTAGATACGCATATGATACTTTGTCTAAGAAGAAAGTGAAGGTGTCATTTTGTTTCTCAGAGCTGGATCCTTACACCTTGAATTGGGTCTTCTCAGAAACAAGACGTCTCATTGAGGGTCAATCCCCCCAACTCACCCAATCACTGACTCCCCTCCTAGTGTATATCAAGGGGTGGCAACAACTCTGCAAATTTTTCATGTGCATTTTATAAAGTTCTGGTAGAAAGTTGGTTTTGTTTGTGTGTGTATGAAAAAAAAAAAAATGATGACATGTGTTTTTAGCTCATACCAGCTAGCTGGTGTGAGCTGTTGTAATGGTGTGGCATCACTCTATCTATCTGTTCACAATTGTTCAAAATGCTTCTCCTCCGTCATGCTTTCATGGATTTGTCTGAAACTTGGACGCAATGTTCCATAGGTGGTGGACCATTTAGGGTGTTCAGGAATTTTGGTCCAAGGTCCCATGTGGGCCCTGGGGCCCATTTTATGAAATTCTACAAAATGCTTCTCCTCCTACAGATTATATTGTACAATGCTGATGGTTTGTCACGATGATGCTCAGTTATTGGTCCCTTCGGGGTGTCCAGGAATTTTTGGTCCAAGGTCCCATGTGGGCCTAATGGCCCATTATGTAAAATTCTGTTTGAAATGTTGTTTCTCACACATGCATCCATGGATTTATATTTAACTTGAACACAATAATCCCTGGGTGGTGTCTCATCTGGTGTGTACAAAAAAGTTTCAGTCTAAGGTCCCATGTGGACCCTACGGTCCATTTTAGGAAATTCTACAAAATGCTTCTCCTCCTACAGATTATGTTGTACTATGTTGATGGTTTGTCACAATGATACTCAATTAATGGTCCCTTCAGGGTGTTCAGGAATTGGTAGTCCAAGACCCCATGTGGGCCCAATGGCCCATTTTATGAAATTCTGCAAATTGCTTCTCATTCTCCCATTAAAATGCCCCTTTAAACTGTCCTACACATCTCAAATATCCCTATTGTGCATGAATGATAATTGAGTAATTGGACAGTGTTAAGCTGTGTTCCCATTTGAGTGAGCGCAGTGGATCAAGATCTACCGTGCTAGATCAAACTCTAATGGGAACGCGGATCAACAACGCTCACTCAAGATCAAGATCCACCAATTTTGATGCACCCATCGGGGTAGATCAGATCGACCGCTCTGGATCAAAGTTCGTAATGGGAACACATCGGTAGATCAAGTGACCCTGGATCTCCGGTTTATTCCTTCCCGGCATGCATTTGCCTTCCGGTGGCAAACGCGGGTAATTAGTTCTAACTTAAGCCTCGCTGGGCACGTCGCTAGTAGGGCAAGTGTTTACACCATAGTGCAGTAGTGTAGTGTACATGTACAGGGCACATTTTCTGCCTGTATTTCGCTACTGATTGACCGAGAAGGGGCTAAGTTACTGCAATTCTGGTAATGGAACTAATTTAGAATCGGTAGCAATCGGACAAGGTATCAGGTATAATTAAAAGAACTAGCGAGCACGTTCATATGGTACGGATTTTAAAGTTGCGCCCTGATAATTTATAAGAAATTTGGTCTGTTCGTTGACTTATTTTCGGTATGTTGCTTTTTAAAACAATTTCTTCTTACATCTGCTCTGTTACCGATAAATTGAACCCCTGATATAAGGAGTATATAAACTGCCGAATGGCCTTTTAGTGCAACAAGAGCAACATTCGTCAAGTGGTCAACTGCCTTCGATGTAATAAACTCGTAACTGAGATAGAAGCACGAGCAAACTTGCCAAACCAGCAATGTTTACCTCCACATTAACAAATGACGTTCTTGACATGTGTTAATACCTCACGCTCCTCAGTACATCGTGGAAGTGGGAACAAAGTTAGTGCTAAGCTGCAAAAGTATGATATGACCAATACTATGCTGCTGTTGTAGTGTGCATGCAGTTAGCAACACGCGCACATGTACATTTTTGTGATACAGTGCTAGTGTGTGATATCCGACTTGTAAGCGTTGGTGACCTTTTCGTGCTTACGCAATGTGTTCATATAACATGTTGATCTACCGTGCTCACTCAAATGGGAACGCGGTTCTGGATCAAGTTATTCGACACCACTCGATGCAATAAAACCATGATCCACGGCGCTCACTCAAATGGGAACACGGCTTTAGTTGGTATGCTAACTGAAACTCTGTATTGCCCTTAGGTGTGTTGACCAGTATATGGACTTAAAGGGGCACTTTGAGTTGTTCCATGAACTTCAGTTAGTCTTCACAAAATATACCACTTTTAGTAACTGATCAAAATTCAACTAAGAGGGGCCCATTATGAGTCACATGTAAATGACCACTAATGAGTGAGTTGCTAATGATTTAAATTGGTTTTGGAAAACTCAGTGACCATTTACTTTTCCACATTAGTACCAATTCATATACCCATAGCCAGTACAAACCAATAAGAAAAATGAGTAAAAGTTGACAGTTTCCATAATTATTGGACGTGAATATTGATGCTGATTATAAGCATTGTTTTTTTGGTAGTACCCATTAAAATTTTACAACTTTAATTTATTGGCAAAGATCAAACTTATGCACTGTTGGAGCACAAGTTTATGAAATTCTGAAAATTGTGCAGTCCTACAGATTCTCTTGTACAATGTTGATGATTAGGTATAATGATACTCAGAGGTGCCTATGATTTGACATAATGATACATAAATGGTACCTTCAGGATTTTGAGGTATGAGCCTCTGCACCAATGGTGCTCTAGTTTTTTATTGATTCCTTGCCGAAGGCGGGCAAGGAATCTTTGCGATGGTGATTCGGTGTATGTGCGTGCGTATGTGTGTGTGTGTGTGTGTATGTATGTATGTGTGTGAGCAAAATCTTGTGAACGCTCTAGCTTTTGAAGGGAAAGTGCAAGGTGGGTCAAAGTTGGTGTGTTGATAGAACATATGAAGATCTCGGCTGGGATTGTTTTCGGTGAAGGTCAAAGGTCATCTGAGGTCAACATCAGGCAGAATGTGTACAAACTATGTTTGCAGTATCTCAGAAACGACAAGTTGCATCATTTTCAAACTTGGGTGGTATGTACTGCCCTGTCAGTAAGTGAGATTGTGAGGGTATTCTTGTAGGTCAAAGGTCGTATGGGGTCATCAGAAGTCATAATGTGAAAAGCTTGTGAACACTCTATCTTTTGAAGGGAATGTGCAGGAGAGTCCAAAGTCAGTGTGTGGGGAGGACATTTAAAGATCTTGACTGGGATTGATTTTGGTGGATGCCAAAGGTCACCAGAGGTCATCTGCAGACAGACTATAGACAAAACATGTTTGCAGTACCTCATGAACTGCACATTGCACAAACTTTGACCTTCGAGGGTATGTAGGACTTTCTAAGTAAATAAGGTGAGGGTGTGTCTTGTGATCAGAGGTCATGTGGGGTCATCAGAGGTCGTAACATGAAAAAAACTTGTAAACACACTATTTACAAAGGAGGAGATAATTTCAATATTTACAAAGGGGAGACAGTTTCACACTTTAAAGTTGTTCTTTTTAGATGGAGTATATAAATATAATTACTGGTTTAAGTTTTGATGTGGGTCAAAGGTCATCTGAGGTCCTTGAGTGCAAAGTGTTAAGACCTTTGCTGATGTTTCTCTCCTTCAGTATTTTCCTATGGGTGGAAGGTATTTGAGCTCCCTTCCAAGCAAAGACTAGCAACGCTTGCACATTTAGAAAGTTCCAATTTGAAAACTTTTACCTGTCAGTTAGGTAATGAAGTGTAGTTGCTGTACTAATTTCACAAGTCTTTGACATATAATGATGAAACTACTTCTATGGATCTTCAGCTGGCATCATGCTGGTTTCTGATAAAGTACTGTATGTCTGAAAGCATCTGTAAAGTATCTAAAAGCCCAATTTGGTTAAGTTCAGCAGGTACAATACACCTTTGAGTTTCTATTTAGTCCCCAATTCAGCTGTACAGTATTTGGTATCATGCTTCTTTTATTTATTACTCTTGTTTTGACAGTTAAAAGTGCTCACTTAGTTTTCAATGCCATAATTGGCTTTTAATTCCATCTGAGACATTTGTTTGGTCTGAAAATGGTGATTGACCAATGACCTCTGTGGAAAATGGGAGAAAGGTTGACCCTTATCTTTCCCAGAGGAATCATTATCTGAGATACAGCCTCCTTCTGTCATCAAACAATGTAGAATAGATTTGTTGTCTGAAGTGGAGACAGTTGCACATGGAAGATTTCTGTGAGGGAAAAGTCTTATTGTGCAAAAGAGATAAATAAGTTACTACTTGGTCATATGATGGGGTAGATGGAGGAATTTATGTAGTTTATATAATTGGCAGTCATTTCAACTGTCATATGAGTATATCTCTTGTTCCTGGGAAATTTGTACGGTACCTAGGCTACCACTGTGCAGGCTGGAGAATTCTTGGCCACCAGTGTTATCTTACATTACATGCATACAGCAGGTACAGGTATTGGAAAATGGTGTGCAGTATTAATGGCGTCATCTGGTATATCCTGTGGTTACTACAGTAAACTGCAACTTGAAAAAAATTAATGGAAGTGCATGTATTAGTGGCAAGGAATCACTAAGCCTCTTGGCTTTCTTGTTTCTTATGTGCACTTGCGGTTGTTCGTGGACAGAATACAATATTCAATAAATCACAAAGGCAATAACTACTTTGAAAAGCAACAGAAATGGCATAAAACAATAAAAGAAAAACAAGTCATATCTCAAAATGAACAGTTCTTATTTTGAGAAGTAGGTCACGCCTACATGCAACAGTACAGGTCTCACTGGTGTGTTAAAAACATACTGCTCAAGTCGTAGCTCCTCGATTGGTATTGTGAATTGTAGTACTTTAGAGTCAAAAGAAGCATTGTATTTACGTAACAACTGATGACCTCATTATGGTGCTGGCAATCTGCTGTTTCAACCAACTGGATATTCATTACGTGTATAGTTCCCATTGGCTGGTTCAAAGAAGCACACGGTTAAGTTGCATGAAAACATGCAGTCACTACATTATTGTATTTTACACTTTTATGTTATTTTATTATGTTATTTATAATCATTTGATATCGTATGGCTGAGTGAAACCTACTTCTTTTCCCAAATTGTTTGAATGGTGCAACTATAAGACATGCTTTACTTTTGGACATGAAATTTTAATGTTTTTACGTTTTCCTTATGCACATGGTCGCTTTATAAGATGATATTAATTGTCAAGTTTGCTTCACTTAACATTGCAATTGTTGGGGAAGCAAAACTCTCTCCGACTCACCTGTCTGAATTTTCAACTGTTGAAGTGCAGCTTGGACTACTGTGTGTTTATGAAAGTGCAAAGCTGTGTGTACTGTTGTGTCCTGTGAGAGTCAATCTGTACTGCTGTGTATTATGAGAGTGCAGCTTGTACTAATGTGTGTTATGAGAATGCATCTGTACTGCTGTGTACAATAATGAAACTGGTGATGAGGATGATTCATGAACAGTTGTTGATGGACCTTGAAATTGATAAATAACTTAATAAGCCATTTAATGCTCTCACATCATTTTGACCCATACTACTCCAAAATGAAGCATATATTTCATCATTCTTTTCATAAACATCAATAGAGCAGAGACAGGGAAACTGATGATGAGAATGTCAAGGAACGTTCTCCACAATCACCCAGCGCTTCTGGTCAGCGTACCAAACTGCCTTTGACTTTCACCAAACCATTGCCGGTCTCTTCACGTCTTCCTTCCACAAAAATTCTTGCCAAGGTTGGTTCATTCTGACTACTG
Organism: Stichopus chloronotus; assembly: GCA_021234535.1. Lineage (NCBI taxonomy): Eukaryota > Metazoa > Echinodermata > Holothuroidea > Aspidochirotida > Stichopodidae > Stichopus > Stichopus chloronotus. The sequence continues at coordinate 11,156,796 of SFZH01000008.1, forward strand.
AATTTCTTGTACGCAATTTCTGTTGTCAATGATATCTTGCAAGAAACTAACATCAAACTTATCTGTGCTTGAAATCTCTAACAGTTTTAAAGTATTTATTCTCATTAGTTCTCAGAACCTTTATGCAAACATTAGCCAGGGACATATCAAATTGTTTGAGAATGTATCATTGGAGAACAAGGGGGAATTGAGCCCCATGGGTCGGTTCCGAAAATGGTTTCGAATTATGACCAAGGGGTACCAAGTTACGGAAATTTTGTGTCATGTTGGTGCCAACATGAGAGACCTAAAGTCATGCGTCATTTCATTCGGGTCGCTGAATTCCTTTGCCATCTCATCATTGAAATGTGAAATGCCTTTCAGAGGTCACAAGAGTGACCACCAAAAGTGCCTACCAAACAGTATTACCCTCAGGCCAGAGTACATCTCACTTTGATCATGGATGCACTTGAACATGTCAAGAAAATTTTGAAATCTGAGGAGGAATGACAGCAGATAAAAGTCATGGACGTCCTCGAGGGACAAAATCTAATGTACTGTCAGTTGAAAATGCAGTTTCAGTTTTATTTCATGAGACATTTTCCATCACATTTCACCCTAGAGGGTTAACTTTGTAAACATCAAGGATTCATTAAGGTTCATTTTGCTAGAAATCCATTGTTTGGGACACCACAATATTGAACTCTCTTAAAAGCAATGCCACATTCAAGCACAGACGAATAAAAACTTTCCAAAACATTACAATTTTATAACAGTGCACGGCTCCTGGACATGTGTTGACAGGACTGAGGAGAGTTTCACTTATATTGTAGCATTGCGAAGCTCTTTTTAAATCATTCTTATTATTTTATCATTATTTCAGTCTTCTCCGTAGGAAATAGAGGTTAGCACAATTTTTAGTCGTAACTAGCAGATTAATATTAAAATAGAAAAGGATCCAGCGCCACAGTGAATACTATGTTGATTTCATGATTGGTATGGCTGCAACAAGAAAAGCTTTTCCCATGTTTGACGAAGTGGAACGATGATAGGTAGTTGTTAAGGGAACTCTTACGTTATCTTTCGCACTGTCCAAATGAATCGTGAATATTCATTTTCCGTTGACGAATTTGAAGGCACGATAGGTAATTGAAGGGAAATACCTTACGTAACCTTTTGCGCGGTTTACATGAGTTTTAAATATTCATGAACAGGAAAAGTCTTTACGCAGCAGTCTATGGAGCAACGTGTTCAAGTTTGTCAAAATATGATGAAACTTTGATGCCAAAATTTTGCCATAGTTCAATCACCCTTTAACGGCATTGAGTAAGTGCTGCTGCTTTTAGCATGTTGTTTTTCTGTTGAAGATGGAATATGAATGGAGTTGGCAATTTCCCGGTAGTCTACCCTTTTTTTGTCAGGGAAAGTAGAGGAAAAGATCACCTGTCACAAAATCTGAAAGAAGAACTATGCACTCAATTTCCCGACATTTGCTTGCACAGCTAGATCTCATATTCCGCATCGTAAAGCGTAGGTAGCTTGTGACACACCCTGATGCTGTAATGTCTGATGCTGTAATGTCAGAGAAAAAAAAATGCTCAAAAATTGATCATCAGAACAACGAAGCATTAGTGCACTCTGGCGGTAGCTTGTGCAGATGGGGATCAATGCAATAGTGCAAAGTGTGTGCAAAGGAATGATTTATAAAGGTTTGCAACCCTGCTGATTGCCAATTTGTTTGTTTTCTCCCTTGTATTTTTTGGAGCAGTTCAATGGGTTCACTCAATAATCGTGAATATTTAGGCTCTTCTGTCCTCGCTCGCCCGAATTAATGAATATTCTACCCAGCGTGTCACTACTCCTCAAAAGCCCTCTGAGCGTCCATGAAACACTATCAGAATGAGCCATTCTAAATGTGCACAGATGAACCCAAACTTGGTCATCGTGGTAGTGCACTTTTCTCTTGGTGACGATGAGGCCTATATCCACATTGCTGGTCTACAAAAAGAGTCACAGCAGTGAGGGTGGGAAATGATAACGAATTTTATGCTCTTATCAGTCGTTGCCAAGTGACCACAACTATCCATAGCTTGTGCCATCAAACATACAAGTTTGAAAATGTAAGTCAGAGAACAAATAATTTATGGAAGAGATAGAGATGAAATTTGCAATTCCATTTATCGCCCACTGTTAATTTCTCGTTGTACTCTCATGATTTACAGAACTCTACTATCTACAATGGGTACACAGATACAGGGGAACCTCCTGGAAGCCGAGAAGAGGCTGGCCCATCTCATTCTGGAATTGGTAAGTTGAGGACAGAAACAAAATTTAAAGGATGTATGTGAGCCTAGGGGATGTTTTAGGATTCCATCAACATGCTTATGGAGACCTAGGGATCATAGACTTTAATAGGGAGTAGACGTTTTCAATTAGACTCGCTACAAAGCATGTGTGTCGGCCTCATTTCGACTGAATGTCAGATGTTGCATTATGTTCATTGGTTGTAACAACCAATACTCCACCAAAACAGTTCTGTTGATGTTTGTTCCTAGTGTCCTTCCGGTCTTCTCCTTGCCTCCATTTCTGGCTGGTATTGAACATCTCTGGATGGTGTGATATCCTTCAATACCCTTTTTGATAAAATGGATCCTTTTAGTTTCACCACGTCTGGTAAAGAAATGACTTTTTCTGATTTTGTGCATCAGTAGATTTTTCATTTTCTAGACAAAATATGACGTTATCAATCTTCCTTACATTACAGGTCGGATACATGAAGGTAACTCTGCTGGAAAGAAAAGGTGAGGACTTCAAACCAAACTTTATTTTTTGCATGACTGACTATCTGGGCCCTTCACCCTTTGTAGCAACTCGCTGCCAATGGTTGCTGACAATTACCCCCCACCTTCCCTAGATCCGGGATTATTTATCAGGTATTCATTTGGTCATGCTTCCCTTAGTTTTTTTTTTCCTGTTAATAATTAGGAATTGTGAAAGTATGAAGTTTTCATTTTTTATCCTTGCAGAGTATTTCTCAAATGCTAGTGCAATATCTTTCATTTCCAACCACAGTTTGTTTTTCAAAGAACTTCTGCTTAAATTGAAACAGTGAACCTCTTTGTTTTTATACATTTTCCTGCATTTTAGTTGAAACAGAGATATAATTTTCTTGTTCTGTGTTAAGAATTGCATTACGTGACTTTGCAGACATCTGCAAATAAGACCAAGGGTGACAAGGGTATCGGATAGCCCAACCAAAACATTTATTTTACTAACTGATCAGAGTCTCCCTGCAGTGTTTTTGCGACCAACGATTGCTTTTAGAGGTTTGGGTTTCCGTTTTAATGTAAAACTCAGATGTCTTTCAATCATTCAATCGTCGTGAATTTAAAACCCCCCATTTTTTTTTTTTTTTGCAATGAATGTGTAAATGTTTTGGGGTCCCGAACCATAAAAGTCTACTTCATTGCCACTGTGACCTTTTTCGCAATTGGAATTCAGTTTGTGACTCTTGAGTCTTTCCAATAACAGTCGTCTCTTTCTCCCCCCCAATCCTTCGTTCTCAGGAGGCACAGGCTTCGCGACCTCGAGAGATCTTGCGACGAGGACGGGGAGAAGGTGTCTTGGACGTCTTCATCGGACAGCGACAGCAGCATCGACAGTATGATCAGTGAATATCAAGATTGCAATCGATTCTTAGGGATGATCTCAATCCCATCTCATTAACTCTTCTTATCAGCATTGCCATATGTTACAACTGGCGTCCCTGGTTTGATCTGTCTACCATCTACAATCTACCACCTACAGTCTACCATCCTATGGCTGTAGTATGTTTAGCACCATCTCAAACCTCTTGACAAAGCTATTTCCTTATTTCTACTGATATTGAAATTTCACTGCTTCAGAATATCTGGTTTGATGTTGCTGTTAACTTCTATTTTTATTGTCTTTGTTGTATTTGTGGATCGGTGCCGAGCACCAGAGTCTCCACAGTCGACAAAGTCAAAAGACACGCGGTGTGTGAACTTGCTGAACTAGAAATTAAGTTATGCCAAATGCAAATTGCTGGATATGGCATGATTTTTTTTTTTCATCACAAGTACTCAACGCAGCTGTTGTGTATTAAACCTAACAAGATGCTAGACTATGGTTATTTCCTCTGCTGTTTGCAGCATGCGTCAAGCTATTACATGTTGTCGCTAATGAGAAGTCTTTCTGCAATGCAGAGACTTTTTAGTTGTTTACCACTTTTATTTTCCTCAGAGCATCACATTTTAGGCACAATCCATACTTGTGTGTTTTTGTGGTAATAAACATTAAATGAATACTTCGGTTCATTTTTTATTTCTTTTTAGGCAAAGCTAGCCTGAAGTCACCTAAGCTGCGAAAATCCCTCGAGCTTGTCTCAGTCAAGACTCGCCGACCCTGGACCAAGGAGGAAGTGAGGTTGCTGATCAAGGGGGTTCAACGTTTTGGAGTCGGCCACTGGGCAGAGATTGTCTCCCACTATGACATCGACAGGACCAACGTGAACCTGAAGGACAAGTGGAGGGACCTGGTGAAGAGATATAAAACCTCAAGTCCATCAAAAATGAAAATCAACTTAGAGCTGTCAGGGTCTAGAAAGGCCCCCTTTTCATCAAGAAGATGGTAGCCTGCCTGACTTCTTTTGAGGAATCTCAGATTTTGTCCTATAAATCGACCAGGTCGGGCTCTAACATTTTATGTTATCACCTGGTGCCATTGAATGGAGGAAACTATGGGATGGCGGTCATTTTGGATGCCACAACCTCTGATGAATCGCCACAGTGGGAGAGAAAAATATCGTTGTTCCGTCATTGGTTTGAGGAGAGTGAAGTGCATCGTAATGCAGGGACATATATCACTGGAAGACTTACAATACCAGATAAATCTGCACAGATAAGTTTTTTTACTCTGGATTAGGTGGTCAAAAAAGAAATGACTGTGGTTCTTATGGTTCCTATGTACCAAGTGAAAATTGTTCATGCATCCAAAGTCAAATTCGTCGAAAGTCCTAACGTGCAACTTGTAAATATTTGAAGAGATGCCAAGAAGGTTTTAAAAGCAAAGGCTTGTCTGTTTCCAGAACTTGTTTATCCATCTCAGCAGCTCTCAAATGATGAGTCAATTGATGACCCAAGTGTGGGTTAGATGTTTCCTCTTGGGCTACAATCAGCTCTGTGGGTCACAAACGATTTGTAGACTAGAAGAGCCATTGTATTTGCCAATTCTTCCCCATGGCTATTATACACACTGTACAGTGTCAGAGCATATGTAGAATGCTCGTCCACGACGAATTGCACGTCTCATTAAGGCAGAGTGTCATCATTGGACAGTTCTGACCGACTAGACACAAGCTTGCTTTGACGAAGTAACTGATTGGGTGGTTGCTCAGATTCACAACCAATAAGACTACAGCCCCACATGTTGAACCCCCCATCTCATCTCATAGTTTTGTTGAGGCCTACATGTCTCTGGTGGTAGCCTATACGATATTTGTATATGACAAAATATTTACTGAAAATGTAACCTTACTCTTACAGACGTCGTTACGAAAGACCGGTTCATGGCATCTTGCGCTGGGGAGGAGTTGCAATGTTCCTTCATTATACAACAATAAGTCATGTTTGATATCTTTTGTATGATTTTTTTTGTTCGGTTTGTTGTAGTTTTGAGTTTCTGCATGAGTTGAAGGATGTGAAAGAAATCACTTTGTATTTGATGTTGTGCCTGTTGTCAGTGACCTAAAGGTAATGTGTATTATGGGGGCTCATTGAATTGATATCAGTACAGATTTTGGTGATTTTGAAGGGTATAAACACATGACAATACTTACATTTTGCATAATTAGTCAAGTTTCAGATCCAATAATTATGAAAACTGTCAAAATTTTCAAATTTTGGACTGGTACTTGTACTGGTTGTGTGCATGTGAATGAAGTACCAATATCAAAAGTCTCTGGTCACCAATTTTCAAAAACCAAATTAAATCGTTAATTACTCACTCATTAATGTTCCATCGTATGTGAAACATTGGGATCCCCTTCGTTTGCCCATTTGTTGGTAGTATGGGAAGGAAACTTGACCGGCCAAGGAAAATTTTACTCTTGTAAAACAACTCAATGAGCTTCTTTAAATTTGCATCATGTGTGTAAGTCCTAGGAGATACTGTTTTAAGCCATCATATTTCAGCGATTCAAAGCTACCGCGTGTTGGATTCACATCACATGTAGAAGTCTAAGGAGATAATGCTTCATGCTCAACGGTGTTCCATCTTATTGCCTAGCGAATCGAAACTACCGTGTGTTAAATTCACATTGCATGTTCAAAGTGTATATACCCAGTACCATTTGATATTCTGTGGTACTGTAGTGCTTAGTGTTCCATCTTAATATGACTGTGATTTCAAAGCTTCTGTGTGTTAAATTCACATCACATGTGTTAAAAGTTAAATGAGGTACCACTTTTTATTCAGTGGTGTGCCATCTTACTGTTGCCATCGAGTCAAAGCCACCGCATGTTAAATTCACATCACATGTGGATTACCTGGTACTGTTACCACTTGATTTTCAGGTGGTTGTTTCTTTTCAGTCTCTTTTCAGTAATTAAAGCTACTGTGTGTTTTGATTTCACGTCATTTGTGTTAGTGTAGAAGATACCACTTTTTAAAGGGACTGCCAAATCAGTCTGATAGTAATAATGAAGACATCATCAATGGAGCAATAATGGAGCATCATCAATTTATTGAAAATTACATACGGACTTTGACAAAGCTACACAACCAAAAGTTGGATGATGTCCACAATTGATCCTCTGTTTCTTAAGGGTAGTTTCTTCTTGTGAAGGACTATTTTTATAGTTAACTATTTTCAAAACTTGGTTCTTTTTTTAAAGTTAAACCTGTATTAACCACATTTTCTTTCAGAGGTTTTTTTTTTTTAATTTTTATTTAATTTGGCACAATCTTTGCGCAAAATGAAATCACTGGCTGTATAATACTGTATCGGGAAAAAAAAAAAATGCCCTCCATGTTGGGATAAATGTGTGGTTTCATTGGAAATTCTTTGGATGCCTCATCAATGGTTTGAAGAGACATCAAGCTGTTGAAGTTCTTGATTCATGGCCCCAAAGTTTCCAAAGGCCAAAAATTGTCTGAAGTATCCTAGAAGTACTTTCGGAGAGGCCTTCGTATTCCATATCCCTCCTCAGCTGTAGGAAGTTGAAAAACACAGGGTATCTGAACCTTCTCGAGCCTTCTTGATCAAAGATCCCTCAAGGGGTTGATGCTCAAATGGCTTTAAGAGTCTTGACTTATGGTGACCACAATCTAGCAGCAATATCTGGCATATTTGGGAGGCGATACAGCTTCTATCTTTCGCAGAAGCAATGTTGAACAAGGGCCTGCGTGACTGAAAGTCAGTTAAAGGGGCTCTTCTCCTGTGCTTTCGACACCACATGTTGAATTCAAGGGACTTCACAAACCTTGAAAAGGGTACGAAAATTAATATTTAACAAAAGGACAACTTCCTCCTCCCAAATAAGTGGGTTTTTTTTGACATTACATGTACTGTTTCAAGTGCCTTTTGGCGAATGTTCACCAACTTGTCGACAGGTACATAGAATAGTGGCATTCATTGCAACTAGTGTAAAGAAAAACTGTGCCACTTATACCTTGATTGCTATGTAAATAGATGTATAGGGGTGTATATAATCAAGTGGTTTGTAAATATCCTTTATATCATTTGATAAAATTCATGCATTTGTTACCATTTGTTTATTTCTATGTACACATACCATTACAGTTTTGAAAAAGTTACCCATTCCAGAGAGGCAAACACTAACTATTTTTTGTTGGTTCAAGTTTTTAACTGTAGACATTGTGTTGTCAATAGTACTGCTAGTGGGCTTAGTAACGGTGAGGAAGGGTGGGTCAGTGTGATACCCAGGTGGCATACCCCCCCACTTACCTGCTGGGTACACAGTTCATCCCCCTCCACTTACCTGTGGGGTTGACTGTTCCTTCCCCACCCCCATACCCTATGTGGCGTCTAAGCCTGTTGTTGATGCAGCGTACCTGGCAAATGTATCCTTCCATCTTTACACTGTACCAGTGATCGGTGTTGTCCATCCAAGCACATACATGGGTGCCACAAGAAAAAAAAAAAGGTGTGTGTGAGTAATGGATAATAAATTTGCAGTAGAGGAATTTCTACTTTTGGAAGATAGAGTTATATACATATTTTGAATAGCTAATTTTTTATATGCTGCATACCACACAGGCTCGTACGAAAAATTGAGGGGGGGGAGGGGGGTTGGACTGGTTCGTTTTGGTTCTATGGAACCCCTTCCCCGCCCTTGGAAATCGACTCTATCTAACCCTAGATGGAACCCTACATCTTTCGTTGCAGCATTGATAACCTTTAAAACACGTAGAAGCATGCTCAAAAGTTGTGGGCGCTCAGTAACTGCGACGTGTTCAACTGCGACGTGTTATGATGTGGATTAATCTTCGTTAAGACTATATGATTACAGTTGATTTACAATAATTCTCACACAAGGAACCATATTGCTCTTTGGCTCTTGTTTTTCCCTGAGTAGCGACGAAGTTTAACATTTTTAAGACAATACCCCCAAAGACAGAATGATTACTCGCAACTTACAACGGCTGAAGAGTGATTTTTTCTTGTAAGCTGGGAGTCATCAGTACAGTAGTAGTAGAGTTCGAAACTTCAACAAATTCGCACATTTATAAATAACAACTTACATACAAGCAGGGCTCAGATACTCCAAGGTCTAGCAAGCCAGACTCAATATTCAATCATGATATGGCATTCGAAGTGTAGCGAATGCTAGGTATCGACTATATAGCGAATGACAGCTATAATATGATGCTTGAACAATTTGCAAGAGATATGCTGTAGGTATACACTTGTATAGTTACAATTAATTCACATACGGGACCGTCTCAGCCTAGGGGATCAGGGGTGAGAATTACCCCCCCCCCCCACAAACAAGAAAAAGTTTGCCGGAGCGGTGATATTTAGAAAGTCTGTAATGCCACTTGGAATTTATGATATTTCGGTCCAACACATGTAATTTATGACTTCAAAAGATGCTAAATATCGCACCAGACTGCGTCTAAGGGCGTGATAGTCGAAAAGTTAATCCTCTAAGACCAGGCACACCAGGCCATCGATCACTCATTAAATACTTATGAGTCAATATCCATCGAACACATCGGTAAAGAAATACGCTGTTCATGTTCTTTTTTAGTCACACTCCATAGTGAAGTTTGTTTTTCATACAGGCTATGATTGCGTAGCAGTTAAGACAGTAATTTAAACAGTAAGTTCGTATCATGGTTCCTTTTTATTTTCAATCGATAGATTCTCTTCGCCATGACACAGGAAACGGGATGTACCTACTGCCATCAAATTACAATTTCAACTACAGTTAGTATTTCGTAAAGCAGATCGATTTGTTCTTTAAGAATTGTGCAGGCTATACCCATCAAAACAAATTTTGATTTAGCTTTGCAACAAGGACGAGGAAAATACGCATAATGTGAGTCAATCTACTTTGGAATTATCCATATGTAGTTCATATAGTTGACGTCTTCCATTAGCAATTAGCACTTTCAAAACCGGCCATTTGTCCAGCAAAGAAATTATCATTTCTCAACGTTTATGCTTAAAGCTGGAAAATGAGTTGGAAATATGTCAGCTGAAAAGTCGAATTCCGCAGAATATCTCATAGCCACTAAAAAAAATGGTTAAGCCCTATTTTTGCACCGTGAATATTCATATCAATTCCCATTCTTCTGTTTGATTTCAAGTTATGGTGATTGGCTGCTATGTGTTCTTGGAGAGTCTGAATTTTGTAGTGCCAACAAAAATGTAGAACCATTTTTCATATTCAAATATCTGGGAGGTAAAAGCATATTTCTGTTTTCTGACAGGTGATCTTTTCCCCTACTCTCTCTCTCTCTCTCCACCTCTCTCTCCCCCCCCCCCCCCCACTTTTGTCTCAGCTCTCTCTGAAACACTGATAAAGAACATAAATAGATGACCAGGTGATTACGAGTACAACTCATATTCCAGCTTTAAAATTCAAGCAGAATAAAATATACGTAAAAGCGTCAGATTTTTGCTCAAATCTGACCTTTGTCAAAATAATAAGTTTAAGCACAAAGACATAATGATTTTGTATACGGTATAAACGTGGATAGAGCAAAATGACATCCGTACTGAATAAATTACAACATTAGTGGAGAACATTTTTTGTTTTAATATCATACCCGTTTACAAATCATGCCTTAACGACATTCCTACTCCAGGGGAGATTTTGACCATCTAAACTTACATGCTCGAAGTAGTTTGTGTCTTCTTTTCCTCGTATAGCTCCCTGCAGTACATTAATAATGAAGAACACGCTTGGAATGAAACCAATTTTGAAGTTAACTCTGACAGTTTTTGAAGCAATTCATGAGTTATTCAACAATTAACGTTTCTTATATACACTGCTCACATCAAGGGATGCTCATTTCATCAACTAAATTGGTTTAAGAATAAAAGATCAGTGGTACAGAACTTCACAAGTATAGCTTTAATTACAAAGAAAATTCGGTTATAGGCTATATCCTAATATGTTCCTTAATTTTTGAGAAACTTTTACTTTTTTTTCCGATAACATCATTTTGTATTTGTTAAGTCGATTATCGTCACCCTTTATCGCAGATAGCATTACTCTAAACATGATTCGCGGGATATGAAAATCATTTCAAAGTTTTGTAAGTTGACGTCTTTAAGCATGTAGGAAAAGTTTCAAAACGGAGTTTGTGTAAAATCGTCATTTTTCAACATTTATGCGTAACATTGATCAACTGTTAAATAGCCAGACGTAGTTGGTTCTTTCAGCTTATGGGGCCACAAAAGTAAACAATTTTTACCCTATATTAGACCGCCACCTTTACTCTATATTAAAAACTTCATTGCTCGTTGAAAACATCATGCTGATTTTATAACCGTGCATGTCTTTATGACATTCCTCCTCAAGGAGACGCCTATAGCTATAACCCTCAAAACAACTACCCCCGGTTGTGTTTCATTTTCCTCGTATAGTTCTCTGCTTAAGTTAATGATGAAGCACATGTTTGACAATAAAACTAATTTTGCAGAACTTTGACATCTTCAACGCATTTTATGACGTCATTTATCATTAATAACTCTTCTGATATACATTACTCATCTAATGATGATGCTCGTTTATCAACTTTGATATGAGCCTACAGTAAGAATATGAGATCAGGACAAAACTTCGAAATTAGCCGATTCTGCCCCAAAACTGAGAATATGGTACGACCTTAGATTTAATTTATTTTTAAGTCAAATCATGGAGCTATTATTATTGTAATAGCTCCATGGTCATATGGATCTTTTTTTTTTAGTTGATACGACACATGAACAACATAAACTCCAGTCTCATTTGATATGAGAATCATTAAATTTCTTTATAGTTGAGGTCTTAAAGCAAGTACATAGGAGCAGTTTCAAAAAGTGGTTCATAGAAAAGAGTTTTTTTCATCTCTCAGCGTATCTACTTGGGAGAACCTGAGAAAAATTAAAATTAAAAAAAGTCAGTCGAACCTTGCCGGCGTGTTTCACTCGTTCATTACCGTGGATGTTGAATGATCTGGAAATATGAGACTTAAAATATTCAGAGTCGATTTGGAAGTCAAGTTGTTGTAGACGCATCGTAGAGATCGTGATGATAGAAACAATCATGCCAGAACGATTGTACAGAAAAAAAAAAAAAAAAAAACTGCATTTGAAGGTGGGATGTAACCCTGGCAACACTGCATGGCCGGGGTAATTCTGGTGACACCCTTAGTAACGCTCAGTCGGACGGAACAAATATCCAACGTCTAGTTACGGGGAATAATTTTAGCACGTATATTTTTTTAGAACACGTTTTCAAAGCCTTCCAAAAATCAGAGAAAGGTCGCTTTCTTTGATCAATTTACCAACAAAATGACATTCTCGCAAAACGACCATCGATTTCCCTCGGAACGAAAATAAAAATCGAGTTTTTATTTTTAATTTTTTTTTGTCGTTGGATCAAATTTAGGATGTTCTTATCTTGTCACCACAATCCCCCAATATTACTCGTTCGAGATTAACATACTGTACAAGTAGTCAAGCGTGATTTTTTTTTTCTATTCTGAGTCAGCTGGTACAGTGATGGAGTAATTAAGAACAGGAAATGTGATGCAAACGTAGCTCAACCAAAACAATGTCAAGTTTTATGTTACCGTTGTAGGCAAGTAATAAATTACAAGTTGTTTGTAAAATACTATTAGGCCTACTTAGAGTTTGTGATATTCAAGTTTCTGTGGAACCTTTGTACAGAAATACCTTCGGGAGCAACTTTCGGTTCTTGAGAGACCGGATTTGATGAGGCCTACATCACTGGTTACAGTCCCTCAATTCAGTACTTGTAGTCCGTACTTGCACTCATGCACTCGAGTACATTTTTCTGTACTTGGAAACATTGGTTTGGTCTCGTACTGAAAGGATTTGAAAATCAAGTACTCGCACTGCATGGTACTCATGGCTTTTTACTCGTCCTCGGGCTGTTGTACAAGTACTCATGACTGCAGCCCACTGTATGTTAGCCTGTATTTATAATCTTCGCTGAATTCAACAGAACGTGTAAGCTTCCTGTGCTGATCAAAACTATCTCTATGACGGTGACTTTCTCAAGAAAGGGAACTGCATGTACTGCTGCAATGAACAGTACCGTTTGTAACAAAGGGTTAACCAAAATGTCTTTGAAAAAAAAAAAAACTGAAGAAATTACTATAGCATTAATTGCTTATGGGTATTAATACTGTTTAAGAGTATCATCTTCTTGTGCATTTAAGGACTTCAGCCCCCATCTTAAAAAAAAACCAAAAAACAAATCTTGCCTTGATGTAGTCTAGAACTGCAGTGTCAGAAACTGCCTTTGATCACCGTGCTTACAGCCTACAAACTTTCAAAGCTTAATTTAAAAAACTCAGCTGATGTTACTTTTAGTCGTTGGTAAGTGTACACTTCCGATAACAAAGACTTGGAACTGGTATGACATGCATATTTGCATTTTAGAATAGGCCTTAATGTACAGTAACTGAAATAATGATGTAAACTGTCGAGACTTGGAAATTTGAAATAGCCTACTAAGTACTTGGACCAGTGCTAAGACTTTTAAAAGAGACAAACCCAAGTAAAAAAAAAAAACAACAAAAAACAAGCTTAAATTCACCGAAAAATAAACCTGTATATTCAGTCTTCTTCACAGAAAGGAATCGTTCTTAATTAGCTTCTTTTTATTCCCATGTCAGTTTTTGTCCCTCCACTGAATCATTTGAAAACCTTGTTTTGTAGGGGACTATAATTAAGAATTAATCAAAATAATTTTTAGAGAAGTTAATTTTAAATAAAACAATGTCACCGAAATGACTGCTGGATGTTTAAATCCAAGTACCACTGCTCAGTATGCAATGGTGATTTCTTCTATTACATGGCAATCACAACTTTGTTTTCACTTTAAAACAGAACTGCAAGTCAAATTGTGAATTGTATAGGAGAAAATAAGAGAGGTTGGGTGTTCTTATTTGTTTCGTTCACCTTCGGCAAGTCCATTGACATAGCAAATGATTTGTCTAGCCATTTAAAGGTCCCAGTCAACGGTCACCAGTGTACCGGCACTTGCCTAAGAATATTGTTAGAACTAAGACTGATTGATCCTGGAGGGTAGACTACAGACAGACCTCTCAAATTGATCTTGAAACATGTCTGAACAACAGCCTCACAGAAGTGAGGATGTCTTGGGCCGGAAATGGGATCGCTGTTTGTCGGATTCCCTGATTAAAATTGGTAGGGTAGTGGTAATTGTATGCTGTACTTTCGGCATAGGCCTAGCCTACTTCAGTCTTTACCACTAGTATTAGTTGTTGTAGGCCCAGTACTGCGTGCTACTGCTACCCTAACATTTTTAACAACATAGACCTAGGCTTAAGTACAAGCGAGATGTTTCCCTCATGACGTTCAATCACAATCCACATGTGTACAACTGTAGAATACCCCGCCAATGTGAAACCTTACTGATCCTGTGGAGGTGCAGTCACAGTCATATCGAAGCTGTCCTACACTACAAAATAACATTTGTAAGCCTCTAGGCCTATAACTTGTCTTAAGTGTATGCTTCCTCAGCGACTGCACCTCCATGTGGGACAGGAGGCACATGGGCCTTAGAAGTTAGAAGATTCTTTGGTACTAATTTAGAGTCAGTGACCGGAAGTGATGTATTTTTCCTAAAATCCTTGTTTTTGGCTAATTTCACCCTAAACTTAACACTAACTCTTAATTTTAACCACGATTGGTGGTTCTTTAGCTTAAAGCCAGGCCTTAATAGCTTTTTACACCTGCAACTTGGTTTATTCTTATCAAATACTTAGTCCTAACCATCATCAGTAACCTTGACTGGTGGTCACTGGTTTTAAATTAGAGCCGACTTTTTAAAGAAATATAACCTACACTACAAGCCATGCACTCATGTTGAGTCGTTTTCAAGAAAACACGCAAATGTATATTCCGCCACTGCGTCTCCACATAGGACTGAAGGCCCAGTGGACTTAAAGATTTATTTAAAAACAAAACATCGACAAAACATGTAAGAAGATAACATTCAGCAGAGCCTCCACATTTTTAAAAAGGTGTTCTCAACTGTGGCGAGTTATGCTACAGTTACTCCCACATGTGATATTGATCTAAGCTCAAAAAGTAGGCTAGTGTTCGTCAGCCTTAAAAACGTCAAGAGATACACTGTAGGATTTGAAGAAGTCATGGAAAATTGATAAAGGAGACTCTTGTGATATGAGATCAGTTGAGGTGTTGACTAGGCCTTCTCCAGGTCTAGTACAAGTACTAGTAAATGCTGGATTGCCTGTTCAACGATGACTGCCTGTTATGCATGATGATTGCCCCTGCTGTGTTGGATGCTTGTTACACAGTGTTGGTTGTGTGACAAGACCGAATGCCAAATCAAACACTATAGCTACGGTACCTGTACTGCAAGAGTGGCGTATAGCGACAGCACTGATTCTGTGAATTCCGGTTTTGCAAGTCTGAACGCCATTCTTAGATTTCGACTATTTCAAAATTCTTTTTTCTGTTTTTCAGTTTCAAAGAGGAAGAGCTTGATTAGTGATAACTGTAGGTCCAGATATCCAGTCTACAATTTGCCACCTTAATCTGTAACTTAGAGAAGTGAAATGTACTGTAGTATACTGCCACTACAGTGTTTTTTTTTTCAATATTTAAAAATGTGTCATAAATATTAGGATAAACACTCATTATCTCACAATTTATTTTCAATCCCAAACATGGGGTAACGTAGCCTAGTACTGCTAGAAAAATCTGTAATCATTCTATTAGCAAATGTAGATCAGAACATAGCATTTCAATTGTAATGCATCCAAGCCCGGAAAATTAATCTGCTCCAAATGTTCTTGTATCAACCTCGGCATTCAGCACAGCCCACAGGTCAGGCAATCATGCAGTGTTCCAAATGCATTCATTTGAATGGTACGACGTTCTTTGTCGAAAGGGCAATCTTGGATATATATTCATTAGTTACATTCCACTGGCCTAGTGCCTAATTATCAACTTATGATAGTCGATATCCCTAGAATATGGTACAGTAGCTGCTTATGGGATGTTGGGAGTACTTGGATGAACGTAAGTTTGTTGCATGCACCGGTGAGGAAACAGGATTCAACTTTAGATGGTGACTCTTCTCCCTAGACAGTTCCAGTTCTCCTAACCACTTTCTGCTAGCCCCTCCCACAGCCTGTCAAAAAGCACACATGTGTAATCAATACAGTGGGCCCTTGTGCATGAAGTGTAGTAGAAGTGTACAGTGGTCTTTCGAATTTGCTGTCAAACAAAGAGCAGATCAAATTGACAATATTGCTTACACCAAGCTCTAAGTGTACCGTAGCTTTGTGTGATGGGTATCTGCTTTGAAGATTGAAAACGATGTGCTGTTTGTACTTGCAGTCACTTTTCAGCAAGTCTTAAGTCTCAGAGCACACTATGAATGTACAATAATGTACAGTAGCTCTAACTGAAAAAAAAAAGTCATTAACTGTTGAGCACCCTAATGACAAATAGTTGAACAGACTGGCAAAAATTCTCTGTCATTCTAAAGAATGCAGTCGCTGCCATTTTGCCTGCCTGATCTTTTTGTCTGTATGAAATTAATACTCACAAAGGAGTACCTAAGTTTCAGTACTTAGACCTACTGTACTTTACTGTGTAGAAACATCCAGTGGCCATCAGTCACAGACATTTGAACATCATAGTCATGGCTACAGTTGCTATGGTTACCTGCAGTACAGCAAAAAAAGCATGCCGCACAACAATCCTCTCAGACAGCACTGTCTGCACATCACTTTCTGGTATATGCAGTAGCAGAATTGTCTACCTAGACAGCATGTTGAAGTTAGCTGCAATATTCTAACTTTTGCAATGTGGGATTAGCACTGATTGTTCTTGCCAAATTTGTAGCAGTCTTCATCACTTTACTGAGTAACATAACAAACATGGAATTCCCTGCAGAAAAGTTTTTCATCCATCAACTGGTGTTTGCAGTACAGTAGGTCGCAGTGGCATACATGCTTGTGTTCTGTTGTTCTTCATGCCTGAAAGGACGTGTGACATGCTTCCAAAAAAGCGCTTCCTTCATGCAAACATTACAAAGTAAAACCCTCAGTGAAAATCCGTTGGAAATTTTGTTTATATCTATTACCGTTTTTGAGATATGACTTTTCAAAGTTTGAAGAAAATGCAAAACAGATGACGTGGAGTGTTGCACAGTGTCAGTTTTTCTTGTGTTAACCCTATATATTTTGCCTCTTAATTACTTAATAACTGAGTTTCACATTGGTGCGTGACATCGATATTTTTGAAGGAGAAAACACATGCTTCCAAAGTAAAACCCTCTGGGCATATGAAATTCTCAAATGACCTTGAAATAAAGGTTACATAAACAAAGGATTAACATAAGACATATCCTGGGAGTCCCTCTCCTGACATCACAAATTTGCATATTTAGCCAATGTTTATTCATGTCACAGCTGTGAGACACTAATTTGCCTGTAAATTTGTCAATTTTTGACGGATTTTGACGCAATTTGTGGCTATTTTCAACATTCTGAATGCCTAATGCACCCAATACCTCAAAATGTCGTTTTCATGTCACCAGACCTTGAAGTGTTGCTCAGAGATAATGTTAGCAAAGAATTTAATCAATTTATATACCTACTACAGTTGAAGCACAGCATTCTAATGTTTCTTTATTCTTTTTTTTTACAGCTGGTGGTCTTGGTGTAGGAGTCATATTTTCAGTGTTTCTCTTCAAAAGTGAGTATCATCTAGCAATCAGCATTTACAGTTCTCTGCTTACAGTATAATCCACGAAAAGTTTATATTAGGGAGTGAGGGAATCTTGCTTTATTTTCATGTGACAGCCTTGGAAAAGTTGAGACAAAATATTAATTTGTGATATATGCAAATATACAGGAGTTTCATACAACATGTGTCCAACAAGTGTCCCTGAACAATTTACAATATCATAGTTAATGAAATCTTTCTTTTTACACTTGTGTCTGAACTTGTCATTAATTGCATTTCATTGTCCTCATTTGGTCAGTTGATGCTATAGACAGTGCACAGTAAATGAAAACCTAGTCAATTTTCTTTTTCCGCAAAGTAATCCTTCAAACTAAAAATAGTTGTCTTTTACTGTCTAGTCTAGCGATGAAAATGTTCTGACACTTACTGTACCCTCACTCACCACAGTGTTTCTCATACTGAAGGAACCACTGAGTGTGCACAGTGTTGTTGGTTAATAAGGATTGTTTTTGTACTTGGTACATATGAAATTAAGGCAGGTGTGGAAGTTGCTCACATCTGCACTGAGTCCAGTCAGTCTAGACTTAATATCAGTTGAACGTGGACGAAATTGCAACAGAAAGTATATCACTGCCATTGACGCCTACATACAGTAGGTATCCCGCTTCACAATGTATCCAAAATCTGAAAAAGTTCTGATAGGGGAAGGTTGTCAACATTGCATAGTTATGCTAATTAGTGTCTGTCATAAGCCAAATTGATAACATGATATAATGTATGATTTAGTCTTAAGGGTTATAGCTTGTACCTTTTCATTGTGTCTCTGACTATTATCTCTGAGCCACAAATTCCACAAACCAAAGATACTGAAGCCAACAAAATCAATCGCTCTCAGTATCTGATTAGTTTGGCAATACAGTAGATGACTTTCCTATTGGGGAAAGTGAATGAAATAAGTCTGTGAAACTTTTGTGATAAAACAGACTCTCAAATTCCTAAGCAATCTTTTTGTTTGCCTGCTTGGGGAGAGACAGGCCTCCACCCCTGCTGCAAAATGCCATCAGCCAGCGTCAAAGTTGCTTGTGACTTTCAGTGATGTGAAGGAACTTTTTGTGCGAAAAAAACACAGGAATATATTCAGTCAAAGACCTTCATGACCTTTCAAAGGATCTTGTACTTACAGTTAGAGGTGCCTGCTCAGATAAATGGTTTTGAGCTAAAGCAGACATTTTAAGTGTCCTTGTGGAAGTTCTCAGTGATGTTGGGAACGGTGGTTTTAATTAAATGTCAGACATTGTGTAGAGATACAGAAATTATCACATGTATGCTGCAACATACTGCAGTGGCAGCATTCATCCCTATAGACCCACTCCTTACACTTTAAAGTGATAACATTCAACAGCAGTGACAGGACAGATATCGACCAGACCCCATGCAACAGTTTGCTCCAGAAAAAATGTGATTATAGTGTCTCATGCAGTGCTTAGTGTTTATGAGTGTAACTTATAACGATTGTAATCAATATTGCATGTGTATGTGTTTGTTGCGCCTTGCTTGTGAACACATATCAAAAAGAGGGAACTTGGACAAGTCTCATATATTTGGCATGTATTTGTACCAAACTGAGTACAAGAGTCCTATTTTTTGGTTTGGGTTGATAGGTCATTTGGGGTCAGTAGCCCTGGGTCATATGGAAAACCTTGTTAACATAATACAGTATTTCAAATTTACCACTGTACTTAAGTAATGTAGATGTACAACATTGAGCACAAGAACCCTTTTGTTTTGAAGGTCAAAGGTCATTCAAAGGTCATTTGGGGTCAACGGAGGTCAAATAGTGACACACCTTGCACAGAGCTCAAATTTTGGTTGCGTCCTAATTACAAAATACAGTACAGCCCCAAAATGAGTACAGTACTTGACATAAGCTTTAAAAAGGGCATGGCAAAATTGCCAAATAGGTTTAAAAGTGAAGGACACCACGGCAGATATGAAGGGCATAATGACAAAAATGTGAGGGCATCACTGCAATCTGCTGAGTGTGCATTATCAAGTGTGAAACTCAAGCGTGATAGCCCAAATGAAAGCATGAAAAATTGTCGGAAAGTACGGAACTTTCCAAAGAAGTTGGAGGGGGGTGAAAAAAGCATAATCTACCTGTAGAACTTTTAGGAGTGCCTTTGAATTCTCTCACTCATCCCCCCCCCCCCCTTTGGCTATGGGCAAATAAAATGAGTGAGTTTTGTTTCAACTCCATTGGGGTTTTTGATTGGAGTCATGAGTGTAAAGTGGCTTCTTGTAACACTGTTACAATATGGCAAAGACGTTATACAATATTTCTGAAG
Organism: Stichopus chloronotus; assembly: GCA_021234535.1. Classification (NCBI taxonomy): domain Eukaryota; kingdom Metazoa; phylum Echinodermata; class Holothuroidea; order Aspidochirotida; family Stichopodidae; genus Stichopus; species Stichopus chloronotus. Next base: position 11,176,596 of record SFZH01000008.1, read on the forward strand.
TTAAATGTATGTTTTGACAAAAAATGCAGGCCTTGAATTTGAGGCATGCGAGTGTGATTGCACACTACCACTCACCTCAAATCACTGTGAGGAGTGTGATTTGTTACGCACCTTGATAGAGAGTGGGAACTATGATAAATCTGTTGAAGTTAAATAAAACAGCACACCTACAACACTCCTAAATTTCCTGAGGAGTGTGATTTGACGCACACCTGGAAAATCTAAAACTCAAGGCCTGGAAATGCCATCCTGTTTTTTATGCTTATAGTAGTATTGTATAGATGAACCACTGTAACATATAAATCACAAACACTTTGGATATAAAATTGTTTGAAAATCTCAGACGCTGTGGCTGTATTTCTGTAGTAAGACACTAACTACAGTACTGTAGGTTCTCAGTGACAGATGTGTAGGTTAGGCTCTTAGTGTACAAGTGTGTACATTATCATGTTAGGCAACAAAAGTCCCATGCCATGGTGGAGAAAACTACAGAGTAGAAGTACAGTAAAACAACTTATGAAATTGAACCATGTTTTTCAGGACTGAATTGTCTTGTTTTTCAAAGCCCAAAAGTTTGTACAGTATTAAGTATCACAGATTCTAAAATCTATCATTGAAACAATTTCAATGTTTGGAATCATTTTATCAAGTTGATACGGTTAATGTTTTGTTCAAGCTACTGTAATTTTTAAAGCAGTAAGCTATTGCCCCAGAAGTCTCAGCCACTGATAAGCTTTATTAAACTCATAAGCTCAGTTTGCATTATTCGTCCATTGTCACTTTAATTGTTGATGAATAAAACGTCAAGACTGCCAGAACAAGTCTTTCGGTGGAAGGAAAATGGAATAAAAAACATTTGCTGTGTTCTACTGTACGTACCATTGAAACAATTATACTGAAGATTGCTTAATATTTAGATAATTTATATTTAGTCTTGTTTTGTAGACTCCCTAGCTACATCAACTTACAGTGTACTTTAAGTTACTGGGAAGGGCACAATGGCAAATCAGAATGGGCATTATGGCAACTCTTGCTGTCGGATGGGAGTATTTTCCAGGGGCCCCACGGCAAACGCAAGGGCCTGACGGCCTTTTGCCGTTGGTGTTGTTGCTCACTGTATGTCCAGCCCTACCCAAAATCCTGATTTTCCTAACCATGGCACTGTAAGTATATTGTACTGTAGGAGTTTTGACATGTTGGTAGGGACATCCACCCAGACAATAATGCATGCTACAGCTACAGTAATAGTACCAGCCAATGGTTATGTACACTCACTAGCACTCTGCTGCGGTTCAGCATTTTCTCATGCTTGTCATGCCTAGAACGGTTTGCAGAGATTAGTTAAACCTAGAACTGTTTCAGTACGTACAGTTGCGTTCAGCAAGCTGGGGTCTTGGCCTGAGTTGTGGTATTTTGATCGGCCCAACATGGTAGAGACTAGAAGACCACAAAGAGAGGAGTCGAAGACAAGTTGTATGTTGACCATTTTATGATTGAAGAAGGAATCCTGTAATTCAAGTACCCAAGATTCCAACAATCATCGTTAGTAAACTTCCTAGAGAAGAAAAGGAAAAATAGCAGTGCCCCACACAACAGAGATCGTGAGGCTAGACATCGGACTGAAGGATGTAGTATATCCCTGTCAATAAGCTGCATGCAGCAGCCGTCTTCTGTGTGCTCAGCGCTGCCGCTTTGTTGACCCCTTAACTTTTTAACAGACCCTCCCAACATTTTGCTCTGTATAACCTATAGTACAGCACAGTACAGTACAGTATACTGTATCTCTCAAGTGTTGCACTATGTACTCCATCAAGTTGTGTGAATGTACGTACAGTTACAGTACAGTACAGCACAGTATGTCATATTCAGCAGTACTGCCCTGTATTCATACTGTACAGGTACTGTATGTACTAGTGTTTGAATTTATATCACTGATTTCTTACAATGTGTGCTTACACTTTGGCCAGTGTTTCTAAAAGTGGTCCTCACCGTAGCACCACCCATGGTCCATTGGGAACGCTCAGGCCGTGGACACTATAGAGATCTGTACTGTACATGGGTAATAGGGGGCCATTGGCACTCAGTTGGGCATCTCTGGCAATTACTACACAACACTGTAGCAATTTACACTGGGCACAATAAGACATCCAGGGTCTGTTCCCTCTAGTTTATATTCCTCTCCAGTTCTTCCTCCCTCCACCAACACCCTGGATTTATCCAAACATTTGTAACTTTGCAGGCTAGTGTTACATCAACTCACCTTTCACCACCGACTGAACTACTGTACAATTTGAGCTCTCTGTATCAGTGTCACTGGCAGAAAGCCTGGCCTCTGCCAGTTTTTGTCAGTCTTGCAAATAGAGTTGATTGAGAAAACAAACATCTTGTTGAGTGTTCAACCCTGACTGGTAGCATGAGGGTATGGGAGGGGGTATTTTTGACACTCCAGGTTGATTGAAGGGGGCATTAAGTCCAGAAAATTAGGCTATGGGTATTTTCAGGGATTTCTGTCAGATACAGCAATGGTGTCGTCACTAGTTGGTGATTTCTGCCAGTATTTGCTAGCATTACAGTTGGCCAATTCTACCGCCACTCGTGGGCGATCTCTGTCATGTACAGGTATCTAGCTATGGGTCATTAAATATCGTTAGTGATTTTTGACATTACCTGAACGTTTAGACTTACGGATCGTCCCTCAAATCGATTGCACGCCTGAGCATGGGCACTGCGCAGTTTGACGTACTTTGTGTACATACGTTACTTGCTTCTCTATCAACTATCTGTGATAAAAACATCGACTAGCCGTGAACTACAGTATACTGTACAGTAAACTTAAACTGAGACGTAATGAATTCTGAGGCTCGTGATTCGTGAGAGAGATTAAGAGCCAATCTGTTGTCTTTAAGCTATCGGTATTACCATTTAATGATTCTGTCAGTTTGTGACATTAGGCTATCAAGTGGTATTGTCACTTGTTGATTTCCGTCAGTGGTTGATAACATTAGGCTATTGATATTGTCACCTGTTGGTGATTTCTGTCATTACATTAGTACTAAGTTAGGCTCATTGGCATTGTCACTGTTAGTGATTATGCTCAGTCCTTGATTTAACATTTGCCTATGGGCACAAGAAATGTGAATGATAAATGGAATGACAGTGTCTGGTCGCACCTTCAGGTTTTCACCAATTTCAATGACTTTTGATTGTTACGGTACTGTATCTACTGTACGTCATGCAATTATAGTTGACAGTGTCCACAATGCTGTGCATTACATATACAGTAAATATTACAGCACAAGCGCATCAAACTACACAGTAGTGAAAGAATTGCGATTGTAGTTTACATGAATGTATACTGTACATACTGTACTGTACATACTTCATGTACATATGCTGTGGCAGACATTGCACATGGTGGGCATATGCAGTGCTATACAGTACATGCATACTTTATTACAGTGTACTGTAATCTGTATATAAAGTACTGTATTGTGGTAGACATAGTGGTAGACGTTATGGTAGACATAATTAGTAGTATACCTGTACATGTACAGTACAGTATGTGTAAAGTTCATGCATACTGTATTATATACACTGTACAGTATATACAGTACTGTGGTAGATACATTGTGGTAAACATTATGGTAGACATTCATTTTACCTACAGTATGCAACAATACTGAATGAGACTACCTACTGATTACCTTCTGTATTGTGCAGCCAAGAAAGAAATACAGTAATGTTTCCTTTAGGCTGCTTGACAAAGATTGTAAGTGGTGCTGCATGATAAACATCCCAAAATGTGAAATGCCTTCTTGTTGTACTGTACAGTTCCACATCACACTGTACAGTAATCCTTGAAGATTCACAAGATATGTTGTGGTTTCCCGCAGTTTGATCTGCTAGACACTTGCGTTGTTCCATGTACGATACCCTTGATATCTAACCAGCAAATCTGTGGTTTCATTTAGTTATATAGAGTAAAAAAAAAATAATTAAGACTGTATCATGTGCAGGTGATAGTTGGTACAAGTAAAAAATTAAAATGTACTTCCTTAGAACTCAAGCTGTCTTTATAGAAATGCATCCTTTTTTCACCAAAGTAGAGATTCAATTTACCAAGCATTTTGAAGCTTGTCTTTGGAAGCAGTCGATGGGGAAATATAGCCCCAGGGACTTGGTAAATCCCACTATGGGAACACCTGGAAACATGGTGCCTTTTACTGTACTTTTACATGGAGGCTAGTCTTGTACCCATTTGTACTGTGGAACGCATTCATTTTACGCTTTCAGTGAAAGAAATGTTTTGACAACATGTGTTCTCGTATTCTATTTAGTTTTAGTTTTACCAAATAAGCTATGTACTTCGGAGGTGGGTGGGTGGCGGGGGATCGAGTGGCAGTCTTTGGCATGGCTGAGAATGTGTCAAGTATTTGCAGATTCTTCATACCTCTTCTGATTATATTGACCTGTTTTTGATGTAGAGTGTCCTGTGCTTGCAAAGCTCAGTTTGGTAAATTGCACCTGCTCTCTACTCTGATGTGTCTGGTTTTTTTTATCTGACATAAAAAAATATACAGTACTCAAACAGCTGTCAGCTTGTTTCTCTCATTTAATTCTGATACCTGGCTGTTGCTAGATTAAACCGCATTATCATTTTTCTTGCTCAGGTTGTGCAGAGACACCGTATCAGCATGATACAGTAGTTCTTACCCTCTTCTAGGTTGCTGTACGTTCATAGATGCAATTACAGTGTTGCAGTTTTGTTAATTAAACCATGTACAGTACTATAGTATTTATTGTTAACAGTTCACATCTTTAAACATGCCCTTCTGTACTGTACAGAAGGTGTAACTTTGTAGGTCATTCCTAATTGTTTCCGATTTTCCTGCCTCGTTTGAATTTCAAATTTGTGTCGGAATGCATGCGTCCATACAAAACTGTAAATACTGAACTCGACAGGGGACTAAAGTGCACTTTTGCAGTAGAAAGTGCTCAAGAACTTCAGTAGTGTACATATAGAGTATATCTACTGTACAAGCTACGGTATAGAGTAAGAATGTCACAAAATCTGCACAATCTGTACAAAGCTGTACTGAAACACTGTAAATAAGATTCCATTAAAGACACAAAAACTCTATCAAGTATTTTGGCTACTTTTCCACATTAACTTTATTGAACATAGACCTGCGTACTGCACAACATACAGTATGCTGTAATATTAATGCATTTTACTGAAGTGTTGCAACTCAACTGCTTGACTTGCCAAAGACTGTCGGTGAACTGCTACACTGGGATCTACTGTATTTGTCTTTAGTCTACAGATTTAACTTTCAACATTTACAGTACAGTCCCCTTGTAAAAACTTTTGAACCACTTTGTACTACACTGTAAAATATATCCCTTCAAACCTTTGAAATACTTTAATGACACTATCAAGTTAGCAGTACCACTATCACAGCGCACTTGCATTGATTTTACGCTGTGATCATCATACGTATGTAACCTTTGGATGACAGCCGTTGTTGGTCAGAGACTTAAGTATTTCTACAATAACTGTGTGCCTTGTCTTTTGATATATACAATTTGATGAGGGAGATAATAGGTGTATGTATGACACTATGATTCATTTAACAGTCGAGCATCCTCAGAATGCTCAAAACTACAGAAACAAAAAGGAAAAATAAACTAGAGGGAGTAGTCTGTGGTCAGACCTGAGCAATATATGCCAAACTGGATGTTAATATTGTAGCAATTAGGGACTCATGTAAGCTGTCATCCACTAAAGGATGATTAAATGGCTTGTAAAACCTTAGATTGAACTCACACCCAGGAGGGACAGCTCAGGTAAATTTCATCTATTGCTAAGTTGACAGAAATTTATGACATCATAACAGGTATGACCCTGTCCTTCATCATGCATGTTTATCATCACTTTGTTATTTTTTCTCTCTCTCTCTGTCTTTTCCTTTTCTTTTCTCCCCCACATCTCAAAATCTCAGGAAGGCCCTGGCCGATCGCATTCGGCGGTGGAGTCGGTCTCGGGATGGGGTATGCAAACTGCCAGCACGAGTTCAATGACCCCTACAACCTGAGAGCCCGAGTAGCAAGAGTGAGTATAAAAATTAGATATGCCCTAGAGGTCTTGTTTTTCACAGTTTTGACGATTTTCCTTCAAAATACGTTTCCTCTGTTGGTGACCTTTGTTTGTACCGTGTAGGCCTTTCAGTGTAAAAAGACATTCTCGGTTAGATGCACGCAAGTAGGATTTAAATACTACGCACAGTGTTTTTAGTGATGCTGTTACAGTAACTGTGGGCACTTCTTAAAGTTCATAAAGGTTACTTTATGAGTGCTCTACTGAGTACAGAAAAGGAACTTTTTCACCAATTTTGATTCATAAATTTATTATATAGACTTAATACTGTCACCTACAGAGCTGTAAGTATACAGGTCTACCATATATTCTGAGATGCCGTACAGCAGAAAGTGATGCATATATACAGTTTTATACCGCACTGTGCATACGGTAGCTCTCCATGCAGCTGTGCTGAGTTTGTTATATTGTTGAATTCTGTGGTGAATGTCAAAGATATACCGTACACTGTACCCATAAAGCATACAGTACATTGCACAGTATCATATGATCCATTAGAGCCCTGCAGCTTGCACTTGTGACAGGTCTACTGTGTGGATAATTAAAGTCAGTTGCCAATTCTCTGTCCTTCAATATCATGAAAGTCTCTATGTCCCCCTTTGTCTCAGTCCGATGTCCCGCATTTCAGATCTTCCCATTCTTGGGAGTGCCACTCACAAATATCAAGCACTGTAAACTTACCAGAAACTTCCAACTCTACACACAAACTCAACTATATATTTCACAGTGGGCCTGCATTCCCTGATCGCACTGCAGTACATTCTTCAAGTGCTACGTTTGTTGTCGCAACACCCTAACCTTTGCTAAAAAAATGCCACCAAATTTTGTTTAGGCACCTCTAAAATTCAAAAATTTTCGAAAAGGGAAGGGGAACCTGTCCCCTTATACCCCACCCCCAGGCCAGCTGTCCACCGACAGACAGGTCAGAGGTGGACCGGCATCTAGCCTCTGGGAAACTTGGGAGCTTACAGTATGCTGTTATCTGTCTATCTGTCTATCTGTCCAGCTGTCCAGCTGTCCAGCTGTCCATCTGTCTGTCTGTTTGTCTGTCTGTCTGTCTATCTGTCTGTCTGTCTGTCTATCTCTCTGTCTATCTGTCTGTCTCTCTGTCTGTCTCTCTGTCTGTCTATCTGTCTGTCTATCTGTCTGTCTCTCTATCTGTCTCTCTATCTGTCTCTCTATCTGTCTCTCTATCTGTCTGTTCACAATTATTCAAAATGCTTCTCCTCCGTCATGCTTTCATGGATTTGTCTGAAACTTGGGCACAATGTTCCATAGGTGGTGGACCATTTAGGGTGTTCAGGAATTTTTGGTCTAAGGTCCCATGTGGGCCCTGCGGCCCATTTTATGAAATTCTACAAAATGCTTCTCCTCCTACAGATTGTATTGTACAATGCTGATGGTTTGTCACAATGATGTTCACTTATGGGTCCCTTCGGGGTGTTCAGGAATTTTTGGTCCAAGGTCCCATGTGGGCCCAGTGGCCCATTATGTGAAATTCTGTTTGAAATGCTGTTTCTCACACATGCATCCATGGATTTATATTTAACTTGAACACAATAATCCCTAGGTGGTGCCTCATCTGGGGTGTACAAAAAAGTTTCAGTCTAAGGTCCCATTTGGACCCTACTGTCCATTTTATGAAATTCTACAAAATGCTTCTGCTCCTACAGATTATGTTGTACTATGTTGATGGTTTGTCACAGTGATACTCAATTATTGGTCCCTTCAGGGTGTTCAGGAATTGGTAGTCCAAGACCCCATGTGGGCCCAATAGCCCATTTTATGAAATTCTGCAAATTGCTTCTCCTTCTCCCATTAAAGTGCCCCTTTAAACTGTCCTACACTCAAATATCCCTATCGTGCATGAATGATAATTGAGTAATTGGACAGTGTTAGTTGGTATGCTAACTGAAACTCTGTATTGCCCTTAGGTGTGTTGACCAGTATATGGACTTAAAAGGGCACTTTGAGCTGTTCCATGAACTTCAGTTAGTCTTCACAAAATATACCACTTTTAGTAACTGATCAAAATTCAACTAAGAGGGCCCATTATGAGTCACATGTAAATGACCACTAATGAGTGAGTTGCTAATGATTTTAATTGGTTTTGGAAAACTCGTGACCATTTACTTTTCCACATTAGTACCAATTCATATACCCATAGCCAGCACAAACCAATAAGAAAAATGAGTAAAAGTTGACAGTTTCCATAATTATTGGATGTGAATATTGATGCTGATTATAAGCATTGTTTTTTTGGTAGTACCCATTAAAATTTTTACAACTTTAATTTATTGACAAAGATCAAACTTATGCACTGTTGGAGCACAAGTGTATGAAATTCTGAAAATTGTGCAGTCCTACAGATTCTCTTGTACAATGTTGATGATTAGGTATAATGATACTCAGAGGTGCCTATGATTTGACATAATGATACATAAATGGTACCTTCAGGATTTTGAGGTACGAGCCTCTGCACCAATGGTGCTCTAGTTTTTTATTTCTTATGTGCACTTGCGGTTGTTCATGGACAGAATACAATATTCAATAAATGACAAAGGCAATAACTACTTTGAAAAGCAACAGGAATGGCATAAAACAATAAAAGAAAAACAAGTCATATCTCAAAATGAACAGTTCTTATTTTGAGAAGTAGGTCACGCCTGCATGCAACAGTACAGGTCTCACTGGTGTGTTAAAAACATACTGCTCAAGTCGTAGCTCCTCCATTGGTATTGGGAATTGTAGTACTTTAGAGTCAAAAGAAGCACTGTATTTAACGTAACAACTGATGACCTCATTATGGTGCTGGCAATCTGCTGTTTCAACCAACTGGATATTCATTACGTGTATAGTTCCCATTGGCTGGTTCAAAGAAGCACACGGTTAAGTTGCATGAAAACATGCAGTCACTACATTATTGTATTTTACACTTTTATGTTATTTTATTATGTTATTTATAATCATTTGATATCGTATGGCTGAGTGAAACCTACTTCTTTTCCCAAATTGTTTGAATGGTGCAACTATAAGACATGCTTTACTTTTGGACATGAAATTTTAATGTTTTTACTTTTTCCTTATGCACATGGTCGCTTTAAAAGATGATATTAATTGTCAATGGTGCTCTAGTTTTTTAAAAACTGGGGAGGTTGACTGTCCACCCAAAGTATATACAGCTATTCTGACTGCATGGTCCTGTGCACAGATTTGTTGCCAAATGAGGAATGAAAATATCTGTGATGCCCAGCATGGTATGCATAGATGCTCAACAAGGGAGTATTAAACCAACTGTAATCAAACAGATTTGCTCCAAGACAAAAAGTAATCGCTGGCCATCGATCAACACATGTTTGCAATCATATGGTGGTCGGCCAATTTAATTAGGTGTGCTCAGGAACGAACCTTAGGGGCATTAATAGGCTGGTGGTCTGACCTGTTGTGTAGATTAAAAGCAAATTGCATTATAAAATGTAAATAAAACATTAAAAATATCGAAAGCAAATTACAAATGGGGGGAGGGGTGTGTGAAAATTGTGAAATGTAGGTACCTTGCTGCAAACACAGCTCATACGGCACTAGAAAGTGCCACAGATCTCTCTTGAGCTTCCTAGGCTTGCTTTGAACTTTCAACGCCCTCCTAGGAATTTCAAGACACTCTCAGGACTTTCAATGCTCCCCCTCTTAACTTCCAAGGATCTCTGTGGAGTTCGTACCATTCAGCATCACACTGACAATTAATGCACCTCATTTTGGCAGTTTAATTTGTAAATGTAGCCATATGCAGTTTTGACTTCTAGTGAATAATTTTTCAGCAGACGCACTGCTCGCATCTTCCATTCCCCTTTGAAGTCCACCCCCCACTTTCTAGTCACTAGTGTTTGCAGTATACCATCTAAAACATCTGCCTACGGTCTTCTCAGTCGAGCGTTGGTCTCTCCATCTTGAATTGACTAATATCCTAAATTTCCTTTGACCTTGATTCAGTTTCAAACAGAGTTTGCTTGTGAAGGTGAATAACTTTGAATGTACTGCGTGTAATATTACGATTGCTTAACCACCTCACTGGTTCAGTCGAGAGTGCGTCGCTATAATCACCCAAATTGATCCAATATGACGCCTCCACTAAAAGGAAGATAAAAGAGAAAAAGGGATTTACTCAGAGAGAAGTATTAAATAATCAACATCCACCTCTGGTCCTCCCAATTTTCCCACCATCTGTGTTGAATATTCTTCCATATCATCGCACAAAAGATGAACCGTGTTTGCAATTCTGGCAAAAAAAAAAAAAAATCGTTGACAACTTTGGTCACATTATCGCTGCAGTATTTCCCCCCGAGGGTAATCCACTGAAGAGAAGAAAGTGAACCATTCAACATTGATTGTCTTTTGGGAGACAGGGAGTCAAATGGTTTCTTCAAAATTAGATATACTCTTCTGTACATCACACCTGTAAGGTATATAAGGTGTTAGGAAGCACTGTAGTACCTTGCTACCCGCAGTTTACGTGGAAATCTTGTGTATCATAACTTCTGTTAATAGATGAATATTGATACCTAATATTGTTGATTGCAGAAGGTGTCATACTGACTGGCACTTCCCCCCCCCCCCCAATTAAATGCTAAAAAGTACAAAATGCTGTTGAAAAATTTTGTCACACATGCAGGACTTGTACACGTTGGTACAGTCATATAAACCATTGCAGTCCCCTCCATCACTCTCACCAAAAATCCAAAAATTCTGGGTATACTGTACAGACCTTGAGTTCTGTTTTGGAAATCTTGCATGCAGACACTCTGCTGTATGTCTCCAAGAGAAACTCCATATACTCCATTTTGTGTTGGAGCCATATTTTGCATTGTCTGTTCAGTATGTGCGACCACTGTATCATTCTACTAATTCTTCAGGTTTTATGTTCATCAAGCCTTGAAAGCTAGTAATAATATTCTATGCTTCAGAAATGGCTCACATGAGGCCAAGAGAGAAACACTACCGCCCTATGTCTTGGTTATCTCCAAGCATATGGACAATGCAGAAAAAGAATTTGACAATATTGTAGTTTGAAATTGTAAAACAAGTTGAATTAATTTTCTTTCAAGGTTGAGTTTATCATATTTACAATGTATTCTCTGGCTAACATGCAGTAAGAGCATGTCTTCGAAAAACAGCTGTTTCTATAATATTCGCAACTTTCAGATTTTTCATTGATATGAAAATGACTCATCATTGCTCTTTGGAAAAATTCTTTCCCAAACCAAGTGGTAAAAATTGATCTGCAGTGTTAAAACAAAAATGCTCCAGCAGTGATGCAGTTTAGTTCAAGTCTTGGCATCTGAGATCCCCAAATTCTCTACGGGACAACCAGACTTTGGTATGAGGTTGTCCTTTGGACAACCAAGTTTTGTTAGTGCTCAAATTATATCTGAAACATGTGATGAAATATAGTTATGAATTGCTAGCAGCAAATGCAAATGTGTTACTACACCAACCCCGATAATATCGTAGTGTACAGTAAGTCATGGCATGACTTTTGGCAGGATGACTCGATTTTGCAAAGGATCACCTCATTTTACAGGTTACTGTAGCTGTCCCTTGGACTACCAGATGAAAATGCTACAACTTCAACACTGTAAATCCCGTATGTAAGGGTCATGTTTCATTGTGATGGAAATGTATTCAAAGAGTATAAGCAATAGTAAAACAATATGGTTCTGCACCAATTCTATTACATTTCAATTCTAGTAGTTTTCAGTGAGGAAAACAAGCATATATGAAATTTGCAATTCAGCAGTTTTTCATTTTTCTCACTTACTGTCTTCAGTATATACTTTCCCAGCAGAGAAGATCGACCTGACCATTCCAAACAACGCACTACATTAATGTAAATTCAATTTACTATCCTTGCGATAGACTCTGCATCACTCCCCTTTGAAGTTTTACAATCTAGTCATTTTGTCACACCCGTAACATACCGCAGATTGTACTTTACTTTGTGTCTTTACAGGCCATTTCGCTTTTTCCTTTACCTCCTTTATTAAAACTTTCTCACATTTTTCCTGTCTCTGTGACGAAACCCAGATTGAACCAAAGCCGGCCGTCGAAGCCAGAAGCGATGGTCTCCAAGTCAAAGTGGAGGAAAGGAAAGCCCAATCACAGAGTTCAGAAGATTCGTCTTCATCTTCGTAACCATCAGAAACGGCCAACAAACGACGCCCTCGGGAGGACAGACTTTTTTTGATTTGTTATTCGGTGCTCCCACGTTTGCTGCGAGGATGCTGTTGTGTTGCTCAGCGAAGGATTCGACAACATGGCGCAAGAGACAGCTGTCTAGAAAACCAAAAAGGACAAAAGTAGAGCAAGAAAAATATGGCCTGAGGGAAGATTTAGCAGTGTGCAATGTCATTGATTGTGCCCAAAGTTGAACTTATCCGGATCTAATCGTATTTTCTCCCTGGTCAAAATGGCCGATATTTTCATTGAGGTGAGGGAAGAGAAAAATCTTCATGTCTAAAAGCCTTCTTATGAAAAAAAAAAGAGTTGTTTGAATGGATAACTCCCAACGTCATCAAAATCATGATGAGAAAAAAAAAAATAGATTGTGGCTATGACATAATTCTTTCTTTCTTTTTTTTTTTTTGCTTGTATTTCAGAAGTGAATTTGCCAGTTTAATGTTACATCATGCAATCATCAGCTTACTGTATGTAGTGCTATTTATTTCAGTCCAGTTTTGGAATGAAGAGAAGGGGCACATTGTTTGAACACATGACATTAAACCTTTTCAAATGCTAAATGTCTTTGCAAAGTGTCCATTGTCATCAAAATCGTAAGTCAAAACAGATTGTGTCTTCTTAAGGGAAAGTTCAACAACAGCACTACATATCATATGTAATCAAACAATGTAAGCGGGGCAACAAGGTTACGCTTCATTTGGCGTGTATGGGTATAATTTTCCTAAAAGATTGAACACTGTAAGTGATGAAAGGAATATTAAAATACAGAAAAATTTTATGAACCTTCTGAGATTTGTCCTTCATTTGCATTTGCTTTGGTATTTTCCATTTTATATTTTATTTGACTATTAACAAAACTATTTTCCAAGCAATGAAACAGTGATTGGGTGTGTATGGACAAAAAAAAAATAGAAGGATAAGATTATGTTTGATTGTAAATTTTCTTTGTTGTAAATGTACTCGCGAGGTTACTCACGGATTGCACACATCATTCAATGACCTAATATGACAGCAACTACTTTGAAGGCAATGGAAGTAGCACAGTGACAGAATTTAAGGTTGAAAATTAAGTTCTTACTAAAAGACCATGCGTTCATAATGAATATGCAACACTAGTGTATCAAAACATACTACTGAAGTTGCAACTACAAGGGTATTTGGAACTGTGGTATTCAGTGACGTGAAACTCTGTATTTAAATATAAAATACGAAATGATCAACTCACTATGACATCAGCAAACAACTTTATTGAGGAACTGAATATTCATGACTAGTATACTTCAAAGTGGCTTGTCAAAGAAACGCAAGCTTAAGTTGATTGATGAATGAAAACTGTCAAGCAGTACTGTGCATTTCAGTGTTTCACAATTTTTTGTCGTTATGTTAAAGAATTTGAATTCGTATGGCAGAATTTATCCCCTAAAAACTATTTATTACCCCAAACTATCTGAATGAATAATTAAAAGGCATGCTAAACTTTCGGAAATAAAATTTTCTTTTTTACTTGTTTCGTAAATATGCACACAATCATTTTAACAATGCAGTATAACTAGCTAGTGAAGAGCACTCGCCCTTTGTTTCTTCTCCACAATGACCGTCTTAGCCCCGCCTCTGGTTCTAACTATTGCCGTAGGATCGACCTACCTCAAGTATAAAATCATGTGATTACTATAAAGTTCATTAAAAATCAGTGTAAAGTCATGTGGGCAAGTGATGCAGTGGAATACACAACAATGATTCAGGCAGGTACTCATCACCACAGACAGTTCCGCCCACAGCCTGTCTGAAACAACTTGTTATGCGAACACAATCCTAAGTTAAGCCCCACGTATGACTTCTGGTCAGCATGCAAGAACCATATGAAATCAAAAACACTGACCCCGTGTGCTCTGTGTAATACGAGCTACTCTGCATCCTTTAACTTGGCTGTCTATCAAAAAACAGAGCCAATTAACAATTTTGTCCACCCCTTACCCAAAATGTAGTGTAGCAGGCTACTAAATTTGGCCCAGTTTTCAGTGACTCTAGTCAGGAGTCAATGAACTGCCAACAACCTGTTTCCTGTCCATTATCACCCCCTGTCCATTCTTCTGAGAAAATCACTGATAGTTTTGGTAAACATTGTGAGTGATATTTTGGATGTCTTTGTCCCACTTCCATGAAACATCACTGATAGTTTGGGCAAACATCTTAAGTGATATTTTATGTTTCTTTGTCCCATTAATTAACACTTGATGCTTCCAAGATCTGTTGGAAGAGGCATAACAACTTCTTTAACTTGTTCTTTACACTGGTTGGCTAATCAATATAGTGCTGTGGTTGAGGGGCTCCTGCTCAGACCTCCCTGCAGAGACAAACTGGCTCCTGAGAGCTATGTAAGTTCTTGTTTAGGGTGGGGGAAGTGGTTGGAAATAGGAACTGTCAATCTTCTGGACACTAACATGGGAATGTTGTGAGAGAGAATTTCTTTGTTCTGGGGTAACGACCTCACACCCTTTCTAAGACTCGAGTAAAGAAATTAGGAAATTAAAAAGCCTGACTCTCAAATGGACTTCACCACTCATCTGCTGACTGCTCCAGCTACAGTACCTGCTACTTTGAGTGTGCATTTGTCCTTGAGAGACACCATTTCTTGAAACTGTGTGATCCTCCCAATCACCCAGGTAAGAGTCACAACTTTTATTTCTAAGTTGCTTCCTACGCTAGACCCTGTAGCTATGAGCTCATTGAGACATAGCAGTACTGCAACCATGTCGATGGGGTTATTTTAGACCTCGTAATTAAAGTGTAGCTGTATTTAATTCTTAACTGTTCTGTAACTGCAATAGAATGGTGATATACATGTCGTCTGATCAGGTTAAAGTTTATTGCACACACTTAAGTCTATCAAATGCGGTGCTGTGTGTCCTCCGCTGTACTTGATTTTATGTAAATTATTCTCTGGTCAGACTAGTTATTGTATGACTTTAAAGGGGTCATGTTCGCCCGCTTTATTTGTAATGTGGCAAGAAGGGACTAACTTCTGTGATGGCTAGCTTTACAAACAAGATTGTTACCAGTTTAGAATCAATGCGAGAACTGCATTCTAATGTTGTATTTTGTATTCATGTTATCCCCGCTGGGCTATGTTACATAATACTCTTATTTATGTTGTTAAGGCAAGTAACTATCTTGTTAATTATTTAGCCCCATGCTAGGTGTAAGCGTATGCTCCTTTGTAAATATTTTATGTTGCCTTATTGCACAGGTGGGAAGAGTTGTTGATCACTGGTACCCCATGCCCCTTATCTGCAATACATTGTCTGTTATTAAGTACGACATGCATATGCCCCCTAGGCATTAAGTCCCTGAGGGGCAAGGGATTGCTCTAGTCTTTATGCGGTACTAGCGTCATTTGCGTTTATTCATCGTTTATGTTTATTCGATTTGTTACTACTTCTGTAAATATTTAACTGTTGCGTATCGGGTATGTTGCATGCTCAGGACTCCAGCCACTTGGGGGCTGGGCCGTACTGATATTTTAGTCTGTCTCCATTGGATATGGTTGGGGGTATAGGCACTCGGGTCTGTTACTAGATTGTCTCTGTGAAACCTGTGGGCCCTAAACATAGTCATGAATATCATCCAATTAAGTTGTAAAGTGACACTTAAAGTATATTCCCCCTTGCTTTTGAGATTGAGGCAATTGGTCCCTAGGGAGTTAGTGGGTGCAAGGGTAAACCTCTCCCTGTGTGTGATCATACAAATTCATGTTGCATCAATCATATTGTATTGGCAATGCGTTATTTATTGCCCCTGACACTCTTTTTATTCATTCCTTATTATTCACTATTATTTCAAGTAGCGTTAGTAATTCCTTTATAAAATGAGGTTGTACATTGTATGTTAAACCACTCATCTGCTGACTGCTCCAGCTACAGTACCTGCTACTTTGAGTGTGCATTTGTCCTTGAGAGACACCATTTCTTGAAACTGTGTGATCCTCCCAATCACCCAGGTTTGGTAGCTATTGGCCACGTCGCCGCCCTTGGGTAGTGAAACGGGTAACTGAGGACTGGGGGTCGTGAGACTGGTACCCAGGAGTTAGATGCTGGCACTGTAGGGTCCCTCGAGGCTGGACGGGCTAGGGCGCCTCCACAATTGACTAATGCTGGAAGGTCAGAGGTAGTCACCTTGGAGTCTGACAGACCACTGTGGGGTACCACGCCACATCGAGGAGGGGTCCGCCTAAGTCAAGGCTACTGGAGGGTAGTTACCATATAGTTGCTGGAAATGAGCTAGTTGACACTTATTATGTTATGATTGTATTATTGTTGCCCATGTTGCCAATGTTTTTTTCTAATTTAATTGTGATATTGTATTCACGTACAATACCTGTATTGCTCTCAGTAATAGACGCCACTGAGGAATAAGGGCCAAGGATCAGGGCCAAATTGTATAATATATGCTGATGATACATGTTCAACCTCTAGAATGGTTTTTATGTCCTTATTACTGCACCATTGGTTTCGGTAGTGCTTAACTCATGTACTCCGCTTATAGCATTCGATTGTCAGGATAGAACCGATAACCCGCATCCTGCTCACTGGTAGGGTGAGTGCCCCGTACCCAGCTGCTACCAGGTTGTAGGTGCCTGTCTAGCAGCGTTATAGTAGCGTGGAGTGATGAGTCACTGCCATTAAGCCTTGGGAAAAATTTGACAACTTAGGACATTTGCGGATATTGATCAGCATGGCTTGTTTAAAATCGGGGAGGACGAATGCGGCCCGCAGAGAGACATCATGCGGTCCCAAATTCTGTTTTGAACAGAACCGAAAATGAAAAGAATAGTAAATATCAATGAACAAGAGGGATGGAGAGTAATAAAGATATCCTTGTAAAATAAAGTGATTGAAACAAAAATATATTTCAACATGTACACATTATTTAAACAACCGGTAACGTCCGTTTTTATCAAGGGGGTGTGAATGTCATACCTTTTAATTTTACTCATCCGTCCACTCAAACTTGTTATAAGAAGTCAATAAAGCCTCAGAAAACTCCAGTCTTCCAGTAATTTGCTTCCCATCTAATCTAGCCCTCCTGTCGTCGTACACACTCGAATTTTAATTGTAGGCATCGTTGACAACGTTTGGTTCTATCCACACCACTTGAAACCTTGTATAGAGAGAAGGATAACAGGGAAAGGGGTGGGGGTTGTTTCCTTGTAGTCCGCCACGACGTTCAAACATGGCAAGGTAGACAAATTCAACATTGAATGTGGGATCCTTTTTACACAAAAGGGTGGGGGTGGGGGAGAAGAAACAAGAAAACATCCGCCAGTAATGGCATCAGTTTCGGTTCCTGCAGGTGTAAGTCCCTCTTTTAAATTTTGGAAATTAGTAAACAGTCATCGAGATCATTCATCCACAATCCATTTAGGCGCTGAACGATGAACTCTGAGCGCTTAACGAGACGTTTTTATACCCGGAAGTGTTCATTTAGGAATAGTTTTAATGAGAATGTGACATAACGGGTCACGGTAGCGGATTAACCATTTAACCGAGGCCGCCATAAAGACAATAATTCGAGTAATAATTTTTAGAGTGCAATTCTACATAAAGCAACGGATCATTGCTTTACATTTAATTGAAAGAGAAGACAAAAAAGCCAAAAATAAACCTTGTTCGAAGTGAAAGAAAGACTTCAAGCTTTGGTTCACGAAATGACACACAAAAAAAAAAACAAAGAGGGAAAAATCAACACAGCTACTGCAGGTATGGGCACATAGATAGAGAAGGTAAGTATTCGGAGTCTCTACAATTCGCCTTGACGATGTATGACCTAAATCAGACCAGGAAGTTTCTATAAGAACTCCCTGATGCCAAAAATTTGCCAAGCATCATCCAGTGAGAGAAGCAAAATGAAATGATACTAGCAAGACAAGTGAAGACATGGAAAGTTGCGAACATGATAAGTTTTAAGCTCATACCAGCTAGATGGGTTTGTGTGAGCTTATTATTGTATAGTGGCGGGCTGGTGCACTATGCGGCGTTCACTATCTATCTATCTATCGACTATGCTCTAGCGATCCTATCCAAATCATCCCATCTATCGATCATCGAATCTATCCATCTATCCAATCTGTTCGATCTGTTCGATCTGTCGCATCGTCCATCTGTGGTCTCGCTCTGTCGATCTGTCCATCTGTCCACATATTCCATCTGTCCCTTATGCTCCATCTGTCTAATCTGTTATCTAATCTTGCTTCACAATTGCTTCAACAATTGCTTATATTCTCTCCGTCATGCTTTCATGGATTTGTCTTAAACTTGGACAAAATGTTCCACAGGTGGTGGACCATTTAGGGTGTTCAGGAATTTTTGGTCCAAGGTCCCATATGGGCCCTTTTCTACAAAATGCTTCTCCTCCTACAGATTGTATTGTACAATGCTGATGGTTTGTCACAATGATGTTCACTTATTGGTCCCTTCGGGGTGTTCAGGATTTTTTGGTCCAAGGTCCCTTGTGGGCCCAATGGCATTTTATGTGAAATTCTGTTTAAAATGTTGCTTCTCACACATGCATCCATGGATTTATATTTAACTTTAACTCAATAATCCCTAGGTGGTGCTTCATCTGGGGTGTACAAAAAAGTTTCAGTCTAAGGTCCCATGTGGACCCTATGGTCCATTTTATGAAGTTCTACAAAATGCTTCTTCTCCTACAGATTATGTTGTGCAATGTTGATGGTTTGTCACAATGATGCTCAATTAGTAGTCCCTTCAGGGTGTTCAGGAATTGGTAGTCCAAGACCACATGTGGGCCCAATAGCCCATTTTATGGAATTCTGCAAATAGCTTCTCCTTCTCCCATTAAAGTGCGCCTTTAAACTGTCCTGCACATCTCAAATATCCCTATCGTGCATGAATGATAATTGAGTAATTGGGCAGTGTTGGTTGGTATGCTAACTGAAACTCTGTATTGCCCTCAGGTATGTTGGCCAGTATGTGGACTTAAAGGGGCACTTTTTCTAGTAACTGATCAATATTCAACTAAGAGGGCCCATTATGAGTCACATGTAAATGACCATTAATGAGTGAGTTGCTAATGATTTAAATTGGGTTTGGAAATCTCGTGACCATTTACTTCTCCACATTAGTACCAATTCATATACCCATAGCCAGTACAAACCAATAAGAAAAATTAGTAAAAATTGACAGTTTCCATAATTATTGGATGTGAATAGTGATGCTGATTATAAGCATTGTTATTTGGTAGTACCCATTACAATTTTTACAACTTTAATTTATTGACAAAGATCAAACTTCTGCAATGTTGGAGCACAAGTTTATGAAATTCTGAAAATTGTGCAGTCCTACAAATTCTCTTGTACAATGTTGATGATTAGGTATAGTGATACTCACTGGTGCCTATGATTTTACATAATGATACATAAATGGTATCTTCAGGATGTTGAGGTATGAGCCTCTGCACCAATGGTGCTCTAGTTTCTTTTTCTTACTAAGAACAATAAATTCGCTTCATTCGATCTTAGCTAGTTCCTCATGTTCCTCATCCTCTGTTGGCTGACGCAGCATGAAGCACCACTTTCAAACTGCCAACGACTGGTCAGAAACTTGTATGGTATTCAGACAGCCAGTGGCACGCAGAGCACGTCGTTCGTATATGCTGCCAAAGACGAAGTTTTATCTTGTGTGTAGAGAGCGAGAGAGAGGCCTCACGGTGATCAAGCCTATCTGTGTGAAAATCGTCGAGTCAACATTTGCGAAAGAGCAAATTTAGCGCGTTTCACATAGGATTAAATGTCTGCCAGCCGACAATGCCCTGGAGATGTGCACAAACTTTTCCTAACATACGTATATGAATACTTCATAATATCATACGTAGACTCATTCATGTTCTGTCAAAATCCATTTAAAGTTCTGTGGGGCGCCGTATTGGGTTCGTGACATCAGACCATAGATATTAACCTCTGTAAATTAGCATTTTTCTCTGTTGACGCGTATCAACATACTCTTATCGCGGGATAATATTACACTTTATTTTGTGATACTTTGCGTTTTACGAACAGATCTTTTTCGCCCCTTTTTTCTTTTCTTTTCTTTTCATTTTTACTTTTATGGCATCAAATGTTGTACTAAGTAGTTCAAGACTCCCTTATCAACTTCTCGCACGCGTGACGAAATTAATTTGCATATCCCTGAGGGAGGATAATTTTAAGAAAAGTGCGTTATATTTAGTCACTCGAGAAGTAAAAAAATTACAAAAGTATTTCAAGAGACGTAAAATTCCTTTGATCGTTGCCAGGATCGCGCATGCTGTTGTGTAGATAGCTTATGCTTGTTCGCGAACCTACCATAGAAGGAATGGCCAACTTTTCTTTTTAATCCAAAACATGTCATTTTTAATCCAGCCGGACAACATTCAAGTTGCCATACATAACCATGTCCCAGCGGCACAAAAAATTTATTTGCAACAAAGTACGACCCTACACATCATATCCATGGTCTCAAACAACGTAGGGATACTTTAATTTAAAAAGAAAATAATCTTACTGCTACTTGCTTTATAACGTTTCCTCTCTTTGTTTGATAATGTTTCTTCTTTCTTGTAATGTAACAAACTTAAATTTTCTTTTCCATTTTTGAAAACAGATAAATACATTCTGAATCATGTTAATGATATTTCACGAATTGCTTTAAGTAGGCTCCACGAAAAACTGAAACAATACTCCGGGCAAATATTTTTGCTGATGCATGATGGGGGTAAAAATCGATTACAAAGTGTCACGTGGAAGTGTTTCAAAATGTTCAAAACAATGTTGTTCTATGAGAGAGAATAAACGTGCACCAACAGGAGAGTCTTTCACGGACCATCTAAAGTTCAGCCCTACCAAGATCTGAATTATTCTCCTTCCAGTGACACTCCCGCACCTCCGGCACCCTTCATCAAACCTACTGAATCAAGTATCAGCTAGAAATCAGATGAAAAGGAATAAAACTTGTAATGATTGTTTTGTGAACATTGTTTCCTCCGTCCATCCCGGCGACTTCTTTTGATGAATTCTTCATACGTCCTAATGTTGAATGCAGACTGACGCTGCTAAAAGTGACTATGCTGTGTACGTATTTATGTGATGTCTTTGACCTAGGTTTAAGTCAGCGGGTGCTCATATATTCCCCCCCCCCCCCCTTGTGTAATTCTGAGTGACCTTTTTTTTTAAGGTAAGAACTCTCTGCATTGTATATGTACGTAGCAAACTTTTACGAAGTGCTGTTTGTATTTCATCAACGGGCAAAGTAGTGAAATTTTGGAATCAACTCGGATGAACTTGTATGAAGAAAGAAACTAGAATGAGAAGAAACACGTTCCAGTTACATTTTTTGTTGGATAAAAGATGGTAAATACATGAAAGACTCTTCAGATTTCAAAACGGTAAAGAAATTTACGTTTTGAAAAGAAAAACCATAACCATTAAAAAGAAAAAGAAAGAAAAGTTGTACACACAGTCATAAAATTGTAGACGGCAAAATGCCTGGTTCTTGTTTTCAAATTTAGTAATAGCGACCTCTCGTTTGGACGCTTATATGAAACTTTGATGTACAGTATACGCAATAACATCATGTTTACAAAATAACGTGATTTAAAAACATATTTCTAGTTTGTACCTTGTTACTACGGATTTAATTCTTTGAGCCAATGTTAAAACGCAACCGCTCTCTGTTGTCAAATTTGTATGCTGTTTTTCTTCGTTTTTCGTTTTGTTTGTTTCTTTTAAGTCAGTTGATTAGTCCTTAGTGATTAAGGTGTCACACTAGTAATGTGACCGACTGGATCAGTTCTCATCTTCGTTGGTGAGAATTTTTCTTGGTGTTCAACAATCAGAAGATTTAGTTCTGTGGACTTTTGCAAAACATCCTATCAGGCAGTACTAAGCATTTGTCTGTGTGTTTGTGTGTGTTTGTGTATGTTTTGCAATTGCCCGAGCGTGAATCACATGAAACCACAGTGACTCCCA
Organism: Stichopus chloronotus; assembly: GCA_021234535.1. Taxonomy (NCBI): domain Eukaryota; kingdom Metazoa; phylum Echinodermata; class Holothuroidea; order Aspidochirotida; family Stichopodidae; genus Stichopus; species Stichopus chloronotus. The sequence continues at coordinate 11,199,008 of SFZH01000008.1, forward strand.
CAGCATTTGAAATCATGTAAAAGTGAGACATTACCATAGAAATTAAAGTAGAGAAAATTACGTCATGTAACTTATTCTGATGCCAGGCATCACACTGATGTCGTCAGTACATCTTCTGGAGCATCACGTACAGTTCAGAAGTCGTGCAGACAAATTGTCATGATTTGCCGGACTAAGTGACACATACTTTCTTTCTTGCCAAGGGCCATTTTCCGAATTTGGAAGAAAAGTATTGAATTTTATGTGCGTCTTATGTTGTAATTTACGCTCTTCTGTGTTTGTAATATTATACTTTCTGTATTTTTTTTCCATATTTAATAATCGTTTTAAGCCGGGGTTTACTGAGATGAAGTGAATCCCAATTTCTTTTATGGTCAATAAAGCTCGCAGCATCTTATGGTTGTTGCTTTACCATGGGCTGGTAACCGCGCGTCATACTTACACTATGTCAACCTAACTCCCTCGAACATTTCATACCTGTGTGAGAAAATTTAATTTGTGTCCAACCTGGCAAAAGTCTATCAAATTGACTGTAGTTTCAGATGTAAATCTGAAACATGATAGAAAAAATGACTTACGCTGCAAATTTCAAGTCAGATTCCTTTGCATACCGGTACCGTACCGTCTCTATGAAGAAACGTCCTATTTCCGCTCCCTGTCATGCAGAACCGTACACACGTGGCTCTGTTTTCAGTTCTGTGCAGGGCGCGTCCTATTTCTTTTCTTGTCACCCCGTGAAAACGCCTATTGTATTTAAGTGAATTATCTTTTAGTATTGTATACACAATGCAACCGTTTTTCGTAAGTTGTATTTCTATGGTCGTTTCAGATTTCGGCATTTATGTTCTCCTCAAATTTAGATTCCAAAGTTTGCACACGACACCGAGATCGTTTATTTCGTGTTACCGCTGTTTCCAACCTCAGAGAAATACACAATCGTTTCACCGCCATGTTGATAAAACAGGTGTGTTGAAACATGCAAAAAGTAGTTCAAGTTAATCTGTTGGCCATAAATCATTTAACGATATCAACATGTCGCTTATGTATGAATATTATTTCCTATCCATAGCTAATTATACTTGTCTTATATGGATGCAGCAAAGTCTAGAAGTACAACAATTACGAAGAAAAAAACAGAAAAATAATTCTTTAGTGATTACCATCCATTAGCAAACATCATGTTCTCTTGAATATGGTTACGGAACCGTGTATTCAATTAGTCTGTTACTTTTTGCTCCTATTATATAAACTATTAACCGAAAAGAATCATCTCTCAACGAAAACGTTTTTTATCGACCTTAACCTTTCCGATCTCAGACATGATATAATATCCAATTTAAAAAATTTACTTGGTGTTTGACAGTTGCCTGTACACCTTCAAACCCAAGTGCAAGATTATTTGGCTTTATCTTCTACAGATATAAAAAAGATTACTCAATTAAATATTTATGACATGTGGAAATATGTGAATGGTATCTGAGAAGATTAAATTTCTCTTTGTCATGGTACGAACATGTTCGGTCACCAAGAGGACATACATATGACTCCATGCGGAGTTTAATGCGTCGGTTTCCGATATTATTTAACCGTTCGAGATCACCACTGCACGCCTTCAATGCTGGCATGTGAGTTGGCAATCTGTCAGTTTTTGCCACTGAAAGTCATATATCTTATAGCTACTACTATTTAAAAAAAATAATAAGCCCCATTTTGCATACATGAATATTCATATCCATTCCCATTGGTCTGTTTGATTTCAAGCAACAGTAATTGACAGCTAGGCTTTCTTGGGGAGTCTGAATTTTGTAGAACCAACAAAACAGGGCGAGACAATTTTCATGTACAAATATCTGGTAAATGATGTATAGTTCTCTTGAGGATGTTGAAAAGGGTGATCTTTTCCCCTCCTTTCTCTTCCCAGAAACGTGGTCGCTGCTGTCCTGGTGGCTGCTCATTGACTCAGATAGGGTAGCTCTCATCCTGTGCAATATCCCGACAGTATAGCTTTAAATTTGTGAGCTATACATGTAAAAATGAACATATCAAATTACCGGTCGACAGATGCAAACGGCCGATATTAGATATTAAATTCTCAACATTTCAACCTCTGCGACCTTATTGTATGAAACAATCTGTTGTTTTCGTTATTTCCTTGTCTGTTTATTATACATTTAGTACAGCCAAAATCACCAACAAAACAGATGGAAACAGAAACAGTGAAAATTTAGATTTTAAGGCCTGCACGCAACTGTCCATTTTTTTTTTATTTGCCTTTTCCCCCTCTCTAGCCGTCAAACATGTTTGTAAACATAGTCTACCTGATATGAGTATTGGCCTCTACATTTAAGTACATTTGGCTAAAACTCTTGAAGCATTAAAAATTGTCAATGTGAGTTTTTTTTTTTTTGTATATTTTATTTTTTCGATCCCCTTTCTCCTTTGTATATAAGTTTCTATGTTTTCGGTAGCTGGTTATAGACTATGATCATCTTCATTAGACAACCCACAAGGCAACCCCCAGGAGACCTCTCTCACAGACGAACAAATATATAAAAAAAGAAACATTTATGGAAGTATCAAATAAGCCACAAAATGTCCACTTCATTGACGATCTTCCTCGTGTCTGGATGTCTGTCTGGATGTCTGTCTCGAAGTGAGAAAACAAAAATGGTTGTAAGAAAGGCTTGGATATTTTTTTTACAGCAACAAATACGTGTACGCTTACTTCATGCTTTGTACCACGGACGAGAAAAGGCAAGAGGGGGAAATTTGTGTTTGTCTTTTATTTCGAAGTACATTGAACTACATCTGTCTTTACGTATAAAGTTATATTTGTTAGTAGTTGTTTTATAAACAAAATTACGCAACGTTGTTTTATCTTTGTGTAAACGTTAGTTCGCCAATGAATGAAATCTGACCTCGAACTGAATGTCCTTGAAAAAACTTGTCATTCTCTGAAAGCAAAAGATGCAAACTGAAAAGGTTTTTGGCCCTTCTCTATTTTAGAAATTGATTTATCGTGTTTCTTCAACAAGTCATCTGACCTGGTTGTCACGACACGGAACTTCATGTAGTGTAATTGACAGGCTGCATTTACGTTATTACCACAACAGAAGAGAGAAAAGATCGTCCAAAAGTAAAAGTGACAAGCTTTCAGAATTTGAGGCTATAAAAGCCTAGCAGGTTTGTAGTTCTGACATTCGAAATTGGTTAATTAAGAGTGAGCAAGATTAACAATAACAAGACTGAGCTTTTCACACCTGGCTCCCAAACAATGCTTTCCAAGATATCAATTAATTGTATTATGGTTGGTCATATTTCGATCAAAGCTGTAAGCGATCTCCGAAATCTTGGTGTATGGTTCGATAAGAATTTTAAGTCTGGCATTCATGTAAGCAAAACTTTCAGTCTTAGGGAAAGGCGAAAGAAAAAGAATGCAAATAAATATGTACCCAAGCAGACCGTCCAATCCGAACACTTGCGTAGCATATATTTCTGCATCTCTGCGTATACCCATGGTGAGCAGACGACAGATGGAACGAGGGTGCTGCCTTACGTTTCGATAAAAATATAAATAGGCCCACTTGTTATAGAATTTCGGTTCTGATAGGTTCAGATTACAATGTACAAGTTTCATTAGGCTAAAATGGTAAGGGCGTTCAATTAATTAGAACTTAACAATTAGACTTAACTAGTATTAGGGTATAGTACGTGGTAACTGGTAACACAGCTCTAATAGACCTCGGATGGAGTCTCGTAGTAATTCGGGTGGGCAAGGCCTATACCGTAACGAATGATGGCGTAGAATGCAACTGGCGATTAGCGTTCGCTGATTAGTTCCGATGGTATACTTCGATAGACAACACCCGTCAGATGATTAACCGTAACCTAAGTTTCGTCAATGCGTCCCAGAAGATGGGAATGTTACAACAGCAACGACTGTACACAGTGTGTAGGTCAGGCCAACCTTAGGCGATGAATCAATTACCTTTGTCTCTACGTACTTTACGCAACTTTACGCGTGTCTTCGTGGAAAAGCTGGTCGAAGTTACCATCGCATTCCTGACACCGAACTTTCTGTGGTCCAAAGGCAATATAGCGCCGTAAGGCGCAAGATCGGGTACCCTACTTATAAAGCCGTAGTAAGTCCATGGGGCGAGGCAACCGCCATTTGAGTAAGCAAACTACACATCGGCGCTGATGTGATACGATGAACTGTGTGTATACGTATACGATCGGGTTGTTATCGATTTCCACGTTATGGCGTTGGGGAAGAAGAGTTTAGCTCACTGTTCTTCAATAAATTGACGAATTCGCCAAAGTAAAAGACCTAACTTATCATTTTTCAGATTCCCTAATAATTACGAGAGGTATGAAGATGCTTTGAAAGCCATACCATACCATACAATACCTCAAAGTTGCTTACTGAAATGGCGGACGCTCTGCTCCAATTGCATACTACGCGCAGTTGTGTGCACTTTCGTGTGAGTAACCCGGTCTTGCGCCTTATGGCGCTATATTGTCTTTGCTGTAGTCTTAGTCTTTGAAGATATAGTGCCATTGAACGCCAAGATGGTAACTAGGCCTATAGCTTTACCACTATGAAGTTAAATATTAGGCATTACCTAAACAGTAAATCATTCGCCCAGCTATTCAAAATTAGACGAATTATGAAGATGGTTTCTGAGGAAGCTTGCAAGACCCTGCTGTATGGTCTTGTGTCCTGTAATATTGACTATTGCAATTCTAAAAGGGCTTCCGGACAATTTGAACAACAAACTACAAAGGGTTCAAAACGCTGCGGAGAGGCTTGTACTTTTCATTCCGAAGATCTGTCACATTGTACCAATTTTACGAGATTTCTATTGGCTTCCTGTTTTACATAATCCGTTTTCAGGTGATTGGTGAGGTTTTAAAGGCTCTTAACGGTATGACTCCATAATTACTTGTTTTGACTGTTGCTTATGATGTAATTGTTTACACTAAAATGAGAGACCCACCAAACCTTAAATCTTTATCGTTTAACCGAGGTTCAACTTGTTGCAAATTCCAATCGCCTTAGTTCGTTTTATCACCAGCTCATCTACATGGTCAATTCAACATCAATCTTGTATTGTAAAGTAGTTTAAGGTGTTTCAATTCAATGTCTAGGATTTCTTCAGCTGCATTCTAGGGAGTATTAGATGTCATATCGACAGGCAAAACATGTGTAATAGAGCATGGAAGAGGGTCTATACAACATTTTGGCATAACCATAACGTCATGTCAAAGAGGGAGAATTTAAAATATCAGCTGCGCTTTAATTCATTTATTCATTTAATTCTTCTTTGATTTCATACCTCATTTGATAAACGTGCTTTTTCTGTGTCTGGTCTTCATCTTTGAAATTCTTTTCCATCTCAGTGATCTAGGAATGTGTTCCTCCATTAGCATTTTAGATCAAAGGTAAAGACCTTTTTAGACACGTTTTCAACGTGTAGTTTTTTTACTTTTGTTTTTATCTCATTCTTACTCTTTTGTATGTTTCCTTTTCTTTGCCCAACACACTATTTTTGTAGTTGTGACGCTTTATAAAAAATAGTAATCATAATATAATAATGGCAATAATAAAACAGCAATAATAATAATAAAACAGCAATAATGATAATAAAAACAGCATTAATAATAATAATAATGATAATAAAGACAGCAATAATAATAGAAACACCAATAATATTAAAACACCAATAATAATAAAAAGAGCAATAATAAAAATAAAAACACCAATAATAATACTTTTAAGAAGAGTGCCTTGAAATTGAACGAAAGAGTTTCGTTTGCATGTCTAAGTAGTGACCCATTACCTTCCTGTATGATAGAGATAAAATCATGTTCTTCTTTTGTCAAGTATAAACATGAACGAACTCTTCAATCTTCCCTTCCTTTTCTGTCCTGTCCATTTATCCCGGAGGTACACTCATTTGCTTCACAAAAGACCTAGAATTCTGTTTACAAGATTCAAAAACAGTAAACAACTAAAGAAGAAGTGCGACTATACCTATAATTTAGTTTTAATTGTGTTCTCGAAATAAACTTGTCGGGGGCGTCTTAACGTCTTTTATCTTCTATTAATTTAAGGCAATCTGTGACACGAGTCCGTTTAATTGTATCATTCTTTTTATCCTCATACCTCTGAAAAAAATTTCTTGTCACCTGGCAATTATCCGTCGAAGAATACTCCGTTTCCGACAAAATCTGCAAGAATAATTTGTTCAAGCTTAATTTGATGTCCACTTCCGTCTTTACTGCGTTGCTTTTGTATGTTTGAATTTGGGGTATGGGTGCGCTCGTGTGTGTGTATGGGGGGGGGGGGATGTTAGGGGCTGAGATCCTAAAACTGAGTACTGCGTATAGCATTCTTTAGTTAATGTATCTTTGTACAAAGAGGAATACTACACGATTGCATATTACGATTGAATATTAACAAAATTTCAAGTTCATTTAATGATATTTTAACCAGGCTGGAATCGGAAAGAGAATTTTCATTTAATGGCGTCTCGAATATGAATGGACCCTCATCATCATTTAATATACTTCAGAATTGCAAATGTATGTATTAATAAGCTTATCTGCATAAGTACACTTATTACCGGAACTCTGTTATATTTACCGACAAACAAATAAATTTGAAGATGAGTACTTCACCTGATCTGCCATAGTTAAATTTAATTTGTTATTTGGTCGTTATCGTTTTGTATTTGTCTGTCTTTTCTATTTTAATTCATTGGGGGTACGGTTTTGCTTAAGGGTCGCAAAAAAAGTCACTTAAGTATAAAGCATACTGACTTTCTTTCGTGTCTTCATGGAAAAAACTATCTAGAAACTCTCGTGTCACTGACCCGTGTGGGAACTTGCAGCTAGTTTACTTCATTATTACTTTTTTTGTCTCAAATCAGTAAACAATTAATAAAATAGTTTAGCTTCATCGGATAAATTGCTACCAGGCGGTACATTAACAACACAAAAAATACAAAAGAGAAGAGAAACAAATAGGATGTAAAGGAGAAAAGAAAAAAAAAACATAAACTTGGAATGAAGGGTTTTGCCATTGAATGAATACATATTTTCAAATAATATTTGATTTTCAAATATGATTAATTTCAGTTAACTTATCTTTTGATATGGTCAACTGAAAGTAAAATTTTGCAAGAATGTCAAGCTCATTTCGTCCGCATTACAGTACTTTGTCTGTGAATAAATGAATCAATTCATTTTTTAACTACATGATGCAAATGCAGTGCAACTATAATTTTGGGGTTGCATGAGTCGTTTAGTTACTTTGTTATTTAAGTTTAATAAAATTTGATTTTCTCATCATCCTTACTTTTTCATTTTTTTTTTCAGAGAAAAATTTTGCTGCTGGTTGCTTAAATGTTGTGGTAATTCATGCCGGAAGATATGAGTTTGTTTACAGACAGAAGGATTGTCAGACGTACAGACAAACAATGGAGGTTGTTTTAGTTAGAAGAGGATGTACCCCATGGTCATCCAGATAAGATGAGGTTGATAATCCACAGAGGAAACGTGCGGTAATTCAGATGGGATGGAACGTCAGGCCAGAGAAGGTGGTGCGTTCGTTCAGGGAGGATGTTGCATTACTTCAAATAAAAGATGTTGACTTAAAAATTCGAATCCTCACTCGAAGACGTCTGGTGGCCACATTTCTATGACCAAAAGAAGATTTTGTCAATATGTATTCCTTCTGAGTGAACGATAAAATATCAAGTACGAATCTGACTCTCCATAAATAGTCCTATTTCAAAAATGTACGAATATGACATTTCCTACAACTTTATTGCATAATCTTTTTTTGTTTTTCTTCGTTACTTATAATCTGTTTATGTGTTATCGGAGAGTCATGAATACGATATAAATTATTGCAATAATTCAAAATCTCAAAACTATCGAAAATTCTCTCCCTTCATTTATGTAGTTTACATTATGATCGATACCTATGGCTCTTAATAATTAACATTCCATGGCCACTCTGTTCAGTATAGAGGGAATAAAAAAGTTGAAGGTTTCAAAAAAAAAAAAAAGCGACTAGTCTTAACGATCCTTCCATGGTCGTAAGTTCCTCTGATCCTCATTTTTATTTCATCATTGTTCTGTTATGTCCATGATTATCTCTTTTATCTCTTGTGACCAACACACATTTAGTTGTGTTCCTTACCAACTACATGATCATCTAACAGACTAATGATCCGCCTTGTTTCATCCCACCAACCCCCCCCCCCCCCCCCGTCTCTCCATCCCTTTTTCCCTTCCTGAAAACGAAGACCCCCTCCGACCTCTCCATTCACTTCCGCTCAAAGTTGACCCTTCGTATAAAAATAATGTAATATTCCTTTGCCGCGTAAGACTATATTCCCTTGTGCATAGCCGCACCGATAATGAAGTACACAACTTTATTACGCGAGAACGTTGGATGAAACCTTTTTTTTTTTTTTTTTGCATCATGACATGACTACATACGTCAATCACCTAAGATACAGTAAAAACGTAGCCTACATCCTTTAAATTGAATAATTAAACGTAAACAGGACCTAAATCTTGATGGAATCGAAATCGCCTTTCTATTGACTATTGTGAAAACAAACAAAATATACATTTTTGGTTTCTTGGAACGCCAAGATATATATATATGGTCTGGTAAACGCGCGCCTCTCTCGTCGAATCAATTACTGACTCAGAGGAGCACGAAATTTCGATTCAGACTTATTTACATTTTCATTCAGACTTTTATTTACGTAACATTTGATTTCTAAACGCATTTTTCCCCTTCCTATTTCAGTCAGTGTGTGATATACCTTATTCTTTTATTGCTAAATCTTATTTACACGTTCTTCGGTGCTTATGGGCCTATTCTCCCTTTTTGTTGATATAAGATCGCTACGTATATATATTTTCTAAAATTCGAATGTATTCGGTATTTGTATAATATGCCCACAAAAACTGAAGAAGAACATCTAATGTAAAAAAAAAAGAAATATAAGATTCTCCGACAAACATTACGTACTCAAAGATTAATACTCGGGAAGATACGAGTCGGAAGACAAGAGTTTCTTGTTATATTTGTTAAGCCGGTTGTGTGTTACCCATGGGAGAGGATTAGCGAATCAACCGCATCAGCTCCTTAACGGTGTTTTCAATGGGATCCAGAGGAGACAAGAGACTGGCACCAAGATATGTAGGTGGACCGGTGTAGGATTAGTTAATTGCAACTGAAGGAGATTTATCTGGCATCCGCTTCCGTTATCACGACCGCTGGCATTGACTCAAAGTGACTTTTCCCCTATCAGAAATGTAAGGTTATGATCCGAGGCAGGGGAAAGGCAAACATGTTGCAAAAATATGATTTGACCCAAGTAGAGCAATAAAAAATAAAATGATCGCATGGGGGGGGGGGGGAGTGTTATTAATGAATTCATCAAGATTAGCAAGATTGACCCAAGTAGAGCGATAAAATATAGAATAATCTGGTGGGGGAGGGGCTCTATTATTGATGAATCCAGTAAGATTTAGCAAGATCACGTGACAGCTTTTGACGAAGAATGTAGAAGTTCATTGACAAACACTTGGGAAAAAAAATGCTTTACCGGCTTCTAGCTTCTTTTATTTTATTTTGACGGACATTATACTTCACTTTTCTCTCTGAGCAAAAGGGATGTTATAATAACGGCATTCAGCTCGAGGCAACGAGCAGAAGAATCTCTTTAAAAACAAGAAGGCTCAGTTTCGAGAATGAACTTGTCATGTTTTTGTAAGTTTTTTAAAATAACGGTTATAGTCAGCTTAATTGATCAAAGGTTTGACCCTGTGGTTATTTACAGGAGAGCTTTTTCGGAGTGTACGTCTGTCAGTCTGTCGGTCACCTCCGCACTCACAGAGTTGCCGAGTGAAATAATTTCGGGGGAACTTGGAAGGAAAAAGCAAAAGTCATTCGAAATTTACGGAAGGTTATGATATGGAATGGATTTACAGTCGTTGTATTTATTTCATCAAATTTAAGTAAGTAGAATTTGTGGTAAAAACCTTTCATTAGATACATCCGGGTATGCGCGGTCATGTAAATCAAGTGACCATATGAACTGAACATTTTTAAAAGAAATTTGCCAGTGTAGAATGATTGAAATTCCATTATAACATTAGAGACAGCTTTTCGTTCTTTATTTGTGAAATCATATCCAAGTGGCTCACGCTGTTTGAAATTTAGAGCGTTTATCAGAGGTTATTCGAGACAAGTTTCTTTTTCATAGTGGTACACAGGGGTGTAGTCAGGGGTGGATCACAGCCCAGGGAGGGTCATAAGTCTACCCCTCTCTGACCTACATAAGTTTTTTGGGCATCATAATATTATTGCACATATAATACGTATAAATATATATAATATGATGCCACAGATTCCTCCAAGGGCCTCTCACCTACTTTTGGTCTGTTCGTATGGAGCGACTCTAAGACAGCAAATGCTGTATTCTGGAAAACACCCACCGTTTAAAAGATCCTTGCCCACACCCACGGTGGTACATTGCATCATGGCAAATCTGTGATGTCACACAGGCCTTGCTTGATGCTACATCCCATACATGTCTTTTTATAAGACTGCAGAGTAAAATATGTCTGTAAATTTACAAACAATAAAACGAAGAAATAAATAAGAATTACAGAAATTGTCTAGAAACTAATTACCAGAACATTTCTGTATCCCTTTTTTGTATTTCTTTGTTTTATTTTATGTAAATTTACATGTTACAATTTACATTTTTAACAGTGTCATTTCCTGAACATGAACATTACACTTTAAAAACTGTGATCACAGTTTTCACAATATTTAGGCTCACTCTACAATTAAACTAAATGTCATCTTTCTCTAGTGTCAGATATCATGGTTACCTAAGCGCTGCAATTTTACAGAACGGCAACGATTTTCGCCGGAAGTTTCCTATGTTATACATAACATATTTTTTTTAACTTTGAGGGACAACTGGAAATCCTTCTTGACCTGTATAAGTACGTCTTTCTTGAAACAAGCAATATTATGACGATATTGGAGTAAGACTTGAAGAATCTGGACTGAAATGAATAAAAGTTATTCTCTTTCATATAAGATCCCCTCAAAGGGTCACTGGAATGTTGCTTAAAATTGGTCCCACAGTAAAGGACTATTTTTGTCTTCCTATGGAGATGAGTTTGGCGAACTTGGTAAAACATTATTCATTTTTATGAAGATTTCCGATAGGCAAGAGGACTTTAGAATGTTGCTGGGACAAGGGAAGCACATTTGATGATCGAAGTAACAGTGGCAGCGTGGGTGCATCATGGGGGGGGGGGGGGGAAGGGAGTTTCTTATGGCACCCATCATCACTCACATGATAGCTTTAATGTTTTCAAAGACCAGCTTAGCAGAGTGCCACCATCAGCGAAGCTGTGAGTCTTTCCCATCACTGAAAAGCTCTTGCTTAGCCAGAAAATTTAGGTAATTTAAGAGTAAAATCTATATGGCATATAATCACCTTCGGAAGCCCAGCCCCAGGAAACCAAGACTGCTGAGTGAGGGGCGTGGCTCCCCTGGCCTCCAGCGACACCGCAATTACGAAGTATAGAGTTGACGGACACCCCTTATACCTTGTAAATTTTGTTATATCATTATATCATTTAAAATATAATATATTGTCACATTACAAGGCATACACTAAAGTGGTCTATAATAAGGGCTATTCTCCCGTTGCTTAAATGTTTGCAACACAATGCTAATTTCATTGTAACGCAAGCGATAAGGTGCGATTCTTTCCCCGGGGTGGGAGGATGGACGGAAGGCTGCCAGAAGAATTCGTGGGGGATCCTGCTAATTTCCACCACGACGTAAACGGATGACGTGTAAAATATCTATAAGTTGAATACTTTACGTGAAAAAGAATGTTTAATTACATTAATTACATGACTAGAGGAGCATAATTGTTGTAGAACATTGTTCAAGAACTTACACAGTTGTAACAGCGTTTTTCTGTCCACGTCACAGTGTAACATTCTGTCCGTGACTTACACATTTGAGAGGCGTCATAAACGACAGTCATGTTTCTTAACAAAATATCCAACAGCTGTGTGACCTATTACGGTTAATGGCGACTAAATACGAGGGGAAATGACAGGAAAATACACAAAAATCCCACCCCTCTAAAAAGAGACAAAAACAAAGATAATTAAAATAAAGAGAACGTGGTCCATTTCGAGTTAACGTATTTTCGGTATTTTTAGTTGGCGATTTATGTCCCCAGCAATTTTGTAAGGAAAGAAAAAGAAAAAGTGAAGTAAACTAGAAATTATGACTCATTAGGCTGCCTCCATCCAAGAAAGAAATTCGTACAACTCTACCGTGACGAAATATCAAACAAAAATGAAAGATCATATAAAAACATGGAAATATATAGTCTAGGTTTCAGAAAGAAAAGACAAGCAAAATGGAAAGAAGAGGACGTTTTTTAAAAAGGGAATTACAACATCGACAGCAAGTTGAAAGAAACTCGAGCAAAAAGAAGACAGAAAAAAAAACCCCTTGCCCCACACACACTAATCCTTCTCAGGTTATACTATCACTGACGGCGTTAAGCTCTGTTCGTGTAATTTGCCTTATGATTTATTTTTAATATTGCTATTTTACTTAACCTGCATCTTGATCGGTCTGTTCTTCCGATTTGTAAAATGCTCTTTGACGTTTGATGTCCACCATTGATGCTTTTTCTGCAACAATTTCATTACGTGTAGACATATTTTTCTTATTGTTTCATCATCTCTTCATTAATAGACCGACATTTAAACATCTCGGCGTGTGTTACCCTACTCTTCTCTACGAGTAATTTATAAAAAAAAAAAAAAAAGAAAATTGGACCTCTGCTGAAACACCTTGCTGAAAACGTTTCGTGTAGTTTATGCCCGAAAATTTATTTCACAAAGTCAATATGAATCTATACTACCGTCTGTCCTCATCGGTCACGACAAAGACAGTGGCTGGACAGTGCAGTCTAACACTCTGAGACGTCTAACACTCTAACACGTACTGCGGGTCAGTACATTGTGAACCAACAAATAATTCTACAGAGGGTTCGACGAGTAGTGGTTTAATTGATCACTAGGCAATAACGAGGTATCCAAAATTCATCAACCAGAACCTTTGTTTTTATCCATTCTTGGTTACTAGGGAGACGGTAAGGACTCTATACCAACGAAAGGGAATTCACCAAAGTTGCAAAACGATAAGGACGAATTTAGGATACTGAAATGATTTGGAAAATGAATTATATTGAACAAATGAAATATTGATAAACACAGGGTCGGATTTACCCCGAAGAAGGGTGCTTTACATAAACTTATATTGGGTCCCCTTCGACTTAAATTCTCCGTCGGACTACGGTCACGGGAGGGGGGGGGGGAGGACTTCGCTCACCCACGCCCGACTCCCGAATTCGAAATTAACTCCGTAGATCATTCCGTAGAATGTGCATGTGAGCCGCCAACCAACGTTAATGTAAAAGACAACACTAGTTGCATCATCACACCGATTCTAGCAATCCTCGTGTGCCGGGTGACTGTCCTTATATCATATTAGGCTCTGTGTTCTCTCTGTTTCAAAATAAAGTAATGCCATTTCTTGCGGTCCCCCGCTTTAAGTGCGTACATCCAACCCTGGATGAACACATACGGTATGTTAAAATGAAGAACGTAAATTATTCATGTGCGAATAAAATTAATTCTTTCTATTCTGACAGCTGTCCTTCAATTAAAACGAATATCGCATTTTCAGACAACTTCTTACACGTGTGAGCTTTTATTCCAAAACTCGTCAGAATCCATGGAATGTGCTGGATTTTAGAATTGAACAGGATCAAATTAAAAATGTTGTATTCTGCAAATATTCTACCCTTGCCTTCAGTTGCAGATATTGCATTCGAGACATCAAAACAGTCTATATCACAAAGAGGTGAGAAGTTATTTGTAGAATCAAAGGTACAGAGGAGAGCACGGGGTTTTTTTTTGTGTGTGTACTATGGTCTGTTTTCAGCGTTATTTTCAACACCATTTTTCTCATTCAAAAATACAGAATGTAAAGTAGGACAACTGGGGCAATGTGATGACATTTTTAATTCAACAGAAAGAAAAAGAGGAGAGAAAAGACAGAAAAGTGGAGCAAATTGTTTCAAATTGTTTCATTGTCTCTTTTAGTTATCCGTGCCCTAATTAAATCATCAAAACCGTACCTATTGAACAATGCCGAGATTGTGAGCCTATACGCATGCGTGTGCGTGTGCGTGGGTGCGTGTGTGTGTGCTTAAAACATATACATGGATCCAACCGGCCGTCCAACCATAAGGCATGCCGTACAACATTTAAGCGATATCAATTCATCGTCATGTATACCAATAATTGGACAGGTATACCAAATACCATCAGAACTGCTTACAGTGAGAAAAACATATATAACGTTCACTGTACCGAGTTCAGCCTGATATGTATGTCTATGTTGAAAAGCCGTGTTCTACATCAACTGCGATATTTTCTCCCTCCCAGAAATTTATCAAAAGGGGCACGTCAAAAATAAATTTTCCTCACTTTTTTTTTCTCCTGAGTTTCCTTATAAAATCAAATTCTATTGTCTAGCCTTTCATCAAATCAAATGACATTCCTAGATATTTGTCAGAACCAAAAACAAAAACATAAAAAAAAGAAAAAAAAAGAGAAAAAAGCTTGTACGCCTGGTAATTTGTATCACACAATGTCAGAGTCATCTTCAGGGCTAAATCGGTTGCCTTCTCCTCCCAGAGGCAGTCAACTGAATAAAAAAAAGTTAACAACAAGAGGAGGAAAGAAGAACAAGCAGAAGAAGAAAAAAAAAAGAATAAAAGGTAAAACAACAGCTGAGATGTAAAGCGAGATACCACAAACGTGTACGTCTAAATGTATACGAGAAGACACGGGGAAAAATCACTCCCAGTAACTCAAGGATGCTTCGATGGAAGAAACTGGAGAAGTGGCGAGGAGATTATAAAATTAGGAGAACTTTCGTCACACGAAACCGCGAGTAAAAATCGACTAAAAACGTCCAAATTGAATTAATTTTCACGATGAATACATGGAACATGTTTAGATAATCTCGTTATCTGCAAATTGGGAAAACAACGGAGCGAAAACTCCTCACCGACAAGTCGATTCGAATATTCGATCGCAGAGATATTTCCTCTTTTTTTTCTTGTTTCTATGCTTGGTTACATTTTTTTCCTTTCGACCTCTTAATTAGTTTCCGATTATCATTTGATGACTGAGATCGTAGTCAGCTGACGCTCTACAATTACGATGGGAGCAGTATCCGTTTTCTATATAGCCCACTACTACTACTACTACTACTGCTATTACTACTACTACCACTACTGCTACACACACACCTACACGCACGCACACGATTTTTTATTTCATGTAAGCTATATAGTACATATTTATAAATATATGCCTGTATGTAGAACAAAGCGAATGCCATTATATATCCAGGTCTGCTCTCCTGTCATAGGTGGGCCACAAAACTGGTAGAAACACGTCCTCGAGTGGGCTTTTTATCTGGCTTAGCCACTCTACATGTATTATTACCATAAAGGGGGGGGGGGGGTGTAGACCCCGGAAATCAAAATAGAAGTCGGATACTGCTCTCATTTTAATTGTAGAGGGTCAGCGACTACGATCTCATTGGGCGGTGATTTTTTGGTGGTGGTCATCGGGCCGTGGCTGGTATAGGTCTACATACAGTATTATCTTAAAGGGGGGGGGGGGGTTTCACTGTGTGGTGTCGTGAAGTTAATTATTTTTTTTCTCTATCCTGTCGAGTTTAATTTCTATACTATAACAAATGATCGAACTAGGAAATACTCCAATGCATTATACACACAAAGGGACGTTAGTAAGTGAGAAAGAAACGATTCAATTTGATTTGAAAAATTTGTGACCAGACAGACACCATGTTCACAGTAGCATAACATCCAGAAGAAGCCAGGGTCAAACATTAATATGTTGAGAGTTTTCATAGGTGCTGGAGGTGTCACATGACCATGCTTCTCACTAGCAATTGCCATGTCACTGTACCCATTGCGATGACACTGTACCCATCATGTGCTACTTTAAAGTACCATTTACAGAAAAAATCCTTATCTTCAAAAAATAACCATAAGCGAACCTCCAACAACGACCTCCAATATATTCTCGGACGGTCGGTGAAACAGACACCAGCAAATGCCCAGAAAGTGTACCTCAAGTTGATATTCGTAAAGAAATTATACTAAGGTTGTTACCTCTGAAACCAGAAATGTATACCGAAATTTGTCGTTTAACGTTACATCTTAAGAGCCGTGATAAGCACAAATAAGCCCCATTTGTATTTGTGTCTTTGCATATACTGGCCCTGCCATGGCATGGCAGGTACACGATGTAAGCCTACGCACAGAGAGAAAATTGGTTCTCGTTTTGTAAACGGCGAGGATGTAGTTGTCTAAATGGCAGTAAGTAGCCATGGGCAATTTCGAAAAAAGTTGGTAAGACTTTCCTGTCAACTTAAAGGGAAATAAGACATTTGTTTTACAGAAAACGACCATATTTTTAAAACCAATGTTTGTGGACATAGAATGGTAGATTATTCAAAATAAGGAATTCCAATAGCTTTCTTTTCAAGAAGTAAGTTTCTCACTGATAGAAATTCAGCAATAGACTGTTGACCCAAACTTTTCAAAATTCAAATGATGCATCTTCCGTCACTCATCACATGCATAATGTTTTGAGGAGATGAATCTCTTGCAGATGTTCATTGATGAGACTGAATGGTTTGACAATGGTTTAAGCTATTTTCTTTGTATGCCATGTTGGTATACTCTAAACGCCCTATTTCTCTTTAAAAAATAATAACAAATAACTGCTGTTCATCACAACATGTTAAAGTGGAATGAGGAAAAACAAAACAGGATGGCATGTCCCCTTTTTTCGTGCCTGATTTCCAAAGTCAATGCACACAAATGCTTAAAAATTAATCCATACGAAAGAAAAAGAGAACCCCAAAGGCCCATATTTTCCAGTTTTGTTTCGCTGAATAATCGCAGGATATCTTGCTAGTTGCTAGGCTCAAAAAGTATCTCTTTAAGGGGTGATAAGTGGCCCTGAAATACATACATAATACGTAAAGCCTTCATGTCAGCATGGAAGAATTCAATCAAATGGTGCGATGACGGTATGTTTAATGCGAGGAAAAGAGACACGATGGTGTGAGAGGGGGTGGGGGTGGGGTAGAGGGGGCTCTCACGTCTTCATTAATATTTGCAAATATATTCCTTTGAGTTCAGCTTATAATTGTACAGATAATACCAGTCGACAACAAATAATGCCTACCGTCACCTACCATTTCATACCATGTCTCTCCAAAACACAATACTTTATCTCCTACGATAATGACGTAACAGCTACTCAAATATGTACGGGGGGGGGGGGGGGGACTACACGTAGCAGTGTGCGCTATGATGTTTACAGCTGGCAGTCATTGTAAACCGGACAGCGGCAGAGGCCTGATCGTGAAATTTAGTACCTTCCCTCCCTGCCATTCGCCATTAATGGGGCCCATATACAACGGGTCTTTACTTTTGGAGGACAGGTATTACGAGCTTATAGGTTGTGTGACATTTTGGAATATTGGCCGTATTAACCATCAACATGTTGAAAATAGCCACAGATATTGACGATTTTGCAGGCAAATTCCTGCATTAGACCTGCATCATGAATAAACATTTTCTAAGTATGCAAATTTATAACCTCGAGAAAGGGACTCGCATGATACATCTTATTTCACTTATTTTACCCTTTGCTCACTTAACCTTTATTTCAAGGACAATTTAAAAAAAAAATGTATATTCGGAGGGCGCTGTGTTGCAAGTATGTATTTTCTTCTTTACAAATACTGATATAACTTACCAATGTGAACCCAGTACTTAGGTAATTAAGAGGTAAAATATATAGGCCTCACAAAAGCAATGCCGGAGACTGTGCAACACTCGACGTCATCATATTTTGCATTTTCATCAAACCTTGAACAACCATATCTCAAAAAATGGTAATGGATAAAAATAAAATTCCAACGGATTTTCATTCAAGGGTGTCACTCTGTAACTTTTAAGTAAAGGCAGCTCTTGTTTCGAAGCACGTCACACGACCTTTAAGGTAAGAGGGTTGCAATGCTTGTGGTAGAGGTATGACGTCACCCTATAATGGTCATCCTATAATGTGAAGATGGAAAAAAAAGTTGTGGGGAAAGGGAGAAACGAGACATCAGACTTCAAAAAGGACCAAAAGTTTGAGTCGAGTTAGATTCAGTTCTATTGATTTTGTATCTACATGATTGGCTGCCTTGCAATGACACATCACAACGTCTAAAATGTATCATTATGGTCGAAGTGTAATCAACGCAATCTAGCGAAGGTTTTAGCCACGTTGGTGACAACTGGTGACGTCATGCTTATTGACAACCTCAGTTTGAATATCTGGCTAGTTTACAATACAATGAAATTTTCACCACAAGAGTGGATAAGACTGCGGTGGTTATATTTATCCACAGATGTGCTACCCTTGTAAGGGCTATCACGTGACCCGTTCATGGGGGGAGGCTCTGCATTTTTTTTGTCTTTCATATTGACCCTACGGTAACTCATTCAAGCGTTTTACACCATGGAAAACATACGATTAAATAACAAAATCGTTCATTAAACAACCAAGTTCATTTTTTTTTCTAATATATGTTCCGGTCATTCCTGAAACACTTCTATAGTCAACTAGAGTCTAAAACTTCAAGGTCGGGAATTTTAAAAACAAACGACCAACTATATGGCTCATGTTTGAGCCGACGCAGAACATACCTCAATAAACCGATATCGGCGCTTAACAGGAACCCCTAAATTCGTTCAAGTCAATTAACAAACGGTGAGAACTTTTTAGTTTCCACCCTTTCCCCCCCCCCCTTTTTTTTTGTTATTTGTTAATTTACAAGATTTTCCACTGTTGTCAATCTTGAGGAACCCTAACTGCTCCTAGTCATCCTTGGGTAGACGAACTAAAGGACCAGTGAGCATTTAAAGGATCGAGGCCCTGACTCACAATTGCCTCTCGAAAATGGGGGACAACAAACAAAAAAAAATGTGATTTTTCTGTCGAATGATAGCATATGTTACGTCATGAGGCACCGTCATGCAAGTATTATGTTTTGTTTTTCTTTGTAAACCACTCAGATTTTTACTTCAGTAAAGATTTAAGAGTTAATAGGTAAACAAACCAAGTCTTTGTCATACCACACACCCTTTTTCTCGGCAAGGCTAAAAGTTGTAGCAGTATACTTAATAGTTATTTTGCGAGAATCTTCACATGCAATTGGTTTTTTTTTTTTGTTCTTCAATTTCCAAAGACTACTATCAGTTTCATGGTGCACGCTGTAAATAACAAGCTCTTTGCATTGTCTCCCACTTTTATGTATTTTTTTTTCGACTGGTACCTCCCAAAACTCTGTTAGATGCTTAGGTACAAAGCTAAAGAATTTACTCCTGCAGAATATGTGAAACACAGCAAAGGTTTCATGACATTTATAAGCAAGCTAAAAACTACTTCATGTGTATGCAAAAATAATTCATAGATTGTTTTTTACTTTAAACATTTTCGTTTGTTTTAATCTATAATTTCTTCTCTAATTTTGTTTTCTTTAATTATCTCATTTTTCTCTTTTCAAAATTTTCTTCGTATTTTGTAAGTCTGTATCCTCACGTTCTGCTTGTTGACTTGGATAATACCCCGCCTTCTTCCCTGAACTTCAAAATGTTTCCTGTAATCCCTTTTCAGTAAATTGTATCCCATAGCATTACTTTTAAATTGTCCACCTGCTTACTGTCATGGAGTGAAAGACTGAAATACAGCCTAGTTGTATGTGACTATGTGTCTAAATATTTAGGAACGCGAAGGCTGATAAGTTAGTAAAAAAATGTTAAAAGGTTAAATTCCTAGTATTTAATGTTGTCACATATACTACAATCGTGGACAAATACTGTTGGGACAGTTTGCTGATTTAATATTAATTCTCAGTTCCGCATAACATTTAATCTCTTTCCTTTTCCCAACATTACAACAAAAAAAAAAAAAAAAGGAGTGAACGTACGGTATGCTATGAGCCGTATTTCTTTGTTCAACATTGATGACCAAAGTTCTTAACGATTTTTGTCCATTTTTGTAGAAGTATGTTTTAACGGTAAAGTTGTGCAAGCCAATGCACAACATTTTGCAAGGTAACTGTCTTACGAAGATGACACCGTAGGCTCGTAGCTTAGTTGTATTTGCATTATTACGTCATCACAATGCGGTGACCGTGAGTTATCAATACGATACGATTTAGCTGATCCAATCTTAAAGACTTCGTCTGAAATATGATCCATGATCTTATATTAATACGATCCATGAATCAGGATCATCGATCACGAATGTAAGAATTTAACAGTTCATGATTCGCGTAACAATTACATAATTTGTACTATGACAGGATTACTTTACCATAGCTAGGGATATCGTTCATAAACACGTACCAAGATCCTCGTTACAATGAAGTGATCCGTGGATCAAAATCGTAAGTTGGAAGTCTCAACTACGAAAAGCTTCATGTTCATTCTTATTTGAAAACGGATCCGTTGGAGGACGCAGGGATCAACATACCAACGTACAGTCTACAGCCTCTGTTAGGTTTAATGCAGCGTTAATATCCCGTCGTTGTTCGTTTGCAGTTGGACTGAGGACGTCATGCTCCAAAGTAAACCGCCATCTTCTCAAGTGCGCTAAGTGAATGATAACAACGCGGATATCTGTCTCCCAGCTTCAACGCAAGAGTACGGTAAGGCAACCGTCAATGTTACTATTAACATTAAACTATTGATATCACTGGCAATCTTAACATTGTCAAACACGTCCGTCAATTAAATCTCATTTCATCATTATCCAACGGTATGAAATCACAAACAATTTACCCCCAACCATACCCATTTTCCAAAAGAGTTCTCTCCACGTTCTTAACAGAAAGATTACTGGTCTCGTAAAAGATAAAATAACGGACCGCTTCGCTCCTAGACTATGATTTACTCTAAAAAGGTGCCCTAATCAAGGAGCAAGGATTTCATTAAACAGCCCTGCTGAACATAAAACGAAAGTTGATATAGGTTTAACGGAATATGTTCCCTTAGTCTAAATAACAAATCGACTTCGTCTGGTTTGACGAAGTCATAGAATTAAAATATTGAATTAGATTGAATTTACTGTAGATTGAGATAAAAATGTAAATGGGGGAAAAGGGTGTTAGCAGATTAGGCACCATAATGCTTCTTTTAAGACAGTCGCGACGGCAAAGAGCAACAAGAGATTTTTCACTTAGTATGGCTGGTATATGTCGTCACAGAATTCCCACAATGCAATGTTCTAACTGTGGGGGGAAAAAAATTGTTAAAATTTCATAAATTCCACTTAGAATATGCTATTGAAATATCATTATCACCAATAACGATTGGAAAGTTCACTTTGTTTTAGAAAGTTGCAATCACTTTGACCAGCTGAATTTCTTTAAATATCCAAAAAGGAGGGATTACCACCGCAGACGAGGATCTAATCCGATATGATATGGTGCCAGAAATAACACTACTCTCATTATATCGGATCGGTTGGTACTTGAAGACCGATGCATCGATGGCTTATATTTTACGATTGATTTATTAATCGCTTTTTAGAGCTTGAATGTTTTATTAGAGTTTTCCCTACTTCTTTTTTTTTTCTCAAAGACCAGAAACCCATTTTTTTTTGGTCCAGCCTGATTTATTTTCCTTTCGTGATGCACCTAGTAGGAGTTAAACAACCCGAAATTGTCCAACATTTATTCTCTACGCTGTAAGATGTTCGACTGGCTTCAACGCATCTTTTTTCTTTTTTTTTTATTCATAATCGAACATTTATTGTTAATACTTTCCTTTGCGGTAAATTCCGTTTATTCGACAGAAAATGTCACCGTCAACTCGCAATTGATAAGGCGACGGCGGAGTGTGAAAATAGGGGGTTCATCCTGACACGCATCATAATCGACTTAATTTAAGTTACCGTGCTATGTTGTACTTTGTACTGTTTATTAACATTTGCTCACTTTCTCGTCTGACATTCATCCATACTTGTCATTTATATATTAAATTTAAATCTCCAACTAATCTTTTTCAAGTGCTCCTTTCCGAACTCGCCCTGAATTAAATTCACTTTGCTCAAGAAGGAAACTCTAGAAGTAATGTTCCTGCCAACTGCATGCTTCCCCCACCACCCCATTTCTAGATATGTCTTTTAAAATTATAATGATTGAAAAATTAAGGAGATTAAACTTCATTTAACTGTCCAACCATCTATGGAACTAACTTATGAAAACTGGAACTGTTTGTATTTTAATTAATTTCGGGTTGGATTTCACACGGTTTCTGATAGGCTTAAATAATGTCACCGTCATAAAAGAAGTAAGAAAGAAATCTTTGTGAGCTCCCCATCCAGCGCAGCTGGAGGACTTGAGGATACGTCATACGTTATAGGCGAAACTTTTAATTGACTTTTCATTAATTAAAATCATCAGCACTCGAGATAAAATTGATGTCTTCGTTGCCATTTTTTTTTTGTCCCTTCACCTCTATCTCATATCACGTTTTCCTTTTGCTTTTTTTATTTGTAAATTTAATAACAACCAGGCATACATAACTATACCTTTTTTTAATATGTAAATATATTCAAAAGGTTATCTATGACGTAAATTGTTGTTGTTCCTGGGTATTACACCGATTGCACACCAGGGACCATCTACATATTCAACCAACTGTCCATCTAAGAACAGGTTTCCCCGAGTGGCTTGAAAAATTATAATTTCTTCTTTTTCGGAAATAGAAAAAAAGAATGTTAGGACAAATTAAGGAACAAAAATGGAGAAAGTAACGGTTCTCTGTTGCAATATTTTGGTTATAACTCCACTTCTATTCAGGTCACAGAGTTACACTTTTTCTGTCAATTAATTGTTAATAATTAAAAAAAAAAACGAAAGGAATCATCTATTCAAGCCACATTGAGGATTTCGAATCTGACCTCATTTTTAATCTTAGCGAAATGTGTCCCGAGGATTGAAAAAGTAACGTCTGGTTCATTTAGTCATCGAATTCAAGAGTTTTGTATATTCGATATGCCAACATCATCTGCATTTTTAAAGTCTAGAATATGTTTCAAGAAAAACAAAACAGAGAGTAGAATGTACATCATATTAAGACCGATTATACTTATAAGAATTAAAGGACGACGGGTAGTTTGTGACGTCATCATGTTCTTTATCGTGTCAGAAAGTTTATGCTCCTTGAAACAATATTTTCTTTCCTCGATTGTATAATGTAAGACACGAACGAGTTTAAGTTTGTTACGCACCCCGTATTTAAAAGAGGCTCATTGAGTTGATTCAAAAATTTCATGATATTTCTTTACATCGGTCGTGTATCACTCACGCTTTGATGGTAAGTGGCTAAACTAAGAGATTCTGAACATCTGATACACAACTGAAGCAACAATGACAGGGTACTTAAAGATCAAAATCACTCACTGAAAATCTGTGACCAGATACGTTTGCTATGATGTATTGACCATAGGTAATTCGTGTTCTCATAAAAATACTAAAATTTCTCACATTTTTAGTAATTGTAAGGAATAGATTCATGAATAATGAGACTAATTGGAAGTTTTGCTATGTAATGGTTCTTTTTAAACTTGCCACAAAATAAACTATATCAACTGAATGAGTCCCTGTAAGGCTAAAATAAATTTGATGTTTGATGATGATTATAATGATGATGATGATAATGAAGATGATGATGATGACAGTGAGGATTGTAACGATGACGACGATGATGATGGTCGTGATGTTTATGACGTCATCGTGTTCTTTATCATGTCAGAAAACTTTACGCTCCTTTAAACAATATTTTTTACTCGATTGTATAATGTAAGACACGAACAAGAAGAAGTCTGTAACGCACTCCGTGTTGCAGATTAGGAATCCATTTGATGGGTGATGATAATGATGATGGTTATGGCTGATGATGATGATGATAATGGTGATGGATAATGATAATGATGATGATAATGATGGTGATAGAGGATGATGATGATGATGATGATAATGATGATGATGATAATGATGATAATGGTGATGATGATGATAATGGTGATGGATAATGATAATGATGGTGATAGAGGATGATGATGATGATGATAATGATGATGATGATAATGATAGTGATGGATGATGAGGAGAATGATCTATTCAAGTGTGTTAGTTTTACAGAGTTCTTTGTTCTTTTTTTTTGTATGCCAGTATAACTGATCTTTTAAATGTTAATGCAGTGAAAGTGCTATTGTAGTTTTCTTTTGCACGGCATGAATTAGATGTCACCTGTGAGTTACGTAATCGTTGCATTCCTATGCCACAATTTGTGGTCTTATAAAATCATGAGCTTGTGGCGGGCAACTCCTTTTTCCCACAAGGCTTCTTAGCTGTTTCACGGGCAATGGAGAAGTAGCAGTATACAGTGCGTAATCTAATCGTTTGGGTGTCGGAGTTACTTATAAGGTCAAAGAGGTATGTGCATTGCATACAGGTATATCTTGTTGTTATTGTGCAATTTGTGTCAATTCGTTCATAAATATTTGTGCAATCTATATTTGTTTCTCTAATTAATGTAAGAAATGAACTTATAAAGGGAAATGTTCATATATTTGTATCCTAATATATTTTGTATTTCCTTGAATTTGAATAGTTTCACGGAGTCCAGAAATTCAGAATACACCTTCCTCGCTCGACTTCTGTTTGTTGCTCTGCCTTTTTCTCGTTGCGCCTCTAACCGGTATACTGCTGTTTTCAGATCACCGAGTAAATATTTATCGTAAGTATTCAAATTATATTGACTTAATGCGTGGCGTTTAAACCCCCCCCCCCCCCCAAAAAAATAGTCTCTTCAAGTTCGTAGTATTTTTCAGTGATCGGAATATTACCTGGATAGATCTCATTATGTGCACAAGTAGCGACGTCACTAAGGTAACTGGATTTTTTACCAGTATAGAAGCAAAAGCCCTACCATGATATATTATTATCGTGCATGCTGTACAATACACTTCTACTTCTTCCATTGCTTTATGGCGATATTAAATGGGACAGTACATTTCTAACAAAAATATTACCACTCTATACCCTCCAGGAAATATGCAATATGTCGATTTTTGATCAAAACTCGTCTTTGACGAGACAGCACAAACTCTCCTGACTAAGAGACTAAAAGAGTTGTAACATTAAACCACTGTGTCCACCACTGAGTCTTCATCGTTGGGCGATTAGTTTCATAATAATTATCAAAAATTTTCAAGCATTTATCTAGTTTTATGGTGATGCAAATGGGTAAGAAACACGGTTTACAGCATACTTGAATTTCATTTTTTAGGACTTTAAAAAAAATTAAACGAGGCCCGCTTCAAAATCACTTCATTTGTAATCAACATTAATTCATAAGTTGTGAATCTTTTGTTTCTTATTAATGTTTTTGTTTCATTCCTTAGTTCCATGTTCTTCTTGTTTCTATTTTATTGTTATTCTCTTTATTTTCTCATTCGCTTTAGTTTGCTTTGTTTTTACCTAGAGCTGATTATCCCCATAAGCTTTCCAAGCTTCCTGTAGTCACTCCCCAGTTTTTTTTTTAATTAGGCTTTAACTTTTTCAAATTTTCTAGTTGTTTTTCATTTTTATGATGAAGGACTGATGAAGGACTTAGGCGAATTCGGCGGATATAAGAGATATGTCGAGCGTCTTATTATGTTGTAGTGTTTCCAATAGTATCGGATATATTCTAATCCAACCAGTCAGTAGCAACTTCCTCATGCACCCAACCATAAAACGTTTTCCTTTTACATGGAGGAGAGTTGATGTACACAAATATCAGCAATTTACCGATACATGGTAAATCCCACCCTACCAGGTAACCCAAATTTTCAGAATATCATACATTTACACTCATTGTTGTGGATGTGGTGTATATGTTTGTGGATGTGGTGTATATGTTTGTGGATGTGGTGTATATGTTTGTGGACGTGGTGTATATGTTTGTGGATGTTGTGTATATGTTGTCGATGTGGTGTATTTGTTGTGGATGTGAAGTGTATGTTTGTGGATGTGGTGTATATGCTTGTGGATGTGAAATATATGTTTGTGGGTGTGAAATATATGTTTGTGGATGTGGTGTATATGTTTGTGGATGTTGTGGATGTGAAATATATGTTTGTGGATGTGGTGTATATGTTTGTAGATGACGTCTACGTGTTTGGGGATGGTGTGTTTATTTTGGTGGCTGTGGTGTACATATTTGGGGATGTCGCACGTAGATTTGTGTTGACGTTGTTGCGAACTAGTGGCTTTTTAGCGAACGTCGAAATCGAATCGAAACTTGATAATGAAAACCTTTTCCTCATTTTATGACAATGTAATGATATGAAAGTGCACCACGTTGGACAAATCGTTTTAAGCCAGCAGAGAGATGGATTGCAGCTGGGATGTGGTTGTTTAACTTTTTCAGCGCTTTAAAAAAAAAAAAAAATACCCCAGTGGCTACGAATCGGTGTAAAAATATTTAAATACTTCAACAAGGGAGTTATCCCAAAAATATCTGGAGAAAGAATAACAAGCCTGCTCCCCCCAAGTCTAACGGCCCTCTCCTCCCACCATATAACTATATATGCATGTGATGAATGTTTTATGGAGCTGTAAATGATTAAGTAAGCGTATTAAACTTATTCAGTTTTGATTTATTACGGTTAAATGTGATTTTTAATTACGGAATGTGACTACGAAATTAAGATTATATCACCGACAATCACGGAATTTTGTTCTCCTTACAACCACGCAGGGAATTTGGTCCTTTAAAGCACGGAAAACTTGACTTGCCTCTCTAGATCAAACGTATATCTGACGTAACCTAGCTACAATTTTTAAAGTGAGAGAAAAAGGGTTTCCTCCTATATAAATACCACACCCCCCCCCCAAAAAAAAAAGTCTTACTTCAACCATACGACATAACGTCAAAGAACTCCCATCTGATTAAATGTTCGTTTTGAGTTAAAATGACATCAGAAGGATTAACTATGATAACGTAAGATTGTCTCCCTCTTTTCTTCTCTGCTGTATCTTCATTTTCGGCTGTGTTAGGGGTATACCACACTCAGTTATATGACTATGTGTACTGTTTCTCTTCTAAACCTGAGGTAAACATTTTCCGATCCTAAAGATGTATACGCAACATTATCTTTCCAACCTTAAAAGCTTTTAGACTTCAAACCGGCATGTCTGATAACGCGACAAGATATAACCGGTTGAAAAGTGCGTGGCGTCGATGAAGTGCTCCTACGAAAAAAAAAACTTGACTGATGATAAGAATAAAACTCTCCACTCGATACTAACAAAAAAAAAAAGAATCCATTTTCCATTTAAAGACAAATGAGAAACGTTAAAACATCGACGCCCTCATCTTTTAATTTCAGTGGCCGATGTTTGAGATATAGATATGGGAGGGGGTGGGGTGGGTGAGGGGATTGTTATAAAACAAGAACCGGCAAATGAACTCATGCAGATTGCGAAGACGAAATGTCGGCGTGAAGTTTCATCCACTAATTACCCATTTTCGCTATAAAAAGGAGATCGTAATATTCCACATCCTTTTTCTTCCCACATTATCTAAAATGTGGCGCCTGGATTATCGGTGGATATATATTTACCGTAACCTCACATGCAGTGTTTCAGCCGGATGTTTAGTATTAAACCAACTTGATCTGTTACGTTTTTTCGTTGTGCAGTTTTCTTGCCTTCGGAGATTTTGTGTCAGTTTTCCATAGAAATAAGGAACCAAATCAAGTTTTTAACACAACTCTGAAGGAATATTCTGACAAGACAGGGATTTGTTTACATCATGTTTTTTTGTTTCGTTGAAGTATCTGCTTTACATTATCTTCCCATAACCTGGGTTCTCCGTGGGCCGGCGATACGACTCCACGGTTTAACTTGAAATGAAGGTTATCGCACTGTTCTGTTTTATATCGGGAGTGACATATGAATTGTTTTTAAATTAATGATTAAAAGAACATAAACTAAATATATTTTAACTGGTTTTCATAAATTTTAACTTACTAATATTAGAATGTTATATTACTCTGGTTGCCTTTTGTCAAAGCGGTCCTTTTGCTTTTTTCTCATCAAGTCTTAATCATGTATTCCAGCCCTTTAACCAAACAGTAATTGTAATGATAACGAATGCTTTTTATTATGTTACTTAATAGATGTAATCGGTTCTTTGTTTTATTTGTATATGTCCATTGTTTTTCTTTTTTACTTTTTGTTTGAAAGGTTCCGTGTTCTCTGTCGTGTCATTATACATGTATCTGTGGCTGTCCGTATTAGTGGAAAAGACGGTAATCGATTTTAACGTCGGTATTCATGTCGATATTGTTGTTAATGTCTTTTCAAATCCCCTTAACGATATATCGTCACTTACCGTGCAGGTATCCATGTCAACTTCGGTATCAATTTCGATATCGCGGTTAATGTTCTTTCTGTGTCTTTAAACGTCGGTATATTGTTGTTCATGTTCATTGTCTTTATCGATATATCGATATCCACACTGTCACGGCGGTGCACGTATCTATGTCAACGAAGGATGCTCATGCCGACATCGTTGCCTTACTCCGTCGGTGTCCATGACGATATCCCTGCTGACACCTGCGTCCATTTCGGTATCGGTGTTGTTGACGATGTCTAGTCTGTGTCGATGAAACGTATATGTTTTGTCAATACAGGTCGCATGACACGTATGCATCTCGTAGCACATCGCCGAGGGCGGATGTTACTCAAAATTGAAGATGTGATGTCAACGGTGTCTGGAACACTCCGTATATAATAAAATGCATGAAACCCATTTGCAGAGATAGACAGAGACGTAACAGTCGAAAAGAGCAATATTCCCGAAAAAAAAAATGAAAAACATTTAAAGATCAAGTGACATTTATCTAGGAAAGAGTCCTCAGCCTGGCTTAATTCAGAAGTTGCAGACAAAAACCTTAAATGAAGATCAGTTGGAACTGTGTTTTATATCTATCTCCGTTTTTTTTTTTTTTTTTTTTGAGGTGAAAATGCAAAATGACGACGTGAAGTGTCGTAAGATGTCAGTATTTATTTTTTTTTTAAACCTATATATTGTCTTTGAATTGCTTAATTACCGGGTTTCACATTGGTAAGATATATCAATGTAGAGAATACGCTGCTTCTAAAATAAAACCGTCGGGATATTTGAAGTTCGCAATTGTCCCTGACATAGAAGTGACGTAAGCAGAGAATGACATGAGTTGCTCTCTGACGTCAAAAATATGTATATTTGACCTATTTTAATGCATGATGCAATTGTAAACTAGTCAACATTTGGTGGATTTTAAGGAAATTAAATTTCAATGATATATTTAATTGTTTCTGGTTCATTCGGTCAATATTCCAAAATGTTTTTTTTTTCATCCTACATGTACTTGAAAAGGGAATATCAACATCAGAAATGGCCGAGGGAAGAGGAAAACTAGTATCGATAAACAAATGGACAATTGATTGCTAAGGAAATATTGTGTGTGGAACGAATGGAGGATGGGGAAAAAATGAGGGTAACGAAATGATCTCTCTTTCGTATATTTTGATATTATACAAGGGTATCGTACAAGGGTTTTCCCTGCACAATATGTGCTCTAAATTGAACCATCTAGTATCTATAAGTCTATGATTTTTCTTGCATAATCAAATAAAATCATTAAATAAATAATTACAAAAGAAGCGAGGGAACATTATGAATTATGAAATCCCGGCCCATGCCCGTAGTCAAGGGACGACGGGCCAGGAGTTTCACCCCCCAAGAATATTTTTTCGTCCGTCTGAGTCATTAAAAAAATGATCAACACTAATTCAAATGTGCCGATGGGTTCGTGACCTCTATTTCCTATGACCGAACAACTCTTTTAAGACATCTCTCCGACAATTTCGCCCTCCTAAATTGTTCTCACGGACAACCTCACACAGATAATTTTCACCCCAACGATTCCCCACATGGAGAATTCCACTTCAGGCGAGTCGTCCTGAAAATCCCCCTCCCCCCGGAAAAAGGGTTAGGGTTTAAGAAAGAAAGGGGATTTTTCAAGGGGAAATTGTCCTGGCATGAAGGAGAAAATATCGGGGACGCTTTTCGATGTTGGCCTCACCTAAATATCTGACCGGGCTAAGGGCCAGTGCCGAGATACACGAAAAGAAACCTTTATGTAGGCCTATATATATATGGCAATGGGGGCCAACGCAATGAACAAAAAAAAAATTATAAAATTTTCTTAACATAAAATTTTTGGATCTGTAACTTTTGTGACACCCACTTTTGGACACTACTTAGCTCATTCAAGAGAACACCACCGGCTTTTCAAAGATCTCCTAATTAAATGTTTTATTCTACTTTCCATGTCTTTTTGTTTTGTTTTGAGGCCCACGACACATAAAATGAAGATCCCTGTTTAAATATGTTTATACATTGCGAGGCCGTTTCTTGTACATCACTACAGCATAAGGTGCCGGTGATGAAGAATGTTAAGCGCACATAAAATAAAAGCAAGGACGGTTGACAACGCCTGAAAATGAGCCTTCAATTTCTTGATCACGGCATAGGTATAAAAATATTAGCAGAGGAAGAAAAAGAATTAGAACAGAAAAGATTAGAATAAAAAATTTACACACTGTGAATACACAGTGTGAATACACTGCATAGTCCACGCAAGTGCAGAACTTTCATACACACACTTCTTAAAAGAAAACAGATAAAGTTACTCAAAAAAGAGCAATATTTTTTACTAAGTGTATGAAATATTGCTCATTTTGAAGTGAATTTTCACTCTACTCGGGGTGAAATTCACTTTACACTCTTAATGGAGTAAATGTCACTCTATTTTTAGAGTGACAGTCAGCTAAGGGAGGTCATCTTCCTACGCTGAATCAGGAGAAGAAACAGAAGACTAGAAATAATTTAAATTAATCAACAATCCCAAAACAAAAGACTGAAATTCTCTCAAATAAATGTGTGGAGAGCGCCCCCACTTGTTGTGAGCGTGACGCTTCATTCCATCTGCATCAAATATTGCTCCAGTTGGAGTGAATTTTCACTCCACTCCGAGTGGATCCTCAGGACACTATATTCCGAGTGAATGTCACTTTGTTCTGTGTTGAGACAGAAAGCGAGGGAAGAAAGTTCTTTGAAGGAAATAAGAGTTGAACGATTATTGTGATTTTTTTTTAAGTTTAATTGCTCCAGAATTTCATGTTTTAAATCGAAAGGGCTTAAGTGGATTTTTAGCTACCCTCAAAGAATTTCTTTCCAAAACTTAGTTGCCAAGACGTTAAGTCATCTCGATATGCAGAAAGAATTATAATTTATTCTAACTTGGAGGCTTATTCGTTTGTCTTATCATTTACGTACGAATTAATCGTACGTCAAAAAACAATCTGAATACAAAAAAAACTTGTATTAATTGTGCAACTGCGGTGTACTGAATGGTTGTGGCGTGGTCATACGGAGCTACAATCTTGCACAAAATACCTTGGCCCCCCCCCCATCCCCCGTTCAATTTTGTCTACAGGATTTCTGTTCAAAGTGTACATTCACTCCTGTAGTGAATTGGAAAGGGGGGGGAGCGGGGTTTCATGTTATCCTCTCACCTAAAATTTAGTTTTATATTTGCAAAGTACTGGAAAGTGGCCCAACAATTTTGTCCAAGATTGTAGAAGCTCTTCCATTACATTTTAACTGTTAAAACACATTGTTCAATGATGGTCAAAATGCTAACTTCATTGACCAGAAAAACAAAATGCAGTAACGTTCTCATTTTCGAGTCTAAAATGCAAGCATGCAGTCCTATTCTGTTTCCTCTATTATAACAAAACGGTCTTAGAAGGATTGAGAAAACATTTGCCTTTGCTGCTAGCCTGTGAAGAAAATTTGAAATTGCAAAGCAGCTCAGTGCCTCAAGATGGTTGGAACCCCCCGCCCCTATACGAATCACAGAAAATACTGTGAAAACCCTCCTCCCCCTCCTGGTATTTGACAAATTTGAAGCTTTCCATAGACTTACAATTTCCGTTTAAACAATCCTTAAAGATGACTTAGGTCTAATATACGAGTCGTCTTGGTATTTACACGTTGCAATTACGAGTTATCATTTTAATCTAAAATCGGTAACTGTGTCTTTCCGACTTTTCGCTAAAATTCTAACACCGTAGAAATTTCATTTTTAATAACAGATGAAGATGGCACCTCATCTGCTTACCAATTCCCCCCCCCCCCCCTCACACATCATCATTCAATTTACTTCAAACTGTAATTGCATTATCTTTTCTGGAGTGCTCTGCAGTTTTAATCAGTGCTTAGCACTTATAAGAATTTCTTCTTTGACCTTTAAGTCCATTAGCGTTTGTACAATCAATCGGCAATATTAGCCTCCTTCACCTAGATTCTTCCCCCTCCCCTC
Source organism: Stichopus chloronotus (assembly GCA_021234535.1). Taxonomy (NCBI): domain Eukaryota; kingdom Metazoa; phylum Echinodermata; class Holothuroidea; order Aspidochirotida; family Stichopodidae; genus Stichopus; species Stichopus chloronotus. Next base: position 11,231,765 of record SFZH01000008.1, read on the forward strand.
CTCCCCCCTCCTTTCCTTGTGATCCTTCATGAAGATAGAAGAAAACACAAATACGAAGTAATTTTGTAACTTCTTGCTCCTTAGGTTTGGAATTTTCAAGTGCTTGTTTGAGGACACTCTTAGTTTACCTTGGGGGAAATATTGAGGTGCGGTTAACGGGAAAGTTAACTTATTCACTGTATCTGAACGACTTAACTGGGAAGTAGATGAATACTTATCTTATGAGTTCAAACGCCTACTAAACTATCGACTGTTTTAGCTGTGTTTTTTGGAACGAATTTGTTAACCACCGAAGCGATTAGGACAAAAATTAACATCCTGTATGTACTGTCACTATTGACGATGAAGAGTTCGGGGGCGGGGGGGGGGGGGGAGGGAGCAGTTGTAAGCATTGGGACTAGATTGCACCCAAGTGTTGAATTTACTCCTGAATATGGAATGTGTATGAAAATGTTAAAATGAACTTCATAGTTTGTCACCAAAGCCATGTCTTGTCATAGGGTACTTTTACTGAAAAACGTTTCGTGTAAATCAGAATAGAATAAGTTGAGTAAAAGCTCGTTGAATGACTGTTTCGATCACCTCCTATGCACATCGGTTTTAATCACTAACAGAGGTACTTTTTCATCAGTCACGATTTCACAAAGGGATATCAGCGCACTATACTCGGGGCATAAATAGCGCTACAGAACAAGTACATCACGGATAGTAAAATTTTGGTCTGCCCGACGACGGACCTCTGACGGCCACTTCGTCGGTCCGCCCGGAGTAACTTCCGGTGGTTCAACGGTGATCGACTAACTAACACCGGCGATGCTGATTGGATAAAAACTTGTGACGCATCATGCAAGTCTATTTCCAGCCAGCGAATCTCCGAAGGCCCTCTGTCGACCCATGGCCACCGCCGGCCCAACAGATTTCACTGACTGCTTAGATCAGAGTACGAATAGAAGTGAAAACGAACACTCCGTTCACATTATAACCAAGTGTCTTCCATTATGTTAACAGTAACTTCATCAAATTAAGTTATCGGTGCTTTTGTTCGATTGCAAGTGGTTTCTTCTTTACGTTTTTGCATCAAAGTATAAGAGTATAAATTATTTTTATCCTTATCGACTAGAGTTTGAGATCTAATTTTGAATGTGACCAGGGGCGAAGCTAGATTTGTCAAGGAGGGAGCGAATCGAGGGGGGGGGGGGGAAGAACATCTGAGCGTAGCGCCAACATAGTTTGAAGCGAAGCGTTCAAGAAAATTTTGGAACAAACTGCCTCCCAGGTCGCTTGCAATGGCACTTCCAAAGCCCTTTCAAGACTGAACGTTGTAGGAAAATACTGTTTACGTAATAAAAATAACAGCCCGAAATAATTCCCAGATCACTTGAAATGGCACTTTTCATGCCTTTTGTATAAGGTCAAAAATTGTTGGAAATACCGTTAATGTCATGACAAACATTAAATGAGCAAGAAGGAAATAAGCGGTGAGCAACCCAGCGACTTTGTACTTTCTGAAGATCATCTGACTAGAAGAAGCTTCTGCTGGACATAAATCATTTCTATAGCACAGAAGTTCCAAATCAGTGGCCGTTCATTTTTACTTCAAAAATTGCGATTTAATGCTTTGTGCATTTACAAAACCGTTTGGTATTACGTCTCGCGACGACTGTGATGAGGCTTACAAGATGTGATTAATTTAATTTCTCTAGGAGAGTATCTAGCTCTTTGTTTTTGTGGATGCAAATCTTCTGCGACAAGTTCTTCTCGATAAATTTCATGTAGAGAACATGAGTGGTCGCTATACATACGGCTAGATTTCATTTATTACAGCCTCTCATTTGTTACAACATCTTTCGTTTTGAAGAAAACAGCATAGTTTGGTAAATGCAGCTCTCCCCCTTTCAAAGATGATTTAGTCCACTTTCGGAATCTCATCTGTATGGTGGTAACCCGTTCAGTTTATGGTAAAGATAAATAAAATCCTAGTTATTTCGAATCAATTAGGAAGGCCGCATTCATTTCTATTCTCATCTGAGAGTGCTAATCTTATAGATAAGTTCCAAAGAAACAACAGTCCACAGTTATTTGAAGCTGTACTTACTTTAGTCAGGGTTTGGTGAATACGAATTCCCTTTCTTTTTTTAAACGAAATTTTTTTTTAAAACGAAATTTACCTCTAAACATTTGTTTGTCTCCTTAGATTTGATTAAGTGAAAAGCTTTGTACATTTTTCTCCACATCATAGACTGTCATAGTTTAAGCAGAATTAAGATCGTGTTCATATTGAACGTGATCTCCAAATTTATTCGCGGAACTGGTCCGTACATTAGCAGTCGTACATGCACTCAAAGAGAGGTCCATTTCTCAATCTTAAAAGAGGTTTTTTTAATAATAAATTAATAATGCATTACCGCATGGGTTTGAATCGTGGTGAATTTATAATCTGCCGACAGAACCTTCAGAAACAAGATTCTGGTTTTCATCTTTTTGTTGGTAGTTGAATCTCCACCATCCCCCTATATGGTTACAATGGTGTGATGTCTAAAGCAAAATGGCAATAGTTAAAATTGTATCTCAAATGAAAAGGCAGTACCATCTTAAATTAAGCTGTTCCGTGAGACTTATAGGAAAGCCGAATTTCGGAAGTCGAATTTAAATCGAAGACATTGTTTGCCTTTGGTTTACCTTGACGAAAAATTAAAATAAAAAAATAAAAACATAATAAGAATGCTTAAAAGCAAAAAGGAAATACCAAGTAGACTTTGAATGGATAATTTATTTTAATATAATTTTATTGGTATATACGACTGGGCAGGTTTTGACGTTTTATTATATTTGATTACAACTTTAATTTTTTAATGTGACAGTTAAAGAAAAAAACAACGGGTTTTCCTAAAATATAAATGAAATATTTATTTTTTCCATCCTGTTTTCTTGCTCTATTTTCGTTCCTCTCTCTCTCTCTTTAACTTTTTTTCAGTCTTATTGTAGAGTGAATATGAATACTTGACATTGAATTACTAAATTCCTTACTGCGACAGACGGGTCACTTAAGACTTAAAATAACGAACTTATTAGGACGGTGAAAAGTAATGTACAAGTAACACACATATTTACCACACCTTTTTCATTGAAACTTCGCTTGTTCGGGTGTCGAAACTTCTTTTATTTTCTCAGTACTTCCTTTTTAATGCCAAGCTAATTCTTCTTTTATATAGTATCACCATTTGATTCCTATGGTTGCTAAACATTGATTATTCCCTCGTAACGGTTTTCAATCATAAGTGTAATTGACCTTTTTTTGTTTTGTTTTTTCAAGAAAGCGTCATACGTCATCGAGGTAGAAGGTGCGGCATACAACCCTTCCCGACCAACCCCCTCCTTAATTCCTCCTCTTCCCCAAGCCCTTTCTTTCCACCCTGTTTCCCCACCCTTCCAACTCCCAGTTCCTAATTATTCAGCAACTCTCCGTTATTGGTGGGCCTGATGTAAGAACTGATCGCTGTCCAATTCTGTGGCCATTCGTGTCACTGCGCGTTGATTGGATATCCAGGATTTTCGTTGACAATCGACGTATATATTTTCACGTGACAGAATGGACATCTATACTGCCGCGTTTTGTTGTCAAAGCAGACGTATATCGCCGCCTTGCATGCCCAGGACGTAGTAACACTACGTAATTATAGAGGCGTGAAAGGAGAGTTCACAGTCCCACTTCCCAGATATTGTTTCGGAACGGCATCATGCAAGCATCTACAAATAGCTCCGGTGTACTTCTGTAGCAATGTGTCTCGTTTACATAGTCACTTCTTCCATATTACGCACAAGAAACGGAGAAATCATGAAAGAACACTTCTTATTTTTTTTCTTAGTAGACACAAAAACTGGGGAGGGGGAGGGGGGTTATGTACATAGAGTCACCATGGATCGAAAATTACTCCGAGAGGTCAGCGAGGTCACGTTTGAAGCGGGCGATGGCTGCGGCCCTCTTTCTTGCACAGTGTTGGAAGCTGACCCAGTCCATCATGTTGTCTTGGCATCCCCACCATGGTCTTTTTTCGATGTTGCTCACGTAGCGGTCTTGCAGTATGTCGGTCAATGGTGAATATTCCTGTGGAGGAAAAGGAAAGGAAATAAAGAAGTTATGATCAGGTGGTAGAAAACAATTGGTCAAGTATGGGGACTTCGGTGGGCGCAGCCTATAAAAAAAAAAAAAAGTCTAGGCAGATACCACTTGCAATGCTTGGTCCAAAGCCCGGTACAAGACAAGTTTGGTAAGAATACCTCGTTGGAAATGGCACTTGCAAGTCCGTAAGGTAAAAAAATGTAGAATTAAGGTACAAAAGAAAGGAAAAGTACTGACAATATCATAAAACATTAACAAAATACCCATGGTGTGCCCAAGGGGACTCCCCCCACCGATCGCCTTGGCTACTCGTATGACTACCACGATGATAAACATTTTACATCAAACCGCAAAGTGCGTCTGTCACAGTGCTACCTCACTATTGTGCAGGGTATGCCCTATCTCTGTATCTTATTTACAGAAAGAAGAGCGGGGGAGGGGGGTGGGGGAGAGGGGGGTTTTCTCATTGATAAGTTCCACGACGCGCGTGACACACACACAGACGTGTACAATTAGCGAGCGGCGATCCATCGAGAACGACCAGGTTTCTAATCGCAAAACTCACGTAAGGCAGCACTGAAACGTGGTTCGGAAGTGGGGTTTAACAATAAACAGCATTTTGTTTGGTTAATGATAAACCTTATACTGTTTGTGTATGCAGCGATCTACACAAACATGTTTTCCTTAATTATCACTAACACTTTACACAACGATACGAAGAATCGACCTGCTAAAAGGGAAGTTCAACCAAACTGTGACCTGCATTGTAGCGACGTGTGGTGATCGGATCGCGGGAACTGAATCTTGTAACTAGTATCAGCTAGAAAACCCGTGTCTGTCGGTACGTTATGCATTCAAGATAATTATTAAAGGTCACCATGTGTCCGTCAACAGCGTAAGGGAAGTAGAGGTGAGATATTATTGTCAAAGTGATGATTAACCTCACTCGGACACTTGAACGTTAGATGAGCATTATGACCTCAGGATATCATGAAAGAAATGAAGAAAAAGGAATTACAAGTCCTTATTTGCTTGTCATCAAATATCGCTATTTTATATGAAATTCATTTTTTTGTCCAATAACAACAGTGTTTATCTTTGAAAATAATGGACAGATGATTGTCAGATATGATACCAGCCGTTGTTGCATTTGTCACACTCTCCTCTCCACAAGGCTCCTCCTCTATCTTCCCCTCTCTCCCTCCTCCCCTTCTCCTCCCCCCCCCCCCTTCCTCCACCCTCCATCATCATTTCTACACTTCAGCGCATTACATTCTCATTACTTTGCCCTCATTTTGTTAGAAGAAAATGTGTTAAATGTAACATGGGTAAAGCCGATGACAAAATGTCCCCAAAATGTTCCAATGTTAGATCGTTATATGTTCAACGTTTATTAGCAAGTCCTTACAGCTTACATTTCATTATTATTTTGATGCTTTTAAAGGCTCCTGGGAAGTGAAAACTTGTACTTATCTCTATGTGTCTGGGGAGTTTTGCTGCACGACATTTGATACATCACTAATGCTTTCATCTATATATATATATATATATATATATATATATATATATATATATATATATATATATATATATATATATATATATATATATATACTTGTGTGTGTGTGTATTCCTGTAACCCTACTGTGTCGTCATGGCCAGTCTATTTTCACTGCAGAAAACTTTCTCCAAAATTAAACCGTCTCTTCACGTCACGGTTCTACCGTTCCTGTGCAAATATATTTAACCCATCTGAATGTAACTGAATTAGGTGACAGAACTTTGTGCATTATCGCGAATTAATCCTTTTCCACCAAAGCTGGAAGCGTTCTGACGAGCCCCTCCCTCCAGCTAAAAAGAAAAGTGCTATGTTTGCCTAAAAATCTACGATTGTAATAAACATTCGTATCCATGGTTACACCACTGGAAACCAATAAACTGAACATGTTTTATTTACAAGAAGCATGCTATAGATCGATAAAATTGTTTACGTGACCAAGAAGAAGAAAAAGAGGCAGAAATAGAGAGAGAGAAGAAAAAAAAACAGGAGAGCCTTCCTTTAACATTAAAAGGTACCAGTAGCATTCTCATAATGAGGTATGTAAGGATTCCGTGTAGCAAACATTAAACATATAACTTGACAGTAAAACATGATAAATGGGTGATCCCATTAATCGGAGCGTGATTTCGTGGGTGGTGTAGCCGTAACATACGATACTTCCTTTTTCTTTAATCGGCATAACTGCTTTTACTATTTACCATAAATGCATGGTAAGCACAGATCTGCCTAAGTCTCAAATTTTATAGATGTAAGCATGATAGTTTAATATCACATCACCTGACATTAATGTTGTCTCACGTGACATCCTTGCAGTGACTTTATTGCTCAGTGAATTAAGTAAAATTTGATTTGCTTTACCGAATATCTTCCGAAAACTTTCTATGGTTTCCATACATACGTAGAAAAAACAGTTTCTAATGGCATATATAGAAAATGCTTCGAAGCAATAACGTCAACTTCAATAGGTACGGTATGTTAAAAGGAATAGTTCGCAAAATTGTGGAAAAACACTTTATTACATCTCGAAAGCTCTTACGTCGAGAGGTATGAAGTAGGGTCAAGAGCGATTTTTTTTTTGGAAATTTTACTTTTTTCCTATGGCATTTCTTTTCTGATATGTAGGCATATAATATGCTAATATTTGTTAATTAATATGTTAATTATCTCTACTTTACATGTGAAAATTCACAACGTATATTAACAACATGACCTCATTCATCCTGTACGAGTAAGGTATTTGTGAAGTGAAATTAATTGACAATTGGTAGTTGATTTCAAATAAACTCCAGGAAGCTAACAAAAAAATACATAATAAACCAAATTAAAATGACATTTTCCGGGTTTCAAAGTTACATAAGATCGTGTGACATCAAAATTAAAGTTGAAGTAATATAGAAACTATGGTAACACCACTTAATTTGCTAATCTCTCATATATATAAATCCACGAGCTCAACACGCGATAACTCACTATGCTGTGTGTTGCATGGTCGATATAAGTTACCATGGAAACGTGGAAAAAGACGTTGGGATATTTTTTTTATCCTTGGAGTTTGAATTTGTCAAAACATATTGATTTTCTTAGAGTCTTTATACATCTTTTTTTTCAACGAAGTCCCATTTCACTGTCTAAATGCAATACATTTGAATGTTTCATACCACTGAAAAAATATAAAACAGTAAAAAAAAAGAAAGAAAACGGCGTATAAGTGACATGACATATTTGAAAAGGAAGAACTTTGAAAGTTTCCTACGAGGACAAAAATGTTTGTATAACCGATTTTCCCTTTCCTGGTAACAGATATGACAATTTAAGCCGAACAAAATGAGAACGAGCGCAGTGGCTTGGTAAAACGATAACAAGATCGGTATTGCTGCTTCATGGGAGACTAACCTTCTTATCTGGTTTGCAGAAGTTTGTCAGAATCTGCCAATTATTCCAGTGTTTAAAATTCTCCTGTTTCGTGGAGTTCGTTTTGCCCTTTTTCAACCTCACTTTGGATATGACAGAATGTATAACAAAAAAAGACGTTCAAAACTATTTGAAATGAGATAATTTGATTTAATGAACAACATCACACCATTCCTTTATTATGCATGTGTACCGATGTGGGGTTTTCAATTAGAAAATGGGAAATTCGAGGAAAAGACTTCTCTTTCTTTTCTGTTATTTTTATTTCTCTTTATAAAGTGACAACGTGTTATAGCATTTACGAAAAGGAAAAGCATAAACAGAGAAAAGGAAGCCAAAAAGGAAGAAATTGAGTTGTTCTTCCTCTCATTCTTGTCTCTTTCCCCCTTTGCCATATCGTCTTCCTCTTGCCTCTCTTCTTGTCTCTCGTTCCGAGAGATGCAAAGATGACCGCGCTCCGTCTTTGGCCTCCATCTCTGAGGCCGTTCTCAGTCGTTCACTGAGTTATAATTGGGAGTAAATTTCGTTACGGGTTGGGTTAATGTCATTGTAAGTTTATCAAGTAAATTTTACAGACTCAAAACCTATACGCGGGAAAAGAAATGGATTCTTTACCCCCTTTTTTTCGGTTCCGTGATCGGAAAGTTTACGATTTGATCAAATATTAAAGACAGTGCGTAACACTTACCGTTTCCTCTTTATGTCGTTCTCAAGAAGTAGAGTGCACATGCTGACGAGGACGGAAAAGTGAGAGTGATACGGCCAAGGCCTTTACATTACTACAGTCATCTTATAAGATCGACACTGGGACAGTGATTTAACACCGCCGGGTAGAGCCGTTTCTTTACTCTCTCTTTTTGAATAAATAACCTGAGTCGATGTCCTACTTTCGTCCTAATTCTGCTGACGGGAACTTCTTTGGTCAAATCGAGTCGATCCGATAAATCCGTCAGACGACTACGGTTTAGTTTGTCACGTAGCTTGTGACTGGCCTTGGACGCGGTTAACTAATAACGCAAGGTCGTTTGACGAAGGAAAACGATCTTGAACTTAAATCGGCTTGACAACGTACTTTTATCATTCGAACTATAAGTTGGAAACGTTTTAACTTAAATCAACCCGTCGATCTCCAATTTTTGACAAGCTTCTCCTCCACTTCAAGAGAGTTTTATTAGGTTTTGTCTTCAATCAGCAGGACTTTGATCTACACCCTTTATATGTCCACTCTCCCCTTTTCTTCTTCTTTGTGGTAATTTCATTACGTAATACCAAAATCAAAGTTTCAAATGTCTGTGGCCTTGATTGGTTCCCGAGTAGGCAGTGGCCACGTCTTACCTAAAAGACGGATTTTTTTTTTAAGACACTTTGTAAAATAACAAAGAAAAAGTGACTCTTCACTGCCCGACCTAGAAATGTGTAACATTATGTTGACAGAAACAAATCAAAGGATTTTTTAATAATACTTTTTATATTACGTTAGTATCTACTTATCTTTTAATTTTGCAGCATCTCTTGGCAGTGGTATCCAGGTTTAACGTGCATAAACAATTCTTATAATTTTCTAACATGAAATAAATGAAACTCGTGTAGACTTGATCGAAATATTTCTAAGAGGTTACAATAAATTCGAAAAATCTGATATTCGACAAGCACAGAAAAAGTTTTCGCCTATCCGTCATTACATGTCACAGCGCAACCAAAATATGGTACGAGACTCAAATGATAATTTATGTACATTTTCAAAAGAAACCCTCTCCCTTCCATGACAACCATGCACCTTTAAGATTTTTACGATGTTTGCAAATTGATTTTCTCCCATTTAGGTGGCACAAAACAATTGTAACTTCAAATATTTTTTCCCATTTTGGTTCATTTGCATCCCAAATTTCCGAGAGAGTTTCAAACAATTTGTATTAACATCAGAAGTTAGTAAAATTCTCGGCCCAGCTTCAGCAAGGCGCCACGCGATTTATTTTAACATAACACACCATTCACATACAAAGTGACAAGAAAGGCATCACCTACCCTAATGTTTAAACATATAAAACACTTCTGCGCAATTTGCATGTACGTTATGACCCCAACACACATAACATAGAGGAGGGAAGTCTTGCGTTATTTTCTCCATCAATAGCAACTGTTGAAGTCATTCCTGTAAAAGGCCTTCTGTAAACAAAGACCTGTCGAGTTATTTCCGGGATTCAATGTCTTTTGTAAGATGTCAAATAATAATTGTCAAATAATTATAATTGTTTCTTCCTTGCCTCATCAACCAGTCGTTTTATAGACCTATGCAGGTCCAACGTCACCTTTCCAGGAAGGCATTACTTGGCTAATCTTATCATTCTCTCTCTCTAAAAAATACACTTTTAACGTTTTGGATTTCTCCGGCAATGAATAAAGCTAGTTTTAAATTGTGAAATCAAGATTGTTGTGTATTGACTTCGGGTTCTGATTTTAAAGTGGCGGCTCGAGAGAATCAAGGTATAACTGGCTGCATACCACAGTCATGTTACATTGCAAAAAAAAAAGAAAAAATCCAACATAATTTCCACTTTTTCATTTTTTTTTCTTTCTGATAAGTGAAGAATCGTAACGTTAATTGTTAATTGGCTAAACTCATGACGTCACTTAGATGTCACGTGGACGTTGCCAAGGTTCTCTCCCCCCCCCCCCCCTTTAGTGACATTTTTCTGTTGTGTTATTAAATTCGACGGTGAGAGAAAGATGGTTTCACCCTGCTCCTGATGGAACCAAAGATAGCGCTATCGCATCACTGATGGAAGTAACATTGATCCCCGATGTGTATAAAGAAATGACTAAACTTAGCTCATTTTGTCTTGTCTACGGGGTCTTGTCCATGTAACAATTAAAGTTGTTTATCGGAAGGTTTCTAAAATTGGCTACTACGATTACCCGTAAGCGACCAACATTCCCAATAAAGCAATTATCTTACAATTAAAGGGGAGTTGTCGCAACGTGTATATATTACTCTTATTATTACCTTCTGCAGTGGCCATAATTTTCAAAAAGTCCTAAAAGTCCCACGTTTTCTCTTTGGTTCTTTTCAGTGGAATTACAGTTACTTACTAAAATAATCCCAAAAGTTATGACTAGCTCCAATTTGTTGGTCACGTGATTGGAATGCACTGTAATTTTAACTCAAAGTGTAAAGTAAATATGAAAACACCCCACTCAACATAACGGAAAAAAAATAACTCAATCAAGGAAAATGAAACATATACCAAACATAACCTTCACCACAACCCGTTCTACACACACACCCCTCATAAAGTATAAAATAAGAATTTTGCATTTGGAAGGTTTCATTGTAATTTTTTTTTTCACATTTAAACAGTGCGCGCCATTTGTCACTGTTTGAGGATGCGAACGTGAGTTCGTCCAGCTTACTAAACACGTTAGATTTTAAGTTGTTGTGACGGCACTTGTTAATGCGCTCTCTCCTCTTGGGAAACGCAATCGATTTTTACGTACGATTTTAACACATAATCACGTGACACAACCTTCCCACCTTTTCGAAGGTTGCAGAGATTTTTGCAGATAATTTCCTCAACCTTTAACATTTCTTTGCAATTTTGTGCTCATATCGAGATGAGCAAGACCGGAATGTCGTGTTCCCGAGTCTTTTACTTTCTAGAAATATTAGTCCGGGTTGTAGATTTTTGTCTCTAGTGTTCCCTCAGAAGATATTTGATTTCTCAGTGTCTGCTTGATAGCAAGAAGAAGAAGAAGAAACGTAGCAAACACCCATAAATCCATAATTCTCAAAGATCACTCAATAGATCAGCCTACAACGTGACGTTTGTGACGTATTTGCTCAATAAATAAATCGAATACATTTGCAAAATTTGCTAATTTCGGTTTCATTAGTGACCTAATAAAAACCAAAATTTATTTCCTTGTATCAATATACACTTCATCGCAATGACTTCGTTTGGGGAGGCTAAGAGTCATGTCTCATGTAGTTACTGTTTTCATTACACGCGTTGGAAAAGAAAATAAGTACAGGCAAGTAGCACTGACAATATCTACATTTGACTTTAACAATATCGTATGTATGCATGTATGTATGTATGTATGTATGTATGTATGTATAAATATATATATATATATATTTATATATATATAACATATCATCCTCGATTTTTAATACACGATTCCTCCAATTTTGTGTCAGAATTATTAGAATTATTAATCAGTTAACTTTTTCATCAGTAATCTTTAGTATTTGATAATATATTTATGTATATTAAATGTGTGAAACACTTTTAAAACTGATCACAAAAAAAAAAAAAAAATGGTTGTAAAGTTGTCTGTTAGATCGTAAGCGATATAATTTTACTAACACCGTAAACTTCACACATACTGCAGTAGCCAACACCACCTACGAAAGTTACATACTTCTTGATACCGTATACCGTTTGACAACAATATTGACCGTCTTGATAGTACACCTTAAGTATGACTCCCAGATTTTTGACGCCCCTTTCTCTCTCCACCTCTCTCTCTCTCTCTCTCTCCTAAACGTCACCACGCATTTAGACGACCGCTATATCTAAGTAAGAAATCTTCTTCCAGGAAGCAAGCAGACTCACGCATCACGCAAAAAAACATCTAAACTGCTAATAAAAACTTGTCAAAGATTCTCGTTGTATGTGTAAACATGTGGACACACCGGTGAAAAGACATCGGTGAAAAACTATCAGTGAAAAACTAACAGCTTCTGTATCTCAATGGATCCACGTAGTGACGTCACATATCGCAATGCAGCTGGTACGCCAATGCTTTTTGTTTCTTACTTTCTATACGATATATTAACTTGCAGGGATTGAGGTGCAACTAGTTCTTTCCCCCTTTCTATACCACCAGCTCAATTGTGCAAATATCGACCACGGCCATATTTTATCCTGCCTGTCATTAATGTTATAGATAAGTCTTGTGCGTATTAATGTTGTCGATATGGTCGAAAGAAACCCCATCTCCCCCCCCCCCCTTTCGACGAACTGAAATCAACTGCTAACTTAAACATCGTCTATCTGACGTAGGACACTCAAAACCTTTCAGAACCAACCATTTCTTTAGTATTTTTCATTTTTTTTTTTCGTAGAGGAAATGAGTCGGCACAATGGGAATCAAATGGAAACCTTTAATTTTCTTTGACACCTGTGTAATGTAAGCATTTAAGTAACTCACTAATGGCGAAGGTGTGAGTTGCCTGTGCCATGTCTTCGAACTTCATTACGCCTTAGCTGGCTGTTAACGACAGCTTGATTGACTTTCATAGTGTTCGCCATACCCTTATTACACCTAGCTCTCATATCTACTTCAGAAAACATTTTTTTACGTCTTTTCCTATTGTTTCAATACATGCTCTTTCGGTACACTCATTTAACGTGTATAAAATCCTATATGGAGCTATTGGTCTTGCAGAGTCTCTACATGCAGCCTCTCTTATACAACCTTACAACGTGATAACATGATTAATCAAACACTTTCCTTTTTTTTTTACTTTTAAACCATCTGGATCTAAGTATCCATAATACATAAGAAACATCCGCGGTGTACGTAATTTGCGTGGGGCGAATCACGTATTTTGGTAATAGTTTACGAGCTACATCTAGCTACATCAAGCTACGAAATAATAAAAAAAAAAACAGGATCGCTGAGTAATCTTTTTTTTTGTTTTGAGAAAGGAAATGTAATACCATTCCCCCTATTATGTTCTGATTTATTGTTACTTTGTCTTCCTGGTAAAGACATGCTCTTTTATATTTCCCTTTAAAGCTGTTGCTTGAACAATTCCATTGCGAGGTATTTGTTGTAACCTTACTCGGATGCTGTGTTCGTTCGTTGGGTCCGTATTCTGTTTTGATTTCAAATACATTTATATAGCGAACGATAACAAACTTGCCTTGGCGACAAAAGGTTACATAGGCCTACTAGATGTAAATGAGACTAGGCTCTAGATACTATATATACTAACGTCAACAAGAGTGACCCCTGACCAAGAAATTTAAAAGGAGACTTACTGCAACAGGTGCCGTATTTTACACAATGTTCTAATGCTATACTAGTAAAAATCTATATTATGATAGTTGTCACGTGATCGTGACCGCAGACAAGGCTGAATGTACATAATTATAATTACACCCTCAAGACCCATAAAGCTCAATCACTTTAGTCATACATTGTTTGACGAGCCCTTCTATATCGCTCACAAAATTAAAAAAAATAACGCTTTCGTTGAAAAAAAAAACTTTTTTAACAGATAGGAACAAAAGAAAATGCAACATAAAACCACCCATAAAAAATCCTTCGGGAGTGAAAGTATATATCGCTGTAATCAAAACACATTTCTAATTTATATACCTTAATGTACTATGACAAAGCGTTCTAAAATAACATTTGTCAATTTCGTATACCCGCAGAAATAATGAAAAACAATACATAGGTATAGCTGTGTTGCTTGGTATCGTTCAAATTTATAATCTATGATATTTTTTTGGATATTGCACAGAGTGTCATCTTTGAATATTTCTATCATTATTTAATTAATAGCGTTAATTTTTGTACATGACTGCGACAAAATGACATAATTAAATACCTTCGCTGTTTTACCACCCCTCCCCTCCCTTGGGTTGATCTATAATAAAATGTTACCATAACTATATCATATTCTTCCAACGGATCTTTTTCGAATTTCCTAACCGTTTTGTTTTATCTCTTAAACATATTCTTGTATATGTATACACAAAGCTATAATTGTTAAAGAAACTTGTTTTAATTTGATTATAGGCTGAAGAGGATGGAAAACAGCCTGGAGGAAATAAATCTAGCCAGAATCACTTACTTCATGTAGAAACTTTAAAAAAAAATAACATGACCAAAAAAAAAAAACGAAAACGTCCATCCTCCATATTTTTTTTTTTTTTTTGTGAGTGGTTTATTTCGAAATCGATGTTGTAAATCATTGGGCTGTTTAATTAACATTATAGGCTAATTTTAAACGCCTGGGGTTAATCTGTCGTTTCTCTTCGACAAACGAATTTCTTAACGGGCTCCTTTTCTTAACTCGAATGATGAGACGTATAACATTTCATTTACTATCTTGTTTTTGTTTTCCTTCTCTGATGAGTGATTGCTATATGTGGGTGAAAAATAAAATGAGAGCTATAGATTTAAAAAAAAACTAATTCCCGTTAGTTAAGGAATCCCGTGTAGAAGTTAACACGAGTTCAATACCCTGTTAAGCAAAGTGTGCGATTCTGCCTCCGCTTCGTGTGGCGTATGTACAACTTCCGTAAACATGCGGATGTTTCAAAAGGCTGTAAAGAGGGAATGACGGTTGGTGACTGAGGACTGGGGTTGGGGACTGGGTATGGGATGGGGGAATGAAGAGATTGAAGAAAAACTCATTCTATTGTCATAAATGAAGTGTAGGTAAGGGAAATATAAAGAAAAGAGGTGTGGAGAGGGGGGGGGGGGATGTAGGGCAAGTGCGATATGTCATGATAAATACCGTCGACTGCATACCAAAGTAACAATCTCCTAATTTTTTACAAGATAAAATACAAATGTCAGGTATTTTTGCAGATGTAGTTTACGAAATATTATTTGATGCTACACCAGAGATTAAAAAATTAACAACCAACTTGAATGGACTTGCGATGGTGTCTCTTTCTATACATAAACGATCGGGTGTGCGTACCAATAAGTGGAACTGTTTAAAATATGCAGGAGAGGTGAAGTAAACTTGTTTCCTTGCCTGCTCCTTAATTAGCTAGCCATGAAGTAACCATACATATTTCCATCTCTGTCAACTCACCTCAGCATATATCAAGAGTTGTTTCAAGGACTATAGAAACTTCTGAAATAACCGTTACTTCGCTCAAGTATGAAATATGTCATCTGGCACCCGATATGACCCATCATGAAATCTTTTCCCATCCTTTCCCCCTACCAATGGACCTTCCCACTCACCCCCCCCCCCCCCCGCACACATACGTACTCAAACACTCACCCACCCACCCACCCACGCACACACACACACACACACACACACACACACACAGGGAGGACACAACAAAATCATATCTTGAGATATTGAAGCAATGACAAGAGATTAAATCGAACTTTTAGCAAACATTCTCCTTAATAACTGCCTTTTCGGAATCTGCATAGTTCTCCAAGTCATTTTATAACAAATGTCAACACCCCCTCAAACAATTATGCGATCACCCAACTACGACGTGGTTTAACGTGTAATATACTACTCAAGTGCACTCAACCACAATCTATGGGATACGCCACTTAGCAACTAAAGGGGAACAATAATTCTTTGCAGAGATTTTCCCGGCGTCCTTGCCTCTTGATACCTCGCACATCATTGACAGTAATCATTTTTTTACTCTTTTCTCAAGTTTGTTCACACTGTTTTTATTTTACTCCATCCACGTCACGGATTCTACACATTAAATTCTATAATCAAATCCACGTAACTTTAATTTTCAAATTTTCCGCTTATTCTTTTTAATTTTCCTAACTTATTTCGTAATCAATCACTGTCCTTGCGTCTAAACAAGATATAAATGCGAGCTGTGGTTAAGAGACAGTCAGTGCCCCAGAGAAGAAAAGTAATCCATACATAACAGATTTACAGTCAACATATGTTTAACACATTGGACACGTTCATGTGTTACTAAGGTTGGCGCAATGATATATATATATATATATTTATATATATATATATATATAAATATACATATATGTATACATATATACATATATATATACAGCTATATATATATGTATATATATATATGTATATATATATATATACATATATATATATATATATATATATAGCGCCTCGTTCGTGTGTATCCGACCATACATTGAGGTGACGGCCCATGATAATGTAATAAACAAGTTCCCAAAGACAACATCGATTCAGGTTCACGAGTAATGTTGTTTTCATCACATTCACACAAGGGACCAATTTGTCTTTTCTGAGGGTGCGACTTCATTCACAGATGCATAGGCATACTAGCGCCTATGGGCTCTATACATAGCACCTTTGGCTAGATTTATAAGCAGTTTGTCCTTTCTTTAACTTTTGTCTTAGCTACTTTTCTTTTACAATTGTCAAAGTACAATTAAACTTTAAGCATGCTCATACATAAAATCTGACATGGAACACAAAAACGTACAATTTCCAAAAGAGGTACCTGAACAAAGGAAGTCCATAATCAAAGCATTGTTTTTACATAGGCACATGCACTCGAAACATGCTTTGCATGGCATGTTTGGACGTGGTTGAACATAGTTTACGTTCAGCGTGCCAATTACACGCTGTAACTGCTGACGAACACATATCATTAAATATGAGGATTAAATTTTAATACCAAAATTCGAAGAGGACAATTTCAAGATTTTTTGTCGGTTATCTCCCCAACCATCTGTCTACTGTCTACTGTGTCTACTGCCGGAAATCTTCATGGCGTAACTCATGTCTTGGTGTGTTTTTACACTGAAAACATTTTCGTCGTCGTTCATACACTTCTGCGTTTAAAGGAAAGTTAGCATATTACCGTGACCAGAATCTTGCAATATCTGCCATGCATGTTGCATATTTATCATGTTGTCGTAACTATGTATACGTCGTCGTTGTATCTAGCTAGCCAAGTCCATCACTGACATACCCTGAATGTTGCTTTACTATGAACACGTCGTCCGGCACATCTATCATGTTGTAATGTGTTGCACGTTATCTTATGTAGCGTATACTGTCATACAGACATACACGGACGTAGCACCCTGTCACCGTGCCAGGACAACTTCACCCTTGACAATTCCCACCTGGAAAATTTGCCCAAGGCAATGCCCGTGCTCGTACAACCCCCCGGAAATTCCCAACCAGGAGAATTTCCCCCACGGACATCCCCCCCCCCCTCTTGAAGACTCCTTCATGAAACGGGTTAGAATTAAATTTAGGGCGAGTAGGATTCGTCCGAGGGGAAAATGCCCTAGGTGGGAATTGTCCGGGTGGGGAATGACAAAGGGAAAGTTGTCCTAGTAGGAGTTGTCTGTTGGAAATTGTCTGAGGGGAGCAATTGTCGGGAAGGGGGGGGGGGCGGAAGTTGTCCGGGGGCCCGTTGTCACACCGAGTGTGTGAACCTGCGTATTTCCATTCATATCTAATGTAATTTAAAGGTGATATCGGCCGTTTAAAGGGGGCACGGTGTTTCATAATCTCTGAGAAACTCAATGGCAGATCTACGAAAGAAAAAATAAAACTGACGTTGCAGTGAACCATTCGAAGCTGACGTTAGCAGTGCGATGGGTGCGTAAACGTACAAAGCTTGCGTTGACCCACGCGCACGCAGCACTTGCACATCGTACATATGCAGTACCAGTCTTGCTCACTCGTGAAAGCAGAAGTCAAAGACAGAGCCGGGCGCAATATAAACATATCATTGTTGAAAGTACGAATAAAGAATCGCCCCAAATTACCGACCAAGTCCACCTTTAATTTGCAGCATATTTATCCTATGTTTATAATACGCTGTGACGTTGTCTAGTTACTAGCTTCCACATTGCACCATGTTGTTTTACCAATTTTGCCAACGTATCGTAATTTTATTATTTACCACACATTCACTTCAAATAAGTAGAGTAAGCCTCACACCAGAAAACTGACATGACAGCTTCCTGTTGAGAATGCATAGACTTATCTATAAGCAATTCAAACCCATTTTGCAGAACCACCCTCCCAGTTATTTCAAGTACACAGCTTTATCATTTACTAAAAGTCAGAGGAAAGTGCAAAATTTCAAAAAACAAAAAATAAATAAATAAAAAATAGACTAAAATAAATTAAACAGCTTTAGTTTTTCAATTTCTGAATTCTTCATTTCCTTCTATAATTGTGCAAATATTGCTTTGTTAAAAGAAAAAAAACAAATCCCCAATGATAGTAAAATTATTACCATCACAAATGTACATCAGAAGACGATAAATCAAAGACAGAGGTTCATGTTTTATGTCACGTATGTTTTTCGTCATAGGCACACCACAAGTGTATCAATGACCATGCGCATGCCGTATGCCCCTCGGTGCGTTTTTTTTTCACACCTTAAATGAAGGCTCGATGCATATAACATGCATCTGTTTAATCTCGACCAGAAATTGAATAATTTCAGACAAGCGAGAGAGAGAGAGAGAAGAAATTGCTCAAAATCGTTTTTCTCGTGACTCTATCGGAGTACGTGTTTGAAATTCTCAAAAATCAAAACCGGTCAAATGATCACAGTATATGCTTAGTGGCAAAACTATAGAATAGGCGTCACTGAAACGTGTCAATTTTCTCATCCAGCGTGTATGTAATATTTTATCCTATCCAGGGTTTAAAGTTTGAAGCTTTTTCGTTGTTGATGCTTGGGAAGCGGAAGACTTGTTTGCAAAAAATACAAACATAAGTCTTCCAGTAAAGTTAAAAGTTACTCCCTCTTTGTTTATTGGGTGTATAAAAATGTCATATTTATTACATAAATATTGCTAACATAAATATTACGGTTTTGACTATTAAAAGAGCCCGTTTTATTTTTTAAGTAGACTATTTTTCATTGCTGCTATAATATTGCATCTATTAAACTTTAATGTGGTTTTGTGATTATACCTCTAACGTGACTTTGTTTCTGTTTGAGTTCCTTTCTACGAAGGGTGTAACTTTTCAGAAAACCTACGCAAGACAAAATATTCTTTTTCGTACAAAATAGACGATTCTGATGTTTACTTTAATTTTGTAAACAACTTTTCCCAGAACTTTTATGTATTTTCTTTTTACCGAGGGAAGCTTTGTTTAGATTTCATTCCATTTGCTACTTTATTTCATTAAAAGAATGTCTTTAGCGTGCAAAAAAAAAAACA
This sequence comes from Stichopus chloronotus, assembly GCA_021234535.1. NCBI lineage: Eukaryota > Metazoa > Echinodermata > Holothuroidea > Aspidochirotida > Stichopodidae > Stichopus > Stichopus chloronotus. Next base: position 11,251,306 of record SFZH01000008.1, read on the forward strand.
TTAAAGGTTATTTATATCTCCCTTGATAAATATCGCCATTAACATATTTTCTTTGTCAATATTTCGCTGAGCTTTGTTTCGGTAAAAATAGCAGGTCTTTGCCACACCACGCCAAACTGCATTTGTGAAATATTATCCCGATCAAACAATATAAAGTATAAATCATTTTGTCAAATTTGTGACAAAATCTAATCAAAGTATAACAGAGTAGAGTCCAAAAAGATTTTGCATGCATGTTTGTTGAGTAAAAGTGCCCGAAAGTATCGGCGATGCACTATCTTGGTGAAACAGCCATCCAAAGTTATCTATAAAGATCGTATAACAACTTACCGTGAACGTTACCATGCATTAAAAGCATACTTTACTGTCAACTGAAAGAGTCCTTAAATGAAAGAGGATATTTTGTTTTTGAACAGGAGGCGTTTCAAACACCATGCCAATATCTAGTAACTATCTCAATATATTGCTGTTTGCAGGTAGACTTTCCTAGTGAAGGAAATTTTCCATGCAGTCGACGCTTAAGGTTACCAAAATGCCATGTACCAGTGGCAAGTCATTGAGAAACGTCTTTCTTTTTCCTTGAAATTGACCCATTTCATTTTAACCTTGAAAGTTGTCAATAGTGAAAATATAGATTGGATATATTGTGGAAAGTTCCCTAAAAAATATGAGGTACATTGAAGTGAAATAGGGCGTTTGTTTCACAGAAAGCAACCATATTTTTAAAACCAATGTTTGTGGACATAGAAATGATAGATTATTCGAAAATAAGGAAAGGACAAGAAATAAGTTTCTCACAGGTAGAAATTCAGTTATTCGTTGCTCAACAATAATTTGTTCACCCAAACTTTTCAAAATTCGACTGAAGCATCTTCCGTTACTCATCACATACATAACGTTTTGAGGAGAGGAAGCTTTTAAATCGATTTTCTTTATATACCATGTTGGTATATTCTAAACACCCTATTTCCCTTTAAAGTGGAGTGAGACAATACTAATGAAAGGCAATGTAAATAGGAAACAATGTAAAGTAAACAATGATGATTAAATATCTATCTCCATAGAAACGAATTATCTGTAACATACAATGTAAGCTTCTTTATGAGTTAACCTACTTTAATAAATTTGATTATAAGTTTCACAACAGAGTAATTTATTCAGAGAGAGAACTGGCCACCAATCTGGTCAAGTCTACGATTTGCTTTTTTTTTAACCCTCTTCGATTTGATGATTTAAAACTCCGAAACGTGGCTCCGGGGATCAACCAAAAACGTGGCAGACGCATAAGAGAAAGCAAAGTTTAAAACGGAACAAAATACGAGTTGAAATTCTTCCCACTCTCTAAACCTTGGGTCTTAAAGTCACCTGGCAGGTGTACCAACAGGACAGAAACAATGACGGAAGTAAGAAAATCTGAATAATTTGAAGCAAAATGCACGTCGAATTTGAATATTACCGCCATTATGCATGTTCATTCAACCGAGCTTATATAACGATGAACTTTGCGTTTCTTAACATATAAAGTTAAAAGGTTACATCACATTTAGTCTTACTCAATGTTTAACAAACTTCCATGGGACTTGGGAGCTCTCTGATCGTGCATTGATTCTGTAGCTGGAAGTCTTAGTCCGCGATAAGAAAATGGCGAACACTGGAGGGTCACGTGCTGCGGGAATGTAATCGTACGGTGAGTATAATGAGTCTGTGCACCCTGATTTTGACTGCTGAACTATAGATGTACAAAAGGTTATAATTTTAGCTCAGGCGAACGAAATGATAAGGAGTGATTACAAGACAGTACAAATTGTCTGCGTATGAAGCGCAAATCTGTCGATTGTTATTATGCTGCAGCTAATGACATGTCTCAGTTACGTTAGCAGCACAGTAATGTGTACAGTGTACGCTGAGCTATGTTCGCGTCGTTTGTTCGAACAAATAATATTATTATTGAACTGAAGGAATGGAACTATTACACCCACAGTATACCAAATTATTCCCGCCGCACGTGGGCCTCCATGCAAACGGACTTTTTGACGCCTTTTTGTCCATTGGCGGGCTACTTCCAGCTAGTAGGATTCCGATTTCTATGGTCGACGCACACATGCACGCGCGCGCTGGCACGCACACACGCTAGCTTATTACGTACAGGATTCCAAGGTAAAGTATAGCAAAAAAAAAAAAAAATGATTACTGTCGGAGAGCAAATTATAAAGTAATGTATTCTATGAAGACATTAATTTTCCACTTTTTAGTATCCACTTTGCGCATGCAATAATATGTAACGATTAAGTTTTTAAGCTCATATGATTACAGTTATTATAATACAGTAACAGTATTATGTTATTGATGCATGAACAGTTTTATATTAAACGTTGCAACTGCACAACTCCACTGAAAAGCAGTGGTTACCATGGAAACCAATAAGCAGAATTAAACATAATAGATGTCTTAAGAACAAATCACAGAAATAACATAAACTGGAGTCATTCTATTTTAATTTGCTTTGCTTCTTTTTTTTCCAAACCAAAAGGTTATCGATGAAAAAATCGTTACAAGTGATACCTTTTATTTTGTTTTACCAAACGAAAGTAAAGTTACTTGGGGTGAAAACATCGTTTTTCGATGGCCTAGGGAAATAGAAATCGAGTATAATTTGCTAGATTTTACTTGGTGTCGTGTATCAAACGCTTGCATTTCCTTTCCCAAGGAAGTCGTAATCTAACTGGATTATTAATTGAAACATTTTTTATGGTCAAAATAAAATTTGTGCACAGCAACCGTTTTTTAAGTGTCATTAGATACCTTTATTTCTTTGTCTTTCTCAAAAGACTTGTTCAAACGAATTGATTCTAGCTGGCTTTGTGGGGTTACAACTGACTGTCTTCTAACGGGTTGTATAAGTATTGCTGTTGGGTATCTGGCAACATACGAATTCGAGTGACGTCATCAACACAAAGTTCAAATTGAAAACTTGTTGTTTTGGTAGAATGAATCTTGGATAGAATTCATGCTTACGTTTACGAAGATGACGAATACAAAAGCCATGCAAATCCTAAAACTCATAATTTCACCGGGGTGTATATACGAGAAACTATCGAAGATATACAAACCATGTAGAGAAAGCATCGCGTATCCAGAACAAATCAACATATACTACTGAAAATTTAGAAGTAAAAATATTTAAGTAAATCAAATAAGAAACTTGGTTGGTTTGTTAATTGTTTGCTCTATATTCGGGGTAAACAATTAACTTCTTCGACACACATCCTGAAGTACCGAAGGAAGCGATCGTAAATTTATCTTCTGATAACCTTAAGTACATCAATTAACGAACAATTAACATGAGTTCATCGTCAGACGATGAATCATGATACGTTATTTTCCCTCGTCCGCGTCGATCATGATAGTCTGAGGAAACAACTAGTCATTTCTCAACTCCAGATGCGACAGGGCTCACTTTTCTCTGCGTATTTATTTGCATCCGTCTCATGCTTTTTTGAATTTACGTTCTTCTTTGTTGAAAAATTGTTTTCTGCAATACTATGATCTAAAAACATTCGGTGAACACAGGTCTGTAACCTCGAATAACTCTGATCTCGACAAAGGTATGGACCCCACTGTATTTTTACGTTAGTACGTGATTTTAACAGGCTACCTGAAAACGAATTGCCTGCCTTAAACGATTAAATTTCGTGGAAGTGAAAGAAGCATCTGTTATTACTTTTCTACTCCGTATTAAGGGGATTTTTTTCCCCCAGTTTGTGTTATTTCGCAAAACAAAAACAAAAAAATCTATCCACCTTTCCGATTTTAGAAGAAAAATATCACACTGTATTACAAGGGGCCAACAGCAAGGGTGCGAGTCAGTAAGAGAAAAAAAATCTATTCTAGTCTGTTTTTTTATTCTCTGAGTCATACATCTTCAGTTTTATTTGTTTCATTCAGCTCAAAACCGAGCGTGTTTTATTCTTACTAACTTCGAATGTTTCATGTTATAGAAATGTTTAATGATTGATGTTATTTAGCAAGTTCTGCACTAGGTTCTTTCGAGCCATCGTCACTCTTGAATTCAACACGATTTCCGAAGATTTCGGATAGACATAGACTAATCTGGATTACACTTGGAGTGAATTAAAGTCATCTCATGTTCTATGCCCGTGTTCCTTTCTTTCTGGTTGAATGTGCATACTGACATTAAAGTTTTCACCACAACCATAGCAAGGCGTCGAAAACTACGAACGGAATCCGGTATACGGAGAAGCACTGTCAACACTGAAACCTAAATGCGAACAGAAAATACTTCCTTTGCTCTTTCTTTTCATAACGTTGGTCAACCGTTGACAGAAATTTGCATGATCTAGTTAAAGAGATATCTATGAGATTTCCTAGGCTGGCCCTATCATGTTCACCTTCGTCTTGTTCGATAAGAATAGACCTATCTGTACATTACTAATGGTCACGTGTACGTAAGTATAATGCCTGTTGGCTAGCATCTGTTGGCGCCTGGAGAATGTGTCCATAATGATACTTAAGGAATAGGCTATATGGACAAATTGCCGAAGTAAAAGCAGTAGCAGAAATATATGTGTCAGACAGTAACCAGGAGGGCGCAATAGCATGCCTACCTTGAGCACGTAGAGAAATAAGTTCGCCATGAACAAGCCCACGTAAATTGGCTACACATATAATTAAAATTTTACATCCACAAATGTGACGAAACATGCAGTAGTAGCAATAGTCATCACCAACATTGGTTTCATACATCAGTCCACCATATTGTACTTATATAAACACACACACATACACACATGCACACCTACACACAGGCACACTTTCTTCTTTTTTTTTTTCATCATTGCATTGCCAATAATTTGACGCAAATTTTAAATATGATTGATATCGATCGACCGTGACATTTTATCTCACGGTAAACTTCGGTGTGGTGCTAACATTCATTTTAGGAAAAAGTCACGCAAACGGGCATACATAGTGAAGCGTTACTGCTCAACAATGTAATTGTAATGGCATGCGAATAGATCCGTGATGGCCAAGGCGATCCTCCTCTCCTAATCATTCCAGCGACTGACGGGGTACGATGGTTATTCTAGTTTTAAATGTGGAACCAAAAGACTATACATGGCACCCATCCTCATTTTTTATTTCCAAGCGTCTCCGTCCTCATTCCAGGTCCTTATCATCCAGTACCCACTGTGCCCCGGCCACCTCTTCTTCCTCCCTGCCTCCTTAACACTGGCCTCTTAACATTGATGAGTCTGTAAACAACATTTAGTTTCTTATATAGACAGTCACCCCGTACGCCGAATTCAAAAGCAAAGCGAAAGGTCACGCTAGAGTGACATCAGATTCAATCGCGATCTAATTTTTCGAGTTTCAGCTTAAATCTACTCCAAATTTTGATTACAAATTAGCCAAAAATTGGCCGTCTCTTACGTCGTATGACATTCGTTACTGATGAATAGTAGAGTAGAATGTCAACAAATCATTTCGAAACGTCATCAAGAAAAAAAAAAAGGGGGGGAAAAAGAAAACAGTTTCTATCGGATAAGAGTGGAAAACACAGTGGAATAATTTTGAACTAAGTCTCTCCGTAGAATCGTATATCAGATGAGATCAAATTGGAATATTTAGAAGAAAAGATCGGGTATGGTGGTATGGAGTTCTTCTCACTTAAAGGGCCCTCTGAGTTGGTTCGCAAAATTCACGATATTTTGTCGCACCTATAGCTGTTAACTATTCATTGTATTTTGTCTCTCATCTAACTGTTCACTATGTTGAAGGTATAAATGGTCAAGCTGAGAGAATCTGAAGACCTGATGTACAGGCAAAACTGAAATAACATTGGGATGATCAAAACACACTTATTGCAAATCAGTGTGACCAGACAACACTTATTACTACAAGGGTATTACGACCAAGTAGCAACTCCTGTTCGTCAAACGTAATTTAATTTTCTCCCTTTTTCAGTACAGTTGTAGGAATTGATAGACGAATAATGATTCTAAATAGGAGGATTTTCGTGCAATGATTCCCCTCGAACTCGTCACACTCTAAACACGATGCCAACCCCAGTCATTCCCTTTAAAGTGGCAATGACCCCCACTACTTACGTCAAATCAAATAAGATTTAGTCACCATTTTGTGATATATTTCATCACGTCTTTCTTTCATAGCAATTTATATTGCATTTTTTTTGCCTGTATCGGATTGCCTTTCAAACCACCCATGCACCTGTTCTTTTTTTACATTTCTCATTTTTCTTTTGTTATTTTTCAATTGAGGGAAACGAAGAGCCTAAGTTTTCGACACCATTTGAACCATAAATATATCAGGAAATGGCTGTAAATGATCCGAAATTTACCATAAACAGCAGCAAGACAGGAAATATCAGAAAAAATTGAATCTAACATTTCAGAATGAAGTAATACTATTTTTAATCTTGTAAATATAACATTAATAAAAAGACATGCAGTCGATCTTAATTCTGTGCGGGGATGTCGACTTAGTTTGGTTGATATTTTTTCTTCACCAAAAAGTATTAACGTTGCTCAAAAAAAAAACAAAAAAAAAACGTTACAATGCATTAATTATTATTAATGCTATTTGCTAACTACTCAATTGGCATTCCGAAATATTAAATTTCATTTTGGCTTTTGTTTTAGTATCAGAGGCAACTCCCTGATACAAATGATCAAAATCTATTCCTGTCATTCGTTCAAAATATTCATCTCAATCTTGGCGAAACTTCTCTCATATTGATCATTTAGTTCACTAATTAAAGTTAATATGATACGCTCGTTTAGAACAATTTGAAATTTATACATATATAGTATAGATACTCAATACTGAAAAATGAAATCAATAACGTGATAATCAATATCATATTTAATACATATTAAGTTCAGATGGGAAGAATTATCTATGAAATCAACCCCTCCCCCTCCCCCCAATTAAATAAATAAAAAAAAAAGATACATGAGAACGCACTCAAGTTCGTATCTCCGGGATATATTAATGTCTTGCCAAAGTAAGTAGTGGGTAACAATTGCAGATTTTATGAATTAAGTAAAATAGAATACCGTATTAACACTTAACACATTTCATCCCATTATTGACACTCCAAGCGTGTAGAGATTCATTATTTTCAAAGCAAAGTTTAACAAAGCAAAGCTCCCATCTAGCCGCTTTTGTGTTAGAAGACTTTCAAGTGGTTCGTAGTATAATCATACAAAAAGAAGAAGAATAACCACCAAGCTCGACTCATTAAGGTCAGCTCAATGAAAATATGAGCGATTTCACTGTTCTCCAAAAGCGACTTCAAACCTGTCAAGACATACTGACACGTGGTTGCTAGGATATTGACACTGTGTTATAAATCAACGGAGACAGATACAGAGGTTCGTTATTTGATGTCGTTGTGCTTTAATTTGGCGTACTGGCTCGTCAATGCCCATGCTCAGAATTCGTGTTAGCGATACCGAGACGGGCATGAGACGGCCCTGGTTGCAACTGATAAACAATGGACGGGCAGAGACGCGTGCAGAGCAGTGACCTCAGTAAAGAATCTCATTATGACGATTGTCTTTGATCTTAGTAGCTCAGAGTTTACTTCATGTAAACCGTGCGACGTGACACCAATACATTGGTCGTCTTCCTCAGTATCGGTGATGATATTTGAGCGAAACGCTCTACGTTAAAAGCACAACTGGGTTACATTCCCTTGTGTAGGCCTAGATATTGAACTCTTTCACAGAGGTTTCAGGTTAGTCAGAGAGGATTAGACGCACGTCCTCGTCACGAAAATAGGACTATATTGTGGGTCTTTGATGCAAGACAGACTGATCAATACGTCCCAGAAGACGACACGCATGTCCTGCTAACGAGGGGAAGACTATGTTGGAGGTCATCGGTGGAGATAAGACTTGACAATTAGTCTGATCATATTACGCGTATTCGCTGGTCACTAAAGAAACACACTGTGAGGAATGCCTTAAGTCCTTCGCACACGAGATGGAGTGAGTGGCAGATAGCAATATATGATTGCTTCACTACTCCTATTGAGATGAGTGTAGGCATGATAGTTGAAGAGTTAGTTGTGACATTTTATAAGGAACAGATGACTTTCCTAACTGTCGTCCTCACTTGGGAGAGGAGGCCTAATATCAATTTGCACCCCATACTATTTTTATCCTTTTTCTCTGCAATTGGCAACGCAACGCGAAATACTTCGTTTTGAATTAATTACGTTATACGCTTTACGTCTACACACGAATGAAAGATGAAGCTTAATTTAAAATAATGCAGTTGTCAACAAAATTATGAGACTCTTGTTTTATAACTAAAGGTCACAAGTTTTGCACACACCTTCGTGTCACAAACGTATATCAATTAAGCTCTGCAGCTTAAAGGAATGCTCCTGTTGTTGGATGTTGTCGCACTGTCACCGCTGGTTTGCAAATGTCATCTCCATCAGTCCATGTGGTGTTTCCAATGACAAATATGTCAGAAAAAAAGACATTGCCAATTTCACTAAAAAAAATCATCCAGCCATGGATCAAACTTTTCAGATAAATTTGAAATGTTCTTCTCCCCAGATTCTACGTCTTTTTTACAAATTTGTTACCTTGTATCCAATATTCAAGTAAACTGCTTTAAAACAAACAACATATCACTTTCCCTTTTACCTTCAACAAGTTATCTAAGGCTACATTGACAGTTCACAGGCATTGATCGGCAACTTAATATCCATCAAGACAAAAAAAAATTGCAAAAACAAAATTGATGTTTTCGGCTCTACCGTTCTCGGGAGAAATTAGACTCTTTTTTGTTCCAAACGAAAAAGATTAAGCATTTTCAGGTGACAGGTGGTGCAAAATTAAAGATGAAACTTTTTACCGTTACCTTCCCTTCAGTAGAAAGAAAAATGTGGATAAGTCTATTTCACGTCTTCAAGAATGACAACCGTCTGAATTTGGGATTTGTATACTAACTCTCTGAAATATTTCAAAATTTGAAGCTCAACTTTTTCTCCGAGTTTAAAATGCGACTGAGGAGACTTACAGAACATACGTAATATGATAGCATCGCACATCACACATCTCTCTGTATGTCTTTTAACATGATATCTAGGACTTTTGGCAAACAGAGAAGATTTATCTGAGATATTTCATTAATATGGTACGATTTCTTCGTTGTTTTTTTTTTCATTCTCTTCATCGTTGCGAAATTTTACAAGACGGTTAAATCCCAGAAGAGAATAATTCGCTTTGGTTATCTTCCGAAGTGCAAGCATCAAATGTAAATGCCTACAGGAAAGGGAATTGATTAAAAGGGATTAGTTACGACAAACTAAAGATGTCATCCTATTAAAAAGGATTGTGCAAATCATTCTCTTTTTGTCTTTCGCTCTCGGTCCCAGTCAAAATCTAGAGGGTAAAAAAAAGAGAAGAAAGAAACCAAACCGAACAAACGAGACCATTAGCCAAACTAACATCGATCTCAGCCGTCCCGAAGAGTTTGATTTATACTTCCGAACGGATGCTTTGAGTCGATGTGACAAATGTATTTCTCTCTTGGTTCTGTACAACGAATTAACTTGTAAAACGCAACGTAAACAGACGAAAGATATCTTTGTGTTCAAGCGAGAGGGGAAAAACACCAAACGAGAAGTAATTGTAAACTGATGATACTCAGATATGTGTAATAATTTTTATATCGGTGCCAAGTCCACATGATTTTCGTTTTCTTTTCTTGTTTGATGTTCAATGTAGTTAGATGCTATAGTTAGAATGAATTTGTTTCCTTGTGTGGATATGACGCATTTTCAACTTTTCAAGGGACGTAGCCCTTGTGATGCACTGCTCCTAAAAATTTGAGCTAAGTTCGTTGCAATTTATTTGGAACTTAACGGCAGAGAACGTTAGAAAATAACAAATAAAAATACTATTTTAAACAAAAACAGCAAAACGGGACAAATTTACCTTTAACTACCTCCACCCCCTCCCCAAAAAGTATGCTACAAATAAAAAAATGACTCAAATACAGTTTCTGTATTTTGAAACAACGCAAAAGATGTGACCTTTACATGTACTTCTGCTTCGACACCGTTCACCGCCTCCCCATCCAGACACAACTTTCCCCGTTGAAGGCTTAGTAGTTTATATATATATATATATATTTACACAACCTTAACATCAGTGACGGGTTTCATGCAAATAGCCATTGTGTTGGCCGCGCTCTAGTTGCATTAGGATCCAACAATTTCTTACAATTTCCCTTTTCGTCTACTTTTCTGCTTTTTTTTAGTTCATTTTTTGTTCAGTTGCATTCCGTCGAGATACATGAATCACCCTGTGATGTGCGAAAGTTTAGATATGTTCCGCCATTTCCTATTTATGTCTTTTGACCGTCTTCGGTGTGGAGCCTCATTTACTGAACTACATTTTCCCTCCCGCATACTATCAGTACATTCCTTTAAAGACGGATAGATTTTTCCTCTCGCGATACTGCCTCGATGCCACATGAATGTGTTATATGGAAACATTTCACAGTTTGTTGATTTTCCTCGCAGATCTAACAGCTAACTTTTACGCCATGTGATTTTATCACTGGGGTGAAGGAAAAAGAAGAAAAGATAGCGTCTCCATTCGTAGGTGGGGGGGGGGGAGGCAGTGGAACGTATAAAAAATGATCCGAATCTTATAAAACTTGAAAGGGTTTTCGTGTCAGGAGCTGGTGGTGACGTGTAATTAATGTGATGGATAGCTTGAACCATCGCAGCCATTCGGCACTGCACTCTGAAAAGATAAATTTAATTATTTTACATACTGATCAATTAATCTATAACTTCTTTCCTGATGTGTCGGAACGTTTCGTTACAAGTCACAAGTACGTTTATTGACACCTAGGTAGAAAAAAGAAAAGAATGTCGTAGAAAGCGGACTGGAGTATCGGGTGATATCGGTGAGGTACATCTGTGAGATAAAATACAGTGACTGCTACGAAGAAGCTATAAAAAATGTCCATGCACGACACAGCCGTTTCTATAGTACCTGCATACCTACCCACTGGGGCACAGATTGCAATGAAAATTTCCCCGGGTAAATCATTGCTCGGTGTAAATATTTGGGTTGCGACTTCCATCGAAGTGATGAGGATGGCCATGACAGACACATAGGATATCACTGGTAGGGGTTGAATACATATGGATCCGGAACTCAGACTGTTTGAATATTTAAAGTTTCAAATTAGTTAATCCTGGCCACACATAAGGCGTAAACAGTGGAATGGTAGGCTCCATGTCTCAATACTATACTTCATATAGAACTGAAAAGGCCAACGTTAACATGGGTATGTCTGTGAGTCAGCGTTCGTTTTCTTTTTTTTCTTTTTTTACTTTTCTTCACGTAGTTTTAATTTTGCAATGCCTAATTACATCAATTCAATTAAAAAGCAATGCCGAGACCAAAAAAGATATACATCAATTTGAAATGCTTGACACTAATTGAAAATAATTTCGGGTTCTTTTTGGAGAAAAAGAAGAAATGGAACAATTGTCATTGCATTTCTGTAGTAACTGTACAGGACTACACAATGGTGGACGATAAAAAAAAAAAAACGCTTAGTTTGCACCGAGAAACAAAATGAAATCTAATGGTCGTTACTCATTTTACTTGCTATGAATATTTTTTGAAAAGAAAAGGGTAACTAGGATGTTTGACATTAAAAGAGTAACACGTTTTCCTGTGACTTAAAATACAAATTGCACACTGAATCAAAATACATTGGCTCTCGTTATTGCGTTTGGGTCACTTGTACATCGTACCGTCTGTTTATGGTACGGCAACGTTGTCGACTCCTTAGCAACACAGTGTAGTTAATGACCCTGTGATTTATCCCACGCAGACGATGATTTCTGCTGTCTCTTAATTGTCATAAAAACGAAGTCTCGTAATTTCATTTTGAGATTTCGTGTTCTCTCCTCTTTCAGCAAGGTTTATTTTCTTTCCTTTTTTTTCGGTGTTTTTGTGGGGGTGTTCTCTTTTCCTTAATATTTTTTTTTTAAATTTTAAGTAAGTGCACAGTGTACCTCACATAACATCATTAAGAGGTTTCCCAAATGAACGGAGTCGATCCATCAGAAATGATTTGATGGCTTCTTGCACTTTCAGTTCCCTCTAAATAAGTGATTGTTTTTTTTTTTTCTGCTCCTTTCGTAACTATGGAATAACGAATAAACAATGCCGGCACTGGAATAATTGAAATAATTTACCAACCTACAACGGGATCCAAAATTTAAAAGAAGATAATATTAAAAGTAAAGACACTTTAGGTGGCACGTTTGGAAAACAAAAAGTCTGCAGAACCATTACAGCTTGAACTCCACATTGAAGGGAAATAAGCTGTTGTTTCACAAGAGGAAAAAAAAAAAACAAACATATTTTCAAACCAGTAGTGGTGGAGACAGAATGATAAATTACTCAAAATAAGGAAGGACTGTAGCCATTTTCTCAAGGAAATAGGTTTCTCAGAGATATAAATTCTATTTATTGTTGTTATTGTTCGTAGAGCATAATTTGTTCACCCCAAACTTTCGAAGCCTCAAGCGACGTATCTCCTGTAACTCATCTTATGCGTAATGTTTCCAGCTAGGAGATGAATCTTTAGCAGATGAATCTGAACGGTTGGTGGAAAATGATTAAAGCTACCGTCTATTTTGTATGCCCCGTCGGTGCACTGTAAGACGCCCTGTTTCCCTTGAAACACTTTGCAAACGATTAACAGTTCAAAATAAAAGACAACGACTGCCCGCATATTACGACCAGGTTCCCAAGTATGTCTCTCGAACAGCCTTAACAAAAAAACCAAAACAAAAACAAAAAAACTTTAGCTTCGAACGGAGTATTCGTAGGGCGCAAACATAAGTTTAAAGAGTAGCAAATTCCTATCTTGAACTTTCTCAAATCGATTTTGTTCTAGTTTTTCAAAATCGATCAGATACGATCCTCCCGTGATAATTAATACTCTAAGGTATGGAGTTTCGTTGGTTCTAAATTGATACGTTTCCCGTTTTCTGCGTGGCAGTGATAATTAAAATGATCGCCTTCTCCAAAACATGAGTTGGATCTGGAAAGAGAGCCATTTTTGCAAAAGACTACCGTTACTGTCTCTTTAGAAGTTAAAAGTCACCAATCGCTACAAAAAAAAAATGGACTTGGAGCGAAAAGGTAAGCCGCTATATAGTTTTAACTAGTACATACCAGGGAGCTGTTATTTACCTTATCAGACGACAGAGGTGTTATTGTGTTTATCTCCTAATCCGGTTTAAGTCCTTAGAAATTTCAGTTACTATACAAAGAACAGATTACGGTGTGACCTTGGCGGCACTAACCTCACTTCAAAGCGTACTGCCTCCATCTAAATACCAGCTCCCTGCACATACTAGCATACTAGAACATAACGCAAGGACAAACGGACTTTGGTTTCGTTCGTCAACTCTAACATTAGCCTTCGTACAATGGCAATGTATTGTTCTATATTCTTTTCTTTTATTATTCTTTTTCTCCTATTCTTTTCTGAACGGTACAGGGGAGATGAGAATGGCGTGGGGGGGGGGGGGATTGTAGGATTGTGAGTAGGTCGGGTGGGTGAGTGGGTTGGCGGGGTTGGTTGTTTGGAATATTCGTCGTCGACTGGAGGAGTAAACATTTTAATTATCATATTTGGTCAAGGTTAGAGTGATACTCGTTCCGTTTTATGATTATAAGGTTACTTTACTCTGATTCGCAGTGACAGTACACAAACTTAACCTTTGTATATTTCGCAGAAAATGTGCTCTCCGGTAAACGAGCAGTCGGATACTTTTTATTTGTAAACGCGTATACAATACGCAGTCGTTACAGACTTAACACCACGACCAGTTTCCAATATTATGACTACGGATAATATTCTGTCACAAAGCAGATTTGTTTCGTTTCTGTTTCCTTAATTAATACCCCCTCCCTTTATTTTACTCTAAAGTCTTTCCTAAAGTAAACCTCTCCTAAGACCCATGTAAAAAAAAATGAAACCAAAAAGTGAGCTTTTAAGGACAACCCTTAGTTTGGAGTTGATATTTGTGCCAGACAGACAGATAGGTAGACACTCAAACAGACAGGCAATAATATCAAAGCATTCGCATGTCCGTGCCCAACATCTCAGAGTTGGAAGCAGATGGTAATGATCACCAGACACAGTGAATACCACAAACACACATGACCTTTTTTCTGGCTTGAAATAATTTTCTTTCTCTCTCTCTTTTTACTACTAGGAATATTTGGCGGGTATATGATTTTACCACGTGTCTCGTAATAGACGAACTGTGTCGCGTTCTTCTATTTCGAGGTTGCCTATCTGCATTTAGGTTTATTCTCTGCTTTGGCTTCAAGGCTGGTAATATTTCGAAAAAGATTACATGAATATAATGGATGTACTGATACGATTTGTCTCCAGTATTAATATTCTCATCATGGAGCTGTAAGAGTCTACCAAGACCACTAGAGGCAGTCTACCAAGACCACTTGAAATAGTCTACCAAGACCACTAGAAATAGTCCACCAAGACCACTAGAAATAGTCCACCAAGGCCACTGGAAAAGGTCTACCAAGACCACTAGAAATAGTCCACCAAGACCACTAGAAATAGTCTGTAAAGACCACTACAAATAGTCTACCAATATCACTACAAATAGTCTGTAAAGACCACTAGAAATAGTCTACCAAGACCAGTAGAGGTAGTCTACCAAGACCACTAGAAATAGTCCACCAAGGCCACTAGAAATAGTCCACCAAGACCACTAGAAATAGTTCACCAAGAACACTAGAAATAGTCTACCAATATCACTACAAATAGCCTGTCAAGACCACTAGAAATAGTCTACCAAGACCACTAGAGGTAGTTCACCAAGACCACTAGATATAGTCCACCAAGACCACTAGAAATAGTCCACCAAGGCCACTAGAAATAGTTCACCAAGAACACTAGAAATAGTCCACCAAGACCACTAGAAATAGTCCACCAATATCACTACAGATAGTCTGTCAAGACCGCTAGAAATAGTCTACCAAGACCACTTGAAATAGTCTACCAAGACCACTAGAAATAGGAGTAGCAGAATGACGTCATGGGGCCTCCACTGAAGCCACTTTTCGTTGTTGGTATATGGCAAGAGAGGGCTGGGGGCATTATAATCACAATATCTACGTCAACCCAATTCGTCTAAAATTTTTAATTTTGTTTGAGGAGCATATGTGCAGTAAAGTGCAATATCCTATCAAATTCCACAAATTGTCCTAACTCGGTAGGCTGGATATAATATGAGCTGTCGATGAATTCAATAAAAACTGATTGACACTTTTAGGGCGCAACAAAGAAAATCGTAACAGTTGATTAGGGAAATAAAAAAAAAACAGCTAAAGTTTTAGTAAATAGACGATTTTATGCAATTATCAGTACGACATCCATCGTTACCGCACAATTTACTTTGCATCTGTTCCATATGCAGGTGCGTGGGTCGTCATGTAGGCCTATTTTGCACTGATTACGTGAAGTGATGTAAGTTGTGCTAGATATAAAATTGACGTGTTCTTCCTGTTTTGCTAAATGTTAACATCCAATCGTATATTTCACGACAAACAATACGTTTTTATGGCCCTTCTCAAGGTCTAGTAATATATATATATATATATATATATACAAACCCATATGATGATGTGAACGACAAGTATTTAAATCGCATTAACGTGAATTTCATGTAGGTCATTTATATGGTGCGACACCTTAGTTCGACCATTCTAAATGTCACAATTTTTCTTTCTCAAGTCTTTCCCCTCTCCGGTATCAAATATCTTCCTTGATGATGAACTCGTAAAGGCTAATTTCTTTTTTCCCTGAAATCACCGATGCGTCTCGTAATGCCCGTGCGTTGCCGTCTACGAAATACCAGACAGCAGCTTAGCCGATGGTGTATACTGGCCAGAGAATTGGAAAACAGAATCCTGCCAGATATTTATTGATGAGGAATCTGTTATTGTGACGTCATCGGTTGATTGCGTTTTTCACCATTCTCCATTACTGAAAAGTACATTGTCGTATATTCTCATCTGCATTTAGTTGGCTTCGTGTCACACTGTTTTTACAATGAGGCAATCAAAACTCAAACTTTTTTTTTCCTTTTCAGCGTTTACAAATTTGTCTTAAAGAATGTGGGAATTCGATCATGCATTGGTGTGGGAAAGAAATCCTTTTTTTTTTTCTTTAGATGAAATATGGGTTAAGCAACAATCCAGTCGCCGTTGCCCGACTAAATGGGAAGTAGAAACTAAGGCAAAGGAATGGGGTCGCTTGAGCAGCTGGGGTCAGTTAGGCGGTGAGTCTGTGGGGGAAAGCTGCAGTATCGATTTAAACCTCCATGAATAAGTATGTGACGTACGGTATAAGACTTAAAAACTATGTTAAGCCAGGTCGCATGACTATAAACTTTAAGAATCCTTCACCAACATTTGTTACAACGCCGCCCTCATTTTTCCCCCACTGTCAATATGACCATGACCCTAATACCACTGGAGTCCCTGTTCATGTCATATTATTAGTTTCCCCCTGACATATCACAGATACATTCCACCTAATAATTGTGTTAGTAGAAGTACAAACCACAGGTACAGAATTAAGGAAGAATAACGTGATTATGGGATTCGAGTTGAGTCAAGTAAAAAAAAAGACAGAAACATGAGGTCACTTACGGCGTGCGACAAAAGGCAGAATAAGATGTATGTTTCCATAATTAGAATGTGCCATTCAGCTCAGTATTTGTACTTAACTTCCTAAAGTACTTTGTCTCTGCTCCTCGAATTTATATCAAATTAAAGTAACTTCCATTAATTTAAATACATACTTAAAAAAAATTAGGATATTAATAACATTAGGATATACAGAGGATTACGATTAACGTCGTGTTCACATTACGTCTTCACTGTGTCACCGTATACGAAAAGCTGAATGCGATACAACCTATGTCGAGTGACGTCATTCTAATTGTCCAATTCCTATGGTACGCCGGGACATACACTCGGCAGTAACTGGTAACTAACCAAAGTCAAGTGAAATTGTCCTGCAAAACCGGATCAACTTAATCCGAGCAGCATTTTAAAGATATACTATAAATATCAATCAATTAAATGATTCGAGTACGTCATAGACTCATTCATATTTCACAATTTAAAAAAAAAAAGAAAGAAAAAAGAATGAAAATGGGGAATCTCTTTCTTTATGAAGAGGGAACAATTTACTCTAATGGAGGACGGGATAGCTGTGACATACATTCCACATCGGGTAAAAAAATTCGCCGGGTCAGAAAGTGCGACAGGTAAGAGAAAAAGATGATTTTTTTTATTTTGTTTATGTTATTGTCCCACACGTAATATTCATGCTTATTTGTTATTATGCATCGCCCTGGTTTTGAGCCTTTAACGTTGTTTTGGATACAGGTCGTCAATCTTGACTTAAACTCTGCAGGTAAAACATTGAAGGAATTTTATTCCATGCCAGTGGGCTAGTCAGATTCCTGGGGGGGGGGGCAATCGAAATAGAAATGGGGGGGGGGCGGACCCACAGGTGCATGAAACAGTTTTTACTATTTGTGATTCTCTACCCCTAGTGATTCTGGCCTGACTCAGAACGACTTAATGGGTGTGGGGTATAAGGCCTATAACTACACATGTATGAAAGATCTGCGTCTTTCTGAAAAACGTGCATCACATGAAGTGACTCTAGGACATGAAATGGAACCGAACCAATCATGTTCTGGTTTGTGTCTTAGCAAAGTATTTGCGTTTATGCAAAGACGAATATGTTACTTACTTGATGGTAAGCTCATCGCGTTAGTATTAACGTATGGACAAGAATCTGGCTTTTGTTCAGTCGAAAGTAATATGTTTCTTTCATTCTGGTGATACCTTGACAAGCTTCTTTTTGTTTCACTTATTTCTTTGTTTCTTTTTTTTTGGGGGGGGGGGGAAGATGAAAGTTACTGGGACACTACCTTGAACTCTCCTCGATTGGCACCAAAAAGATTGATCAATGACGGTACCATAACGAAAATGCAAAAAAAAAAAGAGTAAATTATTACATAGTTGTATTGTGTTATTTTTTTTATAAAGTCATAAAGCAAATCCCAATCGAATTTTAAATTTGTAATAAATCAAAGTAATGTAGCCTATCAAATGTAATGGAGAACCGTCAACCACTCTTTAAAGTTCTTTTGGCCTAGGCTTACCGGACTGGAAAGAGGAAAAAAATTTCACGAAACCAAAAAAGGAATAAAAAGGTTGGGGGGAAGGAGTTGGTGATCCCTCGGGACCCCGAGTTTTAAGTTTTCATGAAAACTTTCTGAAAACGTGTATTCTACAAGATTTCTTTACATAGCAGAATACTGTCGCTAGTTTTTATCAGGGAATGGTCACAGTTAATCTTTCTTGTTACTTTAGGAGTTTTTTTTTTTTTTTGAGTGAGAAGGAGTATCACGGTTGCACAAAATGTTAGTATAGGCTATTGTTACCTTCTGTAAGGAAAATTCATTTGGATACTTATGCTGACAGATCAACACAAAAATGTACTTTATTGAAGCATCGTTGTGATTGGCCAACGCCTAATCTTCTTCTATAAACGATGAATTGATTGGTGCTAACATTCTGTGCCACCGTAGTAATGGAAGATATCAGCGGCAATATGGCACATGGTTATACTTAAACATCCATGTGTTAGAAATAACTCGCCGAGTTGTTTAACGCATGGTTTGAATCAGAAGAGCTTGACCACTTAACCGCTTTAAAGATAAAAAAAAAAAAAACTAAGATGGCACTTCAAAGCACAGAGAGTGGAATAAAGGAAATTTATGTGCTCAGCAAAAAGAGTAGGCAGAAATCAATTAACAGAGAAAATATTTTTGAGGGACAGTATGCGTCGATAAGGTATTTATTGTTATCTACCTCTTAAAGCCTTGTTCTCGCTCACGTTGATCGTAAAGCGAGTGTTATTATTTATATTGCTTTTGGTTTTTCAAGGAGGCTCTTAATAGGTACGTTATTATTGTGCGTATAACGATGCAGAGTTACTTCGAAAAGGGACATGTTTTACAACTAACCTAACCTTGAACTGTTAAAAAAAAGGATCTTTTTGTGGTAAGCTCAGTTTTTAGCCCCACAGACTATGTCAAATAATTTAATTCCAAACGATATATTATAGTTTATGCTCACACGTATGCAAAAAATTTTGAGGACTTGTTCTGTAAGTGGCACTTGCGTTACACCAACGTTACGCTCTACGTATGCGCGAGAAGTCCAGTGCGCAGACGCAAGGGAATCATTTCGTTCTTCAGACGGGGTTGTAATCCACATTTCACGTTGATTGCAAAGTTAAAATGAGCCTCACGAAAGTCGCAGTGCAATTACTTTAAGCTGCAAGGCCTAAGTAGGATATATTTGTAAACATCAAGTAGCTGCGAACTTACCGCTCCGTTACCGAAGAGAACTCATTTAATTCTTATCCCAATATGGTTCCATAGAAATTTTTAATGGAGGTGGGGGGGGGGGGTCGGTTAACATACAAATGCATGGAAAATGCATATCCCAAGAATTGATACCCTTGGCA
The DNA here is from genome assembly GCA_021234535.1 of Stichopus chloronotus. Lineage (NCBI taxonomy): Eukaryota > Metazoa > Echinodermata > Holothuroidea > Aspidochirotida > Stichopodidae > Stichopus > Stichopus chloronotus. The sequence continues at coordinate 11,271,007 of SFZH01000008.1, forward strand.
AGTTGTATCCACCGTAAAGGGAAAAGGAAACACTACGATTTTGGGCAGACCCCCTAGTTAAGGAATTTCAGAAGGCTCTCTGCACATGTCACTGACTCCAGCTCGTCAAACCTAGTGGCATCTAGGAGTTCCTTCTCTCCCTTCAGTAAATTTGATGAATATTCAGAAGCTTATAAAAGGGAGTTTATTATACAAACAAATATTTTACATAAAACTGATTATGTCCCATTTTGTTGTGTAAACTTCAAGCTAAAACATTGTTCTCTTTTCATCACGCAGCGTTTGGTTAACTGAAGTCAGTTCGTTCCTCTATCTCTGCTACACGATTCTGGAAAGTCAGAAACGCAGAGCAGGTCTTAATTGAGTGTAGCTAACTGTAGCCTACACAAGTAATGGCACTGCTTTACACATTCATACACACACCCTATCGCTGAAGATACACCGCAATGGAACGTACCAGCGGAATACATAACGCTCATTGTCACAAGTTCAAATAATGGCGCTTCTCAGTAGGTGCTTATGGGCAAGTTGTTATACCGTCTACCATTCAAGTTTTGCTGGTAGGCTGTTTTGTCTGCATACGCAGACGGTTACCTTCAAGTCTGTTCAAACGACACCAACGAAGTTTAACATAACCAACCAAAGATATCTAGCCAGTGACTTTTTACTCTCTTTTTGTGAGTTTTATTTCACCTGAGGCGATCAAATTTCCAAGAAGGTTGAAAGCGAAATTCATATTTCCGTAAAATATCTCTCTGTAATTTTCATACATGTCGCAGGTCAACGTACGACAGTAAGTCATCTAAAAAAATATTTATTTAGAAAACTGTAATCACATAATGGACTTCCTTTATATTTAAGCTGGTTTTAGGTTTTATAAGCTTGCTTTTTTAACTAATATTAAAATTATTTGGTTTATTGAACACACGAGCTCCATATGCCCAAAGGTCATTCGAATATTAGTGGCCTCTGTCCTTTTCCTTTTTTTTTTCAGTTTTCCACTTTTTTCCACAGTTATTGATCAAGCATCACATGGATTCTAATAAAATTGTCAGCGAGATGAAGGGTAATGGTTGTCAATGATTATTTACTTCAAGTATGTCCCCCATCTCCCAGTTAAGGGAGAAAGGACACGTCATCTTTAGTAGTCGTGGCATAGTAATAGTACATTAATTCCAATACCTTCATTTGAAAACTCATTCACCAACTTTTTTTTTTTTTTTTTGATGCCATTAGTTTGATGCCAAGATTTGACGTGATCAATAAATCGCATCGTGTCCTTCAAACGAATTTCCATCTCAACTGAAACTCTTCCTTTTAATGAAATGATGAAAAAGTTCATTCTTTCATCGTGTCTTTTCAGCGAAATTCCAAATCGACTGCTCCCTTCGTTCTATAGTGAAATGATGATAAACTGTTCATACTGAAGTTAACTCTATGTGTACCCAGCAGTGGTTTCTACACTTGATAATCTTTAAAGTTATTTTTCTAGCAATTGTCTCTTAAAGCTTGAATAATACAAATTCTTACTATGAAGAATGACCACTGCCGCCATCCCCCCCTCCCCCGAAGAGAACTTAAAATGTGTGTGTATGTATGTATATGTGTATCTACGTATGTATCTATGCATGCATGTATCTTGAAGAAAGTTACTCAAGAAAAGAACTCTTTACACCCCCAAATTGGAATTGAAAATGTTTTATTTGGTCAACTGTAAAAAAGGGATTTTGGTCAAAACTGTAGACATCTTAAACAATTTCTGCCGATCATGTTTCCTACAGAATCGTGTATGTCTAAGGGTTATGACTCCACACATAGTCATGTTATGTCATTTTCGTTTCCCCCACAACCACCTCAAGGTTGGTTAATGCGGCAGAAAGAAAAACCAGCCTACGTAACACTGAAACTATAGCGTGTGGTTGTGATGTCCTTCCGTGTATATACATATATATATATATACATATAATATATACATATATATGTATATTGTGAATTTCATAGCGTCTTAGTGTGAATCAAGGCTTGAACGAGTTAATGAAATCAACATATGTTAGCTATATTACCTTAAAGCGACCTATATCGGGCAATTCTCTGAACTATGTAGTCTAGACGGTCTGTTCTGAAAATTAAATTTCGTTTCATTTGGTAGAGCACTCCCGGGGTTAAATATTAAGTTTGGAGCTAAATTTTATTATGTTTCTTAATTGTTAACACCTCAAGTCTGTTTGAACGTACATGTCATTGCATACTTGAAATTAAAAAAAAAAGGGAAAATAAGAAATTGCTAAACACAATCAGAAAATTTTATTTGCATCTTTTGTTTACATCCTAACCCCCCTCACTTCCTCCCCCATTTGTGATATAATTTATCGAGGGTCTAGATCTGCCATTATGCATCTCTTAAACCAACCCCTTAAATTGCAACAACTGAAACAAAATTAGAAATGAGAAAAACGAAGGCAAGTACTTCGTAGCCTTTTTTGAAGACCACTTGAACAAAATAAGCTTCGAATCAGAGAAACAGAGAGCGAGAGAGAGTCGTGTAAAAGTGCCCTTCAAAAACTTCAACTGTCATGTCATTGAAAGTTTGTGACCTTGCCCTCACACGCCTACACTGATTTCATTCCGTCAAAAAAAAAAATAATGCTCTCTATGCTTACTATCTGGAGTCTTTTTTTTTCTGTCAGTCAAAAGAAGAAAGAAAGAAAAACATGATGGCAGAACTGTGTACGGAAGGAAAAATGATTGACACTGGTTTCGGAAGTTCTAACGTTACATACAGTAACAACTTATGCTTCATGACAAGTGAATATGGATGAAGACAAATGTATCAATTGTATTTATGTACCGTAAAGTCGCTTGTCGTATAGACGATACAGTGTTTTCTAGGTACTGTGAAGTTCATTATCTACTCTTGGTTGCATGGGATGCGAATGACGGCTACTGACAAAGCGGATCGACGGCCTCACAAGATACGCGTAATGTGCTAAAATCATTTATCGAGAGGACCGTTTTCTACATGATAGAACATGACGTGATATCCAGATATACCAAAATGGTTAGGGTGTGTTCCTCTCGAGAAGGCATAAATAAATATGATATCATGTGAGGATTTGGCTGGATCACATGTAAACGGAATTCGCAGAGCTGCTTCAGCTGTATTCTTTGTCCCTGCGATCGATTGTTGCTGTATACTACGAAAATGAAAAAAAAAAAAATGTTGGTATTTTAACTACATTCCGGACAAGTGTGGTGTTCTGGTGTTCTGGTGTGTATTCATCTTAATGCGATAAAAATATGTCGACTGCAATGGAAATATTTTCCATCCGCGCTATGCCATATTTCACTTTATTTTCATTTACAAACCTTTAACAAAGAAGCCTTTAAAATTTTCATTTGAAAACCATCTGACAATGATAAATAAATGTTAAGATAAGACCACGTGACCCACGTGAGTGCAATCCTGTGTTTTGGATAACCAATTATAGGATAAGAAAAAGGTCAAACTGGCGACGCGAAGTTGTTTTATCCGCTATCTCTACATGTTGAATTAATCACTGATATTGAAAGTTATCTTGTACCTATAGCACATGCAAAATACGACTTCACTTAGGTAATGTGTTCTTCCATTAAACCGGTGCACCTCATTATTTGGCTTATCTCTGTCTCCCCCCCCCCCCCCCCCCCTTGTAGGTTGGCCTACTTCCTACAGTATTGAACCATAATTGTTAAAAAACGATATGTCCTGGATATACGGTATCGTTTCAAAAATACCCTTGCAAGACCTTTTTTGGTGATTCAAATCTTTGCTTTATTGGTATATATACCTTGTTATAACCCTCTGTGTGTCTTAATCGCAGTGGGTAGAATAGGAAGTTATAGGGCGGAGGGGGGGGGGGGCGAGATTCTAAGACTATTTTGCCATGTAACTTTACAATAAGAACCACTCGAAAGTCAAGGGGGGTCATTACACTGTATTGAATTGAATCTATCCCCTGTTGTAACCATTTCTTCGTGAAGGATCATGGGAAATAATTTTGAGCAATGCGCAATCATTGATCGTACAAAATTGACATACCGCATGTCCAAAATAACCCAATCTCCACTAATGCTTAACGATACAGCAGTACACTTTGAATTTGTGACTCTTCTTTTCTTTTCAGAGGATGAGTGTTAAAATTTAAGTAAACAATTTCTTGGCGATACTTGTCATTCCACGCCCACGGGCACGACAAAAGGATGGCTGACAGATGGGTGTGTACAACTAACAGATAATTTCTCGCCCAAACGTTGTGTACCTGACATTAAAGCCTTTTTTATTACTCAAGACCCTTCTTCTGTAAGTTGATTACTTTTTGCGAGAAGCTGCCATCCTCTTACTAATTATTTGGTATTGATGAGTTCTAAATCAGACAGATAAAAGTTTCAGCCATTTAGCTGGACCAGGAATTTGCCTCAAAGGTTTGTTTCTCACATTTTTTTTCTCCTTTAGAAAGTTTCAAATGACTATTCCACTACATCGCAAGGGGATTCTCTACACTGGCTAGTTTCATTGAAGCATTTAAGTTCCATATAGGGAAATGTCCACCTGCAACTTCCGTAGTGCATGGTCATAAGAGTTTGTTTCATTTGAAATTTAAGGATTAAACTTGGACTTTCCATAAGTTTTCTCTTCCTGAAAGACTAAACTAAGCCAAGTTATTTTAGATCGTCTGGTTTAAATTAATCAATGATACAAATAACATGTAAAAATGAAAGTGTCCAAAACTCATCTCTTGGATAAATCGTGGCAAAAATACAGCCTATAGCGCATAACCCAATTTATCCTCCACTCGAAAGCTAAAGTAAAAAGAAAAGCAAAAACATTGGTTTTGAGAGAACCTGTTTGTGTATAATGCTATCAAAGAGAAAATGAAAATCATTTGCTAGTATCTCTCACTTTAATCTGACGCATCTTTCAAAGGTCATTAGAGACCCTTCCTCTTGATATTGAAAGTCGAAAAAAAAATTACAAACTTTATTTCATAAAATGTATTGTCAGGTTGAATTTTCCAGTGCAGTAGGCAGAGAGTATTGTACGGTTTACTAGTTGACTTGGTGGTAAACCATTACAGCAATGATCCACGTATATGCTTCCCTTCTACTCCACCACCAAATCTTTGACTAACCTCATTTTCGTTACAAATTCCTGCTTTATATACATGACTTATTTTCTTAATCAAACTCCATTTCCCCGAGGTACGTTGTCCCTTGAATCCTCTCCGCTTACAAAATAAACTCGACGAAAGAACAAAAAAAAAATAACGCACTACAACAAACAAGCAAACACGCAAATAAATAAGAAAAGGGTGAAGTTTATTTAGTTAAAGAAATATACCATTGCGTCGTTGACGGAAGCGAAACTCAAGTGACAAGTGTACGAAGAAAGGAAAATAAAACGTATTTAGGAAAAAAAAAAAAAACAGAAACACAACGTGTCGCGCGATAAAACAGAAACTTAATACCGGAGAAAAGGTCCGTGCAGTATATTAATGACATTACACCTTGGGTTTTATTACCGACGTTGTCGACTAATACAAGATTAATTCCCCCAGCACATATATTTGTGCGATGGTTATAGGCTATATACATGTAGTTATTTACACACAACGGTAAAAGGAGAGCGTTAAAGGCGCGAAAGACAATTGTTACACATTTTTATTCCTATAAGGCACGATATGAATTTTCGACGTGAGGGTGATATATAGGCCTATGCATATGCACATACATACATTTATTAATTTTTTTTTTTTTCGTTGTTGTAAATTGGCCACTGTCTTTGTAAGTTTTAGATGACGCCAAGTTTTTTTTTTTTTTACAACCGAAAGCAAAAAGGAGTTTGAGTGAAGGTAAGGACCGTTTCCCTCGAAAGACGGGAAATAGACGCTAAGTACAATAACGAGTTCAATGACCTCAGTATGACATGCACTACTTTATAATATACCAACAGCGGGTCCTGTGCTTCATGTTCCCCGAGTTTTGTAATCATTCCCTTTGTCATCTTCATTCATACTATAGGGTACACTGCTTTTAATGAAACAATCAACCCCTTGTTTCGATTCTCTTCGTCCGTTTTTTGTGTTCCTTTTATACACCTGCTTTTTTCTTTTTTTTTCCCCTTTTTATTTGATAAACATGAACAAGTTAATAAGTTTTGATGCTAAAAACCCGATAGAGAAAATAAAACTTACCCTCTTTGAAATATCTGTCTCGTCAGGTAAAACTGCGGCGGTAGCCAAACAAATTACAAAGATGGCAGAAAATACTGATAACAAAAGACCTTTCATCTTGATTCAACTAATAACAAAATGTCTTCTCCTTGATTTTTGGCAGAGAAAATCAAGTGACTGTGGTAGACTCCGAAGGAAAAAAATAAACTTGCTGGTCGGATTTAGTTTGCCTTTCTCTTTTTATCGTTTTTGCGTGATCTCGGCGACAGAGGGGAGATATTTCGACTGAACAGTGAAGCTATGGCGGCTTGACTTTATATTTTACCGTTCGTTGGCTTCGACTACACATTTTTTCTTGCTTTCTTTTATTGCAGAAGTATAGACTCCGCCCTCTCTCCCATACGCGAAGCAGCGTCCTTCGAGTGTATACGGAATCGCAAAGTGTTGACTGAATACAAAAAAAAAAAAACCCTTTGCCGTTGGCGAGTTAAATATGACATCATAATATGACAAGCCAATCAGAGGCTGGTTTAATAAAAGGTTAAATACTAACGTTGATTGTTCAAAATGACGAAATGTGTGTTTGTTATAAATGATATATGAATTGATGTGCAGGTATAGAGAAAAGAAAAAAAACTTCTTAGATGATGTACATAACAGCCGGTAAATATTACGGGTAGGCGTTAAACTTTACTGTGGTGAGGTTATGTATGAAACTAATCTTCGTTTTTTTTTTTTGTCAGTGTCTGCGATGATACAGAGGAAAACGGTTTAACAAATATTTCATAATGAACTGATGACAACCAAACGAACTTTGCTAAAGGTACGTATTCCCTAAATCCCAAAAAGAGTGAGATTAGTAATGGCTCCAAAATTAAAAGTGAATATTTACACTAAAAGAGGTAAGAATGGTGACTCTCTTTGATCATTCTTTCTTTCTATAGTGACTACTCATTCCTAATTTGAGAGCCATCTCTAATATCGCTCTATTTGGAATTTAGAGTGTACTAAAATTACAGTCCATTGTCATAACGATGTACACTATGAATATCAATATGGAATTATGATGTACCGTATATATCAGACGAAATATGTTTATATGACCTTTTTTTTACCTATTTCACACTTTCGTAGTATCAAAAAAAAATTAAACAAAGCATTACAACCGTAAAATATGACATCTTTTACGGGGATATGTCCTTTGATATGGCAGCAACCTTTATTCCTATTCATTACCCATAGGTGATAGGTCTACGGTACTTGTCTACGATATGTGAAATAGCTTTACAGCTACTGCGGAAAGTAGGACGAATGAAAATTCCTCAAGATTCCCTCTTTAAGAGTCGCCGACGGTCCAAGCGTCAATTTTTATTTCATTAAACGAGAAATCAATCACTGTAAGTTGCTATTCCATTCAATGTTACGGTATGCCGGCAGTAAGATGCTGTAGACATCCACTGCAGATGAACACACTCACAGTACAGTTGCGTGCATGTGCGTTCCTTTGTCTTTATATTTCTGTGGTACTGATAGTGATATGTTTCATAACCTTTTATTTTCAAATTCGTTAAGGTTGCCCATCTGTCTCATTTTCCTCTCTTTTTCTTTTTTTACCGTCCTCCTTGATTCTTTCTTTCCGTTTTTTTCCCCGAATTCTTATGTTTGGTGTCGCATCTTTGTTTATTTGGTCAAGGATTATTCAAGCCATACAACCCTACGTTCGACGCCTCATGTGGTGCTGATTACTCTCCAATTACATACCGAGGGAGAGGTTTATAAAAATGGAATAAGATCCAAGAAACTACTTCATCACCGAGTCGAAAAATATATTTGACCTTTTCCTCTAGAATCTGTCTCACCCATCAGGGTAATGTTGCCCTTCCACTCCAACAATCCCCCCCCCCCCCGTCCTCCGCTAGAGGCTCTGATACAATCACATTTAATGGATGGAAATATTTAAATGTGGTATCCGTATACCAGTATATGCGGAGAGTATTTTGAGCCGATATTGCCAGTACACGTGCCTCTTTATGTGCGAGGTACCTGTTTATTCTTTCTTAAGTCTTTAAATCGACGGAAACGGCAAAAATGGTATGACTTTGACTGACATATACCCGTAAACATGTAGATTGATTTGGGTTCAGCAAGATTATGATTGCAGATAAGATGCACATAGCTATGTGAGGACGAAACCTTCAGCCCTCAAGTTTAATGGCCAGCGTTGCATTAGTCATGTAAACGGTGGGTAATAGCAAAATCAATATGAAAATGATGACTTTAAGTTTAGAGAACGGTTGAGATACAGCCCAGCTGGTCCGCATTATTGGAGAACAACACGTACATGTAGCAGACTGCAGGCTGATATTGGTATCTACCATGACAATAAAACAATAAAACAAGAAAAAGGTTACCTTTTCAGAGCCTTGTCTTTAGCTTCCCGGAGCTTGCGATGTCATAGCGGCATCTGCATTCAGCGGTGTGTCTATCTTCTTAACGCATACATGTCTTCTCAATTTATCTCAGACATGGTGCTACTCACGAATCCCAAAATTTAGTAAATGAATTTGAATGTATTTTTCCCTTTCGGTTTTGCAAATTTATTCGAAATCTGCGCTTTTTTTTAGTAGTCTCACTTCCTTGATGTAGTATCATTATTATTATCATTACTTGTTATTATGCTCCTACTTACTAAACCGTGTCTGCAAACAAAAAGATATTGCAATTCCCTTTCACAGCAAACGATTGGTTAATTTACAGCCTAACCGACCTTGACGTGTGTCATATTACTTTTCGAATAAGTGAGTACAACACACACATACAAGTGGAAGCATGCATATTTCTCTATCGCGTTGTTACGTTTGTTCAATCTTCCCTTGGAACTCTCTAGTCTAGGTGTTGTATTTAGACAAAAATGACATTTTCTTTCGTGTTAGCTCAAGCTTTTGTTTGTGGTTAATTCACCACATTTTTTTTTTTCACATGTACTTCCTTCCAAATGTAAGACGGTGACCTGTCCCTCCTCGTTGAGGGTAGTATAGATAGTTTTATATTACACTGCTTGTCGTACTTACTGTGATCTTGCTCATCTCGCTGTGGCTGTCATGATGGATAGTTTCCTACTCCGGAAGCTACTCAAGCATGTAAGTTCTGTTCTGACTAATTGAGAAACCAAAACCGAAGTCCAAACAATCAGGTTAATCGATTTTCTTTTTTTTATTTTGGAAAATGTCTTTTATTTCTTGTCCCTGCCGTTTGCTATTGACTTTGCACATTTCAGTGCAGTATACACCTTTTACAATTTATGTTCTCTCCGTCAGTATGTACGAAAGTGCGATATAGGTCTATGTTGTTGACATTTCCGGAGGAGAATTGTACGTGCTGTTCAAGCCTCAGCATGTGAATAAGTTATGTAAACATGACATATCGTGTACAAAGTGCTACTTTCACCTAGTATCTTCTCTGGATATGGAATTCAATTAATTTTTTTGTTGTTATTCTCCTCTTTTTTGTATTACATTTCCACATGTAATAAAACTATACATGCAAACCCCTGCATTCGGTATGACAAAATTCTCCTAAAGGGAAGTAGGACGTTTCCAAAGCACTAACATGGCACCATAAAAAAAATACTCATTCTTCACTGACACTTTAAAATATCCCTCAACTTCAATTGGTCCATTACAGTCAGGTGACCGTGTTTTATCACTGACGATAATATAAGAGTAAAATCACCAATGGACGAATGCAACAAAACCGTAGGTAGACAGCGTTTTGTCGTCTGTTATCTTATGTCATGATATACGTAACATGAATGATGGAACTTTCGTCAATCGTGCCAAGGAACATTGCTGCCACATTCCTAAACCATTTCACCTGTTCTCGGTTGTAAAATCTTGGCGTGAACGGTGACGCTATACCCCACGCTACCCGATAACCTTAATGAAGCGAGCAACAATATACCAATTATAAGAACAGAAAAAAGCTGCATATTCTTGGAAAAGACAAAATAAAACGTCATTTCTTTCCTGATAGGCTGTGAATCAGCGACTGTCTTGTATGTGCTATTTACTCAGCGGTGCCCGCGGGAAGCCAAATCAACGAGATCACCCAAAATATCTTGTGGGTGGGTGGGGGAGGGGCGGGGTCGGGAGTAGGTGAAGAGCGACGGCGCACTACGTCGCTCTTCACGTACTCATTTCAGTTTTCTTCTGTCTAATATAACTTAAACGTTATTTTGTCAGACTAAAGGAAGTTCTTTTTATAGTGCTTCAAAGTAAATAATATCTGTATCATCACACATAAACATTGTTATTCGTTTGTTTGTTTGATTTATTTTTTGGGGGGAGGGGTCGAGCTGCGGATCACCACTAAAAATGTTATTATATCCCCACCAAACAATGAACAATATACATGCGAAGTATACCGATCGCGTAAAATCAGGTGAAGAGAATTCCTCCATATATATGATTATAACTTGCACTAAAAAAACGCTACCTATTACGAAGGGCACAGAGATTCTCTTTTTATTCAAGGAACTTTTATTTCAATCTACCTCTTTTGAGAAAACAAATGAATATAAATATCATAATACGTAAAATAAAAGAGACCTTTTGAGGACGATGTCATGAATAGTCATTTCAGTTCATCAACTCTAACGGAACTTAAAGGAAATTGGATCGTAATTGCTGATATATCTGTCGGAGAACTGCTAATCAGTTTCAGAGGCATCTGGAACGATTCAACAAAAGTCTCTTGAGCAGCCATAGTGAGAAGAGCACATAGCATGTTCGATTGTGACTATCGAACCAGGGAGGTGTTATCTCTGATCGAACATTGACTGTCCCCCTACTGACCTGAAAATCATGAGATATTCATGGGCACAAAGCGGACTCGTAGTCAAGAGGAGGGGACAGGGTGGCGAAGTCATCCTTAAAATGTTCGCCAGTCCTCTAGCAGTAGAATACTTTGGTTGAGAAAAAAGTACCAACCTTAATTCATATGTACTGGTTACCCCGCCCCCCTCCCCCCTCTTTCTATTTTGGCTCCCCTAGAAATATGACCTGACTACGGGGATTTGTACAGGCCTATAGTGTACTCTCAACTCTACGTGTTAAAGTGATTGAGTGCGCAGGCAAAAAGAAAAAAAAACGTTAAAATTTAGTCTCCAAATGTTTGGAAAGACTTTTAATTTCACCATTCAGACAATCCCGGAAACTAAGTAGGTTTCAGTTGGTTAATTCTGCCATATGATTTCAAATTCTTCTAGCACAACGACAACAAGTGTAGAATACGATAATGTAGTGGTTGACGGTTTTCATTCATATCAACGGTATGCTTCTTTGAACAAGCCAATGGGAAGTATACTAGTACTGAATATTCAGTTAGTCAAAACAACTTAGTATCACTGACGCAGCAATGTTGTGATCAGTTCGTAGGTTATTTGTAAATACAGTGTTTCCTTTCACCAAATACTACAATTCCCGATACCGACCTTTGACGTCATCGATCCGTCCCCAAAACTCTGAGACTTCACCCACTATACACTATACACTATACACGATACACGATACACTATACACTATACACTATACACTATACACTATACACTATACACTATACACTATACACTATACACTATACACTATACACTATACACTATACACTGGCTGACAAAAAGTTGTAGGTACTCAGCTTTTTATGGGATATGAAATAGTTTGTGCTGGTTACTGCTGGTATGAGCCAGGCAGAATGCTCGTCTTAATTAACCCTTCTGTACAATTCCTGTAATGTGCTAAGCTGCTACAGTAATTGACCGTGAACTGAGCACATACTACCGTGGGTGACGTACGGTGTAAAACTTCAGGCACTCACGCGCTGAACGTGTTGTTAGACCAGGGAACTCCCAGGAACTCCCTGGGTAAAACAGATACACAGAAATTAATGACCACGTGACACCGAATCGCTCCACTTTCCATGTTGAAAGATACTGATAGGCAGTATACCATAATTCACTAATTTCATAATAATTCCATAATATTACCACATTTCACTTTACCATCCCTAAATAGATTAATTTTTTTTCAGAAAACCATAACTTCCAAAATGGAGAAAACTAGTAAGATACAAATCAATATAGAGAGAAATATTTCTATAAACTTTTTTTTTATGAAATTTTGATCTTCTTCATAGGTAAATCCCTTTTATTCTGATACTAAAGTTGTTCAGATGAAGACAGGTTAGAAGAAAAAAAGAAGAGGTGGATGGGACTGAAGGGAGAAGGGGGAGTTGTTTGCACCGGGTATTCGGGTATCCGATCGACGATGTCAGGACCCGGTTCTGAAATTGCTAACCGGATCCAGGATTTCAGTGACGTAAATTGCTGCATGTGTGCCCTACTAAGAACACTTTACACTTTACTACCATGCCCTTGTGTAAGGCCGCATGGTATTATATCGGCGTGCAAATCAAAGTGTACTATTATGACTTCACAACGAGTTGTTTGCATAACGGTAGGTGTATTTTCCGGTACCCGAGTATCCGGGGCACTGCATGGACCCAAGGTACCCGAGGACCTAATCAAGACTGTGCAAACACTTGTGTACTTGGAGACAAGGGGCCGGGGATGGAATGGAAAGGTAATGAGATGGGGGGGGGGGAAGGGGGGCGTTTTTGAAAATGTTTCCCAACTAACATGGCACTGTGTCATTCTCTTAGGCAATGGTTTATGATCAAATGGAGTGTACCCGTCAACGAGATTCAGATTCTCCTAAAATATAACAGGACGACGGGAAGGGGGGGGGGGGATTAGGGTGGGAGAAGTCACAACCTCCTCTAGGAGTATGAATATGGATTCATTATGTCGTGGAAATGGTATTTCATGAAACTGAATTTCCAGAAATATCAGGCATAAAAACCAAGCAACTCTTTACCTCTTCATTAGATCATTCGACCGTTCCTAAAATTTTGTGACCAAAAAAAAAAAAATAATAATATAAAAATAAGTTCTTATCGGCGGCTTCATTTGAGTATCTTACTTTCAAACAATATAGGTGCATATATCATCCATTTGGAAAGTTTTGTTAAGAAACTCTGCCACTCATTTATATAATGTCATAAAAAATTTCTTATATCTTCCTAATAAAAAATCTGGAAATAGAATCTGTGACGTAATCAAATTTTCGTAGCAACCGTCATTACGTTGTCGTCATCCTGAGAGAGCTTTTAATCTTTTTGTTGTAATACCTTTCTTTCTACGAGCACGTGCAACAAATGAAAATCCCCCCCCCCCCTTTTTTTTCTGGTGGTTCGGCAGACTGGAGTATTATCAAAAGAGAAAGAAATGTAAAGTTTTATTTACAGATCTTACAATGGGGACCCCAAATCTCAAGTCTCCCTTGCGTCATCACGGGTATCTGTTACACAGTAAACATATGGTAGCAGCGTCGTCGATTGTGGAAGTCTCCAAGGTTTATTCGCATCGGCATAACTTTCCCTTTATTTCTCGGCCCCTTTCTCCTTCCCCGTTTTTTTTCCCTTCTTATTTATTCTTTCTGTCATTTCTCGAACTGAATGTCAAACCAAAGTTAGCAAACATGTCAAAGACTTCAAAATTTTACGGTCTACTTCTAAAAGCAACATGCTAACTTTGCATTGCGTGCATGTATATGCTTGTGCGTGTGTGCCTGTGTATGTGTATGTGTGTGTTTATTTGCCCCTCAAACAAAAAAGAAAGAGAAGAAAAACAAGTTTTATAGGTTTTTACTAATCGAAAGCAACAAATGCCCTACTTCTATAGAATTTAAATCCAGGTGAGCCAAGCGAAAACGTGCTAAATTTTGAACATCAACAATAGGAAAGTCAAGGCGATAATTAAATTAAAATGTTAGACGTTTCACGAAAACGAGTGTGTCTTCGAAGCGACTGAAGGGAAAAAATACAAAAGTTCACTGCGTCTGTTTTCTCCTCCAATTTTTTCTGGCAGTTTCTTTCTCCATCCGACTTCTTGTTACGAAAAAGAAAAGGTTTGGGATAACATAAAAAGAAAATGCAAAGAGAGAGAGAGAGAGAGAGGAAGAATGTCAGTAAAAGAGACCTTTATTTGATGTACGTAGAATATTTAACACCCTCGCAAATAATCACCTTGTTTTTTAGAGTAATTTAAGATGATTGCTTTCCTGTAAGGAAACAAAAGATATTCACGTAACAAATATACTGCTAGAAATAAGGTTAAGCTAACATTTCATCCCACAAAAGTAATTGCTTTTTTATTCTTACAGTGTTTTTAGGAAACATTGGTATTTTCTCATGATTTAAAAAAAAATGTCCAACAGTAAAAAAAAAGAGAGAGAAAAATAGATGTGTGTGGACGTATTTCAAAGGACTGGCTTACAAAAGCAAGAAAAAAAAAAGGAAAGGTAGCGTAGAACTTGAAATTATATTGAGAGATATAAACAGTTTGTTAACTGGTAAAAGATTTGGAATTTTCCCCACAATTTACTTCTCATCTTTTGCTTGTGATATATTTCACATTCGCTGATGGTCGCGGGGGGGGGGGGGGGGTGGGAAATGGACGGCGTTTGTAAGCTTAGATTGAATGAGACTGCACTGATCTTAAAGCAAAGGTATTTGGCGAAGTCGAATTATGAAAAAATTTTGATGCTATGTGTTGTTTTTACTTTTTTAATTCTGTCATGTTACGTTTTCATTTCTTTTCAATAATCCTCTCTGCAATATTTTGCAACCAACTGATTTCTTAGGAAATATCTTTGAAATGTAATTGACCGACATGCAAAGGACATATAGAGGCATCCAGACTTGCCCGATACGACACTATTACGTTTGAATCCTGTAATTTCTTTTATGCAGCTACATGACGTATATATATATATATATATATATATATATATATATATATATATATATATATATATATATATATATATATATATATCAAGACATATTGCTTTTGGTAATACGAGCATCGTCGCCAAAGCTGTTGCAATTATGAAAGATGCATTTATGCTTGATGAATATACAGTGCATTCTCATAGTAAGACAACCTTTAATGACCCTTAAAACTGAAATACAATGGATTGGTTTCGCCGTTAACTTCGAAGATTTGATCAAAGAACGCGATTGACTCTCGCCTACCGTGCTCCTTTAACGTTTTAGACTCGATGACATACGACATGTGCGATGAGAATTTTATTTCTACTACCCGAATGTAAAAAGAGTACTTCATCGGTTTGATGGTGTAACGAATACCACACTGCAGTGATGATAACAAGAAGCCTGCATATGATACTATACTGTTTGCGCCGATTGATGATGATGGCCACTTTTGTACTTTTACACGATTCCACCGAACCGGAACACTGCTCCAACGATCGAAGTGATTAAATGTCCCCATTCTTGCCGATTAATTACCGATTCGCTGCCACGAACACGAATAGACCAGTTGAGCGAGTGTCTTGATTAAGAGTGACGTCAGGGGTACGTCAGGTGAAAGGAAATAAGGGCGATGGTCTTAGTGACTTACTTGATGCGAGGGGCTATACCGACAATGGCCACACATTCATTTGGTAATCACTCTTGCGAATCTTACGAAACGACATTGATCGGTTCTCAAACAATATAAGTAGGAATATACGTTCCCCTGCAGTACATAATAATCTGGTTATTCTTCATCTAAACAGAATGAATATACGGTATGGTAGCCTACTACCGTGTAATACTACCACCCTTATGATTGTTATTATTATTATTACTACACATTTATTACAATTATGTAATCATATGTCAAACAGGGAGGGAATCAAACATTTTTTACTCCCAAAAGCAAATATAAAAAAAATATCCCCAATATCCTTGGATCGAGAAGATGAGATTTTAAATATTATACAAAATGTTACATCTCAAAATAGCGCCTTTATACCTTTGGGCCGCTGCACACACAACCAATCTCCATTCGCTACGTCACTGGGTTAGTTTACCACACAGAAAATAGATCGAATCACTCACGTACTCATCGTGTTGATTCTTTAATTCGACATCTTTTCTATATTTAAATAACATAATTTCCTTCTAACAATGATGTACTTTAGATAAAGTAGAAAAAAAAAACAGGAAATATTTCGGTGGGGGTGTTTATAGATAGTGTGTACTGTTCAAGTAAAGGCCAGAGGAAAATTTTGCCAGAAGTCATCGAAGTTAACGACTGCATTAACCTTAAATGTGTTTTATTAGTTGCCTCAGGCACTCCAGCTTATAGTGACGAACGTCATTTTGGTTGCATTTGTTCTGTAGGTGCAAGTTAAGGTTTTGTAGTTCAAACAAGAAATTAACCTTCATATTATCGATTTCATTATTTTAAAGGGAACGGAGAGAAATCTCTCATAATTGAATTCAATTTAATCGTTACAAATTATACAAACAAACCAAAAACAAATCACCGAATGGACAAATTTGATCCTAGATTTCAGTCATTGGCCATTTCTCCGAAACGTATGATTCCGCTCCCAAACCAAAAAACCAATAACGATACTTTTAAATTACCTAAAAATTCCAGACTTGCTAAGGGATACGAACAAAGTAGAGACTATAACGGGGCAACGTCATGGAAACTGCCACGATTTCAAACCGAATCTGAGAGAATGTGGAAATTGTCATTAAGGGCATTAATTAATTACAGCAATCAAGGGAGGTTTACGATTTACTGTCAACGCATTGCCAAAAAAAAAAGCAGCTCATTGCCAAAAATAAAAAAGAAAAACGTGGCAATTATACCTGAAAATATTTTGGTTGCATAGGGAATGACGTGTTAGGCAGTCAAGGCCCTTTAATGTTTACCGAGCATATAGATAGGTTGCCATAACAGCGTAGTTGTAAGTGGACCATTATTAGCGTCCACTTATTCAATGAGTACATATTTAATTACACTGCACAATCACCATTTCAAAACGATTAATCTGAAACCAAAAACGTTTGTACACGTGATATATTTCCATCATGATCACTAAAAGAGAACAAATGACTACGAAGACAACCATGTATTACCATGATGAGGTTATGGATAATTTTGTAAAATGAAAAAAAAAATTGTTTTAAAGAATTTGCCATTGAATACGAGTTAAAAGTTCTGATAAATTAGGTCATTTCTGACAAAATTGACACATGACAATAGCACGTTTTGTTTGGAAGTTGTAGCTGTCTAAGAAAATACTCCACAGCGGGAAAATTGCATTATGGGAAATATGATATGTCACAGAGCGAGACGTCCCTCTGAACACATTTCGTTTTTCTTTATAATTTCGACTATCTGAAAAGAAAAACTCATCTTTTTTGGCCAGAGTTGTCCTTCCTGAAACATTTAATGTTTTGAGTTATGAACAAGATTTTAGTCCGCTTAAGTGAGGTCGATAAGAGAGTGGCAGGTTGTTCAGTTTGACGTTAATTTCAAAATAGTCGGAATTTCAAACTGACAATTCTCTGCCTGACTCAGATTTTTTGGCTAGTTTTTTTTAAGTTTTACTGTAGATAAAGTAACCAAATTCTAAGATAAAAAGAAAGAATGAAATCCAAATTCCAAGAGAGAAATAGTTGAAATGACAACGGGGCACGAGCCTAAGATTGTAGGCGACTTCTGATTTGTTTATTTATTAATATTTATGGCGCTGTTAGACCTACATTCTCAGTATAACGTTAAAGTTTAAGAATACTAAGTTGCAAACATCATAACCAATACATGTGGTCGGTTCTTTCTAAGCTTTATCACTTTGTTTAAAGGTTGTTCAAATGTTCTCTCTGCAATTATTTCTATGAAATGACCTCACATTGAGCCACCTACATGTACGATCAAATGTGAAACATCTCGATGGAGGGTAAATGCACGTTTTTGCTGTTTGCTCTAAATATACCTAATTATTTGAATCAGCCAATTGTCACGGACCTGCTACAAACTCAAATCGTCATCATTATCAATTCATCGGGTATTGAACTGTGACGTCATTACTTTTAATAGATCAAAATGGTTAGCGGTTGGTGACCGTCTAGGGATGAATGAATGTGAAGCATAGTTTGGGCAATACGTTGGAACATTCATATACATGGTTGTACATTTGGCAGATGTAAATGTTAGGAGATGCTTGCCTTGTCATATGCAGTTGGCAGCATTCCTCCGGGGCCCTTTTACGCCCCCTCTCATATACAGCCCACCCTCTTTCTAGCTATAGCCCACCTTATGCTTTCCAAAAACATTTTCCCGAGTAGTATACAACCCATTTAAAAGTTTGGCAAAGGTCACGTTTTTCAGTAAATTTGCTGAATTTTATTAGACTCCCTAGCGTTATAGAAAGTTGACCATAACAGGAAAGTTTTTCCCACTGTCCACTGCCTGAATAGTTTAATTTTGTTTCCAAGGCAACGGTTCACGTGTGTGCGATAAAAGAGTACAGGTAGTCATCTTGAGCTTTCATACTGCCTGAGAGATGTATACAAATACTCATGAATGTTATGTAGGGGACGTCAACATGAGAAAAAAAGAAGAAAATTTACCTTTCTTTCTCTGTCTACTAGGGAATTTTCTGACAGAATTTGCCATTAGTAGATAATTGTATACCAAAGATCTGTTAGGGAGTTATACCTATACCCGATTTGGAAGCAGGTCAAAAACTAAATGTAAAATTTATTCACGACAACATATCCTCCGTAAAAAAAAACTTTTTATTTTGCTCCATCAATCACAAAACATTTGAACTCAAAATGTAGTATTATTGGCAATGGGATAGCAATGTATTCACCTCCCCGCCCCCCCCCCCCTCACACACACACACACACGCACACGAAAAATACAAAAACGCAAACAAAACAAGCATGAAGACAAACGCGCAAAACAGTTAACGATACTAAAGACTGTTTGCATTGACTAGACATACTGACGATGACTTGCGCTATTTTGCTGTGTTACTTTCTGCAACATTGAATTTAGATATTATACGGTGTAGCGCATTCTTTTGGGGTTTTTTTTTATTTCAAAATTAGCTTGTTACCCAGTGGGCTTTTTTATGTATTTTTTTTTCTCTTTTTGTCTATTTACTTCCTGAGATATTTGCTTTGCCTTTTGAACTTTTCGAGTTCCTTTTAGTGTTTTAACGAGACATTTATTTTTAAAGACCGATAAAAAGGGAAAGGAAAGGTCAGGTGAAAGATGGTTTCATTGATACAAATCATGGGCAGTATGTACTCGATGACAATTAAATTAAATGAACGAATTCGAAATAAACACACAAACTCAAAAAAAGGAAAAGAAAAGAAAATAAATCAAGTCGAAGCAAGAAGGTTAATGAAATCAAGCAGATGCGAAGACCCAATGAAACATATGGCTCCAGCTGGAAATGTAAATAACAGTATATCGGTCAAAATATAGCCAGCATGTCCCAAATAATTTGACTCCTTTATACATGGCGTAGTTTTATATAGAGCTAAGCATTTTGTGTACTCTTGCATTTTTGTTAGTGCCAACTCCTAAAGATTTGATTCTGGTCTTCGATAATTACAATGCCCTCACAGCAGTAATGGTAAAAGTTCTATCGATTGTCTGTCTGAAAATGTTCATTTTTTTGCACCAGGTTTTTTTGCAGTTGAAGGAATAACAGAGATATATCAAGGATAGTCAATGTCAACATCAACATAGTTATCATCAATATTCACATCAAGAAACTTACATAACATCAATGTACACGTCCACTGGATTAACATTAGCAGTGTACACATCACCAAAAGACACATCATCAACACACCACATAATCGACATTTACATTATTAATAATCACACTACCAACATATCCAACGTCATTTGTCAATATACACATCATCAGCATTAACATATACATTACCATCATACGCATCATCAATATAAATTTCATCATCTTAGGCATCATCAATATACACACCATGCATATGCACATCATCATCATTAACATACTAATCATCAATAAAGGCACCATTAACTTACACATCAAAAATAAAAACATCATTAATATACACATCATCAGCATACACATGATCAATAAACATGCCATCAATATACGCATCATCAATACGCATATCAATTCGAAAGATCATCATATAGTGAGTTTAATGGCACCAGACGTAATAATAATAATTATAACAATAACACGAAGAAACCGTAAAATCGTTGAACAAATGTACAAAGTTGGCAAACAGCAAAAACAACGATCGGCATAAACTGAAAACAGATTAACATTTTATGCACATGACTAACCTAAAGAATATTTCCTGATGTCGCCCTTGACCCTTACACTGAGTGCTCTAATTCTCGTCTCTCATTTATTCGTTAGAATCAATCAAGAACTAGTGTAGACTTTCATAAGGACTCCACATAAATTAAAACCAATCAGAGCAAAACCTAACCTTTGATAAAACTGTCGTAAACAAGCAAGTTTTATTTCACTGCCAAAGTGTAAACCCAGCAAAGATTGGAAGAGGTTAAGAGGAGGAGAGGTTTAAAGCTTTTAAGAGAAGATGGGTACTTCATGGTTATCTCTTTTCAAAGTTTCTGTGTGAGACTTGAGATCGAGGAAACACGGAACAAGCGAAAGGATGCTTTTAAGATTCAGTTGAATTTCACTGATCATGAAAAAAAAAACTGAGGAGTTTTATTTCTAATTCCCTTTTCTCCTAAGTGACTTTTACAACCTCTCAATTGAGTTATGATACATCCCCATCTCGTTAGCCGGTTCCAAAATGTCGTTATTTGCTTCGAAGTTTTAAATAAAGCTCTTCGGATCTCTGTTTGATTCTGTTGGTGTGATGATGTGCGGCTTGCGTTTCTATAAGAGAAAATTTAACGGCCTCATAGGGGCATTATATCTGCCTGCCTATCGGGTGAAAAAAATCTTTCAGAAAAAAAAAGAGTCCTATCATTTCTTTTCCACTTCTCGAGGGACGTTTGTGACGTCATATTGGAATTTACCCATAATGCAATGCATTACGAAAACTATAATACAAACTGCAACAACATTCAAAGCCGAATCTTGGAAACTTTGTTCGTGCACATGAAAGTTGGTAAAGAAGTATACTCTTGTAAATCCTGGAGGCTATTATGTCCGCTAAAGTTTCACGTCACGACGAGAAGTCCACCAGGGATATATATTTATATCTGTGTATAAAACGGTACATGGTTTCCTTTATACCCCAAAGGATAATGTATTACGGCTATATTGCAAGTTGCTGTCACAACTTTGTATTTTTGGAAAAAAAAAAGGAAATATGTATATCTATTAGAGACGAATATTTCTGAATGAACTGAATAAAAAAATTGAAAGAAATTGAATCTCTTTTTTCTTTTCCTGGTCAATATTTGGAAAGTCATCGAAAAGGTAAAATGTCAAACAAACTGCCGCAAGATCGGAATAACGCAGCGGGATCAATGTCCGCTCCAAATCATCGGACGTCCTTAAGTGACCTCCTACGAGCCATTATATCCGGGCCCGAATCATGAAAAAAAATAACTAAATATAATCCCAAACTTTATACCTTTAACCTCATTTCTGCCTCTCTGTTTTTGCATGACTTTCTTCGTTAAAAATTTGTCTGTCCTTTTGTAGTTTGTCTGTAGGTTTATTAGACTGTCTTTCCACCTTTTTTTGTCTCCCTGTTTCTCGGTCTGTCGGCCAGTCTGTAACTGGGAGATCGTTGGTCTCACTTTGTACGCATTTCTATTCTTTTTTTGTTTGTCGATATGTTGATTAGCTTCTTGTGAGTTTGACTGTCCGTATGATTGTATTTGTATTTTCCCTTATGTGTATACCGTTTGATTGTCCGTTGCTTGTTTGTATGTCTGACTATTGTTTGTGTGTCAATCTATATATCTCTAAGTATATATGCCCGTCTGCGTTGTTGAAATTCAAGAGCAGTTTTTCTCACGAAAGATTAACAGTCGATTTTATTATTTACATCCTTTTTTTCGCACTTTCTCTTACCACATTAAACATTGAAATAAAAAATCGGTGGCAAAGATCGCAGTCGTCCTAATTGCTATGGACACTAATTTATTTAAGCAAGATGGTGTGCTCACGTGGCTTAATAGATTTACAACAAATAACAAAGAAACTTTCTTCAATAAATTGCTTCAAAAGTTTAGGTCGAAAGAAAATTGACTGTATGTACCTACGAAACGTGTCACTGAAGTGGACAGAATAACACTTTGACATAGAATAGACCTGCCGCTTTACTCCTTCAAGAGTATCGCAACAGCACACAATTGAGCTCTTGCGATATTTGTAGCATATTTCTGAGACCTGATAGTTTTAGCAGCCGAACTATTTACGAGAAAGTCTAGGCTGCTCATTTCATTAATTAAACACTTTTTAAACGGTTTCTGGTTACGATTTTATTAAATTCATATATATATATATGTATATTGTGCATCTGCACATTTCTTGATAGAAACTGTGAAAATAGACAGAAAAAAAGCTTAGCCTGCAAACGGTGTACGAATTTTGAGAAACACTGTGGAAAGTCGTTTTATCACTTTAATACCGTTTGTAATACTTGCTGACCCAATTTTCATTTAAAGAGACAACGTAAGTCAGCAATATATAATCAGGCCAACATAACGATCATTCACATCGATTGTATCGTCTGATTTTTTTTCATAATAAATTCGTAATTTGATTCTAGATTGCCTAAGAAAGTTTATGTATATTGTGATGATCCACACTAAAGTATTTCACTTCGAAATCTTGTCTCTTGTGCTTCGATCTATACACTTCATGTGTTCCCTGCCTAAACGGCGTGAATCCATGTTGCAATGACTGGAAAATACCTGTAGAAAACGATATCAAATACACAATAAGTCATAAACTATAAACAAATATTGGTGGATGTCCAACTAGATCCCCTGTTTTACTGACGACTAGGGGTATTATAGTACTCCTTGAGGGTACCAGAGGGTACACCATAGGGAGTACACCTGGTAAGAGTAGTAGACGGTTTAGTATTATAGTCAAATGTGTGTGTGTGTGTTCGAGGGGAGGGGCTATTTTAAGGTTCTACACAGAAAAATGGTAGACTCCAAATTTGCCACTCCTCCCCCCTAAACTCTGCCAAAAACCATCTTGAAATGTGTATTTATTAGTAACGAGAACGGCAAGCTTGTTCCCTAAACGCAACACGCCTCACTCGTCGTGAGACGGAAGCGCAGACGGAAGCGCGTTGCATTGGCGCCGGTCATGAGGAGTAAACAAAATACAGCCGTAGAGTGAATCCATTGTCCTTGTAACCAAACAGGCGTATTGTGCTAGCTCATGTCATCAACTTTGAAGATGGATTAAAATTGTGCTTTCGTTGTTGTTGTTATTTACGCCAGTCCACGCGACTATGTACGGTCTTCTTGCTGCACTTTTCAACACTTCAACTTGAGTACGGTATTTTCTGATTCTGGCAATCTTAATGTGGCTCTATACGAAAACGCAAGCGACCAGTGGGTCGAAAGGATGCGTGTGTAATAGGCGCCATCTTGCCTCTTACCCGTTCAAATAATTACAACTGTTTTAGCTCATCCTCAGTGGAAATCGAATGACGTCATTCTCATATCAATTTATATTACCTCCAATTTGCTGTTGTGACTCACGTGACAAGTTAAGTCTATTACATGCTTCATGGCTTTTTTAGAGCAGCACCTCCTCAGAAACCATGATATTTTGTCACGTCATTTGAATTCATATATACGGATCATTAGCTATGTGATATCATAATGGTAACATCTGTTATACTACTAGCCATATGACGTCACGGTCAATTGCTTTCATATTACTAACCTTGAGACGTCACGCTCGGTTGCTTACAACTAGATGCTGACATACCCGCCTTTCGCACGATGCGTTGAACGAAATCCGACAGGGTATATTTGCCGATCATGTAGGCTACTCGCAAAATGTGGACTATGGTCAAAAAGTTTGTGACAAAAAATGTAGAATGTTGCCCCCAATGCGTTCATATTTATATGAAGCATTAGATTAAAAAATCCGATGTTTGGCTTTTGGGTTTGTGCGTGTGTGTGTGTGATGTGATGTCACGAATGTGCGATAACCAAAGTGTCATTCAACAGTTGGCCCTGACAATTTCCAAGTTGATGATGTCACTAAAGAAGCAACTTTCTTGAGACAAATTGTGATCTGGGTTGATGATTGAAATGAACTTAGAAGAAAAAAAAAACATGAAAAAGGTTTGAGGTTCACAAAGAAAGTTATTTCGCAAATTTCTTAACACTTTCCTTGGTCACTTGATACTTCTTGTTACAAATTATCCAAGCCATTCCTCGCTTTACTTGTGAAAATAAGCCCCCCCCCCCCCGTATATTACGACAGACAAGTTTATAACAGCACTGGTAATGATATCCTCAATTACATCATCATCATCATCATCGAAATGTCAATCAAAAACGGCTGGTATAATTTAACCGCAAAATGTTGATCAAATTGATAGCAGAGAATTCTCCCCGCTGGTCCTCAAACGTCTCTCGGCAACCATTATTTGTAAAGCTATTGATTGATCGTTTGATTGATTAAAATTATAATTAGAATGCATGAGAAGCATACGTCTTCTTCTGTTAAAACATTTTTACACATCCTGTTAGTAAGTTTATTAATATCCTTTTGTTTTCCTTTTTTACTGGTTTTGTTCCAAACCTGCTATTCTGTCTACGGAAATAACGTCATGCGAGCAGTCTGAAAATTTCTTAATAATAAACGGTTACTTTCTGCTCTTTACTTTCCTTTGTGCTGATGGAATGGCCAACACTTTTTAAAAGCCCCGTGGCTTTTTTTTTTACAGTTTTTGCTGAATTTGAATGTTAGTGAATATTTCTGTACTAGTGCTGCTGTGGCAAGGGACTACTGACGTCTGGAGAAGAATATGAAGTTAGGAAAAAGAGAAGAGGGTAGGACGAGGAAGAGAAAGAAGGAAAACATGAAAAATATTGGACAGTCAGGGGAAAACTTAAAACTTTCTCAAAAGTTGGTCTGGAAGATTACCCCAGTCTCGTCCTTCTATCTCAGATCCCGTCAGAAGGTCAACTGAGGTTGACCTTTGCCCCGTCACGTGATAGGCCAATATAGCTTACTATCCGCATTCAAGCAGAAACAATTATATTATTAGGAATATCTTTGGAATTTCCCTTTCCACAAAATACAGAGGATGCATCTTGGCTAGGAGATCATGCAAGAAAGAATGCCTCCATCTTCTCCTTAGTCTGTCCTCTTGTACAAGCTCTACCCAGAATGCAGAGAGTAAAGATACCATCCCTTCATCAGCGATGGAAACTCTGTGTACTTTCGGACTCTAGAGGGTTAATGTTTTTGGTGAATGCACGAGGGCACAGCCCGAGAGCATCATTGCATTAACACTGATGGTGCATTGTACTTACTGCTGCTCATGTCAAATGTTGATTAACCTTGTTCTTTCAGTGAGACTTTTATGAAAACGACGAAAGCGAAAGAAAATTTGGGTTTGTAATAATCACATTTTTATTGGAAACGAACCCCGAGAAAGGGTATCACGATTAACAACATGGCAATAATGTTCGTACGCGATGGACGAAGTACCACAATTGTTTTGCAAATCATGACATAAGATAGCAAGTAACCTGACACTGTCGATCTACTTTTTATTGTATTCATCCGCAGGTGATTTTACATTATTAAAGGATAAACCACGGTCACCTGACTTTAATGGACCAGTAGGAGTTGAAGTTTCTTACTAAGTATGAATGAGGCTCGTTTGAACACAGAAGAGTTTGTTAAGTCCAGGATGTTAAGAATTTTCGGTCAAAACCCAGCCAGCAATATCTGGCGGACAAGAGGTGGCCATGTGGCCGATAAAGGGCCACCGGAAGTCCTCTGGCTGAACAATATCTTGCATGGTGCGTCACGGCTTCTTACCCAATCAGCATCGGTGCCATCATCATACAGCCGTTGAGCCACCGGACAATTCTCCAGCGGACCGACGGTAGTGGCCGTCGGCGGTCCGTCTTCGGGCCAACCATATTTTGCTATCAGGGACCTACATTCAGTGTTTTATTGAAATTTCATTCTACCAAGCCTCTCTACTTGTGGCTGACTGTCTCTCTGGTTGACAATTAATGGAAAAACAAAATTATCTTTTTGTTGTCATGTTGTAAGGGTCTGCTCAACATTTTACTACGAACCTCTTGGAACAGAAACACCGTTCATGTGCTGTACGGGGAAATTCTTGGCGGGCTCTCACAAAATCGGTCAGCAATGTCCGCTTCTCAAGAGATTGTACGATTTAAATTCGATCACATTTTGCTACGTAATTCTCGCACCATTTATGAGTTTCACATAATAAACCTTGACAACCAATAGAATTGTTACCATGCCCTGCTTGTGGTTGATCCAAACGTAAGTTCAATAGAGAGAGAGGCAGAGAGTCAAGAAGAACCGTCCCTGCATGGTTTACAGTAAGATAATCGAACAATTTATAACCCATACCTGCGAAAAGTAATTCGTCGCTCAATCTATAGACGCCAAAGCAGCACTGCTGGGTCACTTACCCAAACCCTAAAAACGCACACCCTGCGTGATGGTCCAATTTGCAAACGACAAAAGCAGAATAGCCAATTTTCAGTGACATGACAAACAATGGAATGGTTGAACTATTAAAGGGGAAATCAGGGTTTGACTGAGAAAATTCACCTTCAGTTGATTTTTCTTTCTGAACTGATTGTTCACCGAAATATAGAGACGTTGGGGGAGGTGTTTGAAGGTAGAAGAAACGGTAATTATTACGTTCATTGCTGTTGAATGAGAACTCTTAATATTTGTCGGGTACAAAAAATAAACATTCATGTACAAAACAAGACAGCTTCCTCTATAAATGACCAATCACAGCGTAAGACTGAGATGACGTTATATGAATAAACATAACCGAATGTTTACGGTTCCCATGCTGTTCGTGCATTGCGCAATGCTAAGTAAACAAGAGTTTAGTGATAGTTGATGAAACATACAGCACACGCAGACCACGTATGAAACTGTTCAGCCACACCTCCTCATACGTTGAAAAGGCAATAGTATTGAATATTCATATTTGATTCGATGAATATGGATGTTACAGACTTTCGGAAGTTCTTCACTGATTTTTTGCGAATTTGACTGGTTTCTCGAAATTGTCCACATGTTTTGAGATAATCTTGATCATATTTGTCAGTTATAACTCATTGTACAATACCGGTGGGGAATCGTAGTGAAATAAATTGTGAAAATAAACCCTGATTTCCCCTTTAACAGACGAGATGAACACAGAAGGGTTAGCATAAGCACTAGGTGATGTATGGTCAAGTGAAATGTTCGCACAATGAAATGGGGTAGTGGCCGAAGAAGGTCCCGTTAACGAGTCACCTTACGAAATGAAATTCAGTAAAAATATAAAAAAAAAACAGACAAAAAGCCAATCCCTGCAAAACTGTAATGTACTGAAATGTATAAACTAATCGACAATTGATGTGCTTTATTCATTAAGCTTAGTGTAGTTCCCCGTTTCGGATCGGAGATGAACATGCACAGTGGGACGAAGCCTGCTGCTTTGTATTCAGATGCTCCAGTTTGCTCCAATTTTTGTGCCCTGGTTCTATTTCCCCTAACCATTCCCGGCCACTAACTCATTCCCAGCAATGGGGGCTTTTATCGACGTATCAGTATAACATTACTTATTACACCGTAGGTGCAAGCCGTCTGCCTTGAAGGAACTATGATCACTGCGGCCGACGTTGGCAGTTCCTGTTGTTAGTTCATACAGACTTTTCAGTGAACGTTTCTTGAATATTCATAACTTGAGTGTAATGAAAGCTGTCTTCCTAAGTATGATTCATACGAAGAACGAATGAACAGAATTTTAAAGTCTTCAACAACTCACAATTTGGCCCTCTATATAGCTGTCGGCCTATGTGGATCTTGCAGTTGTAGACATTGGTGTAGATGAAATTGGCTTAAAGGTATGGCAAATTGATCAGAAGGTAAGCACTTCGCATTTTAAAAACTTTTGGACAGTGAGGTTAGGCCTTCTTGTTAAAGATGCTGCCAGTAAACCCTGCAGTGAAAAAACAACAACAACTGCTTTCCAACCTCGACTGTATATAATTTTGGTTTTCAAGGATTGTAGCGAATGGAATTATGTTCACTAATGTTGAAAAGAAATTAAAAACTAATTCGCATTGTTTCAGACTTTCATATCGTACAAAGGAAAACCGGCATATTTCTACCACGACAAGGGGGAAAGTAACGAAAAAAAAAAAAAAACCTCCACTTAATTGACTCTCTTTGAAAACGAAGAATACTTTTTAGGGGAAAATAGTTTGCGTGTCATAAAATTCCGGATTTCCACAAGATTTATCTAAGTGCATAATGCTTTACTCACGGAGTTGTTCTGCCTAGGCTTATGTCTCTGTTAGTAGTCAAATACGCAATGTCTAAACACAGTAAAGATCAAACAGATCAAGTCGGAAATTGACTTTTTAGACTACACCTGCCGAGTTGAAGTGCAGGTGACTCATGTTAGGACCGCTCACCTAATTCTCAACTGAATATGACGCAGAAGGTAATAGTTGTAATAGAGTGTGATAAGTTAACTGAGTTTAACATACGCATTTCGATTATAACCTACTATCGGGTTATACCATTCTACTGCCGCATCCATATCAGTGTACAGTAGATAATTCTTTCACATTCTGAAAACGGAAACCTTCAAAAAGTGTGAATGCAACTGGCAACCTTATACCATCTGATGAAAACAAATGAAAAAAAATCCATATAACTACAACTGCTAAGTTCACGGCCACTGAATACTCTCATTGTATCTGCTCTTCTGACTCTTTCTTCCCACCACCCCGCTCCCCCACCCCCACCCCTTACTTCCCTAGCGAACATAAAAGTATAAAAAAAAACGATTATCGATTTACGAGCATTAAGGTTACGTTAGACAGCGGAATACCTGGGTAAGGTTCGTTGTCCTTTCCAGTCAATAGTATTCAATTCTGTAGCGGGCGATCTTCATCGGTACCATTAACTTGTGACGTCACTTACAAGGATTAAAAACTCGTGTCGTAAAGGGCAAGAGGAGAACTTTCAGTGGGAAACAATTTCTGTAATTATATGTAATTGAGTTATGTAATTGTTTTAAAATCACACGACAAGGAATAATTAAAATTGCTAATATTCTTGATGGTCGCTACTCAAGTTCACAAGATGTAACACATCTTCAAAATCACAATCTTTTTTTGTCATAGTCACAAAGATGCTGAATATATTTAGTTTAATGTTGAAAAATGTCTTTGGTAAAATATCTTCACATCTTTTGAAATTTTGCATAAAGTAATTTGTCATTATTCGTGCCTCCAATCTCATTATCTACAAGAATCTCGAATTTTCTTTTTTTAAATAATCATGAATCGTTTGTTAGTGCGCCACAGGGACAAATTCCTGTCAAATTTGACAGCGACAAAAATATTTCCGACTTTCGGCAACCTTTGAGGGTAAATGTTCGAAGGATTTGAGGCGTTTAAAATGCAAAAAAACATGGTATCCCAAAGAAACTAGCTATTAATCATCGTTAAACTATTCAGTCCCACCATTTAACATCTCCAAAAATCTTCATCTCCCAACGAAGTAATACATAAAATGATGGACGAATGATGCAGCATTTGAATTTGTGAAAAGTTTGGGTGAACAATCTAATTCTTGGACAACTTAGCATTACATTTCTGTCCGTGAGAAACTTATGTGTTGAAAAAAAAGTATCAGTCTTCTCTATGTTGAGTCTTGTATCATTATGCGTCCATAAATACTTGGTCGAAAAATATGATATTCTTCGTGTAAAAATACATATATTTCCCTTCCAAGTTGCATGCCGATCCCCCAATGGTTAGGAAACAGCTAGTGACCGTCCCACGAGTCACACTGATGACATAAAGAAGCATGAATTGAAGAATCATGAGGACGTTTGAACATTTGCAAGGACTGCAAAAAAAAAATGTTAGCTTTTAGCAGTACAGCACGATCGTTCCGTTGAGATTCCGTTCTTCCCCAGCCGTTCATAATTTTGCTTGAATATCTATAAGGTAAGTATTTCTCTTGTCTGGTGAATTTTTCTTTCTTTTTTTTTTCTTTGTTGTTTCTTCAGTCTTTGGACTTTTGAGACTTCTTTTTTTTCACATTTAAACCCATCGTCTTGACGAAGATAAAAAAAATTAAAGATACTAAGGTAAAAATTAATGGTGACGGCCAGCCATGTATTGCCTTCCTTCTATGGTGACAAACGGTGAGGTTTTTTTTCTATTTCGCCTTAATTAATTTCGTCGTGTGTACTTAATGTACCGTGTAAGTACCTCCCAGAACACTTGTACGAATCGGCATGAATCTTTTGCAGAAAAGCAGATGAGGAAAGAGGCAAAGATACAAGAAAAAAATACAGTAAAGAAAGAGAGAGAAAAAAAGACACGTGCTGACAGGAAATTAGTTTTGAAAATTTATTCCAGGCGGGTGCCATTTAACTTTTTTTTATACATCTTCAGATGATTTCCTTTACCTTTTTCCGTTCGTTTTTTATCTTCTTAATAATTTCTCTCAAGAGTTTGTTTTATTTTAAAATTCTTTTTTAAATTTTCAATCCCCAAACGACTCGTCCCATTAAAATGAAGTAATTTGAAACGTTTTTTGAGATCATTTAGTTTCCTCCTTGCCCTCTCAGTTTCCCTTACATCGCAAGTTCTCGCGGTGGTTAAGTCACTTGTACTTAACGGTACATTGTGTTTTGAGATCAAGTGTTGACAGGTGTTTTAACTTCAAACAGAGTAAAAAATTTGCGATATGTATAAAAGTAAAAAAATGAATAAATAAAATAAAAAATTCATATGAAATAAAGGGATGAAAAGAGAAAGGTATTAATCTGTGTGTATTGTAAACCTATTGAGATATTCTCAATACAGTAAATCAGTCAGAAAATCATGAATTCACGTAAATTCCATCAGAGAACAGGTTTTTTCAATTCAACTGTTCTTGATTTCTTGTGTCCTACTTTGTAAGGAAAAGATTCAAAAGTAAACTATATTTCCCATAGAAACAAGCAATTTACTAGTTTGAACTTTGTGCATGTCAAGTTTCTATAGGTTACTCATACTGTCATATATCTTTTTATCTTTACATACCTCATGCATACCTTGAAATTTATTTTTGGAGAAGACCTCAAAGAGAGCAATAAGTCTATGTAAAGTCTTCTTCACAACTATAAACTATCTACTATCAGCTGTCTACTATCTATCTCTCAACTATCTCTTTTCAGGATGCATGCTTTTGGCTCACTTTGGAGAAGCCTCCTCACACTTCCAAAATGTAGGTACGTAAAGCCTTTCTCGTAACTGTCTACTATAAATTGCCTACTATCTACTTCTATCTACTATCTTTCCCGCCACTATTTCTTCTGCGGATGCATGATTTTGGATCCCTGTTGAGGACTTCACTGGAAAAAATTAAGTGAGAAGAGACTTTCTCACAACTGTTTACTATACTCAAGTGTCTATTAAACTATCCACTACCTTTCTCGCAACACGGATGCTTTTGACTCAAGTTGGAGAAGACCATACACTTTCAAACCGTACATGTGCAAAGTCTTTCTCATACCTGTCTCCTATCAACCGTCTACCTTTTTTTTTGCAACTATCCCTTTTCAGGATGCATGCCTTTGGCTCACTCTGGTGAAGATCTCATGCCATATCGTAGGTGTGTAAAGTCTTTCTAATAACTGTCGGACAGCAACAGTCTACTATCTATTAACTTTCTGGCAACTGCAGTCTCTTTTCAGTATGCATACATGTGGTTCGTTCTGGAAGCATATCTCACAGAAAGCAAGTTCTCACCACTATTTAATATCGTGTCTTAGACATAATTATCTGAATATGCAAACACGAGATCTCAACTCATCTTTATATCATCATATCATATTTTCTCCCATGCTATACAAACTCCATCATTTTTTTTTCTTTTTTTTTTAGTATGTCATTATATGTAGGGAAACACATGCCGGTTCGTCTATTCGATTTTTTTTGTCTTAAAAATAAAAACGCTCACCAAAAGTCTTGATAAAACAATTGGAATGATCCTTTGGCTACAACTGCGTTTCGTCAGCACGTGAATGTCTTAGGTACCTCATAATATGTTCGATTAAAGTTTAGCCAACCTTTTTGTGTCCTTTGTATCCACTGTTTCAAAAGTTCTATAATTTCTCTTCCATGAACGTCGTCACCTCACGACGATCTCTAAACAGCAAATGTGTCTCCTTTTGTTCCTAAAATTTCATTTCGGGGAAGGACGACTGTAAAGCTTATACTTAATTACAAAAAAAAAAATGAATGACTTTTCAATTTCGCTGATTTCATTTTATCAAGGCCCTTTCAGAGAGTCGAAAAGGTCGGAATGGATTATAAAATAGGCCTGTGTCAACCGCAAGTTAAAATTCGAAATTCGCAAAAAAAAAACCAAACTTGCACGTTAAGTTTTTTATAAGATGGTTTTTTCTACGAATTCTTTTACGGATGTAGATACTTTGGTTTCGTTTCTTTTTATTTCTGAATATCCATGCATTTCAACATTTTATTCGCACCCTTTCTCTCGAATTATTATCAATGTCTGAGTTTAACACTTTACAAAAAGTACACTGTAGCTGTGGTGTAAAATTTTCACTGCCGAGGGATTTTCATTGGTTTTTCTTCTAAGGGTATACCTACTTTTTCAGGTTATGTCTATCTCATAAAGATAAGTGGTACAACATAAAATAGCGCCATAAGAACCATCTTGACTGGGTTGCTATGGTGAAATCAAAACAAGGAAACGGTGCGCCTGTAATAAATTACGGGAGCATAGAAAGGACGTAAGGTCCTTTGGACGAACGATTTTAAACGATCAGAAGAATAAAAATATCGGTGATTCTGCAACTACGGAAACCGTATACCAAAGACTCCATAGATGAAAGCTTGGCTTATCCGGAGTCAATACGATCTCTTTAAGCTTCCGTATGATTTGTTGGTTGTGTTATGGGATGAGGGTACTGAATTGTTGAAGGTCGAACAACATAGCAAATAACCATTAAAACCATTAAAATCCCTCGAGATAAATTGTTCATGTATACTTTCATAATTTCATGTAGTTCACAGAGGGGGGGGGGGGAGTAGCTGTGGGGAGTTTCTTACATTATTTACGACATGAATCGAATAAATAATGTCAATGCAGCAAATCGGAGTGTCGAAAACATTTTCGCATTCTAAACTTCTGCATTTTCTGTCCAGTCTAAACGTAGTGCAGTATGATTTTAATTGTATCATCCCTAACATGAGTTTAAAAATCTCATTATTATCATGCAAAGCTCAGTTATTACTTTTTTTTCAAAGTTTGCTATTACTGTAAAAACCTTCGTTAGCACTATAAGATTAAACTCGTTATGCTAAGCTTATATATTAAGCGTCTTTATCACATTACAAACCTCGTTATCATACGAACCAGTCACTACAATACAAATCCTGTTATTACCATGCAAATCTCGTTATGACTATACAAAGCTTGCTATCATTACACAAACCTTGCTATCACAAAACAAACCTCGTTATCACAATGCAAACCTTGTTATCACAATAAAAACCTCTTTATTACAATGCAAACCTCGTTACTACCAAACAAAGCGTGTCATCATTATACAAACCTCGTTATCACAATGCAAACCTTGTTATTACCATGCAAACCTCGTTATCACAATATAAACCTTGTTATAACGATACAAACCTCTTTATTACCATACAAACCTCGTTGCTACCAAACAAAGCTTTTCATCATGATACAAACCTCGTTATCACAATACAAACCTCGTACTCACCACTGCAAACATTGTTATTACCACGCGAGTTTCGTTATCACAACTCAAATGAAGCGTCGTTATCATCATGTTATCTTGTTATAACCATGGAACCTCGTTGTCGGAATACAAACCTTTCATTAATTACATACAAGACCAATTTTTCATTTTTTTTTTTACACACAAATGCAACTTACTCAAAATGAAAAATCACTTCTCCTCAACAACGATCTCCTAGAACCAAGTTTTCATTTTTGAACATTAAAAATCGAAATTGCAAAGGTTTTGTATTACCTTACAAAACAAAGGTCATAACGTGTTAACCAGTTTGCGTAGCTGTTGATTGACATATAAAAGTATCGTTATTTGTCTTTTTTTTTTTTGGAAACTATTAAGCCTGTTGAGTGTACATTGACATGAAACTAACTGGAAACGGCCATCCACTTCTCGTTTACTTGTCTTTTAGCAAGCATGTTTCCGCTGTGCGGTGAGACACTAGCTGTGCTACTTCACAATGGTGATGAAGCGCAAGTACTACTCAATTCCTACATGTACGTTGGTAAAAGTTCAATTTAATTCAAACTGAACAACTTAGGGAACTCTACGAAATGACCGAGTTGTTTAGATCAAATCGCTCAGTGATCTTTTTCTTTTCCTAGCTGATAATCTTCAGTAAATTCTCAAGAAGTTTTCCAATCGTTTCCAGAGTTGTGTATTAGAGTCCCTGGTGTATGGAGGAATAGAACATTAATCAATTAATCATCCGTTATACTTTGATCTTTATTGATCTGGACTAGCACAAGATTCATCTTATCAAGACGAATGTCAACACTGAACATGACGAGATTATCGAAGTACATTCTTTTGGTGCTTTAATGGAGGTTTCGTAAATTTACCGCTGTTTCCGTTATTGTTACCGCAAGTTTCACACGATATGCTAATCAGGTACGAAGGTCACCTCACGGATAATTACATAGAACGGAGCATATTCGATTCGAATACAACATGTTTGCCACATATGTTGGAAACTGCTCACGAGTGTAATGTATTATTTTTGTTTTGCTGTAAGTATGAAGATCGACTGACTAACGTTGTTTGGACAATGATTTACGTGCCCTTCATTACGTAACTTTTATAAATCCCTAGGACCTTACACTCATGATAAAATTGTCATCGATTTTTTTTTTTTTTTGAATACTTTGATTTAAATATAGAAAGTTGGTACATGTACGCATCCTTTGCAGACACATGTAGAAGTTTCTAGTATCACTAGATGTTTTCCTGATGGCAATAATAGTAATGAATAACGAAGTTGTATTGAACCGATGTGGGACATCACCCTTTTAGTTCTTATTTTGGTACTCCAAATAGGTATGTACTTTTATTGAGACTATACAACGTCCTCCATTCCATCAAAGCATATTTATTGAGATATCCAACTAAGAGAAAAATCATTTGGTATTAAAGGACCATTAATTAATGAATTAAATGACCACTATTTGGTTACTAGTTTCTGCATAAATAAAGGATTAATAAATAAGGATTAATGGTTTGATAACTTACTTTAACAACATGTTACACGAAAAGGCAGTAAAAGCATATGTAGTTTAACTTTGGTGTGTCTTTGGTCAACAGTGAGGCGAAGCTGAGGACTTTGCATTTAACGTACATTCGATAGGTGAATTTCAAGTTGAGTCGTCTCCACAACGCAATGGCAAGTTTTACCGGAAATTTCGGTAAATATGTAAATCCTGGTAGGGTGCTGTGCCTATACGTATGTGTTTGTTATCGCAGTATCCATTTATACTATACTGCACAGTTACTTGATATCTATGTTAAATAAAGCCTAAGCCCGATTGTACTGACATCCCAGTGTAATTCCTCTATTGTCATATCGAAGTAACTTTGTGTTACTTGATGTCGTTACTTACTCTGTTTTAAGGTTAGGATCTCTCTAATTCCCAATGCGAAATGTGTTAGGCTGCACTTAATCAGCTATCTGGTCATCATAACTCTCTTTTCATATCAGCTTTTTATTTTCAGTTTTCCCCGAGGCATTGAATCCTTTATCTTATATTCTGTATTAACGTACATATTCACACAAGCAAGATATACTAAGTAAGACGCACGCACACGCACGCACACGCACACACACAGACATAAAAAATGTACAATCGCATTTTCTTTTTAGGTTGGACACCATGGCGACAACTAATAATTGTCACTTTTATGACATTTGATTTCAAACGAAACTCATTTTGTCTGTAGTTTGAAGTTGAGTCGGTCACCATTGAAACAAGATACCGAAATTTTATTAAGGAAAAGGTTATATAACTAAAATGCAAATTTGTCGTATAATACTCCGCTTATACTAGAAATTATGGCATATATCTGTCAGTTTTGACCTTTTCAGTTTGTCTCTGTTTAATTCGGAGTAGCCCTGTGTAACAAGTAGTCGCGATTGGAAACGTAAGCCTACGTTTTTTTTTTAGAATAAATAACACGCATGGTTAATGAAAGATTTCTGCACAGTCCGTTGAATTTCGAAATATATCTGGACATCTGCATATGGGGCTTGTTTGGGTTAGGTTAGACTTTTGTCTTTTATAGTAAATTTGTATTTTTTTCAAGGAAAATTTTGAAAAAGGCGAAATTGAACCCGATATTACCCTCTTTTAGAAAGTGAACGACTGACCTCCTTTCATATATGTTTACGAATAGGTGGTCACCATGGCAACGGTCAAGTCTTTGTAT
Organism: Stichopus chloronotus; assembly: GCA_021234535.1. Taxonomy (NCBI): domain Eukaryota; kingdom Metazoa; phylum Echinodermata; class Holothuroidea; order Aspidochirotida; family Stichopodidae; genus Stichopus; species Stichopus chloronotus. Next base: position 11,307,903 of record SFZH01000008.1, read on the forward strand.
ATTTTGTTATTAAAAGGGCAGGAACATGATACACTGTTATAGCTAAATAGGCAGAAATTTTAATTGCCAGTGTAGGCTATGAAGGTGGCCTCATTCTAGTAGAAAAGGGTTTTTAGATACATGACATATAGCCCGGGCAACGCGTCGAAGCTTATCCTATGAACGATTCAATGTGAGAGGGGAGGGGGGGGGGGCTATAAAATGTTAATCTGAGGGGATCAATACTCATCATGTTTGGATAATGTTACTATAAATGCAGATACAATACATAAGGCAACAACTTGCAAAAAGACATCGAAAGGCCTTCGCAATCATACAACAAAATAAGAGTGGGTGATAGATAATGTACGACGTGTGGTGGACTACGTCTTTCGAAAAGTTTCTTCCAAATTGTACCCACCCGAAAACGATAAAAACATGACAAAATTTTAAAAAATGTAACCAAAAAAAAAGGTAGATCACAGTCTGAATAAATTGGCCTAATAAACAACTTGGGATTGTTAAGAATATTCTGTTTTACTTTCAATTGTTTTTACATTACCAGCTCGAAGACTGTGCTTGTAAGAAGTGAATGCTGGATCACCAACTTCAGTAACCTAGTGATGTGTGTGAAAGAAAACGGCAAACATCGCAACAAAGGATGCATTAGAGACCTCCCTTGTCTGCATCTCTATCATACTCTCTGAATCAAACTAGCCTCAGAGGTCCTGAGAGTTGTAAAAATCAAAGTGTATCGGTAATTGCCTTACGTATTTGTTACTTTACTGATCTAACCTGGAGTACACTTTACGCATGGTCGTGAGAGCAAAAACGTTAACATCTTTTAGACTGGATCTTAATATCAGTAATGTTAATATCTTGATATCAGTAAAGTTACAAAGGTAAAGTCAAAAGTATTCTTCAGTTGAGAGAAGTCCAAGGTAATATCTCCCTATCTGTGTTTATGTCAATGGTTTGTTTTTAAATACATCCTCGCCTTTTCAAACTTGTGTGTGGATCGGCATGTTCGCCGCGCCCACATCAGTAATTGTGCAATTATTCTTGTTGGAATGCGAAGAGAAGCTTTCACTTGCACATGAATCACTGAGAGTGATTAAAATTACTTTGAAGGTGTATGGAGTACGACAGAACAAAATAGATAGATTACGTAATATATTCGCCCAAACACCTACCACCCACTCCCCTACCTATGCCCCTCCATCCCTCCCCCCCCCCCTTTAAAAGAGATAAACTGTTGAAAACAATGTGGTGACAGTTACACAAAGATTTTACCTTTAGTAAAATCTCTGCACCGCTTTTTCGCTTTCACACTCATTGTTACATGGGATTTCTTGCCTAGTATTACACCCACTACATTGCTGTGTTATAGATCTAAATATAAATTATACAGTTTGATCGACGGGGGTTATAACAATTTTAGCATGTTGACGCCTTAAGGCAACTAATGTATACCAATGACCTTTTCGATCGGTGGCATTCATTTTTTTTCTTTTTATTGTGATTCAAATCTTGAGGCCTACATGATATAATACCTTTCTTATACATTTTCTACTAAAGCTCACACATATTACTACTATAAACAGTAATAAATAATGAATTGCAGTGCTGCACCTTCAGAAATGATACGAAGGAAAACCGATTTTTTTTTTTTACGACTGTGGAATTGTAAAACATTTCTTTTGCAGTATATCAGATGAGTGTTATTGCTTTGATGTTTAATGTGCCTGTATACAACTGACGCTTCAAGCCTTCCTCTTTCGCATCATCGGAACATATCATATACTCATTAAACTCAATTTTTGCATCCCTTAGTAATATATATATATATATATTACTAAGGGATGCAAAAATTGAGTTTAATGAGTATATGATTGTTTCCGCAGTTTATATCAGACCTTTTTCGGCTCTTGTGTCTACTCGGCTCTTGTTTCTAAGTGACCTGCTTCTCTTGTTCTCTCGACGTGGATCATGCGCTTAAATCTGTAGGCAGGTAATATTATTTGAATGTAGGCTAGCACAGCAGGGTTTTATTCAGTTTGCCATCGGCCACATTGCAGCCTAGTTAGTACTACATACAGGTCATTATTTATAGATATTCCATCCTCTGTCGTATAGGTTACAGATGTATTGCGCGTTTAACGTCATTCCTCCGTGATGCACGCATGTTCATTTCAGTTGATAATGTGGAATAAGATCATGACCTCTGGCCAGCCGACGATACTTCGCACGTGGAGTTGTTTAGATGCTGTCCAGTTTATCAACTGCTCACACGTTCAACAGGTGGCATTACGTCGTCGTTGACAGCATCGAACTGCTTACGTAATGACGGTTATGAGGTGCACAGTCTCAGTTCAATTCATTTTTCTTACAAATTATTGAAACAATACAAAATATGTTACAATGCAGTCATTGTAGTGGAGGAGGTACAAAAGGGTAGAATTTTGTGCACGCAACTCCCTCGATACCAGTGTAGCGTAACGAAATCAGTGACATCACCCAACCCCAAAGAAATATTCTTTTTCCCCGTCCCCCAATCCCTGTCTCTTGTGTAAATCAGTTTAAACTATAGAGCGAATTATTATCATGACAAATATTGTAATAAACTAATTGAAATTTAATGTACAACAACCTACAATGTATAAGAACTACACATTTTTTTCATGGGTTTTCCGTACAACAGGTCATCCAATGGCCCGTATTTTTCCTTCGTCTTCTTCTCTGATGTCGAAACATTATCTATACATAAATATATGTACACCTATCTACAGCCAGAGGCAATTGTCTTCAAAGTTTAGTCATGTTTCACCCAAATAGATGCCACGAGTTGTCTATTCCTTCTAAATTGACGGACATTATCAAACGTTTTTTCCTTCCTGGCTGTCATTGAAGCCACTCATTCGTCAATAAAAATAAGGATATCAACATAATTTTACATTTCCATCTTCTTGTTGAGTGAAATGATGTAGCCAATCTTCGAAGAATTATGAAAGCAATTTTGCTTTATATGTTCGTCTTGTAGACAAAGTGAACCACTTTCCGTTTGAAATCACAAAAAGGAAATGAAGCCACATTTAGAAGGGTTCATACCTAAATGTTCATCAGTGCTTTTTGTTCAGTAATCCACCGATTGTAGCCTACTACCTTGGTTTTGTAATAATCTATGCATCATAAATTTTAATTATAATTGATACAAAATACAACTTAATGGCTCAGTGGTTGTGCACCTTTGAATTTGATTTTGAAAATTAATAAGGTTGTCATTGAATCGTTCATAAGACTAACTTTATATTCGTTCTACTGTATTTGTAGCACACTATCATATTCGTATGTTATATTCTTATTATTATTATTATCATCATCATCATCATCATTATCATCGTCATCATCATTATCATTATTATTATTATTAATACTATTATTAATATTATTATTAATATGTAATAATATTATCATCATCATATTATTATTATTTTTATTATTATTATCATTATTATTATTATCATCATTATTATCATCATCATTATTATTATTTTTATTATTTTTTATTATTTTTATTATTATTATTATTATCATCATCCTCTCTTCCACAGCTCTATTAGCTGGATTCACATGTGCTGACATCGGGATCTTACCCGGATCCTGGGAGGTCAAGCACCCTTCTGAGGATGTGGGCGCTGCCGAGGATTGCTCGCTTCATGAGTTTCTTCCTGTCATGTTCTCCGGGTGCCCTTTGAAGATGGCCTTCCAGCCTGGTACTGACTGCACCCAGTACCCCGATTACTATTGGTATCACCTCTGCCCTCACATCCCATAGTTTCTGTAGTTCTAACTTCAATTCTTGGTATTTTTGTAACTTCTCGGATTCTTTCCCTCGCATGTTCTTATCAAGGGGGATCCCAACATCTATTATTTTGGCGTTCTTTTCCTGCTTGTCTACCACAACTATGTCAGGTCTCCTTGCTGTTATGACCCTGTCAGTTCTGACTTCGAAGTCCCACAGTATTTTCACTCGATCTGTTTCATTGACTGTTTCTGGTCTATGCAGGCATGGTTTTTGCTCAGCAGTGGGAATACCGTAGTGTCGACATATTTCAAGGTGTAGGGCAGCTGCTACTTTATTATGCCTCCCAGATATTCAGTGGCAGCAAGTTTCTGGCATCCAGCCACGAGGTGGCTCACGGTCTCATCTGTTTCTTTGCACATTCGGCACTTACTGTCAGTTGTCACTTTTATGATGTTGGTTTGGTGACTTTTTGCGTTAAGTGCCTGATCTTGAACAGGTGTGATGAGTGCTTCTGTCTCTATATTCAAGCCTGTGCAGGAGAGCCACTTGTACGCCATCTCCGTAGTTGTGACCTCTTCTTTTTGCTGGGGGTATTGGCCATGTAGTGGCTTCTCTCTCCATTTACTCCTGAACCTTCGTTACCATCCTGCTTTCCACTCATCCTTCTTGACCGCCTCTTGTTGCTGATTTTTGGTTTGCCAGGTAGCTTGGTGTACGGGCTCTTTGTCTTTCATTCTTTGGATGTATTCATCAAGTCCCACACTTTCACCCATGACCGTAGCTTCCACCTCTCTCAGCCCTCTACCGCCCTGGTGTCTTGGGAGGTAGAGCCTGTGTACATCTGCTCTTGGGTGGAGTCCTCCGTACATGTTCAGGAGTTTCCTTGTCTTGCGGTCGAGGTCCTTCATCTCTGTATGTGTCCACTCAATTATTCCTGCAGTGTAGCTGACAACTGCCATATGTATTAATGGCTTGGATCTTGTTCTTTCCATTTTGTTTTCATAACTTGCCTGATCCTCTTAGTGTAGGTCTTGATTGTGTTGGCCTGTACTCGTTTCTGGGGTTTTTCCATGCCCTGCAGGATACCGAGGTACTTGTATCCTTTTTCTACTTCAACGTCTCTGATATTACCGATGTCTAGGATTAGGCCCTGCTTGGCTACCACCTTCCCTCTCTTGATCGTGAGCCTGTCACATTTCTCAAGGCCGAACTTCATGCCAATATCATCACTGAAGATTCGGACTGTGTTGATCATCGGTTAATCTCCCTTTCATTCTTCCCGTCCAACTTTAGATCGTCCATGTACAGGAGTTAGTGTATTGTGTGACCCGATCACAGTGTGAATCCACGTCCAGAGATTATTATTGTTATTAATATTATTATTATTATTATTATTGAACAATATGCTTATTGTACTTTCTTCTCAAAGAATATTCATCCAGTATCATTGTCTTCATCTAAGTAGTTGATACGTTAACTGTATTTATGTTACATTTCTTTGTTACGAAACGAAGCGTTTTGCATAACTTCAATTGAATTACATATAGTTAGATGAAATTGTAATTTAGAATACGTAAGTCTATCACACAAACACGTAATAGCATAACAGTGTATCAGTATGATGACTGTATTACATAGCGTGCGTGGCACTGTACTTTCGACGTGGAGAAATGTTGTTAAATGCAGTTCAAATGATTGCCTTTACTTTTAGGCTTTGAATAACGAAAGAGATAAACAGGATATCATAATTTGAGTGGTTTCTGAAGCAGAAATAGCAGAAAACAGTGAATAGTAGAAAATAGAAACTAATTATAGAATAGAATACAGCAGATAGTTTACATCACATGAATCACTGTGCCAGTAATAATTGGCAGAAAAAAGTTTCGAATGAAATTTCCTGCACCAATAACGATGCGACTGGATATAGCACTGCTACTGAAGATGACTCCTGCAGCATCCATATTCATTGTGTTAGTGAAATTTGAATGACAAAGCATGGAATTCCATGCACACTATAGTAGCATATCAAAGACCACATGCAGACGGTCTTATAAATCGCATGGACGCCTGGACCTAACGTTTCACTTCATGGACTATATATGGCTCCACGTATGCTGAATGTTTGTTGCTTGTGTGAAGAAGCAAACTGTTGTGAAGAACTCGATAGATTTGTGTGATCAATATCGCAGACTGAAATGACGGAAGTGACGTAATGCATTCTGAGACGCTAGATTTAATTAGACGATCAGTTACCACTAGCGTACACGGGGGGGGATTGGACCATGGCCCCCCCCCCTCACATTCCCCATTTTTTTTAAATACTGCATATCTTGCTGAAAATATCAGAAATAAGGCTGGGTTCATGCAGCTGAAAAAACTTGGGAAGGGCTATTTCCGGCCATCTGGGGGGTTTGTAAAACCCAAAATTTTCTTCTACGTTCCGCGCCAACCGATGGTGGCGCTCCGCTTAGATAGTCTTCATAAGTTTGCACCCCCTCCCCTTGGAAGGTCTTTTAAGGTCTTCTTAAATGCTCCAGATTGCAGGAGATCTGCAGATTTCACAATTTTCCGGGGAAAGCATGCCCCCCGACCCCCTAGTAAAAACTTTCTTGTACGCTCCAGACCAACCGATTGTGCCTCTACGCTCGGATCTTTCAATTGCAGTAATTCCGGCAGAGGCTACGGCCTCCCCCTCCACAAATTCCTGGGTACGCCACTGTCCGTTACCTTTAACTATTAGTTCAGATACACAGCCTATGTCACTGTTACTGCATAAAACGTTGTGTTGAGCGTTGTGCTAACATGCAATACATCATGTAGCAATGTGATATGATAAAGTTATACGTACCACTGTAACTCAGCTACATTGAGTGAACGTTGGACTGCAGATCTATGACAGGCGCTATGTCGCTACTGTATGGCAATAATGTGACCGATATCACAAATTCGTTAATCATAGATTCTGGAATCATGGCTCAAGTTAAAAATACGAATAAAATGCCTGAATCAGTGTCTGGAAATCTGTTATCACAATACCCTCCCATTCCCCCACCGAGGCCAACCAGATGTGTTCAGTGACCCGCATCACGTGTGCGAGTCACACGCAAAGAAGGCAACCTTCGAGGACGTTCTAGGCAAATTACCTATCTTAGCATCAAAGATTCGTTGCTGCCTGTTAATATATGTACATAATTGTTGTCACATGATCAACCGCCACGGAGTACGAGACACACTGTTTATTTCTTCTTGAACCTATCAACGAAACAATGGGTACACCTGGCTCACGGTTGATAGAGCGGTGTTGCATATTAAGTAGAACGGCTCCATGGGATATCGTTTGCGTTGTAAACACTGACTTCGATTTACCCCAGATTCGAGGACTAATATGACTACGGTATCTCTGTTTAAAGAAACATAGCGTGGAAAAGTTTATTGAGTGACGTCACATGTGACGTTCAAGTAGAGGTGAAACATTTTTAGATTGTCGTAAACTAAGAGTTATGTTAAATGCCAAGAGATAACATCTGTCCCAGAAGGGAAACAATTCGTAAATATTTTAACGACGAGGTATGCACAAAATGGACTAATTGAACATAATGCTACAAATGCCACAACCGTAGGCGGTGAATGCAAAATGAGAAAGGGGGGGAGGACAAAAACGACACATTCACTGTGACGTCACAATACAACGCACAGTCATTATTTAACATGATGTCACACATTTTTATGTCATTTTAACTTTGTCGTGTTTTTCATGTCATTGTCATGCAGGGAAAATTTTCTCAAGAAATCATAAAGTAATACGTACACAAACAAGAATGAAACGTCTGTGACATTTTGTAATTTATAACTAGATGCTATTAAAAATGACATATACCCCTTTCACACATGTTATTCTTTTCCTAAAATCCTCCCCTTCTAGCATAACAACAAACACGGGAAACAAATGAACACTGCATGTGGCTACGTGTGCAGAACACATGGCAGAGCCGACCCTGCACGTGTTAAGTTTAGTAGCTTGTCCTCTAGAGGGCGCTTCACTATATCATTTTGACATCACATTCAAGGGATCTATTTTTTGTCACTGACTAGAATTGTCTCTTCATTTCACAATCCAGTGAGCGTTTGTCTAGCTTTGGTCTCATTAATTAAATCTGGTTTGATATAAATTTTTGTTTTCTGTCTTTTCTGTCTTTCTTTCCTTTGAATTCGCTTAAATTAGTCAATCATTTTTTAATGTTTTGGTGCATTCTCGCTTGCTTTTTGGCTTATCAGTGATCACACTTAGCAATATTGCAATTTCCCAGTGTTTGGTGCAATTCATTTAGGTCTATTTTCGAACGGTGTTTTCAGTTCCTCGTTTTAGCAGTAACCAAGTTTATTTCCCTTCGAGACACACTGACAAAAAAAAATTGACTGTACATCAGTAAGAAAAGACATTCCGCTCCCATCGTTTATTTCTCCCCTGCGGAAAGCGGTATGACGTAGTCGTCTTATTTCAAAAATACTGAAAAGAAAAAAAACAGTAGATTCCCCTTCTGCTGGAAATCCGAAAAATGACGGAGGAATAATCTTATAACGATGAAGGTAACCACTCAATTCTTTCTCGCCTGCATGTAAGTGCCCGATACCATTAATCTAAACGTCTGGTCATACAAGTCATTTCATATCAAGACAAATCACTAAACAATATATGCACCTTTCTCTTTTCCCGCCTTTTTTACTTTTTGAATTATTTTTATGGGTATGGAGGGTTGGTGGGGTGAACAATCCCGAAACGATACCTCTACGGGGTATGGCAACCAAAAATTATGTAATATAAAGTCAGGGTTTTGAGAGATGATTTTAGTAAGTTGTACATCTGAGTTTCATGGTACATTTATGTGCTTATGATATAGATGTGAACGCAGATGAATTCACCTCATCAACGAGTAGCAAAGTCATAATTATCGTCCATAATGAGAACGTGACAGTTGAAGGAGCGAGAGATCAACTGTGGCATTTGGTCGGAAGTCATTTACTATAACAAATGTTTACATGCTACACGGAGCACGTTGTGGTGTTGTAACAATTATACATCATCTGTAAAAACGAAGTATCGTTCATATTTTTTTCATAGTTTTGCGGCGGTCCCATTGTAAAAAAGTGAATGAATTCACTGGAATATAAAAAGAAACACAAAACAAACAAGCAAACAAAACAGCACCACATGTTTTACTATTTAGTCAATGATTTGACTACATACACAATTGAACGTCTACTGAATAAATAGAAAAACTTGTGGAAGTCCATTCTTAAATTTTCCTATATGTTCTTGTATTTATAATTCTTCATTGATATCTCTGGGGGCTTTCATACGTTAGTGAAGTGTTATATAAAAAATGAGGGCATTAGACTGGATTTAATTGGAAATAATTCCTCGAGACCGTAAAAAAGTGTATCAGGTGACGTAAGAGGTCAGTTATTTTACAACAACAGCAACAAAATAAAAGCACTATCGAAACTTTCTCAAGCCTAAAGCAAATTCATTCCTTTTCTACAACCCATCACATTTAAAAAGCCAATATTTTCATCTATTCTAGAGTAAATGTGCTGTTACCATTGTTGCATATTAGTGAGGCATTTTATATGTCGTTACCTTGCAGGGGCCCTAAATAACCGTCACCTTGCTCAACACCTTGCCAGCTACTCTAAAGGACAAGTATGCAAAATAACAGATGGTTGAGTGTTTAGGGAATCACGGAATAATGACGTAGCGATTAACGAATTAGTTCCCCCCCCCCCCCCGATCTTGAGGGCGACGTCAGTGAGTCATTGTCTTTATCTACATACAGCGTAATATTAACAAGATAAAACCGAACAATAAATACCCCAAAACGATTTATTACTATTATTATTTCTTGTTCGTTCTCAACTTCTATGTCGGTATGTGTGTTTCACTCTGATCTCGAAGTCCTACCCCGGCGGACTCTGTGAGATCGAATATCCTTCTGAGGATGTGGGTAGTGCCTAGTAGTGCTGTCTTTGTGAGTTGTTGCACTTTGTGTTCACCAGGGGTGTGTTGTAGGTGTCTCTCTATGTTGTTGGTGCTTGCTCCGATTGCACAGATTATTATACGGGGATTAACCTTGCTTTGATTTTATACAGTCTCTGTATTTCTCGTTTCAAGTCTTGGTGCCTGTCTAACTGTTCATTTCCCTTCTTGACTGTGTTTGAGTGGTTGGGTATTGCCACATCAAGTATAAGCGCTTCCTGTGTTCCTTTTTCTATGATTACTAGGTTCGGTCCAGTATTACTCTGTCAGTCCTGATTTCGAAGTCCCAGAGGATCTTAGTCTTGTCGTTCACTTCCGTGGGGTTGGGTTTGTGTAGCCATGTGTTCATTATTGTTGGAATTGCGTAATGCCTGTACACTTCGTAGTGCATTGCGGCTAGTACGTTGCTGTGCCTTGCGCAGCTGTTATTGGCGTTTTTGCTTCAATCTTCATGTTTCAGTCCTACAACCTGTTTCCTTTCAGCCACTTCTAGGCGTTTCAGCGGATACCATCTCAGGTACTTGTCGCTTGTACTGTACGTACACCTGTTTGTTGGACCACTTGCTGGTGTACTCGTCCTCCATTTCATCTTTCTTTGGCTTGTACCCGGAATTATCGCTTTGTGTCTCCATACTGCCTCTATTAGTGGGTCTGTGTTTTTCGCTGAAGCGAGGTACTCCTGAAGTCCGCCACATTGGAATCTTACTATGGCCGAGACTTCCTTCAGCCTCATGGCAAGTGTACCGGCCATGTATATCAGCTCTAGGGCGGAGTCAGTCCTCGGTACATGTTCACAGTCTTGCGTGTCACTCACGGGTGATGAGGTCGTTCTCGTGTTTGGCATACAGTTTCAAGTCGTCCATGTACAGAGGGTAGTTAATTTTTACCGCCTGTCTTCAATGCGCATCCTTGTTTGTTGTTCATATATGATGTGGTTCAAAAACAGTAAGGGTGAGAGTGAGTCGCCTTGAAATATTCCACGTCGGATGTTGGCTAGTTCTTTGCCTGATGTTCCAGTTATTCATTGATGTCTGCACTGGTGTAATGACATACTGAGGAACATCCGGGAGTATGGTACCGTGTCGTACCGTCTTTTCTGTTCTTGTGCAAGTAGTTGGTGTGTGTTCAGGTGTTCGTTGATCTGGTCGGCAAGTATCCCTGAGATACCTTGTTTTTCACCTCATGTTGTGCATCGTTCTTCGTGATACCCTGCGATGCTTGGGTAAGTGTCTCGTGTGTGTCCATTCGCCGTTGGTGTTGTTCCTTTTGGGAGTGCCCCACGTTTTCCGGCAGAGGTCACATGTTGGGGTTTATACCTCGGTGCCTTAGTTTTGTGTGTTGTCTTGGCCTTGCTGTGTGCAGTGGTGTGCGTAGTTGTTGTTTCAGCTGGTCTAGTTCCAAGTCTGTGCATTCCTGAGTCTTGGTTATTACCCGTCCTTGGTCCATAGGTCGTTATTTTGTGATGTTTAAATAAGGATTTCGTTTGGTCGATATGTCGAGCATTCATCGCCCCCTATACTCTTGTAGTCAGTTCACTCAGGTGGTAGCGAGCCATGACTTCCCTAGCTTTGTCACGTGTCCATCTCCTCCTATTGGCATTTTGTCTCCGGTCGCGCACTTTTCACCAGTGTGTCCTGATGGCGCAACGACTGGCGCAGACCTTGTTGATCGGACCGACGTCTGAGCCGGCATGGTTATCTAAATTTTGGATCTCTCCATTTTAGATGGGTATGGAAATGCCAGAATTTTGGAAGGCGCCCTCTTTCAACCTTCCCCATTGTAGGGGTTATTTCTGGAAGCCAATTTGATTTGTATAGGGCAAGTGAAAGTCTTTGCGATGTGAGTCTGAAACGTTTGTGTGACAGTTGCCAATGTTACCCTGAATTCTTCCTTAAAGCCAATTTCGTTTGTGATTTTGTGGTTCTTTTTCGTCCCCGGGAATTTTAGAGCACTCAGAACGAGTGCTCTACCATTACACCGTGTGCCGGTCACATTATTATTACTATTATTACATTTTGTTTTGTTGCCTTTCTTGGGCACTGCTTACACATGTGTTACGTGACACCCAACGTTGAAATTGTTCTCATGGTTCAGTGAAGTACCATGCAGATGGTACAAAATTTGATGCATGCGGTACTTCTGAAAGTTTGAAGATTCTCCCTCGTACGCCCTAAGACATCCCACTCTTTACGCACTCTCTATGTCACGCTCGTTCACGATGACGTGTCAAGCATTTGCGCGTCGCAAGTGGGTCAAAAACCGTCAAAGTGTCAGGTCGTTGCTTAACTAGTTGGCACTACGTGTGATATCAATTCTACACCACATTGCCACACTGTGGGAGATAACAAATTTCTGTAATTTAAATGTTGACAACGTCGTCATTGGTGGGTTTTTTATCGGTTGGAAGTTTTTCACAATATCCATAGTCTTTCGAAATGTTCTTTTGAAATGATTTGTCAGTTCCTCGTATTGTTTCTAACGGTTAATGAATATTCAGTGTTTTTTCTTAATTCCTGATAACTGTGGTGAAAAAGTCGTTCATTATGAAGTTAACGTTTTGTATTATATACAGATAAAAGTTTTTGTTAAACCGAGCGTTTTAAATTACCGCGTTAAATTTGAGCATAAATTGACCCCTTGGTGGCTTGGAAAGGGTTATTATATATTACCGCCATCTGTTTTAAATTATATTGTCATAGGTCATTAATTGGTATGAAGGTGGGAAATCCATCACCTTATCAATATGTAAACGTTCTTTTCTCATTTTTTTTTTTTTGGGGGGGGAGGGGATCGATATCAAATTAAGTCTCGAGAAAGACGTTTCTTGTATGGTACAATAAGACACACGGTACCATAAGTAGAGATACTGTCACGGTTAAGGTTTTTTCTTCTTGAGAAAGATAAACGTGTGTGATATAATGTGATGATTGTCCGAAGTCATTTTACTGAACATTACAATATATTATATATACAGTGGATTGTTTGTGGTTTGATATCATATATGCATGTTCTGATTTCATAATGATATATTTTGATCGTAATGAACATTCGTGATAAAGCAATCATTCAAATTATTAAAAGGCCGGTGACCAATTCCTGAAAAAATGACAATAAAGCTTGTTGCTAATATTGAAGACATGGTGTGCCATCTTCACCTTACAGATATGGAGTCTGTTTCTATTTTTATGAGTGTGTTTGTGTGTGTGTTTGTGTGTTAATATTATATTAATTTGACGTCACTAGCTTGTGCAGAGATTTTTCCCTCGACGGAACTGTGAATAAAAGATTTACCATATCGAGCCAAATGCATAATGGATATTCACAGAAACCACATCGTTAACATCTCAGTCGTATGTATTTATATCTTTTTGTGGATATATCGATCTGCTTGCTTTTTTTTTGCGACTAGCGGCCAACCATTCTTAATTTAAGAAGACTGGAGAGAAATTTACTTTCACAGAGTGGTACACGTGATCACCGACTCTCCTCATATGAGTTAAACACTAATCGAAAGTTACGTCACAGAAAGTCAGCTCTAAAAACACCAACTAGTGCCCAAAAGACCTCAAAAAGGAAAACGAAAACAGAGCAGATTATTTTCAAATTTCAGTCTCTGAAAAAATCAAACTTTGAAAAGAGTAATGATTCGAAAAGATGATCCTTCGATATTTTTGACAATGTAGTGAATATGTAGTTAATATCGAGAGAAAAAGTTAATTTCTGCTTAGACGAAGGACTTATTAAAAGAGAGCGAATAAGCTCGTGACAGTTGCTTTATAAAACCACGAAGTGAGAGAGAGAGAGAGGTAATAGTACAAATGTTGAAACGTTTATCTCATAAGCTGTCTTGAGTGTTCGATTTTATGCGTAAACTAACGGAGGCCCCCTTTTTTAATGTCATTTCTCCCACAGAGCGTAGTTTTCATTCACTTACGCGTGTAAAATTGTTTAACGTCTGTGACACTATAGGCCGGTCTTGTTTTACGATCCCATTCGTATATGTCCGTTTGAAAGTAAACAAATAACTCTTTTTTTTTCCTTTTTTATTTTATTTTGCGGCTTTAAAAGTGGAATTAGGAAACTTCAATACCACGAGAAAAAAAAAGAGAAGAGGGGATTTATGGGTGAAAGAGGGGATTTATAGGTGAAAGAGAAACCCTTCAACAAAAGAAAATGAAAAGATTTCGAGTGACAAATTAAGAGTAGGTCCTAACTCGGGCACTTCAGGAAACAGAATTTTGCGTTTATCTTAAACATACAAAATAAACAAGAAAGAGTAAACTCTCGCATCCAATTGATCATATAAGAAAATTATAAAACGAGAAAGTTCGTCGTTAAGGTAAATGTCAGCATTTATGGATTATACAAAGACCAGCAAATTATATATCAAAATGGAAAGGTTTTGGCAAATCTCGAGGTCATTGCTTAGGTTAAAAAAAGTGGAAAGTTCGCTTTCGTTTTATATGGTTTGGATTTGCCCCCCAAAAAACGAAGTTTCTTGAAATTCAAGTTCTCTTGAATTGAAAAACATAGAGGTAATAAAACCATGCGCCATTACTTTGTAGTGCAGCCACCCAATAGGCCCTTAAGGTTACGGTGATCTCTTTTTCGTCGGGGTTTCAGGTAGGCTACCGGTATAGCATCTTTCATTGGAATGTCGAAGATGACCAGTTTAAGTACAGATGGTGTGAAGAGTAGGATAAATGAAAGTAGACTTAGATTGCCTGGGAAAAATGAAAGGTGTTGCAGCGATGTTCCGGTCCTAGGACAGCAAGAACCCCCATTAATTGCCCCAGGCTGACTCACAAAACACTTCGTTAAGGTAATGTGGTCCCTAAAGCTCGGTATAAGCTACCACTTTATGGAGAACTGACATTTTGACTATTTCATGGCAGCTCCCTAACCTCAGATGGTAAGATCTGGAGCTGGAAATCTTTTTTCTTTTTTTTTTCGACGGTAAATGGAAAAGCAAGTTATGCATTTTTCTGCCAAGGACCCTCAACCCCTACAGGGTATGCCACAGCTGAGTCTTGTCAAGACGACGGGACACGAAGTCCCCTTAAAAGTCGGAGGGGGTATAGGTTTTTATATGCCTCCCGATTGGATTTTAAACTGAAGTTCATTTTGTTTTCTTGTGATAGATCTCAAAAGGAAAATGATTCTCATCACATAATACGAATCTTGAAGAAAACACAAATTAAATAACAATCGGTGCTCACTCTTAGGAAAATTTATTTTTGTCATTTGACATGAAAACCGTCCAAATATTGCATTCTCTAGGCATTCAAGAAATGTTCGCAGAATCGGAAGGCCTACTTTCGGAATCCGTTTCAGCGGGACGGTTTGGTGTTGGAGGGGGGGGGGGGGGACTCTCGGACGATACATATACCCCCAAATTAACCTCTTAAAAAAACCTTTGGAATTTCATTTAAAAAATAAAATTGTTTATGATCGAGTGGGGCCAACTTTGTGTTGATTTGACAAGGTAAAGAGATATGGGACTGAAAGTGCAAAATCATAAATTATGTGTCATACAAACAATGACGAACTTCACCAAAGTTACTGGTCGTTCACCCAAATGCACTTCAGACGTTAACCATCCCATCCAACGTTTGGAGTCATCTGTTACTTCTTGCTCAAACAACAGACCCCATAAACCATATAATGAGGCAAATCAATGCAAATCAATGAAGGGTCTAGCCTATTTTGTTAATATTATGATAAGAACTTCGAAATAAGTGCCCTCATCTCTCCTTTTATGATATTAAAAAGGGATCAACTCTCAACAAAATCCGCTCCTTTTTTTTTTGTAAATCTATGTTTAAAGTTCCTCGTATAGTTTGGTTCCACACGTAACCTCATCAAACCTATAGTCTGCTTAAAGTTTCTGTAAAATTAAATGACTCTTATCAAAACGATATAACTTGTGAACTAATAACCACTCTTACGGCGGTATGAGATATTCTTTTAAGATATATCCCTGGGATGCTTCCCAGTCGCATTAACCAGGAGGCAGTCGTTAAAACAGTCTGGCAACTTTAGCAAATCTTCTAGAGGCCTTTACCAACCTGACCTTCTTGATGTATATCTCTGAAATTGGTTTCCTTGGAAACCTGTAGAATATATTTTTTTTCTCATATGCAAAAAACAGGGGTCTTAGGCTTCAGTTTTTGACGAAAGACATCGAAGCATTTAATCTTTAAATTGTAAAAAAAAAATGTAATGAAACATTTGTGTGAGGAAGCTTCCGACAGCCCTAGGCTCATTGCACCCCCCCCCCCCATTTTTTTTTACTTTGAGTGTGGTTTTTAGTAAATATATCAGAGTGAGAATTGCTATGGTAAGCACTATTAACCTTTCCCGGTATTTCAAAAATGATAACCGGTTAGGTCTATTATCGGACGCTGAAAGAAACAAAAATGATTCTTCGGTTTTGAACCGGTGTTCCACATACTTTACATAATAAGTATAAGTTGGCATCTTGTTCAGACAGTTGTATGACTGGGAGAAAACCGAAGGGACTATGTTAAATCTAAGCGGCAGTTACAGAGTTTTTCACTAAGTTCATTTCTCCTAGAATTTAACTAATATTTCCCCAATTATTCCACAATTGATTTTTTTCTTAACTGGTCACCACTATTCACATTTTTTTTTTCTTACTGAAAAGACGTGTTCCTACTCTTTCATTGTCTGAAGAACTTATTCCGGCAAAGTGACTGTGTAAGTTCGCGTGGTATCACGTGACATCACTTCGTGACACAATAAGAACAGCTTAGCTCTGTCAAACGGTGAACTGGTCCTATTACCGTTTTTGTTTCCATGAAATATACCGAAAAGCATTTGAGAAAACATCTCTGACATATATCACCATCGTCCATCCTACAATAGCCATGCTAAACGTCCTAACCAATGATGCTAGGTGCATAATCTGTAGTCCACGTATACACTTTGCGGAGCTGTCTTATTATTTTCCTTTGCCGAAAATTATTGAATTCTAACTTTAATAATGTTTTTTCCTTTTGTTTTTACTTTCTTTCTTTGCTTGAAAAGTTTTTCTTTTCCTTTTTTTCGTTTGCTAGAAACATCCCCGGTAGTCTACTCCTACCTTTTTTTTTTTCTCCCTTCATTTTTAACCTTTCGACTTGAGAGGAGCCTCCATAACGGTAACCCGAGAAAGTCTTCCAGTCTTGCGATCCTCGATCCATTGTGACAGATCTGCCCCTTTTGACAAAATATCCCTCTCCTTCTGATACCTCAAATTTGAAGCAAAAAAACAAAAAACAAAAGTGATTAATGATGACAGATGAGTCTGTCAGACTTTCAAAATTAACTCCCAAACTTTCGAAATGTCACATCTAACACCAATAGAAATATTATGGATAAAAACCTACAAGTAATACAGCCCATTGAAGATAATATTTCTAGCAAATATCATATAGTATCTCATTAGGTCAACTCTTTTAAAGCAGCATTAAAATATAGACCAGATAATATCAAAATATTTCCATAAAGTTCATAATAACATGAAGCAACAAGTCCAAATCTCGCAATCCGCTAGAGTGTTCGTGTGTAGTTAAGGATCGTTTGACAGGCTAAAAGTTTTTAATGGGTCATCCACTCCTATCACGTAAAAGTTATACAGAACTGTAAGCAAAGAGAATCATTGTGCGACTTCAACCTCACCGCGTCATAATTATGAATTATTCATGAGGCTCTCTCCAAGGTTATTTACTGCAAAATTTGCAATTTCAAAATCTTTATGGACCAAGTGGGTGGTACTAATACGTGAAAATGCATTGGACGATAGTTATTGAATAGTCTCCATTTGTGGTAGTTGTTTGTTGACTGTCTGGACTTATCTTTTGCGCTTGCTCAGGATTTAAAAATTTTAGGAACTCACATTTGACCTCAACCAAAAATGATATGGCTCTTGAACTTGATGTGGTACAACCTTCATACTAGATATGGCATTTGTCAAAGCTTCCCTACAATGGTTTCACTATTTTACCCCTGTAGACTTCAAATGACCTTTGAAGTAAACCAAAAAAATTACCTTTGATGTCCACCAAAGGAAAGACTTCTTGTAAACAATGTGGTTCACCTACATACCAAAAGAGATCTGTCCGGGCTTCCTTTCTTGAGATATCGAGTTTACAACATAGACGTCACCTAAGTACATACGTACATGCGTACATACGTACTTACGTGCATACATATATACGTACAAAAACATAACAAATACAAGAAACGTCTCTTCAACATTCTACGAAAATTAGTCCATAATTGTTGCATTTACTATGGAAGGAAGGGGTAGGGAATAGAGTGCTAAGGTATAGGGATGGGCTGGGATTGGGGTGTGAAGGAGCAGCACCTGCTGTCCCTTCTTCCACTGTGTATCCCCCACATCCCCCACCCATACACCATCTCATCTTCAACTATCATTATGCAGTGAAGCCAAAGTACAAAATAGTCAGTCTCGCCTCATCACTCCTGTAATCATACACCGAATCTAGTTCGTTTTGCTCGAACGCTCAGCAAATACTGCGACAGATTTCAAGGCTGTTTTACATACACTCATTGCACTGAAGTTATTATTATTATTTTTTCTTCTTCTGGTAGGCCCATTCCATCAGAGAGATTCAGACATTTCTCAAGTCGGCTGCAGGTTTGTATTTAAAGGTTACCCTAGCGATGGAGAGTCAACTTGATGAAACCTTTGTCATCACGCGACTGTAGGATGTGTCCCGGATGTCACGTTTACAGTAAGTTCCAAACCTCTTTTTGAGAGATTCTAACGGCAACTTTCATGGCGTTGTTGTTTGACAGTCTGTGAGCAAATTACACTGCAAACGTATGGAGTCATTCACGTACAGACATATGTACTTGTCATGGGTCTTCAATACGTGGATTTATTGAAGCCTATCCAGGTAGACCATTGACGTCCATTTGGTGTTTGTGGCAAAATACGAAGTATCACTGATATTGAGGGGGGGGGGGGGCTGGCAAATCGTTATTGTTATATACAGTGCCTGTAACTTTGTCTGAAAAGTGTATTGTCCTGGTTCTTTTATGCGCATGCTTACTCCCACCATCCATAGAGATCGAATTCATCCTGTCAGTGCGTCCATGTCGGCTGAACTGCTCAGGAGGGACTGCAGCTTTTAATCATTGATGAATACATATTTTGTCACGGGTTATGTATACGAATCTTTTGGAGAAGCAATTAAGACTGCCCTTTCCGAAATTAAAATATCTATGAGTATTAACAGGCACTGGTATTCGCTACACCAAGACGTAATATTCGCAATCCACGACACAAACGGAATTAAGATAATATAAAACTAGATTTAATATATAGAGAAAAACGCCGTAGCAGCATTGGATACTTACAAACGAGAACGCCGGTCGAGACGCCACATTTTTTTTGTTTGTTTCATAAAGATAGTACGACGGGTAAGAACTTACGAGAATATGAAAAGCTTTCGCTGTAACTCTTAATTATATCAACAGATAATGGGTTCCCATGAAGTTTCCTTAAAACTATAGCCACGGGATCACATATTCTACACAAACTACAAATAGGTTAGACTCACATAAATTTTTCAGAAAAATCCATGTGAAACACATTTTCCATTTTTCCATGGTATTTTTGTCTGTAATCTAGTTTTTTTTTTTTATCTGATTCTATTTTTTCACCATTGGGATAGTATGCATTGATTCAGGAATGCAAAAAATTGATGCCTTTAATGCCTGGTCAGATGCTCACACATGAAGTAGATTTTGGTTTATCTTCATATGTAAATATACAACGAACTTTCCATTAGGAAGGCTTAGATATGTGTACCTAATTTTTTTTTTTTTTTTCTTTCCTGCAGGTGTGAAAATGTGCGTGTGTGTGTAGGTGTGTGTGTGTTACCAATGGGATTTATTTAAATAATCTCAAGAGCATCGCAAATTTGACTTTTTTTTCCCTATGGTCGCCCTCCAATGAGACAAACTTTAAGGTATACAAGGATTCATTCTTTTTTATTAAATTTACTGCAATGGGAATAGAACATATAACTTCCAATACTTCTTGATGAAGTTACCCCTGGAAAATCCTTAAGATCTTTCCCCTCTTGTATTTCATCTGACATTTCGTCCCTTTATTTTTTGTTTTTGCTTAAGTATATTTCAAAGTCACCCTGATAAAAAGTAATTTATTTTAATAAATTCACATTAAGTCCAAGCTGGCGTCCCAAAGGTACCATTACAACCGTGCAGTGAGTTGGAGTGGCCGCTCCTAATTGTCGATCTGACGTCAACATGTGGTTTCAACTGTTTCTGGTACTACACAGGCTTAAGACTTGAGGAACACCTAAGGTGCCTAGTGATTTTTTTTTTTCAAATCAAACCATGTCAACCCTTTATTCCTTTTTAACACATCGTTTATTTTCATTCAGATTATTATTATCATCACTTGTCATTATTATTTTATCATATTACAAGCAGAAGTCATCGCCTAAACGCAAAAAAGACAAAACTTTAATTAGGACTATTTTCATAATTTGAGAGGAAAAAAGAAAAAAAAAAACACATAAAATTCATTAAGAATACCACGGACGCCGTGCATGCATACATTTTATAGAATCATCTCGCATACAGCTGCCGTAATATTTTCTGTATTTCGTTTAACTGATGGAGACGTATATCGCGGGCAATGAGTTCAAAAGTTAGATGGCCAAGGATTAGATGGGAAAGGGCGAAGCATCAGGGAGAATGTACCATCAAGATTGAAGAGACTCGAGTGGTCTCTTTTACACCTCTCACAGGTAGGGAGCAAAGAGGAAGATTCTCATCTCCATTTTGAGAAGAAATATGGTTTACAGGCACACACCACATGAGGACCAGTAGATACTCGCGAATGTACTGTAATAAATTTTGGTGATTGACCTTGAGCACAAGGTCACCTGTTTCGTAAAGTTTTTTTTTTTCTTTCTTTCCTTCTTTCAGGATATCTTTATCTTCATTTCATTCTTCAGATTCAAATCATACAATAAACGGCCACGCCAAACGAGAAAAAAAGAATATAAACCGTTGTTAGCGCGTGACAACCTTTCAGTTTTCCCCTCGACGGGTAGTAACTATGCAAATATCAACAGTTTACTCAAATATTTGCAGGAATTATTATAAGAGTTAATTTCATTTTCAACTCTCCAGTAGAAAAAAAATAAGGAAAAGAGAAAAAAATAAACACTTTGAAAGATTAAAAACCAGGGGGTACAAAGGAAGAAACGAAGTCTCATTTAGTCCATAAACTTGGTTTAGTCTCGAATGACAGGAGGGCCATGACAAAATTATAGGTCGATGAATTTGCTTAATGATGTACGGAGGTACTCGACGACCAAAAATTTGTCACGTGATTCTATCACGTGATGCTATATCCAAGATAAACTTAAGCATCAACCGTAGATTTGAAGAGGATCGTGCGTTTCAACATAGATATTTGTTCAAGCGCCGTATAGGCCAATCTTGTTCGGAAAACCTCGACGAGGTTTGCAACCAGATATTCAGTTAATAAATAAGGAGTATGATTGATTAATTCTGAGCAAATTTTATTTGTTTTTAATTTTTGTCCTGTTGTATTCCTATACCTTATTTTTTCGGTTTTTCTTCCTTTCACTCGTCATTTGTCACCATAGCAACCGTAAATATTCCCTAAATACCGACTAGAGACATGGGTCCTCGAACATGACTGGAAACGTGTCTAGTGCACCAAAGAGACTTATGTCAATTAATTTTAACTAATCCGATCGATAAACAAACAGACACATACATGTATGCTCACACACATACACAAACACACACGTCATCTATTGACTACAGATTTTAAACCACATATATGTACACATACTACAGAAATTTAATTAAAAGAATGTTTAATTAAAAAAAAATCATTTCAATTTTCAAGAAAAGGGAAAGGCTTATCAGTGTCTGGCACTTGCGTATTCACCTTACTTGAGCCGTACAGCATTATAGGAAAGCTTTAATGTTAAGCCAGTCTCTTGTAAAATTCTAGTCCATACCGGAGACAAGGGGCAAACTTCCGCCAGTTTTCACAAAATATAATTTTGCTTTAAGACCTTTTCACTTTCAAATTTTCCCTCCAAAGTAAATTGTTTTTTTTTTTTAACAACAAGGAAAATTTGGAGGGGGACAAAAATAGCGAGGCTAAAGATGGTGACGTCCTTGCTCTCCTACCGTCTTCATCTTCTTCTCTTGTCAAAAGTGAAGAGCAATTTTATTTTTCATATCAACATGACACGGAATAAGAACTGAAATATCAAGTTCTACAGAAAAATCGATACTCACCTACGTTATTGTTTGATATTAAACGTGTTCTGTGTTGACCTCTTTACCTACCTACTATTTGACCGAAATCCCAGGGTAACCGTGTTGAGAGTTGGACTTGTATTTACATTCAAATGGTATAGGCTTCGAGCTTGGGGAGAGGGGGGAGAGAACGAGAAAGTATTGAAACTCGATGACATTCGACGCAGTGGTGAATATTTTTTAACGAGATTGTCACAATTCTCTAAAAACGATGAATCACGGAAAGGAGAAGTGTCCTGAAAATTGAATATATTGACTGAAGTTTTGGAAAAAAAAAGTGAATCAATATCTATCAACAGGAGTGCGCGATATATGAGAACACACCAGTCATTCATTCATTCAGTCATTCATGCATTCAGTCGTTCATCCATTCATTTCTTTATCTATCCATTCTTTTATTCGTCTATCCATCCATTTGTTCATTCATTTATTCATTCATTTCTTCTATCCCTCCGATAGATCCATCATTCACCCATTCTTTCATTCATTCTTCCATTCATTCCATTTCTTTCATTCATTTTTCCATTCATTCCATTCATTCCATTTCTTTCTTTTTTTCCTTTCTTTCTTTCTTTCCACTCCATAGCAAATTTATCGTATTGCACAATACCTTACCAAACCGAGCCATACAGCTTACTAAACCCTATCATACCACGAAGGTCATATTAACCATGTAACGATACTGTTGTCAAAAAGAGTAGATAGAGGTGGCGCTGTATTGAAATATCATAATTCATGTTGAAAAGGATACTATGCCAGTGACAGTGAAAGAAAAGTGTGACTACGATGGTATTTTTCTCTGCAAACTTTAACTCCAATTGTCACTTTCTTTGTGAGTGATTCTTTGCTTAAAACTTGTTTAGATGAAGTAAATTTGCACATTTTCATGGACTTTGCGTGTTTTTCTATATCCATGGTCATCATTAAAAAAGAATGTACCGAACGTTATGCCTAACCGAATATACGCAAATTTATTTATCTAGTTTGTTTACAAGAACTCGAAGACAGGAAAAAGTGAAACAAATGACCAATTAAAATACATGTTGAAGAAGGTACCATCAGTGGTTCTACTGAGAAATCACTCATGCTAGATGCTTCAGTTGGGCAACTAACAAATAAAAAAAAAACGATTTTTGAATTGCAGCAACTATTCTTCACTAAAACCGAATGGAGTCTCAGGAGAGGGACTGGGGCAGAGGGTCCCCGGGGACGTTTTGGGAGCCCTTTGTTCGAGCTTGAAAAAGAGCAAACAAACAAGAAAAAGAAAAGAAGATGCAAAACGAAGAACGGCGAGAGGAGGGAGGGACAGAAAGAAGGTGGATGGAAAGCTGCCATCATACGATGTGGCTCGTGTATGTGTTATATAGCAATGGACTTGAAATTTGACCTGTATGACAGACATGTGATATTCATCTATTTTTTCGTTATTTTCACTTCCTTGACGGATCTCAACGATTTTGTTTCCATCCAATTATTTGTACCTCTTAAATCTGTCATACGTGCGTATGGGCAAGAAGCGCTGAGCCAAGAAGGGAATCTCTCTACCGATGTTCAACAGCTGACAGCAGCTTACACGGAGAGAGTAAAGCATGCGACTGCTCTATCATTGAACATAAGCGTTATAAACATGCTGACTTCACATCACAATTCAATTGTATCTCGAAATTACGAATTATTATTCATGAACAGAATGAAAATAAGGATATATTCAGCACATGGAATTTAGTATGAAAAGAAAATCTAGTACAATTATGCATCTAAGAACTTCCAGAAAGCAAAAACTAAAAAAAAGGTATACATATACCCATCCCCCAGGGCAGCGTCAAGAATGAGGACAATGAGCGGGGGGTTCTCTCATCCCCCCCCCCCCCCTCCATTAAAACCTGTCTACCCTCCTTCTAAAAACCTTTTCACAACAAATATTGAAACTTAAAAAAAAAAATGCTTCGTCAGATTTCCTACAAAGCATGCAGGTAAAGAGACTTTAAACGATGTGATGTATTTCAAAGTTGCTATTAAAAACCTTGTTTATCCTTTTGTTTGGTTCATACTCGAGATGTGTATCAAAGACAGGACACATCAACCACACAGTCCACACACAAACACACGAAAATACACAAACACAAAAGCAAAAAACAGCAGAATAACTTACAGGGTTAATTTAGCACGGCCCAAGACAGATTTTTACAATCCATCATTTTACTGTTTTCGGAAGGTTTAAGCAAAGAAAGGATACCCGTCCCTCTCAAACGCCCTAGCTCCATCGTTCTGGCCAATCTTTCTACCCCACCCCCTCCCTCCTGAAGACAATGGTGATAGTAAGATACTGGCATTAGGATAATACTTACAATTAGTTGTATTTGAAAACATTTGAAAGAAATCATCCCTTGTATTTTGTTTATTTCTCTCATTCATCCCATTTAAAATAACTTTATCCTCTCTTTTGGCCATGTGTAGATTTCTTCCAATGCTCAAGAGCAAGAAAAGAAAAGACCAACAAATTAAATTACATTTTGCATCCTGTGAAAGTGGAATAATTTAGGTCAGATCTGAGGTTTTAAACCTCAGGAGAAACGAACGAAAAAGCGATTTTTACATCCTTTCCGTCAACCACCTATTTATCAGTGGTAGTCTAAATTACATGTGACTTGCGGCGTCCAGGAACCATTGATAATGGTGATAATACGGTACTAATATAATAATATATCACACAGCATCGGCGAAAACCTTTGTTTATGTAATGTGTTACTCACTGCCACTGCCAATTACTCCCATACTTTGTCGATTAGTTTCCTGGTGATTTTTTCCCCGAGAACACTAGCAATGTTTCACCTTGTGTATATATGTCAGCTTTGTACGGCCATTGTACACTGCGACATTGACCTGCTCATGATTGTCGAAAGTATTTCGAACTATTACGATACAAAAAAAAGTATTTTATTTCTAACCAGTGATCATTTATAGCCTCACTAGGACAAAAGATAACTCAGATACCGTATAGAACAGCATTAAGTGTTTGTATGTAGGCTCATTTCGGCTTTATTAATGCTCACGTGTTCTCAACTTGCAAGATGCAAGTACTCACGGTTAATTCGGCTTGCTTATATGCACTGTTAAGGTATCATCTACTTGTGATGATTCTTTCATTATGAGCATATGTATGCCTGCATGGTCATATTACTCACACACGGACACCCACGCACACACACACACACGCAAGCACACACCGATAAATAAATAGGTATTGCATGGTGTACGTTTGATAATGACATAATGAACTTACATCGTAAGTTTAACTAAGATTAGCCGGTCAACCCGGATGAGAACCCAATAAAGGCACATTACCCCTGGGGATGGACACTTAAGCGTTTCAATTTGTGAACTTGTGAGTTAAAATATAGACTTAAAAAGGATTAAAGCGGTTTAGTGATGTAAATAACGACTGTGTAGTCGTAACGTTTGCAGTTTGAGGTATCAATTCCCTTGTCTTTATTAAACGTACAAAAAAAGTTCGATCTGTTAGGCTATCTCTCTCACGTTATGTGATCCAAGCACGACTTCTTCCCACAAGATTTTCCAATTCTTGTCGTGACGTGAAATATTCTTTCCTTTCTGGTGTAAACATATTCTTGTCCATTTCGTGCTTTGCTTTGACCGATTTGACGTCGTTTTGACAGTTTCCTACAAAGTAGCTTGTATTTCTGGAAATGGGTGTAGGCTTGTAGAAAAGTACTGTTTGACATAAAGTACTAATACAAATGTAAATGTACCACAAACATTTGGCTGAAGAAATTTTTAGACTGTCATCCAGTTCACGAAGCTGTGTAAAAGATTTCCTTCATCATTCCAACTTCAAATCATTCCTCACAATTGGGTATACTGTACATCTTAAAATTACTCCCATCGACCTTTTTTATCAATGTCAAACGGCTGCAGGCTTATTAAACGAGTTGGAAATCTTGCAATTACATTCTCGCAAAGTTTTGTCACTACTTGTTATCTACTTTTTTTTTTTTTCAAAATCGTCTTTATTTATCAATCTAATGTAATTGAGTTTGCGACGAACGTCACAGCCGTGTTTGAGGTTCAACAGAACTATTCCGACATGAAATTGAGGAAGATGAAAACTGATAAATTAAACTGATGAATTATCTCTAAAGTGACTTGAATATCTAGTGAAAGGAACTTCCGACAACTGAGAAAGGGAAAAAGTATTTAAATATCATATGCCATTGGTAAGGTTTTGTAATTAAATTGAAATTAAAAGTATTACAAATACCGAAGATACTATTGATGAGGGAAATATTCATTGTTTAGACGTTTTATATATTCTTTGTGGAACGTTAAAAATTAACCTTTTTATACCATTTTGAAAAAGAAAAATGTATTGTGTGGGTGGAAAGCGAAGGACCATGCATTTTGCAGGATAAGGATTTCCCAGTGGGCTGTATTGTACGTTATAAGGAAGGCAAACCGCGCTGAACATACTCTTAGCATAACGAACGTGCTACTTTAAGAAACGAAATTTACATTTAGTCCACCTGGATATATCAGGAGGATTATCTAAAATAGGTTGATAGATACACTCCCATCTCATTTAATTTGTACTCTCCACAGCGAGAAAACTAAACAGAGAATAAGATAGTGAAGAAAAAAAACTAAAATGAATAAAAACAGAAAAGATGAAGCGGGTAGAGGAATTAAAAGAATGATCTCGTACAGTTTTGACTTGAAAAATATCGTGACGCTCTTAAAGACTGGAACTTTCTGGGAGAAAGTACTTTGCACTGGCTTTAACGAGCGTCGATTTGAGATATTCTGTAACGGTTTCTATGCAATGATAAAAACAGCAGTCTGTAGAGTATATACCCACGTGAGCAACTTGTCGCTAAGCAACCTCTAAAAATTGATTTTACAGTCGCACTAGATATATACGATAAAATTTTGTGGTCAGGATTCAAGACAGTGAATGACATGGCAAAAAAAAAAGTAGGCTAGTGGTTAAGCTTAAAACATCGAAGTAAAGAAATACAGCTGCTATTACGAGTGATCGTTAAAAATGATATAATACATCCACTCGTCCACAGTATTCTCTTAAGGTTCAAACTTTTAGTCATGTTAAAGACAACAAATGTGATGTAGAAAATATAAAGGATGTGTTAAAAGTACCCACACAACAGTGGAGATATAGATGGTTGTCAAATTCAGGGCAAGGTTAGTCGAAAAAGAGCGTTGTTTCTTCATGAAGTGAATATTATCATCTCTGAAACGTTAATGTGGTCATGGAATTAAAATTACCCTACCCCCCATTAAACCTTAATGAAAAGCCACATGTCATTCAGACGTATTCTTGGAGACGGGTACCTGCAGTGTATTCCCCAACCCCATTGCTTCCCTGACTATACCTGTCTTTGACATCTTTGACTTGAAAGCACATGCAGATGTCACAAATTTCTTCAGTATCATGATTTCCAATCCCATGTTTCCTTTTACCGAAACAATGGTAATGTGATAACATCATTTGCAAGTATAATCACCACCCCAGTTTCCGTTCACCGAAACTATGGCAGTATTGTGGCACCATATACATTAAATACAGTTTCATTGCAAACAATGGTAACGTGACAGTATCGTTCATGAGATAAACCCGGTCAATTTTTTCGTAATCCGAAACTCTGGTAATGTTGTGGTATCATTCTTTAAATGATTGCGAATCCCGAATTCCTTAACATCTGAAACTTTGGTAATGCGGTAGCGTCGTCTATTAATACACTTCCCACCCCAGTTTCCTTACATCGAAACTCTGGCAATGTTTCGGCATCATTCATTGAATGATTACTAAAAGTAGTTTCATTGTACGGAAACAAACCTCACTATGTCAGCGAAGTTCAGAAGACGCCATGGCGCCTTTCACTGGACATAGAGTTTGTTGTTTAAAACGAAGTCCAGCGGTTTGCATCTGCCCATCAGTGGCATTCGCTCGAGGCTCACCATAGGGTCAATAGATAACCCACCTATATGAAACCTGGACGACACATCGGAGGCCATTTATTAAATCCCCATCACTCACCAATCCCTCCCCTACACCACCATCGTAGAATACCGGTACTCTCACTTAAATAAAAGTCCAAACTTAATAAAATCAACCCTAAAAACATGATATCCGCTCCTTTGACACGTTTGAGTTCATCTCACTTAGATAGCATAGCTTGTGATTTAAATTCTAGTAATAAAGTGCGTCCCCCGTGTATCGCAAGCTTTATATGTAAACATCAACTTTCGGAATATATATATAAAAAAAAGTGTAGTTTGTGGTGCGTCGAACGAGTTTAAAAATCTAGTATCCATGCAAAGATACTTGCGCCCATAATGGCTTGATAGAAGTGAACCTTATCAGAAACTGTAACCCCCTCTCCATCATCAGCCCCCCCCCCCTCCGTCGCCCATTCCTCAACCACCGTTCGACATTCCAAAAATCAAGGAGAAAGAGATCAAAGCGTGAGGTGGGTGTGAGAAGATAAGCAAGGATATTACTTACATTTATAATGCACCAAAAGCATTGAAACCAAAATTACCACAGAATTTTGTTGAGATGTCATTTTCTCTGTGTGTAGGTCACGCAATGACGTTTACGTCGAGTGCAGATTCGCATCGCATAAACAGATTCACACGGATTGCACAAGCGAACCGTCGGGACTAAGTTTTGCGAAAGGTCTTACAAAAATTGATAAAAAAATCGCTGTCTTAATTGTTGGTTCAAATTTGCTGTTCCGCCACGCATGCGTTCATGTAACCTGAACGAATGAAAGAGACTAGTCGACAGGTAATAACTCCTGACTAACCAGACTCTGTTGGGCTGTGTGTGCACCTGTGTGTGGGTGTATCCGTGACTTATGGACAGACACGACTAATACTTGTAGTAATTAATTCGGATCGTTACGAATTTTCGCCTTTCCGTGCGTGGTGGGAGTCAAAATTCTCATTCAATCCATACATCTTTCTTCGTTATCCTTGTACTTTGTATTGCTCAGCCCTCTTTTAAGGTCCATAGAGACCTTCGTTTTATAATCTTGTTTTTTCGAAGTTTATTTCGCAAAAAGTCAATTTTATCAGAGATATAGGCCAAACCCACAATTCTTGTGAGACATTCGTTTCTTCATCACTCTAAAGTGAGCTTATACCGTACCAGCGCTGAGAGTCGTGTTCGATTACTCGCCGGTTAATCCCGATTACACGTTGGAAATCGGTTCTCAGCTCATACCACGTGATGTGCGATCTCTCGATTACAACCGTTGCAGAATTATTCGCCATTGCAGGTATGACCTATTAGAGCTAACACGGCCTGCACCCTTCCATGAAGCGAAAAAAAAAAGCTGTGTGGAAAATATTCCTGTTTAAAGGGATGGTCCAGTCACAAATTCAGCTTTGATATGTTTAAAAGTAAGTTAATCTAACCATTCTGGAAACTTCCATTCAGTTCCCATGAGTGGTTCTCTAGGTAGTTGCAAGTAGGCCCCTTTGCTATCAACTGCAAACTTGAAGCAAGCAGGGGTGACGTCATTTCCTCACATTGATGAAGAGTCTTTTCTTTTGTTTATTATCAAATTTATTGTTTTGACCTTGAAATCAACAGCTTAAGTACTGGTTATGTGAAGGTCGCAAAACTTTCATACCCCTCATACATTCACATTGTGATAGCAATAGATACATGAAGTATTGCATTTCGTGTAAAATTTAAAGAAAAATACAACATACGTTATCAACGTCGGGAGATGACATCACTTCCGCTTCATGCAGGTTAACTTTCGGTAACAAACGTGGCAAATTCAACTGCTCATATCTCGGGAACCACACATGGGAATTGAACGGAAGTTTCACTGCAATGATCAGATTTACTTACTCTTCAACATATGAAAACTACATCTGTGACTGGACCATCCTTTTTAATGATCAGACTAACACACCACGCTGCAACTTTGATTACTGCGTTATGCGTCTTCGATACTGCTGAACATTAAAAGTCCCACACTCAATATTCTCGTATTTGATTGAAAAGATTCCATTCTTTCTAGAGGACATGCATATACCATTTATCTATCCCATCCATTATCTATCCTATCCATCCAGATGACATGACGACAACTACAGAATGAGTCCGAAACCTGCGGATGGTGACTTACTAGGGAATAAGCAGTCATCAAAAATTTTTTTTTTTTTTTTTTGGGGGGGGGGGAATTATCAAAATCTTGCACTTACCGTCTCATTTCTCTTACATGTTCTTTTTTCCATGATATTGATGAATATATATAAGTACTGCATAAGCAAGGTGTTTATGCTTCAGAGTTTAGTAATACAACTAAAAAAACTGATATCACGTAATGAAACAAAAAAGACATTTACGAATTAACATATGGGGGGGGTATGCTAATTCAGTTTTGGGGTAAAACAGAACACGTTGAGCTAGTAACTCGTATCCAGTCAAGTTATGTCATCATACTTCAAAGGAGGATCACTATAATCAGTGTATACAATTAATGTAAGCGTATGCGGAGAGGTCATCTGGGGTAAATTTTTGTTTTGTAAGTTTTCATCTAAGTAAGAAATCTATGGAGTTATTCCCCAGTGTGATGGGGAGGGGGAATATCATAACCATTTTCTTTCCTTGGATAACTTGAACCACTGTTGTCACGTGGATAATATATACGAGTGGAAGCGGCCTCCTCGATAGTTGTGCCCACCCCCTCCCCCACCTCCTCCTTAGGTAAATCCGGTCCTGTAGGCAAGGTGCAACATCTGTTTGAGGGCAGTCAGCTTACTGGTGTAATTGATTCTTTGTATACTAATAAGGCTACGGCAAACGATATGTGACGAAATACAGGCATCCTGGGAACTTAAACTACATGAGAGTATACTTTGAAACAAAGTTTGGTTTAAGAATGTTTGAGGTGTCACTTCTGGATGGGTTCGACATTCTTGAGTACCACTGCACCTACCCCCCCCCCCCTAAAAATGGAACACCCAAGTAACAAAGCATATGGCTATTATAAACAACAGAAAATAATTTTTGTCCCATCAGACGTAATAGTCTGCAACATGCATCGAAAATGAAATTCAAAAAGTGTAAGTTGCTGTCCCACTTTGACGTTTTTAGAATTTTTTTTTTATTTATGGTGGAGTCAGATTACCACATTTGTGTTTACTAATTATTTCATTAGTGGTTAAAAACTATTACATTATGCTGGCTATTACTTTTGTTGTTGTTATTACATTTGAGGGTTATGCATACATACGCTTTCAAAACAAAGTTGATTTTTTCTTACAGGCAATAGACTTTGATAGTTTACATAATTATTATTACAAATATGATTTCTCTTTTCTGAACATACCGCTAACCGCCAGTAAATAAAAGACAGTTAGAAAATTATTTTCCTGCACTTTCACATTGTAAGAAATAACTTGTTTTGTATTTTTTTAAAGAGAATCAGCTTATGTTGCGATTTGGGTTGGTCCTTTTACAGTTTCGTTGGTTTCTCTCAAATTTTCAAACCTCAACACTTTTCGTCGACTTTCGCATATCACAGGAATCGAAAACCTTGTCTCATGCCTTGAAGTTTACCGACATGTTATCAAAGAAAATAAAAAAGCATTTCCAGCATTCTTTTCGATTCTACCGTTCTGAATACCGGTCTTCTTCAAGTAAAAAAAAAATGGGTTAATGAACGTTTGAAGGACTCGGTTGACTAGAATCTCCTTAGTTGATCAGAGGTCATTATGTAAGTTTAACCTTTCAGCGGCGAATTTGTATCGTAATATATGAATTTTTCTCGAGACAGCAGACGACATATAAACGAAATGTACATTGCTCATCTCCCTTAAAGCTTAAAGGGTGAACTGACCTAACACGGTCGTCTACGCATGCGCGGTCGTAACTTCCGTTGTATTTGCACACGGTAAAGTAATGTATGTGTATATATACGTCCAACGCATTGTAATGCACCGTATACGGATATTACGCTAAATAACTATCGTGGAATATTTGCCGGCAAAAGCTAGCCTCGTCTTTTGAGATTGTCTACTCATGCGCCTTCGTAACTGCTTCGTAACTTCTTTCATATTTGTTAAACGGTAAAGTAATATATATATCTATATCAACGCACAACGCGTTATACACCGTACACGGACATTACATTAAATAACTATAGTGGAATATTTGCCCACAAAAAAAACTAGCCTCGTCTTTTGAGATTTCTCATTAGCTTTTATAACTTTGATAAGAGATGACTTCTTTTTTGATGACAGCAGAGACAATATTTATTTTTGATAACTGATGGATGTTATGGAGAAAGATATTAAATCAGGGGAGGACTACTGCTCCATCGGTCAAACCGCACACGTCATCAACATACACCCGGTGCCTAATATATAGGCTTGTACGATATGTGCACAAAAAACAGTATGTAGGTTACAAAAACAAAAAACAACAGTGATGAGGGAAGAAGAAAAATGCATCCGTTGGCGCCAATATTAATATGAACCTATAGTTTGACTTTGACAAACAGATGTTAGGCTGACTAAGGCTCGTCGTGGCAACGACTGAATTTTTGTTACGGTCAAGAATAAAAGGTAGAATTAAACAGATTTTTTTTTAAATAAAAGAATGAAGATATCATAAAACATAAACATGGATAAATGAAATGAATGATAAGTTTAAACGTATATGATTTATTATCTTCAGACCTAAAAATCGATCTTTAATTAAGTTCAGGAAGCAGTTATTTGAGACAAACTAATCACTCCTTGTCTGAAATTTTGAGCCGGTATTATTGAAATAGCTGTCTTTATTGTTTTTTTTTTTTTTATATTTCTGAGCGAGTTCTCATGGGAAACCACCAAATTTTCTCAACTTACTTGAAACCTGTGATAAAGATTACTCATTGAAACTTAATTTTGTACGCAAAGTGAAAAGATGTTTAATGGTCACCAGCCGTCAGATTAATGAAATTGGAGGTTCTAACAAAATACAAACAAAACTAAACATAAAGTACGAAAATGATTCGGAAAATTACACATCAAGATTTGAACACAGTGACCATTTCTCTGTTTCTCGTGGACCTGTAAGATATGGTATATCTACCTGACAGATTTAATATCATTAATCATGCATCATGTATGTATGTATGTATGTATGTATGTATGTATGTAACATGTATCATGTCCCCGGCTTCAAAGT
Organism: Stichopus chloronotus; assembly: GCA_021234535.1. Classification (NCBI taxonomy): domain Eukaryota; kingdom Metazoa; phylum Echinodermata; class Holothuroidea; order Aspidochirotida; family Stichopodidae; genus Stichopus; species Stichopus chloronotus. The sequence goes on from SFZH01000008.1 coordinate 11,341,323, forward strand.
TAACAAGACTAATATACCAAATTAATGAGTAATGCAATTGTCACAGTTAAACACTTCTAACACCATGCATTGTCCTTTAAACTCGAAGAGAAGGAATATCACCAACGTTGGGTACATAAAGAGATAATATTCACTGGCAGAGTAAATAGTTATCATAACATTTTTGATATACCACTGAAACCATTTAAAATTCAGATAAATCAATTGAAACTCGCAAATAAAACCGAAACTCGCAAAATAAAAAACTGCCCGCTAAATCCCATGAAGAAACAAATAATCAGTAATCTTTCTTGTTCTAAGAAGGTGTTAAAGTGCTAGGAAATTCCTGGCAATGTCATTTTTCTTTCATAACGGAAACCATATATCTCGTGACAAATTTTATTAAGGTGTGTCTCTTTAAAGCTTCCTTGCTTTGGTTTTTGCATTTTTTTTCAATTACAAATTACAATGGGCCGTTTTCACGGCGCGGCAGGAATGCGCTCCTTACGTTAGCTGGGCTTTGTAGAGGATTTAGGCCGAGGTGACATAAGCGGAGTATACGTTTGGGATTGAAATGTGGTTAAATAGTCGAAGATTAAGTACGCGATAAGACGAGAGAGTGCGATTAAGGGACTTATCTCTAAAATCTGTCGATACGAAGGACCTTTTTGAAGTGAAGCAAAATATACCTTGGCTACAATCGTGGACGAAACTGTTGTTACATTGTACTATTCTTCAATCTCATGTACTAGCGTGAAGCAGCGGCCTGCAATTTACAGCTCCCGGCATGAAGCCCCGATTTTTCCTCCCAGTTTTGAGCATAGGAGTAAATGTATGTCTTATATAGTACTCCCAGTAGCAAATATTGAGGGAGGAGGGGGGGGGGGGGCAGTTGTGTCACAGTGAGGTTTGTTCAAAGTTAATACTTTGGTGAAAACGGGCGTCCTGGTAGATTGTTTGAGGAAAAACTTGCAAGCGCAGCAACGTCATAATCTTGATGAGGGAAGGGCTTAAAGTCAGAGGTTGGTTCTAGAGACGTTGGTAAGCAAAATTTGCCGTGAAGGAACAAAATTCGAAGCGTTTCTCTTTTGTCAAGAACATATTGTAAACTGATAACTACCCAATGGCTATATTCCACTCCGTTGCCAACAGGTCCGGACCCTACACCACCCCCCCCCCCTCCGCCTCCGCCCTCCACTCTTCAAACAGCAAGGAATAAATGCAGTGACCAGCAAAATGCCAGAAATCGCTGGTATACCATTTTGACCGGACCTGAAAAGGAAATATTCCATGTGAGGACTCGGGAATGTTTTTTAACAATACAGAACTGGGGGGGGGGGGGGGGAAATAACCCAGCACTTGTCTTAGGCTGCCGTACTTGGTGACGGAAATGAGTGAACATAAAAGTACATCCTGCAGAAGTATACTCGATGATTAAACAATCAAAAGAAAATGGTTCGAAACTTGAACAGAGGCATATTTCCTTGACCTTTTTTCTTCTTTTTTGTTAAATATTTTACTTCCTGTTCATGGGCTCTTGTTTTCGTCAAACATCAAAAAGAATTTGAAGAAAAATGTGAGAAAAAAAAAACAGGAAGGAAAATAACAAATAGGTAATCGAATTTTCAAAATACAAGTTACAATTATTTCGCTCTTTATGTCATGCGGGTGGGAAAATGTGCTCCCTCAGTCGTGAATAATGTCGTTAAGCGAGTTACCTATGAGGGAGCATGCGAGTATTAACAAAACACACGACACGAAGAGCGCGGAGAAGGGGTATATCGCAAAGCCATACCTCGAACGATTTTCCTCGGCAGAGTATACGTCAATTGCAATATGGCTGATAGACAAAAAATTCGGAAAAGTACTCGAAAAGTCATTTGTCGACCCACATCGTAAGAATAGGGTGGCCTAGCAATTGAAAAAAAAAAAAATGCAAGTCCTTACAAAGTCAGGAACAGACCATGAGATTTCCATTGCATCCTGAATCGGGTAATTATTTCGTCTATATTCTTCCACACTTCACAGTCAGTCTCCGAGAATCCCCCCCCCCCCCTTCACCTACCTCGTTCCACTTTCAACCCCTCTCAAGCTCCCTCGTCACCCCACACTCATTACGGTACCGTACCCTACTCCTCCCCCCCCCCCCCCCTCTCCTCGGCGCTCTTGGCATTCCATGTTGATCGCAGGTACGTTAGTAGACCACAATCACCCGGGTATTATAATATTTAACGATTAATCGATTTTAAATCGTTTTTAATAAGCATTTTGTCGCCGTAATCTACTGGGAGGGTCAATACGTATACCTTCGAGGGAGGGGGGGGGGGGAGAAGATTATTAAATGAGTGGCTTTGCGTGTAGGGTGGGAAGACTAAAAAAAGATCTCAACTCGATTGCCGTATAATTTGGTACATCGAGATGTTTTCATGTCTTTAAAATCTATGCATGAATTAAGTAACGTTCAAAATTAAAGTGAGGGCGTTATCTTTACGTGATGTACGTTGCGGTAATAATGTTCCGTGAAATTAAAACCTAAAGACCAACAATGAAACCAGTCTTACTCCAGAAATTCAGCATTCAGATTCTTCGCTTTATTGCGATTTGCATGCACTTTTTTAAACACGGAAACTATTTTTTTGTTTGTTTGATGATATTGTTCTTCAATTAAAAGGAGATTACTTAATCGAAATTAGAATGTCATCCTTTCGAGGGAATTGTAAATAATATTCTTGCACTTTGGCACGATTCCACACTCGAATTTCTAGATCAATCCCACGTACGCGCATGAAATCGAGGTAACAGATACAGCACATAATAATTGTTGTATGAAAACAGAACACTGCTTTTACAGAAAAAATATCACAGCAGGCAGGCAGACAAGTAGACAGACAGACAGACAGACAGACAGACAGACAGACAGACAGATAAAACGGAAACGAAGTTACACAAAAAGCGATGATTTTTTTAGGACAAATCTATTCCGTCATGTATAATCTATAAGATGTTAAACTTAGAGCAGTGATGCAGGTTTTTATTCAAATAAATACCTCATTCACTTTGATCTTTATAACGTTTTACTAGTATCCTTTCACCACTAACGGTACAAGAGGCGTTCCTCAGCCAACCGACCACAGAACATTTCTTGCTGCAATGTGCACAGGATTCAGTGTGTAGTAATTGTGAGTCACATCATATGTGGATGGCCATATTCGGTTAGATCACTCGAATGTTACATTTGGCATCTGCACGCTGAAGAATGTCATGTTGTATCAAGTACTTCGAACAGTCACATGGCATATCGATAATGTTCCCAATTTATCCCCAAGGAGTCCCTCACTTCATTAACTAACATTGGTTTTAATTACATTAATTAATATCATAATTTAAATTCGCCTGGCTATAACATTTTTCCTAATTAGCAAATAGACAGTTCACCTTTGATAACGACCATTTTTTTTCTTGAAAATGCTAAACGTGTAACATCTGCAAATAGCCACCGAATCTCACTGTTTATCTCTTCATTTCAAGATAATTTTAAAATCTTCAAAACTCACAAATGACAGATAAAAGACTCCTAGAAAATGAAAGCAAAAATGTCGTCCAAAAAGGGTCATATCTGAACGTTTTTGCAGCCGTTACAGTACGCGTTTCGAAAAAATAAAACCAAAAGCACCTAGGAAACTGGTCTCAGCTGGTAGTACAAGGTTCGTTAGATGAGAAAAAATGTACGACTGGGTAATCTATGGAGATGGGAAGATCAACTTTCGTCAAATTTAAGGATTCCCCAAAGATGATGTACTAATTGGTTCCATTTTTGGAATTATGTGTTGAAAGTTTTTCCGTAGTTGCCATCGGAAAAAAAACAAAAAAACACGTTGACTCAGAAAACCACATTATTCATGTACCGGAATGTCTTTACGTCATTACATGACACACCACATACCCCCACATACAAACAAACCTCATTAAAGGTCACAATCAGCATGTCTGTGTGTATGTTTTTGTAACACTTTTTAACACTCCTGAATTTGCATTTGAATGCATCTTTTGTAAACTTGGGGTTAATATGTATGTTTTCACTATTTTATGATTTCAGTGAAAAATTTCGTGATAATAACTTACAACTGAATGTCTTAAATGTTAGAAACTAAAATTTCAGAGACATGAATTGTCTTAGAAGCGTGTTTTGCAAAGTGTGCTTATTTGCTTGTGCTCCACCCCCCCCCCCCCCCACACACACACACGCTTGCGCACGAATGCAACTTTCGTCTTTTCGTATATTAAATTACCGAGTTTAGTTTAACATTTTGTCCAGATCTCACGACTGTGGGAACTTTAACAAGGACGCGTATAGTGTGTGTCAATTTACTTTCTTTATTTTAAAGGCCGAGGAACGAAAGCGGCGTTCATCGGGTAACGTTCAATATTTTCAAATACCTTTTACGTAATAAGTGTTTTTTTTTTTTTTTAGCTTTTGTGAGTACAAAAGTTCGAATAAAAACTATCCCTCAAAAGAGGTCGCAGAGAGAGATTCATAGATTTAGTTGAATGTCTCGACAATTTATAACAGGTAAACATTGGATTAATATGAACAATATTTCTCTCAGAATAAAAAGAGCTCAGACATCCAGCAATGATTGTAATTGGTATTGTGGACTCAAACATTTCAAGCCCCATTTTTTTTTAATGTATTCACAGTCTATCATGTCCCCAGGGGCTCGTCAGTGCGGATTACGTAAGCGGCTTTATGATTTAGATCAGTTAAGCTGTGATGTTTTTTTTTCCTCTACAGTATACGATGTTATTAACTAATTGAGATTCTTTCGTGAAAAACCCAGATACATTTTTCATTTAATTTCTGCACGATTTTGCTAGAAGAGGTATTAGCATTTTACGACTTACCTTATCTAATCACCACATTTAAAGTACCTGAAAGGCTGTCTATTGGTGGGACTGGATGCGATTTAACAATGATTAAAGATAATTTTTGTACGCCATGTTCGTGCATTTTAGACGCCTTATAATTCCCTTTAAAGCACATTGTGCATTGACGAGCTTAGTCGCGCGCGCATGGTTAGAGGAGCCCATCATCTTTATTTTGTGCTTTGTTTTTCACAAGTATCTTTTTGTTTCCTGTTTCCTTTGTTTGGTGTTATATCAGTGTTTCTTGGTATAAACTTGACCAGGCTAATTTTTCATCCTGTTTTTTTTTTTTCTGTTCGATATCCTTACTGTCTTTTCTTCAATTTTCACGGCTTAGCAAACATTTTATGATATTGGTCGTATCTGTTTTGTCCACTTATGCAAATCTGTCATTCATCTGTTAGAGTCCACGCTTTTTTTTTTGTTTTGTTTCAGCAGAGTGCAACCATGTGATAGAATTACGGCAACAAAAATTAAAAAAGACAGGAACATCGTAAAACAGAGAAAACATCTGAGTGACGTGTCATGGTTATTTACTGTTTTATGTTTACAGAGAAAGCGAAGAAAACAAACAAGACAGTAAAAGAGAAAACAAATTTGTCGCAGGTATTAGTTCCGGATTGATCACCAAGCGTAGCTTATTAAGAGACCTCCATAAAGCCAATTTCTTAGTTCTTCATTTTACTGAATGTCTTATGGAAAGTTTGAAAATTCCACAATTTTCTTGTCCATTATTTTTTTTTCCCGTGCACATGGGTGAATGCGTGTGTAGTGTTAAGCATGAACGCACGAATGCGTCAATTTGGGTAATTTGGTCGTTGACCGATCCAACGAGGACACCTATAGGTTTTTGTTCAAAGCGGGTCATTAAGACACTGACCCACAGACGTGCACCCTGCCATGAAACTGTGAAGGAAACGCTTTAGATATCTGTAATAAAAATAAAAGATAACAAAATATAAAAATAAAATGAACTCCACACTAGCAAGACAATCTGATTTTTTTTTTCTCGCTTTGAGTAAAGCTACTGAGATTTTCGATTAATTTGCCAGGAATTTGATCTTCGGTGGACTGACCATAACGCATGTACTCCCCTCCCCGTTTTGCAGTCCTTAGAAAATCTAAGCCACAGGGAGACGATTCAAACAGAATGGATGGAATGAATGGATTAATCGAATAGCCAGTGGTGAGATGCAGCACATTTTAGACGTCGCTATGTTTAATCGATACTTCTGCAAAAATTACGAAGGCCTTTGACAATTTGCAAGTCAGTTATTTTCAATAAGCATTCAGTTGGTCAACTCTAAAGAATGTCAGATAATTTGGACATGAATTTTCTCTCCTTTTTGTTTCTTAAATTTCACGTGATCACCTTAAAAGCATCAACGGTCGTTGGCCTATCACTAATGGGGTAGGCGGTGCTTAACATCCAAATCGTTGTTTATAGTTGTCTCTTTACTGTGTGTGTGTGTACACATGGTACCACGGAGTACCACAAGGGTGTCCAGTTGCATTGTTTGCCTTACGCTACGTGCAATGGTAGCAGTATTTCTCTCTCAATTTAAAACCCTGATTCAGCCAATCGCCTTAGAGCTATGTAAATGAAGTTTGAGTAGGATTTCTATGGAGTTGAACGGAATTCTCCAAGCCTGCGAAGGTTAGTTTTTTTTTTTTTGAGCGATAAGCGGAACACACACACACACACACAAAACTCGTTTTCCCCTTGGGATAGGCCACTGGTCTATCTAAGGCTGCCAACGAAAGCCATGGTCCCATACGAAGATAAACTAAAAAAAAATGTTTGTTTAAAAAAAAAACACAGCTGAATGATTAAGGGAATAAATTTCAATAACATTTTAAGGTATAAGTAGTCGGAGACTTGTACACTTTTACTGAATCAAATCGCATCTGCAAACATTCAGTTATAAAACTTTTTTTCCAAAGGGTCCCCTTGGACCCCCCTTACCCACATCACTGTAACATCGTTTCCCAAAGAAAGGACTTGGATCCGCCAGTGAGTCGGTCTGGTCCCCCTGAAGAAAACGAAGACAGATCTTTGAAAAAGGATAATTGTCAATACTTAATCGATCAATATATAGGTAGTACATGTATCGAAAAATAAATCATTCATTGAGACTTCACGTATTTATCATCTTTCGTCCACGAATGTTGCTTAAAAAAAGTCGACATACGACGTTTCCGCCAACCGTCTTGTTTGCTTGTTTTCACCACCTAAATTTTGACTTCCGAAGTGTTATATAGACCAATTTGAAACTCTCCCACCCCCAGGTTGGGGGTGGTTGTTGGTTAGTGATTGTGTTTCTGATAGACGCAAATTATTCCAAAGGTGCTCATATAGTGGCCCTTAAACTTTCCAGGAGGCATTTTGGAAGGCTCATGTGAGGTGGGGGCTGCAACGAATACATGAAATCGTGGGGGGGGGGGGATTTAGACTGACTTGGGGGTTCATGGAAATTGCGACACATCACTAGAGCGATTTAGTACACAGTAAGACATCTACGGGTCTACTCCCAGCAACTAGCTCTTTCCCTTCGCTTAAGAATTCTTGGCAAAGCTGGAAGAAGAGATCTGCCTCTCTGCAAGGTTCACTTAGATGGAACTCATAGAATTACATCAATCTCACTTTTCACAATGACTGAAATACATCAGGACTCTCAATACCACAGTTTCATATATTATGCCCGCATTTTGCAGGTTTGATTTTGCTCTGGCAAATCTAAAATATTGACTTGAAACAAAAATTGTTGCTGAGACTATAAATGACAAAATAAAGGCGGTAGGGAAGGGGGGGGGGGCGTTGAAATATAGTTCAATGTGGTATAAGGTGCGGTGGTCTAGAAAGTTTCGAGAATCGCAGCTCTGGTGAATCCGCCCTTCGAATGACTCAGCGTATCCCCCGTCGCGATGAGTCAGATGAAGATCAGATAGGAAATGAAACAGAATTCCGCCCACCTTAATGCATGGTCGCACCTTCATGAAGCACCCAGAGCACGAACTGTTTGAATGATTTCTTAGTTCAAATACAGCAAAGTTGACGTTTTTTTTTTTTAAAATTATTTCAAGGTACCACTTTATGTACTTCGACGACGATTTCTTTGCTGTTCCCTTTCTGTACCCAGTTGGTACAAAATACACATGTCGTCAATCAATCGTAACTTCGAGATGAGATCAACGAAAGAACAAAAGTATTTATGTGTTTCTTTTTTTTCATGTTTGATGTAAGAAACACACAATTCAATCGAAGCGAAAGATTGACACAAAGGGAGTTAATTAGGAGTGTAATTATAGACGGTTTACGTCATTTCAACATGATCGAGAGGTGTTGAAAAAAAAAGAAGTTTTCTAAAATAAATTGTCATCCGCTTTGACAAAGCTTCATTTAGACGTTTGATTCGCATGGTTCGTCATAGTTTGTTTGTAATATCGTTCCAACGGCTTACCACGAAAAGAAACAAAAAAAAAAAAAAATGGACTACAAGTGTGTCGGCCCGTTGAACTAGATAATGGTTATATAGCCTGCGTGGGGTCATGTTTTTTTAGGAGAAATATGTTTAACACTTTCCCAGAGGATCGTAAACATCAGGAGGATAAATCGATGGAAAAGAATAGATTTACATACCGAGTACAATTTAAAAGGAAACAAGAGACTGAGTACAATGGGGTTTTTTCCTTGTTTTTTTTTTTTTTGAAGGAGGGGGGACGTGGTATAAAAAATCTCAGGAAAGTCAAAATTTTGAATTACTGCGGTCTAAAATCTTTTACTTGCAGGAGAAAAAAATAAAAAAGTTTACTTAAAAGGGTCAAATCTTTTGTGATGGGAATCTCAGATTTTTGTTATTTTATTGGGGGGGGGGATGCGAAATGTTGACTTTGAAAAGTCAAAATTATCACCTTCTGTTACAGTTAATAGTTTAACTATTTAAACTAAACAGAGTTACTTTTTAAACGAAAAAACTAAGAATTATGTGAACATTTCTACGTTGAAATTGATTTTAACCATGTCCGTAACAAACCACAGTTAGGGGTTAGGGAGGGAGAAAGGGAGGAAGACAAAAATATGAGAAAAGGAGAAAAAATACAACAATTGAGTAAGAACGAGATAACAATTGAATTATTAGGAGAGAACAAGGAGAAAGGTGGAGGGGTATATCAAACAGAAACGGGTAAGAAACTAAGAAGATATCGGGCAACGAAGGAGGAAACGATAAGAAAAAGAGAGACAAAATAAGAAAACAAGAGGGCAATCCACGGAGTTGCATATCTCATCGCCAACATGCACATTGATTTCAATACAGGGCCTGCACATCAGAATTTACAATGATTTATTGCTAAGTACTTACAAAACTTGAAGTTAATTGGTTTAATAATTCTCAAGATATGCTGGAAATAGCAATTTTGGGGCAAAATTTGCTTTTTTTTCTCAAAAATCAGCAAATTTGACTCAATTTACCATTACAGTAATATTATGTTGAACAATGTGTTCTCAGGTAAGCGCTTACAAAACTGTAAGTTAATTGATCTAATAGTTCTCAAGATATGCTGGAAATACAAATTTCGGGTCAAAATTCGCTTTTCTTCTCAGAAATCAGCAAATTTCACTTTTTTTACTACAAAAGTGATATACCTTGAAATTTTTCATTCTCAGGTAAGTTTTTGCAAAATTTTGCATTAAATGCTCAAATGCTTCTCAAGATATGCCGGAAATAGCAATTTTGGGGCAAATTAGACTTTTTTCTAATAAATCATCAAATTTTACTCAATTTACCATACAACTAATACATCTTGCACGTATTGGCATCATGCACAACCTTACCAAGTTACACATTGGCAGGGACACGTTTTCATTTATACCACCCAACAGGACCCTCCTGTACCCATGGTCACTCTACCATGGGGTACCCCTGGGGTGTCGCTACTCACCCACTCCAAGCGTTCCCATGGCAACCATTCTCCCATGGGTGCACAGTACAATATATATCTCCACTAGCCAAGTGACTAATATCTCATCTAGCCCCTATAGGGTGATGAGGTAATAAAACTCAGACAATCTATCTTGTTGCATTGTCATAAATATACGTTGAAATTGAAGGGAAGAGTTTCGCTATCTTCAATGCACGTGATCTCACACATCCGGCACGACGATGGCACAGAATGCTTGCACCATTCAAGTCCATCGTTTAGAAAAAGAGGGCTCAGGTGGTTGGTCAATCACAGCCTTGTTCAATACAGGATATCTTTGTGTTCATGTGACGGCGTGAGAATCCTGTTGAAAACAGAGAAGATGGTAACAATAGCCTAGACTAACATTTTGTGATGATCGTCAAATTCCGTCCATGTAGGTCGTAACTAGCCCTGCAACGTTAGGGCTGACTTTAATGTTCGCATTTCATGTTCATAATTCTAAGGGAAGAATTTTTGACCTGATACAGTTTCGTCGACTGTGTCTGGAGAATATGAGGGAGACATCGCAGGGACCCCACTCGACAAAGAGGGCGTCCTGGAGCCAGAAGACGGCGACGACACGATCATGGCGACGTGGTCAGATCTTTTGCGGGCTCTTTCTCTGATAGATTCCACTTTTTCATTCAGTTGTTTCTTCTTCATTTCTTTCTTTAAGAGCTTTCTTTCTGAGTGCAGGTAGAACTCCTCAAAGTTGAGCGTCGTCTTACGGACGTACGGACAAAGGTTACCAGCCAGTTTGACGACGGCGAAAAGAAGGACGATGTAAGCCTAACAGGCGACCGCGAGACTGTTTTGCACCGTCCAACCTCTCCCACTCGATTGAAACATTACACAAGAGATGCTATCAGCACCATTTGCTATCTCCTCTTCACAGTCAACCTCATTTTGGTCGATTGTGTCGGGTATGGGTAAAAGGCAACCTCTGTACGAAAAACCCAGCTCTAATTGTCCAAATGTGTAACTTAGTTCCATTTCGTCGGCATCGGTAAAAAAATACTCGGAAGAAAATCCCAAGAAATTTGTTAAATAGGTGCAGTATCCGATGACGTTTGGCAGGGGATCCCAGCATATGCTGAATGTCTCGGTCGAATTGTCACACTTTCTTATCCCGATTTCAGTCTGCGCATGACTCACGGTCGCTAAGGCGGCAAAGACACAAAGACATGCCAGAGGTAGAACTGGCAGATGAATATTCATTTTGGAGATGGGTGATATTCCTGAAATAAAAAGAAAGAAGGAAGCAAACGATATTTACACAAAGATCTCCTTTTTTTAGATTAACGTATCATAGTGGTAAACTGTATATATGACATGAAAAATACAGTTTTAAGTAGTGGCCGAATTAATCATTACATAGGCTGAAAATAGCCACAAAATTTCCATTAAAATCCATCAAACATTGACCATTCTACAAACAAATTTGGTTAAACAATTACATCATGAATAAACATAAGCCAAGTATGCAAATTTGTGACGTTCTCAGAGGGACTCATACGACATATCCTATCGGCCTCCTATCCTTTGTTTGCATTATATACCCAAAGAATTTTACCTGAAAGCATGCATTGTATTTTTTTAAAGTATTGATATACTTACTAACACTTACACTAACCAACGTGAAACCTGGTAATTAAGAGACAATACATATAGGGCTAACAAAGGAAGCACAGACTCTGCAACATTCAAACATCATCTAATTTGCATTTCATGAAACTTTGAAAAGCCGCATCTCAAGAAACGTAATAGATATGAACACAATTCCAACGGATTCTTGGGTTGCACTGTGAAACGGCTGAGTCAAACCAGTTCTATCCTAGATGCATGTCACTTGGTCGTTAACGGTGATTTGTCGTACTATCAGGCCTAGCATATTTTTTTTTATATGGCTGTATCATGGTATTCATTGTTTTGTCTGTACGCGGAAGGTGCAGCGATACATGATGTCGTACACTAAGTGACGTTTCCTCGGAGAAGACGAGACTGTAAGACGAGACTGGAAGACGAGACTGCATTCACGTGAGGTGTAATAAAACGACAAATGACCTTCCATAGTTTAATATGTGACGTCAAACCAAAACAGAGACGTTCGGTGTTTCTGGTTGGTGGCATTCAACAAACGAACCAGGAAGTTGCCACCAGTAATTGTTCATAGTTCGACAGATATGATACTGGAATAGCGATTTTTTGCATCATTTATTGTTTCATATTAATACTCACTATCACAGGAGACTAGGGGACTCAGTCCCCAAAATATGCCAACCCCCCAAAAAATAAAAATAACTGTAAAAATGTATAAACTATTATCCATTTTTATTTTCAGTGAGTCTTCGAATCACGAGATCTCAAAATAAAGAATGTCTGGATGTCATTAACGAGGCCATTTCCTGCCATCTGGGAGGCTCTTTTGGTAAAAAAAAAATGTCTTGGTACTTTTTCCCAAAAATGGTGGCGCTCCGCTAAGATGGTAAAGTGTAAATTCCTTTATGTCTCTAGATCCTCTAATGAATACGACGCGCTTGTGTTCTCAAGACACAAAACATAGTTCTGCAAAACAATATCAATCATATGCATGTAGAAATGTAGTGCACCGTGGGTAAGAAAGATCAAGGGAAGGTTTAGAATTATTAGGAATAACAAAAATTGTTATTCGTCTATTCCTCCAATGTAAACGGGGCTGGTTTCACCTGTAACTTTCAAAAGAATGCGCTTTTTATTAACTTACCTTTTTTCTGTCTCCAGATCATATTAGTTTGAGCTTGTATAAATATCATTTACGTTTAATCCTTTGCCATCCAACTTCCTCTAAAATTGCGGAAATTAAATGGACGCTCGATGAAAAGGTGCTGTCCGAAATGCAATGAGAGCAAATCAATATGAGTTACGTTGAATGTACTTGAAATCTTTAAAAAAAAATGAGAAACTGAATTTCCAAAATAATGAACCTCTCTTTGCAGAAGTCAATGGCAATTTTTGATTTAGCGCCAAATGACCCGATTTTAAACTTCGTGGAGAAAGGAGTATAGTGATCCATTGTCCAAGATTTTGAGAACTAAGAAGGATAAAAGTCAAGACGACAATAAGAAGCTGGTATAAAATTCAAACCTGATTGTCATTTCCTTTGAAAAGGATTCTTTTCCAATATCACTCTTGTCTAAAGGTGACATTAACTTTAAACATTATAACTTTGTGTTAAAGTTAGTTGGTACATTTCCCAATTGTTGTTGCTTTTTTTGGTAATTAATGCAGTTTTTGAAGCAAGACTACTGATGGTCCGTAAAGAAGACAAGGGGGGGGGGGGATTAAGGGAGAAAAAAACCAATTGTCGACCTGGTAATGTCACTACAGATACCGTCCATAAAGTAGAATTTGAAAAGTCTTTCTCGACATGCAGTGCAGTAATTCTCAGGTATTTATTGTGTGCCCAACCTAGGTATTAGAATTTCAGCTCATTCTCTAACCTCGGGTACGTCCTTCCAGTGATCGCCATCAGCAGGGCGATGATCAAAGAAAGGGAGTAAACACTCTCATGGAATAGCAGCAAATGCAGCCGGGAGTAGAAAAAAGATGTCGGTAGGAATCCACAGGGCAGACTCCGCACAGAGTCAACTTTATGACCAAGGAGACGATCGCCACTGAGGCCGAACCGACGCACCGAAACGGGGCCATTTACGACCGTCAATGGGATCAACTTAAAAACTTGGCAGCGAACAAAAGTCCCATCTCATAAGGTATAGTGCCCTCAAAGCGTTTATGTGCTATTCAATAAGGCATACTCACAATTATTTTACTCCATCAACCAAATTATATTCCATTCATTTCACCAGATCAAATTAATTCCGGTTTCACCAGTTTGTCACTCGGAACTCGAAATCACCTACGTCCAGGGATCACGTCTATGCTTCGTCCATGACTAGTATCTCCGGTATCCGATCCATGGCTTTAACACAACTCAGTCACTTGGCCCAGTTCATCTCTGCTAAGTGTTTTTTTGCTAGGTCACTCAACGATAACAACTGGCTTGTTTTGGAAGGTCTTTGCGTCTCGCACTCAAAGTAGCAACTTTACAGTCGAGGCCTTCTATGAAAGGTATACTTGACCAGAAGATGTGGGCTTTTTCTTCTACTTAATTCTTGTCGTCACGATTGACAGACCCAATCGTAGTGTGAATAAGGATAATACCCGTGACTTCACAATGGTCTCGCAGCGTATGGAGTTTGGCCGGGGGATGCTTACTGTTAAAGTTAGGCTCTGCCGAGATACCTGTTTCTGTCTGTATAGTAAGTACGTTTCTCTGTGTCCAACAAGGTAGCACACCAAATTTAATTCTCTCCAATAATGGGATAGCTAAGGGCCTATCAGGGATCGCCACTATCAGATTGGGCGGATGGTACGAGAAAAAAAAATCGGATAAAATGCTCTCTAAATTTGCTAAAAGTTGCGTTCCCATGCTCTCCTAGAGAACTTTCACTCTGTTGACACCAGTTCCAGAAAAAAAAAACTGTGTACTGGGTTGGCTGCAGCCACCCCCCCCCCCCCCCTTCACCATTCCTCCTGCAGCTGCAACTGTATTAGGCACTTTTCCTCAGCAAAGTGAGCAAATCCAACGGATGCACAGTGTAGCATGCTATCATAATTGGTCAACTTCTATATTTGGCCACCATTTTGATGATTTATTCCTTTAGGTTGGAATTGCAATGCTTTTTCAAGTTCCTCTTCCAATTTCAACATTGCTTGGGTTGAAAGATTTTAACGTGTGTACTGCGGAAGTTTGTTATAGTTTCCAACTTGGACGTTTTGTAACTGGATTAGGTTTCCGAGTAGCTTTGGTCTTTTCTGTGACATCAGGATCCCTAAATAGGCACGTAATGGAAATGGAACTACATGTTCCAGACTGTGAAAGTGTAAGAGTTTGTTCGTGGCCTCTCTTTCAGGTGCAGGTATAAGTTTTCTTGGTCGGTTGTTTCGACATCTTGATCGTACTATCTCAAAGTTACAGTTGTTGATCAATTTGAAAGAATAAATGTCTTCCTTGCGTAACAATAAACTTGAAAATTTGTCCGGCACCTCAGGTTTCAACGACCAAACTGGGAATATTTTATCTTACTACGGATTATCATAAGTACCCCCCCCCCCACCCTGTAAAACGGAACGGTTCCAACTTAAAAATCTCTCATTTCGATATTAGAAGGGACTGACTTTTTGAGGGGTGCAACCAACCGTTGCTAAATCACGGGATTAGATAAGTTTCATAACAAGTCGTCTATACCCGAATGTTGAGGAATGATGTTGTTTTTCTAAGGTGAACATTTGAAGCCACACAAAGCAACATCTCTCATTTCTGACGAGGTCGAACGGATTACGGAAAGATTCAAGGTCCCAGCCTCATTTCTGAAGAAACATTTTCCTGAGATAAATTAGAAACATTTGAACAGTCCCTAAGTCTAAAACATCGTCAAAGTATTGACTTGGGTTTCTGGAGAAGAGTTACTCACAAAAGCCGAGAGCAGATCCTTCCTCAAATGACAAATACGATAACGAGGTTAACTATTGCTTCCTTTTCTATTCTACATGAACCCCCACCCCCGCCACTGTACATAATTCCCTTACATTCCTCCCATTCTCCACCCCCAGATTACAGCAAAGTCGACAGCTCAACAGTGGGGAGTTTGAGGGTGGTGGAACATTGTATGAAATTTAGATTACGTAACTGCATACAGATGTAGAGGCCTGCAAGGACTATCATAAAATCCTGAAATGTAGTCGATAATACAAACAGGTCACATCTTGACTTCGTTACAATCTGTGATAATTGCTCTTCACAACAACACAGTAAATATGGGTACGTGGTTTGTGAATAAAGGATATATACTCACAGTTACCATGGAAACAAGCTACCAAAGTCTCCGTCTCATTTGTATTACTGAGGTGTAGGCTGCACCGCTCCGGCTACTCGTTAATGTACAAAACAAATATGCTGTATGTAATACACAGTATCTTCGGCTGTACATAATCAGACCGTGCTCATCAACATGTACGAAATATAGACTACACAGTGATTTTCTAAGGTTTGTATACAATAAAGATATACAGTGTATGGTATGCAATATAGTGCACGATACGGTTGAGCGCACGTCAACCATAGCTGTTGTTTTTTTTTTTTCTTTTTTGTATTAAACACGATGCCTGTTTGAAAGAACCAGGATTCCCATGACTCGATATTGTTCGTCACTCACAGCTGGTATTTTATATGCTGTACTTTGATTCCCGGACGCATCCTTGTAAAACTTAACAATAATAATTTAAAAAAAAAAATCCACTGTAAATAAATGTAGGTACGAATTAGGGAGGTTCTGTTACGGTTTCCAAGTGTTGCAGCTGCGGATGCATTACCACAAGAACGTACGGTAAGAGTAACGTCCTGCAGGTAATTTACCTCACTTTGTGGTGTAGGAGCTATAGTGTTCTCCGTCGGATGATAAGGTTTGCAAATATTAAAACCAATACTCCCTTACGAAAACCAGTGGCGTGTGAATGATTTCAGAGGTGGAAAGGAAGGGGGGGTGGGGCACAACCTGTGATTCCCCCCGATTGACATGGATAGGATTGTTACAGTAGAGACTGATATACTTGCACCCTCAGTGAAAGAAAAGTTGGCAAATCTACCTTTCCCCGACGTTTCAAAAATATTGAAATTTTTACACCCACTGAGCATGCTGTTCAATGTACCGCTTAGAAAAGAGAGGGCGCTTCGAAAGCACCCTCTGACTCACTTCCTGCAAAGTTCATGCAATTCCCCGGCCAAGCCGGTGGTTTATATGTCTAATTCAGGATACATGTGCCCACTCTCGGGCGTGGTTCTAGAGACACATTTTTTGAGGGAAGGGGGAAGACTAATTCACGTTTTAATAATCCTAGCTGAGCGCCACCATCAGTTGGTACGTAGTATACCATGGATTTTGCAAAAAAAAAGCTTCCCAGATTGTCACATGCTTCCAGACATTCCATACGTCGAGATCTCGTTTTTCAAAAGCTCCCTTTTCAAAAAAGTAAATGTGAATGATACTTTAAATTAATCATCTGCTTATTTCTTTTTATGACGAGACTAGCAAACATTTTTTGAGGCTGAAGCCACCGTGACATAACCACCACCCACGTCTTTCCCCGACAGAACTGTCCTTGTTCATTATGCACCATTGCAACCCCTCTATGATGCAGTGACTAAGGGGGTGTAAACAGCCTGCCGGAAGAGCATTAAAATGTAGATACATCATTTATAGAGAGTGTAGGATCAAAATGGGAAGCACAGAGTCTACTGTCCAAGAAGATATGCCACAGCATATCAAAATGTTGTTATCATTTTGCCCAAAGGAACCTTACATAAAGAGCGCCCTCAAAAGAGCCCCCTCTATAAGAAAGGTTGCAAGACTTTTCGTTATTGTTAAATGGAACATAAAAAGAAAACAGCGTCGACTATATGATCTACATCTTCGTGAAACTATAATGAATGCCAGCACATCGAGTTTTAATCTCTTAACCCAATCTTTCAACCATAATTCCTTGCCTTTCCTCCTGACTCAATTTGTTTTTGCACTTGACTCCAATTGGGCGGCATACGAAACTGTAAAGTTTCTCCAGTTTCCCCGCTTGAACGACACAATATTGAGCCGAACTCTTTTACCACGCAGGCGATCAATTCAGTTAGGCCTACGCGGATTAAGGTACCGGAGACCCTTGGGGAAATTGCCTTTGTTGATAGCCGCCTACCTTCTTTAACGTGTTCCAATGGCAAGACTTGAAGATAAATTGTTTTCCTTCGGAACGTTTATTAATCTAATCGAACTCCTCAGCAATTGTGAATAATTGAACACTTCGGCAGCCACGCTATTACAGGAAATGTCAACATTTGTTTTTATGTTTCAAATACTCAAAGTAGTACACGCCGATGCATCGGCGATCGATGGACCGAGAAATTGACTGTCGAACTTTGATAGATGTGACCTACATAGATATGCGTGCCTCCATCAGCGGTCATTTGTGCCTCTGATCAGCGGTGTATCCATCACAGGTTGCTGGGCTGAGAAGAAGATGATACGCAAAAGGCTTTTCATTTTCCTGCAGCAAACTAAAGCTGACCGCAAATACTTCCTTCCGCGACGCAGCTCAACTCGATCGGTGAGTGCCAACATGTTCGTTCTTCTTCTGAAGGCGACGCAGCTTAAAACTGGTCATAAAACTCTTATTAAGTTGCTGTTGTAAACTCAATCACACAGTACACGACTGTTTCGACGATCGAGTTGAGTTGCGTCGGGCATATAGTCGTATAGTGTGTGGCTAGCTTGAGGACATTTCAAAGTTCTCACTTAACAGTAATAGTGACATCTGTCGGTCAGAGACGATTCCTTATGTGAAGATGGGTAAGATCATAGTGGAGTCATCAGGTGGCTTGCGACTTATTTAACTCCAATTTACTTCCTTTAAACTCATCTTGAGTTAAGAGTTTGCCATTCTCATTCCATTTGTCTTTTCCTCTCCACCTTCTGGTAAGTCCCCCCCCCCCCCCCCCCGGCTCATTTTGTCCTTTTTTCTGTCAAGCTTTTCTTATTTCCCTAAAAAGTTACGTTAGTTCTCTCTTACCCAGCCAGCAAATTTGGTTGGCCGCCTGTGGCCAAGTGGCCCACGAAGGACCATCGGAGGTCCACTGGCTGGCCAACATCTAGCATGATGCATCACAGATTTTTAACCAATCAACGTCGACGTCATTGGAGGACCACCGTTGAGCCACCGGGGTTTCTCCGGCGGAACCACGAATTAAGTGGCCATTGGCGGTCGGTCGTCTGGCCGACCTAATTTTGCTATCAGGGCAATTGCTCCCTTGGCTGCAGGCCTCCCGTCAATACCGCCAACAAACGCGATACATTTCATCTTATTTTCATACAATATCCATACATTCAACTCAAACGTTACTGAGACATGTTAGTGCTTTTCGCAGTTTGGGATGAACACTAGACCAACAGACTACCCTTATGTGGGCCGCGGCAGCCCAGGTAAGTGAAGAAAAGCCCATGGCAACAAGATCATACTCTCGTATTTCCTCGGAAGGCATGGTAGCCGCTGGCAAATAGCTGCATGGCGAATATTTCCGATTCCCCAAATTATTGATGTTGGGTAATCCTACGTTAAATTGTTTCGCGTTTAACATGATTTTTGTATTAAAGTGACACTTTCTGTATGGCACATGTAAGTTAGTGAAATCATCATCTTGCAATACTTCAGTCGTTTAAAGTAACAGACGTTAAACTTATTCAGATGGAACTTCAAATATTTTAATTTATTTAAATCCTTTTGAAGTTTCTATATCTCAGTAAAATACTCATTTTAAACGTACATGCCTCGATCTTCGCTTGCTAGTACTAGTATAGACTTAAATTTCAGTTGTCGTAATATACTACTTTCACAAAACCATGCTCGCAATTGTAAGCATGCACTGCATGCACTGCACCAATTATATAGTTCTTCCCTGGAGTAAAGACTTCTCCCTGATCAAATAGTGTTGCTTCTAAAGTTCATTCTGTAGACGCCCATGGAGGGGCGTGGGGGGGGGGGGAGGACTGTAACGACTCACCCGAAGAAGTTATAGGCAAATCTATAGTCGACCGGTGACGGTGTATGCGGCTCGCTTTTTGTCCGGCAGATGAGGGCCCAGGGTTAGGCAAGCTTCAATGTACATTTAAACGATCTTAAATGTACATTTAAACGACTTAAAAAACTTTTTTACCAAAATTATGATTCCAGTGCCAGACATTCTCTTCTCTACTTGACCAACCTCACAAGCAAATTTTGATGGGAATAGGCTATGCATCCCTAACATCCCCCTAAAGTGGAGGGTTAGATGGTGGGTATGGGGTGGGAATCAAATCCCGGTGGAACCACTTGGAAATTTTCTACAGACCCCAAATTACTTGTTCAGCAAAGCTGTTTACAGTGGTGCTGAGGAGGGTTATTTGGTGACGTCAATTAGGAAAGTTCCTATTGTCCGATTCAAGTAACGTCCGCTTCAGGTTGCTCGGCACTGCTAGGTTAGTGGGCTGCTGAGCTGGGCAGCCTGCCACTGGGCAGATCCGGCCACCCCGAGTAAGGCCAGCCTTTTGGCGGAAAGTGGCAAAAGACTGGAGGATACACTCTCGTCCGTCGGAAAGGGACGTTAAATGGGGATTCCGTGGGTAGGTTTGGGTTTGTACAGTATGGGAACATGGATCGAAAAGAGTAGGCGAGTAGAGTGTGTTCATCCACGATCAGCACTACTTTCTGATAAACTAAAAAAAAAAAAACTATATGCAGCAAGCCATTCCTCCCCCTTCCTCCTTCTAATTTTGGCGTAGCTGGTCGACGTTTAAAAAATTATGAAAGGACCTGCAAATGCAATTGAGTAAAACTTGGCCACTGAAGTGACACGTACAGTACCTCAAAACAATTGGCCGACTTTGGTTAGGATAAGGTCCCTGTTGCCCGATAAATGTCATGCCTGTCCAGCTAACGGACGGTGTAGTTTTTCTATGAGCCCGCCAATGCGTTGCTAGGATCAATTTACACAAAGTAGTCGATTGTTGGTTGGTTTATTCGTTACGACGTTCTCCCAATGAACCAATCGTGACAACTTTGACTACTCTAGTATGTTGACTGAATACCATACATCGTTAATCAATCCATGATGTTCACAAGCTCTGTCAAATATGTCGTCCAAAGTAGCCCGTGAAAAGGGATATGTCGGGGAAACCAGAACGCAATTAAGACATGGTAATTTTGTTTGTACCTTATTCAGGAATTTTGCGCTGTAATACGGTGAGATGAAATGACATTATCTCAAACTCAAGTCTAACATGTAGTGCGTATTTCGAAATTTTAAGATATTGGTATCCTACTTCATTCACTGTAAGTACCAGTTTAGCGACTCCCAAAAAGTGCACTGTTTTCCTCTGTCTGAAGATATTTACGATAATACTTGGGAGTGTAATCGACAGATTGAGTGCGTAATTCGTAACCGAAGAAAGATGATGGAACGCTGTGTTGAATGATTTTGTGTCAGTCATGTAGTGCGTCTGTGCCTAACTTAGGAAAAGGGCACTAACTTTGTGTTGTTACCGTTGTGTTAGACTTAGACCTGCACTTAGAAATGACACAACCCCTAGAATGACACATCCGTAGCTATTAGTGAAACTGTATTACTTCAGACAAGGTAAGCTGTTTTACTGAAGACAGAGTAACGTCTATCAGCCTAATTCCTCGAAATTTTTCCAAAGTTTGTTCGCTGCTGGATGCATGCTAACCGGGCCTGTTTGGTATATTTCATGACCTATCAGTAAGGTCATGCACTCCACAGAGCAGCCCTTGCACCACTACCAATAGTATGGAAGGCCCTATTTTTGTGCAACAATGTTGGAAAGTAACCTGTATTTTCCCAGATGAAGATAGAATGCTATGGAAAAGCACATGTACACTGACACTTTTTGACAGCTTTTCTTACCACGTTTGAGTTGAAGCTTTCAGTTGATTCTAACACTTTTGAGGTCACCATGAATTTTACGTTTTGTCACCCTGTCAACAGTGTGTACGGCACCATTGACAGAAGTCTTCTGTACCGCCCGTAAAAATAGGGGGGAGGTCTATCCTGAGGCTAAAATTAGGACCAGGGTTTGGGTTACTTATTGATTTAGTTTTGTCATCTAATGACATTTTTATGGCTATGGTACTATTACAGTAATACAAAATTGTAACTCACCAAAGAGTGCAACGCCACAGAGTACAAATCCAAGTACACAATTAACTAGTCCAACACAAAATAACATTTCTACCAGTCTCTGAAGAAAAGAACTACGTTGTTTCGTCTGGACAATCATCAGTTCGAATGTAGTGTCTGCAGAAATGTCTTAAAGAATTGAAATGTGCAATAGATAGGGCAAATAGCTGTGTAAATAGAATTTAGAAGGTGCTTGCCAATGGTAATCCGGCATCTTAAGTGATGCTGTTGATATTCCAGGGTAGTAACAGGTTGGCCATGTCAGAGATGGTGTAGAGGGAGTTACCCGATAGTAATCCAGTGTCTTACCAATTAAGTGCAGTAAGTCGCCCACGTCACAGGTCCAGATTCAATTAAGGGAGTGTCCGTTATCCTGCGTCTTACGAGGGAATGTTATAGCCACGTCTGGCCTCCACAGTTCATCCAGTATCCAGGTAAGGTATGTTGATTACAGCAGGGAGTTCAAGTAGCAACTCCCTGATTACAGACAGATAGATATGACGGTGGTATGTTCCAAGGCGGATAATAAAGTTATGCACAGTTCCACTAATTAAATGTTCCAATTTAATGATTGCGTTGCCTCTCCCATTATATTGTTGCTATTAATTTACCGATAGTGGTATAAGTATAGAAAAATAGAGTTGCTTTTTTTTTGCTTTAAACGTTAAAATTTTTCTGGAACCACAACGTTAGTTATACGTAATGTAAATGTTGAAACCGTCCATTAAGTAAACATGTTAGAAACACCGCTGCCACCAAAATGTAGGGAGGGCCGAGGTATTGAAAATAGGCGAGTTATAATATATGGTGAAAGTGGAGAAAGGTGTACGTTCGGCAGGAGAATCAGGCGAAATAAAAAAGGAGTCAGCTCTGATATAGTGCTCTGCTTTATTAAACTTATTCGTGCGCATCCAATGACAGACTGGCTGCAAACTTCCAACCAACAAAATAACTACAAGACATCTAGTTAACATAATAAAGTAAACAATTTCCAATAGGGTGCATCTGGCACCAACGCATGTACGAACTAAATCCCTACGAACAGAGACGTGTGCAATTCCTACAAATAGAGACGTGTGCTATTGCTACAAATAGAGAGGTGTGCAAAATTAGAACTAAAACAGTAGTTCCTTCAATAGTTCTAAATGGTCTTTGCAGGTACTGTATCTGTTGCCATGCACACAAAGTGCTTATGATGAAATTCAGGAAAATATGGGATGCACGAAAATATGGGATGCACGAAAATAGGGGAACGTACTATACCGCAATTTTTAACCCATTAGTGGACCTTTTCCAGGGTCTTTATCTCTCACTAGTTATGTTTTCTTACCAAACTTTACGCAAACGATCTCTGGCACCTCCTCCACCTTTCTGCATAGACTTTTTACCAAAATACTGTATGAGAAGGAAATGGATGAAATTGTACTTGCAGACCTGAAACGTAACACGCTGCTGTATGCTATATTGCAAGCCTTCAAGTGAGGGAATGATTCTGAATTTCACTGTTTTATGCTTTAAATGGCCATCCAAAACAGTTTTATGGGTAATCTTGTAATTAAGGTGTAGGCTGCTTATGTATCATTTAGTTGTAGGCCGGAGTGAAAGTACCGTACATGCAGTACTGTAAAAACCGTTTTCGACGATTCCGAAGGGCTCTGATGTACTGTAGAGTGTAATGGATTGCACAGCCCTGTTCAAGGGCTAGGTCTGTGGCTGCAGTTCTAACATTTCTGACAGATTGGAAAGTTCCAAGTTCAGTGGTGTTGCCTGCATGAGGGCTGCTCTAAGTTAGGACAGATTTCACCCACATGACAATAATGATTTCTTGCATTAAACTTTACCTCCAAGGACATTCCAATAACCTTCCCTGATCGGTTGAATGATACGATGGCTTGTTTGAAACAAAACATCACTCAAAGGTGGAGAAGCCTCTCAGTCTCAGAGAAAATTGAATTACTGTTGTCGTTAATACTGTATACGTTAAAGAATAGTCAAGGTCTGATTTCGTTTCCTTTTGACATTGAAGTGTGTATGCACCTTTGACATTTAACTACATGCAACCTTGAAAAGTTTACTGTTTATTACTCAAGTCATCCATAAAGGCTGGTCTGGACAAAGTGCATACAGTATACACTCCTTGTCTAATACTTTAACTACTTCGCACGTACAGTAGATCAACATGTTTGGAGCTGTCCACACAGGTGTTTTGTCGTGATCAATGCTAAAAACAAGTTTGCACATGCTTTCTGGATGTTTACACTTTTTGGCAAAGTCCACATGTTTGTCCAGAAAGCAAGTAAATGTACATCAGTCTTGCCTCAACTAGCTGCAATTTCTTTCATGTAATTCCTTTTATGTTATTTTGGGAACATACTGTACATACACCACACAAGAAGGGAAACCAAGAACAGCATTTTGAAGAATCCTGTTCAGGTTTCAATTGAACATTGAACAATTAAATCTCGTGGGACAGTACAGTACGTGCATAAATTCTGCCCAGAAGAGCAAATTTGTCCCCCTTCCATGAAGAAGTGGGTAACAACCTCCTCCACTTTACATTCCATAAAGATATGAATATTCTATTGTGTTCATTTAATTGTTACTTAAGAAAGTTTATCACAACCCTTGAGACATCATTGGCTTTGGCAGTGAAAAACAGCTGTATTTCCTGGTGGGGTGGTGAGGAGGGAAAGTGTGGATAGAAGGCATGACTGCAGAGAGACACGTTGAGGTGCATGATTAGATGTACAAGTAATGCAAGTTTACCGAGTGCAATTTACTATAAATAATTCCATGAGTTGAAAGATATGACGTTCTATCCAACGAGATGAAGCAGGAGGGCGCTCAATGTTTTCAATGAATGAAATTCATACTGGTATTTCACAAATGGAAATCATTTATCATTTAAGACCTAAACAGTTGGTCAAATTCGATAAGACAAGGATATGGCTTATTATGTAGCCAAAAGTATGTTGCAATGTATGATTCCCAATGTCGAAGTGATGTATGAGTCGTACTGTAGCACACGCTTGCATGTACCTCGCAATGCAGTGATAACTGACTTGTTACTGTAGAGGGTACAGTAGGTTAGCATGTAAACTATTGCATGGTTGAAATCCATGATCATGATGATCCGAATCACGCATAGCATGTAACCAGACCACCAGTCATCCAATCACATTGGAGAGGAATAAATAAGGTGATTCATAAAAATACATAACACATATTGTGATGCTGTCATATAATGTGTGCAGTAATTCAGTGCTCCAAACCAGGGGGCCTGGTCTTGAGTACCGGTTTCCAAGGACTAGATAGTAAGAGACTCTGACTTGGCCCTGTGGACTTAGTAACTCTGTCTGAGACCGGGGTTGAGTGATTTTGAAAAAAAAAAAACTTCTTGTGCAATTTGAATGGGAAAAGTACCCTAAAAAATGAAAAATCTCAACTGTGCCATTTAGAGTTTGTGCAGTTGTGCTAACAATGATATTAATATTTGGTCCCACATAGAGCACTGTATGTGGGGATTTTGTGCCAGCTTGTGATCGGTGACTAATGCTCCTGGGGCCTATACATTGCTAGCAATTTGGCTCTCAACAAATTGCCTGCACAGGACATTTATAGTTTTGCTAGGTGACTTTATATGGAAATTTTGTATCATATGGAAGTCTAATTTTGAGCATTCATAATTGGGAATGATTTCATTATTTCTGTTATGATATTTCAGTGTCTTTGTTGAATTGTTTTGCATGCTCAAAGGATTTATCGGTGTAGTAGACTCTCCTTCTCCCTTCTGGAAAATCAGAAACAAAGAAAAAAAAACATGAGGAAAAACATTGGTGGTGGAAGTGGAAATTTCCAAACTGTATTCTAAAATATAAAGAACAATTTACAGTGGCTGAATTCACAAGGCCAGAAAGAATTTGAAGTGCCATGTCCTTCAATCTGAGAGGAATTCCCCCAAATTTTCCCATTATGCAAGCCGCTAACAGATGGTGGCACTCCGCTTAGATAGCGCCCAGATCCGTAAATAGATGGCTCTGATAGTGTCATTGTTTGACTCCCTCCCCCTCTTAAAACAACCCTTTTGGTGGAGCAAGAATAAAAGCTGAGCCTCAAAATTTGGGCAACTTGGTGGAAACTTCTATCCTTGGGCAAAAATCATCCCTCTCCCAATATTGACCCATGGTTCCATAGCATTGTGGTTGTAGTTCACATAAAACGGTACATGTCAAATTTGCGTAGTGCCTTGAGGACTCAGACTCCGGAGTACTTTGACTCGGACTTGCTTGCCAAAGACTCAGACTGGGACTGACTGGACTCCATTCTAGCACTGATATAAATCACTGGCACTTCGTTCATGAGAGTCACACGGTACTTGCCATTACATGTACTACGTACTGTGTGCTCGTCCTATTATCATATTTAGCGTGGTGCTTCCTACTTTCATGAAAACCTAAGCTTTTGGAGAACAAGGCCTTCAATGCCAGGTCACCATTATTACATGAGTCAAGGAGACTGTGAGTCGTGGTAGCCATTTTGAAACTGTGAACCTTCTGTGACCTAGACACACCCTTTTTGTGTTAATCATTAAACCAGCATGCATTGGAATTGTGTACAGTAACTGTACACACTGCATCTCAGAGTAATGCCTCGAAATTGACATACAGTAGTGCTATTGCATCCTGTGTAGACAGGCTCGTGTCTTTACATATCCAGAAGCATACGGGAAAGTAAGTGTATCACAATGCAAGGTATCCTGTGTGGACAGGCCTTAACAGTGAGACAGTTGTCACTTTTTGTCACAAGGTCCATTGGCTTTTGAAAAAGCAAGGAAAGTAATTTGAGCAGTACAAGAATGACACTGTTCATATCTATGTACAGGAACAAACCGATAAGCTTACAGTACTGAGAAGTATTGTAGTATGCATATACTACAGTAGAAATGCATCCATGTGATTTCTTGCAATTTTTCAAGCCTTGATATACAAATCCTTTGGGTGTATCAAGGTTCAGCCAGTCATGCTGCAAATTGTTGTTTGATTCAAAATCAACTACAGTACGTATAGTACAGATACTGTACAGTAGTTTGTAAAGTACTTTTTATGAATACCGCAAAGTCCGTAACTGAATGTTCTCATCTTTTCCTTCCTCTGAAGGTTACGGCATTTACAAGTATTCAAACCAGTTCTTCAGGTACGAAGGAGAATGGAAAGAGGGGAAAAAACACGGTAAGGCATTCCCTTTTGAGTTCTGGCATGTACACTGTATGGGGCAACCACACCCTTGATAGTTGATGTAGTAGATACTTCCTCCCTTAGGAAATTCCAGTTCCCATTACCAGTAGAAGGACTTTAAGAGAGTGCATTGTAATTCATTTGTGCATTTCCAAGTGTATTAACATGCCATATACAGGAAACACATTCACATCGCAATCCATTTTCGATAGTATAGATGTTAGTCAGAAAAATACTTCAATACTGAAATTTTTGGTAATGTCTTTGTGACAAACAATGTTGATGGTGGAATAGTCTTGATAGATGCATCTGGTGGTCAGGTACCCAGTACAAAATGTGTAAGTCTATAGCAGGCTATATGAAGTCTTATCCTCTGATGCCACAGTAAGAAAACAACAGAAAAGAAAGAGACCAATAAATACATGTGCAGTATCGCATATCACCAAGGTGAAGATATTCCTCCATTTTATGATGACCCAAAACAAAATTAGGTATCTTCAAGTTGTACATCGAGTGTACAGGCCGTTGACCTAGTGTAGACATGACAAAAAATGGTGGCATGCTTCATTATTTCAATCTGCAAAACCTAATGCAAGCTTTCAAAAGTTGTGATTTGTAATGTTAGGCTAGATGTGCACTCGACAGGCTCGCGCAGTTGGTGGCAACCTTTCTATACATTTTTTAAATTGTGCTTTCGTTGTCTGTAGTGTTTGATCTTTATACCATGAAGAAATCCTTAATCTCAAAAAGATCTTTCCTAGGAATGGTTATCCCAACTCTCTTTTTGATGAGTGTGTTAAAAAATTCCCAGACAAAAAGTTACTCTGCCAAAATAATCACAAGTCATATACAGATAAGGATAACACAGGTTCTGAATATGTTATAAGTATTCCTTTTGTTGGTCATGCATCTTTAATTCTAAGGAAGTCTCACTCTCTATCTAGTAGATTTAAAGATCTTAACATAGAATGTCCTATTGTGTTCAAAACATTTAAAGTAGGCAACTACTTTTCTCTGAAAGATCATTCTCCTTTAAGTCTGAAGGCAAATGTCATTTACTGCACTCATTCCAAGGTTCTTGTAATAAGAATGTCTATTATATTGGTAAAACCAAAAGACATTTGTCAGTGAGGATTAAGGAGCACTTGAACAGTACATCACCCATCCATAACCACATTCTCAACAGCACAGAGTGTAGAGGTTGCACTAGTGATTTTTTCATCATTTTAGCATCTGGCAACTCTGACTTTGAAATAAACATCAAAGAAGCATTGTTAATGAAAGAATACAGACTTATGTACACTTAACACGCAATTACTACAGCATGTCTCTTTCTTTAATTTATCCGTGGTCTGACTCTATTTTTAATGGTCTACTGATGAATACCACTGTCTAAAGTGGAGTTGTTTTCTTTGTATATATTGCATGTTTTGTGTGATTCAAACTTTTGTACATATATTGCCCGAAGAGGAAGATGAAAGACCTTCAAAAACGTTCACATTTCAAACTGCTTCCTAGGAACTGTCTTGTCTGTATTTGCTCATTTACTTGTTTTCACAACTGTTCGACTCTTCCAAAGTTAAACGTTCATTATTTCACCATGTCATTTTTGCACTGAAAGAAAATAATTGCAGTGTATGATTCTTCACACCTGCAGTAAGGTACTTGTAACACCATATCCACCAAGAAACTTTTTGAGAAATGGTACATACGTGACCTGTTTAAGTTGTAGATATACCTTCATGTACTTTACTGGCAACTATTGTCGATTGAATGTACATTAAAGAAGTTACATCTACTGTACAGTATCCTCATCTTCAATCCCCTCCCTCATTTCATCAGCTATACTGTACATGCTGTACTGTATGGTTACTGAAAGGTACCATGCCTCTTGCTTTGTATGGGCATTACTCAGAAGTTATGCTAAATTTCACATGAAATTTGCTTCCTCTACCAGGCCACGGCAAACTCGTCATGGCAGACGGCAGCTTTTACGAGGGAGAGTTCATAAATGGTGAGATAGAGGGACACGGATTCAGAAAGTGGGCGTCCTCTGGGAACACTTACTCTGGCCAGTTCTGTAACGGGGAGCTCAACGGTTTCGGGGTGATGACGTATGGCACGGGGGCGGTCTATGAGGGCGAATTCCAGGACAACAGAAGAGAAGGTGATTTCGATTGACAAGTTGCCTGAGTCATGCATTGTACAGAAACTATCACATTGTATCAAATATCATACAGTATTTGGTACAAGGCTATTTTAACGTAATAGCCTGATGTTTTGGGTAAAAATAAACTTCAGTTCCCTGAGAAGTTCCATAGGTTAAGGTTCCTAAGAAACAAGTTTATTCAGCTACTCTTGAAAAACTGACATTTCCTCCTTACAATGGACGACAAAGTGCATGATGTTTAAGCCTCTGAATACCCACTGGGGAGTAGATCTTACGTGTGTGTCGGATTACACATGATTGATATGAACAGACTTTCAATTTTGTGAGTGCTTTCCTAGGTGACAAATGAAGTGCTACAGTAGGGCTTAAATGTCCCTCTCCCTCCAACTTCTGTCAACTTCCGCCCCCAGCCCTTCAACACCCCATCCCCGCCATCAGGAGTGTCTACCTCAACTTGGTGAATATACTAAAGAAAATCTGATGCAGATTTTCTCTGACTTCATTTATTCAAGTTATAGTTTACATAAGGATAGAAACAGAAAAATCTGCAAGCTTTGTTGGACAGTGTTTTGCTCGGATATCCACAGGTAATACTCTTCAAATATGGTTGCATTATCTTTTTATGTCATTAGATTCTGATCTTCTGTAAAAAAATCTCTGGGGTTTAAATTTGTTGTCATTTTTACAAAAACATTGGTAATACCCCCTGCATTCATTCTGATTCTCTATCCTGGAATGCATTCAATTTTGCAGCAGCCAGGAAGGGTGAAAAAAAAAGAAGAAACCTTCAAAGGAATGTTTTGCTCACGGGGTACAGTGCCTCAAAGTCTGTTACAATCCTCGTTGTTTCCATCCTTCTTCTCATACCAAATGTACCTAATTTTTTTTTTTGTTCTCCTTGCAATCACAGGCAGAGGCGTCATGAAATACCCAGATGGATCGATATACGAAGGATTCTTTCACCTCAACGTTCGCCACGGAGAGGGCTCGCAGACCTTTGGGTAAGCTGAAACCTTTAATTATAATCCATCTAGGGCTCGAAGAGGGGACGCAAGCTCTTACGTTTCAAAGTGAAATGAGCGTGTCCTTTTCAAAAGGGACTTCATCAGGAGGTGACGGCAATCGTTTCAAAGAATGGTTGAACTGATACTCAACTTTTTTAGAGAATGGGCACTAATAATGTAATGTTACCAATGTTATTGCATGCACAGTTGTTTGCATAAAAGAAAGATTTTCAGCTGCTTTCATAGTCTGCCACCGACACCCCCGAAGCCCTGCGAGTTAAAGTTTCTTTTCAAATGAATAGCCCAAGAGGCTAGAAAGTTTCAACTCACTATGAATTAAACTCCCTTCCAATCAGTTGATGACCGTAAGCCGATCATTGAGAAGGGTTTAATGAGTTGAAGCAGACTTTCTGGGACCAAAAGTTTTGGGGGAGAGGCTTGATCTTTCAGTCTTTTGATGCTATAAACTGTTGTAAATGAAACAAGGTGCACAAAACGCTTCGGCCTTAAGTGTCGATAACAAATCTACTTGGTGGCCTGCTAAGGGTCTCCCAGGAGGGTGGCACTCTTCAGGTTAAGTCACACATCATGACCATATTTTAGCATATTCCTTTCGTTACTGCGATCATCGTAAACTGATTGCACCAAATCTGAAATTCCTACCCAGGTGCCTGAAGTCCAATGTCGGTCCGGTACCGGGGTACCCCAAAATATAATTTTTGTCAGGCTACGAGTTTTGCCATGAAGTCATGATACAACATTTCGCTGTGCACGTTACAACACCTTGTATACCATAGATACATTTGTGACAATGAAGTGTCGCAACCTATTTGGGGAAGACTGGCCTTTAATTTTTTGAGGGGGGGGCACATAAACAATGCATGTCAGTGAAACTTCAGTTCTGGGAGCAATTTCAGGACGGGGCCCGGAAATCATCTGTCTGGTACCTAGTGCAAACAGTAATCATTGATACACTGGCATACCGGCATCTACACAGCTTAAAGCAACCACCACTTACCACCCTCATGTGATGTACTGTCTTGAATTGTCACTGTACATATTCTCTGGAAGTGTTCATACTTGCTGATGTACCTGCCCATCGCTCCTCAACTTTCACCTGTTTTGTCATCTTCCTACTCTATTGTCTCTGATTTGTCTCTTTTGTTTTCGTTGCCAGCAACGGAGACGTCTACATTGGGGACTGGGTTCAAGACAAAAGGCAAGGAAGTGGCGAACTCAAGTTCCACGATGGTTCGATTTACGATGTAAGTGTCCTCCTCCGCATGTCTCTCAGGTTAGCAGTTAGGGACATTGTATTGAGGTTTTCCCTCTGAAACTGAGGAAATGTGGGAGCCAAATGTCATTTTTACGCAAGAACGGTATTTCACGATACTGTGCATTTCACTCTGCCGCTATGGTACAGTACCTCTCATTCTCCAGTTTTTTCAACATTTTTTTCTACATTGACTTAAAAATGCAATTGATGTTCAATGAAGGTAAATTTAAAATACATCTGTAGTTTGCTTTCTGTCTCCTTAACCTACAGTATACTGAATTTTATTTTAATTCAAAGTTGATCAAGGGGAGGGTGTAACTGTACCTCCAGTTTCATATCAGTGGTGATATATCCCTCTCCCCCTGTAACCCCTTTTAGTCCTTTTTAGGAAACTGCCCTTTTACCCTCATAGGTATCTGTTTGTATCTTTAAGAATACTGATTGCCCATTTTTAGTTTATTTTGTATCTATAGTTTTGATGTTGTCGTCACCCACTCTGATGTAATCTAGAAGACTTACCAGTAGGTCTCTTCTTCTTATCACCATGTCTGTCCTCTCTGTCTCCCTCCCCTCTCACCCCCACCCCAACCCCCTTCCTACCAAGATATATTGAGACTCACATTACTCTATACATTTGCTTGCTACAGGGCCAGTGGAGGAATGATTGTTACAATGGTGAGGGTACGTTCATTCATTCCTCAGGAATGACTTACGATGGGATGTGGATTAATGGCCGACCGGCAGGTGTGTATTTTAGTAGCAATAAAAGATTTAATGTAGTTCCAAAGGCAGTATAGTTCCTGCTTGATGTCTGCCACAATGATGAAAAGGCAATTTCACATCACTGCAGGTTGCTCTTTCTGCACAAACCAGCTACGGTGGAACCTCTGCATCCGTCCATGCCGACATGTAAGCCTTTCTTTGTAGTATCCACTGTTCATGGGCTCATCCTCAGATGAAAAGATTAACGAATACGGTGTTTTACCTTCAACACATGCCAAAAAAATGAGTTAATTTTAAAAGATATCCAAATTCTCCCTCTTTTTAGACCAACTCCAAACACACAGACTGATGGCACCTTCACTTGTATTTACCCAAACCACTTTTTGTCAAAAAAAAAAAAAATCGCTTTTAAATCTCTTGAAAAGTGTTTGTATATTCATGCTATGTATGGTGAGCTTAGGTTGCTTCTCTCTCATGCACCCCACAATTCCCCTTGTGTATCAAGATTGCAAAATGGTTTCTTGCGGATTTCCCAATCAGCTGTTCAACTTGGGAGTTATCGCCATTTTCACAGTTTTGGTAAACAAATGGTAAGAGTGAATTGAGCATATTCCATTGGGCAGGGTTTGCACTAAGTGAAGGGCATCGCAGCTTTGCTGAGATGTCATCAAATAAGGAATGTCGATCAGCTGAAAACTGTTTGACCTTCGAAAACTCAACTAAGAAAGTAATCGTTCCTGTCAAAGTTATGAAGAAAGGTTCAGTATTTTAAAGAAGTGGTTCAAACAATCCCAAACGGTTGGCATTTTCACTTTCAATCTTGTGCAAACTATGAATAGTAGAAAGTTAAGGTCAAGGTCGTAAAATGTGACAACTGGTTCCACCAATGAGAGACTGAGCGTTTAGAAGCTATCCTGTCGAAGAATTTCAAGTGTTGCTTGGGAATACAATGTGGTGGAGGAGCAGAGTGCTTGTGGTCGAATAAATGAGAGGATAGAAAGGTGCGTCCGGAGAACGATGGCCAAAAAAAACAAGCAAATTAAATCCTAAATTAAATTGAGAGCTCACTGGGATGATGTGAGGGTACTTCAGATGTGGAGTGTGGGTTAGTGCACATTTATTTTTTTTTCCCCTCTCTGTTGCTATAGAAGCATCATTGCTGCAACTTTTTCAAAGTTTCTGGATTATTCCAGAAAGACAAAGAAGAAAAAGGAAACGGTGAAAGATCAAGCTTTGATGTCGCCAGTCCATGAATCAACAACTTTGTAAGTTTGTCCCTCAAACTGTCGATTTTCCTCCATCGATGATTTGTAGGACGGCGGAGGCTCAAAACGTAATTTTTTGAGCGATCCTGGTCCAGATCGAAAGCATTATCTCAAGATTTCTGTCAGTTGTATTAGAGTTAGTCAATGACTCGTCAAGGGCAGAAAGTGCCGGCAAAGCGAGTGTGTGGCAGTGTTTGCATTTAGTAGCACTATATTTGAATATAGGCGACGATGTCCCTCTTTCAAACTACTTTTGTGAGGGATAAGTGTGAAAAAAGGGACAAACGTTTTACTGTTCATTGAGCAAACACGTTTCATGATCGATTGCCTAATTCTAATCGGTGATGCTGTTGGTTGCTTTCGTTGAGTACCCTAATAAGCTTCTCTGTGGATATTTCAAGCTGAAGATACAAGGAGCAGACTATTGCATACCAGATTCCATACAGTTTATGAGTTATGTTTATTTAATTGCAGGGTGGGACATTACTGCAGCAGGCAGACAGACTGATCAGGCATTTTGCAGGCAGTATTTGCTTTGCAGTTCAAACCAAATTTTGCCACCAGTTGCATTGGAGATGGAATGTTCCTCCTCGATCTCTTTTTCTCGGGAGGGGGGAGATTTGCTCAAGCTCCCAGTTTAATCTGAATGAAGGAATCAAGACTTACATTACAACTCAGTTTTGTCAAAGTTTTACAGTCAATTGGTTTGTAGTCAGTTACTTTTGACTGGATCCCTATTCTATGCTCGAAGCAGTGGTGGAAATTTGATAGAAATTTGGACGGTGATAGGCAACTGTCTAGTCACTGTCAAAGGTATGAAGGTGTAAAAGAGAACATATCCAAGTGCAGTTCCCGGCTGCATCCGAAACCGAGGTATGAGAAGATGAAATCTGCTGACAGGTCTTGCCTACTGACAGAACTCCGTAATATAAAGACAGTAAACCAACAGATCGGTGAGACCGTTACTTTGACCTAGCAGGCTACATTTCGGTGATGTAATACGATCAATTATAAATCAGATGTAAAGTACATAAATTGAGCTCTTGCAGGATCTATTACTTGCAGGAGTATTGGGGCTGCTTTCCTCGGTAAAAGACTCAAGGGGGGGGGGGGGGAATGGAAGATGTGGAATATGTTCAGTGATAATACGTAGACGTTTTAACTTAATGATCTTTTTTGAATGTTACGGCTATGATAGATTTCACTTTTGTCCTTTGGGACGGTGAAAGTCTACGAAGCATCTACTTCGGAGTTGATACAGGTCTGCATTTGAAGAAAGTGACTACAGCTTGCACAGAACCAAGCCTTGATGTTGGTCTCAACTGTAAAGACCCGTCTCTGCACTTTTCGAAAACCTGCAGTTGTTGCATTCTCAAATTAAGCACCTGTGCGTCCCACCCGACGACGGCATATTTGACACCATACAATCCGACGGTGCAATTAGAAAGCGGTGAATGTTGGGGTTCATCTTTCCTACTCCATCTGTCCAATGTACGCCTTAATTAACCGAAAAATTGCCAAGGTGTTTGAACATAGTCTGGAGAACAACAAACTTACTCTCTCAAGGGCCATCGAGGCTTCCAATCCAGAATTATATTCGGCGTACCCCTCTTTGAGAAGTTCTCTATGCATTAGTGGTTGTAATCAAATTGTCCCTTGGGAAAATGAGTTTGCTTATTTTTTTGAGGCCTCCCATGAAATATAAATTTTTCTCTCGATGCTGAAGAGTGTGCCCGTCAGAGACTCTGCCGTCCCCGTGAGACTTGTTGTCACCACTCAAGTGGACTGATCTCAGATGTTGAAGTTGAGCTGTTTGTGTGAAACTGACCAGACCTGACATATCAACATGGAGGAGGGTCTCGTACTCAACCTCCCTTCCCACCACTGCTGCTGCCATTGTTTGGTATGGTAGTGGGTCATTTTGAATTGAAAATGGCTTTTCTGAACTCCTCGCAGAATTTGCGTTGAATTCTAGAATTCATCGTAAACTTTGAAATCTGACCCTCATTCAGTCAGGAGACCGAGAGCATTAGCCGTATGTCAAGAACATTTTGCAATTTTGCACTTCAGTGGCTGTTTTTGTCATCTGCCATTGCTCTTAAATTGTTACAGAGGATCCGCCGGACTCCCAATGGACCTCATTAACCAAGGGTCGTTTGTCAACTTTGGCAAAGATGAAGGCAACCAGATTACATGAATGCTTCATGATCACATACTCTCGCATCTAAAAAACGGCTGGCACCATCCTTTTGGGGTTTCAGAAGGAATGATATTATATCATGATCATGTGTGTATAAGGAACAATCTACTGCCTTCTCATGAACGAGAACACTGAACGTGGATCAAAGAAATAAGTAGGTTTTATGAACAAATACAAAACAGTACTGATGTCTTTTGTCCTTGTGCAGCTCAAATGTCGTGGGTGTTTTGGTATGGACAAGTTTGATGGATAAAAAGTTAATAACATGTCCATGCAAGTACATTAAAATCTCAACCATCACGCAATTGAATATCATTAGATACCGTTATTTAAATTGTTTGCATTAAATTGTCAGTGTTTGGAGAGGATATGGCAGGATATGAACATGTATCTATTTTAAAGATAATTTGTCATTTGATTTAGTATCAACAATTAGAAAAGTGTCTATTGTAAATGTTGGAAGTCAGGAGAAATGACCACCACCCGGTAGCTCCAAAATGATGTAACAGCAAGCGTGTTCAAGCTGGATCAGCTTACAAACTACTGTGGGTTTGGTGTAGGAACAGAAAGCAATAGTGATACACATAATCACATATTATTTGCTTTGAAGTTCTGTTGTTTTGGACAATTGTGAAAGTAAAAACTATTAATGCTCCTGCAAGTTCTGTAAAAAAGTAATGATGCAGCATACATGTGGTCTTGATAGATACTGTGGGTGTGAATAAATTTCGTCGCAATGATGTACTACTGTAACCCCATGCAAAATTACCCCACATTAAATTATTTGCTTTTTGTTTATTGTGGGCACGCACAATGTGGCCAGTCAACTGATAGATACATGTAGCTTTTACATGTCTCAACTTGTCCTATATAAGTGTGTTCATGATGAAACTTTCCCTCTGAAAATCTGTTACATGTTCATCCTCTTCTTGATTACACATTACCACCTCGGGCAAAAATAAGACACCCTGCAGCCTTAACATCTAACAAAGTCTTTTTTTATGGGGGGGGGGTGTGCTCAATGGGGCATTTACTCGTTTATTATTTCTGCATGGTGGGCAGAATGAATGACAAAACACTGGAGGGCACAGATCAGGTGACAAGGTTGACATCTGATCATACCCCACACTGCCTTTGATGTTATGAGGTATTTGTGTAGGAATTTTAAGAAGGACAGACACTGCATGTTTAACAGGGACTTTCTCTGAGGTTTGAACCCCCATAAGGCTATGACTCCACAGTTAGGAACAGGTAAGGAAGTAACATTTGGAGGGGAATACTTCTACGATAATGTCTTCCATACACAAATTTTGCTGCCATTTATAAGAAATATATATTTCAGTGCAATAGCTCATGACAGGGCGCTAAATCCCGCAACCTCAGCCAGATTCCAGTTGAAACTTGAAACGTCTGAACCTTTTTTTATGAACCAGTTGAGGCTGCCAGGATAGTCCTCGTGACTCCAGAATACCAGGAGATAACCCAAGATGCTCCCTTCACCATTGCCGTGGAGATACTATCAGAAGATGATCAGCTTGTCACGGATGAACAGGGCCGTGAACTTCAGGTCTCTGCGGGGTTTCAGCATCTGGAACCGAACCAAGGTTCGCCTCTCCTAGATCTGATTGAAGACATGGAGGAAACGCCAATATCAACACCATAGTAAGTAGACACTGTATATCAGGTGGTGTTCTGGTCGGTATCAAATCTTTTTGTAGGTAGTTTCTCGGAAAGGATTGTTCTCTTCTTTTGTAAATACTCTGTTTCACATCCATGTTGCCCCTAGGCGAGGGATAGAGAGAGTCTCAATTTGTGTCTCTCTTCTCTGCATTAAAAAAAGTTGCTGGTCAGGAGGCTGTAGCTGGGGGAATCTTTGTTTTTCTTTTGTAGATGCTGAATCTTTTTTTTGTTGCCGAACGCAGAAGGAATCTATATGCAATGGTGATGTCGTGTGTGTGCACGCAAGTGTGTATGTGTATGAGACACTTCTTGTAAACACGATATCTCAAGAAGGGTAACCTTGAATGATGTCATATTTTTTTTGCGTGGGTTGGTCATCCTAAGTAGATGATTCCTATTGTTTTTTGGTCGAGGTCAAAGTTCATTTAAGGTCACCAGAGGTCAAACTGTAAAAACATTGTGAACGCAATATCTCCAAAATCTTGTAACCACTTTATCTCAAAAAGGTTAATTGTGAGAGATTCAAACTTATTATGTGTATTGCCCATGTCAAATAGATAATTTCTATCAATTTTTGCACCTTTGTTTTAAGAGGAGGTGAAAGATCTCTTTGGGTTAAAGGGTTTGTATTAATATGGTGTTTCAAGAGCAATAACTGTAGGTGATCTCATACTTGTCATGTGGATAATTCATGTTTGTTATAATATAACCATATGTCAAGGAATCACAAAGTCTTTTGGCCTGCTTTGTTTTTTTTTTATTTTTTTTTTAGTTTCCACACTTTTTCTCTATCTGTTATGTATGGGGGCTGTATCAGGAATGTATAAACAGTGCAAAGAAGAGGATTATCTGTGGATGGAATTCCCTGCCAGCGTGTTTGTTTCTGGCAACTCTTAGTAAATGTTTTTATGATTGACATGAAATGGGAATAATTCACCGTCACAAAGAACATGAAGTAAACTTTGCATCCTTTGTTTGGTTTTTCCTGTTTTCTTCTTTTCCTTTCTTTTACACTGTAGGGGGTCATTTTTTAACCCTTCCTGATCCATTCCCAACAACAATGATCGGATACAAACACACTAAAAAAAAATACAACTTTTATTGGCTGAAAGCACTGCAGTTCATAAGAGCTTAAACCTCATCTAAGATAAAAACTTACAGAAAAGAGATTCCATGGCCTAAAAATGAAAATGACATAAATTTTTATCAATTGCTATTGATTCCTTGCCAAAGACAATCAAGGAATCTATGCAATGGTGATGGCGTGTGTGTGTATACGACGTCTTGGCTTGTAAACACGATAACTCAAGAAGAGTACGGTGCCGTGCGAACTGTAAAGGTTGTGTGTTGGTAGTCCATTGTGAGTAGATAATCCCTATTCTTTGCCATGGAGGTCAAAGGTCATTTGAGGTCAACAGAGCTTAAAGTATCATAACACTATCAATTGAGATATCTCAGCAACTAAATGTTGCCAATGTTGCTGGAACTTTAAACTCTTATCATTGGTAGCAACTGATAAGAAGATGTCTGCCATCTTTTTATGGAGGTCAAAGGTGATGTGAGGTCAATTGGGGACATAATTTGAAACCTTGTAACACGGAATCTTAAGAA
Organism: Stichopus chloronotus; assembly: GCA_021234535.1. Taxonomy (NCBI): domain Eukaryota; kingdom Metazoa; phylum Echinodermata; class Holothuroidea; order Aspidochirotida; family Stichopodidae; genus Stichopus; species Stichopus chloronotus. Next base: position 11,380,165 of record SFZH01000008.1, read on the forward strand.
GGGAAAGGTGCTCGAACATCAAACTCAGTGTGTTGTTGGTCCTATGTGACGAGATGGTTCCTATTGTTTTTCATGGAGGTCAAAGGTTATTTCAGGTCACCAGAGCTTCAAGTAAAAAAGCCTATTAAGGGAGATATCTCAGCAACTACTGTAAATGTTTCTGGAACTCTTATCATTGGTATCATCGAATGGGTAGATGATGTCTGTCATTTTTTATGGAGTTCAAAAGTCATGTGAGGTCAATGAAGGACAGCTCAAGAAGGGAAAGATGCTTGAACTGCAAACTTGGTATGTTGGTAGTCCACTGTGAGTAAATGATCCCTACCGTTTTTCAGGGAGGTCAAAGGTCATTTGAGGTCACCAGAGCTTAAAGTATGAAAACCTATTAAGGACGATATCCCAGCAACTGAATTCAGCTAGAACTTCAAAGTATCAACATTGATATTGCAGTTGATGAGTAGATGATGTCTGTCATTTGAATTGCCCCATGGGAGACTTGTCATCACTGTAGTGTGACATGAAATGAATGTAATACTGTAACTTCTATCATTCCAAAGATCTGTTCTGAATTCAAAAGCCCTGCATGTAATTAGAGTCTCACATGTCCTGAATGTGAACATATCAGGAGGTAAGGGTCACTCATGTTAACACAATATCGTATATTTCTTTCATATTGAAAACTTGCCAAAATGTAGATCCATGTTTAATAGGAGATGTTGATGCTTAATAGACGTTGGTCTAATTTTCTTTCAATTTGTGGAACATTAAAATTCCATTTTCTGCACCCTCTCCAAACAACCATGTAACATAGCTCTTGTCAACTTTTCTGAGCGTTCAGAGAATATCCCAGTTGCCATCAACTCACCTGTCAAGATTTACAAAGTACTGTACTTTGTTGTTTCAGTCACAGTAAACACTCCCTTGGGAGGGAAGATGCACTGTAAAGTTGCCTTTGTTGACTCGCACAATTTCTGATTTTTAAACCACAATTTGGTGTCAGGAACTTTCTATCCACTTGTGAACTTTCTATCACCTTAGTTGAGAGATACCATCCTTCATGACCACAATTTGCATCAATGCTGAATGAATGACGTTACTAATTCATACCAACATTTGGAAATATCAAACCCATAAGTGATACAGAATGTGGTTGTCATTCTTGCATTTTGTTTTTCATGTTGATATGGTCCCTTTCCTTCTCCACTGGGTTGCTTTTGTTGTAAGTGATTGTATGTGTATCGAAAAATGAGATATTGGCAAGGAATCACAAATTCATTTTACTTTCTGGTTATTTATCTGTAGCAGTCCACAGTAGCATTGCGGCATGTCTATCACAAATGCCGTCTAAATCTTTCATTTAATGGAACGAAGCGTTTTAGTGTCGCATGTTTTAATTGAATTCACCATGTGCTGCATTGATATTCCCATTAACAAGGTGACTTTGAATACTGATGATGAGGGTATAGAAAATTGTCAACTCTGAATTCCTCAAAAGCCACGGTCCGCTCCCCTTTCAGACTCCTCCGGGTAAGAGTGAAAATGGTCCTCATTTACTTTCCCAAATGCCTGAGATTAATTAATAATGCATTTCTCTCCCCCCTTCCCCCCTTCCCCACTCATACATGTACAAAGAAGAAGAAAACGGTGAAGATGAAGAGAAAGCCCTTTGAAACTTCAAGACTTCGGGAAATTCTGTAAAAACCAAAGCTTGCACATGAGTAATTATTCCTGCAACATGGATTTTGTCATCAGGATTCTTTAATAAGTGGGGAAGTGAAGACATCCTTTAATTAACCTTCGCTCCTTCTGCCATGTCTCGTTAAAAGCATTCTAAGAGGATTGATTTCTGCCGAGTAATTTGGCAAACGTTCACTGTATGAAATAATCCATGTAGGTCTTAGTTTAAAATCCCCAAGGGTCGTAATAGCTACTTGAGATTTCTCGAATGGGGCTATGAGAAGAAACACATCTCAAACCACTCCGGTTCGTCGTTTCCCTTTCTCGCAGTCACATTCTCTTTCATCGACGTAGTCCTAGGAGGACGGGTAATTCATGTCGACAGACGGAGAGATTTGTTTTCTCTCCGATTGTCGAGTTAATGGCCTCTGTAGCTGCGGTCTGCAAGGGGGAACGTCAGAGGATTTAAAGCAATATTTGAGCCATTACCCCATAGGTGTCCTTCTGTTTTCAGGTTCAAGTTATTTCATTTTTCCATCCGAGTGTGACCGGCAAAGACATAATGGTGTTAAAGAGTATTTACAGTCAGCTCAATTTTCAAACCACCTTTTTTCTTCTGGCAAAATGTCAGAAAAAGGGTATTGCTCTTGCCTTGAATCAAGTTGTGAAAATAGATGGAACAACTTCTTTAGTCATGAGGATTTCAAACTTCCCATCACTGATATGAAATACTCTCAGGCAAATTTGTGAGAGAAATGCTCGGAAAGATGTTATGGACAATCCAAGTATAGGCTACTCATTGAAACAGTAATCATGCTTGTTTATTCCATAGTTTGTTTGTTTATCGTTAAGTTCAAAGTATGAAGTCAGGTACTTAGTTTCCTCTCATTCTTGAAAGTCACTCTGATTGCAATTAAACACGACTGATCACAAAAAACATTATGTGGCAATCATTTTGTTTCATATTGTGACTGATGTGAGGTTCCTCCTTTTGTTACAGTAGCTTTTCAATAGAAGAGTTGTACATTGTAGTCCTTTTCAGGTCATGTGACAGAAAAAAATGACATTTTGGAATACTGGCTGTATTAATCATTAAAAATGACAAAAATAGTCACAAAGTCTATCAAAATCCATCGAATATTGACAATTTTAGAAGTCAAAAGTCATTTGAGGTTACCAGTGGTCAGACTGTGAAATTTTTAGACACAATATCTCAGGGATAGTAACCTTGAGTACTCTCATAGTAAATGTAAGGGTTGACCATATTAATTAGGTGATCCCTATTGACTTTGATGCAGGTCAAAGGTCACTTCAGTTCAGACTGTGAAAACCTTGTAAACACTTTTATCTAAAGAAGGGCAATTGCAGGGAATGTCATATCTAGTATGTGGATTGCACATATCAAGTAGATGATCCCTATTGTGTTTGGTGAAGGTCAAAGTTCATTCGAGGTCAAACTGTGAAAACCTTGTAAACACACAATTTTAAAGAGGGTGATCTTGAATATTCTCCAAGTAAGTGTGAGGGTTGTCTGCAGGGTATTGAACAGATAATTCCTAGTAATTTTTGTGGTGGTCAAAGGTCATTTAAGGTCACTGGAGGTCATTCTGTTAGAAATTTGAAATAATTTATCCAAAGAATAGTAATTGTGAGGAATTTCATATTTAGAGCGTGGATTGCCCATATCAAGTAGATGAATCCTATTGTGTTTGTTAAAGATCAAAGGCCATTTGAGGTCACTAGATGTCAAACTGAAAACCTTGTAAACACAATATCTCAAGCAGGGTAACTTTGAATATTCTCGTAGTAGGTATCGTGGTTGTTTATATTGAGTAGATGGGCCCTATTGATTTTTATGCAGATCAAAGGTCATTTGAGGTCACCAGAGGTCAAACTGTGAAAACCTTGTAAACAATAAATGTAAGGAAGTTCAATTGTGGGGAATCTCACATTTAGTATGTGCATTTCCCATGTTTAGTAGATGATCCCTATTTTTTGTGGTGGAGGTCAAAGGTCATGTGGGGTCACCAAAGGTCAAGACCATATAAACTGACTGACACCCACTTCTCAAATTTGGACACCCACAACTACAGCATAATCTCTGTCTTAGAGCCTGGCAGGCTTGTGAAAGGTGTTGAGCCCCCAAAGAATATAAAACAGAAAGAAAAGACAGTTTCCACTAAAGAGAGGGTCAAAGTAAGTGCCATCGGCTGTTTTAAAAAATCTATCAATCAACAAGACATAAATTGAAAATTGTTCCCGATGCAGGACTTCCAGTTTGGAGCAGGACAACCGCTGGCACATTTCGAAAACTGTCCTTCGGACAACTGTCTTTCAGCTCTTCTAACTCGAGTACTGTACTTGTCGTGTGAGTGATTCATGTGTGTTACAATGTATCCATGTGGCAGGGAATCACAAAGCTACCTGGCATTCTAGTTTCATTTTGGAAGTCATACCTGCCCAAAGGTTGTCAAATTCAGTGTTGCAGTTTCTGTTTCTGCCACAGCTATGATGTCATCAACTACCCGATCACTGAGTATTCATATATGAGAGAGCGTCTGAAGATATTGGGTGACTTTTGCCTGATGGTGCCACCATCTACAGGGTACAGCGAAGTTGAGAACAGTCCAAATGTATCAGCAGCGCCCTCTGTACGAGAAGAGTCTCCCAGCAGATTAGATGGTAGGTTTTCTTCTCATATTCTTTGTCTGGCCGTCCCTTTCTTGAAATGATGCATTTTGGCTGCAAAATATAATAGTCGACACTACGTAATAATGCAGTGTTAGGGAGAAAGTGATTCAGCAGATAATAGTTTAGTGTTTAAAGTATGTGTGGCAGTTTTGGGGATTTTCTAGATCTTTGGGAAACTATTGGTGAAAATGCAATGGTTTTTCTGCATACAGAAAAATTGCTACACATTTTTTCTGCATTTGCGTGTCAATTTTCCTGTTAAGGTTGCAAATTGCAATGTGGTACTGGATAAATCATTCCCTGCTCACTGAAGAAATACCATGTTTTCCTCTGAAAGTGATCTATTATCACATCGTAAATATTTATGTCTAAACAGTTTTAAACCATGGGATTTTTCTGGATATGTGAGAAATTGGGAGAAAGTCAATCTTTTAAGTAAATTCCTGCTCAAGGATGTGAACTGATGTATCTTTATAGCCACATTTGCTATTGTAAGGGAACCGTTCTATTTTCCTTGTTTCATTTCCGAATGTGTTCACAAGGAGAAAAAAAGAAAGAGAGAAAAATGCACGTAATGTGGTCAAAATCCCACAAGAGAAGAATGTCATTTTTTTTCCATTTTGGATGTTGTTTTGCAGATGTAGAGTACTCATAGAGGAAAAAGAGATTACAGTTGCTGATCGGTTTTTTCATCTTCTTCATCCATAATCAGTAATTTATCAGTTGAATGTAATCTGCCTTTCAGAAGGACAAACATAATCACCCTTTTGTGCAGAAAAAAGTGGTTGCAGTAATGTAGGTCAGCAAATGGATTTGTTTAGTGGTCGGAAAAGATTGGAAAAGCACCAAAACTTTGATAGAAGGACAATATTTCAAACTAATTCTAGATGACTGATGTTGGATTTGCCAAAATAGCCATTGCATGTGAAAAATTGAAAAGTTTGTTAATAAGCCTTTGTCTTGTGAGGCTTTTCTAATTTGTCTGTCGGCAGGGAACACCTAAAGTACATCAAACTTTTGACTTTACTGGGTTTAACTCTATCATGTTATTGCTTGGAGATTCTCATGTGGTTTGTTTGTGCACTCTACCATCTGTGGTTGTATAGTTACCTCAGGTCACACAAAGTCAAATGCATGGCCACCTCCTTGTGTGACTAACTTCTTTGCTTAATGTTTAAGGATGTGCATCGTGTACTTGGTTCAACAACATATGGTTTAGACTTTCACTGCTGCGATGTTTTGTAGTCGAGCACTTGCAACTTGAACTAGTTTTGTCTCTGAAGCTGCTTGCGAATTCTACTGTCATAACTGCCAGGTACTTATGTATAACGTTACAGCTTGAGCAAGAATTATCATTTGACAGTGTGTGGCCCCAAACAGTATTTGGGTGGTTAGAACTGGGCTTCGCGCTAACAGACTTAAGTTGTCAGACATAGGCTAGGCCTGTTTGGGAAACAACAAGAACTATAGAAAAGTCTTGATAGATTTTAACAATATACAGTAATGTATTGAAATTTCAAAAGAGCATCAACTCAAACTGTCCACCAAAGAAGAAATGATGTTCGTAAATGTTTTTTTTTTTTTTTGGTTTTAAATATTCCACAAGCATCTTGACTCCAAGGGAAGTCGAGTTGAGACGACTCCCAGCCAGGAGTTGCAACTCTGAAGTAGGGCATAGTAACCCACTCAAGCCTGTCCTGTGTGTAGCATTAACTACAAGCATTCTTATCTCCATTGGTTGAAAGGTGGAGCGTTTCAACTTAGTTTTACTCATTCAGAGATAAACTTTTACAGTGCAGCAATATTAACTGAGTTCGTGTGGCTTCGAAGGTAGAGATATTATTACTTCTAAAAAAAAATTTCTTTAAAGGGTGAGGTTATCATATTTCTTCATCCAAGGGAAAGACAATGTGTTTTTTGACAGTACTGATTTGAATCATTCTTTGATTATTCACTACCCAAATGAGCTAAATTTCTACCGTCCAGTCACCATTTAGGGAAATGCCCAATTCATGCCATTTTACTAAGTTATTCACTTTCTGCACCAAATAACCACTTCCATCTTGTTGAATTGCCATCTCATGCATCTTAAAAAATCCTGATTTTTCATTTCTCTTCCTCGAAGAATCCGCAGCAATCCTTGAAACGGAGAAGACGGACCCTCAACAGGAACGAGCTCCGTCCCCGCAGGAAGCTGCTTTCAAACCTCTTGAAGATGAAGGGGAGCAGGTTGCATTAGAAACTGCTACAGAGGTTGTCAAGGAAACCGCAGAACACATTCAAGAATCAGGTAACACTGATCCACAGCACCCCCCCTTCTGTCACGAGAGGCCGTTGTTTTCAACCCACCACCCTTCCCGCCCCTATCCATCATTTGCCTTCAAATTTTGAGAATAATGGTCTTCCCATATCAGTATGTGATGACAGTAAGTATTTCACATTGACACCTGACTATGCTCCTGATGTGCACCCACGAGATTCTCTGTGAGTCCTTGTAATGCTACACATGTGTAGCTGTGTATTTTCTAATCCTGTAGTTTCCACTTTTGTCAAAGTCGCATGAAACATTAAGGTTTTGAATGCAACACGACATGCTCTTGCTATTATCAACACTCCCTTTTTAGTTTGTGCCAATGTGCGAAAGTTTTCAATCCATCCCTACCCTGCAAAATCCTCTCTGCACAAGACTTCGATCAATCACTTTAATCGTTTTGGTTCTTGTCAACCTGTTAATGTTGTCAAGTCAGCCAACCAGTTACCCCGGGACAGTCAGGTTTTCAACAAGAGCTCATCTGCTCACGTCTTGATACGAAATATTAAAAGCAGTTGAAAGGCGGAAGAGCAGTGTCTGCCCCCATTGTCCTTTGCCTGTCTTCAGAGAGTTCTCAATAGCTTCATCTTGTCGTGAGATGAGAGTGTTTGAACTGATCGGGATGTTGTCGATGATGCCTTCGTTGTGAATGAGGTGTAAAGAAAAATGTAATTTGCAGGGGAAAAAGGGGGGGGGGGAAATGTTGATTGTGAGAGGTAAGACTGTTTGAAATATTTTTTTTTGGAAGCATCCACCATTCATTTCATTTTATCAAATTCGTCCAAACAAGCAAATTGCAGAAGTATTGTATGGGCAGGACACTAGAAAAATAAAAGTTTATTTAGCTAGTGTCCATGCAAAATGAGAGCACAAAGGAAAAAAAAAACAAACACAAAAGAAAAAAAGAAGAAAAGGATGAACAAGTAACTCTGTTGGTGTACTGCTTGATTTGGTGAGCTTTTACCTTACCCTTGACAGTATAGCATAAGTTTTACCAAAATCAATAAAATATATCCTTTTTCAATTTTTCAGTTAAATTCCACAAATGTAAAGCTATAAGTCATGAGTGTCCTGTAGCAGGATGCAAAGCAATCTGCAGGAATTTTATATTATTCAATTTTTTTGCACTTTAAACTACCTGGTGAATGCAACTATAGGACAGTTTTTTCCAATCAGGAACGAAGGTGTAGCAATTCCCCTCCCCCTGCTTCCCCAATACGCCTTCTGTAGAGAAATATTTATGTAAATTGAATGAACAAAGAGGATGGCTTGGATGGCATACTGTACTTGCCTTTTCATGTAGCTAATAAAGGCAGTCACTCATCACACCCAAGCTTACATTTGTGGCTGGGGAAAAGCAAAACACTCGATTGGTTCTGTTCTTTGATTGACAGCAAATTCGAAAGATGCAGATTACCTCATAGTTCACACCATGTGCATGGGCCCATTGTTTTGATCACACATGTGGAGGAATTTTAGACAGGCTCTGGGAGGGACTAGACGTAAGTGGTTAGGAGAATTGTAACTGTCTGGGGTGGTGAGTCTCCGTCTTTAAGCTTTTATACCTTGTACTCCTAATTTTCACCATCCTTTCTCATGTGCATCTTACCGATCAACTTATGATGGGTGCAATGTGTCTGATTCTATACTCCTTTTACAGCTTCTTTCCACCAGAACAGAGGGAAAGAAATGTTATCTCAAAATGAGGGTGTAAGAGGAGGGGGTGAGGAGTAAAGTTGAGAAGTTGAATACCTGTATGGATTCTATAACCATTATCTTCCAGTGACATGTCATTAAAAGGAATTAATTTGGACTGCATGTGTTTTACATGTGACAAACAAAAAGAAACCAAAGAGGGCGCTGTGCCAGAACTACTCACAGATAGAGGCGTAAAAACGGTCTCTGGAGAGAGATACGGTGAGGGTTGGAACAGGCACAAGAATGTTAGAGGAAGGCAAGGGGAACAGGGAGGCAGTGCGGATGAATGGGACTGGGAGAATGTATTTATTGAGGAAGGGTACGTAGGGAGGAAAAGCATCACGATTCATAACAGCTGTTTGAGTTTAGTCAGATGGTTTCTCTGTCAAATGTCAGTGTAATCTGTCTTCCGGTTTATGGTTGCGCTGGTTGGTCTCATGCTATTATTAGTCAGTGCGTAATGTCAATTTTGGGATCCTTTGCACAAAATGTGATGCGTCACAATCATCTAACAAACTAGAGACTGCCAGCAAGCACGCCCTGCCAGAAATATACACATAATCATACGGAAATAGGTTCATGAACTTGCTACAGGTATTATCAACAAGTACTTTGTTTGTTTCTTCTGTTTGAAACAAAAATAGGTCACGAAGATGGTGAGGACAGTGTGGAGGTCAAAGGTGAGGTTGAGGATGGCGCTCTGAACGAATCTCCAGTGCCTCCATCTGTCTCAAGCAAACGGAGCCAATCAGGAAAGTTGCAATTTGAGGTAAGTTTTAGAAGCGTTCTTGATAAACAAGTGCAGTAATATTTAGTACCCTGTAATGTTATTCAACAATGGAATAAACGTTACTAAAACAATACTAGTAGTATCACTGTACCTGCCAAGTTTTCAGCTGAAGGAACAAGATTAGGAAAATTTCACTCTTCCAGGTGTAAAGAAGTTTCTTTCATGTGCAGTGAGTGAAATAGCTTAAAGATACATTGAAATATTTTAACATTTCTTTACCACCCGCTTTTTATTGCTGTCATTGCTGTCACTTCCATGTCAGTGTTGTCACATGTACAGTTCTGGTCTTTTGGGGTTTAATCGAGTGGATATGAAGAGAGTTGTTTCGGTTAAGATAGTGTCGGTTGGGTTGGCGTTAGTCGGTTGGATGGTTTGGTTTGTGTTGGTTTGTTGACTGGTTTGAATGGTGTTGGCATTGGGGTTTTGGTTAGTCAGGGGTTGGGTTGGTTTAGGTCTGGTGTGGTACAGGGTACAATCTAACATTTGATATTGGATTGTTTGATGCTGGTTTGTTGGTTGGTTATTTTGCTCAGATTGGTTAAGTTTGATGTTTGTTTTTTATTGGTTGGTTGATTTGGTTTAGTTTGGCGGTAATTTGTTGATTTGGTTTAGTTTGGTGTTGGTTGGTTTGGTTTAGTTTTTTTTGTGTTAGTTGGCTCTTTGGTTTGATTTGGTTTGCTATATTTTTTCCTTTTTTTGGTGTGCTGTTTTGGTCAGTCGGGACAGAAATGTATGATGGTGGTGGGATGTTGGGACAACAGGAGTTTGGTTGTTTGGGAAGTGTTTCGGATAGAGTTGTGGGTGTCAGATATTTCATTGGTGGTAGAATGGGTATAGCAAGAAATGGCACTTTAAAAAAATGTGTAGCGCAGTTTGTATGTGTCTTTGTTTGTTTCTGCATTTGTTGATGTGTGCGAAGGAATGAATTTTGGCAGAGTGACATTTTGACAGAAATGCACAAAATATCTGACGTGTACCAACTTGATGTACTTTGCGACATGAGCGGCATGTTGATATTTCGAGCTTCCAAACTCTCTCCCGTTTCAAAGAAGAAAAAGTGTATCAACATCTCACGACCCAACGATCTCTCAACAAGCTGGTATGGCCATTTCTTGTCTCTCTCTCTGCCTTGATTTTCAGAATCTAATTTTACCAGGTGTCCCTCCTAGGGGGGATACTCCCCTCCAAACCTCACCTCTTAACACCCCCCTCCCCACCACAAGTGCCAAGGGCAATAAGGGAAAAAGCAGAGGGGGAAAATCAAGAGGTGTTAAAGGTACGCAAAGCAAATTGGTGGTTGCATGTTAGTACCAATGTTGTCTTTTTCGTTGCTGAATATCTTGCCCCTGTCCTCTGCAGCCTGTATTCTCAATTTTGCGTGCTAGTAAGCCTTTTTGCAAGTCGGAATATACGCAAAACACACTGTCATACATACAACACTTGCCCAAAAGAATGGACGTTTGTTTTGGAAAATGTTCATAGCCACTTTTTCCAAAACCAAATCAGTGCGAAGATACAGAGAGTTCTCACTTGCAGTTTTGTGTCTTGAACAGCATTGACACCACCATCTTCATCTAAAAATATATATTTTTTTTTGCAATCTTTCTAAAAGTGTGTATTTTTGTTGTATGTATGGTGAATGCATTTTGTGTGTCTTCCATGCAAGTCAGAATTGCAAAAGGACTTACTGTTTCTTGCATGTTGCGACACTTCCAAACGCTTTGCATCCTAAAGCGAATGACGCAAGTTTACCCTCTTCCATGCACAATACATTGAGAACATTTTCGGTGAAATCAGCACACCATGAACGTGTTTCATCAAACTAGGTATGCTCGAGTGAGTATTTTTGTGCCATGTTTATATTCACTCTTTGGTTTATTTTGTTGAGTAATTTTCACAAGCCTATTATTTGAGCTTCTAACTTTTGTCCAGCCACAAATGGCATCTCAAAGGAAGTCTGTATTGTTTTTTTTTTCTTTGCAATTTTTAAATATCTGTTGAAACTGGACCACATTTTGTGGTGGCAGAGTTTACAAATCTCACCACAGAGGGTGTATGCGCTTACCATGTTCACAGCACTTACATGCTGAGATCCCCTTGAGGATTGTGATTACACAAATTGGCTCTAATGCATTTTTACATTAAACTTCCAGGAACTGAAAGTAAAAGGGAGGGAATGATTGCATGGTTGGAATATGCATGGAAATTACTGTTTTTCATTGGTTGAAAGTGTAGACAAATATTCCTCTTGAAAGTTCCTCCAATCAGTCTTATCTAAGACTCTGATTATGTATCAACATGATTTACACTCCTCCAATAGTGTGCCTTATTTGTGCAATTTTTTGTCTTGCAAGTTGAACAGTGTTTTTGTGCTTGTAGTTTAAATGTTGAAACACTTTTACTTTCTTTTGCTGGTATCTATTGTTCACTCTACCTGTTATGTCTATAGTTTGGTTCTATTGGTCATTGCTGCTGTTTCTGGTTTAATTGTGTAGTCCAACATCATTGGCAGTTCACATCACATCATTGTGATTATTGATTTTGTGTTATTGTAAAAAATGACGTTGCATTTGTGAAGATTATCGTTGTGTTAATTGTGAAGATTAATGTTGCATTATTGCAAAGATAAACGTTGCATAATTGTGGAGATTAGTCTCCTATTTGGTTGTATCAGACAGTCGTTGGTTTCTCATGTTTTCTTGTGACCTTGGTTTTAGCGTTTTGTTGAATTTCAAAAGTTTTAGGTTTGTTGTTTCAAAGACAGCCGACATTCAAACTTTGGTGTCCCTTGTGTGATGTTTACAAAGCACATTTATCACCGGATGTGGTAGTATGAATATGATGTATGTAGAATTTACATTTTATTGAAACCCCAACTGAATCGTTTGCTCGATGGATAATGTTTACATGAAACCTATTTGTTGGAAAAAAAATATGCAGCTGTCCCAGACGTTAGGACTGCTTTGCCAAACTTGCTCACTAGGAGTTCTCATTCCTGTTTGTAAGCATTTGCCTTTCTTCTTAGAGATATTTAAAGCTTTTAGAAAGTTGACCCTAGTAGTTGGATAGCATCCAACTTTGCTCCTTTCATGTTTTCATTTTGTTTATGGATTCGTACAAATCCACTGCTGAAATGTGAACACAGAGTTCTATATTTTGGAAGCATCCAAAGCTTTCATGCCAATACCTCATAAATGTGCCACTTGCCAAATACAAAGAAGCTTAACACCATCTCCAAAGGGATGTTTGCTTTGTCGAGGAGCAATGGAGTGCACATAAAGCACTCGTGACCTTCGCAAAACACTGGAAGTGCATTTCATGTAAAGCTAAGAGTGGGATAAAATGAAAAGAGATGGTAAACAGACCAGTCAAGCAAACCCTGTCTGGAATTTGTTGTATTTACTTTGTGAATACTTAATGCAGAGACACTCCTGTGGACCAGGAGTTTTGCCTTATAAAGGAGTTACCCTCCCTTCAAGTATATGCACCAATGAACGCAAATGAGGAGAACAAGTGTTTGAAGTTTGCACAACCTGCAACAAATGACGTGAGAAGCCTAAGTGATAAAAGTCCTCCCATGCTTCATGTTAGCATGGTTTTCATGCATGGGAAGGAAAACGAAAGATAAGTGAAGTTTGAAGAATGGGACAGAATTTTCATGCTGCCAATAATCAGGTCATTGCAAACTAAGAGAAAGAGATGTGAAAGATTCAGAAACAGTAAGGGGGGGAAGGATTTTGAGGAGCAGTAACTCCTGGGGTAAGTATACATTAGCATGTCGATGAAAATGCCCAAAACCCTAAAATATTTCATTCCTTGACTTGCAGTGATAGTATGGTTAGAAGGCAAACTTGTATATCAATGTTCAAAATTCTTCACCATTATTTTACTGGCGGCTTCACTTGTTCTGTCCATCGATATCGAAAAAATCATGATCAGCCAGCAATGTGCACTTGTTGTAGTCATTATTTCCAGAGATGTACTACCTACCCAGGACTGAAATGTTGAGGAGATGAGCACACCAGGTGTGAGAAAGGGGGGGGGGGGATATTTGCTCACTAGTAATGGGCTTCTTGAGAATTCACCTGAGTGTACAATGAACATGTCAAATAAAAGCAATGAACATGTCAAATAAAAGCAATGAACATGTCAAATAAAAGCAATGAACATGTCAAATAAAAGCCTTCAAAGAGAGACAGCTGTGGGATAGATTCCCGAAGACCAGAATTTTTCTGTTGACTTTCTCGGCGTACCCACCTTTCAGGATATCAGCTTGCCTCCCCCGCCTCCGGGATATCGCCCCTTCTCCGTCCTGGACATAAACCTGGAGGAGGAGGCTAAGGCGAAAGTACGGAATTCCAAAACGGGAGCCCTGGCCCAGCAGTTGAAAATCGGTGCCAAAATGGGGAAGAACATAGGTGAAGTATCCGAAGGGTCGTCGTCGCCGTACGACAGCGACGAAGAATTTGGCTTGATGTGTCTAACACTGGATGGTTTGTGGTGCCTACTAATTTATTTAACATCACCCATCAAACCCATAATCCCTCGAGCAAATCACAAACATCAACAGAAACATCAGATGATATCATTCATTTTTCAAAGATGGTGGGAGGGCAAACTTCGCAGGAATCATTTAGGGTTCAAGGAATGTAATATCTGTGGAAAATTAGTACCTGTGTTTTTCAAATTTTAGCAAAATATTGTTTTATCTGTTGTTTTTTTATGTTAATGTTAACAAAATAAAGTATATTAATCTTGATATTGCAGAAGAAATTAAGGGATCAATGAAGAATTGGTTGTCTGTCCGTCCAATTATGAATGATGTTGAAAGGATACTTCAGGCAAACTTTAACTGGATTTGTTGCAGAAAAAAAACTTTAAGCACTCAGTTAGACTCAATTGTACTGTGCTTTAGGGGATATATGCTAATTTATAGACAGAAGAAGGCCAGAATATCTCCAATCTGTGCCATAAGTTTGCGTAATAGTTTACCCTAAAACCTGGATATCTCTCAATATGATACATTTTGAATCCAGTTTAGAATTTACTTGGAGTTTCATAAGTAAAAGGCAGATTAAAACCAGATGGTCAAGTTTGCTGTTGTAGACTATAGTTTAAGTAGCATCACTCAACATTGGTAGTGTAAATCATTTCATAGTCATGAATATTCATCTGTCATGGATATTCATCATACACTCTCACTCACTTCACCTTATACTCACCAGAATTTTCATTTTGTATTAACATCATGTCTCAGAAAGACTTTTCCCAGCATGATAAAACGCGTTGCAAAAAACCAGACGTCATTAGGAGATGAATGTGGTGTGATATCATGTGAAAGTTTGAAGTTTTCCCCTCACTGTTCTCACAGGTGCTTTATTTTGTGTGTGTGTTATGAGGTGATACCCTGTGCCAGTAGATCCATCTACTGTAGACGAGAGCTACATTAGATAGTGTCCATTTGATAGATCCACATCTCCAACATGTGAAGCATCTCACTCACATCCTGATCTGTAAATACTTATTGACATGTCAGGGTTTTGGATTACTCTAAATTCAGATATCTCTCTCATGTTTTCAAAATGGTCAAAAAGTTGGAAATGGCACTTTGAAGCCACTTTCATCCCGTGGAAAAAGGACGCATCTCAGGTGTGTCAATTTGCGGTGATAACATTTGCGAGTACTGTCGAGTTTCGTGACTGAAGTCATCGTTAACGTTTAATGGCAGAAAGCCGTAAATTGATGAGGTTTCTCTTTTTTTTTATGTAGTTTATGGTGTTTTTTCACTCACTCAGAGAGCATGTGTTATCAGCAAATGTTTACCATGGTTGCAGTCTCTATCAATCTGGGAAGATAACTGCAATGAAAACTGTCCAGTGGTAGAGGTGTCCTGAAAATTTGTATTTTTCGATCTTCCTTACATCCCTCTCCACCCCCATCCTTCACTATTAGTCACACCATCATTGTATTTTTGACGATAGTCAGAGCATCGTCCAACTGACACCGTTTAGAACTCTGTAAATATTCACTTTAGTCCTGGTAAGCATTTCCTTTAAGCCATTCATAATCCTGATCTTGTTTAATGTTTTCTTTGTTTTATATTGTGAAATTCTCTTTCTTGTTTACTCCCAAATGGAAGGAGAGTGATAACAACCACAGAGAAAGATTGAGAGATTCTTTTCAAATTAACGTTTCCTTGCCCTGCTTTTATTGATGCCAGGTTTTACTCTCTCACTAACTTTGAATTTTAACAGTTGTTAATTAAATATTTTCCCTTTTGTTTTTCTTATCCCTCTGGTTATATTTTTCTTTTTCCTTGCCTGCATTTATCTTGCATGCCTGTCTGCAACCCTCTCTGTCTGCCCTGTATTGACTCTCGGTAAGTAGTGACCTTTGACCCGCAATTATTCAGTTTACTTGAATATATGTATTCAAAAAGGTTTGCATTTCACATACACCAGCACATTCAAATCGTTCTGTACACTTTGTTTGGCGCTGGCTTCATATAGGTTGGTGGAAAGCTAGGACAGCGCAACAACGTTTTTTGTTCGTAGTTTCATTGTCACGGCAACACTCCCACAATATTGTATTTGTCATTAATATCTTCCTTGTGTCCTTCATGGTACTATTAATTCTACTTTTCAAAATGAAAAATCATTTTCAACAAAATCTTCTCTTAGAACTGTCAAACACACGTGGCAGCGTTTCATTCGATATAATCTCTTCTAACTTGCGGTTGGCGCTTCGCATATGTAGACAAACAGCCTTGTGTATCTACTCAAGACTTCTTATTTGCGGCTATATGATGACAATGTCCATACAAAAGAAGAAGAAGAAAGAAATAAAAAAACGTCAATGTCATTCTGATTTTAAAAAATCTAGTTTCATTTGAATTGGCGTCTGTGAAAAATCACTTTTGAGTTTATTTAGCTTTGTCATCTGTCTGGTTGTCTTGAGTTTTGTAATGATGTGCTGGGTTCATTCTCACTGCCTATACGTTCACTTTGCCGTTTGTGCGTTGAAAGGTCTCATTTTTCTTGTCGTTATCACTGTAGCGTTCAGCACGTCGTATCAATGTCTGTTTTGGCCCATTTTTTTAAAAAATAAAAGAGAAAACTGCTTTAAAGGATTTGAAACAAAAACAAAGGATCATATTTCTGTATTGAATCCAAATTTTCTTGTGGTCACTTGCTAAGCATCTGCCCAAGTGACCTCTACTCTACTGTGACAAAGCGTTGAAAGTTCCTCGACTACTACGTACAGTTAGCAACCTCTCATGATTTTAGTACGACCTCAGAACTCTCACAAATTAGTCAGTCATGATTCAGTAAGGGATGTTGTTGGTCAAAGCTCATCAACATTTACCTCAGCTCTCCCACTGAACGTTGATCACATTTAACCAACAACATCCCAGCTGCATAGCCAGGGAGGGCCATAAAACACCATTCCCATCATCTATGGGACGTGAACATCAGAAAAATTGGAAAATGTAACAACTGTTTATCTGTAATGGGGGGTCTTTTTGACAGAATTTGTCATTAGCAGATGAATTTTTTTTACTGCAAATCTGTGGAGGAGATGTGTTTGTACTGGATTTGGAGGAATAAATTGCAAAAAGTTCTGGAACTGATGTATGTGACAGCTATCTATCCTCCTTTAAGATACTGCAGTAATATCACATACAGTAGAAATAATGTTAGCTGATGTGATATCACATGTATAATATCACTAGTGAAGATTTCATGCACATGTAATATTAGCATATGATCAACAGCTATGATGCCACACACATGTGATCAACGGCTATGTTGCCACACACATGTGATCAAGTGGTATGTTGCCACACATCTGATCAACTGCTTTGATGCCACACACATACGATCAACTGCTATGATGCTGCACACATACAATCAACTGCTATGATGCCACACACATATGATCAACTGCTATGATGCTGCACACATACAATCAACTGCTATGATGCCACACACATGTGATCAACTGCTATGATGCCACACACATACTGTATGATCAATGGCAATGATGCTGCATAGGTATGGTCAACTGTTACAATACCACACACATACTGTATGGTCAACTGTTATTGTGCCACCCACACACACAATATTTGTAATGATTTCATCCACATAATATTAATGCTTTGAACGTGTTTAATGCTTTGGTGTCACACTCATTTAATATTAATTGCAATGATTTGGCACACATATAATATGAATTGCACTGATTTACACACATCACAGCCTTTTAACATCTGCAACAATGAAGTTAACTTGTCATCATCTGTAAAGATTTCACATGCATATAATGTCAGCTGAAATATGATGCACATACATATAATGTTAACTGCTATGATGCCACACACATATGATATTAACTGCCATGATGCCACACACATATAATGCTAACTTCTATGATGCCACATACATAAAATATTAACTGCTATGATGCCATGCACATATAATATTAACTGCTATGATGCCACATACATATAATAGCAATTTGCTATGATGCCACATACTCATAATATTAACTGCTATGATTCCACATATGTATAATATTAACTGTGAATAAGATTTTAACAGACATATAATGTTACCAATGATTTCCTACACACATAATATCAGCTGAAATAATATCACACGTATACAATGTTAACTGCAATGATTCTTCCCACATAACATTAACTGCTATGATGCCCCATACTCATATTAACTGCTACGATACTACACGCATAGAATACTTATTGCAAGGATGCTTTACACTTGAACTGTAATATGAACCGTTTTCAATTTGTCACACGCATGTAGTGTTAACTTTAAGATTTCACAGACATATAGTATTTGATATCAAAACTTTAACTTTCAAAACTTTAAGACAGCTTTTCTGTTGAACTTTTTGTTTATCATGTTGCATCATAATGATAAGCAAACCCTAACAAAATTATATCTGTTGTTTAGTTGCTCTTTTTCTTTGTAAACTTGTACGAAGTAGGTAAATACGGAACGTATTGTAATTGAATAATTGCACGTATGTATGTAAAGAAAATACTGTTAAGAAATGATTGTAGATGTAACAGAAAAAAGTGGCAGAACAAAGAACATGAAAGGAAATTCCTGTGTTGACAAAGCATGCATATATGCACAACACACACAAGTGCAAAATCTTGGTGTACATTATAGGTCAACTGTGCTTACCATTACTCATACAACTCATTCAAAGAAGCTAATTTTTTCGCTCTCGGTCCAGACAATAGCCATTGTTACATCTTTGTTGCAAAGATTTCATTTCGTAGATTCGTCACTGGACCAATATTCAATGATATAAAGATTTTTAGAGGGAACTGATTATGACTAAACACCCCCCCTCCCAAATAAAAAACAACAAAACAAAAATCAGAACAACAAAACCGTCCATATGATAGTGACTCAGTAGTTACTACACCACACTTAAAAAAATCAAAATATAGAAGAAAAAAATTAACTCTCCTATTAATTGAAGACGGGGGGGTTGATGTGATATCATATATTGCATGATGGTATCAATTAATAACTTGGCGAAAAGATAATTGATCAATGTCTTGAATGGGAAGCATGTTTGTTTTAGTGAATGGGTCTTTTTATGAATCAAGGGAAAAGGAATTTATATATGCAAAGAGTGAAAGAAGCTTTGCACTTGTAATGGTCGCATTCTCTGTAAGCTCTGCAGAGCACAATTCTATCCGACTGACTCGTGAAATCTCAGCTTTCATTGCGGTGACATCTGTAGAGTAGTGTTTATAACATACTGTATAGCTGAGTCGGGTTTAACATTCAGCATTCATCTCAATAGTAAGTCAACCTTTGCACCAGCACTAGCCTGGATGATTTAGTCAGTGCACTGAGGACATTACTGTGTGTACGTGAAGCTGAACAGTCACTCGAGAAAAGGACAAATTAAGGCCTGTGAGTTGGCGGTTGTCTCTGTATAGAATCTCATCAATCTGTGTATTTGAAACGATAAGATAAAAAATATGTAGACGCTATTAAATTTCTTTTTTGGGAATCATGTACTTTGCCCCTTGCATGGTTTACACATTGACTCATATTGTTTTGTCATAATATCCGTACCCAGCCAGTAGCATTTTCCTTAGCTTCAGTTTAGAGTTTACACATGCTTGTCAAAGAACATTGTTTTTCCCATATATGCCAGTGTTAACCGCCACTCTTCATGTTACTGCATTTTGCAACATTTTACGTTTTACTCATCCATGTGCCTTCACAGTGTATTTTTGTAAATTTATGAAATGAGGAACTTCAACCTGTGTCATCTGCCCTTCCATGCACTACACCTTGGTTTTTTGTTTTTTTTTTCTGTAACATTTTAGTAGTAAACCTTACTTTATATCATTTCACTGTAATGGTTTGTGTTTCAGCTTGTGCTTCATAATTCATCATGTTTCCTGTACATTTTATTAACTTTTATGTTTGCACCTCGTCTTTTTTATCCCTTTGTCCTTTTGTCCCTCCCTTTTGTTTGATATTCTGCCCGTTGTGATCCAGTTATGTAGCTATTGTTACTTCAAACACAATCCCAGTGGCTCATGTCATTCAGACGTGGAACTGTAAACAACTATAAAATGTTCAACGAGGTCAAATTCTACCCAGTTTAGCAACTTTTTGTTTGATCGACACGGTCGATGGGCAGGGTTGCAGATGACTTTTGGCGACTTTCGACGATAAATGCTATTCGAAGGACCAGCCTCACAATTTTCAAGTTTGTCGCTTATATTACCATAAAATGAAATGTGAAGTTACCTTAGCCTGAGTTCCACACTGTTTTATAGTTACTTCTGTACCTTTTCAAAGCCTTGCACAAATTGAAGTGAGGCAGAAGGGTAACAATGTGTTCATCACTGTGTTCGACAAGTCACTTATGAAACACACTAATTCTTTCCTTAGAACTGACTTGACACGTTTCCAGTTTGCTGTTTTGATACGTGTAAAAATGAAATGTGACCCTTGCCTAAAGGCCCACCCTGTGCTGTAGGTACCATTTACATATTAGCCAAACCTGAAGTGAGGGGTGAGGCTAGCAGTATGTATATCATAGCATGTCTAGGAAACCAAGAAAACAGTGAAACATAGCCCCATTGCAATACCAAAGCCAGGTAAAGCATGCGCCTTCGAATATGCTGCACGTGTACAGGCAATGTTGCTATTGCATCGGAATGTCCATGTCATTTGTTTCACCTGTCAATCCTACTATTGACCAGTGAAACAATACTCTTCCCACTCGATGCAGTGGCAACCTGGACCCCCCCCCATCAATATACAGTAAGACCAGTAGACCATCTCGAACAGTTTTATGTCCACTTTGTGTTTGCCTTTATGTGATAATGGATTCAATGGGAGATTCATGAAGTGATTCTCCTCGCTGTCTGAATTTCTACCACCAAACTTATTTCAGCGGTAACTGAGCAAGTGCCTTTCCTGTACCCTGCTGACAGACCCAATTGCTGTTCCAAAAACAATTAGAAAGTCTGTGATTTGTCCCCATGGAAACCGCTGCTTCTTTATATACCATGGTCATCTTTGTGTGCCTTGAAGGTGACCTTGTGCAAAAAAAAAAAGTGTATTACAAGTGATGTTCCTATATGACATCATGTGCCTGCTACTGCAGAAACTTGCATAGATTACAAAAATAAAGTCCCAAAAATTGTTGTTTTTGTGATCGCTGAATCTGTTATTAGTGAGCTTTTTATTCCAGTGCTCGTTTGTTACAAACTACTGTTTTGTTCTTCATTTTATTTTGGTCATTATCCAATTGCCGAATTCTTTGAAAGATGAGTTTGGTTTCTGTGACCAAGCTCTATAAAGTCAATCACCAAAGATTTTGTTTTTTTTTTATTCAAAAGATGAACATTCCTGCATTTTGATGTATGTATAAATATCAATACTAGTTTGAAGTTTCCCATGTTTATTGTAAACATGTTCTTAATTATTGGTACTTAAAGCTTGCTTGTACCCGAAACAAATTTTTTAAGAATGCCATGTATTGTCTTGTCTCTAGATGAATTACCATTCCAACCTCCAGAGCAAGTGAACTTTGACAAAATCAAAGACCCCAAAGTAGCCAAAGCCAAGAGAGAGAGACTCTATGGAGATGAGAGATTCGCCAGGCCAGGTGAGTGGAACATTTTATCAAACCACAACCAATTTAATAGTGGTGAAAAACTATTCCAGTTCATTAGATTTTTTTTCCTTTGCACAATTCAAAGAAAGTTCAGTTACCAAAGAACTTTGACGAGTTAACCGCAGTCTCTGATTTTACCATGTGCCATTATGTTTAATCCCTGTACAGAATCAATAGTCTGTAGTGTACATTGACTTGGAACTTACGTCAGTCTCCTGTCTGTTCTCTAGATTTCCATTTAGTTGTGTACACTCCAACATTTCTCGCACAGACGGAAAGAAAAATTACCTCATTGTTCCCACAGAAAGTCTACAATCACTTATTTTTTTCAATGATGGGCTTCTTTTTTTCAGTGTTTTGGCTAAAATCTTTGTGATTTGCTGAAGAATAATTTCAAACCCGTAGCAACCATTAGTTTGTGTTACAAAACTCAGTGGAGTGGCAAGTGTAACTTTCAGCGTGTGCCCTTAGGACTAAAATGTATCGCTCAAAAGTGCTTGCAGATGTGCTGTGCCTTTGCCTTGGATCCTGAGTTTGAAAAGTTTGTACTTGAAGAAGAACAAAACTTTGAACAGAAAAAGAAAGACATCAAAAACATTTTACAGACTCGTCACAGTCACCGTGTCTAATCCACTGAGGTGACAAGAAGTTCAGATCCAGCCCTTAGGGCCATATTGTGTTCAAAAACCACAGCAAAGCAGGCAGGACTGATCAGAAAACCTTCAGGTTTGATCTTTAACACTGAACCTTCTTTGACATGAACAAACCTCTTTTACCTTTTATCATATTTAAGGGCATCTCCCATCTGTCATCTGACTTCTTTCATCATTTATCATTGAATTCTCGTAGGTGAGTACATCATCATCGTTTCAGACGTTACGGAGCCCCCATTCCTCGGCAGACGTCTCCCACCGGCGTACTGCAAGTTGAAGGTCCTCCACCCCAAGAAAGCCAAGAAAGTCAAGACTGCGACAAAGAGACAGACTGGGGCTAAACCAGCCGACTAGGGCCAAGCTGTCGGCTGGCAGCCGATTTCTGACATCCCCCAGGACAGGTGATGCCTTCATCATTGACGTGATAAAGCTGCAGGTCAGACGGATAGGAAAGTATCAGTCTTCTATCGGGGGAAGATAAACCAAGATTGAAATGTCAGTGTCTGAGATATCAAACTTTTCAAAAAATGGAAAATGCGGATGCTTTATGTGCCCAAATATATTATGGATTGAGTAAAGTATCTTAGGCACTATGTTCATGTTGCAGTAGCAGTGATCGTCGTCGTGGAACTGCTCAGCAGTGGTCAGCTTCAATCAGAGGTAGTGTTGTACGACGTATGAAAAAGCAAAGCCAAAAGTCTGCTGGTCATAAAATGGCATGTGAAACAATGCAGATTCTTACAGATTTTTACAGAAAATGTTGCAACGATGCACGTAATATTTGCTTTCCTGAGTAATCACACCAATTGTTTTCATTCCGTGTCTGCAGTTGAAAAAACCCGATCAAAGGCCCACGTATTGGGACGTTTAGAAGTGTGCGTTCCTGGAAGGGTCCATTTCATAGCGTAGTGTTCCTTACAGGTGTGTTAGACTCATAAAGTGAGGGTGTGTTCCAGGTGAGGATGCACTTTCAGGGCAAGTCCCAGCACTACATTGTACTCGAATCTTCACATAACACAATGAGCCAGTCATATGGCCTAAGTAGACGTAATGTCAGCCTCAGGTATGCCTAGCTGGGTCTTACCGAACGTGGTATTTTCACACGTGGTCAACATCCACTATCAAAGTGCACAGAAAGGAGAAGTATGTATCCCAAACCTTCCATGGTGCCTGATTGTTGCGATCATTGAACAGCGGTCATCTGCACCCCACATCCTGCAAAATGTTTGGTCCACATGGGTGTACAATGTATGACATTATAATGTGTGCATGATGGTATTGCTGGTTGTATGTGAGCAAATATGTAACAAAGATATAACTTACACTGAGAACTTATTTTTTCTCAAATTTCGTGTAAATCTGCGAAAGAAAACAATTTCTCAGTAATTTGTGTTGTGTGCCCTTTAAATAGAATCGCCAAATGCGTGGACGCAAAACCTGTCAAATTAATTCTCCACTGCAAACATGGTGTGTCAGTTTATGCTAATATTGAAAACTTTCTTCAATTATTATAGGAAATTCAAATTGACCCTCAAAATGTTTTGTCACAACTGGATAGAATGTAAATCAGTGAATCCCAACCATTTTCAGCTCAATGCCCCCTTCCTGTACTGAATGGTATTGGAAACTGTGCCCCTCTCCCTTCAACCACTATGTTTACAAAATGTCATTATAATGACAAGGTAACTGATCTCACTACATTGAGATTAGGAGATGACAAAGTAATGTGGCATGATTTGTTGACTTCGGCTTAGCTCCATTTTCGAAATTTGGTTTTTAAGTAAGTAAATAAATGGTAGCAACGACAGTTGAATAGTTTCTTTTCTAGGTTCATTTTAGTTTGTGCTGCTTTTTCTTTTTCTTGAAATGCTCACCTGCTGCCACATGCACTCACTTCCCACGGGGTTACGGAAATGCCTCCCCCCCTGGTATGGGTGGAACCACCACGTTTGGACCCGCTGATGTAAGTGCACCAACGTGGTGTGGCTCTTTAATTTGAATTTCATTCAAGGGCCATCTCTGTATTGAGGGTGGAATAACCATGGAACCAAAGTGTGCCCATTGACCATAACATTTTTGTCTGGTACTGCTAGACTTAAGCTTTGCCAAATTATATATTTATTTGTAAAGAATACCACTTGTAAAAGAATGCATAATCAGATAGTAAACCTATATAAGATACTGAAGTGGGTTGATAATTTTATTATTTTTTCACATTAAAGGTCTTTTTTACATTGACCTCAACACCAATCTAAGTTGTCTCTTTAGTGTCTTTTCTTAACATAGTAAACTTTCTTCAGTGTTTCAAAACAGCCTTGGTGGTTAGGTTGCAACCGGGAGTATCAGTCTGTCCATTTGTTACTGACTCTTAAAACAGTTACTCTGTGATGTTGATGTCTCTGTCAGCTAATTTTTAGGAATAATTCTTTTTCTTAGTCCCTGTTTGCTTTGGTTTCAAACTGAAAATGGCAGATTGAGTCGATATTGGTCGATTTATTTGTGAAGCTACTTAATGGTACAACCACATGGCAATGCTTTTGTTTTATATGACTCATCAGCTTTCATATTTAACAGTTGTGATGGAAACTTTCAAAAATGTTATTTTGTAACCCTGACTTGCACAGGCTATTTTCATATGAAATAGTGCCAATTTGAAAAGATGTCTGGTGGAAAATTTTCCAAAACCAAATTGAATCTTAAATTCCTCAATCATTTATGAACATTTGTATGTGACACATAGGGATCCTCTTAGTTTGTCCATTTGTTATTAGTTTGTGGAGGACCTTGACAGGTTTAGAAAACTGCAGTGATTTTTTTTAAGCATCTCAATGTGTCTCTTTAAAAAAGAAGTGTCCCTTTAAAAAAGAAGAACTTGTGGTAATAGTAGAACTAAATTTGTGGTACCAACGTTGATATTACCTACATTCCTGCTATTATATTTCATTTTAAATAGTGAATTTACCCAATGAACTGTGAGGTCCCTGCGTGGAAGAAACAACTACTAAGGGAAGCCTCACAAATCTAACCTTAGACCGTCTTAGGTCCACAAAGCTTTACACTGCTGTTCATTATGCAGCCTGCATATCCCACATGCTTGAGTGAACACAGCCTGTGTATGGGCCCTGCTAGGACAGGAGCTGTGCGCATTGGAGCATGACTCATTACAGACTCGTTGCTATCCTTATTACAATGTGTTGCAACATTTCGCTCTTAGATGATCTTGATTTAGATTTGTGAGGCTTCCCTAAGAACATTCTCACCATTCACATAGAATTTGCAACTAGTGAACATGATTACATATAGTTTACCGTCATGGGTTTTCTTTAACCCACCGCCGCTTCCTCATTCTGGCAACAATTCTGATGAGTCTGTACTATGTATCCTATGCATTCAAAACGAATGAGACATGTATGTAAGGTTGTGAGTTGAATCTTTTAAATCTGTCCATTGTCAATGCATGTACTCTGGATTCACAGCAGTCTGTGACCAAAATGAGGGAAATGCTCTATTCCAAAACCGTGAAATATATCATCTAAAACGTCTGTCACACTTCTTTGTTCATCATGTCTAGCTCAACATAGGTTGCATTGTAGGGTGCATTTAATGTAGGTTGATACCATCAAGTGACAAATAACCTCCACACAAATTCAATTCACACAAACCAATCACTAAATGTATCCCAAACAACCATCACTGATTGGCTTGAAAATATCGCCTGTGCCAATAATTCATTTCATTCAATTATTATTCTATTTTTCATGTAGACAGTATAGTGTATGTTTGTGCATGTAACTACAACTACCGTAGTATATTTTCATGGCCGACTTTATCGTAAAACACACCAGAGATATTTCTCACAGCTTATTAATGACATTGAATGTTCACCTTGAAGTTAAGTGTATTATAGTACAAATATATTTCGTAAATATGGTGCGAAAGTGCCAATCCATCATTTTGTCTTTTCTGTTTTGTGTTTGAAGTGAATCAGTGTTTGTACATTACTTGGTTTGCTGATCCCTCATTGACCTGTCATGAAATGTCTCCTGATTGGTTATTACCTCATCGCCCTATAGGGGCTAGATGAGATATTGTAGTCACTTGGCTAGTGGAGCTATATATTGTACTGTGCACCCATGGGAGAATGGTTGCCACAGAAACGCTTGGAGTGGGTAAGTAGTGACACCCCAGGGGTTCCCCATGGCAGAATGACCTTGGGTACAGGAGGGTCCTGTTGGGTGGTATAAATGAAAATGTGTCCGTGACAGTCTATGTGCGTGTGTATGCGTCCGGACCTGTCCAAATTGTGGTTTTTCCAGAATAGTTTTGAAAGCATATGTGCGATTATATTGAAACTTGGTAATGTGCGTGATGCCAATACGTGCAAGATGTATTAATTGTATGGTAAATGGAGTCAAATTTGCTGATTTTTTAGGAAAAAAGCCAATTTTGCCCCAAAATTGCTATTTCCAGCATATCTTGAGGACTATTAAACCAATTCAAGTTTTGTAAGTACTTAGCACAAACTATTACAAATTCCCATGTACAGGCCCTGTATTGAAATCAATGTGCATGTTGGCGATGAGATATGCTACTCCGTGGATTGCCCTCTTGTTGCATTTTGCAATTACATACAACCTTACACTGTGAAGCATTTGGGGAAAAGTCTTCTCCAAGCAAGTCCCAGAGTTGTTTTGAGGGGAGGGGGTGGCCTTGTTCCCCTTTTAAACATTTTGCTGATGCAAACGCTCTCGGGTGCCAAGTGGGACCATCATTAGCCTGCCAAATTCTTATACTAGTTTTCCATTTTTCTGTGCCTAAATATTGCCAAAAAAACTAATTCCCGGGTGTACGCTACTCCCTCCCACTCGTAGCTGTGCGGCCTTGTTTCTGAGGTCAGTTATCTGAGAAGAGAATCATAAACCGTGCAATTTACACAAAATTTTACAAAATTTCAGTCTTCAAAAGCTATGACATGCTCAATGCTGCAAATTTAGGGAGCACAGAGATAACGGGCACAGTTAATTCAAATCGAAAAAGAAATGATTGGTTTTATTCCCTAGAGTAATCATGCAGTGTCTGTCCTTAAAAATTTCTACCTTAAATACCTCATAACATCAAAGGCGGCGTGGGATATGATCAGATGTCAAACTTGTCACCTGATCTGTGCCCTCCAGTGCTTTGACATTCATTCCGCCCATCATGCAGAAATAATGATTTAGCAAATGTTCCATTGAGCACAAACCTCAAATGACTTCGTTAGGTGTTTTAACGTTAACAGTGTATCCACACTTTTGTCACTTTTGTTATGGTTTGAACCTTATCTCATGTTATGGTTTAAATTTCGAATGTAGTTTTGAGATAGCGCCCTTTTAACGGCGTGGCACCATCCTCACAGGCTATAGGCTTCGTTTAATAGCCCACTGTAACACTACATACAGTTTATTCCGCGCCTTGCGTTCGAATATTGAACACGGTTGGAAATAAGAGACGAACGAAACTCAAGCAGCAAAGATGGAAACAGCAGGAACCACTGCCTGTAAGTATTCAAAAAGAAACTCTTACAACCTGTAAAATACGTCACAAGGTGTAAAAAAAAAAAAAAAAAAATACAAGCCATCCACAAACAGTCTGCACTGGACGTATCTCAGTAAAATCAATCGTCCTACGCCTATGCCGACGGATCACGTTACTTTGCTCACATTTAGCCCGTGTCGAGTTTGTTCAAGTGTAAGGAAGTCGCATGAATAATCACGACGAAGAAACAAGAAGCACATTCAAAAAAAAAAAAAAAAACAGAGAAGAGTCATACAGACTCTGTAATCCTCTAGAGGTCCTGTCAATGTCTTAATATTGTATTTAGACCACTAGTGTACAGTAAATTAATAGTTTTATTTTTATGATTAGCCCATATTTACTGATTTTGTTTTTCAATTGGACTATAAAAGCATTGTAGCTTGCATGGTTTTTGAAATTCTGAAAATATTCCAAACATTGCTTTAGAATACCGGTAAAAGTATCAGAAGTAACGTCTAAGAGAAAAAAAGTGTAAGTTTTCATTCAACGGAGGTTTCGTTCAACCACTCCTTAATGTAAGGTAAAGAACATTACTAGTAAAGTTAACAACACGAACTGGCATTGTAGGCCTGGTAGTTACACGTACGAGAAGCACTGAACGTGTTTTTTATGAAACAGACAAGCGACAATTTTGAATTTCATTCCAATCTTAATTCTGCTCAACATTCTGAGTTCATTCGTTATGATTATTAGATTAGAATTTCTTAACTCCCATGCCGTTATTCGTACCTTAAAATGGGATTGACTTCAACCTCAGTCTTCTTTTGTTCTACTGAGGTTCAACTTCTTGCAAATTGTCATGGCCTTAAGTCAGTTTTATCACCCCATGCTGTGATAATCCACATGGTCAATTAAACATCGTTCTCCTAAAGTAATTAAAGTGTGTCAATCCAATGTCTAGGCTTTCTTTAGCTGCCTGGCAAGGAGTATTAGGTGTCATGTTCATCGTAATACATGTGTAATCAGGCATGAAAGAGGGTCTGTTGAACGCTTTAGCACGGTTTTAGCACGATTATAACTTCATGCAATGTATCCATGATAAAATGGCTGTGCTAAAATTAGCCAAACTGGCGTGGTAGAGGTAAAAAAAAATCCCTTCTTCCCTCTTGAAAGACACATTTTTGCCTAAGGCGCATGAGAATTACAGATGCCCTCCCATGATATGAAAACCTACGCCTATAATGCCTCATCGACCGTGCAATTGTTTGCCACAGTATCTGAGTAGGATAGAATCACCGTGAGGTGATATAAATAGCCTAAGGTGACCAGGAGGTAACAAGTAAAAAAAAAAACCTCACTTTTCCTTTGTTCTAGTGTGGTTTTGAAAACAGGAGTTTTAATAGCTTCGATTCAGCACGCCACATGGATCCATGATGAGGAAGTTTGTGTAGTTTTGTTCAGACCCAGGCTCTTATTCTTTCTCCACATATCCTCCCTCTTAGTTACGTTCTCTAATGTAGAATTCTCGTATTTTATTGTTATTACAGGAGGCTGGACGAAAGGGTTTTTGTACCCTAAAGTCCCAACTATCCTTTACAATTACATAATCTCCATCACGAAAAGATAAAAATAATTATGTCATATGTTAGCATATTTCATTAATTACAAATAGGCCTATCTCTAAATACGATTTTGAAAGGATATTTTCATCTCTCCACAAGCAGTGTGTGGCCTACGATTGTATAATTTTCTCCTTCGTGTTGTCATTATTTGGCTTCATTTTCCTTTTGTCAATATACTTTTTCTCATCTGTGAGTGAGCTTTTCTCTCTCTCTCTCTCTCTTTTTTTGGGGGGGGGAGGGGGCGGGGGTTGGGTTGAATTACATTTGGTCCGTTCAAACCGATATAAAACCGTCGTCTTACGAAATTCTAAACACAGTTTGAATTCTGTGTCAGTTTCTGGATACGGTGTTTAGACTTGTCATACCTTTGTTTGATTAATGTAAATCAGTTGATAAAAATAGAAACTTTCATTTTCGAAGTTTCTCATAGACCATCTGCACACTTCCAAAGACGAAAATCTTAGCAACTGTTCATCTGTTTCGAAATAATGTTAGGTCTTTTTCCTGTGTCCGCTCTTCCGGAAGAATTCATATGAAAAAAATATATGGCTACAAAACTATCTGTGGAATGTTGTCGAGTACTTACTAAAATGTCGAATGAGCACCTGGAAATATTAATTTACAGTGTTGAAAATGAAGAGATCTTGCATTTTTGTTTTGGCGATAAACATACCGTAGGAGTGATAAAGGTGGCATCAAGTTATGAATAAAATGTAAAGTACCATTACATAAAGCAAAAACAACTCAATGACATGAGAGAGGTAATAAACACACAACACACATACACAAGACACACACCCTCACCTAGATTGAAAGGAAGGTTAATATATATATATATATTTATATATGTGTGTGTGTGTGTGTGTGTATGGTACTTGAACAAAGTGGTGATTACACATGACAGGTATATGGTATAAATTTCGAGTCTCCACCAAAAGTGAAACTACTGTAGATCTAACTCTCTTTGATGTTTGATTTAAGATGGGGTTAGTTCTTATCTTCCTGCAATAATCCCCCTCCCATATGCACACATACAGTATACATATATACCCTTCCATAGCCGAATCATTTTCATACTTATGTTTAGGCTCTACCAACTGGTACAAAATCCTAAGTCCAGTACATGTTATTCTACAAAATGAAAAAGGAGATAACTATTTCGATAGCGTTGTTGACTTAGCTTATCAGATAATTGTACATATAAGTGTTGACTGAACTCAGGTGGAAGGTTCTTAAAGCTTTGAATTAGAAAAATGAAAGAAACTAAAATAAACAAGTAGTGGCAGATATTAATATGAAACCAAGTTTTTTTTTAAGGAAGTACCTCTAGAAGCTGAATTGATAGGCCCTTAGGTGTATACTAGCCAAAGACGGTGAGTCCTCATTAACAGTTCATCAGGCCTTTTATTGTCATTTTTGTTTCTTGGTATAGTAGGGAATTGTGTCGGGGAAGGGGGTAGTATATGCTATGAACTGCATCCTGTGTTTGACTCTTACGAATGACCATATGCGGATAATACCCTAACGGTAAACATGATGCAATATACAATTCCAAACTTAAGTTAGAATATTATCTTCCATAAACAGTCACCACTTGTTATAACAACTCCTCCTGGCCTACACCTCTACATAGTATCAAGCTCGATTTATGTTTAGATATAAATAGTCCATATATCTGCCTTATCAGTGGCGCGTTAATTGTCCTTGTCACTGTGACTGTTAATTAGTGCATTCGCTATGGGACTTTCTTTGATTAGCCCACTGACAAAGATCAAAGGTTGTGTTCAAGTTAAGACAGACAGACAGACAGACAGACAGACAGACAGACAGACAGACAGAGACATACAGCACTTACTGCAGTGATCCCAGCTTGAAAACCTGGGGCAGACAGTGCGGTTAGACAAACATTACCAGTAGTCTTTGTTCGTAAGACAAATATTCACACTGTGGTTGAAATTTCAGCGAAAACTAGTAGAATACAAAATGTCATGTTTATATTGTCAATCGCCTAATGAGAGCTGTAAACAACCTTTTCTTTTCTTGCTGTAAGGTTAATGTTGGTTTACGGCCTTGTTCTACATTCCGGTATCTCAGATACACAGTCTACAGTTTTTCTTTCTGATTTATCAGTTTAGTTGATCTCATCAAGGTATATTGTCAGTGATCATCACTAACATTCACCGGACCAATAATCACAGACTCATGATACAGATAAATTAGTGATAGTTGGCATAGCTATGAGACGGCTTCATTACCCTGTCTCGTGTGCGTAGTCAATCTTTGTCAGGATGAACCGTGGAAACCCCTTCCTTTAAGATAGCAAATTAAAAGATCGGGCTTGAAGGCACTGTCGCTGACCGCTGAGTTGGTGCTTTGTCGTTACATCACCGACCTTCCGAAAAGAAATTGCTGTTTTCAAGGGGCTACAGACTACGGTCGGTCGGGTAACCCAAGTAAATGACAGTATATGCTCCGTCAAGCTACGAGTTCTTTTTGAAGTCATAATACCACAATTTGTTTCGCATCTTATTATAGCACCGTGTATCTTCCACATAGGGCCTTGTCAATTGAAGTGCATTTTTTTTAGTTGTTTACAAGCCGAATTTTGGTCGTAAAGTGGACATTCATGAAACTTTTCATCCAGGGTTGCAAGTTCTCAACTGCGTCCTGACAAAGTTGATCCTGTACCCGGAAACTCGATGCAAACAAATACTCGCCATAAACGTTTTCAAGGCAACGGTGTAACACAATCAATGTGTAACGCTTGTGACTTTGTTTAATCGTTCCGTGGATAATTGGAGCTCAGAATGTTCAATGTTCATTATATAATTTTGCAAACCTCCCTTTGTCAGCGGCATATTTCTACTGATTGCTAGCGGAAGTTAGCAACGGACAATTTGAAAAATCTAATTACGTGGTCTGTAGTCTTACGACAGGGAAACTGAGTCCCGTCTTGGTTAATATAATTTTTTTTTTTACTATATTAAGAGGTATTCAGATGGGTAGTAGTGAGTGGGGTGCAGTCAGGTGAAACAAACAATTCAATATCATTTCAAGTCAATGGTTGCTGGAACATCTGGCTGTAGGGAAAGGGGAGACGGGAAGAAAAAGGGAGGGGGGGGGGGAACAGGGAATATCGAAAGATAAAAAATCTGTTTGATGAGAAGTTGGGTGAAATTCATCACAGGAATTATCAACGTTGATATATTTTTCAGGGTTAAATAAAAAGTGTAGGCCTAATGTAACCAATATGGTAGCCATTTTAATTACGACAATTAGTGTTCAATTAAAACATATATAGCAGTTTGATAGTCGGAAACAATAACATTTCAAGCGTTGGTTTTTTCTGTCATAGTAAGAAGCTTGGAATACGTAAGACATTGTACATACCCCCCCCCCCCCTTCTCGTGCCACCCGAATTTAATTAGCAACTTGTAACCAACTTAACAGTACATATTGCATTAATACAAAGATACTACAATAAATTTCCTTCCCGGAAAATTAACACCTCTTTTCCCATTTTCCTAACTACAACACTGCAAAATTTATATCGTTCACAGTCAATACCACAATATGCAGTTATTGCTCTAGCTCTAAGCACCTTAAACGTTAAATTGGTGTTTGTATCGAGGATTACAGACGTGCATTATTCAAGGGTGTTAAATTAGGCACTTCATCGGCACCACGCATTTTAACACCCCACCAGACATACTACGTCGTTACGCCACAGGGGTTTCCCGTTCTAACTTGTTTACACTATTGCTTAAATTCTACAACTTTTTTTCTGCAGTTGATCAATCTCATGGTTTTGCAAGCTCTATAGGACAATACACAATAAAACATTACGACATTAGTACACTACAATAATTGTGGCCAACCACAGTTATTGTCATGCTTTTGTTGAAATTAAAGACGTAGTGTAAATGCTGCTTGTGTAAATTGACTTTTTTGTAAAACCATATGACTGTATAATATTTGTACAAGTGGTGATTCAATGTTACAATTGCAAGCGATTTTGGTGTGAAGCCAGTTCTGTGAAGTTCCATGTTGCAATTTAACTATACTGTATGAATATATGTCTGTGAGGTTACAATTAGTCAGCTATAGTGACTAATGTAATGATCGTATGTGTTTGTATCATAGTTAGTGGGATATTCCACAAGTTAGACATGCCGTTGTGTTATCGGAGACGAAACTCACAATCATCCCAAGTCCAAGGGGATAGAACGGACAATAAAGTTTGCTTGCTAATTGACCGTTCGTCTCTGCACATTGCTGCTCTTCACTGGGCTCGCGAATGTGGTGTTAACAGATGACCGTTTTCGTGAAAGCGTTCCAGACGCACTCACCACTAAACCGAAGAGCCCAGTTACCACGTAAAATGTCTTCCTTCCAGTCAACTCTGAACAGTAAATATCATTCCTTTGTATCTGTTTGAAACACAGCATTAGTCCGGCATGAGCTACATCGCCGTTTACAAACTGTGGAACGTAAGAAAGGCTTCGTCAATATTTAGCCTGAGGCGATTACATAGGAATCACACAACACAGGAAAAACTTAAAGCTAGGCTTACCTGAGATCCACTTCTATAATGTAATAGGCTAGAAGAAAATCTATGTTTATCTTTGCATAACCAGTAGTACATTAGTGTGGCTTTTAATAACCATACTTGCAACGTGCCAGACTAGACACAGGTGTAATCCACCATTGCATCTTCCATCCTAGTTTTTAAACGGTTATACAGGTTATGTTAAAAATGAAATTTTGATAAGAGAAGAGAAGAAGATATATAGACATTCAATTTATCGTGGTAAGTTCGGAATCTCTGCATTACTGATGTTAGTCAGTCTGGATGTATCGTTTCCTATCAATAGCTTTTACGAAAAGCACAGAAACTAAACCACGGTTAAATTATACATGATCTTTGTCCTCCTGATGTAGAATTTAGAACGGTTGTCTGCATACGTTCATCGTTTCAACAAAAGACACTGTGGGCCGTGGAAACTTCAGGTTTCAAAGCTACCAACTCTCAGCAAGAGATTGTCATTTTTTCTTCTTGATATTATTAAAATGCGAAGGGAATATTGAAGTGAACCTTGTAAATATGGCTATGGCTATTCCCTAAATGAAAGCATTGCTGTACCGGGTATACGTTCATCCCATAATCAATACAATAATATTGTACATAAATAAATTCCATATATAGCCACTGTATCGATTGCATAGCCAGCAACCATGACAACAGGATGCTGACAAAATTATCAAAACAAAATGGTAAACTTTGTTCTCAGTTTGTCGAGAAAAAAGATCTTCTTGCACTGGATACCTACATAAGACGAAAATGACGTTCTGCTTTACCATAAATACGTACTTAAATCATTTTAGCAATGCAGTCGTTACATTAACTGTTTAACTATAACATGTAGATATAATATCACTCCCTGATCACGAGAAAAAAAGAAACGTGATATAGAACGGAGGGGATTTAATTGCCGTTAAAGCTCGAGACATTTTATGAATATGATTTACAGGCAGGTGGTTTAAGGAGAGACTGCCCAAAATAAATTACGTGTCCTATATACGTCTTAAGTTGCTTAACTAGTTAAGTATTGACCGGGAACGGGGGATTTTAATGACGAAATCTCCTCTGCACGCCCCCTAAGTGTAAGATAATAAATATGTGACTAATGATTCCTGGAGTATGGGAAAATTTTATTGCAAATTCAAACATTCGCTGGCACTAAAGAGCATTTGAGACCAAGGGCCTATAATTCCCCCCCCCCCCCCCAAAAAAAAAATCCAAGTGGGAGGGGAGTCGAAGAACTTTAATAGTACGGCGATCCCATTCCATCGACTTTACCCCTCCTCCTGACAAAAACTAGTCTCTATGCCTATGTTGAAGAGGCTCATTGAGTTGTTTCATGAAATTAACTAAACTTTTCTAAACCTGTCAAGTTTTCTTCACATACTAACGACAAATGGTCAAACTAAGAGGATTCCAATGTTTCACATACACTGCAACATTAATGAGTGAGTAAATAATGATTTACTCTGGTTTTTGAAAATTCGTGACCAGACACTGTTCATATCAGTACTTGTTCGCATGCACATAACTAGTTCAAGTAAGGGTAAATATTGGTTGAGAAACTTGAACAATTATACTACAGTAATTACTAGTATTGTCATTTGTTTATACCGTTTGAAATCACTGCAGACTTATTGCTATCAACGGAATGAGTTGATAGCAATAAAAAAGTGAAACCACTGGTTACACTTGAGTGTTTTAGACCAAAATTAGAAAAGTTTCTGAGACACCTATAATTGCTGCATAAACTGGACTACGTTGCAGCTTGTTTTCCTCCGTGAGCCTCTTTTTGTTGTTGCTGTTTTTTTTTTCTTTGATTTTTGAACAATTGCATGAATCTTAATGCGTCATCGACCAAATTGTGTGAACAGAAGGTAATCAGTTTGCTTAAAAATAGTCATTGGTGCGAAAAGAAGTACCGCGGTGCTTTTGACCATGACAACAAGTTTACTCTAGCATGCTTAAATTGAGTTATTTCGAAGGCACAGAGCTGTAATGTTTATGTTTCGATTGCAAAATTGAAATTGGGCGTTTGTTGGCCTTAGTACAAATGGGAAAAGTTTAATTATATACCGTAGATGTCGATAATATAGTACTTTTAAAAGTGGCAATAGTAGGCGCGGGAGTGCCAGTTGTAGCAATAGTACCACTAGTAGTGGTAGTAGTAACACTTAGTAGTAATCGTAGAAGTTGTAGTAGCATTAGTATTAGTGTTAGTATTCGTAGTTGAAGTAGTAGTCGAAGTAGTAACAGCAGTAGTAGTAGTAGTAATAATGGCAGTAGTAATAGCAGTAGTAGTAATAGCAGAAGTAATAGTATTAGTTGTGGAAGTAGTGGTAGTAATAGTAGTAGTACAAATAACAGTGGTAGTAATAGTATTGCCGGGTACTAGTAGTGGTAGTAATAGTAGTAGTAGCAACAGTATGGTGACGGAAAGTCTCACCAACAAACAGTATCCTCCAGTATAAACATTCCAACAGTGTAGCTAGCTAATCAGCCACAATTAGAACAAAACATAAAAAGATGCACCCATGCACTCACGCAGTGCGTGATACATGATAAAGGCACCAACATAAGGCACGCCATAACGTGACTCACAGTACACGATGGCTCACTGTGGCAGTATATTTACCTCGATATGATAATTCAGATAAAACATTACCCAATATCAGCAGTAAGGTCCCGATATCACAAGTTAGCAAACTTATGTAGATATCATCAATTAAGCAGCACAAGTCCATCTTTTGTCTTTGAAAGTAAATCCACCAATCCGGAGGAAGTTTGATCAAGGATAAAAACTAGATTCCACACGGTTTTTAAACGATTCATCACTGCCCTTACATGGGAGTTATTCCGTCTAATTTTGAAAGAATGTTCGGACTACCCTCATACCAAATACGGGATTTTGGCCTACAGTCGAAAATACCCCCCCCCCCCCCTCGCCCTTGCTACACCTTAGGGACTGATCCAGGGCTTTTTGTTTTGATGGCGCATTAACCTCACGCATTGTGGGAGAGTGTCTTATATCTGAAGGGTTTACTTTAAAAAAATAGTGCTGCCAATATGATGTGCCAGTTTCTATACCAAAACCATTACGAGAAGATCAACAGTGAGAAGTCTGCGATAGAATATCAAAGGCACATCAGTTTGATCGGGTTTGGAAATTTTCTACCTAAGGCACCCCCACTGTAACCTAATAAATACGCAGTGCTAGTGATTGTGGATTGCAAGGATAGGCGACGGGCTTGCGGTGTCGTCCACTCGCCATATTGGCATATATGTATATTATTAGTTCACCGTTCTTCATCGTTGGTTTGCGGGCTTCCGAATGTTGTTCACGACGAAAAATTTTCGCATACTAAGTGTTAACACATTTCACACAGAAGTAAAAACGCATTTGCTTCAGTACCGGAGTCAAATCAGTACTCACCGGAGCCAAAAGTCCATCATATACTGCTGGGAGTCTGGTGGTTTACACGTGACCATAGGATTGAAGTGCTTGAAGTGAAATACCACAGGCGAGTGTGAAAACAATTACACCCATAGATTTGCAACCCCCTTTGATTTTTGCTGGATTACTGTTCTCCGTACACGATACAGTGTTCCAAACATACGACACACCAGGTAAGTCTACAAAGTGACTAGTATATATTGTTGATAGTGTACTGAAATATATCTGAACTTCACAATTGACAGAAATGTTGAGATCCCTATAAACAGGGCCTCTCTGAACAGGGCCTCAGAACAGTTCAGAAGTGGACGAAAGGGGGGGGGGGGGGGGGAATTGAGGCGAGTGGCATGGATATGAAAACCAAACTAGCATGTGGTTTTTAATGTTTCTGTCTTTTTGGGAGGGGGGTTAAAAGAATCAAAAACTTTTCTCAAAATTTTCTTTGACTTTGAAACTCCAAGTAATCGCTTTGGACAATAAACAATCACCATTTCCCATTTCTGACATTTTCTCTGACTATTTGTGCAGCAAGTCTTTAGTCAGTTATTATGCTTGCGAAGTATGCTTGGTCAAAAAAAGTGGGAGAATTAAGCTCCAACCACCCACTGCACCCCCCCCCCCCCCACCACCACCACCACCACATTATGATGGTTCTGATGTCCCTGCTGAGAACAAACTTGCAATTGCCGAACAAGCTGAATCCATTGTCTAAATTGGACGGAACATACACGTATAGAAAATGCTCTTTGTAAACTTAATCATGCAACAGATGACGTTATGATCGTGATAAAATGTCGTAGTGACCTTTGATTACAACTGTTTGCCTATCGACATGACACCTATGTACCTCACGCACTGCAGCTCAAGAACGCCTAGACATTGGGTTGGCACACGTGAAAAACTTTACGAGGTCGATGTTTAATTGACCTTGTGGATCATCACAGCATGAGGTGAAAAATGTGATCTACGGCGACAGGGATCTGCAATAAGTTGAACCTCACTAATAAAACAATGAAGAGGAGAGGTTGAAGGGACTCTCATTTTAGTGTAAGAGATACAGCATGGGCTTTTGTTGGCCGAGATCGGATAAATCGTCCAAAGTGAGGCTTTATTTATCATATCAACTTGTATATCTAAATGCAATTCATGGTCACAGCAGATAATTAAACTGATACATTAACAAGAAGTAATCACCCCCAACTGATAGCGTCAATACAAACAAGTGTCAGGATTTGCGGGTTACGTTCCACCATATTCCAAAGTTTAGCATATTTTGAGGCGACATTTTTCAACAAATACTGGTCGGTAGTTCATGGCCAAAAATATTGACAGCAATCGTCAAACATCTGAAATATGTCTAAGTGTCGATAAAATAGAGATAAAATAGCTTTATGACTCCAAAAAAGGAAATTCAAGAACTACCGGTGTCTAGGAACTACCAGTGCTTACAAACCAACAAATGTTGACCATATGCCGACGATTTTGTAGTACTCTTTTGTACTGCAATAGTTTATGCATGGATAAGAACATTTTTAGAGGATGCCTTTTCACTTTTTTTTTTATAAGACTAGGATGGTGATCATACGGATTAAAATGTCGGTTTTCAGTGCCCCGGAAAATTCCCTCACTTATTGAAAATACCGTAGACTCACAAATGCTCACGTTATTGACACGTCGGGATCAAAGTACAAGACGTCTCCTTCCCCTAGTTTCGGAGTGGAATAAAAATCCATAGCCTTTAAACTTCGCGTCACGGTGTGCAAAATTGAGATGGATTCATAAACTGGACTCTGGACACATAGAACATTTAACTGCGCATGGCATTGCGGGCATCTTCATACCAATTAATTTCTACCAGTAGCTTGTAATG
Organism: Stichopus chloronotus; assembly: GCA_021234535.1. Taxonomy (NCBI): domain Eukaryota; kingdom Metazoa; phylum Echinodermata; class Holothuroidea; order Aspidochirotida; family Stichopodidae; genus Stichopus; species Stichopus chloronotus. The sequence continues at coordinate 11,419,219 of SFZH01000008.1, forward strand.
GCCACTCTTATTAATAGCTCCCTGTTATAATTATAGATATCACAGTGATGTAACCATTTCTCAGTCTACCAACGTCAGGTGTTTTACATTTTTTTCTCACTTAGTGTATGCCTGCCATTACTGCGTTTGACTAAATTGTTATGAATCCATACTGTACACTTGCAACAGACACAAGATATTTATTTTAAAGCTGTGTTGTACCTAGAAGGATTCATACTTTCGATGAAGGAGGACCGCCTCTTGACATAATTGGTTTGTTGGGTTTACGAAAGCAGTGTACTCTATAAGCACGCTGATCCAGCCCGTGCAAACTGTTTGGAAAGCTCTGCGTCCCATACTAGTAGTTGTAGTATTTACCGACTTCGTAAAACTAGTGACGCAGCCCTGTGCAAATAAGGACACAGGTCAAGTTTACCTCGTTTTCATACCACCTTGACATTTTTAGGGCAAAATACCCATTGCCCTCTTGACGTAGTTAATCTCTTTGGTAATCTGACAAGTAATGAATTTGTCTGAACTTATTTCGAACCCATGGTCTCTTGGGATACCACTCACCTGTCAAATCCATCTTTGGTTAGTTAGTTAGCAACTAGTCAATGGTTAGTCCGGTGAGTTGGTCTATCACTTAGTCAGTTATTTAGTTAAACGTTTGGTTGGTAGGGTTAATGGGTGGTTGGTTGGTAGACTGGCTGTTGCATATTAAGGTTGTTGATTGATTTGTTGGTAATCGTAGCTGGTTGGTTGGTTGGTTGGTTGATTAATTGATTGTTTGGTTGGTTGGTTGGCTGTTGCATATTAAGGGTGTTGATTTGTTGGTCATCGTAGTTGGTTGATTGGTTGGTTGGCTAGGCTGGCTGTTGCATATTAAGGTTGTTGATTGATTTGTTGGTCATCGTAGTTGGTTGGTCGGTTGGTTGGTTGGTTGGAATTGGATGGTTGATTTCACCTTCGTTCATTCTTTTAATAATTTCTTCCCTCGTTCATCGATCACTCACCCTACTTTTCCTATCAATCTCTCATTTTTATCAATCAACCAAACGATCAATCATTCAGTCAGTCAACCAACCAATCAATCAGGACATCTTATCAATCCGATGTACCGCTTATTGCGCCTAACTGTACACATAGTAAAATGTGATTCACAGTTATATGGAATACTGCAGGGGAGATGACTGCTATGGACAATAACCTCCTTTGTCAACAACGGCCACAAAAAATCATGTCGCCACAGCAACGTGGTAATGCTGATGTTAGTCAATAACCTGATCACGTTGGGAAGAAAACGCAAATGGCTCTCAAGTAAACATGTTTGTTTTCCATAAGCAAACTTTGAGGGGTTGCCGTTGCTGAATTTTCTTGAAAGACGGAGTAAACAACTAGGCCTGTTTATTACTCTTCGAACAATACCAAGTAGCATGTCTTGATTCCTCCTGGTTTTGGGTGAGGCTGGACGAGTCAAGTTGCATTTAAGCAGAATCTTCTCCGTGCACGCATCATCGTCCTTAGCACTGGGCATTGTCCTTAGCAGTGGGCAGTGATCTTAAAGTATCCCTGTAGGGCGTTCTCATTATAATCCTAAAACGCGAATTTTTTTCTCTCCTTATGCTGTTTGAAGAGTTGCGCTATGATGATAAAACCATCTCGGCTGATTTGATTTAAACTGATTTATTGCGTATCAACTCAGAAGGGTAGCAGATTTCCCAGTTACTTAATGGAGGATGGTAGTTGCGATATACGTTTTGCATAACATTTTGCACGTTATACATTCGAGGTAAAGTCTTGTCTACCTTAATAGATTTGTGTTAAAACCAGAATGCACAAATGCATTGTGGTGTCGATGATTCGATTATGAGTATTTTTTTTTCTTTTTGTGAGCCTGACGTTATGGGCATTAGGATATGTCACAAGCTACCCTATTCTTTATATGAAAAGTAAGATCTGTACAGGCTTCTGTCTTTGAGGTCATGTTAATAAGGCTTTCACAATTTGACAATTTTGGGCCTTGAAAGGCATTTTACCCTCACTTAAAACTTAAGGGTTCTTGTACTACCATGAGATACAACTACATACTGAAGATGATATCTATTAAAGAAATGTCATTTCATAATGTGACCTTGTTGACCTCAAATGACCTTTGACCTTTACCAAAGACAATTAAATTTTTGTATACTCAATGAGATACAAGTGTATTCTGAATATGAGAGCTGTCCAAGGTTTTCTCGATGAGATATCGTGTTTACAATGTACTCGTCACAAACACATATACACACACACACACCATCACGCACACACAGACACACACACAAACACATACCCCACTGCGTGATAACAAAGGTTACAATTTCATCGAAAACAAAAATGATCTACCAATGGCACAATCTGCCATTAAGTGACCCAGAGGAGAGAAAAAAAAAACGTTTTTTTTTTTAATTTCCTACCTTGACGTCCCCCGTAAATTATTTTCATGTGTATGTGTTTTATGCCTATTCCGGCCTTGAGTCAGGAACGTTTTTTTGTCAAAAGACACCGATTTTTACCTTGAATCTGCAGATAAATGCTGATAACCTTCAACTAACAACAACCCACCAATAAAGCTTGGGAGAAACATAAACCACATACTAATGAATATTATATCACGTAAAGTCGACGTTAAGATAGGAAAGGAAATGCTGTTTTTCTATTGGCTGTCTGTTACAGTTTCTGACAGAATTCCCCATGTATTGATCATTTTCCTTAAACACAAATATGTTAAGGAGATACTCTTATACTCGATTTGGAGACAGAGGGGGTTATATGAATTGTAGGTCACAAATATATACTCCTTTAAGAAAACGTTTAACCTACTTATCAAATCGTAACAATATATGTCATATATCACAAACGGACGTTCGTTGAGTCCTCCTGGCTTTGGGTGAGGTGGACGAGTCAAGTTGCATTTACGTAGAACCTTGTCCTTGCCTTCCAACACGTTTCTTAGCACTGGGCAATTAAAGGTTAAGATTGCTCTAATTTCAGGAATGAGAAAAACGTGGTTAAAGGACATCAATTTTTACCTTGACTCTGCAGATAAATGCTGATTACCTGCAACCAACAACATCCCATCTACCTACACAGCTTGGGAGAAGCTTTGTAGGTAGAACACATATTCATGAATATTATCTTACGTAAAGGGGACGTCAAGATAGGAAAAATGCTGTTTCCCTCTCTACTGGCTGACTGGGGCAGTTTCTGAGAGAATTCCCCCATGTATAGATCATTTTTCTTTAAACAGAAACATATTAAGGAGATATGCTTATACCCGATTTGGAGACAGAGAGGGTTATATGAATTGTATGTCACAACTGCCTATACTCCTCTAAGAAAAAAAGTTGACGTATCAATAACATATCGTAACAATATACGTCATACATCGCAAACAGATGTTCGATGGTTACGGTTTTGCCACAGTTGGAACGCTAATGCAGAGCCGTTACCGCACATCAACGGCAACTGTGTGTCATGTCTGGTAGACGGATCGCAGGAACAACGAACGTTAGCATTTTCAAACAGATTATAAAAAAAAAAAAAAAACTAACAAATAAAAGTCGCTGGAAAAAAACAAATATCACAACTTTTGAACTTGACATTTGTAGAAGCACCCACACCGTCATGGAAACCAAATCAAAGGTTGAAGGATTAAAGAAGGTGATCTTAAGTTCGCCGTATAGTTATTTTAGCGACTATTTCACTGTGTAAGTAAGAGTAGAAGAGACATTGGCATGTGTCGATTTTTTTTTTGGAGATACGACGGTTTCATTCAATCGGATTGCAAAAAAATAAATAAATAAATAAAAACGTACGTAGTCCGATGTATATCGAAATTTTGTAAATTTCTGGAAACTTATGGCATGATACCGACTTGGCTTCACCGGAAATATCTGTGCACGTACACATTGAAGAAATGGCAAAATTTGCAGGATTAAGAAAGTCTCATCAATGGAATTATCAACAAATTGGCTGGAGCACAGTTAGTATCACTCGAAAGTGACAGCATGCTGAATGGAAATCAACTTTTTGATCACGTCACTGATCTCGGCAATGCGCATTAGGTTTTCTGTAAACTGAAGTCGATAACTGGCCGATTCAGGCGTCTTTCTTCGATTCCGTAACTGCATGGGCGAAGTTGCGCTTTAATAGGCTATATCCAAACTTGTTTCCCAACAGCGTGTTCTGTTTGGAAGTAATGGAGCTTTAATTTACCATTTTCTTTCTGTCAAAGAAGCACATTACATTACGGGAAATAGATGATGCCATACCAGCCATGTTAATTGAACATCCTATGTACTGAATGTCGACTGTCTTAAAAAGAAAAAAAAATGATAACAGTTGTGACCTTTGTTCGATTTTACATTTTAAGTCCAGTCTACACTAGTAAACCCAATATAAGTTATCACTGGTGTACAATTCCAATGCTTAATATCAACTTCAAATTAAGGAAGAAACATGAATATCAACGAATATCTTAAGTTATGAACAAGATATTTTTATGTTCTCTAGTGTCTTCTTTTGGTGTTAGTGATAAGTGATAAGATAAATAATTTATGCAGGAGAAAACAATTTATAACTTCAGTTTTCTCCTTTTCCATCATATCTCGAACATGTTCAAGACAAACGTAAAATATGTAATATGTAAGTATGTTGTATTTACCATTGTCTCTCTCTTACATGCTATGTTCTCCTATGTTCTCCAAGTCTCATTGCCATCGTCATTGTCATATTGGTGACCCGATCTGGACCTGCTAGCAGAAAAAAAAAGAAAACTATGCTCTCTCTCCCATTTTCCATTCCCTATGTTTGTCACTGAAATAGATATTTTCTTTGACTCTATTTGCTGCGTTTCTGCCTCCTCTTGCAGCCAAGGCTGTCATGACGACTGAAAGTGACGCACCAACTACTGCCATGGAAACGACGATGGCTACATCCGCGCCAGGCGGTGGAGGTAAAGAGTCAAAATAACTTAAAATGGGGTCGGGGAAGGGGGGGGGGCTCATCGAGTTGGTTCACAAAATTCATGATATTTTGTTAAACCTGCACGTATAACACTTACAGTGATTATCGATCGCCAAACTAAGGGATTCCTAACATCTGACACGCGGATGAAGCAACAATGATAGGATAGTTAACAATCACAATCACTTACACTGCAAATCTCTGATCGACACTTTTTTTTTACCATGAGGCGTTGACCGTAAGGAACATCTGTTATCTGTTCATAAAAAGCTACAAATTCTCACGTTTTCAGTCACTGTATGCATTCATACATGACTAATGAGATTATTTAGAAGTAGTGGCATGCAATGGCTTGCTTCAAAATCGTCACATATTAAGCAATACTAACCCAATGAGCCCCTTTAAGTATACTATGTGTAGGCTGCACCATACCTGTCCAAAGCTGTTCACATCATAAATTGGAGGAATAAAAACATCTTTTGGAAAATTCGATGAAAAAAAGACCTACTTCTAATTGTCCAAATATTAATAGTTGAAGTTTAAGGTAGTACAGCAAACTGGATATAAAGCAAAGAAGGGTGACGTCCATGTTGAACGGTGAAACAAAGGGTGTGTTTCTTCGTTCAAATTTACAGTCATGCAAACCTTCAGGTTTAACTTTACAAGCGTTCATAATTTGCCGTAGTCCGTTGATAGTCCATAAACTTTTACATTATTATATGTAAACAAACCAGCAACTCTATTCCACTCAATGGCAAAAAAAAAAAAAAAACATAAATGAACATTGACAACAAACTATGAAATAGTATATGTAGTACGGTACTAAATTTTCGTAAAACGCAAACCCCGACGTTCCGAACCCAAACGACCAAACTCAAGTTTGGCCCTGACTGGTATCGTTTATGAAGCGTCGTTGGGAACGTAACGCTTTAAAATAACATAAACAGAAAACCATGCGCGGTTACAAGATGGATATCGTACTCACTCTGCATTTGACACAGACCTTCCAGTTACTGTGTACAAGCAATTCACCATTTTGGAATTCATTGCTCAGAGGGTAGAACCATAGAGCTATGCTACGTGGTAGCTTCATGGTAGAACATATACACCAGAAAGTGCAAAAACTCCTTTTGATTTCCTTCTTAATTTCCACCATTTCCGATTTCCTTATCCGTAAATCCAAGCGTTTGGTCAGTTACAGATGGAATGTTGCATGTATGTAAATCAGGTACACAAACATTATAAGAAACAAAAAAAAAAAAAGAATTGCATGTGCTCCTTTCTTGTGTGAGACATATCCATCCAAGTGTGGCGAATTAGTCAAAGCCTAGGCCTATAGCCTAACTGTATTTACACTCACAAAAACGTAAAGTAAAATAAGAACTCCATAACTTTTTGGTAAAATTTTACACATAGTTAATGTAAGTCTTACATTATGATATAACAATTTTACTAAAAGGTAGTAAAATTTACCAAAATTATGTAAAATTTACAAATACTGCTTACATTCATTTTACATAAAATTTATGGAGTTCTTATTTTACATAATTTAGGTAAATAATTCTGTGATTGTAAGATCCGAGGTATAATTACATTAAGGAGACATGCCCTCCTCTAATTTGGCAAACGTTCGACTGGAATATACTGTAACAACTGGAAGGGTCGTATTGTAAGTCCCGTCGGTAGAGGGCGGTGATTTTCGTCCATAGAAGTACATGATACCAGATAGATAGTGCCGACTTTAATGATTTACTTATTTCTATTCTTTTCTTTTCACTTCTTTACTTTCTTTGTGACAGGATTAGAAATCTGGGTTATAATTATAATTTGTGTCGCCGGGGTTGTCGCCATATGCCTGTGCCTGGCCGTAGTTATTAAATGTGTCAGATCCAAAGACAGGAAGAACCGACAAAAATTGGCAGGAGGAGAAGCTTGATACTGAAGACGGACTCAAGCCAAAATTCCTTTCTTCTCTAAGTGTTATATATATGTATGTTTCAATTGCCAAATCGTAGCTTTCCATTTTTTTTTAACAGCTGCGCATTAACGCTTCTTTGAAATACATGTTCATTCATTCTGAGGTGGATAGGGGTGGGGTGGGGGGGGGGGAGGACGGTAATGCATTGCTATATACATGTTTAATAAAAAGAAAAATTTGGAAACCCAGCATTCTGAGATACTCTGTCGTAAATAGGAGTCTAGAGTAATGAAACAGTTTACACTAACAGAGACAAGGCGAAATTGTAAGGAAAATTGTAAAGAAACGAAAGAAAATGTTTGCAAACCAACTGATTGAAGGCAAGTCGCAGAGCCAGTGGCAACTAAGGCACACTACAGAGAGGAACACAAGAGTGTGATTTCCTTTTATCATTAAATGAAGGAGACCCCCCAACCCTCCACTCTCTTGGATTAAGTTTTCATAATTCAACAGTACTTTTTCTCATTGATAGCAAAGTATTTGGAGAAAAATCGTTTAAAGTAGAGCTTGATGCCTTTGCAAAATACGTCTCTCCAGGCACATACTCAAGGAGTGGCAGTGGGGGGGGGGGGGATGAAGCTGACCTAAAAATGTTTCCCCTCCTTGAACTTTTTGGGTGAAAGACATGATCAGCATTAATCGCATGTGCCGGTTGGTTCGATCCCTTTATTTCTAAGTTGGCACCACTTAGTAATCTGACCTAGCATTTAAGGACTAGACCTTAAAGTATAATTGCTTTTCCTCTGCTCTTTCCTCCATTTTATAAATTAGAGGAATAAGCAACTGAGGCGTTGGGTAAATGGATGGGTGATTGGCTGGTCTGGTGGTCAGGGGTGGGATGGCAAGATGGTTGGGAATGATTAGATTTAGTGGAGGGTAGGTGCGGTTGAGAGGGTCGGATGGTACTGTGAAGTGAGTAGTATGTATTACTCTCTTTTGTGTTTAATGTGTATACTGCATCGTTTTATTCAGTCAAATACTCAAATGATATTTTCTCCTCGTCAATTTGCCTCCGTTAAGGACTTTTTCCTTTGGCAGCCGATTATCAACCCTATGTGGATAAGTCGATCTAATATGACAATGTTGAGATGCCCCAAGTGCTGCAATGCATCTGAAATGTTTCAAAGGACCATAGTATCACACTGTCCACGTGTAAGAGTGCGCCTAGACTTAGCTTTGTACCAGTGGTGTGTTTTTATACACAGGACCATGATGGCAAAATTTGGCTTGGATTGGTCACTTCCTTAGTGACGTCATTATCGAACCAGCTTGTAACACAGTATCGGTAAATAACCTCTTTACCACGCTGTTATCAAACTATGATAGGCAAGAGACCTCTGCCAACATACGACGGAATACCAACACTCAGTGATGCATGCACTATATGTGGTACAACTTTCGACGATGCTGTGACGTCATGCGTCCCTTTCTGACAATTTAGTGTTAACGGTATGTTCCAAAACTCATAATGATCAAGTATTTGGATTTGTGTTTTTTTTTTTTACTTTGCGGATACACAGTAGGTGACTTAACTTGACATTCTTTATGCTGCAACGTTCTGTTCTAAGCTTATCCATCTCCCCCCATTCCTCACCATATGAGAGACAAAACTTAAAAAATAATAATAAATGTTACAATCAAGTTATCGTTTGGCAATATTCAAGCATTTTTTTTTCAAATACCATTTTGATTGATATGAAATGGTTCGACGTTTATTGCTTATTTTGTTTAATTGTGAAATCGTTGCAGAACGACAAGGGTGTATGTGTGTGTGTGTGTGTGTGTGTGTGTGTGTGTGTGTGTGTGTGAGGGGAGGTAGCGTCAATGTAAAACCCACGATTACGTCACAATGTGTCATACAGTTTGCGTAGTTTGTATATCGTGTTGGAAACAGTAACTGATCTGCGCATGACATTATTTGCCCATCGTGAACGTCACTTTAAAAGTATATAGTCTTTTTGCAGTCTTTCGATACATGTAGTGGCCTATGACCACCTGTGCACTTAACATCGTTACTCCATTGAATAAACTACTTGTTTTTCTAAACATTACAGATACTTCGTCTGTTCGTCTGTTCTTAGATGCTCGTCTTGATTCTGATGTGTTTTGTGACGTAAGCAATCTACTTTAACCACATTAAGCTCGAAGGGACTTCGAAATTATGATAACAAAACTAACGTTTTATCTTTGTTTTATCAATTTAAATTGTTTGTTATCAGCAGATCTCCCTCCGAAACATTCAGTTGCTGGCATTTCGCTAGGAGAGTGCAAATTCGTGACTTGATCTGGAAGGAGGTATTTCAAGGGGGGGGGGGGGGGTGAGATTTAAAGGAGAGAGGAGGGATTTCAAGAAAAATCGTAAAATGTCAACTTGACGTATTGTAAGGCAAACGTTCTGTAGATAACGAGAAGGGATAGAGTTAAGAAGAAAGTGAACATATATCTCACTAATATAAAGAAGGTCATCAAGGATATTAGGCAGTTTTAACTAGTAACATCTTACAAAAACTACGTTCCTCCAAATCGAGTAGAAAAACATTTATTTGTATGCCAATGACGAATTGTGTCAGAAAGCTCCAAAGTAGGGAGGAAAAAAAAACCATTAATTTCTTTAACATACCTAATTTGTTCCCATGGATAATATTCATCACTGTATTTTATACCTCAACCTATAGCTTGAACGAGAAATTGTGCATGGTCACAGTATCATCGGTGTTTACAAGCAGAGTTGAAGTAAACATTTTTATGACTTTTAACCAAACAACAACATTCCACGTTAAAACTAGCCACCGTGCTATCGATTGCCACAAATCTGGAGTTATTCACGAAGTCTTCGTAACTTTCAAAAAAGAAAAAGAAAAAAAGAAAAAGAAATAGAATGCATCAAACAAAAATGGAACTAATTCTTTTGTTTTCAAAAAAAAAAAAAAAAAGCAGTGACTGCGTGTGGCCTTAAACTCATGCCTCATGGAGCATGAATCTCAAAAGGCAACTCTTCAAGGTCTCGCATAAGAACAAACATCCAGGTCGGTTAGTATTTCGTCGATATTTTCCTCAATCGTCGCTGAAAGTCTGCAAAATACAGCATTTCTCAACAAAAACTAAAAAGTTCATCATTGTGAATTTGCGATGTGACTGAGGCGCTACTTGTCTGCAGCGGGGTAGGAAAGTCAGATGTAGTGATCAACATGAAATGCATAGTCCTGATTAGAACGACGCACATGGCGCACAGTGGAGAAACCCTCCTCTGTCCATATGCCCCCCCCCCCCCTTTCTTTTTTCTTTCCTTCTTTTTTACTTGTCCTAAGTTTGCTATTTATTTATTTTACTGTATTTTAAGTCGCGCGCTTTTTAAACGGTTTACGAAGCGAACAAAGGTACATCCGAAGAGAACAAACAAGGTATAGTAGGCTTTATAAGTCATCCATAGAATATGATGAAAAACTTTTAACGTTCAGCGCTAAGTTTGTTTGCTTTTTCCAGGCATTCAATGATACAGGCAGCTGATCAAATAGCAAAGAAAAAAACAAGATATAAATAGATCACCATAACTTTACACTTTACCTCATATATACCTAAAATCCGGATGTTGTAAGTGCATCATATCCACAAAGAATAAGTTCGTCAACATTTTCCCCTCTCCCCTCCCCCCCCCCTCCTCATTTTCTCTCTTGATCTCTCCTTTGTGCGATAACGTTATGATTTATGAAATGTTTTATCAGTTAGACCACTAGTACAGTTGTTAACGATGAATTTCTAGCAAACTTTGTATCGGTTTCCTTCCTTTTTTTTTTTTTGGGGGGGGGGACTCAACACAGTGACTCACTGACAAATCTAAGACTAATTTCTGACTTTAGTGTGCATTGGTCATGTTGCGTCAGAAGGAGGATGTTAATGTTTATTCCCTTGCATCGTGTAGCTATAATCATAGACGTCTTTGTCGCGCTCACCGAATCATCTCTAGTGCGATTAATTCGCTTCTCCCGAAATGTTTACTCTCTGTCTGTTGTCTTCCAGCTCCCAGACCGGATTCTTCTCAATTTACTGGAAGATCGAAGCGTTTTGTAGACGCATTGGAAATGTCAACCACTTTGTAAATTTTACCTCAGACGCATGAGCGTCTTGAGAGTCCAGCATTTGTCTGAATATATTAGTCCTACTCTCTTCAAATGACGAGGGTATCATTCTCAAAAACCGATCTGAATGGTTCTTTTTTATTATTATTATTATTACTGTTGTCGCATATATGTATGTACTTAAATGTGTACGTACAACAATAAATTGAATCCACTTTGGGAATTGGACTTTAAACCCAACGCCAACTGAACAAGGATCAGGCGTGCATGGTGACTCATCCTTCCCAAACATTTTCCGTTTGTTAATAACTCACCACAGACGCTGAGTATCTTGAAGTATCTTTAAATGCATATGTTGTCGTGAATAGCATAATTTTTTTTTCCCTCTGTCGAAGTTGTTTTTCCTCATTATCACGTCTTCCAAAAGAAACCAGTCCCAGGTACGCACTTTCGTGAAGAGGTAGGGCATGAACACCAGGTAACTAGTCTCTGTCCTGCACTCGAATCCAACTTGATGAAAGTAATATTTCCCTTTCAGCACTAGGGTAACCGAGAAGGGTGGGGGGTACGGTGGGAAATGTCTCTGTGCATAATGCCATTTCTATGTCCGGCCGGCCTGCGTAGTGCTCCAATAAACATGCGGGGGGGGGTGGCTCGACAATGCGTGCAAGTATGTTTCCTATACAATCTGGTGAGCATTTTGTGAAAAACAGTATGATAAGTTACCCGCCAACTTGGCTCAGGTTAGCGTCAAAGGTGTAAACTTAAGTAACCAAGGGTTTTTTTCACCCTAGTTGAAATGCGTTTTCAATGAAATTGTCATTATGATGAAAAGCCTGAGAGTGTGCTCTGGCAAACAGTTTTATTGAATTGTCCTTGAATTTAACTGATGGTGGAGCCCGTTCAGATATTGTCAATGGTATTCTCTTAAAGAGGATATGAGACGTAGATTAAAACTCAATGGAAATGCTGTTTCTAATATCCAAAACTGCCTTTGGTGTCCTTCGGACGTCTTTCAATGTTATGCAATCAAAGTCTTAAATTTCACATTTAAAGCGCCTTCTTGAACACATCTTTCTTACTTCGACAAGGCAGCTTATGACGTCATATTTAGGATCACTTTCATGAACGAGATATCGCCCCACAATATTTCAAAATGCTTCTACGTGTAAATGCCTTGATGGATTTGCTTCAAAATTCCACAAATCTTTCTGGAGGTCTGGGCCATTTGGGGTGCCCAGAAAGCTTTGGTCCAATGTCCCATTGGGCCCTATGTCCTATTTTATGAAATTCTGCAAAATGCTTCTGTTTCTACAGATCTTCTTTTACGATGTTGATGCTTTGTCATATTGATACTCAGGCGGCCCCCCTAGGGTGTCCAGGAAGTTTGCGTTCAAATCTCAAGATGGGTCCATCTTGTGAACTGCTGCAAAATACCTGTTTCCTTTCATTAAAGTTAAGCAGGTTTGACAGCTTCCTACAGATGGTTATGTACTATATTAACGATTTGGCATAGTGATTCTTTGTTAGTGATCTGTTCATGGTATTAAAGAAGCTTTGGTCTATGGTCCAGTGTGGACTCCTTTGACCATTTGACGAAATTCTGCAAAATGCTTTTTCTCCTACAGATTGTCATACACATGGGCGTCAGCAGGTTTCAGAAAGTGAGGGGGGACACTATACTATCCAAGCGGAGCGCCACCATTAGTTGGCGCGTACCGTACCAGAAAATTTTGGGTACATAAGACCCCCTAGATCGCAGGAGACGGCCTTCCTGAGTCGTTTTTAGTTACATCAGAACCAGATATGTGACAAGAAATTTTGTCTCACAAAACTAAATTCCGACAGAAAGTACTGGTAGAAAGATGCCGTTCTGACACCAAGGGAGACAAATTACACAGCGTCCATCTCAAACGAAATATTGAAAAAGTGGCGCTGTCACCTCCGGGATGAGTGGAGTGGTATATATAGTACATGCGTGTAGATGAGAGACGTCACTTGTTATGTTCCCAGGTATTTTAATAATAATAATAATCAGAAAAGGCACGCAGAGCGTGTGTAGCGTCTAGTCGGCACTCAACAATAAACATCTACCATATTTCCCATTCTCCCAATGTCCTAAATCTGCCAATTTAACTCAATCGGAGGGGGGGGGGGGGGGAAGACCATTCGAAAGTGTATTGAATCTTGCACACATGTTGTTTGTATGGGTTCCAAGGGATTAGGTAAACCATACAGGCAGATAGTGATGAGGTAATACATTCATATCACTACCTCCAGTCCCTTGGATTGGAAGGACGAATATGGGTGTAGGGTTTAAGTACTTAAGGCTACGTCGATTCTTTACGTTTGCTGCCCCCTCCTTTTTGTCGGATAATCCTGACTACGCCCGTCAGGGACCTCTAGATGCTGTTTTTTGTGTTCGAAAAATGTCTTTGTTTTACTGTGTTCTCTATTTTCTTCTTCAATGTACCACATGGTGATATTCTGTTTTGTCAGTTTCAAAATTAAATATTCCTTACTAGTTTGCCGAGTGAAGCATTAGAAGGTCGACAGCGAAGACGTGACTTGCTTGCGTCATTTAGGTTGCCCAAAATTTCTAGTCACTTTTTTTTTTTCTGATGGTTACCATAAGTGCCGTTTAGGTCATCTGATCACAACGATCAGGAAAATCCGATCAAGGATGGGCCGTGCCACCACCCTTCACGTTAAGGTGATGTTCTCCTAGACATAGTGCCCACCGAAGCTTCTAAGGTACTGAGCATTAGGAAGTTGAACAATCCTTAAATCCTTCAGAATTATGCAGAGCCTTGGAGCGCTGCACATATTCACGATATAGCGCTATCAATATTCAATTCTTGTTCGAAGGTTCTCTGCAAGTGTCTCACTTGAACGATGCTATACGTGAAACAAAACTTATCAATTATGTGGAATGGAGCACCACCCCAAAAAAAAAAAGCTAATGAAAAATAACTCAGAATATCCCAAAAGTCAGTTTGTGCAATCCAGAATGGAAATAAAGCTCACACGGCTTCATAATTATGGTACACACAGTGCAGCTCTGGAGGAAACATTCTCATACCGTGCCCTTGAGGTGATACTCACCTTGACGTTGAGGTACTAGGCAAATGCACTAGAGCTAATGTTAACAAGCATTTGGGGTAATATTCAACGTGACCCTGACGTTATATTCATAGCGGACTTGAGGTACCACGCAAATGAGCTAGAGGTAATCTTAACATGCACTTGAGGTAATATTCATCCATGCACTTGAGGTAATGTTCACACACACACGCACGCACACAAACATAAGGTAATATTCACTGTGACGTTGAAGTAATATTCACCGTGACCTTGAGGTAATATTAATCGTGACCCTGAGGAAATACGCAAATGTGCTAGAAGTATAATGTTAACATGCACTTGAGGTAATGTTCACATGCGCATTAGTCAATATTCTCCAAATACACCGTGACGTAAGTTGCTGTACTAAGCAACTATGCTGGAGCTAATTCACATGCACTTGAGGTAATATTCACATGCACTTGAGGTAATATTCACATGCACTTGAGGTAATATTCACATGCACTTGAGGTAATATTCACATGCACTTGAGGTAATATACACTCCCACTTGAGATAATGTTCACAGTCTTCTTGTGGTAATAGACATACAGTTGAGATAATAATGTGACTTACACCTCAGGCAATTATCACAGTGCCCTTAAGATAATATCAAAGGGGCCCTTGGGGTGGTATAACAGTACCTCATTGAAGTTTTTAAGTCTTCTGACGATGGAAACTTGTAGGACAGGACACGCAACAGGAACTTATCCGAGTAAACTCATGTATAGCTAATGAGAGTCCGCAACAGACTTGATATCCTACATAGGCCTACACCATGATCTTCCAGACTTCCACAATATGTCACTGTTAAAGTTACGTAGTGTAACTAGGCACAGTCTGACTGTCCAAAGTTGCAATCTAGCGAGGTGATGTCTGTAAAATAATATACGCTAAGTTTACATAGAATTCCAGTGATGAGTAAGCTGTCACCATTAAACTAGTCTGTACTGACAAGAGTACATACAACAGACAAATAGGCAGTTACACGTCTGATAAAAAACTACTGAAACAGCGAATACACCACTTAGACGGAGACTTTCAACCTGGTAGCCACGGCAACCAGACGCATAAATGGGTATTGTTACTATTTTATTCTCATTTCAAAGTGCATCGGCAGAATTAAAAGCATATGTATAACCAACCCATAATTAAAGTCTGGTAGAGTTCAGTGAATGCGTTATAACAGCCATTCTTCATGCCCTTGTTGCTTACGTATGTCGAGTTTCATATCCTCTTTTCTACGAGTAAGCAGTGCAGACATATGCACTGCAGTATGGCAATTGTTAATGCTTGTAGGCTGTGACATATAGACAGTGGCGGTGTCGTGGGTGCGTCCAAGTTCCTGGCCTAGCCTTTGTGAAGGCTTTTCGGCCGAACCTTTGCCACTCTCTTGCCACAACGAGTAACGTTGGGGCAATCCATGCCCCCTCAGTGACTCTCATATTGGATCCCAGTACCTATCCTCGGGTATCTTACCGGCGTAGAGATCGGGGGGGGGGGGGGAATTGTAACAGCCAGAGTACAACAATGTTCAGGGGTGGAGCACAGCCAGTAGTACAACTAAATTTGTATGTCACGGGAAAGATTTGACAGAGGCTATTCCTGGCCTGGTGAGGAGGCTCTCTGCAGGTGGCCTTCATCCTCATTTACATGATAACTAACATATTATGTGAAGACTATCAAAGCTTCGGAGGGCCGGCCCACCATTTGTTGGCGAACTTAGCGGGATGCGTACAAGAAAAATTTTGGATAAAAATGTCCACCAGATAGCCGGACCTCATAGATCGCCAGAAATCGCTTTCTAGTGGGCTCCACAGACGCCAGGCTGTCACTCTTGAGGCGACGCCCCCCCCCCCCCCGAAAAAAAAAATTGCCGCTGGTCACCGTTCCCTTCCCTGGCAGTGACGGTGGTACCATATGGTCAGGGAGGGCAGTTCATGTACGTTCCGCTCCAACGGATGATGGCGCTCCACTTAGATAGTCCTGTAGGGTTTCTACAGTGTATAGAGAAGATTAAGACGAATGGTTCATTCACACCATCGGCCTTCCAACTGTAATACTTTATTCTCCCACTGATCGCGAGGTTGAAGGCAAAATGGGGCCAAAAATCGCGACTGTCTCTATATGGAAACCCTAATAATCATGCTGGCACCCACCCATCCCCCCCCCCCCCTTCCTCTTCGTGATGAGCAATTGATGTCTCTATTTTGCTAGGCTACAGCCTAGGCTAAAAACAAGTGAGACAATTTCATGGGTGGTTATTCTGCTCCTATTCGGTTGTTAGAGTCATTTATCTCACACCTGTTCTAACATCCAGTGGTATTTAGTTATCAAAGGATAGTTTGTTCAGATTAAAACTGAGCCACTGAGTTATGTCAGGTTCGGGAGAGAATACACGCACTACGTTCTGAATTCCTTCCTCAACTACCCTTAATACTTTGAAATGAAGGAATAGCATCAAGGGAAACCCTGCAGATAACTCCCAGAAGGGATTGTGGAAGTGAAGTGAGCGCTCAAAATGTTGTCAATCCGGTAAGAATTGTAGAGAACACCCTCCTCCCATCAGGCGATTCGATTGTATAAAATGGGGTTTAGACTGAGAGCTAAGCCTGATAACCATAAAAAGGTGATATCGACGACCTGTTCACACTCAACTTGGATTGGATGGTAATGTTCTACTGCGAGATACAGGGATCTGCAGGGAACTGTACAAGGAAATGCTTGTAAGTAGTCATAAATCATGCTAGCTAAGGAGACCTTCACATGCAGGTAGTGTGACATGGAAATGGCATTTTGGAGTATTGCTTGTATTTATCATTAAAATGTTGAAAACAGACACCTCTCCATCAAAATCCGTCAAATATTGATAACTAATGTTTACAGGCAAATTCAGTCTGTCCCACTCCTGCATCATGAACAAACACTGCGCCTGCTTACAGTGTACATTTGAATGCACATACTTAACCTACATTTCAAGGACAACTGAGAATTTTATACGACCAGAGGGCTTCATTTTGGAAGCATATATTTTCTTCTTCAAAAATATCGATGTCACTCACCAGTGTGAAGGTAGTAACTAAGTAATTGGGAGACTTAACAAAAGAAATACTGACACTGTGCAACACTCTCGTCGTCTGTTTTTGCACCTTCGTCAAATTTTCAAAAGTTATATGTAAAAAAAAAAACACGGTAAAAGATATGAACAAAGTTTCAACGGAGTCTCATCCAGGATTTCACTCTGCAACTTCTGGATAAAGTCAGCTCTTCTCCATATGCATGGCATGACCTGACCTTTAGGAAACTAAATTTGGAGTTTATAGATTTGACAAACGACTCCCCAGCTTTGGAATGTTAGGCCTACTATTACTTTCCACATTCTTACTGATGTTTTGTGTTAATATGGTTTCCATGAACAAAATATTTAATAATTATGTAGAATTTGTCTTTCTTTTGTATGAGCACCTTAACACCAATCCATTATTTTTTTATACATCCTCGGGAATGAAAACCCGACCGTCTCCCTTGCCGGCCACCGGATCAGACTTCCTACCTCTCCTCACAGATCTGGCTGTCTCAACGGTTGGAACCGTAGGTCTTCTGTGCACTTCCAGGCTCTTATATATAGGATCAACCAAGGGCAAGGCTTAAGTACCGCTCATACTGAAGCCATTTAAAAAAACAATTGTCTTAAAGCCAGAAGTTTTCCTTTTATTGGCCACTCCATTCTCTGCAGGTTCATGAGTTGCTATTCCAGAGCGCAGTAATAAACTAAGATAATTAGGTAATAAACATATATAGCCCCACAGTTCAACTCTCAGGTGTACCAGGGAGGTGCTAGAAGGTAGTCTATCAGTGACCACCCGAAAAGGGCTTCGTTCTCTTACAATTTCTGCATGACGTTATGTGACGTCATGGAGTTTGGACTACTGTAGAACTCAAACAGGTGATTTTTCAAGCATAAATTAGAACAAGAAGTGCAAACTGTTTCCAAAAATATAAACAGAGGGCAATCTGCAGGGTTGCAGGTCCCATCCGGGTCGTCTTCAATACTCGTTCGTTCTTTCAAACTCAGGCATGTCACATCATGGTTGAGCTTAATAGTACATGCACTGTACAAATACAACTAGACACATACACAAGTAGGTACACCTGGACAAGTCAATGTAAACGGTTGCACAATTAGTGATGTGCGTACGTGTATATGTATAGAAGGCGCGCGCGTAGCCATCGGAGTATTTTCATGCAGAAATCGCGTGTGCGTGAAAGTAATACCTAACGTTCCTTTATACCTTAATCAGCGAGCAGCCACTCTGGCCATTTTGTAATAGTTCTAAAAAGGGCGTGATGGTCATTTTCATTATTCAATTTATTTTCCAGTCAAAACTTGGTAAAAACAAAAACTCTTTGTCTAGTGTGTACACAGCAGTAAAACATACTGAGTGAGGGTATTACCAAAAGTATGGAAAATGACATTGTTATAAGATATAATGGCTCAGCCCAAACATGGTTACATAGGTTGAAATACTTAGTCACATTGCATGGAAAAGCAAAGACCTAATACGTTATACTGACTAAGAGAACCCACCGTAACGTAGTATGTGCTGTAATAAGTGTGACCTTTGACCTAAGACGTCATGTATCTGATGAATACTACATATCATACTCGGGTACCTAACAACCAAGTTTGAAGTTGATTAAACTCACTGTGAAGAACGAAATCGCAACACACTTTTTCAAAACATTTTCTGATTTGAGGTTTGACCTTTGATCTCTGACCTTTGACATCCGACCTTAAATTTTAACTGAAGGCACAACTTCAGACCATGGGTATCTACCAAATTTGACCGTCATCGACTTGGCGGTCTAGAAAAGTTGCGGACACAAAATTTTCAGTATCGAATTTCACCCTTGACCTTTGATCTCTGAGTTTCACGTTTAACCTAAAACACATTCAGATATAATTTTTAGGTAAAATATTGTACCGGTCATATATTTGAAGGTCCTATGTAACCAGCCATTTTGGATTGAGAAATACAGCAAAATTAAGATTTTCACTAACTTGACGTTTGACCTCTGACCTCACATTTGACGGGATACGCAACTACAGGCCATGGGTTATACCTATCTACCAACTTTGACCCTCATCGGCTTTGCGACTTTAATACACACGTGTAAAAGATCGAATGATTATGGACAACGATAGAGATGAGATGCAACTCCGTGGATTGCCCTCTCGTTTCGGATTGTAACTGGTTGATATTGGGGGACAGAGATCTAAAAAAGGGCGTGTCTGTTTTTTATTTGGTTGGGTAAAGGACAGAAGCATCGATACTCAAAAGGCACGGTGACGAGGCGGGGGGGGGGGGGGTAGCCAGAATTTGTTTTACACCATGGAACTCTCTTTTTATGAAACTCTCTTTTCTCAGTTTCGAAGATATTGTTAGGCACCATACTACTGTATTAATGTTTCAAACCACATCCTGTTTATTGCCCCTTTTTTTTTTCTTTTGATGACAATACACAGCCGTGTTTTTAATACTAGACATAACTCTGACTATTATCTACTCAGTATAACTCAACATAATGTTAATTAAACTGGGCCTGCTGAATAAAATAATTTACCAGAGTCACTTAAGGAAACTACTACCTTAAAATCATTTAAATGAAATTTAAAGAAATATTCACTGCTAAGTGTGTGATCCTCTTCTTTTTTTTTTTTTTGGTCTGTGATTGTGGGAGGTGGGGAGAGGGGGGGGGTAGTGATTGAGTTTGCGTATCCTGTGTTCTGGTTTTTGTTGTATCTGGGATTAAGTTTTCATTCGCTTGTTTAATTTTATGTCTGATAGGGTTCTACTTCCTCACAACCTCTGAGAGTATCTCTCTGGTAGAACTCATGACCTATTTGTGATAGGCCTACTTCATTATTATGTTACATTCCCATGTTATTGTATACTTCGCGCCTTGATGTGGTTAAAATGTAACGTTTTCTGGGTGAAGTGAAATGCTGAAAACGTCATAAAAACAACATAGACAAAACATACCAAAAATATGCTCAAACAGGGTTACCCCTCGCCCTGGCTACTCCCCCAGGAAGATACAATAGAGAATGTAATCACCATATGGAGAGCTTCATGACAACAAAATTCACTAGTATTTTCGTCTGTATCCAAAAACGTTCGATCAGTTCAATAAACTAAGTTGTCTCCTATATACCAACGCATGATCGTACCCATGCAGACTATTTTATTTTGGGGGGAGGGGACTCTTTTTGGGATGGATTGGGGTACATCAATGTTGCAATTTCGGGGGAGTGATCCCCCTCCCGTTTGAAAATCGTTTGCTCCTTTCAAGGGTTGTAGTTGCAAAATGTTGGGAGATTTTCCATTTTTTTCTACCATAGGTATTATAATAAAGCTGGACCTTTTCGCACCCCTCCCGTCGCCACCTGCCTGATATAAAGGCGATATCTTTATTTCATTTTACGGGCATTATCTATCGTTTTTATTATTTTTATTATTTAATGTAGCCATGGATCTTGATTTATCCTCCACAATACCTTTTTTTCAGCCACTAACCGTAAAAAATCATTGACTGCCACTTACTTCGTAAAAAAAAAAAAAAAACAGTAATCATACATGCACGTGAAGTTTGTTTGCCTATTGGAGTTATAGTAAATTTGTGCCAACATATGAGATCTTCATTCAAACCCTTTGTTTTGTTCTCTCGCTGAGTGAAATCCGTGAGCGTTTGAGACTCGTTAATTAGGTATCTTAGAAAAGCGCGGTTCTCTCTGCTTTTGTTTTTCCGAAAGTGTACGGCTTTACTCATTCAATGCTATGAAGAGATAGCCAATGGGCGGCCAGATCAGGAGGAATGCGTATAGGCCTACGTATGTATCTGCAGTGATGTTAATAGTTTAGAACTTGTTGAACTTTGATATTCGTCTTCTGAAGATGTTACCTTTCTTTCCTTGATAACGTGAAACGATTTTGTTCAGGCCTATTAACAATGAACATTAAACTTTATCAATGAAACTAGTGAGGGCTCAAGATAATAGGACATTTGCCCGGCAATGAACTTTCGTTTCTGGCGATGTACAACTGACTGAGAACTTGACAAGCAACAATTTAAAAAGTTTGCGGTTGTGTTGGGTCTTCGTCCGTGAGTCATTGTCCCTGCATGGAGCTAAGTTGCGAACGTGGACAGGCCTGATGAACGCAGGGTAGATGACATGGTCTAGTCATGTTTGAAAGATTTGAAAAATAACGTTGTTTCGAAAGACTTCTTAGATGTATGTGAGTAATCACTCGATGAAAAACTTAAACATTGAACATTCATGGAACCTTTAATCATCAGTATAAAAGAGATGTGCGTTGAAGAGTTTCTCCAGGGATTCACGGAACTGTTTCTAAAGAGGTGAAAAAAAAACAACAACTGTTGAACCCAAACCTGTTTTGTCACCTACCTAAAACGTCATGAATATAGCAACTCCATAATTTCGTTAATTGCCTCCATGTAGTAACTCCTTTGGTTTGAAGTATATACACTTCAAATTCACGTGGTATACTTTCAGTTCACATAACAAGTGGAACCGATTGTAACACATTACAAAGGTTGACCAAATATCAACAATACGGACTGTTAGGTTACCCGATTGATGAGGGCGCTAAATCAAAATATTTTAATAGTTGAACGACTGATTATCGGGTTTTCTAGTGGAACAGACGACAGATGACGTACTCGGTATAGATGGCTTATATGCTGATGATAACGAATGATGTTGTCAAACTCTATTTTTCGAATGGGGGAACACAACAATTGTTTTAAGGATTCAAAACCCGTTTTTTTTTTTCAAATGCTTGGCAAATTTAGTTAACAATGATGTCCAATGGAAGAAGTTTCTGCGTAATACTTCACGGGTTTGTGAAGAACAAATGTACTCCTGACTAAATCGTTATGCAGGTGGAAAGTTCGAGGGCAACAGGAGGATGCATAATACTGCACTCACAAAACAAAGATTGAGAAAAATTAATAAATAAAAGCAAACTATGTAGATCAAGACATTCTGCGAAACGTTCCTACAATGATGGATTTATTAGGGTTGAGGAATCTATACATATATATTATGTTTTGATGTTTGACTGACTGCAAACCCCATAAAAGTTTTCGACACCAAGAATCTCACGTCAATTTTTGTGTGGTATATTTTGCACGATGTGATGTGTACAACTGTAAAGCTATGGCGAGATTGGTTGAAAGGGAGGGCGGAAGGGCGAGCATGGGGGGGGGGGGGGAAGGGTCGGGGAGGTGACCGAGGTATGGAGGGAAAAGTAAAGATTGAATAAGGTCAGACATCATTCTGTCTACTTATGAGGTAAAGAAGATCATTTAAGCCTCAAATATTCAACCTGTGGTATGGTTGGCCATCGCATTGATAACGGTGTAGGGGATCGAGCGATCGATTTGTTAATTCAGTGCTATACATGGCCAAAGTGCTAAAATACCTTAACCTTACATTCCTGCTAGCTAGTCCTTAACTTGTGGATAACCCTGATCTCAGCTTCATCATTGCGATGATGCAGTATTCCACGAAAAGAAATAGTTGCGAAGATTAACTTTTATATGGTGAATCGTATAGGTAAAGTTAGCTGGGAGTATCAGTTCCACTATATATGCTTTCAAGCTTCGATGTGTGTCAAAATTCGTGAAGAAATAAATCCCGTCCTGTTTTCTCTAAAGTGTTCCAATGCTCGACACGGACACCAACAGGCTTTCGTAGGGTATGTACTTACGCCTTCAAGTATGGATGCTGTACGAGTGTGAGCTGTATTGCGCAGCCACGGAGGCCATGTTAACTAAAACTTAGCCTACACAGCACCTCTTTGGCGGCCGCCCCTACATAGCTGTCGCCAAGAAAGTTGTTTTTCGTAGCGATTAGCTGAACGAAAGACAGTTTTTCTCTACGCGGGGTGATTGAAACTCAACTAAGACGTGTTGATCAGGTACGGACAAAGGACACTTGATGCTTTTTCGCTTGAACGCTAGAGGGTTGATGGGATTCAAAACTGATTGACTAATCACGGTCTTTCTGTGAAAGTACAATGAGTCATTACCAGATGGCAATATATTGATCCATTTACAGGGAGTAAGGGGGGGGGGGGGGGCTTGGTGGGCCAAGGGTATATATCATGTCTCCCGTTATTGATAAAAATTTCCTGAGTGTGCGAAGTTCCTTCGATTAGGGTGGTTCAACTGTGACTGATGACCTACATGTACCCTATGAAGGTCACATATGCTTTCGCCAGACGGGTTCATCTTGCTTGGGGCAGGGAGCTATTACGGGCTTGGGGAAAAGTGCCTAACATAAGTCTCGGTGACCTCTCTACTTTTTTTTTTTTTGGCACCATATTTTCTATTATCATCACGAATATACCTAACTGAACGTTGAAGAGCATCAATTGAACTACGGAGGATGTGAAAATGAGGAAAATTTGATTGGTTTAGAAAATAAGAAGATCGTGGCGGAGTCGTGTATGATAATTCAGTTTACGACACAACCTCAATTACTTAACGTAGGTACCGCACACTTATTCGTTTAGCGTCGCGGGGTCTTAAATGGTCGAGCAGTAGAATTGCGTCGTGTCGGAATTCGCATTACAGTCTTACACGACCCAAATAATTACGTCATGTCACCAATTGAATTACGACACTACGCAATTATTTACGTCATATAGTAATTCGATTCGTAGCATGACTGATCTCGTTGTTTTTGACAGGGTTCCCTGCTTTCATAACGAGCACCTCTCAAGAGGCTCTATACCCGTTTCTACAGCTCGATTGTGGACATAGCGTAGTGTTTACATACCTTGATAGGCCTGCAGGCAGTTACCCTTCACATGATGTGGACAGGTGGAGGGATTTTCTGATATGATACACCGTGCATGCTTGAGGGGGGGGGGGGGGGCTCTTATGTCGCCATTTTGTCAGTGAGAGAGACCCGGTGCAGGACCGACATGCATCTGCTTATATCTTGTAGTCATGACAACTCCTTATTGCGGTGAGTCGGTTTCATTCTGTGTTTTAATGATCACGCGCCCAAGTTCTGCTTCACAACTCTGAATGCAAACGTGGGAGAAAAAACTGTATGGACTTTGAACGGTTGATCAGTTTCGGATCTGATCAACCCCTTGTGATCAACGACTAAGAATGAAATCGACGATCAATTCCTCAAACCTTATTACATCCAGAGGGTGTATAATTTACAGCCAAACACCGCATACTCCTAAGTCGATGAGAGGGCCCCTTTGCAGCCATAACGACGGGGTCGATTGGTCAAGTTGAGTTCGTGAACTGCCGCTCGACGAGACTATAAGAAGAGACTGTTGAGATTACCGTAAACAAAATCCGATATTGTTTTGTCCATCAATCAGAACAGTTCTCCCTGAACATGTTACACACTGCGTATGTGCGTTTCTGCAGTGTTTTCGGGCCACTCGCTATATAGGTGCGTGATGCTATCGACGATGTTAAGATCTGTGCGAAAATAAACATATTCAGATATACACCGCCGCTGTGAATCTTGAGTAACAGACGGTAATGGTAGTAAAATGAATGTAAGCCAAGCCCGTTGGTCGGGTCACATATATGGCCGACAAGAGCTTCTGGACACCCAACGTTTGTTGCCAGGGTACATGTACCATTGTGATCAGCTAGGAGAGAAGGTCCGCAGTTGGACCTATCTGGCGGCATAAGTTGGCAAACTTTATGTTGTCCACTTCAGGTTGTTTGAGGATCAATTTGGAGCATTTCTGATTGATTCCAGTTCAGTTTAATTAGTGGCTTAATCAGATTTTTTTTTGAGAGCGGGGGGAGGGGGGTATTCCTGGAGGACAAAGGGTTGAGGGGACCTGACACTATCAATTAGCGAGTAGGGTACGCCTCTAAGATTGCAAGAAATGGCACTTTCCAATCTTTGCTAGCTTTTCCTTAGTTTGTCCATGCACAAATTTTGCCCAATATTTTTTTTTTATTAACCTTCGAATTTAATTGCGGTGAGGGTATGAGAGAAGCAGGATAAGACGTTTGACAGGGGTTCCTGTCCCGCTGTCCCCGCTGGGTCTAATTACACGATTGTTCAAGAAACCTAGTATTACCACCGGACTGCCAAATACAGTATATCCTAACCGTCTTTGAAAAACCTGACAACGAAGGAAAGAAAGCATGCAGGCACTGAAATGAAGCCAAAGGTCTTCAGTCTTGAATCTCATATTAAATTGCCTTTGGTGCTGTTGTGTTTTAATGCTTTTCCGTTTGTTCCGGGAACACAATACTGAAAAGAAGAATAGTGAGTGATATAAATACAAAATCGTTTTCGAATCTGTAAACACGTATGGACCCGTGGAACCACCACGCCCATGACCTCCGACCCGCTAAATGATTCTCCAAAAAGGTGCCATTATTTTTAAACACGTTGGCAACGGTTGCCTCTTTACTTTCACCTATGAGATTGACATCGTCAGTCTTGTTTAAGTAGGGATCAGAATTTGGCGGCAATTTTTGTAAAACACTTTCTTTTGTAAAGCTAGCAACAACTTCATTACCTCTTGGACACTGTAGTGACAATAAATCAATTCAGGCGTCGTACAACCAAAACCAACCATCTGAGGTGTTTATTAACCTGCATATTTGCATACGGAATGAGCCTATAGGTTCAAGATCATTTCATATGCATATATTATGTTATTAAAACCCATTTGCAAAACCCAGATACGAAATTCATAACTTTTACACTGGGTTTCCATACAGTAATGTGAAAAGGTTTCGGTGTTAAATATCTCTCAAAGTTGAGGAAAACGTAGGCTGTCGAAAAAAAAAAAAGCTTTTCGCGGCTAGTAAACTGCTATTTTACACCAAAATATGCTTTTAGTGGGTTAATATATGGGCTATTGTTTCGGTAATATAGTACCATGCCACAAGTCCAAATCGAAGCGATATTATTAACTACTTAGTCGCGTTTAGGCGAGTGAGAGATGTCGAATTTGAACACGGATAGTTTTTATTTTGGGCTTTATGTGTTCATCGAACGCTTGCCGAATGGCTAGAAGACCCAGAGGTTCCCTAGACAAGTTGTCGTCAATGTAGGAGCGATGTGTGAGCACGTGACTGCGGACCGGTTAGCATTTCGTCAGCGAGGTCTTTATACGGGATATGCATCAAGCAGCTCTCTACATTAAAATGAATATGGACAACCGTCCATTTCTTTCAGTGAAATTACCATGCATAATTATAGCGATGCCGTTTCATCAGTTCATCACACTCTGTCACGTCATGGGCAAGCAAATCGCACACGTTCATAAATTTCCCTGTCAGCTTCAGGGGTCAGTCAATATATCGCCTCTTTAGGTGTAACATTCTCGAAACATCTTCCATGTGTTCTTTTCTTTTCTTTTTGAGTTGCATATTGCCATTTACCAGTATCCCGTTATTATCTCTTTTTACAAATAAAGGACTTGGGTGAGAGTTGACACTCCAGGGTGCTTCAGAATTTAACGTTGCCGGGCGGTGGCTCAAAACCGTCAATTGTGTGAGTTATTACTTTTCCCCATCTTCCAACATGGCATCGAACACCTGCTCAGGAGATAAAAACTGCTTTAGTTGAATCATGGGCTGCTTGACCCGGCATACCTGCAAGGTTGAATCATGATGCATATACACAGCGCTGATCTTCTTCACGATAAGTATCTTGTCTGAACGGAGGCTGGGAAGACGTACCACCTCGTTGAAATCCACGTGACTGTTGATAAGGCAGCAAATGGAAGTTCTGTTTTCGTTATGACCTCTTAATCACTAATTACCGACAACCCGAAACCCCAGTCCCCCCCCCGCTTCGTCCAAGGGAAATTCATGGAATGGTCAGACTGATACTTTCCCATTTTTCTTACTTTCCCATGCCCCTATTTTTTTTTATATTTTTCCTTTTGTTCTGTTGTTTGTCACTTGCATGGGCCTATATACACCGTTTGCTTGATGTAACGGCTTCCCATGTAGAGTCAACCCCTTCACCGTTTTCTTCCTGCTACAGAAATTCGTATACTTTGTGCGTATGCACATGTGTTATAGATTTAGGAAACGTTTATTTGACGAGGAAAGAAAAACAAAGAGAAGAAAACAACGTGTGCGTTTGGGTTGATTGTGCGCGCATTTCGTGTGCCAGTGGTTGACATGGAAACTGTACTAGTGGGGAAGACGCACATCGACAAGGTGTGAATACGGTATAATAGGTAAGGTACTAAAAAGTGGTAAAAGTGGGGGGTGGGTAATTTTAAGACATGATCGATCGGACTGAAAAAAAAGGAAACTTACCGTTTCCAGCCTCGGGAAATTGTAGTGTTCACCTGAAAAAAAAACCAAAAAAACTTTCCAGCCACTCCAGAATGCAAGATTATTTAAATGGAGTTCAACATTTACTAAACACGGCAGTTTACAGGGTTGAGATGATCAACAAAAAAGGAAAAGAAAAGACAAAAAAAAAGTGTGTGTGTACATGCATCAATAGAAACACAGTGCGACCATCGAGCTACTTGGAAGACTTGCATCAATCAGCAATAACTCTTCTCTACTACAGTCACGTATGGAAACCAGACCATACCTTACATTTAAAGTTCATGGGTTTACTGCTCATACTTATACCAGCGGTTGGGCCGGGTTTACCAGAAACCGTTTCCATGTTTGTCGTTGTTGCCGCATTCACGGATGACTCAGACTCGGAAATGATCTTTCTTTTACCGTCTTAAACGATTTCAGGGGAGAAAGCAGTCAAGGAAAAGTATTCATAGCATAGAATGTTATCAATGTGAAAATATTCCGGTGGATGAACCCCGTAAGGGCGAGCTGTGACCAAATATAACTTAAACTGTGCCTGTCTGTGTTACCATGCAAGAGCGAACCCTATTAGACGGACAACGTTAGTTAGAACAAACATTGAGCAATCCCGAGTCGAAACTTCGCCACCATGTTTGCGAATGTGCATTCAAACTATAGATAACCATGGAAATGTTTGGAGTTTGGAATTGTCCAAAAGTTTCTCCAAGGAAACCGGGGATGATAAAATTGTGGATTATCTTGACCGCCTTCTGTCTCCTACAGTCGTCTGGTGACCAGGTACCCGGTAAGAACTAAGATTGATAAAGACGTAATATGTGCAATTGCCTATCCCGTCAATTATTTCGTGAACGACCCCTCAAAACATAGTTCTACTAGTAACAGCCATATTACATTTCGAATTTTTCAGTGACGATCTAATTGAGGAAATGTTTCGGAATTTGGTGTTAATATATAACTAACGGTCAGTAGTCGATGGTACAGATTACCGTACTGTGTTAATATGTTATTATGTATATGTTGCTTGTGGTATACATCGATGGATATATCGCGTATTATTAGTCTGCTTTACTAGTACATGTATTTCAGTCGCATAAACTTTGAGCAAATTATTTCCCCTCCCGCCAAATTTACTCCTACAGGTTGACCGGTATTTGAAATAAAACTCCTGCGAAGTCGCAGTACTAGTCTTACCAGGGGACTGTTTATTTTTTCCTCATATTACGTCGAAAATACGTTGGAGGTGGGGTGGTGGAATTGTGTTTAAAATGATCGAATGGAATAAAGTCCTACTGTGTGTGATGTTTATTGTGACAGTATCAGATCAGAAAGGCTTTTACCTCAATTATAGTCTTACCAACTAGGGATTCTGTCAGAAGGGGCAACTAAACTGAACGGATTCAAACACTTTTCCAGAAGAAAGGGACAAAATCCCCGTTTCATAAATTTAAATTTTCAATTATCTTGGTCGGTTACATAAGAAAGAACGTAACATTTTGAGGACATGTATGGTCTTTTAGTTTTAATACTTTCAAATTGAGCCTTACTCAGGCCTTGCAAGAAAAAAATGAACCTGCGTGTAACTTTCGTCAATGAGAACATAAATTTGTAATAATGGCATAGCGAAAATAAATCCCCTCCCCCCACTCTTCTATTTGTAGTGTCTGGTGGAAACCCTTCCTACAGGTTGCTATAATCTTCTGGTCTCAAATACCCCCGTCTATACCCATGGCTTCCTCCCCCCATGGTTTTGCCCCATCAGCTGATCGCGTTATGAGAGTATCGTAACAAAAGTTGACATACACATCCACAATCCACAAAACCTATGGCTTTCTCTGTGGAGGAAGTGGTCTCATTGCTGATTTCTTTTGATGCCAGGTGTATCCTTGGCGGGGTCCGTCCCAGGGAAACTCTTAATGTATTTTAATCGTAACTTTACGACCTTCCTATATACACTGATGTCTCTACGGACTTCAAAATCGCTCCACCAACTTGAGATAGGCTAAAAGAATTACAGTATATACATATGGCAGAGGAGGCATCCAGGCAGTCTGCTGTTAGCCTGTATCTAAAAGAGCTCACCCTCTGACTCCGTAGCATACTTGACCAATGATGATGTCAGATATGTTTATAATAAGATAATAAATTTTGTCCGTGGTGTCCATTTGACCAACCGAAACAACCTATCGTCCGGCATAGCTTCCCAAAGTATATCAAATATTTTTTTTTTTTGTTGAATTTGCATTAGAATATACGTTGTATTTATTTAGAAATCATTACGCCGCGTTGAAATTGTTTACACAACTTCGAACATACACGAGTGCAAGAAAGTAGTCGAAAACAGGTGTTTTTTAAGTTACGAATGAACTTTTGCCAAGGATTGTTGAGCAAAAATGTAAATCACAAAACTTCAAAGGTCACGTAAGAGATAAGGGTCTGCGCTCACATTGTTACCTGAAGTATGCTCTACTCAGAAGAAATATGTTTTTCTTTTTTTTTTTTGATATACAGTAAGGAACCCTTTAGTTGTTTCGAAAGTTAGTTATTTAAGCTTGATGTCAATACATAGTATTTCACCAGGTCAGATAACATACAAATTACAAAGTGATAAAAAAAATATGAATAAACTGAAGGTGTTGCAACTTATCTCGAATGGTTTACGTTTCGGAGCATGCTCACTACTTGGCGGTTGCTGTGAAAACTACGATTAACCGAACATCGGTTAGGGTCTACCACTAATAGTTGTCCCATTGTATGGATCATGAGCAGAAGGCAGTTCACAAACACATTATGATTTAGCATTTGAACATTTCACATAATAAACCTTCAAGTGAATTTAACTTGAAGGTTTAATACACTGTACGGTAACATGCGTGTTTTTCTTTCATGCGTGTTTTTCTTTTTTCTTTTTTTTTGGGGGGGGGGTCCATAACAACAATAACAAAAGTAAGTTACACCTACACATGTTAGAAGGATTTATCTCTAAGGAGTGGCTTCGCGTTTCCAAGAAGGTGACACTAAAAAGGTGAAAAGGCCGAGATGAATACTTCCCCAACCACTTTGCATTACATCATATTCACAGGGTATCGACCGCAGCTGGGCGTTGTCGTTTTCACAATTTTTGTTTGGAGCGCCAAACGGACAATAACAGTCGCTAAATATTTGCAGTTATTTCGACTTTTCCACGCACGCCCATCGAGAGTTCATTGGAGGGGTGGACGTCGATGGATATGATGGAAGGATAAACAGAGCTGTAAAACACCCTTTTGAATATTCTTCTTTTTTTAATGAATGAGCACTAAATTCAATCGACAGAAACTATGATAGGCCTACTTACAAAGTTTATCAGACCGTTAGCCGTTACGTCAACAGCGTATAATGTAAGATCACTTTCTTTCTCGGATCGAAACCAGAAACATTTAACTCCTTAAGCTGTAGGTTTTCTATCTGTTTTGTTATTTTGCCCTTAAAATTTCCATATAGTATTTTAATGTCAGATTGTCTCACGAATAACTATCATTCTCCATACCACGATGTAGCTGATAACCTTCCTCACGGTGTGGCCCCAAAACAGATATCATTTATACACATGTGCGAAGTAGAATCGTCCTGGAAACCAAAATGTCGTGGAATATCACGTAGCACACTTTGATGATGCAACAGTTGTTTATGGAACCTAGACAAGAGACTGTCTTGGGTCATTTCCTAAAAACAGTATATTTTAAACATTCCGATAGGATTATGTAGTCAGTCGACAGTTTTACCCTTCCCTAAAAAGAACATAGGCCTATGCTAACCTGCATAGGCCTATGTAGTGCCCACGTTGATGTGTGACTACTTCATACAGTAACAGCATTTAGCCTTAGGCCTATATATGTCTTTATATACAACGGTCCTGCACAGTAGCATAGTAGTTAAAACAATTTATATTTAGTCATTCACCGTATAATCTTGAAATAGTCCGCGGTATAGTTTCGGCTTGTGTGTGAGAATGTAACGATGTGTTACATTTTCGCTCCAGATGAGTAATGGCCATTCATGTTACCCTCTAAGGATCATGTACATTGGTGGGAATCTATTTTGAAAAGAGTGAAAACAAAGAGGGGTGGGGCGTGAGGTGACCGAAATTACCCGCCAATGGCCTCATCATTGAGTCGTCACTGGAATTTACAATCCTGAATACTTCTTGCTGCCAGGAGAGGGATAGTAGGGTAAAGGCATGGTTACTGATAGTACATCAGTTCTCTTGTTATCTTTATTTTGAAACAAACGGCATAACAGAATGATAAAAGTCACTATCTTAGGCTGCAGACGGATAGTTTTTATCAACTAATAATATCATTAGATCATTAAAACAACAACGCTGTCAATTGGTTCACAAAAAAGGCGTCAAACTTAAAGTGAGCAATACAAAAACAAAACAATCAAAATACAAAAAAAAAAAGGGGGGGGGGGGAACTTAAGAAGAAAGATGAAGAAAAACTCTATGTCAATAAGTCTGTTTGTTAATTCGCAAATTAGATTATCATCGAATAAGACGATAGAATTACTGGGACTAAAAGAAAGAACAAAGCAATCATTTCTCCCTACAAGACGTTTGCCACGAAGATGTTGAACATGCTGAACGTTCGACGTCGTATGTTCTCGTGCAATTGACATTTTTCAAATACCAAAATGTATATATGAAATGTAAATTGATGGACGAAGAAGTGGATATTTAGAAATTATGTAAACATTACGTTTTGTGGGGGTTGCTCCACATGTAAGCAGCCAAAGCCGCAAGTTATGTTTATGGGAAAGTCCCTATGCTTTGTAAAATAACATATTTTTATACGTATGGTGACGCGGATCAGAGAGAAAAACAACAAACCCGAAGCACGACGAAACACTAAATTTCTCAAATTAAACAAGGCACATTGACCCACAACCGAAAACTTCCATCAGCCCTCAGCTTCTCATGCTCTAACACATGGACTTCACATTACAGAACACTCGCTTTTTAATTTGCCTGCCAAGGAGGTGTATTTTGACAAAGTGAACATGAATTCGACGCGGTTTTGGTTTTAAGTCAAAAACAGATAGGAATTTAGAGCTCAGTAAACAATAGTTTAGTTTAACTTGAGGTCGCTTTACCGGTTTCTTCGAGAAAGGGTTGGGTATAGCATATTGAAGTAAATATTTATTGGTTATGTATTGATTTGCGATTGTGTGTGTAGAGGTTGGAATGTTTGGAAGGTCAAAGGTCGTTTAAGGTCAACATTGGTCAAAAGGTAAAAGCGTTGCTACACGATATTGAAGAAAGAAGGCTTGGACAGATCGTCAACTAAGGTCAGCACATGTGATTGTTTGGATGTTGGTTTTTACATCTCAGTTGCTGACATGAAAATTACTATAATATTACCAAAAACAAAAACAAAAAAAAAACACACACACACACAAAACAAGCATGTTACACATTCTCACCCAATGCACATGTCTTTCTTAAAATCTGCTACATGTTCATTCACTGCTTAATTGCACATTACCAGTTCAGGCAGGTAATAAAGCAAACTAAACCACACTGCAGTCCTAACATCTAACACAGTTACTTGCAGAGGTTTCCGCTCAATGGAGCATTTACTAGTTCGTTATTCTGCATTGTGGGCAGAATGAATGCCAAAGCACTGGAGGGCACAGATCAGGTGACAGGTTTGACATCTGACCTTACCCCACACCGCCTTTAATGTGGTGAGGTCACTATGTGGAATCTTTGAGAAGAGGAGAAAAGCAGTCACTACATGAATGTGTCAGATTCATAACAAGAAAAAAAATATTCGTTATGAAATCATCGAAACCACAATGCATTCGTAGGGTCTAGTTCGTAATATGTATAGAAAATACCAGCTAGTGTAATTTGTTGCAATTCTTATTTTGGGATAGTGGAATATGGAACTTCCTTTCATGCCGGCGTTGTCTCTTTCAATATTGTTGTCTCCTCTGATGTTGTTTACGTTAATGCCGTTGTTTACTTTAATGCCGTTGTGTATTTTTAAGATGTTGTTTCCTTTTGTGCTGTTGTTTCCTTTTGTGCTGTTGTTTCCTTCAATGCGGTTTTTTACTTTAATGCAGCTGCTTCCTTTACTGCTTTTTTCCCCTTTGATCCTGTCATCTATTTTCAAGTTGTTGTCTCACTTGATGCCCTTGTTTCCTTTGATGCCGTTGTCTACTCTGAGTTTGTTGTCTTCTTCGACACTGCAGACCCCATTGAATCCCTGCCACCCCGCGAACTTGAAAATCACGCGTGCAGTTTAATAACGTTACCTGAACATACATCATAGCCCCTAGCCCTGACAGTGGCGTGTGCAGGATTTCAGTGATGGGGGGGGGGACAACCTGTGATCCACCGACTGACATGTGTGGGATATTGTCACTAGGTCACCGAAAGTGCACCACGAGCGCGAAGCGCGAGTGTGCTGCCGTGGAGTCCAGCGCCTACGATCATGCCTATACTCCTGTGCCTGCTACCATATCGAAAAGGGCGTTGTCCATTTATCCTCACCGCAAAATCTTGCCAGATACCTCAATGTGTTCCTCGTGTGTTAACCGTAGTCTGAGCTAAAAGCGAACACGATTCATATCCAAAATCAATCTGGAATTTATCCGCGGTAATAAATTGAAAGAAAACGCAGTTTTAACGATTACAAGTGTTAACGCGTCTCCTTAAAAATGAGACAAAACTGTAAGATTTTCTGTCTGACAGGAACGAAAAATGAAAGAATAACACTGGTTAACCACAATGGAAGATGGCCTTTCTCTTGGGGGATTTTGGAATACTACCCGAGTGTTGGCAGGGAAAAAAAAAG
This sequence comes from Stichopus chloronotus, assembly GCA_021234535.1. Lineage (NCBI taxonomy): Eukaryota > Metazoa > Echinodermata > Holothuroidea > Aspidochirotida > Stichopodidae > Stichopus > Stichopus chloronotus. The sequence continues at coordinate 11,453,609 of SFZH01000008.1, forward strand.
TTTAAGACGGGGTTATAACGGGATCGCAAATGTTGCGCCTGCAACATTATTATAGTTCAGTCGTAAAAACATTTATGTCCCCCCCATCTTGATGATAAGAAGCAATCCTGCGATAAATCCAAAATGCCATAATTTCAGTTGAATGTAAAACGAAAAGATCATCGAAGTACTTCTATTAGCTCCCATTTCGATGTCCCACTTAAATCTAATTCCAAACTTTCGTCTGAAAAAATATGAATTTGCTAATGCCCATTGGAATCAAGAGCAACTTTTCAAATATATGTTCTTATTGCTCGTTACTCTCAGAAAAAAAATATGAGCAACTGCCAATAGTTCACCATAGCTCCCACACCCCAGCCAACCGGTCCACCCAGTAGTTGGGGGTAATCATCCCAGAGCGCGCTTAGTTGCCTCATGTCTGTCTAAAGCAGACATCAATCTTTAAATTTTTGTCACGTTTATGTAACGTCAACCGTCAGAACGTGGAAAGTATTAGCCCCATTAGCGGGCAAGTTTCTTTCGTTGAGCTCATCGCTACAAAAAAAAAAAAAAAAAAACCTAACGTCGCCAGACTTTGGAGACAAATTCTACGTAAAAATCCTACGTAAGACTTCATTTACCAGCTCTAGGACGATTACTAGCGGCTGAAGCAGTACGGAACATCGAAAGGGAGAAACGAATCGGTAGCCAGGTAAAATGAAGTAGCGATGTAAAATGAAATAGTATAGGGATATATGGACTCTCTCCAGGTAGCCCACTCCGTGGTACCGTGTGTATGTGACAGAGAAATAGATAAACGAGAATGACGTCATGGAACAATTAGTGAAACCCAAGTTCTGCATGGCAAAAAGGCGTTCTCATGAGACCGCGTAACACAAATCCGCCGGAAATTTTAGGATAATATAACTCGCAAACAGCTAAACGTTGGGATGTAGTTTTCCAGGACTATTTTCAGGTTACTATCTGAAAAATATCAAACGGTTGCATTTACTTCTGTCACACCAAAGAGGGAGAGAGATATCCAACGAACAAAATCTCGGACCGTAGGTGCATTATGGGCAAATGTTGAAAGTAGAGCTGTTTGAACTTGCCGTGAGTTCGGCTTCATTTGCTCATTTGTTGCGTGCGAGTAGTTACAGTGAGGTCGTTCTAGTTTATCTATATCTATGATGCATACACACATTGCAGCGACAACTCACTACCAACAACGATTTGAGTATGTAGAGCACCGACCTGTAACGCAGTGGCCGTAAATGCCAATGCATGTTACGTTCATCAACTTCTCGGCTCTGTGAAAGGAATGTTTGGCCATCGCCGGTGAAGCGGACCGGCAGGTTCTTCAGGTGTTTCAGCGACATAGGAACGGCAGCCACAGAGACGGTACTCAGGCTGGGAATGTATCTAAATGCAGACCGGTTGCAGACCTTCCGGTCTTAGTATTAATCGCACTAGGTTGACAGCAAACGATTTGTACGAAATTAAGTTTTATATTCGACAATTATGGCGTTTGTCCTGAGTCCTGAACGTTACAATTTTTTTTCGAAACTAATATATGTTATTGTTCTCATACTTGTTCTCCTATGACTTCTTGTTGGTCGACCCGGTGCAGGAAGAAAGTGCAAAATGTTTTGTAAAATGTATCTATCCTCCTTTAACATTACCCAGGGTTAGTCTTGCTATAAGACCCTTGTAATGTAGTATTAATGTAGTATTAGAAGAACCGTGCACTGCGCTCTCTACAGTGTCTCGCCTATTTCTACTTTGTACTAGACAAAATCTTAAAGTGTTTTGTATGATGTGGGTCCGCCCCATTTTTGACAAATGTCCAAGACGTTAACGGTGCAGCTAGCGTGCTAAAAGTGTAAAAAATGACACATTTCGAATAAAATTTTCGTATGTCATTGTCTCGCAATCTGATTGGATGAAATCGTCATATCTCCAAGATATCGACATATGTCAACTTTTTCTACATATGACAGTTTCAGATTCAGGATTTGAAATTTTGAATTATCTATCATTCTGTCTCTAAGAAATACTGGTTTCAAAATACTATTTTCTCCAGTAAAATACTGACGCCCTATTTTCTTTTAAACTTTGATTCCATACATGTGATCTGCGTATGACATTTTGTGACTAAATGTTGATCATCATCTCTTTGCATTGAATCTTTTGTGTGAATGTTTGCTTGACTTATAGAACTTATAGAACTAAACAAATAAAAGACGACTGATGGACGACATTTATATATGTAAAAGTATGTAAGTAGAACACTTCACAAACAGACAAACGGACGGTCAACTTCCACAATCAGGTTGTTTGATAAGACTAAATAAGGAGAGGAGGTGAACGACGACTACCGATTGGTGAGTATATATATATATATATATATATATATATATATATATATATATATAAAGACAGAAAACACCACAGATTTTAAAGAATACATCTAAAAAGTGAACAAATTAATGCAGAAAATACGACATGTTTCGAAAGGCACTGCTTTCATCGTCAGGTACAAACAAACAGCTCGATAGTCCATTGTTCACTTTGTTCCATTAATCTACTTTTCTCATGTGTTTTTTTCTTTCTTCTTTCTCTGCAATTTGTCACAAATTCCATGCATTAGAGTTCATTTCAGTTGTTTTCTGTCTTTATACTTTCACGTTTTGTGCTACGTAGACCATTATATATATATATATATACATATATATATACATATATATATATATATACATATATATATATATATATATATATATATATATATATATATGAGTAAGAAATTGCTTTGGACCCGAACGTAGATGGTGCCTGGTCATGACTGTATAGTTGCAAGATTACTAAATAAAAAACTAAAAAACTTCTATTTATCTATCTTCTCTCTCTATTTTTCTGTATATAGTATCCTGAAGAAGGCCACTGAGGCCGAAAGCTTGACAATACACTTTATAATTGAGAAGCAACGTCTGCCGGGTTTTTATTTAGTAATCTTGCATATATATATATATATGAGCCAGAAGCAGTCTTGTCACATTTCAAGGATTATGTAATAACTTCCACCCCTTCTCTCATTATCTTATGTGTTTGTCATGTTTACCTGTTTACCAGATCTATCCCACCCAATGTATTGGAAGATCGTTTACGAAACTGACGCATGTGTCATATCTCTTCACACCTACTCAATAATCCACCGTCGCTGCCAGACACGACAACTAACGGAGGGATTCTGAACGCTTTCTCAGTTGCCTTCAGGTTGAACTTGAGAAAGAGATAAAAAGGTGTTCGTTCTTGGTCGGGCAGTGATGGGGTCAAACCAAACGATAAATCAACGCATCTACGTCAACCACACCCATACTTTAATGATCCTGAGAACCGAACATGACCCTTTTAAGTATAGAAATAGATAATATATACAAAACATCTAGTCACGCGTTGGGGGGTTGTGAGAGGGAATTAAATATTAAAATATGTATTAATAGATATAAACGGCATTGACAACAAAGGTGGAGAAGGGTCGCACGTACATTCTACAGAGGCTTGTAAGAGGTGTTACAAGGGATAAGAATATGATACGTATACTTTTGGCCGTATACAAAGGACGATTATTTGTTGGTGTTTATAATATTGACAAGTGGATCTGCAAGGATGGGTGACAAAGTGTGTAGTAAAATGTGACATGTGCTTGAATATGCCCCCCTCTGCTCTGTGAAACCGTCCCGTTTCAAACGGACATGTCACTTCGACGTGAAAATTTCCTAAAAAAGTGTTACTATTAGGCTATAACCGAAAAAAAGTCTTGTTGAGTAGGCTATAGCGGAATTTATTGGGTTTTAAACTATGTAAATCTCGCTTCCAGCTATGGCACCTAGTGGTTTTTTTTTTGGGGTGTCACAAGGGTAGACGGACCCCTTTGAAACCTGGGAAGGCAAGTTTCGGCAACCTGGAAATACTTCCATTCCAAAATTTTCCTTGGGCGTTCCACCTAAAGGCAGTCTCCCCGCAATTCTAGTCCGCATGTAGTGATGGTCGCGGACATGAGAAGCTGTCCGCTAGGAAAGTTACACCAACGCAGCGACTTTAAATCTGTGAACGCCCCGTCACACTAATGTCGTTTCAAATTTTACCAAACTATGGAAATGGAGGGTGCTATTATCTCCCGTATACTGTGACTAAGTGTGACGGTCAGCTGTTCATATGATCTCATATACACCGCGGCTGGCGCTGCCTCACACGTTGCAATCCCATGGGCCTCTTATACAATTTGGTCCCCCCAGATAAAATATGATCTTGCATTCATTTTTGTCAACAACGAAAAGTTTGGCAATACCGGTGAATCCTAACACTCGCATGTCTGTTATGCCTGTGTACGGTAACACCAGAAGGACAAAATTATCTTTAATCTTAAACTTCTTCTTTAATTTTGAACGTTACGCGCGAGATCGTTCATGGACGGAATACGTCATTCAGTTAACGAAAATGACACTCAATTACTTAAGCAACAGAACTGGCATACCAACAGTGATAAACAGGAGTCATAGTGAACAAACGTTTCCCTTTTTTATTTGGTCAAAGCGTCTACATCAATGAATATGCAACAGGACAGATTTTAATGGTGGTTTAAAAAAAAACATATTACTCAAGTCGTCGCTCCTTCGTCGGTCAGGCCCGTATCCGGGGGGGGGGGGGTTCAGGGGTTCGGACGAACTCCCCTCACGAGATCTGGAGTTCCGCTCAGCCTGTAATAGTGGGCCTACGTTAGCAACATATATAATGACTTTTAATTTATTGGTCATAATTGTCGGGTAAAATGTTCCAGTTGTGGTAAAATCGAACCCCCCCCCCCACTGAAAAAGCTGCATACAGGCCTGTCGGTGTCGTAGTATTTAGTTAAATGAAGCAAAGTCTGTATTCACAAATAACTTTCAAACTGATAGCTTCTTTAGACGTCAGTGATCAGACGTTGCTTTGACTAACTGAATATTCATTACTAGTGTACATTCCATTGCATTATCGTCTTTCATAATTTTTCTCGATATGTCAAAGACTTTGAAATCATATGGCAGAATTTACCATCTGAAACTTCCCTAGATAATCTTAATGGTGGGAATAAAAAGATACTAAACTTGAAATTAGAATACTAAACATGAAATTAGAATGTTCTACTTTATGATTACGCACGTAATCACTTTAATTCTCATATAGTAATGTAAAACTGTCGTTATCTGAAGTTTTCTTTGTAGTAACGTAGTGTGTGTGCGTAAGTCGGCTACACCCATATGATGATTGTGCACCACTTGTAAAACCGACTGAACATAACTGTGCAAAATTGCACGTAGTAATACCCGCTATGTAGCCTTAAGGATGATAAGCCTATACTTCTGAGAAAAAAATTTGACACGGATCCGAATAATGTCTACGAAACATGTAATTCTAAAACGATACTACGGTCACCTGGTTCAAGGGTCACGATGACAGAGGGATATTTGTTATATCCGCAGTTTAACCCGAATGTGAGTATTCTATGGGATGATTCAGAAAGAGTTGCCAGTCCCTACCATTTTCAGCTCTCAGTATTTTATCAAGCATACCGTTGTTAAATTATTTGATTGAATGGTATGTTAACACAACATCGCAGCAGCGGGATATCTGCGAACTGGGGAGCCGGTTCCGATTTTGTAGTTCATAGGCCCACTTTTTCCGTGTATCATACCAACGGTATTTAAATGCATATTTCACTTACACTTGTGGGGGTTCCTAAATGAAAGAGACTGTATTTCAGTTTTCGATGAAATCGTAGCATTTGCAATCACGTGGCAGTGTATGTGAGTGCCTGCGTGTGTATGCGTGTGTACGTATGTTTTGTGACGCCTACATTGTAAACACGATATCTCAGGCGGTCAAAGGTCATTTGGGATCAACAGGCGTCAAATAATGAAAACATTGTAAACACGATATCTCAAGAACTGAAGCTTGAACAAATCTCATATCTGGTATGTAGGTGTCACCACGATGAGTTCAACAATCCTTTCGATTTTGCTGTAGCTCAAGGTCATTTGAGATCAGCAGGGGTCAAATTTTGAAAATGTTGTAAACGCGATATTTCACAAAGAGAAGCTTGGAAAAATCTAATATTTCATCCATGGGTGTACCATATTGAGTAGCAGGGTCCTTTTGATTTGGGGGATGTAAAAGGTCATTTGAAGTCAACATGGGTAAAAAATCTGAAAATCTCATAAACTTGATATCTCAAGAAGGATAAGCTTGGACAGATCTCATATTTAGTCCATATATGTACCATATTGAGTAGAAGTACTCTGTTGATTTTTGTGGAGATCAAAGACCATTTGAAGTCAACATGGGCCACAATTTGACATTATGAACATTATATCTCAAGAAGGGAAAGCTTAGACAAATCTCATAGTTAGTTCATAGTTGTACCACATTGAGTAGAAGGACCCGATTGATTTTGGTGGAGGTCAAGGTCATTTGGGGTCAACAGGGTCAAAAGGTGAAAACATTTGAAACACTGGCTATATCTCGATAAGAGAAGCTTCGACAAATCACATATTTGGTATGGAGGTGTACCACATTGAGCAGAAGATTCCTATTGATTTTGGTGGAAGTCAACGGTCATTTGAGGTCAACATTGGTCAAATTGTGAACACATTGTAGACACGATATATCAAGAAAGGAAACTTGGACAAATTTCATATGTGGTATGTAGGTGTATCACGGTATGTACAAGGTTCCTATTAACTTTTGATGGATTTCAAAAGTCACTTAAGATTTACAGGGGTCAAATTGTGACAACGTCTTAAACATGATTTCTTAGGAAGGAAAGCTTCGGCAGATTTCATATTTGGTATTTAGGTGTATCCTCATTGAGTATGCAAGATTTCTGTTGTCTTTGGTTGACGTCATAGGTCATTTGAGGTTAACAGAGTCACATTATGAAATTCCTTTGAACAGTATGTTAAGAAGGGAAGATTTGACATATGTCATATTCAGTATGTAGGAGTATTTCATTGAGTGTAAGAAGCATTTGATTTTAAGTGGAAGTCAAAGGTCATTTGAGGTCAACGGGTGGAAATCGTAAAAACCTGACAGACATGATCTCAAGAAAGGAAGCTTGTACAAATCCCCTCCCGGTGCTTCATGTAAAGGATAGGTTGCTTGTGATACATCCGTCTTAATGCTATAATGTCAGATTCAGAATAAAAATGGTTATAATCGGATCATCGAAACCACAATGCATTCGTGCGTCTGATTTTACTGCAGGCATTTCAAACCCAATGCCAATATCTTGTTCCTGATTCAAGAGATTGTTTTAACAAAGACTTCTCTGGTCAATTAAGATTTTCATTTGTGTCATGATTACCAAAATGCCATGAAACAGTGGCAAATTATTACAAGTCTTTGTTTTTCTTTGAAATGGAAGCCCTCTTTTGTCCTTGAAATTCGAAACTGGTGAAAATGTAGATTGGGTATATTATAGATTTACCTTAAAATAGTTATTAATGTTTCCTTTAGGACAGCCAAGATTATAAGAATTGCAAAGGGTATTCAAGAAGTTGTGTCCGGGTATCGTCACAGGCAATGACCATATATATATTTCTTTAAAGATATACAACTTTGAAAGGGATCATGCTATTGAGATACGAATAAAGAGCGAAAAATATTCATAATTTTTATGGACTTCAGTGTTCAATACCTTTGCGCTTGCGGAAGGCAATCATTACCATAATCACCGAGGAATCGATATAGACCGATTTTTTTTTGTATCATCGATTTAAATTGACATATTTCCCAAAATAAATCGATGATGTGTTCTTCGAAAATGATAAGGCCGGCCTAAGTTCGAGATAAAGCGAGTCTTACAAATGTTTTGAAAAGTTGCCGAAGGCAGGCAAGGAATCTTTGCGATGGAGGTAGCGCGCGTGTGTGTGTGTGCGTGCTTCCGTGTGTGTGATGTCTTGGCGTGTCAACACGATAGCTCAAGAAAGTAAAGGTATGAGAAATTGGTATGTATTGTCATTCGGTTTTTCATGCCCATTGCCAGGAGATCACAAAGTCATTTTCTGGTTTTCAAAGTACTTTGAAATCGACGTCTTATCGGGAGATATCGATGTAATCATCGATTTACCCCCATTAACATAATGGAAAAACCCGATTTGAGCAGGGAGTTGCTATTTGACAAATAGCAACTCCGTGATTTGAGGGTCATTAACAGCTATATGAAATGCTTTGAAGAACCACGTAACGTCACAGAAGACTCAACAGCATCAAGAAAAGGAATATATCAAGGTGTATCACGTGAAATTAGCTGACTCACATGAGGGCTTAAACTTATTTATCGGCCATCATAATTTACTTTACTAATATTACCGTGAGAGCCATACACCCTCCCATCACCTTGAATGTTGAAAAAAAAAACTTATACGATACGTGGCCACGCTACGTGTATCTTATCCGAGGATATCCAATACTTTTCCTTGAAAGCATTATAATTAGTATACGACGATTTCAAAGTGCATAAGTTTCAAATTGGTAGGCCATGGGTCGATTTTAAGAGGTAGATGTTGACTTACATCGGGGTGTATCAATATTAAGGAACATGTGTTGATTTAAATATTCTTCGAAGTTCATATTATTTTGATCTATTTAAAGGGAATTACGGCGTTTAGAATACACAACCATGGCAAACAAAGAAAAAAAAAAGAAGCAAAAAAAAAAAAAAAAAAATCATTGTTAAACTATTTAGTCTCATCAATAAAATTCTGCAAGTAGAGCTTCATCCCCTCAAAACATTATGTATGTGAGGAGTAACGGAAGATGCATCTTTTGAATTTTGGAAAATTTGGGTGAACAAATTATTGTTGAGCAACAAATAACTGAATTTCTACCTGTGAGAAATCTATATCTTGAAAAGAAGGCTGCATGCTGTCCTTCCTTATTTTGAATAATCTATCATTCTACGTTCACAAACATTGGTTTTAAAGATAATGATTGTCCTCTGTAAAACAAACCCCTTACTTCCCTTTAAATTTGCCGTGGAGACGGTCACTTTAAATCGATGGCATTTAACAGGATATCGGTATATATCAATTTACATAGGTATACATTGATCGATTCACCCTGAATTGATACTGATTGTCTGACGTACCAGGTATATAGGTCACGTTTCGATTACAGCGTGATCCAGGATTCACAGCTGCACATACCCACTGTGACACAGTAACGCTATGTATTCTCTTTTGTTCAGTTCATGTGTCCCTATGACATGATAAGACTGCGAATAGCAGCGTGTTGTAAAAGGGGCCAGATGTCCCGTAATAGGCAACAATGGAATAGATCCATCCCCACAAATCATGAACTAGGATTTTCCTGGACTTCCTAAAATCGTGCAGGGTCACAGGTTATATCCCTGTAATGTTAGCGACACCGTCTAACTTTACGTACCAGCCATTTGAATTGCACGGCACCTGCCACATATTCAAGGGAATGGCCTAATTTAATATACCCATCTCTACACGGTGGTGTGCGCCGGCAGGTTCCGATGGGTGGCAGCTAGTGGGCAGCTTTTGTGGCGTATCCATTCAACCGACAGGCATGGAGAGGGGATCTAATGGTGTAATGGGAGGAGTCCCCCTGTCCTTTTGAAGTTTTTCAAATTATGTAATAATGAAAGGAAAATGGTGCAATATATGATTACTGCTTTTTACTGAGTATGTTAGGATCTTCTAAATTTTGACGTTTTGAAAATTAACACAATCAGCCTGTCCTTTTGGTCACATGTTAGGTAAGTGAACCAAGATGTAACAGTTATGACTACCGGTACGCAATTCACGTAATTCGTAGACTATGGACCGAGAGGAAGGGGGGGGGGGGTCATAGCTATGATTTTGTTTTAACACGAGGCCCGACACTACATGAATGTATCAGTCGTTGGTCGGACTCATGAATAAGAGGGAAGGCTTGGCAAGGAGTCACGGAGCATCATTTAAAAAAAAAGAAAGAAAATTACAGTGTGCCTACACTATGACGGAGATGAATGAGAATTCATCGGGAATATGGTTCCTTGATAGAGACCCTGACTGGGAAGACGGAGGAGGGCCACCATCAGTAGGGGACAGCGTACAAGTAACTGTTAGGACGAAAATGTCCCCTAGATCGATGGAACTCATCCTTATGTATATCAGCAACCGAATGTTACTAGAACTTGAAACTGTTATCATTAGCAGCACTCAATAAGTAGATGATGTGTGTCATTTTACTGAGGTCAAAGGTCGCGTGAGGTCAATAGAGGAAATAGTTTCAAAACGTTGTAAACAGGGTATCTCAAGAAAGGAAGAGTGCTTGAACTTCATAGATGTTGTGTTGGTAGTCCATTGTATGTAGATGATCCCTATAGTTTTTCAAGGAGGTCAAAGTTCATTTGAGATCACCAGAGATGAAAGTATGAACCTTTGCTTTAGTCACTATAAAGGGTCTCAAGGGTCTTTAAAGTTGTCTTGCACAATTTCAGACTTTCAACCACATTAGGTGTCAGGAACTTTCCATCATCTTGGTTAAGAGATACATGCCTTCCTTTATGCATTACCACAATTTTCATCACGCTGAATCAATGAAGTTTATGCCAAACCTAGATGGTTGATTTTGTGAAAAGTGACTGTGTGTATGGAATAATGAGAAATTGGCAAGGACTCACAGTCATTTGACTCTCTGGTTCCGCTTATACTATTTTCCTTTTGCTGGCAATATCCAGAACTCCGGTTTATTTAATCCCTGACATAATCATTCACTTCCCCAGACTAGCTTCCCCGGCTAACCGGGTAGGTGGGGGCTCCCCTTGCGCACGTCACTGTCTCTGTGATTTCACTTTAAAGCATGGTGATAAGACCTACATTGTTTATGAGACAATTACATGCATATAATTGAACTCACATGAATGAAAAGTATACGGTTGTAGAAATGTGTTTCGTCCAGGGATCTGAGAACTGTAACTCACGTGCAATGCAGAGCATGGAGGAGTGCACTTTTCCGGGAGGGGGTTAGGCTTGTAGCCAGGTCAGCTTTCTTGGTGGGACTAATGTGCAAATGGGACAAAAACTCACGGGCACATGTAAATATCTCTTCAACCAAAATGTTCTAGCGGGGGGGGGGGGGGGGTGAAGGAGACCTTTAGAGGACTTCATCCGTGCCCCCCACCTTATGATGTCATCACATGCTAGTTGGCGTGTAAATGATGATGACACCATTATCTTTTTCTTTCAATTTCCTTCAGCAGCTTGTAGCTCATCAACGATATTCGACCCTTTCGCTCTTGTACGGTACGGTCCTAGAGGAATGCTTACAGTGATCTGTGCTTTCTCGTGAATTTGAGAGAACATAATTAAGTGATCACAATGTTTCTGAATTCAATTTACTCCAACTTAACGATAAATAAATTTTGATGTGATATTTGTGATTTTTTTTTTTTTTGTAAAAAAAAGAAGACATTGATTAAAATCAATTTAAATCACAATCATTTAAATCAGCCAACTCTCTGGTATAATGCCAATGTCCGGTGAGATGATGCTTCAAACAGCATGAGAAAGAAGACGTAAACATAGAAAAGCTGAACCGTTATTACATACTTTTACAACTTTTATTTTAAGCTGCAGGGATTAAAACAATATCCCTCCTTACATATATAGATGATCAAAACAGATGGGTATCCTTGGTTAGTGTAACATCACGCTGGGGTGTCCTAAACCAAATCATCTCAACTTGAGGAATGCGAGTCAGTCAAACCATATGTGCAGGAATAAAGAACTCCTGTATTTGTTTACATTTCCAATGTTTGGGAACAGATTGTTTTTTTTTTTACCAGGCGTATTTCGACGGATTTGTTTTTGAATTTACCTTAGTTTACAGGGTATCATGCACCATACTGTAGGGCTACTTTGAACCTATCACACTTGAAAGGTCAACAAACTATTTTCAAAGTTCCATTTCAAAATTTTCCAGTGATTACTTCCACTACTCTCTACACTTACAGAATATGTGAAATCTTGTGGTTGCCTTTTTTTTTGTCTTTGTCTTTGTCTTTGTCTTTGACTATTGGTGAACATGCACTACAACTGTCGCCATGGTGAAAACCAGCGGGAATCCTGGTAAAGTAACCTTTGTGCCTTATTGCTGATTGACAAAAGAAAAAAAAACAGAAAACAATTGGAAGGTAGTGCAGTGTTTCTTGTGGCAAAACTATGTGTAATGTGAGTAAGACTCATGACAAGTCCCTCTTTCAAATTTATCCAATCAAGTTACAATGACTAAAGGTCCGGACAGGTTGCAGACTTATCACTACCTCTTTTGGATCGATACAGTGAAGCATATGGCAGATGTTCAAAACATTAAACTTTACGATAAATATTGGTTAGGATGACTGTTTGAAAGTTGAGAAGGCTACCATGCATCACCGCATCTTAAACAAATTTCATATATCTGTGGTAGGTCAAGTGATGATGATGATGACGAGGAGAAACTTGTTGTGGAAAAGCTGTCCAAGCATGACTACAGTACACAAGTGTTTGAATTAACAAGACTCAACACTGGTTTTCTTCTGAAAGCTCTGAATTCACTTTACAGCCTCTCTTGCCTGAAGATTTCTTTATTTGCCGATGAAACTCAACTGAATGGATAGACCAGTCATCTAAGTATCAAAGTCATCTAAAATTAAACAGCTGTCATTGTAAGCTGGAGGGAAACACGAGAGAAGACAGCAGTCTTCCCCGGGGAGTTCCATGACTGACAGGATTCACTAATCCTTTTTCTTCACTGTCACTTTCAAGGATCAAAATGCTGAAAATTGTAGCAGAAACGATGAAAATTACCCTCCAAAAAGGCAAGATACCTGACTGTGCGACAGTGGCTGCTATCCACATTGTCCCTACCAGAGAGAGAGAGACAACTTAGGTGGTTTCCTCGTTACTTTGTCTTCTCACTTTAAAGGGAAATAGGGCGTTTGTTTTTCAGAAAACATCCATATTTTTAAAACCAATGTTTGTCGATGCAGAATGAAAGATTATTCAAAGTAAGGAAGGACAGTAGTCTTCTTTTCAAGAAATAAGTTTCTCCCAGATAGAAACCCAGTTATTTGTTGCTCAACACTAATTTGTTCACCCAAACTTTTCAAATTTCAAATAATGCATCTTCCGTTACTCATCACATGCATAATGTTTTGAGGAGATGGAGCTTTGGCAGATGTTTATTGATGAGACGGAATGGTTTAACAATGACTAAAGCTATTTCTTTTGTATGTTGGTAAGATAGATGAGAAAAACATCATGTCCAAATATCTGTGGAATCATTTCATTCCTCCCAAAGTGACTAACAGATCCGAAAGTCAGCTCCATGGGGAACATTCTTCTCTCCTCCTTCGAGGCTTCACGATTCACTTGAGCATGACGATACCATCCTGCGACAGCCCCTCCGCATGTCCAGGAGCCGGGAAACTTGAGACATCGCTCCTTACGTCCCACAGCAAACTGAGCAGGGTTGGTTCCGGCATGCCCGGTTCCCCTCCTTTCTTCAAACCTGGAAAGTTGAAGAGGAACAAACCATTCCGGGTGATTAACACAGAGAGATTGAAACACTGTTCTGCTACAACTTAAAGGACAATGCAGTCACCCCAATATGCATTAGTAGATATAGCCCCCTATCCTAATTCATGGATGGCTCTTTTGCATCAAGTGACGATATTTTTGCTACTGGATTGCTAAATTACTGTATTTTTTACTTTGAATATGTAATAGTTGGAAATATCCTGAAAGATATAAATGGTAAAGTGGTAAAAAGGTATAAATGATTGTATTTGTAAGATTCAGCTAATGCTTCAGAATAAAGTTGGGGTGACTGCTTGTTCGCTTTAAGCATGGAGGGATAAAAGAGTCTGGTATTCAAACAGATGTACTGTACAAAGAATCAAGGCATACTGTACAATCCTGTACCTCCAGAGATGCTAGATATACAGAAGGTTCACCTCTGACCTGTTTCTTGGTGGACCATCTGCCTGGGGTAGTGCTGCAGTCCTATTCCTCTTAAGTTTTCTAACACTGTACGGTACAGTACTAAAAGACCAGATGTGTCAACACATGAAATGGTACCCTTACGCAAATCCACCAGCATAACAGGCCTGGATTTTTGTGTCCCAAAGCTTCTACTATAGGTTGACATGAGAACATTTTTTGCATTTTGAGTGTACAGTACTGTAATTTGTCGGTTAAGTCAGGATTGTCAGTACGATGCTTTGTGATTAGGAAAAGTGGGTTTGCCAAAGGGTTGCCCAGGTGAGTGGGTTCAAATGTGGGTCAAACCTGCTAAATATGGGTCACTTACAGTAGGAGGTCTGTCAAGGAGGGCTGTCACTCAGGTTCAGAGGTGAAACAGGTAAAGGGTGTGAATTTTGGTGGGCCCACACAAGAGTTACTGTACCTCAACAGCATGCTGCACAATATGGCATTGGTACAGTAGTTTCAACACTTTAAGAGTACAGTATATAAATGTAATGTTAACAAATCAACCCACTAAGTTTATCACAGTAAATACAAAATTAAGGTAACCTGTGCAAGTGGATAGAAGTGCAGGATGGAGTGGTGAGAGGGGCTGGGTAATTGACATTTGGACTTGTGTTTGATTTTTAAGCAACAGAGCGGATGTACAGTAGCCCACAATACTGTAGCATATACCAAGTACAGTGGAATCTAAAACAAAATACAAAGTACAGTACTGTACCTTGTGAACAAAGTACCTCATTACCTTCATGAGTCACAGTTTCCCAAACCTTTTCTCTTTACTGCAACCTGATGGCAGCTTTTTCACTACTTTTATTTGCTTTTGCTCCTGTATTTCATAATGGCATCTATACCACTAACAAAATTTCTTAAGTACTGCACAGTACTGTACTGTACTGCAAATGCCAAAGCAATGGGACCGAACAGCATTGATACTGTACACTACACATTTCTTTAATGTCTCTTGACACAACTAGTTTGTAACTTTGTACCATACTGTAGCATTTACTGAAACCAACTTTACTGTAAAAATGTAGGCAGTGATTTGCTTGCAGACAAGTTTTTCAGTCATTTTTAAAGTACAACACTGGAACGATTAAATGCCAGTATACAAAGCAAAAAAGTTTGGTGCAATGATCTGTACAGTACATTGTTTTTTACATTGAATTTACAGTTACTTTGGAGAGGATTAAAAATGGTCTTGGGATCTTGTTGTGCTAATTACCACTGCTGTACACTAAGGGACTAAGAAACACTACGCAAGTAACTACGGTACTGTACTGTAGTTTGGGTAGACACCGTAATTTGTCGTTTATTCCGGTTTTCTCAGATTTTTCAAAAATTACAAATACTTTCCTATTATTCCCAATAAAGGAAGCAGAGCTGGGATGCAACATAGGCACTTAGGCAAGCTCTCTAAGCCCTGCCCCAAAGATTGCCCCTGATTGTAGTCACTGCAAGGCTAAAGCTCATCCATTAAGGCATGTTTCACAGTAATGGGGTCCACTTGCTCCCACAAGGCACCAAAATTTAGAAATGTGCTTTGTCAGAATTTTTTTGCTGGTGATAATCTTTACTGTGTCCAGTATAAAAAATCTGCATCCTTCAAGATAACTTTGACTGCAGTTATTTTTTAAGCACAATGTTTCTATTGTAACTTTTGGACAAACAAGGTGTTGCTAATGTAACTTGTGGACGGACAAAATCTAACATTATCATCCCTTGAATGTTTGAAATTTCCACATTATTTTCAATGACAGTTCCTAAATTTGCCGTAATTCATTCACACTTTGCAAAGAGACTTCATATAAAGTGTGAAAATAAAAAGCAACACATTTTCAGATTAGTATAATGTGAAACTTATACATATTGCTAATGTAACTCTTGGATGGACAAAAAATCAGGACTATAAATTTGGATAAATAATGTTATTTTGCTGTTGCATGCACTACTACAAGTGTGAAAAAGGCATAATTTCAGCAGGACTATACTCATGCTGTACAGTACTTTACCTTCACTTTTCTTCTATGCTGGTTTTCTCTTGCCAAAGTACCGAAATATTGCTACTTCATGTGTTGCAGTAATATAATGTAGAGTTACATTAAGTAACATTATGTCTACAGTACCTTTATTACTCTATTCACTTAAAGGAAAAACATTTCCAAACTTTCATTACTATATCAGATTAGTGTTATTGCTAAAACATAATAGCATGATACAAATGATAAAAAATATATGATGTATGCCTCAACATTGATGATAACTCAATTTGGCACGGACAATGCAGCACTGCTGTTGCTAATGTAACTTGTCCGTCCAAAATTGCAAAGTCTTATATAAAATATTTGAACATGAATGGCAATTTCTGTTTTGATGATATGGCAATGCTATGACCTAAACATTATTCCCAAAGCAATGAAAAAGGTCTAAAATATTTCTTGTGCAATTACTGCAGAATTGTTTGTTGCTAATGTAACTTTTTGCTAACATAACCACTAGGGGACGGACATCACTAAAAGTTCAGTTTTATAGCGAAGGTAAAGAGTGAAGCTGCTAAGTCTCAGTCAAGTTACTAAACTGTAGGTAAGATGTGCAATTATACAAAGATATTCAAATGAATCACTATATCTGGAGAATAATGGATTACATTAATTGTTGCTAATGTAACACTCAAATTGGACGGACGTTACATTAGCAAAATTTGATGTAGCTTATTTTAACAAGCAACTGCACATCATTTGAGATCTGTAGGCTGGTATTGAATATTTCACTCCTAGTTCATAACCAACGAAGAGTAATCATTATAGATCACCACGTCTAGGAAATATTCCAACTTGTAATTTTTCTGTTTATTGGACGGACACGTATGCCAAAAATGGGTACTTTAATTCAGATTGTCAGTACAGACAATAAAATTATTAGACTGATGAATGGTATTAATTGTATTTAATACATGTCCAAATTAATAAATATGATGTATAAACTCAACCAATTATTTCCATTCCTTGGTTTTTCCTTGGTTACATCATTCATGTAAGTTGTTGGGAGCTACTGTCCGTCCAAATTTGTCACATTTTGGTTGTGATTACCTCCATATTTTCATAATCTTGAATAAATAAGATATAGCTTTTTTCTTATAATGAAGCATGGTATTGATCAGCATAATGTGTTTGCCAATGTAGCCCTTTCCTTCAGACACATTTTATTTGATACTTGCTGTATTTTCTAATCTTTGTTTGGACCCCATTACTGTGAAACATGCCTTAAGTAATGAATGAAACAGGATTACATGGGACAGCTATAGCAGTCGGATAACGAAAAAGGTATGCCACAGTCATAGGAGGTTGTTTAAGTTAACATTTTAAAATACAAAATTGCTTATACAACTTGCAAATAGAAGGAGATACAGACTTTTTCCTTTTGGTAAAGGAAACTGCAAACGTATTGTGAGTATTATCTTTCCATATGTGCAATTTCTGTGTTAATCGGAGTTAATCCGACAGAGCTATGATGATGTGAATGAGTTCCACGAAATTCTCTTACAACGCATTTCTGATTTAAAATAAATGGTTCATCAGGGGTATTATGATAATGAACATGGTTTAATATAGACCAATCAGCAGCAGCTCAGCTATATAAAGGTCACTGACTTTGTGCTCAAATACCATAAAAAGCAATTTTAAACATTTGAAACTTTTTGTTTCAGTTTATTGATTCCTTGCAGTAGGCAGGGGAATCTATGCAGTCATGATGTCGTGTGTGGGTATGTATGTGTGTGTGTATGCGAGGGTGTGTGTATGTGTGTGTGTGTGACGGTTGCTCGTAAACACTCTATCTCAAGAAGGGTAACTCTGAGTATTTTCATTTTTGGCATGTAGGTTGCCCATTTTGAGTAGATGATCCCTATTGTTTTGGTGTCCAAATCTTGCATATTAATGAGGTTATGGGGTAAAACATAAAAAATTTTAAAACTGCCATAGTTCCTTATCCATGGGTCAGATTTGTTTTAAACTTGACAGGGTTGTCTGTTATTAACAGGTTCACGACCCTGTGAAATTTAATGCTTATCAATAGAGAGGAAGTGATAATTTTTCACTATAAAACAATAATAATAGCCTAAACACCATTATTGTGGTTATTATAAACTACCGTACAAATATATATTGATCTACACTGTGCAATAGCACGGTTTATTCTCTCGCACACAGTTAACTCAATGGGACTGCTCCCTACAGTACTGCATTTGTAACTTAGTGAGTAACTTCTAGTGTGGGGGGCTAATAAGTTGTCCAGAGAGACAGTCTTGGTATGGGAGGTCATGGGGTCAGATAGAAAAGCATGTGTTATGGAATGTTAATGGTTTATGAAAAAATGAAGAAAATAAAAAAACCATCTGTTCTGTCATTTATTTGGATAATATCAATATCCAGAGGAACAGCTGGTAGCAGAACAAGGTTTCTTAACAATCAAATTGGAGTGCTTTCAATCATATTTCACGATGTTGGAAAAGATGGAGGAAGCAAAAATATTGCGGAGGAATCATAACTTAGGGTCAACTTACCAGGACTTTGAGTGTGTTAAAAGCTACTTGTAACAAGGAAGAAATTATCCTGGTGGTTTACGAAGAATTTTGAGGTAAACATGGCAGACAAGCTGAGTTCAGATGAGGTAAGGTTGAGTTATTTGATTCAACTAACAACAGGCAAGACTAGAAGCAGCATTGATTACTTGTGTGTTTCTTGGAGCTCAGAGATAATGTTGACTGATTTCATACCGTACTCATACTGTACTTGATGTGTGGGTTGTATGGCCTGGGTAGGTGATCCCTATTGCTTTTGGTGGACATCAAATGTCGTAGTCATTTTAGGTCACCAAAATAAAGGTCATTTTGGGTTGAAGGCTTGTGGTGTATCAAGAAAAATAACTGCAGTTGATCTTATACTTGTCATTTGAATAATTCATGTTTGTTGTAATATAACCATGTAGCAAGGAATCACAAATCCTTTTGGCTTTCTGGTTTTAATTGAAAAGCAACCTGATTTTCGTAAAGTTAGGCCTATGTAGCATGTTTGAGCATCTATAGCCTAACAGTAGATGCAATAGTAAATAGGCATATCATTACATGTATCCCCAAAGGCAACTCATAGTCATGATCCATCTCAAGTTCATAAAAAAATGTCTTGAATAAGACGAAGGGCGGCTGCAGAAAAACCAGTTTATCTTTGCTGCTGTTGTTTTTCTCATTTTTTGTTGCTTCGTTATTGTTATCACTAACTGGTACAGACTCAGTTATAATCAGCAAAAGAGGGATGGGGTTAGTTGCTACGTAGGAAATTGAGCAACGGTTTTCAACCAATGCGTTCAACAATAGTGAAGAAAAAAAAAGCGAAAGGAAAAAAAAACACATGGCAATAGCATTCCCACGCGTGGATCAAACCTGTGACAACATCACAGGTCTGTTGTAGTAACCAAATGAGCCATGAATGATCTACAAACTTGTATGCAATATTATTCACCTTCAGGCTGTCAGTCATTTTACATTTGGGTCTTTATGTCAGGGCATACAGTAGACCACTTGCAACTGAGGAGGCGAACAACAGGTGAAAAATCCCCATTGAATTTGAAATAGTAGCTAGGCCTACAGTAACTCGCTTGCTTCGAACTAACAATCCACATACTGTTACTTACAACAATCTACAGCATTACCCAAACTGAGTTAACTGAAGTGAAACGATAATGTTAAATAGTATTCGCTGCACGCTGTACGAGTAGCAGGCCTAAGTTAGGTCTAACGCCAGGAGTAATACTGAGGGCCTACCATAGTACTAATACTAACTGTACTAGTCAACTTCAGCAACGGTCTCAGCCTGCTGAGTGAGAGAAGACCCTATGGGATCTGATTCAACTTACCGAGATACAAAATTAGAGGGATAAACCCAAAATGGAATGACAACTTAGCAACGTTGACGACGTTATATATCCGTCGCTTCGTCTCTGGGTTGAGTTTAACCATTTTGTGGTACGGCTTTGTATCAGAGTTGGAAGTACTGTAGCCACAGTAGTGGGTCAGTTAGGCTTGCAAATAAGAGTTGGACTGTGTGAATGGCGTAGTATATATACTGCAGTACTGACTGCACATGTGCGTTGTGTGCATGTTGCTAGCGCTAGTGCTAGTGGAGGATCGGAGTGGGTTACACAATGTGAGGTCGCCCTACCGAATAAACGGCGCTGAAAACAAATTTTGCAACACTGCACATGTAACGTAGAGTATATAGAACGTAGCAGACGACTCGTAGTCTCAAAATTATACTCTTATATGTTAACATCATACGATCGAGTGAACTTACAGTGTACTGTAGGTGCTACGCCAAAGTATTTTCACCTGAACCGCTTGCATGGAGGAAAAGAGAACAAGGCCAGCGACATATTTTCGCCGGATCACGCTGCCATTTAGCGGTTTGCAAACCTCTGCAGCGTCGACACGGTCACGGTTATTATTAACTCAGTGCACTTTTTTTATCAATTGCAATTCATCCTACTGGTGTCACGGTGTTTGTAATTTCAATTTTCACATGCGGCCCCTGTAGCTAGCCTAACATTACCGAACACCTACGCCATTTATACTATTATTATGCCTAGAAGTTAGAACAGTAACACTATTAAAGTAACTAAGCAAGCAATGCTATCTGCTAGGTCTTATAAAATTAATGAAATACAATCTGTTTAGCACTGTTAACCTAGTCCTAAACTGACGACCATACTGTAAAATCCATTTTGTTCGTTAAGTTCTCCCACACAACAAAGTTACAAAAGTTAAAAATTTAGGCCCAGGCCCATAGGGAATTCTAGTGTTAAGTACAGAAAGGCACTGTAGGTACAGAATGTACAGAACTCATCGACTGCGTGGGCCCGTTGAGTGCACTTCTAGCTTAACATTCACAAATCAGAACTGTTGAAGGCTTAGGTTTGGCAGATTGAAATAGTGGGGTATGCCACCATTTTTGTAATTTCCTCACTGAGTCAACAGCAGGCGCTCTTGATGTACACCTGAGGAAGTTAGGGATAGCTTGCTTCTTTTGGTTCGGGTTGTCGTAAAGAAGGCAGAATAATTTTACCTTCAGTGACACAATGTGTAGTGGAGGAATACATTTTCATTTAAGACAATACTGATTCATAATAAAACATTCCGACATTTGTAGGTGAACTGTCACAAACTTGGAATGATAGATTTTTTTATTTTTTCACAAATATAACCTAAGATCATTTTAGATCCACAAAGCTTCACACTACAGCTCCTTATGCTGCCTGCATATCACACGTGCTTGAGTGCATGCAGCCTGTTTATGGGCTCTGTGAGGCCAGAAGATATGTGTACTGAAGCTTGACTCATTACTCTCTGGTTGCTATCCTTATTACAATGGGTAGCAATTGCTTTCTCTGAGATGATCCTTGGTTAGGTTTGTGAGGCTTCCCTTATGTATAAAACACTACACCAATCATGTGTGCACATCATACTGTACAGCATCCTGTAGATCCACAGTACACGAGATGCACACTCAGTTGCATCTGTCACTCTGTAAGCTCCTCTTACAGTAAATAGACTAGCATTAACACAAAATTAATACTGTACCATGGCACATGGCTGGAACATACTGTATCTGTACACCACACAAAAATTCATCTGTGGGAGCTAACTTTTAGCTTAAATTGTGGCTTTAACAAAATGCAAAATACAGAATAAATCCAACTTTATCTGCAACACCAACTTGTGACATTTTGAAGATAATAACCAAGTCTTTGAGTGAATACTGTAGACAGAACTATGTGTGAGGATGTAGCATAACATCATTCGTGCCTTTAGACCTGGCTCTGCTCATGCTCGCCACTCTTATCTTATCTTATGCTCTTCTTACAGATGGAGATGTATGCTTGTCATCACCCTGCCATCATAATGGAACCTGTATTAATCAGGGCGAGACTTTCACCTGCCTATGTGAAGATGGATGGACTGGCCTTGATTGTTTGAATGGTGTATAGACTTTTTATCACTTTATTTATAATATTTTTGTCCTCTAATACATCTCCTGTTCTTACTTTGGAATGGTAAGAGGATTAATAATCTCATTACAGTAAGATATGTTCAAGTATACTAAACACCAGCTTTTAAAATATTTGTCAAGTTATGCTGCATTGGCCCGGAAGTTCCCACAGTACAATATGTCGCACAATATTTGCTCCCAAAGACTTAACTACATCAGGGCTCAAAAAGTTGGATGCCCTTGTGCCCAAGGGCATTCTGATGATCAGG